>CP125977.1:41183603-42433603 GCA_030063025.1 Avena longiglumis | reverse complement strand
AACTTGACGCCTAGATGTTAGCAACATGCCAGAGACAAAAAAAAAAGCACACCACTTCAACAATTAGCATGACAAAAAATGGTAACCCAAAGCTGTAGCAATCATCTCTGTACACTACAAGCATGTAGAAATGCTCCATCAAGGAAAATAAGGACAATTTCGCGTACACTATCTAGCAAGCAAGGAAAACGCGATGGCAATCATCAAGTACTAATAAGCAGCACAAGTAGCTAGAAGTAGGTGGTTGACCTTGACATAGACATCATCACCAAGATCAAATTTCGCATCATCCACAGAAGCAGACGTGTAGTGGCGCAGGGCACCAATTTCCTCGTCCGCCGCATCACACCTGCAGAGAAATGGAGATTTCGGTTAAAAGCAGAGCAAACAGGAACTCCCTTCACAGACAGTACAACAACAAGGTGGAGTGCGACAAGCCATACCGCTTAGCAGTAACTTGTGGATCAGGATCCTGCAACGAAGGGTAGAAGTTTTTTTCATCAGCCATAATTTCCGGTACATGATACTAGCTCGAACTTGCCTTGCAACTGGAGTACGTGCGGAGAGGCTGAGATCGATCGAGGCCATGTTTAATTACCTTGGTTGCGTACCGCTCCGGCCAGCGTTGCCGCGCCTCCTGATCTGGGATGGGGTCGCCCACGAAGCGGTCCAGGGGGTCGTTCGCCCTCCTCTGCGTGCTCCTCGGCCGCGCCACCCTCTTCTTCCTGGCGGCCTTGACCCTGAGCGCGGCTGCGGCGGCGGCGGCCTCCTCGTCGTCGTCGTCGTCCTCTTCCTCCGTCTGCATCTCCTCGGCGTCGGGCTCCGCCGGGCACATGTCGTCGTCGTCGTTGATCGCGCCACCAGCTTCGTCCACCTCCATGATCCCCAGAGCCGGCGCCACCGCCACCCCCGCCGCAGGCTGCTTCGCCTCCGTGTCCGCGCTCCCAGGGGTACCACCACCAGCGTTCCCGGCCGATTTGCGCCGGCGCTTGCCGCGCGACGTCCCGCGTTCGGCGTCGGCGTCTGGGTCCGCGTCGGCGTCGTCCGGTCTGGACCGCAGGCGCGTGGAGCGCCTCGGCTCCGACGCCGGGGAGGGCGTCACCGGGGACATGGGCGTGGGCGAGGTGAGGGGTGGAGCGAGGCGGAAGTGCGGGGTCTAGGGTTTTGGGCAGGGTGGTGGTGGTGGTGGACAGGTGGAGACGAGATCGGCAAGAGGGGGAGAGTGGTGGGGGTGGGGGTGGTTGAGGGAGGATTTGAGGAGAGAGCGGCTGCCTCGCCTTGGATGCTTTGGCGAGGGAAAAAGAGGTGCAACGGGCGGGAATGCGGAATGGCGAGGGTCGGAGCGGTGGGACCCACCTGCACAGGAGCTCCCTCCTTTTCTTTTTCCACCGCGACTGGTCAAAATGTGGCTTGCGGTTTACGAAATATCTTGAGATGGCCGTCCGTTGGGAGGCTGGCAGGTGGGCCAGTCTCCGTGCCAGCTCCTCTTTCTCTGGCCGCGGTCCTCGCCTCACCGGCTCACGCGCAGCAGCGGCAGCCAGGCGATGACGACGATCGTGTGGCCGTTTCGAGCAAAACGCCGAAATTTTCTGCTTTGCTTTTCCAGCTGCCCTTCTTGTGAAAGAGGAAAAAGACCAGGCCGCGCGATTCACTGCGGGCGGGTGGGTGGGTTTTGAATTTTGAAAGCGCGGTGAGAGTATTGGACATGGACCGGTATTTTGTCGTCTACAATTTTGGATCGCGTTGCGAATAAAAGGAGAGATCGGATATTCCCTGATTTTCTCAACACCTCTTTGAAATTTCAAAAGTACGGCAATGTAGTATAACCCTCCTTCCCAGCAAAAAAATATCGTAACGTCCACTTTGCAAAAACGCCCTCGTATCGCTCCAGACAAACAGCTCTTTGGATTTCGAAAACACGGTGAGGTATAAGTATCATGGAATGCTTATGAGATGCTGGCGCTAGTGATGATCACTCGTCTGTGAATCTCTTAGTATATTTTTCTCATCGATGGAATGATCTTGTGTTTGGAATCATAACGCAAGGTTAATATTGTACTAAGATTAATGATTAGTTGGGTGTTTTCTTTTCCACATACGGGGAGAGAAAAAAATTACCATATTTGAGGCTAGGGTTTTAAAAAGCTGCCGCACTTCGATTTTTTTTCTTCGAAAAACTACCACTTCTCGCAAGAACAATCACGAGCGGCACTACAGGCATGGCCCGTAAGCCATGTTAACGTAGCGGGAAAGGGACGACGCGAGGACACGGTCATTTACTCCTGGTCGTTGCGAGGCCCACCCATGGACAAAACATAACCCACACTGTTGTCTTTGTGTTTCGTCGTCTCTCTTCCTCCCACATAGATCTCCTTACCCCGCTATTTCTAGTGTTGCGTGTCGTCCATCGTCGCTGGTCGTGCATCCGCGGTGTTCACCATGCCTATATGGAACGACGACGATAGCTCGAGCACGTCAGTGCTAGGGGTAAGATCCCCAATTTTCTAGGGTTAGGGTTTGGTTTTGATTTGGGAAGTTTCGATCTGGCCTCGAAAATCCTCGATTAAGCTAAAAAAATTGTCATGTCTATTTGACTAGGACATCATCGACCTGGACTATGATCCATATACGTGCGGTGGTTCCACGTTTAACGGGATAGAGATGGGGTATCTGGAGTTGTGTCGCATCCACAAGCTAGATCCAAGGAAGTGTATTGCCTTCGAAGGGACGAACATTGTCGAATGTGAGTTCTACCTGCATTATTGGTTGTACATACGGTCTTCACATTGTTTAGCATGCATTGTCTGCTAAGTAGGTTAACTAGGTGATATTAGATCAATGCAATTGGGTGAGAACACAGATAAATACTTGTACTTGTCATAATTTAATTACTTGTTATTACTTCTAATTAAATATGTAGAAAAATTCAATAGAATAAGTGTAGTAGGTACCACATGTAGACAGATTCACACAAGTGCATTTGTTGTTAGTGTTCTTATAATAGAGAGAAATGCAGACAAATGCACTCAAAATTATAATGTAGTGTCATAGATAGTGTACATGAGTGAATTATTTGTTATATAAATGCAATGTACTACATACATCAGTAATCTCTACATTTTATTTATGACGTCAGAATTCATGAATATAAGAATTTACTTAATTGCTACCGTAATTTGTGTTTGTAGGAAATGATGAGTTGTGGGTTTGTGTTTTGGTAGATGATCAAGAGTGGCTAGTAACACTGAAAAATGCTTTGTCTAAGCCGTGGGCAATGTACCATGATAGCAACATTGCCATAATTGAAGATATGGTAGAGAATGGTAAGTTGATGCAAGAGCTAGCTAATGAGAAGAATAAGGTTGAGAAAATACACAAATATGTTGGCTGGTGTGAACAAATTCATGGGTGAAACTGGAAAATAGGTGATGCGTGATAACATGGGAAGGATTAAGGAAAAACCTTAGGTTGAATTGGTGGAGATGAAGAATGAGAGGAATTTGCTAAAGAATGAAGTGGACATGTTGAAGCAAATTTAGAAATCACAAGCAAACATAATAAAGGCCAAGGAGAAGAAATGGGATGAAGAAACAGAGGCTCCGAAGGAAGAAATAAAAATATTGAGTACATGCTCTATGATCTGCTCAAAGCTCCCAATGTCAACAAGGACAAGATAAAGAGGATCAAGTCTACTTGTGGTGTGATGTAAGTTTCTGTCATTTCAGTTTGTGATGTGTTGAACTATGCATGTGTGGTGTGGAACTACATGTGATGTGTTGAACGATCTTTGATGTGTTGAAATATTCTTGTTAAAAGTATCTTTGTTGAACTATTTGAAAAGGGAAAGTGATATAGCTACGACTTCGGGACTTTATATAGAGATTTATGACGGAGGAAAGCTAGAGCTCATATGGAAGCCAATTCGAAGTTGTATAACAAATGATATTAACATTTGAATAGAGATAAGTTTAGAAAATAAATTTTGCATGGATTATAAATCCAACTCGACATCGATCATATTCCCGGTGCATGTGTGAAAGGTTGCGTCAGCCTGGCTAGGCAAGCCAATTTAGTTTTTTTCTCTTTTCTTTTTTCTTTATTTTCTTCTTTTCTTATTTAGTATTTGTTTTATAGATTTAGTTCTATAACTTCAAATAAAGTAAATCTAATTTCTAATTTTTTGTAAAATTGAAACACACTTAATAAACTTTATAGAAAATAGTTTTGATAAAAAATAACAATTATGCCACTATGCATGTAATGCAACATATGGCTAATTGAAAAAATAGGATTTTGATTTTTCCAAATTGAATGGAATAGTTCCAATTTGGTTTCAGGACATTATATGGAACACTACTCCTGTCTAACACAAGTACAAAATATAATATTTAGATAAAAGTTTATTTAATGGTTTTGGGGATTTTAGATGGGATTTTGACAAAAGTATTTTGAGTCAAGATTATGCCAAAAAAAATTAAAATCGCAAATTTTAAAATATTGGGGTGTTACAGGGACATTTTTATAGGCGTTTTTAGATCAATACTTCTACTTAGGCTTGAAGACAGAAGACTGCAGATGCTCGAGGAGGGCACGAATATGGGTGGCGTGCCCTAGGTGAGCTATGCCACCTAGGCCCGTTTGAGCCTCATGGCTCCCCTCCGGTGATCCAAGTGTTGTAGCTCATTGTATTTGCAAAAAATAGTTTTCAAAAAATCTAGGTCCCACAGACGACGCCAATTGATGAGGGGTAACCTCGAAAATACTCATGATTATGAACTTAGGGTTTATGGAAAAGAGAGTGCCGATGATTTCGTCAACTTATCATACAAACAAGAAAGTCAATGCAGTCTAATTATTGTAGAGAAAATGATTACAAAGTCGTTGATTCGCTAGTTACGGTCTAGCTCACAGCGAATTGTATATTTCTAGAAAACTAAGGTGCCCTCTCCATCGGCTCCTCCCAGCCTTTATATGAGAGGCTGGATCCTAGAGCCTGATGGCGTGTGGTAGCGCTTCGTTGGGAGACCCGAAGAGCAAGGTGTGATGAGCACAGCAGTAAGTCTTCCCTTAGTAAGAAACCGAGGTTATCGAACTAGTAGGAGGAAGGAAACGACTCAAAGGTGTTGCTAGCAACTTGGAGACCTGCACAACACAAACTCAAGACTTTCCCCAACGAATAGTGAGGTTGTCAATCTCACCGGTTTCTGTAACAAAGGATTAACTGTATGGTGTGGAAGGTAATAGTAGTTTGCAGAAAGTAAACAGTAACAATGGAAGATGTATCAATGGTAAAGATTAGACCGGGGTCCATAGTTCACTAGAGGTGTTCTCCTTAAGATAAACAAACATGGCATGCTAGGTAAACAAATTATAGCAGGGCAATTGACAGGACTGAGCAAGGCATAACAACGCAATACTAGACATTCATGATCCTATGGGATCCGATTGAGCAATAGAACAAGATACATAGACCGCCATCCAACTGCATATATGACTAGAAATCCACCTTCAGGTTATCATCTGAACCCCCTCCAGTATTAAGTTGCAAGCAACGGATAACTGCTTTAAGCAAAGTGTGTAAGGTAAACAATCCACTTGTTCCATGAATAAGAGACTCTTCTTTTCTTCCTAGTGGCAACAACACATCTACAACCTTATAGATTTCTGTCACTTTCCTTAGATTAAATAGAGGCATGAACCCACTATCGAGCATAAATACCCCCTCTTGGAGTCACTAGCATCTACTTGGCCAAGATAGATACTAGAAACAGAGAGCATGCAAGATCACAAACACCACAAACATGATAGAATCAATAAGACAAAACCATTAATCAATCTGACATAGTAATCTCAATATCCATCGGATCCCCGCAAACACAACATGCACGATTACAAATAGATGATCTTGATCATGAACGGAGCTCACAAGATCTAAACATGGTAGCACAAAGGAGGAGATACAACCATCTAGATATTAGATGGACCCGTAGTCCAAGGTGGAACTACTCACACTTCATACCCGAGGCTGGCATGATGAAGAAGAAGGCCTTGTTGGAATTATGCCCTAGAGGCAATAATAAAGATGTTATTATTATAATTCTTGTTCATGATACAGTTTATATTCCATGCTAGAATTATATTAAGCGGAAACTTTGATACTTGTGTGGTTTATGAACAACACCGTTTCCCTAGTACGCCTCTATGGACTAGCTCATTGATTGATGATGGTTAAGGTTTCCTAACCATAGACATGAGTTGTCGATTAATAATGAGATCATGTCATTAGGAGAATGATATGATGGACAGACCCAAATTAAACAGAGCAATTAGATCGTGTCATCGTGTTCATCTTTGCGAAGCTTTTTCTTATGTCAAGTATTGTATTCCTTAGACCATGAGATAATACAACTCCCTGGTATCAGAAGAAAGCTTTGAGGTCATCAAACGTCATCCTATGTGAGGGTGATCATAAAGATGTCTCTCAGGTGATCGGAAAGTACTTGTTGGGTTGTATGTATCGAGATGGAATTTGTCCCTCCCGAGTCGGAGAGATATACTTCGGGCCCACTCGATAATCGATATCAACACCGCTTGCAAGCACGTGGTTAAGGAGTTAATCACAAAGTGATATCGGATTACAGAACGAGTAAAGTACTTGCTGTGAACGAGATTGAACTAGGTATGCCGATACCAACGATCGAATCTCGGGCAAGTAAAATATCGTGTGACGAAGGGAATACATATATGAGATTAATTGAATCCTGGCATAGTGGTTCATCCGATATGATCATCGATGAATATGTGGGAGTCAATATGGGTTTCTAGATCCCGCTGTTGATTATTGATAGAAGATCATGTCTGCATATTCTCGAACCCGTAGGGTCACACACTTAATGTGCCTCGACGCTAGGATAGAATGGATAATTGTTTTATGAGTTTTTGTTCGGAGTCTCGGATGAGATCCAGGACATCACGAGAGGTTCCGGAATGGTCCGGAGAATAATATTCATATAAAGGAAAGTAGTTTTTGGATTTTGGAATCGTTTCGGAGTATTCGGTATTGTACCGGAAGGTTCTGGAAGGTTCCGGAGTGGGACCAACGTGGGCCCACTTGTCGGAGGGCTGTGTGGGCCTGAGGGGGAGTGCCCTGGCCGCTTTGGTCCAGGGGCACAAAGCCCCAAAGGCCCAGCCGACCAAACCCTAGGGGAAACCCTAAAGGAACCCTTCTAGAAGGAAGGGGGAAAACTTGCCCCCCACTCCACCCTTGGGGCCGCCGCCCTAGGGCTTGGAGGAGGGGCAAAGGGGGCCGACCAGCCCCCTATATAAGGTGGGCAGGGGCGCACCTTCCCCCCCCCCCCCACTCCTCCAACCCTATCCGCCGTCTTGCTGCCCTCCACCTCTCTCTCTCCCGACTGCGCGTAGGCGAAGCCCTGCCGCAGAAACTCTTCACCATAGCACCATGCCGTCGTGCTGCAGATCCAATCCATCTCTCCACCCCACTTGCTGGACCAAGGAAGGAGGATACGTCGCGGCACTGTACGTGTGCATCTCTCGGAGGCGCCGTCACTTGCGGCGTTAGATCGGATCGGATCGCGAGGAGGAGAAGGCTAGTTCGACTACATCACCCACGTTCCGTTGAACGTTTCTGCTGTGCGATTTCTTCAAGGGTATGAAGATCTCATCTATCTATCTCGTTGATTGCATCTCCTAGATTAGATCTTGGATTTCTTGTTCGCATCCATAGATTTTTTTTGATTTACTATGCTGCGAACCCCTTTCAGTGGTATCAGAGCTAGATCTATGCGTAGATGTGTTTCACGAGTAGAACGCAACATGCTTGTTGCGGGCGTTGATGTTTTCTGTTGCAAGCCTCTTGTTGTGTATTTATTATGGCGCGACATAGTGAGATTGAAGCGGTCCAGGCCAACTTTACGCGACCTCGTTCGCGAGACCGGCTCCGCACTTGACGTGTGGCTTGTTCCACACATGCGGCTGGTGGATGCCAGTTTCTCTCACTATAGTAGTCATGGGATTTACACCGGATGTTAGCAACCATAATATCACCGTTGTGGTTTCCATAGGTAAGAATAGTTCTTAGCTTGTTACTCCCATAAGCCACGTAAAACATGCAACAACAAAGTAGAGGCGTCTAACTTGTTTTTGCAGGGAGTGTTTTGTGATGTGGTATGGCCCAAGACATGATGTGTATGTTGTATGCAATGATCATGTTTTGTAATATTTCATGACTTGCATGTCGATGAGTTCACAACCGGCAGGAGCCATATGGTTGTCTTTATAATTGTGTATGACCTGCGTGTCAACTACTTATACGCCATGTAATAGCTTTACTTTATCGCTAAGTAGTTAGCAATAGTTGTAGTTGCTATTCATGGTGGAGGCAATCATGATGGAGTGATGGAGATCATGCTGGCGCGCACAACATGGAGATCATTGGGCGGAGATTGGCTATTACCATGTCACATAAAATTATATGCATGTGATGTTTATCCTTTTATGTATCTTATTATGCTTAGATCGCGATGGTAGCATTATAAGATGATTCCTCACTTAAAGATCAAGATAAAATTGTGTTCTCCCCATGTATGCACCGTTGCGAAAGTTCGTCGTGTTCAAGCACCTCGTGATGATCGGGTGTTATAAACTCTACGTTCACATACAACGGGTGCAAGCATGTTTTGCACACGCGGAAATACTTGGGTTTGACTTGACGAGCCTAGCATGTACAAACATGGCCTCGGAACACACGAACTGAAAGGTTAAACATGAGTCATATGAATGATATGATCGACACTTGGTTGTCCACCATTGAAACCACATCTCTTCTCGTGAAGATCGGATTAGGTGTGGTGAATTTGGATCGTGTTCACTAAACAACTTGAGGGATGTTGAATTTAGTGGGAGTTCATCTAGAAATTTGATTAAGTTGAACTAGTTATCATGAACATAGTCTAAATTGTATTTCCAAATTTTGTAGATCAAATGGCTAAGCCCAACTTCAACTTCAACGTTTTTGCTGAGAAAGAAAAGCTTAAGAAAAATGGGTCTAACTTCACCAACTGGTTCCGCAATCTGAGAATCATTCTCGCTGGCGGATAAAAGGACTATGTACTAGAGAAAGCGCTAAGTGACGCCCCCGCTATTGATGCGTTGGCTGATGAAAAAGTTGTTTATCAGTCGCGCAAAGATGATTATGGAGTGATTAAGAGTACCGTGTTGTTTGCTATGGAACCGGACCTTCAAAATCGTTTTGAGGAGTTCGCCGGGCCCTTTGAGATTCTTGAGGAACTGAAAACCATGTTTCAGACTCAGGCCCGTTCTGAGAGTTATGAGATCTCTGAGAAGTTCTTTAACTCCAAGATGGAGGAAGGGAGTTCCGTTAGTGAGCACGCCATTAAGATGTCGGGCTACACTCAACGTCTTGAGCAACTGGACTGCAAGATTCCAGAAGAGCTCAAGATTGACAAAGTTCTGCAATCACTCCCTCCTAGCTCTAAAGGTTTTGTAGTTACTCACAATCAAATTGGTTCCACTGATACGATCACTGAGCTCTTCGCTGTCGAAAGTCGCGAGGTGGATATCAAGAAAGATAATCATGTGTTGATGGTCAACAATACCCCTAGCTTCAAGAAAGGTAAGGGTGCAAAGAAATCCTTCAAGAAAGGCAGCGGCAAGCGCGTTGCCCCTGCTGAGAAGAAGCTCAAGTATGGACCTAAGCCGGACACTGAGTGCTTCTATTGCAAGGACAAGGGTCACTGGAAGCGCAACTGTCCGAAGTACTTAGCGGACAAGAAGGCTAGCACCATTAAAGGTATATTTGATATACATGTTATTGATTTTTACCTTACTAGCGCTTGTTGTAGTGCCTGGGTATATGATACTGGTTCGGTTGCTATTATTTGTAAGTCGAAACAGGAGCTACGGGATAGACGGTGGCTAGCAAGGGATGAGGTGACGATGCGCGTTGGCAATGGATCAAAAGTTGATGTGATGGCCGTCGGCACGCTCTCCTTAGTTTCACCTTCGGGATTAGTTTTAAACCTTAATAAATGTTATTATGTGCCTGCGTTGAGCATGAACATCATATCTGGATCGTGTTTATTGCAAGACGGTTATTCATTTAAATCGGAGAATAATGGTTGTTCTATTTATATGAATAACATCTTTTATGGTCATGCACCTGTTGTGAATGGTTTATTTCTTCTGAATCTCGAAAACAATGAAACACACATCCATAACATTAAGGCTAAGAGATGCAAAGTAGATAGTGATAATCCAACTTATTTGTGGCACTGCCGTCTAGGTCATATTGGTGTAAAACGCATGAAGAAACTCCATTCTGATGGACTTTTGGAGTCTCTTGATTTTGAATCATTTGACACGTGCGAGCCGTGCCTCATGGGCAAGATGATCAAAACCCCGTTCTCCGGAATAATGGAGCGAGCAACGGACTTGTTGGAAATCATACATACCGATGTATACGGACCAATGAGTGTTTCGACGAGCGGTGGATATCGCCATTTCCTCACTTTTACTGATGACTTAAGTAGATATGGGTATATCTATTTAATGAAACATAAATCTAAAATGTTTGAAAAGTTCAAAGAATTTTAGAACGAAGTGGAAAACCATTGTAACAGGAAAATTAAATTTCTATGATCCGATCGTGGAGGTGAATATTTGAGTTATGATTTTATCACGCATCTTAAAGCAAGCGGAATCGTTTCGCAACTCACACCACCCGGAACACCACAGCGCAATGGTGTGTCTGAACGCCGGAATCGAACTCTATTAGATATGGTGCGATCAATGATGTCTCTTACGGATTTGCCGTTATCATTTTGGGGTTATGCATTAGAAACCGCTGCATTCACTTTAAATAGGGCACCATCTAAATCTGTTGAGACGACACCGTATGAACTGTGGTTTGGTGCTAAACCTAAGTTGCCGTTTCTTAAAGTTTGGGGATGCGAAGCTTACGTCAAGAAGTTGATGCCGGACAAGCTCAAACCCAAAGCGGAGAAATGCGTCTTCATAGGATACCCTAAGGAAACGATTGGGTATACCTTCTACCACAGATCCGAAGGCAAAGTGTTTGTTGCAAAGAACGGATCCTTTCTCAAGAAGGAGTTTCTCTCGAAAGAAGTGAGTGGGAGGAAGGTAGAGCTAGACGAGGTTATTGAACCTTCTCTCAAGTTGGAGAGTAGCGCAACACCTGAAATTGTTCTAGTGCCGTCTGCACCAACAAGAGAGGAAGCTAATGACGAGGATCATGAAACTTCGAACAATGCTACTACTGAACTTCGCAGGTCGACAAGGTCATGTACCACTCCTGAATGGTACGACAACCTTGTCTTAAACGTCTTGTTGTTAGTCAACAGTGAACCTGCGAACTATGAGGAAGCAATGATGAGCCCAGACTCTGATAAATGGCTAGAGGCCATGAAATCCGAATTGGGATCCATGAGCGAAAACCAAGTATGGACTTTGGTGGACCCTCCTAGCGACCGTAAGGCCGTTGAGTGCAAATGGATTTTCAAGAAGAAAACGGACGCGGATGGTAATGTTACTATCTATAAAGCTCGGCTTGTCGCAAAAGGTTTTCGACAAGTTTAAGGTGTTGACTACGATGAGACTTTCTCTCCCGTAGCGATGTTTAAGTCCATTCGGATTTTATTAGCAATTGATGCATTTCATGATTATGAAATATGGCAGATGGATGTCATGACTGCGTTCCTCAATGGCAACATTGATGAAGAGTTGTATATGATGCAGCCGAAGATTTTGTCGATCCTAAGGATGCTGATAAGGTGTGCAAACTACAGCTTCCATTTATGGACTGAAGCAAGCATCTCGGAGTTGGAACCTTCGTTTTGATCAAGTGATCAAGAGCTTTGGATTTGTTCCAAATTGCTACGAAGCTTGTATCTACAAGAATGTGAGTGGGAGCTCAGTGACATTTTTAGTACTATATGTGGATGACATATTGATTATTGGAAATGACATTGGTATGCTTAACGATGTGAAGAGTTATTTGAATAAATGTTTTTCAATGAAAGACCTAGGAGAAGCTGCTTATATATTAGGCATCAAAATCTATAGAGATAGACAAAGACGCCTAATAGCTTTAAGCCAAAGTACATACCTAGACAAAGTTCTGAAAAGGTTCAGAATGGATAAGGCAAAGAAAGGTTCATTGCCCATGTTGTCAGGTAAGATATTGAGCAAGGCTCAGTGTCCAGCTACGGTAAACGATAGAGAAACTATGAGCAAAGTGCCTTATGCCTCGGCCATAGGTTCTATCATGTATGCCATGTTGTGTACTAGACCGGATGTGTCCAATGCTCTTAGTTTGACGAGCAGATACCAAAGTGATCCAGGAGTGGAACACTAGACAGCCGTAAAGAACATCCTAAAGTATTTAAATAGGACTAAAGAAATGTTCTTGGTCTATGGAGGTGATGAGAAGCTCGTCGTAAAAGGTTACGTCGATGCTAGTTTCGACACCGACCCGGATGATTCTAAATCTCAGACAGGATACGTTTATATTTTGAATGGAGGAGCTGTGAGCTGGAGAAGCTGCAAGAAAAGCATGATCGCGGGATCTACAACAGAAGCGAAATACATGGCTGCTTTAGAAGCGTCAAGTGAAGGAGTTTGGATCAGGAACTTCATCACTAAGCTTGGTGTGGTTCCAAGTGCCTTGGACCCACTGGAGATATTGTGCGACAACACTGGTGCCATAGCACTGGCTAAGGAACCAAGATATCATCCAAAGACCAAGCACATCAACCACCGTTTTCATATAATTCGAGATTATATAGCAGATGGAGATCTGAAGATTAGCAAAGTACATACGGATCTGAATGTCGCGGATCCTTTGACTAAACCTCTTCCACGAGCAAAACATGATCAACACCTTAATGCCATTGGTGTTAGATTGTTGCCAGATGTAAACTAGATTATTGACTCTAGTGCAAGTGGGAGACTGTGGGAATTATGCCCTAGAGGCAATAATAAAGATGTTATTATTATAATTCTTGTTCATGATAAAGTTTATATTCCATGCTAGAATTGTATTAAGCGGAAACTTTGATGCTTGTGTGGTTTATGAACAACACCGTGTCCCTAGTACGCCTCTATGGACTAGCTCATTGATTAATGATGGTTAAGGTTTCCTAACCATAGACATGAGTTGTCGATTAATAATGAGATCATGTCATTAGGAGAATGATATGATGGACAGACCCAAATTAAACAGAGCAATTAGATCGTGTCATCGTGTTCATCTTTGCGAAGCTTTTTATTATGTCAAGTATTGTATTCCTTAGACCATGAGATAATACAACTCCCTGGTATCGGAAGAAAGCTTTGAGGTCATCAAACGTCATCCTATGTGAGGGTGATCATAAAGGTGTTTCTCAGGTGCTCGGAAAGTACTTGTTGGGTTGTATGTATCGAGATGGAATTTGTCCCTCCCGAGTCGGAGAGATATACTTCGGGCCCACTCGGTAATCGATATCAACACCGCTTGCAAGCACGTGGTTAAGGAGTTAATCACAAAGTGATATAGTATTACGGAACGAGTAAAGTACTTGCTGTGAACGAGATTGAACTAGGTATGCCGATACCAACGATCGAATCTCGGGCAAGTAAAATATCGCGTGACGAAGGGAATACATATATGGGATTAATTGAATCATGGCATCGTGGTTCATTTGATATGATCATCGATGAATATGTGGGAGTCAATATGGGTTTCCAGATCCCGCTGTTGATTATTGATAGAAGATCATGTCTGGATATTCTCAAACCCGTAGGGTCACGCACTTAACGTGCATCGACGCTAGGATAGAATGGATAATTGGTTTATGAGTTTTTGTTCGGAGTCTCGGATGAGATCCAGGACATCACGAGAGGTTCCAGAATGGTTCGGAGAATAAGATTCATATAAAGGAAAGCAGTTTTTGGATTTTGGAATCGTTTCGGAGTATTCGGTATTGTACCGGAAGGTTCTAGAAGGTTCCGACGGAGGGATGCGTGGGCCTGAGGGGGAGTGCCCTGGCCGCTTTGGGCCAGGGTCAGAAGGCCCCAAAGGCCCAGCCGGCCAAACCCTAGGGGAAACCCTAAAGGAACCCTTCTAGAAGGAAGGGGGAAAACTTGCCCCCAACTCCACCCTTGGGGCCGCCACCCAAGGGCTTGGAGGAGGGGCCAAGGGGGCCGTCTAGCCCCCTATATAAGGTGGGCAGGGGCACACCCTTCCCCCCACTCCTCCAACCCTAGACGTCGTCCTGCTGCCCTCCATCTCTCTCTCTCCGATCACAGACGCGAAGCCCTCGCCAGAAACTCCACCATAGCACCACGCCGTCGTGCTGCATATCCAATCCATCTCTCCACCCCACTTGCTGGACCAAGGAAGGAGGAGACGTCGCGGCACCATACGTGTGCATCTCTCGGAGGCGCCGTCACTTGCGGCGTTGGATCGGATCGGATCGCGAGGAGGAGAAGGCTAGTTCGACTACATCACCCACGTTCCGTTGAACATTTCCGCTGTGCGATTTCTTCAAGGGTATGAAGATCTCATATATCTCTCTGGTTGATTGCATCTCCTAGATTCGATCTTGGATTTATTGTTTGCATCCGTAGAATTTTTTTGATTTACTATGCTGCGAACCCCTTTCAGGCCTCCGGGATGATCTATGGACGATGGTGCCGGGAAGAGCTTTAGATCCCTCGATCTACGGACGATGGTGGCAGCGGATACATATGGTTTCGTGGAATATTTATCGAGTACTTAGGGTTTCTGCATCGAGGGTCTTTATAGGCGAAGAGGAGAGGCAGGGGGCGGCCAGGGTGGTCATCCCCCAGGTGTGGCTAGCCCTAGCCCGCGCCGCCAGGGGTGTGGCCCCATGGTGCCTCCCCTCCATCTTGTACTCTGGCTTCGTGTTCCCCACGGTAAAATATTGACTTTGGCTTTTGTCCCGTTCAATTATGAGAATTTTGATTTTCTGTCTTTCTAGAACCAAAAACAGAAGAAAATAGGCAACTGGCACTGTGGCATCTTGTTAATAGGTTAGTAACAGAAAACATATAAAAACACCTCAAAGTGTAGACAAAGCATAGCAAAATAGATACTAAACAAGCATGGAACATCAAAAATTATAGATACGTTTCCGACGTATCAAGCATCCTCAAGCTTAACTCCTGCTCGTCCTCGAGTAGGTAAGTGATAAAAAGAATAATTTTTGAGGTGACATGCACCATCAAAATCAAGATCAAACCATTTGCAAGCATTGAAAGCTGGGATAAAAGAACTCTAATCATGATCATGAAAGATGGAGTTCTAACAGTAAGACAAAGTAACCATGTATGCAACATGAAAGGTTACAAACAAAGATCATGAATAACATGCATTGAAAAACGTTTGTTTGTTTCACATACAGAAAACATGGCATAGTGGCATTCAGCTTGTCCCTCATGGAGTACCAAATAGATGCATAGGACGCCTTCAAAGTTCATAAGAGTGATTAGATACAAATAGCACAAGAACAAGTAATACCAATAATATGCATCAATCAATAAGTTTTGGGACAATGCACATAGAACTAAGAATGGCAACTATGCTCTCTTAACTGGTGCCTAAGGATAGAAGGTGGGGACTCAATATTAAAGTGGAAGAAAGGCCATTTATAAGGGAAGCAGGGATTTCAAGTCTCAAAAAGAGCTTCCAAAAATTATGGTACTTGTTAGCTTTCAGCTCTCATTGCCCCTATCATAAGCATCTTGAAGTGATTAAGGTTAAAGTGAACAAACTATGGAGTATATGCTTGACAAAGTATAAGTTGGCAATCTCATGTCCCTTGAATACGAGGGCCGCTCCTCATGCTACTCAAGTTTAGTTACTTGCAAGTTCTTGTCATATTAAGTACATGTGTATGATAGAGAACTGCCAACGGGGTACCCCTTGCACATGATACAGGAGCTATCCCATAATCAAAATGACAAGTCAAGCAGATAATAAGCATCTCAGCAATCTTCTTATTTACCATGGGAATATGGTGCTTTTTTCTCTCTTTCCTCTTTTCTCATTTTTTTTCTTTTTTCGATATCTTTTTTATATCTCTTTTTTTCATAAGAAGAATGCTTCATAGATGTCATTATGGTGATGCTGCAAGTTTCCACTATGATTAGGCATGGCTTAGGCTAGCGGCCCAGGCGTTTCTCTAACACACATACATAACTCCATGGATTTACAAGCTCCCCTTTCATTTCACACCGACGACATCCATAGACAAAAAAGCATGATATCAACTTGTATAAAGTACAAGTGCAATGTTGAAAGCGTTCCCCATGACAACATGGTTCTGCTAATTCCAACGTATAAGTGCAAGCATATACAACATAGATGACACAATGGTTCAAGTTTATTGGGGCAAGAAAAATAAAGTGTGCAATCAAGTTCGTGAGAGCTTTAATCACTAAGTTTTCACATAACAAAATACTTTTTAATTGGAAGTTAGATGACAACAAGAATATACTTGGAATGGTGTAACACACCATGCATAGGAATTTATAGTGGACTCTTTGGAATAACTTGGTTTCTTGGGAGTTGGATGCATGAGTAGAGCTTACTCATACAAGTGGAGGCTAGCAGAAGACTGGGAGGGACCAACTAAGAGAGGAATAATGGGCATAATCATGCAGAGCGACAAAACATTACTAATCAAAGCATAAAGTGGTACCACAAGTCAAAAACTAAATGATCATAGAGGCTATGGTGACTTGTTATAGTCATAACATGGTGTGAGTGATACATCCAAAATGTATCTACTTTCTTGAACACTTTGCTATTGTTTCTTCTCTAAACTTGTGTGATTTGGATACAACTAACACGGACTGACACTGTTTTCAGCAAAATTACCTTGGTGTCTTGCTTTTGTGCAGAAAAATGAACTATCAGGAAAAATCCCAGAAAATATGCCAAAAATTATATTTCACCAGAAGATCCACGGTGCCAGAAGAAGAGACAGAGGGGAGGCCTGGGGGGCCTAGACCCACCCCAGGCGCGGGCCCACCTAACCCCGCGCCTGGTGGGGGTTTGGCCACCCCAGGCAGCTCCTCGGCCTCCCTCTGCGCCTATAAGCTGCCTTTCGACCTAAAAACTGAGGGGGGTTTGATAGTTTTCTAGAAAGAGTTACGCTTCGCCGCCACCAGAAACCAAGATTCGGATCCACAAACCTGCTCGCACCGCCGGACGGGAATTTGGAGAGGATCATCGCCATCGTCATCACCAACGTATCTCCATCAACCACCGATGTTTCCCTCATCCATGAGTGAGTAATCCCCCGCTGTAGGCTTGGGGATGGTAGGGATTGGATGAGTTCTATCATGTAATCGAATAAGATCTGTTAGGGCATAGTGCCTAGTATCTCTATTAGTGCTATTTGACTTTGTTGTAACTTGTTGTGCTTAATGCTTGTCACTAGGGCCCGAGTGCCATGATCTCAGATCTGAACTTATTATTGAATCATTATGATAGTATTGTTTGTGATCTTATCTGCAAGTTGTGTACACATATCATTGGCCGGACCCAAAGGCCTTAAAGTGACAATAATTGGGACAACCGGAGGGGATGTCTGTGGTGTGAGGATCACATGTGTTCATGGAGTGTTAATGCTTTGCTCCGGTGCTCTATTAAAAGGAGCACCTTAATTGCCAGTAGTTCCCTAGAGGCCATTGCCAGCTGGGTCGGACAAAAGATGTTGTGCAAGTTCTCATTGCGAGCACGTATGACTATATTTGGAGCACATGCCTAGGATTGTTTAGTACTTGGATGCTTGTTATTATTTATCTGCAATGCCCTAGATCTTGAAGTTACATGTTTAGACTCGTCCATGCAACACCCGTCCATCCATCCCTATGCCTACCGCACTCGAATCCTACTGTTACTATTGTTGTTGTTTCACTGTTGTTGTTGTTGTTTCACTTTTGTTGTTGTTGTTGTTGTTGTTACTGTTGCTGTTGCTTTGTTGTTGCTACTAATAAACTTCTGTGAGCAAGAACTATTTCCAGGTGCAGGTGAACTGACAACTCAGTTGTTAAGGCTTGCAAGTATTCTTTGGCTCCCCTTGTGTTGAATCAATAAATTGGGTAATACTACCCGCGAAGACTGTTGTGATCCCCTATACTTGTGGGTCTTCAGTGAGCATGTGCCAAGTTAACCCAAACAAAGCATCAAAGGAGAATACCACAATACTATGCTTTTGTATGCTAAAACAACGCATGATTCTTTCAAGGCACACTAAGCAATCCCAATTGTTTGGAACAAGTCATGCTACAGCAATAATCACTAAGCATAAGGTCAAAAAAACACCTAGCATGCCATGATAAAGTCTAAACACAGTCAAAGCAAGCTCCTCCTGTACTACTCAAGCAAGAACTCTACTCCTCTCCAACACTGATACGTCGAAAACGTATCTATAATTTTTCATGTTTCATGCTTGTTTAGTATCTACTTTGCTTTGTCTACACTTTGAGGTGTTTTTATATCTTTTCTAGAACTAACATATTAACAAGTTGCCACAATGCCAGTTGCATGTTTTCTTCTGTTTTTGGTTCTAGAAAGGCAGAAAATCAATATTCTCGGAATTGGACGGGACAAAAGCCAAAGTTATTATTTTTCCCGAAGCAACACGGAACCACGAAGCAGGGCCAGAGGGGGGACACAGGGTGGCCGCACCCCTAGGCACGGGCAAGCCCTAGAGGCGCTGGGGGAGGGTGTGCGCCCCCTGGCCCTCCATCGACCTTGCCTTCTTCGCCTATAAGAAGCCTCCGACCCAAAAACCCTAAATAATCCAGAAGAAATCCACGAAAACCTCCGTAGCTCCACCGCCACTGAAGGGGAGATTCAGGGGACAGAAAGTCTTTGTTCCGGCACCCTGCCGGGATGGGGAAGTGCCCCTAGATCCATCTCCATCGATCTCCACCACCATCTTCATCACCATTGCTGATTCCCATGATGAGGAGGGAGTAGTTCTTCCTCAGGGCTAAGGGCTCTATTGGTAGCTATGTGTTCATCTCTCTCTCTCTCTGTGCATGATCTTGTGGTCATGATCTTTGTAATCAAGTAGATCTACCTTGCTACTCAAGTGCTTCATTAGATCTCTGCTCTCCCCCTATGTGTGAAAGTGACATCGTGCACGCCATGGTGGCACTTAGGCTTGAGTCTACATAAATAATCTTTGTGCTTTAATAGATCTATGCTTTTTCCCACGTGTGTGAAAGTGACAGCGGGCATATCGTGTGTGGCACTTTGGCTAGATTGAATATTTGTTATGAGTTATATTTGGAGTTGGATGTCTCTATGAAATTGTGGTGTTTTTTGGAACCATCTAGTGCTCAAGGTGACAGTGTGGGGTTATCTAGATTGGGGAAGGCGGACTTTGAGGTGTGTTGTTATAGCCCTACCATGGATTAGAGTGTCCAACCGGAGAGTAGTTAAGAGTAGTAATATGAAGAGAGAATATTTATATGAGAGAGTGTTCACTAGTGAAAGTATGATCCCTAGGCCTTGTTTCTTAGCATTGAAACACCGTTTGCTACTAGATCCGTTGCATGTTTGCTTGCTTCCATCTTTGTTCCATTTGCCGGGGAGGTTTTGGGATTTTACCTTTCCTCCACGCCATCAGCTCTTTTCTGGCACCGTTACCACTTGAATTTCACTATCTCTTTGCCGAACTAGTGCACCTATATTGGGTGTGTTGGGGACACAAGAGACTTCTTGTATCTTGATTGCAGGGTGATACGTTGGAAACGTATCTATAATTTTTGATGCTCCATGCTTGTTTAGTATCTACTTTGCTTTACTTGTCCACACTTTGAGGTGCTTTTTACATGTTTTCTGGTACTAACCTACTAACAAGTTGCAACAATGCCAGATGGCTGTTTTCTGTTGTTTTTGGTTTCAGAAAAGTTAGTAAAGAAATATTCTCGAAATTGGACGAGACAAAGGACAAAGTCAATTACTTACCGTGGGGAACAAGAAGTCTAGAGGAGAGCCGGAGGGGCCAGCCAGGGGGCCAGACCCACCCCAGGCGTGGGTGGGCCCAGCCCCACGCCTGGCTAGGGTTTGTCACCCCTGGCCGCCTCCTCGTTCTCCCCCTTCGCCTATAAGAAGCCCCCGATGCAGAAACCCTAAGCACCCGATCAAAAATCCACAAAACGTCTGTAGCCGCCGCCACCATCATCCCTAGATCGGGGGGATCTGAAGTTCTTCCCGGCACCCTACGGAGGGGAGATCATCCCAGAGGCCTTCTCTCCGGTATGATGCGTGAGTAGTTCCACCTTGGACTATGGGTCCATGTAGTAGCTAGATGGTTGTATCTCCTCCTTTGTGCTTTCATGTATAGATCTTGTGAGTTGCGTTCATGATCAAGATATAATCTATTTGTAATCATGCATGTTGTGTTTACGGGGATCCGATGGATATTGAGATTATTATGTTGGTTTGATTAATTGTTTTGTCTTTATGATTCTATCATGTTTGTGTTGTTTGTGATCTTGCATCCTCTCCGTTGTTAGTAGCTATCTTGGCCAAGTAGTTGCTAGTGACTCCAAGAGGGAGTATTTATGCTCGATGGTGGGTTCATGCCTCTAGTTTCCAAGGGAAGTGACAATAATCTCTTCGGTTGTAGATGTGTTGTTGATACTAGGGAGAAAACAACGGTCTCTTGTTCATGGAACATGTGGACTGTTTACCTTACACACTTTGCTTAAAGCAGTTGTCTGTTGCTTGCAACTTAATACTAGAGGGGGTTCGAATGATAACCTGGAGGTGTACTTTTAGTCACAGATGCAGTTGGATGGCGGTTAATGTATCTTGTTGTATTGCCCAATAAACCTCATAGGATCTTTCTGACTAGTAATTGCATTGTTATACCTTGCTCAGTTCCTGTTAATTGCCCTGCTGTAATTTGTTTACCCTTCATGCCATGTTGTTTATCTAAGGAGAGCACCTCTAGTGAACTATGGACCCCGGTCCAATCTTTTACCATTGATACATCTTCCATTGTTACTTGTTTACTTGTTGCAAACCACCATTACCTTCCACACCATACCTTTAATCCTTTGTTACATCAAACCGATGAGCTTGACAACCTCACTGATTCGTTGGGACAAAGTCTTGAGATTGTGTTGTGCAGGTCTCCACGTTGCTTGCAACACCTGTGTGACGTTTCCTTCCTCCTTCTGGTTCGATAACCTGGGTCTCAACTGAGGGAAAACTTGCTGTTGTGCTCTTCACACCCTGCGCTTGGGGTTACCAACAAAGTTCCACGTCGAGCACAATCACAAGGTTGCTTGAGAGGGATACCTTTGACCACTTCCTCCCTAAGTTCGATAAACCTTGGGTGATCCACTTAAGGGAAACTTGCTGCTGTTCTACAAACCTCTGCACTTGGAGGCCCAACAATTGTCTACAAGAATAGAAGTGCATAGACATCAAGCTCTTTTTCTGGCGTCGTTTCCGGGGAGGAAAGGTAAAAAGCACTCACACACGTGTAGAGGTCCCAACCTTTAATAAGGTAGAGATCCCTGTGTTTGCAATGCTAGTCCCTGGATCAATAGATAGCATCCACAGTTAAGATGTAATATCAAGAAACAAAGGTCATAATATACAACTTTATAACCAGGAATAAAATAATTCATTACATCTTACATAGCTCATTTGGCTATCTCATTACAATGCAGCATAAATAACTATAGCATGGAGTCCTTCATCTTCAAAGTGCCACATGCAATCATGTTGGTTGTAGACTTGTAATCCTAATCAACACACTTCACTAACATCAAACAAACCTACAACATAATAAGTTGTAGCCACAAGGGTTAATACATTTGAATTGTATTGGCAAGTTTCACTACTATGTAGAATTAAGTGGAACCTATCAATATATGCATATTTGGCTAAGTAGGGTTTAGGCTCATTTGCAGAAAGCAATGTAGTTTTATCCTATATTTTCAAAATAGTTTTGATCTTTTGACAATCTTTTTGAACTCCTTGGAAAACTCCAAGTGCTTCTAATCCCTTGTTGACACCATCAAGTTTTACTTTGAAAAATTGGAATGTCGAGATCTTCCATAGCTTCAGGCCTTAGTTGCTCAGAGTTATTCGTAACCGGGGACACTGCTAAGTACTTAAAATTTTGATCTTCTACGGAAGATGTACACTTTACCCACATGACACAATCTCGTCTTGACGCCACCAGTGGCCACTGGATGAGTACACACCAAATGGAGTACCGGCAGATCGAGAATGTGACGAAGTTTTTCCATAGAAGTCCTCCCAATACACAATGCTAGCTTGTCTACCAGGAACCAATGTAAGGATATATTTCCAATACACAATTCTAGTTAACCTGAAGATGCCAATGCAAGGGTATTCCACTATGTAGTTGACTAAGCCAGAGCCCATTTAGCATGTGGTTGTACACGGAAGCCACTGTACGAGAAACATGTTCAATCTCGAAGTCCCTGGGTGGTTTTCTTCTAGTGCACGTACAAAAATATAGCCATATAAACATGGTTCCCTTTGTTGCCACCTTGTCCAAAATTGAGTATCCTCATTCCACCCAGGTGGTTCATTGAGTACTTGTTTTATTATATAAAAAATATATTTTTCCAACACTTCATATATTCATAACATGGTATTTCACCCCAAGTATATAGCAGGGCTAATCATACTACAACTACAATGTTTTCACTAAGGAAGATATAAGAGTATTCCTAATAGGACATAACATAGCATAGTAATATAGTAGCCCTATCATGCATACTACAAAAATATCACTAAGTGTAGTGAAAAATAGTAGGACATGGATGATAGTGTCACTTGCCATTTTAGTAGAGAATATTGGTTCACTCATTGATCTTGCAAATATCACACTCTTCTAATATCACTACAATTCAATCAAGCAAGCACATATTCAAACTAGCATTCAAACAATTTATCACATGAAACAATAAAATCAAGCAATGCATGCAAGCATGCAAAAGATTATTTTATTTGGAAATGTGGTTTCTAGTAGGCTGTAATCATTTTAAAGCTCCTATTGGTCAATTACAAAAGGGGTAAAACCATTTAAATTCAAGTTGGTGGAGATGGCCATTTAAATCATTTTTGTTTTGCTAGAAGTGATTTAAATAAAAGTAATTTTTTGTAGTCTTAGTAAAATATATTCTTTAAATACAAATGCTAGTGTTTATGGTTAATGGGTTTAATATTAATCCATTTGCAAAAGGTTTCACCTAAATTCTATTTTTAAATCAAAAAATATTTTTATTTGCTAGAAATGACTTGAACAAAGTAATAATTTACTAAGGTTCATCAAATATGTTATCAAATCCCAAAAGTTGATGTTTAGGGTCAGAGAGTTTAAATCACATCATTTTCCAAGAGGTTTTACTTTAAAAGCATTTTTAAACCATAATCAATATTTTTATTTAGCTAGAAATGCTTTTATTCAAAGATTTAATTCCTAAGTGTCACAAAATATACTTTTAAATCTACAAGTTGGTTTCTATGGTCAGTAGGTTCAAAACAATCCATTTACAAAATATTTTACCCTAAAAACATTTTTAGAATAAATTTTATACTCAAAATATGCCTACACATGTTTCTGCAAAAACAACCAATATTACAGAAGCAAAACATTAACAAAAGGCATGGTTGGAAAGGTTTTGTTTTCCTGATTCCAATGATATAAAATTTTCAAAATTTGGACGTGTAGATTTAAAGTTATGAATTTTACAAATCCTATCATCTAATAGATCAAATTTCTGTTTTAAATCGAATCATTGGCCACGTGTCTTAATCTTACTGGCGCGTACCGGTTCGTGCAGATCGCGCTCAGTGGGCTGTTGGATCTAAAGCGCATCACACGGATCAGAATCAAACGTACCCTTTCGATTAAATTCTAATCCTACTCATCCGATCAAGATCCAACAGACCACAACAACCTGACCATGTACTGGCAGCGCGCGCTCAGACGGTGATGTTGTCGACGAACCAGGAAGCGCGGGAGAGGGAGAGGATGCTCACCAGACTCGTAGGAGTGTTGCGATGCTCAACGTGGTCTCTGTTCGTCGAGGGGCGCTCGGGGATGGCGGTGATTTCTCACCGGAGTTCGCGGCGGCGCCAGGTGCCTCTGTTCGTCGATGGGGGCGAGGTTATAGGCCACCAGAAGGCAAAAGGGAGGAGGCGTTAGACGCGGGCGAGTGTGGCGATCACGTGAGCATCATCGAGAGGGAGAGGGGTGGACGGAACTTACAGGGAGGGGTCGCCGGAGAAGTGGCAGACGATAGTGGTGCTCGGGCGAGTTTGTTGCCGACGCTGTGGAGCGAGCGCAACCAAGCGGGTGGCACCGGGAGATGCAGGAGACGTTGGCGAGCAAACTAGTATGCTCCAGAGGGCTGGGGAGGGTGTGGTTTTGCCGGAATCGGCCGGAGGGTTCGTCGGAGCCGAGGGTGTTCGAGCTCGCGATTGAGGCAGCCCGGTGGCAGAGAGGGAGTGAAGCCTGGGGGAAATGGAGAGGGAGCGTGGGCGTTTAAGTGTGCGTCATCACTGGCGAGAATTAACCGTGCATTGACACGAATTCATCAGAGTTAATCGCGGCAGAAATGACGAGGTTGCGAGGGGGAACGGTCGTCGCGGGGTAGACAATGATGACAAGGTAGGTGGGGTCCAGCGGTCAGCGAGGTGGGGTGAAACACATGGGGCCAAGTCGTCAACGTCTGTGCGGGTTTGCTGCTGAGTGGAAAATGTTTCACGAGAGAGGGAAAAGTGGGCTGCGAGTTTGGGCTGGACTGGGCCTCTTTCTAGGTTGTCTTTGTTTCCCTTTTTTTATACTGAATCCTTTTCTTTTTCCTTTTCTATTTTTCTGTTTTGATTTTTGTTCAAATAATTCAAACACTGTTTGAATTCAAACCTGTACCAAACTTTGAGTATATTTTTAATACTTTTTATTAACATATTCTAAAGTCCATTTTAGAATATTCCTTTTATTCTTTTAGGGTATATTAATTATTTAAACTAGGCCCTTGTCTTAATTCAAATAAGATTTTAATTATGTTTTCAAACTCTATTTGAATTCTAAATTTTACCAAACCTTTTTCAGTAGGTTTTATTTATTCTTTAGTACAAAATAATTCACTTTAAATTATTATTTAAAATACTTTAATATGATTTAATGTTCATTTAAATTGGGAATTGTATTTATTTAAATAAAATTGGATATTAATAAATCCTTATGATTTTATTTAAATAATCCTTTACTCTTTTCATTAATCAATAATCTTTCATATTATTTGTTTGGCCAAGATTTAATTTGACTTTTTAAATATTCCTTATTTATTTATTTATTTCTTTGCCTTATAAAATCCATATCTTTTTATTTAAAGATCCAAAATTGATGATTCCAATTTATATAATTTTATTTAATATTTGTTTATCTTTTTAAATCCCTTTAGGATTTATTTGCTCAAGATTTGGCATGGACTTTAGATAGGGCTTTATTAGCTTTGGAAATTGATTCCTTTTATCTTAATAAATTCATAAGTTTTTATCTATGACTCCAAATTGAGTGAAACCAATTCCTATGGTTTTATAATAATCTTATTTATCTTTCTTGATCATTTATAAATGTTTTTTGATAAATTTTTATATGGATCAAATCCATAGTCTTAGAGAGGTCTTGGAAATGAATTATTCCATTAGGGTTTTAGGGTTTTGGTTTGACCTTTCCAAGTGTTTAAATCCCAAGATACATTATTGATGAATGCATTTCACTTGATTGAAATTTTGTTTGATTCCTTTTCCATTCAAAGTTTGTTCAAGATGGGTTTTGATGTTTCCATTTGGAATCAAAAAGTTTCTTTTCACCCTAAATTTCATTAATTATTTATTTTGTTTATTTATTTTTCATATTTCAAAATTTGGAAAATTTTGGGATGTGACATCACGTTACCCCACGGCAACAGCAAGCCAGAAAGCTCTTTTCTAGCGTCGTTGCCGGGGAGGTAAGGTAAAAGGTACTCGCATCCTCCGATGTGAGTGCTCGAAGGTATTTCCTTTAGATTCTGCAATTTTGTCTATTTGTTTCTTGTTTTTACTAGTTAGGCTTAATGGAAAACAACAACAAAAATTAGAGAGCTTTATAGTGTTTATCTTGAGTTAGGACATGAAGTGTTTGAAGAGAAAATTAAAAAACCTATGGAACTTTATTTGCATGCTAATAGCAATGTTATTAGTATGAATTCTTTGGACACCATTGTTGCTAATGCTATGGAAAAGTCTAAGCTTGGGGAATCTAGTTTTGATGAAAATGATCTTTTTAGTCCCCCATCTTTATAGGAGAAAGTTTTCTTTGATGATACTTTACCTCCAATATATGATGATTACAATGATGATTATGATATTTTTAGTCCACCTACTATTGAGGAGAAAATTGATTGTGATTACAATCTGCCTCCTATATTTGATGATTATGGTGATGAGAATAATAGTGATAGCTATGTTGTGGAATTTTCTCCCACTATGATTAAGAAGAATGACTATGCTTATGTGGAGAGTAATAATCATTTTATGCATGTGGCTCATGATAAGAATATTTTATGTGATAGATATATTGTTAATTTTATTCATGATGCTACTGAAAGTTATTATGAGAGAGGGAAACATGGTTTTATGCATCTCAGTAATATTAAGTTTCCCCTCTTTATGTTGAAAATCTTGAAGTTGCACTTGTTTTACTTTCCTATGCTTGTTGCTTTGTTCTTTCATGACTTGTTTTTTTAAAATATTCCTATGCATAGGAAGTGGGTTAGACTTAAATGTGTTTTGAATTTGCTTCTTGCTGCTCTCTTTTACTTCAAATCATATTTCTTATGTGAGCATCTTCTCAAACTATCAAGCCTAACTTAAAGGAGTTAAAGAAAAGTACTTGTTGGGAGATAACCCAAGAGTTTTATTGAGTCTTGGAAGTTATTACTTCAGTAATGACCTCTTCTTATCCTTTTTTTTGCTTTTTGTGCCAAGAATTACCTCTAATGAGAGGGAAGTAAGATTTGGGGAGTTGTTGTCCCGAAAAAGATTTATGTCCTCCACCATAAAAATTAGTGATGAGTCTCTGTAACTCAGATTGTGCTCAAAATTTACGAATAAATCCCCTAGTATGTTAGCTAACTTTAGTTAGTTCAACACTTTTTTATTTGAGCAACATAAGGTCTTCGAAAAAATCAGTTTCTACCTGCTGGTCTGTTTTGACATATTTCTGCCATTATTTGCATTTGCTTCTTATTGATTCTTTTTGGGGTTCTTTTTGGGGAATTGAGCTTTTTGAAGGAGTTGATATAGTAGCTTGTGTTTTTAGTGAAAAGTTTTGCTGTTCCAAAGATTTGCCTAAGGGTCTAATATCTTTTGAATACACTAATGTTTCTAATGAAGATTGTGTGAAGTTTTGTATGAAGGAAAATTTTCAGGTGTAGAGAGAGAGAATGATGTAATGAGATGAAGAATGGACAAAATCTCAAGCTTGGGGATGCCACCATGGTGTCACCCCAATAAATATCCAAGAGGTACAAGCGTCAAAGCTTGGGGATGCCCAAGGCATCCCCTTTTTCATTAATAAAAAGCTCAGGTCTTTCTAGACATTTTGTTTTTATTGTTTCATGCATTGTTGTGTTGATTCTTGGAGCATATTAGTTTTCGTTTTTGGTTTTAGTTTGCTTGAGTAAATTGGTTGGTTACACCACACTTATTTTGGAGAGAGACACACTCTGTTTCCATTGCCTAGAACACTCTAGTTTTCACTTTTATTGTTTTGTGAGTGTTCACTTTTGCTAGCACTACGTTCAGCCTTAGTTTTCTTGTGCTTTCAGCTTAGAACTTTTTAGTTCTTCTTTGTGGATTTGTGAGACAAGCTCACAGATCTTTATTGATTATTATTTTTGTGAGTTGTTTCAAATAAGTTGTTTGGTGTTGGAAAGGAGTAAAAAGTTCCATGCTTATAGTGGTACAAGAGGAGCTTGCTTTGACTATGACTTAGACTCTATCATGTCATGCTAGATCTTGTTTTGACCTTATGCTTAGTGATTATTGCTGTAGAATGACTTGTTCCAAACAATTAGGATTGCTTAATGTTGAAGGGAATATGCCCGAGAGGCAATAATAAAGTGGTTATTATCGTATTCCTTATTTATGATAAATGTTTATTTTGCATTCTATAATTATATTAATACGGAAACGTTAATACATGTGTGTTTAATAAACAAAAAGGAATTTCCTAGTTATGCCTCTCTTATAAACTAGCTCGTTGATTAACATGATGATCAAAGTTTCCTGATCATGGACATTGGATGTTGTTAATAACGAGGTCACAACATTAGTGTAATGATGTGATGAACATTCATCCGAAGTATATCATTATGATCAAAGTCATTGAGTTTATATTGCTATAACAACTTACGAAGTGATCCTAATCCTTAGACCATGAGATCATGTCAATCACTAACACCGGAAGAGTTTCTCGATGACATCAAACGTCACACCGTAACTGGGTGATTATAAAGATGGCTTTAACTACTAAAGTGTTATGTTGAGACCCATGGATCGAGAGTGGAATTTGTTCATCCCGATGACGGATAGATATGCTCTGGGCCCTCTCGGTGATATCACATTGATTAGCTTGCAAGCAAGTGATTTGATCACTAGAATGTTATATCACGAGAACGAGAAAAGAGTGCATGTCGGTAACGAGATCAAACTAGGTATGGAGATACCGATGATCGAATCTCGGACATGTAATATATCGTGAAACAAAGGGATTAAGATACTAGCGTAAAAGGTTCACACGATCACAGAAGTCATTGTTGAATGTGTGGGAGTCAGTATGGATCTCCAGGTCCCGCTACTGATTATTGATCGGAGAAGGGTCTCGATCATGTCCGCATTATTCGCGAACCGTAGGGTGACACACTTAAGGGATGCCGACACCATTCGGAACAAATGATATGCCAGAAAAAGAAAATAAAAGCGCAGGAATTTATTTCACTAGACACCGGAACTGTTTCGGTTGAAATTGCTGAAACTGGTTCTGCATGTGAAATTGAAATGTTGTAAGGGGTTTTATGTGAATGTTTGTTAATTAAAGTAATTAACAAAATTCTGAATAAATAAATAAAAGAGTTTTATTTAAATGAGAGCTTGCATTAAATTTGGTGGAAATTTAATGCATGTGAGTGGATTTTTGAGTGGAGGCTTTTTAATGGGAGTGGAGGCTTTTCATTTTGAGTGGGAGCTCCACCCACATGAATGTGGAAGAGGTGGGGGCAGCCCCATGGCTGGGCGCCATGACCCTTGGGTGCCCCTCTCCCTATAAAGGCCCCTCTCCTCTCAAAGCACACCTCCTCGCGAAGGATCTCTCTCCCCCCTTTAGAATTTCCCCATGGTCTCGGATCAGCGAGATACATGTTCCCGGTGGCTTTTTCTGGAAGGATTTGTTGCTTTCGCTGCTTCGCTGGAGCGAGGGCGCGGAGGTTGTCGGGGTACCCGTACGTGTGTGCGATCACGGATGCACCACTGCTTTGAGGTGCTGGACTTGATCGTGCTGGACCGGCTAGACCAGATGGACTTCATCACTATCTTGAGATTGGCAAGCGTTCGTCTACATCATCCACGAATACAACCTCGTTAACGCTATTCAGTCTTAGAGGGTATGTATTCTATGGATGTATATCCACCAGTTGCTTATATCTAGTAGATAGATCTTGGTACATAGATGTTCCCATCGTAGGAAACTTTTTGTTTTCTATGCTGCGAACCCTACAGTGGTATCAGAGCCGGATCTATGCGTAGATACTTTGCATGGGTAGTACACATATGAGTATGTGGGCGATGATGATCATTTTATTGCTTCTTAGTTGTACTTTGGATATTGGTGGCATAGTGGGATGAAGCGGCCCGGACAAACTTTACATGTCCTCGCACATGAGACCTGTTCCATGCTTGACATGCAACTAGTTTGCATAAGTGGCTAGCGGGTGTTTATCTCTCCTACTATAGTCAATATCTAATTTGCAACGAGTTGTCAACAATTTGGTTATCCTCGTTGTGGTTCATGTTCGTAGGTAAGAAAGGTTCTATCTTCGAAAGCCCTAAGCCACGTAAAATTTGCAATGGATAAATTAGAGGCGTCTAGTTTAGATTGTTGCTGGGCTAGTGTTATGATATGGTGATGTTGTAAGTAGAAGTATGAGATGATACTCTTACAACACACATAGCGTGTAAGTTCCATAGACCTTGGCCTTACACATAAAGGTATGATAGTGATCATACCACGATGCACATGATGGAGATCATATGCGGGAACCATATCATTTCACTTTTTAACATGTGATGTTAGATTGCATCTTATATTGCTTGTTTGGCATTTTATTAGCATAATAAGATGATCCCTCATTTAGATAACAAGATAAAAATGTGTTCTTCCTTAAGTATGCACCGACAATGTTTCGTCGCTTCAAGGCATCACGTGATGATCGGGTGTACTTGAATCCACGAGCATATCTCGGGTGTAAGACAGTTACACACGCGAATACTAAGGTTCTTACTTGGCGAGCCTAGCATGTACAGACATGGTCTCGGAACACAGACCGAAAGGTTAAGCATGAGTCATATAGTAGATATGATGCCCATTTGATGCTCGCCTTTGAAGCTACACCGACTCACGTGATGATCGGACTTGGTGTAGTGGATTTGGTTCATGTAATCACCAAAAAGACACGAGGGATGTCGTTTTTGAGTGGCAGTTCATTTCTAATTTGGATTAGTAGAACTCAATTTATCATAAATTAAATCAAAGTGAATTTGCATAATTTGTTGTAGTCATTGGCATTTGTTCACCACCTTATGCATAGTTGTAATTGAGATAATAGAACTATATAATTCTGGATATATACTTTACAAACTGGTATCGTATTGTGTTGAGTGTCAATCTAAAGTTTACAGTCCTATTGCAAACTTTCAGCAAAATTCTATTTACTCCGTGAAATTTAATAATTGGTATTAAATCGAGAGTAACAATTCCAGTGTTAGTATCTTAAGTATCATGTTTGCCTCTATGATTCTTGATTGTTTTAATATCAAGTTTATCTAGGAGCTGAAAGAATTGTTTCAGAAACCATCATGTGTGATAGATATAACGATATCTGAAACAATGTTTTGGTTGCAATATGATAGAGTATAATATATGATCTCATATTGGATGAGAATTTACAAAGGTTGGAGATGCTACACATCTTAATCATCCAAAAGGGTTTTGGAAAGTAATGTTATACTCAAGTTTCGCCTTTATAAGCTACAGTAGCTTGATCGTGAAACTCGTCATACTACACTATAAGATTACTAAAGAATGGATTTTGAAAGAATACCGATCATTTTGATGATGGTGATCTACTTCAAAGTGCAAGTCCAAAGGTATTATTATTTGAATATACACGCTTTGGACTATGTGTCATGTATATGGCGCCACTTTTGATGTTGATAGATTCTTTTAAAAAGGAAAAGGAAAAGGAAATGCTGAAAGAGATTCTATAAAATATATTTGGCAGAAAAGAAAAGATTGGAAATATCCAATTTAGGTATATGGATGATATACATGTTATGGTTGTATTCTTTGCTAGTTAAACAATGTGGTTTTTGGGTATTGGATACTGAATTGGTTGGTATGAAATTTCATACGGAACGACGCAATTAATGAACCACAATGGCCTAAGTAACTAGCAAGAGAATATGTGATGATGTTCATTGAAAACAAACAAACCGTTGTTTGTATTTCTCATTGACATCAAAGCTTGACTTCAAGATTTGTTCTAATAATTGTTATTTAAATCAGGTATTATGAGAACAAAGGTTGTTCAAATAATTACCATATTCCATATAAGATGGATGATTTACAAATCTAGTTGGAGAAATCACATCCATAAAACGTAATGCTAAAATGTCGCAAGACAAATGATTGAAAAATCACTTACGAAGTGACATCGCTGTTTAAATTATATTGGAAAGAAAACATGAAGAATCTCCATATTCATGGATTTTTGGAGTCTTTGATTTGATCAAGTGACGCTTGTGAGACTTTCCTCGGGATAATTAAAACTTCGTTCAAAGGACAAAGAAGAACGAACGACTAAATTATTGGAATTTATACATATTGATGTATGTAGTCCATTAAGTATAGTCGTAAGCGATGGATTTCAACTTCATATGCTTTCTCCGGAAATTTGAGTGAATATTCACTTAATGAGAAAGAAGTATGAAATATTTGAAAATTGTTCAAAGACTTTCAAGATGAAGTGGAAAATCATTGTGACAAGAAAATAAATGGTTTATGATTTTATCATAAGGGATTTATTTGAGTTACAAGTGTAACAAGAAAATAAATGAATTATGATTTTATCATAAAGGGATTTATTTGAGTTGCAAGTTTAGCAAAACACCTAGATTTACATCTCCCGAAACACCATAGGAGTATGGAGTGTTTGAGATTTGTAATGAAACCTTGTTTGACATGGTTGGATCAAAGGTGTTATTTATTAAACTGCCATTATGTTTTAAAAGATTAAAGCTTTAGAGACGACCGCTTTTACACCGAAAAGAGCTCCATCTTGATCCGCTGAAATGACATCATATGAGTTATGGTTTGGGGTAAAACCCAAGTTGTCATTTCTTAAATTTTGGTATGCTAAACATAAGTAAGATGTTTACAACCGAAGTCGGATGAGCATGTCTTTGTAGGTTATTTCGAATAACAATTGGTTATTCCTCCATAACACCAAGGACAAAAGGGTTTGTCGCTTGAAATATGAAGTTTCTTGAAGAAGGAATTTTTCGTAAAAGTTAAGTGGGAGGACAATAGAACTTTGATAAGGTTAACGAACCTTAGCTATATGTCTTTGAGTTGCAATGAAATTGTTCTGAAGGCTGCCATAATGCTCATAGCTTATGTGCCTCAAAGGTTGTGGTCACGTAGATCTAAGTTCTTATTGAACCAAGTCGGTCGGATAAACAAATCAAATGCTGAGATTTGAGAGTAAATCATTATTGTTTGACAATGATGAACCGACTACATACAAAGAAGCGATGATGGGCCCTGACTCCGTCAAATGGCTTGAAGCCATAAAATCTGTGATAGTTCCATACACGAGAAATCAAGTTTTGAACTTGGAAGACCCTCCGGAAAGGTGTAAAAACCTATCGGTCGTATTTGGATCTATAAAGAAACATACATGTATGTTTCAAATCTATGAAATAGTCGACATGTCGTAAAGTATTTTATGACAATGTTCAAGGAGTTGACTATGACAAGATTTGATCTTTCATAGCGATATTTAGTCTGGACGGATTAAAGTAGCAACCACTACATATAATTTGGTATATGGTAGATGAATAAACAAAACAAAGTTCTTCTAATAGAATGGTTACCTAGGACGTGTACATGACACGGTCCAAAGGGTTTTGTTAAATTCAAAGGATGCTAAAAGGGCATGCAAACTTCAATGGTTGAAGTAAGCATCATGAGTTGGAATCTTCACCGTGATGAAAAGGAGTTTTCATCCGGAGACGATGAAGATGCTTGCATTTACAAGAAATTAAGTGGGAGCGCTGAGACACATTTCTAATACATTATGTGGATGACATCTTGTTGATTAGAAATGATGTATCTTTTATTGACAAAGGTTAAGAATTTCATTTCGATGAAATACTTAGGCAAAACCCGAATATTTAGCGTGAATGTCTATAGTGGATAGACTGTGACGCCAATATGGTTGTGCCAAACGTACATATATGAGATATTGAAGGAATTCAATACAAAAACGACAAGAAACAATTCTTGTTGCATGGAAAGGAATTGAATCAAGATTCAAGTGTATCAACACTTGATAAGTGAAACAAGATTCAAAGTGCTTTGACACTTGATGAGTGAAATCACGAGAATGTTTTGACCAATCATACCATGATATGTACACATCCAGATATGTCCTATGCTCTAAGTGTTATGAGCATATACCAGAATGAATCATAAAATGATCATTGGACGATAGTAAGGATATTCTTATGATCTTTTGGAAGGACTAAGAATATATTTGTTTAGAGGTGACAAACAATTACAAATAGTTCATTGTAAAGCGTTACATTGATAGTTGTTTTGTCACAAGATACAAATTAAGTTTATCTCAATTTAAACTATGAGTGGCACAATGAAATGGAAAGGAGTTTTCATGATGTATTTGGATGTATTCCAAAGTTAAGACATTGTGACGAATACTACAACAAAAGGCTAAGTATATGACTGCTATAGTAGCAGCAAAGGAGGGAATTTGTGTCAAGTAGTTTGTTATCAAACTAAGGTGTGGTTCGCAAGGGTCTAACACTAAAGATATATTGTGTGACAATAGTATCGACGTGTTTTAACACCAAGAAACTAAAGGTTTCACCAAAATACCAAATTTATACAATGTCATCTCATTGGAGAATGAGTGATGCGTGGAGACGCAAAGACATGCAAATACACACGGACCTGAAAGCATAAGATCCGTAGATTATGTTAACCACTTGCAATTACGTATTTGGAATACCGGAAAGCCATAGGTGTTCAATACACAAAGTTTTCAAACTAGATTATTGTCTCTAGTGCAAGTGGGAGACTGAAGGGAATATGCCCGAGAGGCAATAATAAAGTGGTTATTATCGTATTCCTTATTTATGATAAATGTTTATTTTGCATGCTATAATTGTATTAATACGGAAACGTTAATACATGTGTGTTTAATAAACAAAAAGGAAGTTCCTAGTTATGCCTCTCTTATAAACTAGCTCGTTGATTAACATGATGATCAAAGTTTCCTGATCATGGGCATTGGATGTTGTTAATAACGAGGTCACAACATTAGTGTAATGATGTGATGAACATTCATCCGAAGTATAGCATTACGATCAAAGTCATTGAGTTTATATTGCTATAACAACTTATGAAGTGATCCTAATCCTTAGACCATGAGATCATGTCAATCACTAACACCGGAAGAGTTTCTCGATGACATCAAACGTCACACCGTAACTGGGTGATTATAAAGATGGCTTCAGAACTACTAAAGTGTTATGTTGAGACCCATGGATCGAGAGTGGAATTTGTTCATCCCGATGACGGATATATATGCTCTGGGCCCTCTCGGTGATATCACATTGATTAGCTTGCAAGCAAGTGATTTGATCACTAGAATGTTATATCACGGGAACGAGAAAAGAGTGCATGTCGGTAACGAGATCAAACTAGGTATGGAGATACCGATGATCGAATCTCGGACATGTAATATATCGTGAAACAAAGGGATTAAGATACTAGCGTAAAAGGTTCACACGATCATAGAAGTCATTGTTGAATGTGTGGGAGTCAGTATGGATCTCCAGGTCCCGCTACTGATTATTGATCGGAGAAGGGTCTCGATCATGTCCGCATTATTCGCGAACCGTAGGGTGACACACTTAAGGGATGCCGACACCATTCGGAACAAATGATATGCCAGAAAAAGAAAAGGAAAGCGCAGGAATTTATTTCACTAGACACCGGAACTATTTCGGTTGAAATTGCTGAAACTGGTTCTGCATGTGAAATTGAAATGTTGTATGGGGTTTTATGTGAATGTTTGTTAATTAAAGTAATTAACAAAATTCTGAATAAATAAATAAAAGAGTTTTATTTAAATGAGAGCTTGCATTAAATTTGGTGGAAATTTAATGCATGTGAGTGGATTTTTGAGTGGAGGCTTTTTAATGGGAGTGGAGGCTTTTCATTTTGAGTGGGAGCTCCACCCACATGAATGTGGAAGAGGTGGGGGCATCCCCATGGCTGGGCGCCATGCCCCTTTGGTGCCCCCCTCTCCCCTATAAAAGGCCCCCCTCTCCTCCTCTCAAAGCACACCTCCTCGCGAAGGATCTCTCTCCCCCCTTTAGAATTTCCCCATGGTCTCGGATCAGCGAGATACATGTTCCGTGGCTTTTTCGGAAGGATTTGTTGCTTCCGCTGCTACCGAGCGAGGGCGGAGGTTGTCGGGTACCAGACGCGTGTGTGCGATCACGGATGCACCACTGCTTTGAGGTGCTGGACTTGATCGTGCTGGACCGGCTGGACCAGATGGACTTCATCACGATCTTGAGATCGGCAAGCGTTCGTCTACATCATCCACGAGTACAACCTCGTTAACGCTATACGGTATTCGAGGGTATGTATTCTATGGATGTATATCCACCCGTTGCTTGTATCTAGTAGATAGATCTTGGTACATAGATGTTCCCATCGTAGGAAATTTTTTATTTTCTATGCTGCGAACCCTACAAATGTGCCTTGAAGGAATTATGCGTTGTTTTAGCATGCAAAAGCATAGTATTATGGTATTCTCCTTTGATGCTTTGCTTGGGTTGACTTGGCACATGCTCACACCATGTTATGACTATGACAAGTCACCATTACCCTATATGATCATTTAGTACTTGACTTGTAGTACCACTCTATGCTTTGATTAGTAATGTTTTGTCGCTCTGCATGATTATGGCCACTATTGCTCTCTTATTTGGTTGCTCCTAGTCTTTTGCTAGCCTCCACTTGTATGAGTAAGCTCTACTCATGCTTACAACTCCCAAGAAACCAAGTTATTCCAAAGTGTCCACTATAAACTCCTATGCATGGTGTGTTACACCATTCCAAGTATATTCTTGTTTTCAACTATCTTCCAATTAAAAACTATTTTGATATGTGAAAACTTAGTGATTAAAGCCATCACGAACTTGATGGCACACTTTATATTCTTTGCCCCTAATAAACCTGAACCATTGTGTCATCTATGTTATATATGCTTGCACTTATACGTTGGAATTAGCAGAACCATGATATCATGGGGAACGTTTTCAACATTGCACTTGTACTTTGTACACAGTTGATATCATGCTCTTTTTTATATGGGTGTCACCGGTGTGAAATAAAGAGGGAACTTGTAAGTCCATGGAGTATGTATTCTGTGTTAGATAAATGCCTGGGCCGCTAGCCTAAGCCATGCTTAATCATGGTGGAAACTTGCAGCATCACCATAGTGAGCTATCTATGAAGAATCCTAAATAAAAAGCTATGCATATGGTAAATAAAAAGATCGCTGAGATGCTTATTGTCTGCTTGCCATGTCATTTTGGTTATGGGAATGCTCATGTACCATGTGCAAGGGGTACCCCGTTGGCGGTTCTCAATGATATGCAAATACTTACAATGACAAGAACTTACCTGTGACTAAAGTTGAGTATGCATGAGGTGCGTCCCTCGTATTCAAGGGACTTGATATTTCCAACTTATACTTCGTCAAGCATATATTCCATCTTTGCCAATTTAACCTTAATCACTTCAAGATGCTTATGATAGGGGCAATGAGGGCTGAAAGCTAACAAGTACCATAATTTTTGGAAGCTCTTTTTGAAAATTGTAATCCCTCCTTCCTTTACAAAAAGGCCTTTCTTCCACCACTTTTGAGTCTCCACCTTCTACCTTTAGGCACCATTAAGAGAGCATGGTTGTCATTCTGTGTGCAGTGTCCCAAAGCTTATTGATTGATGCATATTGTGATATTACTTGTTCTTGTGTTATTTGTTTCTAGTCACCCATGTGAACTTTGAAGGTGTCCTATGCATCTATATTGCTACTCTATGAGGGACAAGCTGATTGCCACTATGCTATGTTTTCTGTATGTGAAACAAACAAATGTTTTTCAATGCATGTTATTCATGATATTTGTTTGTAGCCTTTCATGTTGCATGCATATTTACTATGTCCTATTGTTAGAACTCCATCTTTCATGCACATGTTTTGAGTTCTTTGATCCCAGCTTTCAATGCTTGCAAATGGTTTGATCTTGGTTTTGATGGTGCATGTCACCTAAAAAATTATTCTTTTTATCACTTACCTACTCGAGGACGAGCAGGAGTTAAGCTTGGGGATGTTGATATGTCGGAAACGTATCTATAATTTTTTATGTTCCATGCTTGTTTAGTATCTACTTTGCTTTGCTTTGTCTACACTTTGAGGTGTTTTTATATCTTTTTTGGAACTAACCTATTAACAAGTTTCCACACTGCCAGTTGCCTCTTTTCTTCTGTTTTTGGTTCCAGAAAGGCAGAAAAACAATATTCTCGGAATTGGACGGGACAAAAGACAAAGTTATTATTTTCCCGGAGCAACACGGAACCACGAAGCAGAGCCGGAGGTGGGTCACAGGGCGGCCGCAACCTCCTAGGCGCGGGCAAGCCCTGGAGGCGCCTGGGGAGGGTCTGGGCCCTCTGACCCTCCATCGACCTTGCCTCCTTCGCCTATAAGAAGCCTCAGACCCAAAAACCCTACATCATCCAGAAGAAATGCACAAAAACCTCCGTAGCACCGCTGCCACCAAAGGGGAGATTCGGGGGACAGAAAGTCTCTGTTCCGGCACCCTGCCGTGACGGGGAAGTGCCCCTGGAGCCATCTCCATCGATCTCCACCACCATCTTCATCACTATTGCTAATTCCCATGATGAGGAGGGAGTAGTTCTTCCTCAAGGCTAAGGGCTCTACCGTTAGCTATGTGTTCATCTCTCTCTATGCATGATCTTGTGGTCATGAGCTTTGTAATCAAGTAGATATACCTTGCTACTCAAGTGCTTCATTAGATCTCTGCTCTCCCCATGTGTGTGAAAGTGACATCATGACGCCATGGTGGCACTTAGGCTTGAGTCTACATAAATACTCTTTGTGCTTTAATAGATCTATGCTTTTCCCCACGTGTGTGAAAGTGACAGCGGGCATACTGTGTGTGGCACTTTGGCTAGATTGAATATTTGTTATGAGTTATATTTGGAGTTGGATGTCTCTATGAAATTGTGGTGTTTGTTGGAACCATCTAGTGCTCAAGGTGACAGTGCGGGGTTATCTAGATTGGGGAAGGCAGACTTTGTGGTGTGATGTTATAGCCCTACCATGGATTAGAGTGTACAACCGGAGAGTAGTTAAGAGTAGTATCATGAAGAGAGGATATTTATATGAGAGAGTGTTCACTAGTGAAAGTATGATCCATGGGCCTTGTTTCTAAGCATTGAAACACTGTTTGCTACTAGATCTGTTGCATGTTTGCTTGCTTCAATCTTTGTTCCGTTTGCCGGGGAGGTTTTGGGCTTTTACCTTTCCTCCACGCCATCATCTCTTTCTGTCACCGTTACCACTTGTATTTCACTATCTCTTCGCCGAACTAGTGCACCTATATTGGGTGTGTTGGGGACACAAGAGACTTCTTGTATCTTGATTGCAGGGTTGCTTGAGAGGGATACCTTCGACCACTTCCTCCCTGAGTTCGATAAACCTTGGGTGATCCACTTAAGGGAAACTTGCTGCTGTTCTACAAACCTCTGTACTTGAAGGCCCAACAACTGTCTACAAGAATAGAAGTGCGTAGACATCAAACACCAATCAACTTATTTGAAACAACACAGCAAGAACGGTGGTACAAACTACTATATTCAAGCAAACTAAGCAAACTAAATGAAAACTAAGACGCTCCAAGAACAACACAACTGTGCATGAAACAATAAAAATGAAGTGTCTAGAAAGACCTCAGATTTTTATTGATGAAGAAGGGGATACCTTGGGCATCACCAAGCTTTGACGCTTGTACCTCTTGAATATTTCTTGGGATGACACGGGGTGGCATCCCCAAACTTGAGCTTTTGTCCATTCTTTATCTCATTATATCATTCTCTCTCTACACCTGAAAATTTTCCTTCATACAAAACTTCACACAATCTTCATTAGCAACATTAGTGTATTCAAAATATAATAGGCCTTTGGGTTCAGCTTTAGAACAGCAAAACTTTCACTAAAAACACAAGCTACTATAGAAATTCCCTCAAAAAATCTCAATTTCCCAAAAAGAACCAAAAAAGGAATCAATAAGAAGCAAATGCAAATAATGGTGGAAATCTGTCAAAACAGACCAGCAGGTAGAAACCGATTTTTTCGAAGACCTTATGTTTCTCAAATCAACAAGTGTTTAACTAACGAAAGATAGCTAACATACTGGGGGATTTAATCAGAAAATATCATCTCAATACGACTTACAGAGATTCCTCACGAATTTTTACGGTGGAGCACAAAAATCTGTTTCGGGACAGTAACTCCCCAAATCTTACTTCCCTCTCTTTAGAGGTTATTCTTGGCACAAAAAGAAAATAAAAAGGATAAGTAGAGGTCATTACCGAAGTAACAAATTCCAAGACTCAAGGAAACTTTTGGTTTATCTCCCAATAAGAACTTTACTTTAACGCCTTTAAGTTAGGCACAAGAAGCACGAATCAAGTATTTTCAAATGAAGAAGCATTAACATCAAACCTTGCTTTCAAAGGAGGAGCAAAAAGCGACTTCTCTCTCCTCATAGGGAAGTGTTTAATACCTTTCTTGAATGTAAATTGATATTTAATGGTGCCTTCTTTCATATCAATAATGGCACCAACAGTTCTAAGAAAAGGTCTTCCCAAAGTAATAGGACAAGAAGCATTGTATTCAACATCCAAAACATAGAAATCAACAGGGACATAAGCATTGTTAACCATAATAAGAACATCATTAACACTCTCCACGAGTTTCTTTTTATCATTATCATTAAGTGGGACATCCAAATAACAATCTTCCAAAGGTGGCAAATCAAGCATTTCATAAATCTTTATAGGCATATAGAGACACTAGAACCAAGGTCACATGAAGCTTTGAGATCAAAGTCATTCACTTGCATATTAATAATGGGTTCCCAACTATATTCTACTTTCCTAGAAATAGAGGCTTTGCGTTTCGACTTTTCTTCCTTAATTTTAATAAGAGCATATGTAATGTGTTTGGTGAAAGCCACATTCATATCACTAGCATCAGGACTTCTAGCAAGATTTTGTACGAACATAATCACTTCAAAAATATTGCAACCATCAAGATCAAAATAAAACTTAGCATCACTAGTAGTAGACTCATTGGGTTTAGGCATTGTGGTAGGAGGAATAGGGACTTCTTGTGGTTTAGTGGCATCCATATTGGTGGTGGTGATAGTGCACACACTATTATTTCTAATAATTTCATCTTCTCTTTCCCACTTAGCATGTAGTTGGGCTAACATTCTTACATTTTCATCAATAGTAACTTGTATGGCATGAGTAGCAGTAAAGGTACTTTCCGAAGTTTCAGGTTTAGCAGCCATTTTATTAATCAAAGAGGACTGTGCTTCAGAAAAAGATGAAATATCTTTGTCAACATTCAAAAGCTTTTCCTCCACAGTCTTATTGAAAGTGGTTTGTTTACTAATGAAGTCTTTGAGCATGACTTCAAGTTCAGAGGGGACACTTCTAGTATTGTTGTAGGATTTTCTATAGGTATTGCCTTTATTAGGAGGATAAGGCCTATAATTGTTGTTACTACCAAAATTATTCCTATAGGCATTGTTGTTGAAATTGTTGTTTCTAATGAAGTTCGCATCAACTTGCTCTTCTTGAGCCACTAAAGAGGCTAAGGGAACATTATTAGGATCTAAAGGAGCTTTCCCATAACAAGCATAGCCATGATAACATCAATCTTATCACTCAAAGAGGAGGTTTCTTCAACATAATTTACCTTCTTACCTTGTGGAGCTCTCTCAGTGTGCCATTCAAAATAATTAACCATCATATTATCAAGGAGTTTTGTTGCAGCACCCAAGGTGATGATCATAAAGGTGCCTCCAGCAGATGAATCCAATAGGTTTCTTAAAGATAAGTTCAAACCTGCATAAAAAGTCTGGATAATCATCCAAGCAGTAAGTCCATGAGTGGGACAATTCTTAACCAAAGATTTCATTCTTTCCCAAGCTTGAACAACATGTTCATTATCAAGTTGTTTAAATTTCATAATATCACTTCTCATAGATATAATCTTAGCAGGAGGATAGTATTTTACAATAAAAGCATCTATGCACTTAATCCAAGAATCAATATTATTTCTAGGCAAGGATAGCAACCATTCTTTAGCTTTTCCTCTCAAGGAGAAAGGAAACAACTTGAGATTAATAATATCTCCATCCACATCCTTATATTTTTGCATCTCACAAAGTTCAACAAAGTTATTGAGGTGGGCAGCAGCATCATCAGAACTAGCACCAGAAAATTGCTCTCTCATTACAAGATTCAACAAAGTAGGATTAATTTCATAAAAGGTAGCATCAGGAGCAGGTGGAGCAATATGATTACTTATGAAATCATTGTTGTTTGTGCTAGTGAAGTCACACAACTTGGTATTCTCAGCAGAGTTCATTTTGGTAAAAGTGGAGCAAGTCAACGGCAGCAACAACTAGAGCAGGAACTATTTTTTTTGTGTTTTTTATAAGAGAAAGCAAACCAAGCTAAACTATTTTTTGGAGTTTTTGATAAAAAGAGGCAAACAAAAACAAGCAAAAGAAACTAAGCAAAACAAAAACAAAGTAAATAGAAAGGTTGTGAAGGACTCCCCTTGAAAAGACGTCCTCACACTCCCCGGCAACAGCGCCAGAAAACTTGTCGATGGCGCGTGTAGCGCTTCGTTGGGAGACCCCAAGATCAAGGTGTGATGAGCATAGCAGCAAGTCTTCCCTCAGTAAGAAACCGAGGTTATCGAACCAGTAGGAGGAAGAAAACGACTCAAAGGTGTTGCTAGCAACTTGGAGACCTGCACAACACAAACTAAAGACTTTGCCCCAATGAACGGTGAGGTTGTCAATCTCACCGGTTGCTGTAACAAATGATTAACGGTATGATGTGGAAGTTAATAGTAGTTTGCAGAAAGTAAACAGTAACAGTGGAAGATGTATCAATGGTAAAGATTGGACCGGGGTCCATAGTTCACTAGAGGTGTTCTCCTTAAGATAAACAAACATGGCATGCTGGGTAAAAAATTACAGCAGGGCAATTGACAGGACTGGGCAAGGTATAACAATGCAATACTAGACATTCATGATCCTATGAGATTCGATTGGGCAATAGAACAAGATACATAGACCGCCATCCAACTACATCTATGACTAGAAATCCACCTTCAGGTTATCATTCGAACCCCTCCAGTATTAAGTTGCAAGCAACGGATAACTGCTTTAAGCAAAGTGTGTAAGGTAAACAATTCACTTGTTCCATGAACAAGAGACCGTTGTTTTCTCCCTAGTGGCAACATCACATCTACAACCTTAGAGATTTCTGTCACTTCCCTTAGATTAAATAGAGGCATGAACCCACTATCGAGCATAAATACCCCCTCTTGGAGTCACTAGCATCTACCTGGCCAAGATAGCTACTAGAAACGGAGAGAATGCAAGATCACAAACAACACAGACATGATATAATCAATAAGAAAAAATCATTAATCAATCTGACATAGTAATCTCAATATCCATCGGATCCCCGCAAACACAACATGTATGATTACAAATAGATGATCTTGATCATGAACGGAGCTCACAAGATCTAAACATGGTAGCACAAAAGAGGAGATACAACCATCTAGATACTACATGGACCCGTAGTCCAAGGTGGAACTACTCACACTTCATACCGGAAGCTGGCATGATGAAGAAGAAGGCCTCCGGGATGATCTCCCCTCTGGCAGGGTGCCGGGAAGAGCTTCAGATCCCCCGATCTACGGACTATGGTGGCGGCGGCTACAGACAGTTTCATGGAATATTGATCGGGTACTTAGGGTTTCTGCATCGGGGGGTATTTATAGGTGAAGAGGCGAGGCAGGATGCGGCCAGGGTGGTCACCCCCTAGGCGCGTCTAGCCCTAGCCCGCGCGGCCAGGGGGTGTGGACCCCTGGTGCCTCCCCTCTGTCTCGTACTCTGGCTCCATGATCCCCACGGTAAAATATTGACTTTGGCTTTTGTCCCGTCCAATTTCGAGAATATTGATTTTCCGCCTTTACAAAAAGCGAAGAAAAGCATAACAAGCGCACTGGCATCTTGTTAATAGGTTAGTACCAGAAACATATAAAAACACCTCAAAGTGTAGACAAAGCAAAGCAAAGTAGATACTAAACAAGCATGGAACATTAAAAATTATAGATATATTTCCGACATATCAGAGCCATATACGAAGAGGTTACAAGTTACAATTACAATATTAAGATTATGTCGGTTTATACTTCTAACTTGATCGCCAAGCCAGGATTTTGACTGTCGGATGCTTGTTGGACTCTTTATTCTTTATGGGCGTCATGGGTCATAGCTCAGGTACGCCCAGGGTAACAATCACGGAAATCCAATAAATCATATCCATGTCATTTGACTCCGTTTAGGTCCCTAAAATTTAAAAATACACAAAACATGATTTTCTTGTACTACAAAGTTATAACCCAAATAAAGGGGATCAGTGATAAATCCCCATAAATCAATATAGAACATGGATATAATATTGTATATGATGCAAATATATGGGAATACATGACAATAAACTACAAAGTTCATGTATTCATTATACATGCATCAGTATGTTGAATGATCGGAAACTTGTGTTTATAGATTGGCTTTATCCTTGCCCGCCAAATTGACCAGAGTGTGACCAAGATCTGGATGAAGTGTCTCTTACTCAAAGAGGTGCATAGAGACATCAACAATATTTTCGGGTATGTGAACTCATCAACAAGCAAGCGTGGTACCACCTTGTCATCCTAGAGTGCCCGCACTGCTTGGGCCATATTGCAATTGAGTATAGAATGTCACCAATCATTATCCATAGCCTTAACCTACTGAGAACCAAGTACACCAAATTGTTCGATCTACCAAAGGACCAATGACTTCATGTCATAGTGTGCCAGCCAAGTTTTCTTATAAAGCTCAAGGCATCCCTAGAAAAAGTTGAATAACTCGTTCCTCATTTTATTTCCTTGCCTTAGAATTATCTAATCACAATTTGTGCATTGTTTGTCATGTTACCATTCACCATGATTTGAATTTGATAGGCATATGCATACAAGGCACCAAGAATTACAAGGATAAAACTGAAATTTTAACACACATTTTTAGGATTGAACCGTCACGATGTCCTCCCTCTTGCTCTACCATATAGGTTGGAATGTCGCCATGTCTTGCCACTTGACCAGCCAAATTAGTTAATCTCACTCCTTTGACCATAGTTCCATTCATCACAAGGAACAATGGCAGTGCCCTTTTCTCTTGCTGGAGTGGAATGACGATCAATGGGTTTTGGTCTATGTTAGCGATAACATGGAGGAGTGAAGGACTGAAGCGTCATGCTATCTCTTTGGCCCATGCAACATAATCGATCTATGACTCTAGAAGAATGGTTTAGTACTAGCAAGGAGGATTCGATAAGTACATCGAGGTGGAAAACCGGCAACAGAACCGGTAGGCCAAAATTACACGTTAGCTCGTGATTTTGCGGATTGGGTCAGTGAGTCAGCTGAAAAAAGGAAAAACTCCTTAATCATGTTGTTGTCGTATTTATGTAATGTGTTACCCATGGCTTATGCAAGAGTGTAAAGACCCCGCCACATAAACAATGACCCCATGCAAAATTATCAGCACATAGCCACAACAATTAGCTAACCACTAATTGTCGTGAATGTACATGGTTAGGACATGCTCATGTAACTCTATAGTCATCCGAAATAGCATGACCACAGATTGATGATTACCATCTAGCAATTTTACCACTCATGTTGGCCTCTATTGTGAATTCAAAAGTAAAATAGACCGCACACTTAGGAGAGATTATCAACCATATCTAACACTTTCAACATTATGTAGTTTGTGCGGTCATACTTGGAGTATAGCACTAGTGCTTCCCGCTGATACCGATAGTGTCTTCCTCTTGCCTAGTTCTTTGCGCAGTGATCCATCCAGGGCCGGTCCTAAGATTTCGGGGACACGAGCAAAATTAAAATTCAGGGCCCTTAATACATTCACTACAAATAATCAATATTTGTGATATATAACAATTGCTGCTAATAAATATTACAAGTGCATTCAAACATATTATTCATAATCAAATAGTTTTTGATATATTAGCTTAGATCATCAATAAACATCTATTTTTGTGAAGGAACAACGCTAAGTGGCATATGCAATCCGAAGATTTGTCATTTTCCTTATTCCGAGTGATGGAAGAATCAAGCCAATAACCTTATGTTTCATCGATCAGAAGATCCATAAACATAAAAGTAACTGTTTATGTTACTAATAAACAATTTAATACATATTAATGTCAAATTATTTATACAAATTGTATTAAACATTTGTCCTAACATCTTTGACTCTACACGGAAACGTGTCGTCACGGTGTTTGTGTATATAGTGAAGTCTCCTCTTGGTGACTAGGCCGCTTGCCTCTTGATGAGGTAACAAGAGGGCCCCCGATTGTTCATCTCCGTTTCTTGTCCAGAAAACAACTGAATAGTCTGAAAAATAGCTTAATAGTCCAAGTAGATAATGAGAAAATAATGGAATAGACTTGCAATTCCACATTTGTCAACTATTAGAAAAATCAATCCCTGGACAAAAAATACTCAACTTTTTATGGAGAAAATGGGTCAACCTTTTTTGATTGAGAAATTGGGTCGACTATGCCACGAAATATTTTATTTTTGATCATGGTTGACTATTGGCCCTACCCGGCATTTTTTTTAGATCTGGCCCTGTCCTACTTTTTTTTAGCGTATCCCACTTAATTCTTTTGTGGCTAACTAAAGGGACAAAAAGGCCCATGATAACCAAAGGAAAGTTGCAAGCTAGTGGAATGGAAAAAGAGTCCAACATCTAGTCCACTAGAAGCAATCATAACAATCGGTGGGTTTGTTCGTAAGGCTTCTAGTTCTATTCTCCGGCCACCGCACGGCAACAATCCTCCACCTGCTCTAATACTGCTCTAATGGCTGTTGCAGAAGTTCCTTCTATCTAGATAGAACTTGGGGCCCCTTGGTCCCTGGGCCCAGGCTGCCCTCCAGCCCCCCTCAGTGCCAGCTTTGGGACCAGCTTAGTGCAATACTGCCGCAAGTAGCTTGTTCTTTGCAATGAACAACATATATCGGTTGGTTACTAAATTTTGGCGTGTATGATATGACGTCTTGGTTACTAAATTTTGGCATGTATGATATGACGTCGAAATATTCGATGTGAGAGAGTAGTTTAGTTTGAAAGCTAACGTGCATGATGTCATGCTTGCTCTAGTTTAGTGTGAAAGTCTAATATAGTTTGCCATATTTCTACTAAGAAAAATCACTTTGTTATGAAATATCCGCATCTGGTACACTATGACTAAGCGCAAATATCCGCATCTGGTACACTATGACTAAGCGCTTGTGTGACCGCGGCATGAAAAAATTTCATGTGATGTTCGTTCTACTTGGCTTGTGTTTTCGCTCACGGGACAAATGTTTGAGGTTGGTCTTCTTTTCATATACTTTGTAATAATGAATTTATATGTTGGGTAGGTGCACCATCTTTGTTTAAAGATCGGATCTTGATAATATTTATTAAAAAAAATAACCGGATCTTATAAAGAAATTAAAGAATCAATAACTCTTTCGGAGCCTTCGATATTGATCTACCAGAGGGACAATGACTTCATGTCCCACCCACATTTTCTTATAAAGACCAAAGCTTCCCTATATAAAAGATGAACAGCTCGTTCACCATTTTACTTCGTTGCCTTCGTATTGTCTTGTTATTTGTGTCTTTTGTCATGGTGCCATAGACTGGTTCAAATTTAATAGGTATAGGCATAGAAGGCAGCAGGAATCACATGAAGAAAACTTTTAGGGTTGTATGGTTACTATTTCCTCCCTCTTGCTCTGCCATATAGGTCGGACTGCCCCTACGCCCTCCCTCTTGCTCCGACATATATGGAGTGACCTTTTCTTATTTGGCTGCGATGGAATTGGTGGCATGGCCGCTTGCTGGAAGTGGTTAAGGAATAGAAACACTGCTCCCAGAGGTACACCAGAGTTGGCGAATTGGCAGCGGATGATATGCCTGAATCGCTTGGCGAATTGGCAACGGATAATAAATCACCTGTCAGCTCTTGATTGTGGGGATGGCAAAAGGTGAGTTCTCCTTGCTCCTCATTCACCAAGGATCCCTTTGCAAAGACCACAGTGAATGTAAAATCATCATCAAATAGCCAGAACAATCAGCTAAACACTAACCGATATGAGTGAATGTAAAGGGCAAGGAAAACAGGTATTCGTTCTGAGACTTCCGTTGTAAGCAAATCCAGTGAATCTTTTTAATCCCGGACAAGCGGTTTGCTCACATAATTCTATAATCCTCCAAATAGCATCATCGCAGATAGCACTCATACCACTCTTACTGGCATCTATCGTGAGCTCAAAACTGAAATAAACCGCACACTTAAGAGAGCTCAGCAATCACATCAGATGATTTCAACACTATGTAGTTTGTGCCGTCGGCGCCCTTGAACTCGCCGCCTGCGTACTTGGAGTACAGCACGGTGCTGCCTGCTGACACCGAAAGCGGCTGTCTGTTGCCTTCCTCGTCGAGAGCACCTGGACCAACAGCTACGACCTACATTTATAGTTGAATTTTGTTAAACAATTGCTACTTTGCTAGCTCAGCCCACACATTTCTACCTAATGGTAGTACACTTACTGTTCCAATGGATGGCTTCTCCTTGGTTGTCTCAGTGAGGATAAGGCCACCTTCAGTCTTATCTGAAGCCTCAGCAACCTAACACAAATGCAAGACCAATAAGAATTGCTAACCAATATATACACATATGACCAAGGTCGATTCAAAATTCCTTACATACATTATTATTTGATGAGAAATATATATACCTTGATCAGAACCCGATTGCCGAGAGGCTTCATGTCTTTGACGTCATCAGACTCAAGAATACCAATGATGTCATCCTCTTTCATAATGAGATGCTTGGAGTTGTTGAATTCAACCTCTGTCCCAGCATACTTGGAATATACAACTTGAGATCCAGTCTACATCAAAAGGCACATATTAGTGTATACTATTTTCTGCCCAACCAGAGGAAACAGCATGCTTGCACAGATAATGATCATCAGCACCTTCATCAGACTGAAACCGAAAATAACAACTAACAAGCAGCAGAATTCACCAAAACCATATTGGTAGCTTCCTATATTTCAGGTAGTGCAACGAGCTCTATTCCTACATCTAGCTTCCAATAGCTCTAGGTTGTAACCAAATTGAAATGTGGAACACGAACTAAAAGCAACCAATATCAATATCACCAATCTGGGCTATCTCATGCAGAAATTCAAGTTGAGTCAAAATCGGTGACACAAATAATAGAAAAAGTAATGCAACACAGCATCACTACCAATATCATCAATCTGGCCTTCCATTAAGCACAATCCAAGCAGAGTAGATGATGACAGAGAACAAATGCCACTACTACGGAATGGATGTTTGATCTTTACTGACCATCAATCAGAGCAAATTGTAGTGTTCTATGCACTCACCTAGTTCTACAACACTATATGCACACATGGCCCAAGGTTCCACAATCCACAGATGTGTAATCACCACCTACAGCAATATTACTAACCAGCACTAACGTTACAACTGCAATAGCTAACTCACTATTCAATATAAACTTGATTTTTTATATAATCATTGTTCGCCATTTTTTAATAGCCTTGCATTTCTGGATAAACCAGCTGGAGTATTAAACTGACCAGGTACAATATGGTATCAAAGTCAAACATCCTGAACTCCAGATATTAAGGACCACTCCTTTTGGGGTTTTGGATCAAATAACTGCAACCCAGTTTTTGTCAATTTTATAGGCTTGATATAACCTGGAAGTAGGGGTGCATACTGTTCAGTGTTCACATCTAACTGCTTGCTTTTCATCTGGCCGATTATAGCCAGCGTTTTTAACCTTGGCTACACACCTAGACCAAACTAACACATTAATCCTCCTAGTCACCATGAAGTGGCTGAATCTTAGTTTCTTGGGGAAGTTGGATAAATGACATGTCAACCATCATAACAAATAAATATGCTTTAAAATTGCAGAACCATGGAATCAGCTATCTTGTTTTCTTTTAGGATAGCTGGTGTGACTTCAAATAAACTCCTTATGTAGATTCATATTTTCAATTCAACAAAATCAGAAATTTTTGGCCTAATGTTTAGCTCTCTGTTGAAGACATAAAAAAGGGAGCATCTCTGACCTTCACACCAGTTATGTGACATGATAGTATAAGCGTCAACTACATAACAAATCACTAACATGGTCTTACTGGTCATGCAATACACCTAGCTTTTAACTTAGTCAGCTACAAGCTCGCGGATCCTATCTCACCATATCCACTTCCACTAACTTCACACAACAGAGTAAGAAATTTGTTAAGGAGTACAAATAATTGCACCCTCCAAAGCGAGAAGAAGACTTACCGGTATGCTGACTTCCACCTTCTTATCCCCAATAGTTCTGCCCCCTCCAACAGCAACAATCTCGCCTCCCTGAGGCTTAGTCTGCGCCGATGATGGAAGCAAAATCCCACCCATGGTCTTCTCCTCAGCTACACCAAGCTTCACAAGCACTCTGTCTCCCAGAGGCTTGAGTGAGGTATACTGCAGTTATGGAAGCAAGATGTAACTAACTGTTGCAAACTGTAGATAAGAGCTCCGTGAGCATAACTCGTTGCATTGACATAGTCATTAACCTTTGGGGTGACAACCGTGGCAGCCTTGACAACAAGGCTCTGAGACATGCGCCTAGATGAGCCCACTTTGAGTGCCGATGTCTGAGACAGGCGCAGACTGTTGTTGTTGTTGAAGGCCACGGCGGCAACGCCGGCACCGGAGAGCTGCACCGACGACATTGTGTCGCTTGCTTGCTAACCAACTACCTGTGAATTGATACAGATGACAGATTTACTCAAAATTCTGAACAGGCACATACAGCTGAATTAATCGGTCCCAATCCACGGGCTATTCAAATCTGAGCAAAATCACACAAGAACAAAAACCATGGATGGTGGGAAACTTTAGGCAGATTCAGGGTGGTTAAAAAAGTGACAGGTCAACCACTCCACCGAGCATCGGTAGAACCAAGGTTCCCGCACAGCCGCAATCCCCACAATTAAGTCCGCAAAAAGTACCAAATCCCACCCAAATTCAGACACCTAGACCCTAAACAGGCCTGACAGAGACTAAATCGGAGGAACAGCTAACCAAATCACTCCCCAAAACTGCTCCAGACTTCCCGCCCCAACAAATCCAACAACCAGTAAGGGAGAACCGAGTACGAGCAAGCAGTGACTACCTTCTCTTCAAGCTCCGGCAGGAGTGGCTCGCCTCGGGTACGGAATCCGGCTGGCGTGCGCGAGAGGGGAAGAAGAAAGAGATAAACCCTATGAAAGCGGAGAGCAGCGGCGAAAGTGCTAGAGCTACAGGCAAAGCCCACACCGCTTTATCCCCGGCACCGCTTTATCCCCGGCCCAGGCGCTTATCCTGCTCTGATTTTACGAAAATGACCCGCCGGTTCGGGGGTTTGGTGGGTAATGGTGTGCCCCTGAGGGGAAGATTGTTCTGGAATGCGCCTGGAATGCTGTCTAGAAACAAGTTGGAGACCAGAAATAATGCAATTTTAGTCTTCATAAAAGCAATTTGTTGGGTGTCCTGTTTGGGAAACGATAGACCAACTGATCGTCAAGGGCTACTCGCAAAAGGAAAAAAACTGATCGTCAAGGGCACTATGATTAAATTTGACCAATTTTATAAACAATTGTAGCACTACTTATGGAATGAAATTAATATATTATGAAACTACTTTCCAAGAATCTAGTAAAATTAATTTGGTATTATTAATATTGTTATTTTCTATATAAAATTGGTTAAACTTAACAAAGATTGAGTTAGGACAAAACCTAAAAGTACACAAATATGGAGGGATTATGCCACAAACCAATTGATCCTTTATCAACCTCTTCTTGGTAAACGAATTTTTAAACAGCATCAGAAGCAAAAAATAATTAAAAAACTAAGCAAAAATTGAAAACTGTGAGTTACCGCAGGCTCATGTACACTGGATAGAACAAAACATAAATGCGGTATTTTCTTTGAGCACTGGAACAAGTTTCTGCTGGCAATATAACTTTTTACTTCAGTACTGGTACTATTACATTGGGATGTACAAAAAGACCACATATTTACCGTCAGATAGTTCAACAACTTGTAAGATTACAATGACTGGATATCCCAGGTAAACAAAGGTGGCTAATGAAATTTGAAGCATTTTCGACAATGATCAGAAGAACTTAATCTCATCATTGTTTATAAGTCAGCCAATTTGAGTGGGAATAAGATGTCAAGAGCTCCCAAATAAGGCGGTTCGCTGGACATCTTCCGCCAGAAGCATTCTGATCAATTTTGTCAGTGAGTTGGCTCTAGATCTAACCTTACAATAACACTAGGTGTATTAGATACTCAAATCTTTCTGTATCCTTTAAACAATGGTAAGAAGCACAGTCATTTAGTATTCACATCATTAGCCTCTCCATGCATTTGCATCATCGGAAGCACTGCAGGCTTGTGTTTGTGATGGGATACCACCAAGGTCACCATCCAAACTCATTTGTTGTACTTCAACAGATGATAATATTTTGATGCTCTTCACACAGCTCACAAATTCCCTGTAGACAATGTTTTTTGAAATTATGAGGACTGAGGTGGGAAGGGGATAGTTTAGAAAAAAAGGTTGCATCCAACAATGGATCGAGATACCCGCAAAAAAAAACAATGGATCGAGATAATGGAAGGGAAGAACTTACTCCCAGGGGTCATCACCAACAAGGAGGATGTCATTCTCATGATCAACATAGACTAGCTTCCAGTCCATTCTATAGGGATCTTCAAGCTGCCCTTGGATACCAAACATGCATGCAAGATCATGCCGAAGTTCATCATAATTTGTATACCGTGTGATATCGATTGATCTCCCCACAGATCCACGCTTTTGAACCTTCAAATTAGGATAGTTTGGCCCATAACAAAATTAGTGCTGGTTGTAAACAGAATTAAGAATAGTCTGGGGATAAATAATGATCACATGATACTTGGAGTTCTTGGGTTTGGAGTTTGACACATCCAAAATTTCGAACAAGACATAGTGATGCTCCAAGAATACTCCTAGCAGAATATGAATAATTCATGACCAAATAGAAACCTATATGAAGAAAAGAAATCAAATCCTACTTGGATGGAACAACTTCAAATTTGCATTGTCACAATTGACTTTCTTTTCAAGATGGAAGATATTCCCCGGTCTCTGCATCGACTGATATTGTCACAATTGACTAGTGGTGTCTCTTAGCCGTATGCCTATACGATATGTCCCTTGGTCCTATTCAAAGAACCTTTTATTTATACCCAATGCTAAAATAAATTATTCCAGAATTTATAAAGCATAATGCTTTATAAAACAAAAAATTCAAGTATTTCTATCAGAATCCTCTATCTGGAAACAAGTAAAACTTCTTCAAGTTAAAGCGGCATGTTAGATTAATTGTGGTGCGTGCAGGGTGCACAAAATATCTCTCTCAGAAGTGGTATTTCACAATTTTGAGATTAGGCACGTGTAGGTATCGGTAACAAAGACATTCTTAAAGCAGTACCAACCTTGGTGAAAGTTCTCATCCTCTGTGTTTGATTATTCCACAAACCTTGGCTTGGCATTCCACCATCGTTAACAGCAATGTCACCTGAACATCCAGGCTTGAAGGACATGTCAGGCACACCAAATGACTGTGAACTGAATGCAGCAGAGGATAGCTCATTCTCAACCTCCCTGTGATCCCTTTGTCCAGAAGGCAAATTGCAAATACCTTTTCCAGAAGCCATCCCTCTTGACAATAGGGCATCTGGCATCAACGAATCCTCATTTTCCGCAATAAGAAAGTTATCTCTTGGATCAACTTGTGCATTGCTATCCAAACAAACAGGGGGAAAGGAAAAGCCTTCTCGTGGGCTCTCGTCTAAACAAAAGGAGGTGGCAGATGATGCATCAAGTTGATCTGAAACTGGGTATCGATTGGGTACAGGTATTGTTTCTTTGTTACCCTGCATATCATTCTTGTTTCGATTGTCTGGCTTGCTCTGAATTTCCTGAAGTAAGTTCTCAATATGTGGTGATGTTGTCAAGTCAGCTAAATTTCTGCTCCCTTGCTGTGCTCTGTTCAACGAATTCATTGGAGAAATACGGCTGGCAGAGGGAGCCGTTGAGCTTGATGGATCCTCACTCTCGGCAAGTGCCGACTGAGACCTTACAAGCTGCTGCGGCGTCAGAGATCCAGTGATGTGGTTTGAAGGTGTTTGTTGTGATTGTTTGAACTGAACCATAGCATCAGAGCCACTTAACTGATGTTGCAAAATTTGTTGCTGGAGAAATTCTTGGTTTTTCTGAGACAGCTGTTGAATCAACTGGGACTGTTGTTGCGGGTTCAGCTGAGATATCATATTTTGGTGCTGGATCTTTTGAAGCAGCTGAAGCTGCATTTCTGGTTGTGACATTTGTTGTAATTGCTGTTGCTGACTCTGTAGGAGGGCCTGCTGATATTCTGCTGCTTGCTGGACCTGTGGTGTCTGGGTTAGAGCTGGCTGATGCAAAGAACCTGGAGTTGTTAAACCTGAAAATCCCGGGCGCTGGTTAGGTGACCTGGGTAATCCCAACTGCTGTAGCTGAGACGAGGATGGTTGGAAAATCTGGCTCAACAGTTGTGCTTGCGAAACAGCCTGACCACCTTGGGGCTGTTGTTCTCTCAGCCTATGCTGCTCCAGGGACTGCATACTTGCAGCAGCATTCAACTGCTGCTGTGTTTGTGACTGCTGTCGTTGGAGATGTTCTTGCTGCTGTGGCTGAGACTGCTGTCTTTGGAGTTCTTGCTGCTGCTGGAGGTGAATAGCATTCTGCTGCAACAACTGGGCTTGCTGTTGATGGACCACAGAACTTTGCTGTGATGGCTGGACCTGCTGTTGTGGTAGTTGATGAGACTGCTGTTGATGTTGAGCCATTACAGGGTGATCCATTTTTGAACCAACCTGTAAGTTAGGCAAACCAATATTTTGGCCCTGTATATTAAATCTTCGTGTTGGGTCTTCATTGCCAATGCCCATCCCATCCTGCATAGCCATTCCACTGGAGGTCAAGTACGGTGACTGCGCAGCTGAAGCACCACCTGGTAGCATCTGAGGATTCTGCTGCATAGCCATCCATTGGACTAGGCTCAGGCCTGGAAATAATTGACTTTGGACATCTTTTAGGGCAAAGTCATCAGCAAGCCATGGCATGGCTCTTTTGAAAGCACTCTCAACCTCGCTTTCATCATCTGCAAGTTTTATTAGGTTTATAAGTTATACAATGGCTAAAGGAATCTTCAGAAAAATGCTTGAAACAAGCAAAATACTTGACAGTGTTTACTGATCAGATGTTTATATACAAGCAAGAATGTATCTTAAAAGTAGCTAGTTGTTCAGCTTATATTACAATCCAACAAGTACTCCACGGTTCTTGCTGCTAATTCACTAGTCAAGTTTATAGACATGCAAGAAGCAGCCATATTACAGATTTTATGAAACTTAAGCTTGCAATATCCTTAATACCAATTTAATGAATGCACCAAAAAATGAAAACAGGATTAAAGGCCAAAATGACCAAAGCTTGAGACCACCCCAATATTACACTATTTCTTAAACCATACCATACATATAGAGGTCAAGAAGCAGAAGTATCTGTACCTGGCATTCCTGGCTGCTTAGGAATTTTTGGCCTGAAAAAAGGTGGTGGGCAAATATAAAAAGGTGTGGCAACTGGTTCAATCTCCCATATTGAAACACGGGTGCGCCTCTCTGATGCAGTTGATTCATCCCAGCCAACCTATCTTGGAAAAAGGAGATCAAGTCAGTCAAAAATCCATTTAATGTCTGCAACATAATCTTACAAATATCATTTACATTTGGTGTCAGGCTGATCTTATTATAATACTGGTCCAGTGTCTGAGTTTACTTGCGTAAATGCAAAATGACTAAATGATGGAGATACTTTCTTACTAAACACAGCTGAATTAAATGGATGTGACAGCACTGCAGAACTAGAAAATGAGACCAAAGCAACACCTGAAGGTTTCGCCAATGAGAATTCTTCCACCGAACTTGATCCAAGTCACCAATACCTGTGATTGTGCCCATATACCTTCGGACCCCTGAATCCTCAGTCTCGAACAGCATTCGGAACCGCATCCCAAGAGAAACTTGTGTATACAGAGCCTTGTTATATTTTGCTAAAGGAATGACAAATTCCGATGGGCTCGCCCTATTCAAAAGAAAATGTGTGAGTTTTTTGTACTCAATGGCAGAGAGTGCATTTGGGATATCAAGTAACAGTTACACTACCTTGGATTATAGAAAATAGTAAAAGGACTACTGTTTGCGGCAGCGTGGGCTGCTGCAGCTAGAATACCAATGTGCATACTGTCGCTTGATAAAACCGATGATGATAGAGCTGGTTGGGGTCTGATGGAACGTCGTATGCCTAAGAGAAGCTGAGATTTCTCGTCCCTGTAAAAGTTCAGGACCCATGTTTTGTGTAATTAGTCACAGAAATCCAGGGCCTTTTAATTTCTGAATTTGATGATGCTACCTTATAAACAGAACAGAATCACCCGCTGAAAGCCTTTTTGTACTGACGAAGACACTCCAACCAGTTGTCAAAAGGTGCCTCTTTGGTTGACCTGCATGTACAGGAAAGTGGATTAAGTACAGTACGCTGTTGATTGGTCAGCTACCATGTCCCCCATACAAAGACTTCCTTAAGAGTTCCAAGATAAAACACCGAATGCTTATAAGGCGTATCTGGTAAAAATGTAAATTAATTGAAAAATACCATGAAAATCAACTATGCAGTTTTAGAGAAAAGACTTGAAAGGATGTTAGGATATAGTATATACTAGTAGATGTCATGTTTTTCCTTTACAAAATAAGATAAAACTTTATCACATTTGCGTAATAAAGAGACAAGACTTGACACCAATTTCAGCAAACATTTATCCTATTCAGATTCAAGAAGTGCAATTAAGTTTAATCTTCGAAATGTTTGGAGATACAGAAATATCCCACCATTTGCTTGGTAAATTTTGAGTATTTTAGACTCTTATAAGTTAAATGAATATTTCACCGGATTAACCTTTCCAATGGATAGTCTGTGCTTCCACCCACTAAAGGGCTAAACATAAATGATGGCAAAAAAATTGTGACACTGGCATGCCTACATATCAAGCTATGCTCCAATAAAACACAAAGTGCATGTAAAGATAATCCTTGAGTAATTTGGAATACCTCGAAAAATGTGTCGAAATTTCCATGAAATATCATGAAGATCCTTGGCCATGATCTCTTGGGCTGGTGGTTGCATCGTAAAGTCCTATCGAACATGTTACCCTGGTAAGGCAGGTATTTACTGAATCTGATAAACTCGTGATTCCATCAAAACTATTTCAAGGTCAGGAAGGATCTCTGCATACTAGTGGTGGAAATATCTTCTCCGCTGCACGCCGTGGAACCGAGAATCCACCATGAGTGCTTGTGTCGCTCGCTGTCAGCGTCTTGCAGAAGAACTCCACCGGCTGCTTGTTTTGCTTCAGACCCAGTTCTGAAGCCAGCATCGCGTCTCGGTCATACTGAAGTGCATTCAGAGATGTTATTCCTTTTTTCAGAAAAAAGAAGAAGATATATAGCACCGAAATCAGGAAGGCCGCGTACATACTTTGCTAACAGGTTGAAGCGTCATCTGAGCATAAACTTCATCAGTTTCAGAATCTGCCTGCGCAAAATGTATTATACCAATCAGTAAAACGGGAAAAGAGAAAGAGGAGGAAAAAAAAAGGCTACAGCTACAGTAAAGAAGGGGGAACCCAAAATCCACGTACAAGTAAGGTGAGGCTGAGAAGCTTGCAGATGAGCTTAGATGGAAGAGACGGGTAATTGGGGATGATGTCCACCTCCTTGTGCATCGAAGCCGCCACCTGCCCAAGAAGTACCAGAAAAAAGGTACTGCAGAAATTCAGAAACTGCTCATGATTTGGCAAGATTCCCTACAGTTATTAACAGATAAATGACGCACCTGTTCGCTGTGGCCCTGCGGAAAGTACACCACAAGGCTGCCCACCGGCGGCATCGCCACCAGAGGCCCGGCACAAGCGTGCCATAGCTCCGAGTTGATCGCCTTCTTATCCCCTGTATTGCAAATGTAGGGCCAGTTATTACAGCGCATCCATCAGATGGTACAGGGGTATATATTGTTGCACAACATTCATAGGAAGATCATGCAGAACAGTACAGGATTCCACTGCAGTTAGTGCCAACCAACCAACCAGCTATAACTAACCCTGAATGCAATGGCGATGGGAATGAATGAACTTGGCAAATGCTGAAGCTAGTTAACCTGAACCCGCGAGCAATTTTTTGAAGGAAATCCAGGAGCAGTATAGTGGAGTATTAAAGAGGCAAGCTCACCGTCAGGCGGGCCGGGCGAGACGCCGGCCGATCCATGGTCCTTCATCCCGGCGAGATCCGGATCCAAATCTCACCTCCGGATACGCGAATATCCACCTCCCGTTCCCCTTTTATCCACTAGCCAGTGGCTACTGCTAGCTAGCTCGGAAGGCGCCCCCCGGCCTTTCCAGCTAAAGTAGGCGGCACGAGGCGGTGGCGGCGGCGAGTAGTATAAAATTCGCGATCGGGGGAGGAGCGAGCCGTGCTCCCTCTCGAGGCGCAGTGAGCCCGGGCGGAACCACCTCGCCGTGGCCGTGCGGACGCGACAGCAGCTCGCCCGCGGCGCCTCCGCTGCTCATCCAACACGTGCCCCCAGCTGGACGCTGCTATAGCTTAGCTTCCCACGAGCAACGGGAGCAAGGGCTCGTCGGCGAGCCGGCGACGCGGTCGGGACACCGGCAAAGCGCGGAGGTGGGGGCGCGGGGTGCTTGCTTTGGGACGGGACGGTTGGGGAGGAAGCGGGTCAGAAGCGGAGGGAGGGAGCTGGAACTGGAAGCGGAAGGTGGTGAGATGAGGAGGAGGAGGGAGACAAGGGGGTTTAAAAAATGGGAGGGGGACTGGGGGCCGCGGCGCGCGGGGCGGCGTGGTGGGGCGGGGCGGGGCGGTGCTGGTGCCGCGGCAGCGGCCGCGAGCCGCGGTGAGGCGAGCTATAAGTAAAAAAAAAGAAATGGCCGAGCGTCGCGGCTGGCGGGCTTGCGGGAGGGAGCAGGCAGGGGGCACGACGGCGACGCGGTTTGCTTGCCGCGCTGCGCTGTGCCGGTAAGGTAACGGCGGCGGACGGCGACGGTTGTGGGGGTTTTCGTGTTTTGTCGGTTTGCCCGTTCGGCTAGTGTGCGCGGTTCCGGGGTTTCGCGAGAGGGCGACGCGGCCCGTGTGTTTTCGGAGGAGGTCGCCGCCGCGTGCCCGCGTCTGCGGGAAGGCGATGACGGCGGGTGCGCGCGATCGGCAAGCTATTCCGCCGCGCACGACGGAAGCGTGAGCATGCGTGGCGGTGCACGGAACGGGCGCCGGAGATGAGTGCTGCGGTAGGTGTCTCGGGTCTGTTCCTGTTCCGTCAGCGACAGGGCCGGGAAACGGGTAGTGACGGAACCACGAAAGACGAGAAAACTGTCAACTAAAAATCGTACTAACGGATTTCTAAAGTATAAAATGCTCAGCGCTGCATTTGGCACTTGCTCAAACCTCAAACCAGAGATAGAAGCTAGAGTTGGATTATTTTTGCGAACCAGTAGAAAGATGTTGGGGGAGGTTAAAGGAATGGGGGGACAAGCCCACGTGGCACGCGATGGTTGTAGCGTGGACGGTGCAGAGGGGTGAGACCGTCATCTTTCGTTCATTCTTATCGGCCTGATCAACCTAGCTCCAATCGTACCATATGCGGTTCGGTTGGTACAGTAATAACTTGCGCTTAGGATAAGGTTAGTTGCATTAATCAGGCGCATATACACGGAGTACTAGTACTACTAGGTGTTGAGCTGGCTGATCCGCTCTTGAGTCGTGGCAGCGGGTAAACTGTAGCTTCCTCTAAAATGGCGAGTCAGTACTAGTCTATCACTTGCTGTCAAAAGAAAGTGGAGCGCAGTAGTACTACCGTTGGGAGCGAAGAGCCCGATCTGTGGCTTGTGGGTGCGCGCCCGCGAGATCCGCCCCGGGAAACGGCCGCCGTGGCAGCAGCAGGTGGCTCTCGGAACCCACGCCCGTCCCCGTGCAGGCGCAGGCGCCGTGCCAGTGCCGCCGCTCGCCACGCGCGCCCAGGTCAACGAGCGCACCCGCGCAGGCTTGCGGGCCCCACCCGCCGTCTCGTGCATGCGCGCCGGAACAGCGCGGTCGCGGGCACGCAACCGTGCTGTGTGGCGGCTCCCGTCCGCCGGCCCGGGAGGGCGCAGGCGGGGAGTGGGACGGAAGCGACGCGACGGCGGGCCGGGAGCGGGATGGGTGCGCATCGGCAACGGTGCGGTGCGCGCGCAGGCCCTCGTGCGCGGGTTGGGGATGCGTGCCAAATGCTTCGCTCGGCAAGTACAGATGCTTCTCGTTAACCGTAAACCGTACTGGCGGAGTATTCTGCGATCACCGTGCAACTCACTTTTTCTTCTAGCACAAGCAGACCTGCAAGCGTACTCCATGGTCCGCGTGCCAGCGCACGCGCCAGAGATCACCTGATGAGGGGCAAAGGACATTACAGATAACGCATACAGTGATGTATCAGAAAAGCCGGAACTATCAGTGGGTGCGCATACAATTAGGGGCTGTTTGGTTCAGAGGGTATCATTTAGGGGTTGAGGATATCCCCAACCAAGTGGTTAGGGATAACCACTTTTGATGTTTGGTTGAGTGTGAGGGATGGGCCAATTTTTTGTTTGGTTAGAAAGGTAAAATGTGGTTAGGGATAAGGGATGAGGAGGCTATACTGTGTATGGTGACCTCTTTGTTGGTACTGTGAGATTACCAGCCCATCACCACTCGTAGTCTCCATCGGCCCGACCACCATGTCGCCCCTCCATGGCCACTGCCCCCAGGCCCCTCGCCCTTCCTAGCCACCACCCCCGTCGCCCTCTCTTGCCACTGCACCATTCCTCCTTCACCGCCTCCATGGCTACCGCCTATGGCTGCACCTCCTGCCGCCCACCCATGGATCGCCTCTGTCGCCCATGGCATGGCCTCGCACCTCCCGCCCTCCATGGCATCGCCCTCCTCGAGCCATCCTAGACCAGTAGGGAGAGGAAAGAGATGTGCCTGCCGTCGCTGTACCCTGTTGTGTCCTAGCCGCCGAGCTTGAGTACTCGCCGCCGCCTGATTTTCTTGATGCTGCCGCCTTGCTGACGAGAGAGAGGAGCGGAGAAACTGGGAAAGGATAGGGTCGGGGTGGGCTGTGAGCGAGGAAAACGACTCGAATTGTTATTTCGGAGTAAGACTAGCGTGGGAGCCAGAAGTGGTTGGGCTCATCCGCCCGATTTTGTGGGATGAGCTGAGCCACCGTTTTGAGAGAATATTCCAGGAATCTGGTAATCCCCATCCCCTCTCGCCTCTAAACCAAACGGCTGGCAACCACTTTTTCAGTGGCTACCACTAACCACTTGGGGATATCCCCTGAACCAAACACGCCCTTACAGCAACAGGTTGTTTGTATGTAGTACAAACACATAATTTTATTAGTACCAGTACTCCCTTCGTTTTAAAATATAAGATATTTTAGCTTTTTCAAGCAAATATATCTAGACTACTTTTAGTATGTAGGTTAACTCAGCTTTAGAATGAATCTAGACACTAAAAGAAGTCTAGATACATTTTTCTTCACAAATCTAAAATATCTTATATTTGAAACGGATGGAGTAGTATATATAACTCATTCACCTCTAGGTTACAAATGTCTGGAATTTTAATGGATTTGTGCGTGTATATGGCTTACCTTTTCTCTTCAAAGTTTCTGATATATAACTCATAAATGTGAAAAAGATGATAGAGATACAATGTATTGCCAATTTTCTTTCTTAGGTCTTTTTTCAATGTCTTGTTCTTCTTTAGGTTTTTCTCAATGTCTTTTTTCGGAATGATGAGTCGTCAGCTACATCTAGAAGTCCAAATAATGTTCTCCCCGTCCTATCCTCGCTCCGTGGTGCGCCTTGTGCTAGCAGAGGGCGTGACGAGTCGTGTGTCCGGCGGATCTCTTAGGATCATATGTCTTTTTCGTATTCGTTGGTGTGGTTTGAGGTCAGTCTCTTCAGATCGACGGTTTTCATCTTCGACGATGGTTGCTAGGTGGTCCATTGAGCTATTTGTATTTTTTACTACTTTTGAGACTCTTTGTACAATTGTTGATGATTATTGATAGATCTCTGAAATTTCGATTTTTTTTACTTCACATATGTAAATTGATCACGCTCTTTTAAAGATACCGGGTTGTCGTATTCTCTCTGCTTGTCATCTTTCTTCCATCTCGCCAAAAACCGTAGGTCGCGGCCTTGTAGACATGTGATGTCACTCAATTGTATATGTGCTCTATAGGTTTAACACACGGAAGGTGGAACCATACAATTGACACGTCTGTGTTTAGACTTTTTTTTATGTGGGACGCCTCTTTGTTGAGAGGTAGAATCCATAAATTACAGAAATCTCAAGAATTAAGCTCAACGATTGTGTTCGTACCCCTATCGCATTTGATGCTAAAGGGGTCTTCGGTTAGGGTGCGGCTTTCGAATTAGTATTCGTTCGTGTAAAGACCAACACGGGATCAAAGGGGGGAGTCCTGGAGTGGGTCATAGATCAAGCACTGTCCGGTAAGGATGGTAGAATATGAGTGTGGTGGCAGATGGTTGGAAAATTACTTCTCATATATGTAAAATTCTCACGCTCTTGGTATATAATTAGCTTATAAAACTCGATCTAAACTAATTATACATGTGGATTATTTCCATGTGAATGGAAGAGATATAATGTTGAAGATTGGATAAATGTGGTATCGTTAATTCGGTATATAGCACTACTAGCTAGCTAGCTGCTACTGGTTTGGTGATGTTGGTACAAGCTTCCTTTTTTTTCCTTCGAAAAGGGGAGTAATCCCTGCCTCTACATCAATTGAGCTTAAGGAGTTCTTGTATTGCATGTTGCCTGTTGGTACTACTAGCTTACCGGAGTTGCAATTGCATGCAATTGGTGGAAACATGCAATGCTGAAGTTGTGCTAGCTGTTGATTCGATCTGTGTGTTGACGTGTTACTCGTTGACTACACTATGTTTTTTTTTTTTTGCCTTTCATAGAAAAATAGTATGATCTGACTAGCCTCATGCATGCTTAACCGTTGAGACTCTGAAAGATTAACCAACGACACGTTGGCTTCTGAAAACTTGCATGTGATTAGTCTACACAAATTTCCATCTCTCCTTAATTAACGAGGGGAACAGTGCCTGCCTTTGACAGGAGAAAGTGTCGGACCATTGCCTCCTCTACTTCACTTTGTTGAACACAACTTCTGGGCCTCCCTAACATCGTCTCCGTTGTTTGATCTGCTTAAAGCATGTGGAGAGGATCAATCATTGATCGGCCGATAATTAATTGATGAACCTCCCCTTGAGCCCCCAATTAAGCTTCCCTCCCCACATGAAAATCTCAAGCTCCTAGCTGGAGAACAGCCAGATTGTGAAAGGTATGCTCAGCAAGCTAGCATATCCCACTCCGAGTAATCATCGTCGTCTAATGGTAATGGAAGCCCAATTCACCGATTCCGGGGTCTTTTTTTTTTTTTTTGCCTCCTAAGTCCTAACCCCAAACCCTGGCTCGTGGGCCCGCCAAACCGTACGAGTAGGTACGAACATGTATGCATCATATGGTAATGCACGGTACTACAGGAGTACTAGCATGCTAGGCTAGCCCTAGTAATTTTTTTCTTTTGAGCGAAGGCTAGCTACCCTACTAATTAATCCATCTTCAGGAACCGGCGACCCGACAAGTTAAAACATCTTTGGGTAGTTAACTAGGGCACTAAACCGCCTGTAGTGGAATCCACGTACAGCTAAAAGGCATTGTCGATCGACTACGATCGGTCGCTCGTGCGTACGTACGTACAGCACACATGTGCGAGCAACAAAGACACTGAGCTTTACGGTCCAGGCTAGCCCGTAGGCATGCACATGCGATGATTCCCGCCGCTCGATCGTCGGGCACGTCGTCCGAGGAGGATTTCGTACGCACGGGATCGCTGTCACGATCGATCGAAGATCAAGTTCCATTAACACGGTGCAGATTAATCATTGGTTAATATATAGTGAGGGCGTCATGGCACAGCGTGATGCCACGATCGGATTAACCACGGCGCGGGCCGGGGTGTGTGTACTTGGACTTGATTATCATTAGACAAAGCCTGTTTTGGTCTGTCAGATGCAGAGCCAAGAGCCGGCAACGCATGTGCATATGCAGAGCAGCACAGCGCAGGCAGCTCGACGATCGTCTGCAGCTCGCCAGTAATTAACGCCATGTGACGACGTAGTACGTACGTGCGCTGTTGCATTGCGCGTTGGTTGATTGATCCACGTCCCAAGTCGCCGGGGGGCTCGGATCGATCGGCATATATAGCGTCTGGCCAAAGGAGTCGAGAAAAATATACACGCCGGCCGAGCTGGTACAAGTAGTACTGCAGCAGTAGTAGTACCGTTGCAAGTAGGACTCGCTGTCCGGCCGCACCCAGGCTCTCGATCAAACCGCTAACTGTCCAACGCGAACTAATTCTCCGTACGACGTAGTACGACCGTATGTACGCGATGCGATCGACCGTGTACCACTCACCAGTGGTACATACAAACAAACAAACAAACAAACAAAGCATGCAGGGCCACAGGCGAATTAATCAGGTAATTAACTTGACCAATCTGGAGCAACACACGATAAAACTAGCTACAAAAGGGATCGACCAGCTCGCACGGAATAAGGCCAGACCGTTTCGTTTTGTCTAAGGCGTGTGGGTCCGGTCGGTCGTCCAACGATAATACTACTAGTAGTAACTGAGTTCCTTGACGCGCAAGTGTCTTTCCAGCGAACTGAACGACTGTGGCTGGCGGTGGCCGGTCGTCGTCGGCGGGCCGGAGATCGAGCTGAACTGAACAGTACGCAACGGGTGGGGGCGTGTGGAAACCGTCCACCCACCCACACCGTCGTTGACTGGAAGTCAGGGCCAGGAGCGCCCCACACGCTGAAGGTGGCCCTATCTGGGTCCCTTCCCCTCCCAGACCAGTCTGCAGCTCTCTCGAACGTACGCAGCGTGCATGGGCAGGTCGACACGAGCTGAGGGATCCATCCATCAGCTGGCCTGGCCCGGATGGCCCTGGATCGATAGAGCTCGACTCCATCGGACGGGCCCCGCTCGTGTTAAGACTGTCGTCGCTGGCATTCAGAGCCTACCACAGATAGGGTCGGTAGGACCGAGCTTTTGAAGTTCAGGCCCTCTCTAGTTCGTAGGTCCAGCTGGTTCATGGCTTCATGCATGCATGGAGCGTGAACCGTTGAGAAGGAAGGACGACTCAATACGCGTAAGAGCTGTTCACAGGTGTAGTATGTACCTGCGGTCGACGCGACATCTGAACCCTCTCGCGTTCTGTGCGGGTCCTGTGATCACAGTTTAACTGTTGAGAGCTAGTCCTGTGATCTCTCGCGCTCTGTGCGGGTCCGTTTGGGGAATCGACGTACATCGGGTACCGTGTGGTGGTGGGACATGCGGACGGAGAGATTAAACTGTGGTTACACAATCAGTTTGCTACTGTATTTTTCACTCGTAAGAATTCCTGCGACAAGGCATCTTTCTCTACTGTATTTTTTCCGTATTTTATAGAGAATCTAATAACTTTTCTCTCTCTTAGTTTTTTTTCAGAGGGTGTTTTTCTCTCTCAGATGTGAACCAGCAACAGCAACCGCATAACCCTGGATCCTTGTCCCGAGACAGGCCCAGCCTATTAAGGGAGCCGACTGTTTTGGGCCTTATTTCGCGCAGTAGAAGGCCCGTCGTGCTATTGCCTCTTCGCATAAGGAAACTGCTGCAGGAATGATGCACGCGCCCATCATAGGCACTGGGTGCGATTGCTTCTCGGGTCTGAACCGGGCCTTCCGTGTCTCCGGACCAGACGCGATCATCCAGGTGCTCAAATTCAGCATTCTGGGGCTTTTTGCTGCCTGTGCAGAGCGGTGCGGGCAAAGGAGGACGATGGCAGCGCGTGGCTCACCGCCGATCTGATGACATGGAGACGAGGTGCATGGCTGGACAACCACTGAACGCGGACAGCTCCCTAGCACGCGCGGATAGAGCATTTCCATTTCCTTCAGCTGCCACCCGGCCGGAGGATGCCTCTTCCATTGGTCCATTCCATCGTGGTCGTTCAGATTTCAGGAGGCGCGAGATGTTCGATGGGTTTCGCAGCACAGCACGGACCGTACAGTCGGCTTTCACCGTCCCGACCATATAAACCCTGGTAGGTACGGTTCAACTGACACGACACCTGACATGGCGATCTTCAGGGTTAATCCTAGCAGTACGCAATTGTGCTCTTCCGGTACGGTGCTGTCTCTTCTCTCTTGACACTCACAACCTAACGTCCAGATCTTCAGTACGACGACTTTCTGAAGATAAAAAGAGGAAAATGGCGTCGACTTTTAGCACACGATGACACGAACAAAACAAGCCCTTTTCTTTTCGTACCTCCTGATTCAGATAGAGCCATCAATGGCACCGAAAGCGAAACGTGCGGTACATACAGTCAGCTTCGTATTTGCCTGAACCCTAGACTTTTAGCGCACGGACGACTGGTCCCTTCGTATTTGCCTGAACCCTAGACCAAGACGCGTGCCACGGGAGGGGTAGAAGAAAGAGTACAGGCCTAGGCTCACTGCAGCAAAAACCACGGACAGTACATACAGTCAGCTTCACCGTTCGGATCGAGCACATAATCAACGGTACGGTTCAACTGAGACGACACTTGGCATGATGATCCAAATACTACTCCAGTACGCAACTGTACTCCTCCGTTACGTACGGGGCTGTGCATGTCTTTGACACTCACAACCTAAGATATACTCCTACTGTACTAGTAAGAAAACCGCGTCGACTTTTAGCACACGAATAAAACAAGCTTTTCTCTAATTTTGGTAGTTCCCGATTCAGATAGAACCATCAATGGCACCGAAAGCGAAACGTGCCGTACCGCTTCCGTGGCCGTGTCTCTGACAGCCGACAGATGTCGAAATGGATCGGCCGTACTGCTCCTTGTCCTCCTCCAGCCATCTACATCGCCGGGCACATCGAGTTGAACGCGCCCACACGCCGACGAGCGAGGCAGCCAGCCAGGTAGCTCGCCGGCTCACCTACCTACGGTTGCCCACGCTCGTCCGCCTCCTTGTTTGCCTTGTTGCTCCTGCCACACTATAGGCTGGCTTCTGCGCGCGCGTGGGTTTAATTGCACGTCACGGAGAAACCCAGGAAAAGCAATGCTCCCATGTATAAAAAAAATGCTTAGAATTAACCTAGGTACTATATCAAACCCACCGTCTAGTGCTAAAAAATAAATAAAGCTCACACGTATCATGTTGAAACATACCCATGATTTTCTTTGCTAAGATATACCCCAAGGGCCGACCCCTTGGATGACCCGATCTTTTACGAATTACCGTGAAAATCGAGGAAGAGGCGAGTGGAAGGAGGAGGAGGATGAAATTCACGAACTCACGCACGAAGAACTCGATGAACACACACACACACACGATGACACGATACAAGCCGATAGCTCACGCCGGTGGCAACCGGTCCAACACAATCCCTATGATCGGCGCCGGGCAAGACACTCTCCCACGGCCAACAATGGGGGTGAGAGGCTTGATAAGACCTTGACTACTTGGAGACGAGACACCGACTCTAAGAACTTGTACAACTTGAACGCACGAGGCAAAATCCAAGAGGTGGGGGATAATTGGTGCTCCTTGTCAAGGAGCATGAGACTAGCAATTGATAGATCCTCAAGGGGTGTCTTCAATTACAATTATCTAAGTCTAAACATTACAATGGAGGGTGAGGGCTATTTATAGGCCAGCCATATAAACATGGGTAGTTTTGGAACAAACCAGGAAGTATAGTAAAGGTAACAGGCATTGGGGCGAGCTGGTGCGCGCAGGCACCGGACCGACCAGTAGTATCGGACTCAGGACCGGTAGTACCGGTCATCACCGGTAGTACCGCTTTAGTTTCCCGGTAGTACCGCTGGTGGGCCCGGGGCTTCGGCGGAATCCTTCTGGTTCGTGCGCTAGTAGGATAGCGGTAGTACCGCTTGTCCGGTAGTACCGGTGTCCGCAGCAGTAATCTACCGAGCCGTGGTGTTGGCGACTCCTTCTGGCTCGTGCGGTAGTGACGCGGCGGTAGTACCGCTTGATCGGTAGTACCGGTTCCGGCGACCGGTAGTACCGTCGGGTCCTGAAAGCTGTTGGCTGCTTCGGTTGTGATTGCTCCGTCCAGCTGGTCCTTCCCTTCATACCTGAGGATGCATAGTGTCAGGGTATGAAGTAGCAATCCATTCATTGGTGAATCGAAATCACACAAAGAGAGGATCGAGTTAACCTTAGCTTGTAGGAGTTTGACTCGAGCGTGGGTCATTGGTCCACTTGGGGGACTAGTGGGAGGAGATGTAGTAGCGTTCGTAGGATGGGCTGCATCAAATCCCCCCCCCCCCTTGGGAAAGAGTCATCCTCGACTCTCCAACCTTCTCAATGTCATGTTCTCCATGGAATGGTGAGAGGTTCTTGACATTGAACGTCGGGCTCACGAGGTACTTTGATGTTGGGATGTCGATTATGTAGGTGTTGTTGTTTATCCTCTTGAGGACTTTGAACGGCCCATCACCCCTTGGCTTGAGCTTGGAGTCGCGATCCTTGGGGAAGCGGTCTTTACTCGAGTGTATCCACACAAGGTCGCCTTCTTTGAAGATCATCTATTTCGTGTTCTTTTTTAGCTTTGATGCTTGGCGAAGGACTTGCTGCTCGATTGTAGCTCTTGTGTCTTCATGGAGTTGTTTCATTGCTTGGGCACGCTTGTCGACGTCCATGTTGGTGCGGTCGTGGAGAGGAAGAGGTAGTATGTCGAGCGCGGTGAGAGGCTCGAATCCATAGACGATCATGAACGGGCTCTTCATGGTGGTGGAGTGCTTTGTGCGATTGTAGGCGAACTCAGCGTGTGGGATACATTCCTCCCAATCTTTAAGATTTTTCTTTATCAACACGTGGAGAAGTGTGCCAAGGCTTCGGTTGACGACCTCGGTTTGGCCATCGGTTTGAGGATGCGAGGCGAACGAGAATAGGAGCTTGATGCCGAGCTTGGCCATGAGTGTCTTCCAAAAGTAGCTCATGAATTTGACGTCGTGGTCGGAGACGATTGTTCGTGGCACTCCATGAAGGCGGATTATTTCCCTGAAAAACAGATTTGCGACATGTGAAGCATCATCGGTCTTATGGCACGGAATGAAGTGTGCCATTTTTGAAAAACGATCTACTACAACAAATATAGAATCATGACCATGTCTAGACCTAGGCAAGCCTAATACAAAGTCCATGCTAATGTCCGACCAAGGTGCAAGAGGGATAGGAAATGGCATATAAAGACCAAAAGGGTTAGACTTAGACTTAGCTTGGACACAAGTAGTGCATCATTGGACATGGCGCTCCACGCCGCGCTTCATATTGGGCCAATAGTAGCGAGTGGAGAGCATGTCATTTGTCTTGTCACGGACAAAGTGACCCATAAGGACTCCACCATGGGACTCTTGAAGAAGCAAAATTCTGAGAGACGACTTCGGAATGCAAAGCTTTTTTTGTTTGAATAGAAAACTCTTATGCAAATAGAAATCATCAACCCCTTTTTCTATTGAACACTTTGCGAAAATTGATCCAAAGAATGGGTCAGAAGAATACAACGATTTGATGTCATAAAGTCCCAACAAATTTACTTCGAGGCGCATAAGAAGGCTCATATTTTTGCGGGACAAGGCGTCCGCTACTAGATTTTCTTTGCCCTTATTGTACTTGACAATGTAAGGAAAAGACTCCATGAACTCAACCCACTTGGCGTGCCTTTTATTCAAATTGGATTGACCCTTAAGATATGTCAACGACTCATGGTCGGAATGTATGATAAATTCTTTAGGCCAAAGGTAGTGTTGCCACACTTGAAGGACACGAACTAAGGTAAAAAGATCTTTGTCATAATTCGGATAGTTAAGGCATGCGCCATCAAGTTTCTCGCTATGGTATGCAATAGGACGTTCATTTTGCATAAGGACGCCTCCAATGCCAATACCACTAGTGTCACACTCGATCTTAAAAGTTTTTGTGAAATCTGGTAAAGCAAGGAGTGGTGCTTCGGTGAACCTCTTTTTGAGCTCATCAAATGCCTTTTGTTGTGCTTTGCCCCCAAACAAATGTGACATTTTTCTTTGTCAACTCGTTGAGAGGGCAAGCAATGGTAGAAAAGTCTTTGACAAAGCGACGGTAGAAACCGGCCAACCCATGAAAACTACGAAGTTCACTAACATTGGTAGGAATGGGCCAGTATCGTATGTATTTAACTTTTGAGACATCAACCTCAATTCCATTTGAAGAAACTACAAATCCAAGGAAAATCAGTTTGTCTTTGGCAAAAGTGCACTTTGGGAGATTAGCATAAAGCTTTTCATGACGAAGGATTTGTAGAACCTCCTTAATATGTGTAACATGCTCCTCTAGTGACTTCCTATAGACAAGAATATCATCAAAGTAAACAACGACACTCTTTCCAATGAGAGATCTCAAAATATGGTTCATAAGGCGCATGAAGGTGGATGGGGCATTAGATAAGCCAAAAGGCATAACCAACCATTCATAGAGACCAAGTTTGGTCTTGAAGGCGGTTTTCCACTCATCACCCTCGGCCATACGTATTTGATGGTAACCACTACGAAGATTAATTTTCAAAAATATAGTGGCTCCATACAACTCATCAAGCATGTCATCAAGACGCGGTATAGGATGTCGATAACGCACGGTGATAGCATTGATTGGATGGAAGTCAATGCATAACCGCAACGTATCATCTGTCTTTGGGACAAGAATCACGGGTATCGCCCTCGGGATAGTGCTTACTTGGATCAAACCTTTGGAAATGAGTTGGTTGATTTGTCGTTCTATCTCCTTCGTCTCTTCCGGGTTCATGCGGTATGCGGCGCGGTTTGGGAGAGGTGTGACGGGTATGAGGTCGATGCGGTGCTCGATTCCATGAAGAGGGGGCAGTCCATGAGGAAGCTCTTTGGGAAACACATCTTGGAATTCCTGCAAAATAGCCATCAAAGGAGGAGGAAGATTTGTCAAGTCATTAGTTCCTTGCGCTAATCCCTTGCATATAAGGACATAGTGCAAGATGGATGGGTTGTTCCGCACTCCTCTCATCTCACTTTTGGTGGTAAGAAGAACACTCTTTGTTTTTCCACTCGAGTTTGGCTTGTGGTTCTCACTCACTATATGGTGGTTATCTCGCTCACTGCTCTTCTCACAAGATGGTGTTGTGCTTTGCGCCCTCGCTAAAGCCTCTGCATTATCCGCAATTATTTGTCTAGGAGTCATTGGTTCAAAACACAAGTCTTGTCAATCCATTTGAAGGTATAAGTGTTTGTGTGACCATCATGCAAATCACGCTTGTCATATTGCCAAGGACTTCCTAGCAACATATGGAAAACCGTCATGGGAACCACATCACACTCCACCGTGTCCTTGTATGGTCCAATTGAGAATGTTACCGAGGCGGTGTGCTTGAACTTGACGGACCCTTGGTCACTTAGACATTGTATATGGTAGGTGCGATGACCCAGCATACTACTCCATGATGTAGTACACTATAGTCGTTGACATAACACTAATGAAACACCGTTCAATAGTATTATATCCCTCAGAGTGGTACAATAGAAACATAGCAGGTCCAAGACATGACTATAGGTTGCAACTCGACTCTTTACATAAGATCCAGAGAACACTCTAGGTTAAAGAGAGAGAAATAAACTTTTTACAAAGAAGAATAAAAAATAATCAACTCATAACTGTTGTGCTAATAAGATTAGCATATAACTATTTGGCTTGTATTGCTGCTATTGCAATATTCTACAGAAGTAGGTTCTATGGCTGGAGATTATATTTCTATCTAATAAGCAACTTCATCTTCACTTTACTTGATGTATAAGTTGACTTCCTTTACTTCATTGAAGAGCTTGAGCTTTTGATGATGATTCCTGAAGCATAATTTGATGTAGACGTCATCGTAATGGCTTCAGAATCTAGCAAGGGTTAAGAATATACGTTGAGTACGAGCGTACTTAGAAAGTTCACTAGAAAAGGAGTGTTTGATGCACTATATTTATAGCCACAGACCATAGGTCGTAGGCAATGCATGTTTTCGTAAATATTTCTTCAAAGGTTGCTTTTATTTTGAAAAGCTATGTTCGTCAGCCTTCACAGGTTTACCAGAACTTTCGTGGAGTTCCTTTCCTGCTGCGTTCGTATCTTCTTTCTAGAACAGGGAGTAACAAGTTACAGTTCTTACACTCTGCAGAGGTGCGTCACTTTACCCATGAGAGATCTTAAGCTTTGTTGCATGGCCGGGAGTATGTTCCCATTCAAACTTCCATGGTTTGAGACCCAACCTAAGATCCAAGACAATCATTGTCCTTCTCCGCGACCCCGCATACCCGACGGATTGCACATCAGGCCTAGGATAAAACTTGTTTCCAATAGCAGCCTAAGGTGTACAACCCTCATAGATACCAGAAGCCGTGGGACGTTGAGGGATCCCACCCATAACCTTCTAACCCTCTACAAGATGTGATTATGCACAAGTAATGTAATGCAATTTAGTAAACTCGAATCCCCGGAATAACGTTGTTCTGGGGTTTGGATACTGGAAATTGTTTCTTTGTAATGTGTTATTCTTTTAGATGAGTTTCACACTTGTGCATCTTATTAGGGCTTATGAGCGTGTATGATACAACATGGAAGTATAATAAAGTACACACAAAAATAAAATATTCAAGTGTGAAATAGTATATAAAGACTCATTTATGAAGGTTGTTACTAAACATAAGCATTTAAACTTTAAGTATTAACAATCTAAAATACACAAGTAGTGTATGAAGTAATGTGATTATGATTAATTGTCATCTTGAAGTAATCTAAAATTCGAGACCTTAAAATGATTTTTATTTATTTTAGGTATTATTTTTATGTTTATAAAATTCCATAAAGGATTAAATGTATTTAAATATTTACTTCAAATTTTATTTATAAAAGAATTAAGTTAGTATTTTTATAAAATAGTAGATTTACTTTTATACACAAAAATGATTTTTATTCATTTTTAGGACTTTTCCTTATTTTATGTAATTTCACTTAGGTATTAATTGCGTTAGTATTTATTGAATTTTATTTAACTTAAAGATTTTTATTAGGTAGAGATTATTTTTGTGATCATTTTGATAAATTATATGTAATTTTATAAATTTTATAGAGATGTATTTTCTTATAAACAATTTATAATGGCTTGTTTGTATTTTCCAAAATTTAGGTATTTCATTTAATTTATTTTATAACTGGGCCTGGCGTGTGATCAGCCCAGCCCAACTCAAAGACCCACGAGGCCCAATTACATTGCTTACTAGGCTCGGGTCAAAATTGACCCCGACCCACTCCTTCCTCTTGCGCATACACACGCACGCACGATTCTTCCCCCTCTCGTTCTTCTCTCACTCCAATCGCCGTCCTCGTTGATCGAATCCGGCTGCCTCTACCATTGCGGTCACCGCCACTGGTCGCCGGAGCTCCGCCTCCTTCAAGCTAATTTGGCCCTCCAATCCGATCTAACTCTAAGGCTCTCTCGAGCTCACCCCCTTCCATTTTCTTGCACTAGGTTTTAGGTGATGTGTCGCCGCCGCTCGCTGGGTTTACTCCGGTGCCTGCTCACTCGGTGTGGTTCTCATCCTAAGGCAGGTGCAGGATGTTGTGCCCTTCGTGGGTGCTCCCTGTGTCGCCCTGGTGGTGTAGCGCATCGCTGAGAGACTTGCTAGTGCTAGTGCCACTACTTCCCCTTTGAGGTCATCGTCGACTACAATGTACACTTTTCTCTACCTATCTTCCTTCTCTCTTCTATCGCCATTGCAATCTCACTAGAGACACACTATCTGAACCCTAATTATGTTTTTCCCCTCTGTTTTTTTATCCAAGTCTGCTAAGATTTGTTCATCAATATTTGGTTGAGTAAGGTTGCTCAATAGAATTTATGTTCATAGCTTTCAATAATGCTATGATTCAGATGTCCTTATGCTAGTTTAGTTTGAGTTCGGATTTTGTTCATACAGTCCATTGCTTTCCTTCTAAATTGGTTAAAGTAGAGATGTCTGGTTTCAAACATGTGTTTGAATGCAATTTAATGGGCTCCTAATGTAATCTAATGAATTCAGGGTATGATGATATTATATTGAAACTTGCCTTAATGGGAAGCTTCTAGGCTCCACTATACTTCATCTTAGATTGAATGGCTATTTTCTGAATAGGATGATTATCAAGAATGAAAGTGGATTTGGATATAAATATGATTCCTAGTAGAAATTCTAGTACATGATTTGTGTTCTAGTGTAAACAAGCTTTTGCAAATAAAGCTTGCTCTTGTTCTCATTATTGTTATTTTGGCAGGAATTATGTGATAAATAATTGATGTGTTTTCTGTTTTAAGCACAAAATGATTCCTATAAAATCTGGTTATGAAAATGATTTGAGGCAAATCATTGTGACTATAACTTACTCTTTTAGCATGAGAATTAAATACTGATCTTGGCTAGCGAATACAGTAACCTCTTCTATTGAGAAGTTGCTACAAGAGTGCCTTTGTCTGGGGTGTGCACAGTGGTGCTTTTGGTATTATAATCTATTGTCATTAGTGCTATTTGATGGATTGTGGTGCAGCCTGTGATGCAAACAGGCTGAGGCTTAGAAGCAGATGTAGCTTGTGTAAATAAGATTGCCTTATAGATGATTTCTAGACTTCTGATCTAGGAAAATGATAAAATTATTTGTTTGAATAACTTGAGGCTAGATGATGAAGGATAATTTGTATGATGGCTTCTGCTGGTTTGGAATGCTACTGTGGTGCCTCCATCCATGGAGTGTGCACAATAGTAGCCCACGTAGCATGACTTGATGTGATGAAATAGTTGATGTTGGTGTCCAAAAGATGGAAATCTAGTTTATGATGCAAAGACTGAAGTTAGTTGGGCTCGCAAAATTGTTAAGTTTACCACTGTGGTTCCTCCCCTAGGAGTATTCATAGTGATAAACATCTTAGAAGTTTCTTGCTGGATTTCTTAGTTTGGCCCGTGATGCAAAAGCTGAGGCCAAATCCTTTGGGATAAAAACAAATATGATTTGTTGGCTTTAATCTTCTGTGATGAACGTTGCATGGCACTTCCATGCAATTCTTAGAACATAACTCCATATATTCCCCTAGATGAGAATCTAATGGAATAGTAGCTAGAGCTAGTTGATGTATATGATTTTCCTTTTATGCCCAGATTTATATGCAAGATATGAGGATATTTACTGTATAATCTAGTGGATGATTCAACTGATTTTTACCTGTTGCTGGTGAGTGATCTATGGCTTGTTAGAAATCTTGGTTTATCACAACTACTTCTAGATTCACTTGCTGTAAGCTTGATACACCTTCTCCCCCCTGTCCTGTGATCTGATACTGCTGTATGACCAGTTACTCTTTGCTATTGCTGGAATGGCCTTCTCCACCTTGTTCTTGCCATTGGATGGCTTCTTGAAGCAACCATGGTGCAAAACTGCAAATGATGTGGTGGTGATCTGGGCTAGTGTCTTGGTTGGTGAGATATGAATTGGCTATGATGAGTTCTCAAGAGGAATGAGTTCTTGAGTTTTTTTGGTGTAGTGATAGAATGGATCAAGACGTGTTGGTCTTGTGGTCTACAAACTAAGAATGGAATACTGTTTTGGCTAGTTGTTGTGGCTATCCTCTTATATTACCACTACTACTATTGCTTCTACTGCTGTTTCGACAACACAACATTGTGCATGGTTGTGTGAGCAGCTTGTCTGCTTACCTCCAGTGGGTGGATCAGATCAAGTAATTTGGTTGTTACTCCTACTTCTTTACTATGTCCTTATCTGGTGTAACTTTCCTCTTGGCCAATGATATTGTACAGAGACTACACATCTGATAAGAATAGATGCTCTATTTGGTGAAACTTTCCCCTACCTATTGAAAGGATACAGATGCCGCCTAGAGGGGGGTGAATAGGCGATTAAAACTTTTCCGAGAGTGGCTCAACAAAGGAGGAAATAAACTAACATTTACTTTGTCAAGCACAACCTAGAACAACTAGGGTTCACCTATGTTCACCAACAAATTATGCTAAGCAAGTCGAACAACCAAGTGATAGCAAGATATATACTTCAAGCACGAAGGCTATCACAAAGTAAAGTGCATAAGTAAGAGCTCGGGTATAGAGATAACCGAGGCACGCGGGGATGACGATATTTTAATCAGTTCCTCCTAACATGGAGTACGTCTCGTTTGGAGAGGGGGTGTTATCTAACCACCTACGCCACAAAAGGCCTCCCTTATTCTCCGGTGAATCTTACCCCAACGGGATCGATCCACACTTCCACTATCAGTGCACTTGTCGGTGGAAAACCGGAACCTCTCACAATGTCGGGGCACTTCTCCACGACTTAATTGGAGGCTTCCAACAAACGCCACTAAGGCCACAACCTGCAACACCAACAAACCGTCTAGGGTTCCAAGAACCCAAGAGTAAAAAGCTTCTCAGCTTTCACTCACCAAATCCTCCAGGGAGAACTCAAACCGATGCAATGCAATGGCAAGAACACAAGTAGTGATCAAATCCTTCTCTCCCAAATTCCACCAAAGGTACAAAAGATTGTGGGGGAATAAGAGAGGAAGAACAATGGAGGAAATCCACAAAATACTCCAAGATCTAGATCCCAAGATGTTCCCCTCACTTAGAGAAGAGATGGATAGGTGGGATTGTAGATCTAGATCTCCTCTTTCAAATCCCTAAAGTATATGCAAGAATCAAGGGAGGGATTGAAGGGGGAGCAAGCTCAAGAGGGTTAAGAATGGAGGAGAAAGCCTGTCAAAACTCGAGCGATGACACCGGGGAAGAAGGTCCCCTTTTTATAGGCCCACAGATTTCTGACCATTTTCTGCCCGTTGGGGAAAAGTCAGACCGGAGACTCCGGTGTACAGATCGGAGACTCCGGTCTACACCGGAGATTCCGGCCCAACCTCCGGACTAGCCTCCGGACCACCTATCAGACTGTCCTAGGCTGAATTCTGGAGCCCCCTCTGGGGACTCCTGCAGAAACTCCGGTCCACACCGGAGACTCCGGTCCACGCAGACCAGAGACTCCGGTCTGGAGCAAATAAGAGGCAAACTTCAAATGGCGATATCTAGAGTTTGGAAACTCCGATTGACCCGAAAATATTGGATACCACTAAGAGAGAACATTTCATGTATTATAAAAGTGAGATACCTCTCTTGGTGAGGAACCGGAAAACCTCAAAGATCAAAAATGCAATATGATATAAAAGGGAAATCCATTTTTGATGAACTAGAGCTTGTTATGAATATTACCACAAGCTCTAGAACCTCACATGGATAAGGTCTAAATAACAACCAAGAAAGGATGATGCTAAGTATGCAAAGGTTTGAGCTCTCTCGGAAAGATATGATCGAGTTACTCACTTGAGAGCCCCTCTTGATAGTACGACTATCTATCCTATAAACCAGTCTCCCCAACTAACACCACGAGACCGGTAAGAAAGAAACCCTATGAAGATCATACCTTTGCCTTGCCGCATATTCCACTTGATCTTGATGTATACGATCTTGTCCTTCTCAAGATGGAACACCTTTCTAGATTGCTCTTATATGCACTTTTATGAAGACTTGCAAGTTACTCCCCCATACAACATGGGAAACCTTTACTTTGACCTTGTCTTCATCGATCCATGATCACCGAGGATGGCAAGCTTTAAGCATGAGATCTTCTAGATATTGCACATCTTTAGTTTGCACATCATTTCTTATTTTCTTCATTATGTTGATGCCTTGAAGGTACACCAGAGATATTACTCCATCTTATTCTTCAAGACATACTTGCCATAGGTTTAATTCTCACATGACCAATCTGTGGATCATTCTTTGAACACCTTGGTCACCACATGATCCTCCTCTCTTCTTCTCCAAACCCTGAAGCCAACATATGGTTCAAGCATTGACTATGGACAATTCCTACAAGTACAACTCGCTACAAGCATTAGTGCATAGAGATTGTCATTAATTACCAAAACCACACATGGGGGCCCACATGTTCTTTCACCTATGATGCATAAGCCTGAAGCAAAAATTCTAGATAAGAACAGATTTTACAATGGCCCCCTTTTTATTTAATACTACTCAATGATGAGGCAAAACAATGCGTTACATTGCTAAAACCTGAGAGTACCATAACCCCCATAACCCCCTGTTTTTCCATTTCTTTTGTTTATTGTTTGTACTTGCAGGGAACAAGACTAATGAGGATAAGAAGAAATGAAGAAAATAAGATACAAAAGTAGATAGGAAAATAATTTAGGTTTTCTTGATATCAAGTATTGTAATTACTTTTCTGTTTGAATGTTGTACAAACATTGTACTGTTGTATTGTATTCAATAAAATTTACTTGTTTTCTTTTCTTTTATAATTCATTTGCAAAGACAATGCAATATATATATCTGCTTGTAATAAAGAATTCTTTGAGTTATTTCATTTTTTGTAGTTACTTTTTAGATTTATTTGTTTTATAGTAATTTATTTTTATTCTTTTATTGTGACAACAATGTAACTTTGTATTATGTAATAAAGTTTTCAATTATTCTTAGAGCTAATTAAATATTTATATCTTACTTATCAATAAGAATTCCATTCTTATTTATTATTATAGGTCATTTCTTGCAAAAAAATATATTAATTGAGACTTACAATTATTGTATCTATAAATAAGAGTTCACCTCTTATTTCTTATTACAATTTGATTTCCAATTATTTATTCTATTTCAAATTCTTTTAGTATACAAATTATATCAATTAAATATTCAAATTTTAATTGTCTTCCCCTAAATCACAAAAGTACAATTGAGGTCATGTCGAAATCCATCGCACCTGCCCTGATGTTTCCATCAGAACAAGAGATACCTCGATCCCTCTACAGCTTCTTTAGTTTTGCGCGAAAATTCCCTGGATTTTCTTATGCATGAATGCTAATCCTGGGATGTTACAGACTCCCCCTCTTAAAATAAACTTCGTCCCCGAAGTTCATACTCTCTTTCGTTTCGGAATGAGGAATTGACTTGTGTTGGTTACGGTATTTCTCAACTTCATGGTAACCTCAAATGGGAATAATTGTAGTATCCCATATCCAGATATTTTTCTTGAATTATCATCATACTTGACAATCTCCAACTTGTTGTTTCCATTATCCCCAAAGTTCCTTTTACTATAATCCCTTAGGTAACATGTCCTTATTATTTAAATTACTTAAGTTGGAGCCTCTTCTTTAGATTATTTCCCTGATTAGGTATTCTAATCCAACTCCTTTGCTTGATTATCGAGCTTCCTTACTATACTATGTAAGGTCTAGGAAGTCTCTCAATAACAGGGTTTTAAATTCTATTAGAAAATAGTTGTGGCCAAAAGACTAAAATTTTGATTTGTCATGGTATGATTTATACTGATAGTCCTTCTGAAATTTGGTTTTGAACACATTTAGTCCATACCCATCGGAATTTCTTGTTCCTCTACACATGTCCAATTGGATATGCTCTATTCCCTTTTAAAGATCCTTAAGTGTTGTTTCCTTTAGAATATGTATATTAGGATTAACCTATTTTATCTCCTTCGAGCTTTTACCTTATCAATCTTTAGATAATCTTTTATGATCACCTTAAGTACTTATTCAACTTCCATTTATTAATTGCCTTTAGGTTTGAGCACTACTATTTTGAAGTATACTTTGATCTTTCATCCCAACATATTTCTGAAAGTACTTCTATAATGATGACTTCTTTTAACCTTATGAGAATAAGGCTTACTGTTGTCATAGGTTAGTACTTCTTCTCCAACCTTTACTTGGAAAATTAGATAGCAATTCTTTCATTTTATGGTTTACTCTCCCCCTTGGGGTTTACTAATGGTCTTTAAACTGTCTATATAGTAACCATTGGCTTTATAATTAAAATGTTGGTCTCTGTTCAGCTTATACTCTACCTGTTTAAGGTCCCATGAAAGAGCTTACGGTATACCCACACAATTGTGGATCTTCGTATTAAATCTTCCAACATTATTTGTCTTACTTTCTGCTTGGACTTTATGTCTTTGATAGACCTCCTTTCGCGAGGCGTCTCGAAAAACAGACGCTTTAATTCCTATACTTATTTATGTCTTACTTGACTTATGCCAAGTTTTATTCTCTTTATGCACTAGTAAGATGATCTGGCTAACTAAGTCAATCGAATACCAGTTGCGGACAAGATACCAGCTGCGAACCATCCTAGGGTGTATGAATTACCCTATGGTTTCCGATATACCACTGGCATTCTCTCTCAATTGTCAAAGCTTGAATACAAAAAATTCTTCTTTGCACCTATTCATGATACTTCCATGATGTTAGTACAATTACTCCGTTAACTTCTTAGCAACATTACTGTAACATCCCTAAAATCATGTTTCAAACTTATGCATATCATCCATGCATCCATGATCATATGTTTTTCATTTCAAACAAAACACTTCAAAAACAGGAGCATATGAGCTCATTATTTTATGAGAACAGCTATTAGTCTAATGCCACTCTCAATTGAAGAGTTATTTGTTTTAAACCAAGCCTTGCTTGCTCTCTTGTTATTGTGTTTGATTGTTGAAGTTTGGTGAAATTTTACAAAACAAATATGATTCAGAAACCATTTCCAAAACTTAATCAATCATGTGCTATAGCACTGCTTATTTTGTTTGAACAAAAGGACCAAGCTAAATACAAAGTGACCACTTGTTTTTATGCCGAGAAGTGTGAGTGTTGCACCCTACAAAATCCTGGAAAAAGTTTGAATTCAAAAGCTTTTGAAATCATTTGAAAATCATTCCAGAAAATCAAAACAGAAAAAGAAAAAGAGAAAGGAAGTAGAAAAGGGCTGTCGCCAGACTTCTAGCCCAACAACGGATCCAGCCCATTAAGCCCACCCGGGTTCCCCCTCTCCCTCTCTCACTCGCAGACGCACCCACAGAGTCGCTGAAGCCCGGACCCTACCCCCCTCTCTGTTTTATTCGCTGACAAGTGGACCCGTGACCATGTCGTCGTCTTCGTCAATCACGCGCGCCCGCGACGCTCACTCCGCTGTTACTCGCCGCAGTCACTGCCGCGTTGATTCCCATTGATTCCGCGAGTAACTCCACGCCCAGCTCCGGCTACATAAACCCCTCCCCCTCGCGGTCATTTCCCCCCACACTGCACACTTTTCTCACCACCAGGTTGCCTCTAATTCACATTGCACCGCCGCAGTCAGAGCCAACTCCGGCGAGGTATTCCGGTAAGACCCCGTCGCCCCTTGCTGTCTAGGTTTGCCAGTACAATCTCCACAACCATGCGCATCTCCTGACCCCTCTGGTGCATGCTAGGATCGTCCAGAGCCTCGGCAACATCAGCGACGGCACGAGTCAGACGACCCCATCAACTCCGGCAAGCCTTCCTGGTTAGTTCCGACCGCGCCTTGCTCTCTCTTTGACACTCGCATGACCAGCATCACTCCGCGCATCTGACGCACTGCTTATTTTGACCTGGCATGATTTGTATCTTCGCCAACGTCGACGAGCAGCCGTACCCGACGCGTTCGCGAACTCCGGCGAGGAATCCCTAACAACTCCGTGCGCCCCTTGTCAAGCCGCCGCCAAGTTGAGATTATCCTCGTCGCTGCGAACCTGGTGAGCATCCTCGCACATTTCCGAACGACCTGTAGCGTCGCGCCGCCATAGACAGAGCTCACCGCCGCCAGTCGCCGCCGCTAGCGCCGCTCGGCTTTGGTCAAAGCAACAACCGCCATTAGATCTGCATCGTAGGGATTAGATTAGAGCAGGGACGAACCGTTTTCTTTAGATCTGGCGCGTTGGATTTAAGTTGATCCTACGGCGCGGAAGCACGATCCGACGCGAAGCGGTATCGGCCAGTAGAAACACGCCGCGTGGCATAGAGTTCGTTTTAAAATTTGAATTAGATCTATTAGATGTTCAAATTTGTTTTGATTGTAACTTTTGATTCCCACGTTAGATTTTGACAAATTTTATACCGTTGGAATCAGGAGAGCAAGCTCTTTCAGAATATGCAATGTGTTTAATGTTTTGCATCTGTTAAAATGGTTTCTTTTGCAGAAACTTCTGTAGGGCTATTTTGATTATATGAAATATTTAGGAATTGTTTTAGGGGTTAAATCAATATTGTTTGGCAAGTTTTTAACTTGTTAGTGAATCAGTATTGTTTACTTGCTTGGTTGAATTTTAAAAATCATCATATACCATCTTGCATGCATGCATATATTTTTGATTGTATATGTTTTGTGTGTAATTTGTTGCTACCAATTTTTGTGTAGATTTTGGTGCTAGTGATTGTGATTGTGAGGAGTGCTACTCTCCCAACTACCAAGGCAAGTGGTACTCATGAATATTTTTATCCTATGTTTTCTACTAAGCATTAGAAATATTTTGTTAGACTTGCATGCTATTATTTTGCTTATATGCCATGTTAGGAAATCCTAGTAGTGGTAGAAATGCTAGGGAATTTCTAAGTTAAGTTACTATCTATGCCATGCTTAGCCTAGCTAGTAGCAAACAAGGGTTGGTGAAATATACATGCTATGATGAAAATATTTCTAAGTGTTTGGACTTGTGTTTTACCTAATAAAACAACTAAGTTAATGAAACACCTGGGTGGAATGGAAGGATTGGTTTATGTTGAGTGGTTACACAAGGACCATTTCTATGGTTTACCTTGTGTATCTCACTTGTGGTAAGCCACCCAGGAACAAAGAGATTTTAGAGGCCAAGTGTTAAGAAGCTTCTAGTGCAGCCACTTGGCCATATGGGCTCTGCCTGGATCACATAGGTTGCTAGAACTTAGCCATTTGGACAGATGGTGGTAGTGGGATGATAGGTTGGAACACGTCCATTTGGTCTAAGGGAAGGCTTCTGAAAGGTCCTGTCTTGGTGAAACCAAGTCTGGTGGGGAAAGTGCACATCCTCTGCAGATGGAAAAATCTAAGTACTTAGCCAAGTCCATGGCAATGGACAACATGAGCATCAAGACATGGAAGCTATCAAGAATCTCCTCATACCAATTTCTAAGTAAAAACTTGTGGGTGAACAAGGGTGAAGGACCTCAATGTCTATTGATGGTTCATTGGAAAAAGTTATGACAAAGAAAACTTAGTGATTTCAACTAATAGGAAAAACCTATTTTGAGCAAAGCAAGCCAAGCTACACATAGCCAAAATTGCATATAGTATCTAGACCACTTAAAATTTTACTAAGGTATCACTTGCCAATACTATTCCAAAGTATTGACCCACTGTGGCTGTAACTTGTGATGTTGCAGGTTTGATGAGGATTAGGTGTCATGAGTCTACACTCAACATGTTTGCCTGTGGCACATGAAGATGAAGACTATTATTTATTTACTTATTCAAACTCTTGTATTAGGCATGTGGCCTTGGAGTTGTAAAGACTATGTTTATCTCTGGAATGGCTGTAATAAATGACCTTTGTATCTGTGTACTTCATCTTAAACTGTGGATGCTAGCAATGATCCAGGGACTAGCATTGCAATCACAGGGATCCTTTTCCTTTATAAAGGAGGGATCTTACAATTACCTACTTTGGGTGAACTTAAGTTCCTCACTTCTGGTTGCTCCACACATTTTCTACACTAGTCTATCTTCTTATTACTGTTTAGTAATGATCTGAACTTGATCCAACCTTAAATTTGTGCTGATACTCCTTATATTTTGCTTCACTCATCATGTAAGTCTTCATCTTGGTCTTCGGAACTCGTCCCTCCCTTACGCGAAATTCCTTTTTCTATCTAGGTCTATAACATTAAGTAGTAACTGGATGTTGCAACATGCATTTGCACACCAAGTTAAACTTCATGTACAGATCTAGTCAATCAAGAAGATCCAAGAAAAACCAATAAATCCAAATGTGGTAAATATAACACACAATTTTTTAAGCCCGTAATATAGTAGTTGAGTATAGTATCTCCAAAAATTCAGGCTCAGTTGTGCAATATATGACACCTCCTCATATAGGTTTACATCGTGATACTTAGCACTTAGGGTCAAACTATTTATTTGTTTCAATATTTACCCAAATTGCTCAATTGCAACAAGATAATTTTAAGCAAAGTAGTCTCAATTTTGTTTTGACTACCCTTTTGTCTCACTTTTGGAAGGACTGGTTATAACCAACCTTTCTTTATTAGTAAACTAACCTCACATGATCTCTACAAGTGACTAATAGGTTTCTGTTGAACACCTAGAACTAAATTTTATCAGGAATTATGACACCTAGGACTTCTATCATAGTTCTACCATGCTATTTTCTTACTTATACCTCAGGATAATTTACTAATTATTTGTCATATTTACACCCTCATAATGGTTTCAGAGCTAATATCACCATGATCTTGTGATGTTTTACCTCTTTATCATGATTCAAGAGCTAATATAACCATGATGTCTCTGTTTCTCATTATATTATCATTGAGTCTTCACATAATTTCACTTCATCACATAGAATTCTCAAGTGAATGCCACATGATTTACAACCCATTACAACTATACATACTCTAATGGTCTTCATTATGTTGTCTATTGTTATCAATTAACAATAAGATTTTTGAGTCTTACTTGAATTATATGGTTAGGCTACACCATTTAAACTACTCCATATGATATCCTAAACTTAGTCATAATCTACATTACTATTTCAGCTTACTTAAGATATATTAATGGTGTTCTACCATCTTGGAACTAGTACGATACCCAGAAAAGATGGATAACTACTCCTAAGTAGGAATGACTTAAGCATTTTGTGACAAGGTTTATACTTAAGTGGATACTCATCACAAGTCATAACAATATTTGGTTTAGATAAGATGGCTTTCTATAGTCACTATCCATCCTACAGATCTTCCTAAAAGGGTTATAATCCTAAGGTCAAAGCATATGCTCTAATACCAGCTGCGGTGACCCAGCATACCACTCCATGATGTAGTATACTATAGTCGTTGACATAAGAACAATGAAACACCGTTCACTAGTATTACATCCCTCGGAGTGGTACAACAGAAACACAGCAGGTCCAAGACATGACTATAGGTTGCAACTCGACTCTTTACATAATATCCAGAGAACACTCTAGGTTAAAGAGAGAGAAATAAACTTCTTACAAAGAAGAATCAGAAATAATCAACTCATAACTATTGTGCTAATAAGATTAGCATATAACTATTTGGCTTGTATTGTTGCTATTGCAATATTCTACAGAAGTAGGTTCTATGGCTAGAGATTATATTTCTATCTAATAAGCAACTTCATCTTCACTTTAGTTGATGTATAAGTTGACTTCCTTTACTTCATTGAAGAGCTTGAGCTTTTGATGATGATTCCTGAAGCATAATTTGATGTAGACGTCGTCGTAATGTCTTCAGAATCTAGAAAGGGTTAAGAATATACGTTGAGTACGAGCGTACTTAGGAAGTTCACTAGAAAAGGAGTGTTTGATGCACCATATTTATAGCCACAAACCATAGGTCATAGGCAATGCAGGTTTTCATAAACATTTCTTCAAAGTTTAATTTTATTTTCAAAAGCTATGTCCGTCAGCCTTCACAGGTTTACCAAAACTTTCGTGGAGTTCCTTTCCTGCTACGTTCGTAGCTCCTTCCCGGAACATGGAGTAACAAGTTACAATTCTTAAACTCTGCAGAGGTGCGTCACTTTACCCATGAGAGATCTTAAGCTTTGTTGCACGGCCGGGAGTATGTCCCCGTTCAAACTTCCTTGGTTTGAGGCCCAACCTAAGAAATAAGCCAATCACTATCCTTCTCCGCGACCCCGCATACCTGACGGATTGCACATTGGGCCTAGGATAAAACTTGTTTCCAATAGCAGCCTAAGGTGTACAACCCTCATAGATACCAGAAGTCATGGGACGTTGAGGGATCCCACCCATAACCTGCTAACCCTCTATAAGAGGAGTTGCAACAACATCTAGGTCATCCGTTGGCATGCGAAAGGGAGCCAATCCAGCTGACTTTTCCGTCCCATTCCAAATATCATGGTTGACGCGTAATATACAGCGCAAGAATCACTGTCGACATTGGTTGTTAAGTCCTAGGTAATATGTTCCTTTACCACCGGAACTTTCATAGTAGGTTATTACCTCATGGTACATAACCTATAATCATATTATTATGAAAATAGTGTTTTCTGACCTTTTTGAAATGAAGGTGATGACAACAATGGATTTTCAAAATACTTTACAAAAAATAATCAAAGGACATGAGCAAGTGTGAACTTGCCTTTTGTGATTGCAAGATTATGCACTCACGGTCTCCAAGACAATATAAGATCCAATATCTGAAATCGGCATCATTAGTCCGGTAAGGACTAATGTTTAAAGAAACAAGATGGGATTATGCATAAGTAATGTAATGCAATTTAGTAAACTCGAATCCCTAGAATAACGTTGTTCTGAGGTTTGGATACTGGAAATGGTTTCTTTGTAATGTGTTGTTCTTTTAGATGAGTTTCACACTTGTGCGTCTTATTAGGACTTGTGAGCGTGTGTGATACAACATGCAAGTATAATAAAGTACACACAAAAATAAAATATTCAAGTGTGAAATAGTAACTAAAGACTCCTTATATGAAGGTTGTTACTTAACTAGATTAATTTTGTAATTCTTAAGTATTACTTTTAGTGTTTCTTAAAAGAATAACTTTTGAAGAAAAGGTCTCTTAACTAAACATAAGCATTTAAACATTAAGTATTAACAATCTAAAATACACAAGTGGTGTATGAAGTAATGTGATTATGATTAATTGTCATCTGGTGTCCATGATAAAAGTCCTTGGGTTTAGTTGTTTAAGAGTTGGAGATAATATTATAAGATTTGTTGTTTGAAGTGGCAAAAAGGATAACCTTCGAATAAAAGGTTTCTTTTCAAAGGTTTAAACAATCTTGACGGTTAATAGAATATGGTCGATGTCTCTTGGTGTTTACTCGGTTAGTTTGGTCTTTAGATGCACTAGGTATTAATTGAAACAGACCAAAATTAACTATAAAACATAAGTAGTTTATTAGATGATGTTTATAAGCTCTCAAATTAAATTTAACTTTTAAAGGGTAAATAAACTTAAGGTGTAATTTTGTTTTAATTATTCCCAAGTTTTAGATTTTTAGTAAGTATGACTAAGGTGTGGAATTATTCCTTTATATTTAAGTGAATGCTTAGATTAAATTTGTTTTGCTATTTGAAAATAATACGAAACTATTCAATAAAAGTAATATTATTAATTGGTTATATTTAAGGTCATGTTAACTATTATTTAGATATTAAGATCATTTCCCCTTAATATCAGTGAGTGATGTATAAAATTATCTTTAAGGTTGTGGTTTTAAATTTTGATTTTAAGGTTTCAAAAGAGTATTATTAAGTTATTGATTTACACTTAAGTTTTATTATAAATCTTAGTTATGGTTTAGAACTTTGGTAATTAGATTTTTAATGTTTTAATATTTCTAAAGAAATATAATTATTATTTTTACTTAAAAATGTTTTTAAAGAATTTTTAAAATAGGTTATAGATAAGGATTTATTATTTTAAAATATTAAAAACTTTTCTAATAATATATTTAACACTTTTCTAGTGTAATATATTTATTCAAGACCTTAAAATGATTTTTATTTATTTTAAGTATTCTTTTTATGTTTATAAAATTCCATAAAGGATTAAATGTATTTAAATATTTACTTCAAATTTTATTTATAAAAGAATTAAGTTAGTATTTTTATAAAATAGTAGATTTATTTTTATACACAAAAAGGATGTTTATTCATTTTTAGGACTTTTCCTTATTTTATGAAATTTCACTTAGGTTTTAATGGCGTTAGTATTTATTGAATTTTATTTAACTTAAAGATTTTTATTAGGTAGAGATTATTTTTGTGATCATTTTGATAAATTATATGTATTTTATAAATTTTATAGAGATATACTTTTTTAAAACATTTATAATGTCTTGTTTGTATTTTCCTAAATTTAGGTATTTCATTTAATTTAATTTATAACTGGGCCTGGCCTGTGATCAGCCCAGCCCAACTCAAAGACCCACGAGGACCAATTACATTGCTTACCAGGCTCGGGTCAACATTGACCCTGACCCACTCCACCCTCTTGCGCATACACACGCACGCACGATTCTCCCCCCTCTCGTTCTTCTCTAACTCCGGTTGTCGTCGTCGTCGATCGATTACGTCTGCCTCTACCGTTGCGGTCACCGCTGATACGCCCAATTTGCATCACCTTTATATATCATAATTTACCTCTATTCATTGATATTTGTCTTATTATGAGGTATTACTTATGGATTTTCATATGTTTATGCATGTTGCATGATTCTTGGAGGATGGACTGCCGGAGTCTGGATTCTGATGGAAAAGAAGGTGTTTCGATGCAATTTCCCGAAGATCAGAAAAATACCAGAAAAATATGTAAACATATTATTTTACCATAAGGAGGGATTAAGTGAGGCCTCACGGGGCCCCCACACCCCTAGGCGCGGGCCCACCTGACCCCGCGCCTAGGGCAGGTGTGGCCCACCTGCCCGCCTCTGACTCCGCCCCTTCGCCTATATCTTCCCTACAAAACCCTTGTTGGGAATATGCCCTAGAGGCAATCATGTATGATGATATTTCCCATTGTATTCATAAAGTTATTAAGTTTTCCTTGTATAAACATCTGATATGTATCATTTAATATGTGATTCGGTTGTGGAACTATGCATTCATGTTGTTTGTACTAAATATCCTTGGTCATTGAGGTTGTGCTGGACACACAACTTAGACCAATGTGAAAGTTGGCTTGATGACTCGGTTCCACTTGTCATGGGCATGGAGATGCTATTCCAACTTACACAGATTCGGCTAAAGAGTTCAGCGAGTCGGATTGACCCATATTAAGGTACAACGAACAAGTTGTCATTTGTATATCTCAATAAATGTAATCCTTAGACCTGAGGTTATTGCATAATCCGAATTGAGGATCACCGACTTAGGTTCTATCAAACGCTGATCCGTAACTGGGCAGTTATAAAGGCAGGGTTCGGTTCGATTGAGAATCAAGCTGCGTGATGTGAATAACCAAGATGGGATTTTGCCCCTCCACTCAGAGAGATATTCTCTGGGCCCTCTCGGATGATATGATTCGGAAAGCATGGCCATGCACGACTCAGTTAAGTGTTAACCGAGGCGATCGACTAAGAATTAGTCGGGTGAATCACTTATCTCGGATCGAGAAGAGAGTTGGACTATTTAAGGGATGACAAATATTCGCCTATAGTCTGACAAGGTATATCGTGAGGCAAAAGGGACTCGGACGCAAATCACATTAGAAAGGCAAGTCATCATGACTCTTTGGTACTTGGGAGTCGGCACGTTATGCTAGGAGCCGCTACCGACTGATCGATTTGGAGTCGGACTCTAATCGTGTCCAAGTAGCCATGAGCTTGTGGGGTCACACACTTAAGAGCAGGAGCAGGTTCGGATCGGGTCTGAACCGGAAATCTGGATGGGTTGGACCCAAGCCGGATTAGGAATGAGTTAGTGAGTTGGACTCACGGTGACTAATATTATATGGGCTTTAGTGAATGGGCCGCGCGAGCAGAGCCCACGTTCACTCCCTATATATAGTGGAGCACCGTAACCCAGAAAGGTTAACCGTTGATCGGTTAGGTCATTCTATGTGTTGGAAACCCTAGCTCCACAACTGTCATGCCGTCGTACCGAACCTAGCAGTTCACCGCCGGTGCTCCTCCTTGCACGTGTGAATACCAGAAGAGGTGCTATACGATCAGCACCAGGACGATCGGATCGCAAAGGACTGCACTGCATCAACTGACGCGCTTCATCAGTAATCCGCAACTGCGCGTCTAGTGGTAAACCTCGTGGCCTTCTACCTCAGCTGGATCTTGGGATCACCATGTTAGAGGAAATTTTTTGTTTTGTCTCCGTGTGGCCCAACAGTGGTATCAGAGCGATAGCTTCTGGTTTTAGCCTAGAGATCTCGCATATGTGATATGCGGTAGGCTGTAGATGAGATCTATATGCTGTTTTGGTGGTCGATCTATGAGATAGATCGGTTTTGTACGAGGTTGATTGGATCAACTGTACTTGGGGAATGGTAGATCTAATTTCCGTGATCATACTGCTGAGGTCGTGGAACGACATACCCCTAACGGTCTGCTTCCGCCATCGGGGTAGACTGTACACGTAAATCCAGATGCGGTGATCGAAGATCAAAGAGTTTGATCGAGTCGGAACAATGGTCGGAATACATGTCCGGATCGTAGATGAGATCTATGTTTTCGCAAAAATCATCGGGCGCTGCCCCTTCGATCCCCGCCCGCTATCCGGCTAGCAGGACTGCCGGCTTCGCCCTGTCGTAGCGCCTTAAATGTCGCTGCGAGTTTCACAACGCCGGTAGATATTGTATCTATGCATAACTTGTTTTTGCAGGAAGTTGTGAATGGTATGGTTCATGTGCATGTTATGTATGTATGTAATCCATACGTGATCTGCGAATCACGGTTTTTGTCAGCCGGTTGGAGCCTAGGTGCTGTCATTTTATTGTATAACGACCTACGTGTCGGATTCTCCTTGTAATTTACTTTACTAAGCTAGTGTAGCTGTTTGGAGAACCCGGAAGGCATGCAAGGCGATGTACATGTCGGCGACATGGAGTAAGATGGCAAGTGACAAGTGTTGGCACAAGTCGGATTATAGGCTTTGTGGAGATGGAGATCGCCATGAACAGAGCCATACCATTTCACACTATAATTGCTTTATTTTGTGTTATTGTTATGTCTCTGTTTTACCTCTATTAGATAGTCGGTAAAATTTAATCCCTCAAAGAAGGTCTAGTCGGTTTTCCCGCCAGTTTTTGCACCATCACAAGTCAGACATTTTTGGTAGTGGGCTCATAAAATTGAGGTGCTGCCAATTCTTTCCCGGAGAGGGGATACCATCGCCATCAACACCGTCATCAAGCTAGGCCTCATCGGGATCATCATCATCATCCACACCATCATATCCACCATCACCATCATCACCACTCCGTCCCGCTGTAACAATTGTGTTGGATATTGCTTTAGTTCTTAGGGGAAACTTTCCCAGTGTTGATTACTATTGTAGTTGATGCTTGTGAGTGGAACCATTGGATTATTGTTTATGTTCATATTGTTATCCATTATCATATCATATTTGATCTTGATCCATATGATATATTGTGAGTAGTTCATTTAGTTTTTCAGGACATGGGAGAAGTCATGTTGTTATTAGTGGATCTGTGTTGAGTTATTATTCAATGGTTTAGTATTTAAGTTGTGGTGTTATTCTTCTAGTGGTGTCATGTGAACGTCGACTACATGACACTTCACCATTAATGGGCCTAGGGGGATGCATTGTGTATTTGGCTACTAATCGTGAGGTTGCCGGAGTGACAGAAACCTGAACCCCCGTTAGGACACCTTTGCACAAGGGAGTGTAGGATCTCAGAGTTTAAGGCTATGGTTAGATTTATATCTTAATTACTTTCATGTAGTTACGGATGTTTGCAGCGGGTTTAATTACAAGTATGTATTAGTCCTAAGAAGGGAGGTATGTTAGCACAGGTTCACCCACACAGCACTTACAAACACCAGAGAAGAGTACTCAACTATTTGAAGCGAAAGCACTTGACAGAATTCCCATGTGTCCTCGAGAACGTTTGGTCTTTATAAGTTTGGTCTTGATTCCCAAAGTATTGCTAACTGTCTTAAGTCCTTTGCCTCTTACATTGAAATTCCCAACAAGAAGTGGAATAAGTACCATGCTCCTTATAAAGATGTTGTTAATCACGCTCCCGTTAGAAGTACTCAACTTTGTACTACTAATCATATTGTGCCTGAACCTCATGTTGAGAAAATGCCTTTACCAGCTAAGGTAAAGGAGTATTCTATGATTATTAGTGCAAATAAAAAAGGTACAATGAAAATTGTGGAGCCTGGTAAGCAATTGAATGTTGAACCTGTGGTAGCTATTGTGAAAGACACTGTCACTAGAAATAGTGGGGATGAGCACATTGTCTTCTGTGAAGATGCTTCTAATATTATCTCTCATCCTAGTAAGTCTAGAAAAGCTAGTTTTCCTGTGCTTTCTGTTAAAATTGGTGATCATTGCTACTATGGTTTATGTGATATTGGTGCTAGTTCTATTGCTATTCCTTATGAGCTTTACAGGGAAATTATGCATGAAATTGTTCCTTGTGAGCTTGAGGATATTCATGTGGTTATTAACCTTGCTAATAAGGAAGCCATTCGTCCCATTGGCATCGTAAGAGATGTGGAGGTCCTTTGTGGTAAGATTAAATATCCTGCTGATTTTCTAGTGCTTAATTCAGCAGCTAGAAAAACTTGTCCTATCATTTTTGGTAGACCTTTCTTAAACACTTGTGGAGCTATTATTGATTATAAGAAGGAAAAAGTTTTAACTAAGTTTGATGGAGATTATTATGAGTTTAACTTTTCCAAATTTTCTAAAGCTCCTTGTGAAAATAACTTGCCTAGTAAAGATTTCAGGATGGAACAACTTGCTTCTATTGATCCTGTTTATGACCTTGGGCCTCTTTTTGATGACAGTAAGTATGCTTACTCTAATGATAAAGTTGTTTCTAGTGATAGTTATATTGTCAAATTTATTCAAAGTGCTACTGAAAGTTATTTTGAGAGAGAGAAACATGGTTTTATGCGTCTCAATGATGTCAAGTTTCCCCGTTCTATGTTGAAAGCTTTGAAGTTGCATCTGTTTTGTCTTCCTATGCTTGTGGCTTTTTGTTTCAACAATTTGCTTTATCATGATACCCCCATGCATAGGAAGTGGGTTAGACTCAAGTGTGTTGGTTATTTGCTTCTTGATGCTCTCTTTCATTTCAGATTTATATCTCCTTTGTGAGCATCTTTGGAAGTTTCAAGCCTAACTTAAAGGCATTAAATAAAAGTACTTGTTGGGAGATAACCCAAGAGTTTTGTCGAGTCTTGGAAGTTATTACCTCTGTAATAACTGCTCCTTATCCTTTTTGTTTTGGTTTTTGTGTCAAGTTAATCTAATTTTGTGAAGTAGAGGAGTTGTGAAAAGTGGCTGTCCTGGGACAGATTTTTGATCTGTATTGTAAAATTCGTGAGGAAGCTCAGTATTTCGGATGGAGCTACATTTTTCTGAGATTGTTCTCCAAGTTGTTACCCAACTTTCATCAGTTCAGCACTTTTTGATTTGAGCAACAGAAGGTCTTCGAAAAAATCAATCTTTACCTGCTGGTCTGTTTTGACAGATTTCTGCCATCATTTGCATTTGCCTCTTATAGAAGCTTTTGTTTTGATGGGCTTTCAGTTGAAGTGTGTATAAAAGCTTTATTGTTTTTGCTTACACTAATGTTGTCATTGGGTTTGTGCAAGGGTTTTGTACGGAGGAAATTTTCAGGAGAAAGAGAAAAGGAATCTGCAGAGTTCGTCTTTGAATAGGTAAAAGTGGTGAAAACAGAAGGTTGGTTAAACTCCAATATTTTTATATTTTTGGCGTTTTTAATACATAAGGGAAGTTACGTGACGAAACTAAAGAGGAAACGGAGCCCGGGGTGGACAGACCCACGGCGCGGGCCTAGCCTGGTCGCGCCTGAGGGGGGTGTTCCACCCTCGAACTCCATCTCCGCCTTGTTTTCGTGTCAAAACATTTCTTATGCATTGAAACTTCGTAATATATAACCCCCGGATCCCTCGAGGTTCGTGCATCGTGTTCTCGTCATGTTTTCGTTTCGATCTGTTTCTTTCACGAAATTTTCTCAAGTTTAGAGCACCAGGGCCTCCGCCAACGACAAAGGCAAGAAGCCCGTGGAGATAGAGTTGGAAGAACAAACCACAGCGGGAACAAGGGTTAGGAAACTTACTGTTGTAGGAGCAATTAACACTGTAGATGCTTTTTCTCGTCACATGCAGGGAATCATAGCCTTCGGTCCAGAACTCGTATACTGCCCTGAGGGAGCGGAAGCACTTCGAACCGCCAACGAGTTTTGTGAAAGATACCGTGCTTAGTATTCTTTATTTAAGATCCTTTTGTGTCTTCAAGGAAGATTACATGTTTGGATTTATTACTTGTATGTTTGCTTGTTTCTTTCAACTCTCTTGCTTGCTACCCAGCCTTGCTAGCCAAAAACCTGTTTTGAGAAGGCATACTTCTCATGTTTCCAAAACCCTTTGAACCAAAAACTTTTGCCACTTGTGTCCACCATATCTACCTAGTATCTTTTGCTATTCCAAGCAAATTCTCAAGCTTCATCTACCTTCCAAATTAAAAAGTATTTTGTTATGTGAAAACATACAAATTGGAATCACCAATTTTGGATCTATAATAAAAAGATATGAATTTTAGAAGATAAAGAAAGAAAGAAAATAAATAAGGGATAATTAAAAGCCAAATTAAATCTTGGCCAAATTCATAAATAAATGAAAGATTATTGAATAATAAAAAATAGTAAAAGATTATTTAAATAAAATCGTATAGATTAAACCAAATTCAATTTTATTTTAATAAAGACAAGTTGCCTAAACTAAATAATAAATCCTAATAGAATTATTTAGGAGACAATTTAAACCTTGAATTAAATTCATAAGCAAATGAAACAAAGATAATTCAAATCCAAATAAAATAAAGGGGTAAAGAATAATCAAATAAAAACATATGGGATTAAACCATATTCTAATTATATTTAAATGGAGGCAAATCCCTAATAAAAATGATTAATTAAATCATGAGAAAATAATAAATTGGAATTTGCCCAAGTGGAATAAAAGTTACTGAATTAACTTTGGAATCAAATAATTATTTGAATAAAATTAATATGGGATTAAAACCATATTTGATTTTATTTGAATAAAGACAATTGCCCAATTTAAATGATTAATAAATCATATTAAAATATTTTAAATAATTCAAAATGAATTATTTAACACACTATTTAATAAATAAAACCTACTGAAAAAGGTTTGGTGAAAATTAGAATTCAAATAAGAGTTTGAAAATATAATTAAAATCTTATTTGAATAAAGGCAAGTGCCTATTATAAATAAATAATAAACCATAAATGAATTATTCCAAAATGGTCTTTAAAATACATTAATAAACAGTATTAAAACTTACTGAAAGTTTGGAAAAGTTTTGAAATAAAATATGTGTTTGAAACATTTGAATAAATTCAAAACAGAAAATGAAAAAAGAAAAAGAAAAAGATTCAGAGAAGGAAAAAAAATAAGAAAATGAATCAGCCCAGAAACCCCAACCCAGCAAAGCATCAGGCCCAGCAAGCCCACTCTCATTTCCCCTCGCAAAATTTTTTCCTACCCGAGAAACTAACCCGCACCTCACTGACCCCCACTGTACCCCCACTTACTCGCTGACCCCTGGCCCCACTGCTACGCAGGCATCATCGTCCCCGCAAGACCACACCCTGATTTCCTCTGGCCGTTTTACTGCCATTGAATGTCCGTGTGAATACGCATCAATGCTGCGCTAAATCCTCACCATGACCACACACGAGAAAACTCCTCCCTCCCCTCTCTCTTTCCCCTTAGATCCCATCCCACCGGAGCCACCAGGCTACCCTAATTTCTACTCGCAACACTCACTGCTCCGACGAGCTCCCTGACAAATCCTGGTGAGCCCCGACCCTATCCTACCCCCTAGCCCACACTAGTTTGATCTCCAGCCTTATGCGCACCTGCTAGTGCCTCCCACTCACCCGCGCAAGCCCCAGAAGCTCGGCTTCGACTTCAACAGAGCGTCGCCGTCGACTACTTCGATTCCGGCGACGTCTCCCCGTAAGCCACGTCCTCCCTCTCTCTCTGAATGATACTCCTACGCTCTCCTCCCTCTCGCGCGTATAATGGACTCTCTGCCTCGCCTTACGATGCCTTGTAGCCTCGCCCCCGTCAACAACAGGACGAGCCCGACGTCAGGAGTGACTTCGACGAGCAATCCCCGACGCCACCGTGTGCCCCTGCCCCTGCAACGACCACCTCGAGATCCAGCACGTCACGAAGAGTTCGGTAATGCTCTCCCCCTCTCCCGTGCTTTCTAATTCGTTGGCAACGCCACTGCTAGAGCGCTCCGTCGCTCACCGTCACGCCGGCGCCGCCCATCTAGGGTTAACATGCTGTGAGCCGTAGGATTTAAATCCAAGCGCTACATTAGATTCATTAAACAAAATGGTACGAGCTAATCTGTGCCTTGCGATGCAACTTAGATCTAACGACCAGTATCGATTGATCCACGCGAAACGGTACCGTCCAGTTAGAAACAGACACGTGGTCCTGCCTGTTGATTTAAAAATAGATTTGATCTATTAGATGCTAGATTTTGTAAAATCTATAACTTTAGATATACACGTCCAAAATTTAAAAAAATTATATCATTGGAATCAGGAAAAATAATACTTTGCAACCATGCCCTTACTTTAGTATTTTGCTTCTATAAAATTGGTTGTTTTTGCAGAAACATATTTAGGCATATTTTGTGTATAAAATTTATTCTAAAAATTATTTTTGAGTAAAATCTTTTGCAAATGGTTTTTTTTGAACCTACTGACCATAAAAACCAACATTTGGATTTAAAAGTATATTTTGTGACACTAAGGAATTAATACTTGAATAAAAGCATTTCTAGTTAAATAAAAATGTTGATTATGGTTTAAAAATGCTTTTTGAGTAAAACCTTTGGAAAATGGTTTGATTTAAACTCTCTGACCTTAAACATCAAGTTTTAGGATGTAAAAATATATTTGATGAACCCTAGTAAATTATTACTTTGATTAAAGGCATTTTTAGTAAAATAAAAATGGTGCTTGGTTTAAAAATGACTTTTGAGTGAAACCTTTTGGAAATAGATTTGTTTAAAACACTTTGAACTGAAACACTAACATTTGTGTTTAAAAATATATTTGGCAAACACTAGAAATTATTACTTTGATTTAAATCATTTCTAGCAAAACAAAAATGATTTAAATGGCCCATTTTCATTAACTTGGTTTTAAATAGTTTTTCCACTTTTATAAAAGACCAATAAGTTTTTTAAAATGTTTATAACCTATTAGAAACCACCTTTCCAAATAAAACAATCTTTTGCATGCTTGCATGCATTGTTTTGTTTATTCTATGTGGTGAATTGCTTGAATGCTAGATTGAATTTGTGCCTTGATTGAATTGTAGTGAACTTTGAAGAGTGTGAAAATTGCAAGATCAAGGAGTGAATCTATATTCTCTACTAAAAAGGCAAGTGGTGCTTCATACTTTTGTCCTATTATTTTCAGTATGCAATAGTGATGTTTTGAGTAGGACTTGCATGGAATTTTTACTAAGTATGCTATGCCATGGGAAATCCTAGTAGATGATGCCTTAGTAGAATTTTCCTAAGTTAAGATCCCTACTACTATCATGCTTAGCTTAGTTAGTAGAAAACAAGGGTGGATTATATTCATGCTATGAAATATTTCTAAGTCAAGGACTTGTGTTTTGTTTAATAAAACAACTATGTGAATGAATCACCTGGGTGGAATGGGACTTGTATGGATTATGTTGAGTGGTTACACAGGGCCCCATATTTATGGCCTACCCTAGTGTATCTCACTTGTGGAAAGCCACCCAGGAACAAAGAGATTTGAGATGCCAAATGTTGAGAAGCTTCAAGTGTAGCCACATGGTAATATGGGCTCTGCCTGGATCATATAGGTTGCAATAACTTAGCCAGATGAACAGTTGGTGGTAGGGGTGATAGGTTTGGGAACGCGTCCATTTTGGTCTAAGGGAAGGCTTTTGAAAGATCTTGTCTTGATGCATGTCGAGTCTTGTGGGGAAAGTGCACCACCTCTCTCGAGAGTAAAATCTAAGTACTTAGCCGTGTCCCCGGCAATGGACAATTTGAGCATCAAGACATGGAAGCTATCAAGGATCTCCTCATCCCAATTTCTAAGTTAAAAACTTGTGGTTGAACAAGGGTTGAAGGATCACCAATGTCTATTGGTAGTTCCTTGGGTTATTTTGACAAATAAAAACTTAGAGTGTTGAAACTTATAAGGAAAACCTTATTTTGAGCAAAGCAAGCCTAAGCTCCGCTTATCCAGATGCATATAGATGATAGATACCACTATTCTACCATAGTATCACTTGCCAATACAATTCAAATGTATTCACCCTTATGGAAGTAACTTATTATGTTGCAGGTTTGTTTGATGTTAGTGAAGTGTGTTGAATATGATTACAAGTCTACAACCAACATGATTGCCTGTGGCACTTTGAAGATGAAGGACCCCATGCTATAGTTATTTCTGCTGCATTGTAATGAGATAGCCAAATGAGCTATGTAAGATGTAATGAATTATTTTATTCCTGGTTATAAAGTTGTATTATGACCTTTGTTTCTTGATATTACATCTTAAACTGTGGATGCTAGTTATTGATCTAGGGACTAGCATTGTAAACACAGGGATCTCTACCTTATTATGGGTTAGGCTCTCTACAAAAGCTCTCACGAACTTGATGGCACACTTTATTTCTTTGCCCCTAATAGACTTGAACCATTGTGAACATCGAAGTTGTATATGCTTGCATCTATATGTTGGAATTAGAAGAACCGTGTTGTCACGGGGAATGTTTTCAACATTGCACTTGTACTCTGTACACAATTGATATCATGCTCTTTTGTATATGGATGTCACCGATGGGAAATAAAGAGGGAACTTGTAAGTCCATGGAGTTTGTATCCTGTGTTAGAGAAACGCCTGGGCCGCTAGCCTAAGCCATGCTTAATCATGGTGGAAACTTGCAGCATCACCATAGTGAGCTATCTATGAAGCATCCTCAATAAAAAGCTATGCATATGGTAAATAAAAAGATTGTTGAGATGCTCATTGTCTGCTTGCCTTGTCATTTTGGTTATGGGAAAGCTCCCGTACCATGTGCAATGGGTACCCCATTGGCGGTTCTCAATGATATGCAAATACTTACAACGACAAGAACTTACTTGGACCCAAAGTTGAGTATGCATGAGGAGTGGCCCTCATATTCAAGGGACATGAGATTACCAACTTATATTTCGTCAAGCATATACTCCATCTTTGTTCACTTTAACCTTAATCATCTCAAGATGCTTATGATAGGGCAATGCGGGCTCAAAGCTAGTAAGTACCATAATTTTTTGGAAGCTCTTTATGACCTGTAATCCCTGCTACCCTCAATGAAGGGACCTTCCTCCTATTTACCAAGTTGAGTCAATAAACCTACTTCCTCTCTATCTCCAACAAGCATTTGAGTTGTTGTGTTTCAAGCATTCATATGGTGATTTATTCAATCATGTTCTTCATATTCCTTGTTTGCACAAAACTCTTATCTATCGAGTATTACTTTGAAAGCCTTCACTTGTAAAAAACCTTTTTGAGCAAAGAGTGCTCCTGTTTTGAAACCTCTGTAAAAAGCTTTTGTGAAACTGTTTGCCAGGTGTTCTCTGACCAAGAACAAGTTTGCCAATTCCAATTATGATTTATCTGTATGCATCTCTATTGTGACTGTTGTACTTGGTTGCAAGCTAAGTTATATATGGTGAGTTGCTTTCTTCTACCAGTTGTGCAATGGTAAGTGCAATGCTTCTTGTTCGTATTATTTTATCGACACTTCACTCCATAAACCTGTGGACATGTTTACTGAGCTCAGTATTCGCTTGGGGACAAGCGAAGTCTAAGCTTGGGGAGTTGATACGCCCAATTTGCATCACCTTTCTATATCATAATTTACCTCTATTCATTGATATTTGTCTTATTATGAGGTATTACTTATGGCTTTTCATCTGTTTATGCATGTTGAATGATTCTTGGAGGATGGACTGCCGGAGTCTGGATTCTGATGGAAAATAAGGCGTTTCGGTGCAATTTCACGAAGATCGAAAAAATACCAGAAAAATATGGAAACATATTATTTTACCAGAAGACGAAGGAAGCCAGAAGGAGGTACTAAGTGAGGCCTCAGGGGGCCCACACCCCCTAGGCGCGGGCCCACATGGCCCCGCGCCTAGGGCAGGTGTGGTCCACCTGCCCGGCCTCCGACTCCTCCCCTTTGCCTATATCTTCCCTAAGGCTGGGGGAGCGACTACAGATAGATTTCTGCCACCTCTAGGGGCAGAAATAATGAGAGAGAAAGATCTCTCCGGCAGACAGATTTCTGCCGGGGGAATTCCTTCCTGGAGAGTGAAGACCATCGCCATCAACACCGTAATCAAGCTAGGCTTCATCGGGATCATCATCATCATCACCATCATCCACACCATCATATCCACCAGCACCATCATCACCACTTCGTCCTGTTGTAACAATTGTGTTGGATATTGCTTTAGTTCTTAGGGGAAACTTTCCCGGTGTTGATTACTATTGTAGTTGATGCTTGTGAGTGGAACCATTGGATTATTGTTTATGTTCAGATTGTTATCCATTATCATATCATCTTTGACCTTGATCCATATGATGTCTTGTGAGTAGTTCGTTTAGTTCTTGAGGACATGGGAGAAGTCATGTTGTTATTAGTGGATCTGTGTTGAGTTATTATTCAATGGTTTAGTATTTAAGTTGTGGTGTTATTCTTCTAGTGGTGTCATGTGAACGTCGACTACATGACACTTCACCATTTATGGGCCTAGGGGGATGCATTGTGTATTTGGCTACTAATCGTGGGGTTGCCGGAGTGACAGAAACCTGAACCCCCGTTAGGACACCTTTGCACAAGGGAGTGTAGGATCTCAGAGTTTAAGGCTATGGTTAGATTTATATCTTAATTACTTTCATGTAGTTACGGATGTTTGCAGGGGGTTTAATCACAAGTATGTATTAGTCCTAAGAAGGGCGGTATGTTAGCACAGGTTCACCCACACAACACTTACAAACACCAAAGAAGAGTACTCAGCTATTTGAAGCGAAAGCACTTGACAGAATTCCCATGTGTCCTCGAGAACGTTTGATCCTTATAAGTATTTCCACCTGCTTGTCCTTTGCTAAGAAAGGATTGGGCCACTTGCTCTGTTTGTTCGCTACCTTTGTTACTTGCTCCTTGTTTTTTTGCCTTGTCATAAAACCACTAAAAATCCATTTGCTAAGTGTTCACAGGGATTTCCTGCTCCATACCACTGTTCAGCACCTTCTGCTCCTCATTGGGATCGACACTCCTATTTATCAAAAGTACTACGATACACCCCCTATACTTGTGGGTCATCAAGACTATTTTCTGACTTTGTTGCCGGGGAGTGAAGCGCTATTGAAGAGTGGAACTGGTAAGAGAAACTTTTACTGTGAGTATTGCTTTTGTTATTGCTTGTTACTTTGTTTCCAATATGGATAACCCACTTGGTTTTATGTTTGGAAAACTGCTACCACTGCTAGGATAGTAGATGAACCACCTCCTGTTGAGATAGATCCTTTTAAGATACCTACAAGTATTGTTAATCGTGTTATGGATAATTATTATTTTGGGGATGGAACCATCCATCCTGGTGATCATTTGATTTTTATCCATGAATTATGCAGGTTGTTTAAGTGTGCAGGTATCACAATTGAATAGGTGAAGAAGAAGTTACTCTCCATATCCTTGAAAGGGAGAGCTGAAGAATGGTATAAGTTGCTGAAGAATGGACAATCCATGGAATGGGAAGAGATGGCATCTCTCTTTTACTCTAAATTTTATCCTCCCAGCGAAAATCATAAGGATATAAATCTTATATATAACTTTTGGCCTCTTGATGAAGAGAGTACAACTCAAGCTTGGGGGAGATTGAAGTTACTCATGCTTAAATGTCCTATTCATGAACTCCCTAACAATATTATTCTCAATAACTTTTATGCTAGGCTTCCTCTTCATGATAAAGATTTACTAGATGCTTCTTGTGATGGATCATTCACATGTATGAAGGAATAAGCTAAATGGGATCTCTTAGACCGTATTCAAGATAACGCTGAAGCTGGGGAGAATGACAAAGGAAGAAAGTCAGGTATAAACTATGATTATGAATGCATTAAATCTTTTATGGGAACTAATGACTTCCGTAATATTAGTAATGATTTTGGTCTTGATTCCCAAAGTATTGCCAACTGTTTCAAAGCCTTTGCCTCTTACATAGAAATTCCCCAAAAGAAGTGGAATAAGCACCATGCTCCGTATAAAGATGTTGTTAGTCATGTTCCAGTTAGAAGTACTCAAGTTTGTACTACTAATCATATTGTGCCTGAACCTCATGTTGAGAAAATGCCTTTACCAGTTAAGGTAAAGGAGTATTCTATGATTATTAGTGCAAATAAAAAAGGTACAATGAAAATTGTGGAGCCTGGTAAGCAATTGAATGTTGAACCTGTGGTAGCTATTGTGAAAGACACTGTCACTAGAAATAGTGGGGATGAGCACATTGTCTTCTGTGAAGATGCTTATAATATTATCTCTCATCCTAGTAAGGCTAGAAAAGCTAGTGTTCCTGTGCTTTCTGTTAAAATTGGTGATCATTGCTACTATGGTTTATGTGATATTGGTGCTAGTTCTAGTGGTATTCCTTATGAGCTTTACAGGGAAATTATGCATGAAACTGGTCCTTGTGAGCTTGAGGATATTGATGTGGTTATTCACCTTGCTAATAAGGAAACCATTCATCCCATTGGCATTGTAAGATATGTGGAGGTCCTTTGTGGTAAGATTAAATATCCTGCTGATTTTCTAGTGCTTAATTCATCAGCTAGCAAAACTTGTCCTATCATTTTTGGTAGACCTTTCTTAAACACTTGTGGAGCTATTATTGATTGTAAGAAGGAAAAAGTTTTATCTAAGTTTGATGGAGATTCTTATGAGTTTAACTTTTCCAAATTTGCTAAAGCTCCTTGTGAAAATAGCTTGCCTAATAAAGATTTCAGGATGGAATAACTTGCTTCTATTGATCCGGTTTATGACTTGGACCTCTTTTTTATGACAATAAGTATGCTTACTCTGATGATAAAGTTGTTTTCAGTGATAGTTATATTGTCAACTTTATTCAAAGTGCTACTGAAAGTTATTTTGAGAGAGGGAAACATGGTTTTATGCATCTCAATGATGTTAAGTTTCCTCGTTCTATGTTGAAAGCTTTGAAGTTGCATCTATTTTTTCTTCCTATGCTTGTGGCTTTTTGTTTCAACAATTTGTTTTATCATGATACCCCCATGCATAGGAAGTGGGTTAGACTCAAGTGTGTTGGTTATTTGCTTCTTGATGCTCTCTTTCATTTCAGATTTATATCTCCTTTGTGAGCATCTTTGAAAGTTTCAAGCCTAACTTAAAGGCATTAAAGAAAAGTACTTGTTGGGAGATAACCCAAGAGTTTTGTCGAGTCTTGGAAGTTATTACCTCTGTAATAACCGCTCCTTATCCTTTTTGTTTTGGTTTTTGTGTCAAGTTCAACTACTTTTGTGAAGTAGAAGAGTTGTGAAAAGTGGTTATCCTGGGATAGATTTTTGTTCTGTATTTTTAAAATTCGTGAGGAAGCTCAGTATTTCGGATGGAGATGCATTTTTCTGAGCTTGTTCTCCAAGTTGTTACCCAACTTTCATCAGTTCTGCACTTTTTGATTTGAGCAACAGAAGTTCTTCGAAAAAATCAATCTTTACCTGCTGGTCTGTTTTGACAGATTTCTGCCATCATTTGCATTTGCCTCTCATGGAAGCTTTTGTTTTGATGGGCTTTCAGTTGAAGTGTGTACCAAAGGTTTATTGTTTTTGCTTACACTAATGTTGTCATTGAGTTTGTGCAAGGATTTTGTAAGAAGGATTTTTTTAGGAGAAAGAGAAAAGGAATCTGCAGAGTTCGTCTTTGAATAGGTAAAAGTGGTGAAAACAGAAGGTTCGTGAAACTCCAATCTTTTTATATTTTTGACGTTTTTAATACATAAGGGAAGTTACAAGATGAAACGAAAGAGGAAACGGAGCCCGGGGTGGACATACCCACCCCCAGGCGCAGGCCCAGCCTAGTCGCGCCTGAGGGGGGTGTTCCCCCCTCGAACTCCGTCTCCGCCTTGTTTCCGCGTCAAAACCTTTCTTATGCATTGAAAATTCATAATATATAACCCCCCGGATCCCCCGAGGTTCGTGCATCGTGTTCTCATCGTGTTTTCGTTTTGATCTGTTTCTGTCAGGAACTCTTCTCAACTTTAGAGCACCAGGGCCTACGCCAACGACAAAGGCAAGAAGCCCATGGAGATAGAGTTGGAAGAACAAACCACAGCGGGAACAAGAGGAAGGAAACCTATTGTTGTAGGATCAATTAACACTACGGATGCTTTTTATCGTCACATGCAGGGAATCATAGCCTTCGGTCCAGAACTCGTATACTGCCCTGAGGCAGCGGAAGCCCTTCGAACCACCAACGAGTTTTGTGAAAGATACCGTGCTTTGAGGATAAAGGTGGATGAACTTCAAGAGGAGAACAACAAGCTTTGTAAGATGCTGGAGGGTTTTCTTATTCTAAACAAGGGGCAACACAGCCACCACCGAAGGAGTAATTCATCATTAGGTTTGGCATCCCCTTGGCTTTTTCCAAGCTTGGGGGAGTGTCGCGGTATCACCCCCATTATATTTTATCTTTTTAATGGATTCATATGTATGGTAGAGGGGTTATCTTATAGTTTGGTTTGCTTGTGGAAGTATCTCTCCTTTAGTTGATTATCTATGTATCCCTTAGTGTGAGTGCCTTTATTGGAATATTAATGATAAGTCTCATCTTTTACTTTTTGCACTTCTTATTTTATTTTGCAATCTCTATTATATGATGGATCTTGTTGATCAGTATTGGCACCACTTTGGGATCATCAAGTGAATTCAAATTGGTTTTGGCAAACCGAGTTCTGGTCAGTAGCATTACTATGAAGAGAAAACGAAAGAAAAGCTTACAGGTATTTTGTATCGTTTGTTTTCTTTCTTGTTGGCTCATAGGCTTAGTATTCTTTATTTAAGATCCTTTTGTGTCTTCAAGGAAGATTACATGTTTGGATTTATTACTTGTATGTTTGCTTGTTTCTTTCAACTCTCTTGCTTGCTACCCAGCCTTGCTAGCCAAAAACCTGTTTTGAGAAGGCATACTTCTCATGTTTCCAAAACGCTTTGAACCAAAAACTTTTGCCACTTGTGTCCACCATATCTACCTAGTAGCTTTTGCTATTCCAATCAAATTCTCAAGATTCATCTACCTTTCAAATTAAAAATTATTTTGTTATGTGAAAACTAGTTAGTAAAGCTCTCACGAACTTGATGGCACATTTTATTTCTTTTCCCCTAATAGACTTGAACCATTGTGAACATCGAAGTTGTATATGCTTGCATTTATACGTTGGAATTAGCAGAATCATGCTGTCACGAGGAACGTTTTCAACATTGCACTTGTACTCTGTACAAAGTTGATATCGTGCTCTTTTGTCTATGGATGTCACCAGTGTGAAATAAAGAGGGAACTTGTAAGTCCATGGAGTTTGTATCCTGTGTTAGATAAATGCCTGAGCCGCTAGCCTAAGCCATGCTTAATCATGGTGGAAACTTGCAGCATCACCATAGTGAGCTATCTATGAAGCATCCTCAGTAAAAAGCTATGCATATGGTAAATAAAAAGATTGTTGGGATGCTCATTTTCTGCTTGCCTTGTCATTTTGGTTATGGGAAAGCTCCTGTACCATGTGCAAGGGGTACCCCATTGGCATTTCTCAATGATATGCAAATACTTACAATGACAAGAACTTACCCGGACCCAAAGTTGAGTATGCATGAGTAGTGGCCCTCATATTCAAGGTACATGAGATTGCCAACTTATATTTCGTCAAGCATATACTCCATCTTTGTTCACTTTAACCTTAACCATCTCAAGATTCTTATGATAGGGGCAATGAGGGCTCAAAGCTAGTAAGTACCATAATCTTTTGGAAGCTCTTTATGACTTGTAATCCCTGCTACCCTCTAAGAAGGGACCTTCCTCCTAGATACAAGTTGAGTCAGTAAATCTACTTCCTCTCTATCTCCAGCAAGCTTTTGAGTTGTGTTTCAAGCATTCATACGGTGATTTATTCAATCATGTTCTTTATCTTCCTTGTTTGCACAAAGCTCTTATCTATTGAGTATTACTTTGAAAGCCTTCACTTGTGAAAAACCTTTTTGAGCAAAGAGTGCTCCTGTTTTGAAACTTCTACAAAAAAAGCTTTTGTGAAACTGTTTGCCAGGTTTCTCTGACCAAGAACAAGTTTGCCAATTCCAATTATGATTTATCTGTATGCATATCTATTGTGACTGTTATACTTGGTTGCAAGCTAAGTTATATAATGGTGAGTTGCTTTCTTCTATGAGTTGTTCAATGGTAAGTGTGATGCTTCTTGTTCGTATTATTTTATCGACACTTCACTCCATAAACCTGTGTACATGTTTACTGAGCTCAGTATTCGCTTGGGTACAAGTGAAGTCTAAGCTTAGGGATTTGATACGCCCAATTTGCATCACCTTTCTATATCATAATTTACCTCTATTCATTGATATTTGTCTTATTATGAGGTATTACTTATGGCTTTTCATCTGTTTATGCATGTTGGATGATTCGTGGAGTATGGACTGCCGGAGTCTGGATTCTGATGGAAAAGAAGGAGTTTCGGTGCAATTTCGCGAAGATCAGAAAAATACCAGAAAAATATGGAAACATATTATTTTACCAGAAGACGAAGGAAGCCAGAATGAGGGACGGAGTTGGGCCTCAGGGGTCCCACACACCCCTAGGCGCGGTGTTGATTACTATTGTAGTTGATGCTTGTGAGTGGAACCATTGGATTATTGTTTATGTTCAGATTGTTATCCATTATCATATCATCTTTGATCTTGATCCATATGATGTCTTGTGAGTAGTTCGTGAAGGGAATATGCCCGAGAGGCAATAATAAAGTGGTTATTATCGTATTCCTATTTATGATAAATGTTTATTTTACATGCTATAATTGTATTAATACGGAAACGTTAATACATGTGTGTTTAATAAATAAAAGAAAGTTCCTAGTTATGCCTCTCTTATAAACTAGCTCGTTGATTAACAAGTTGATCATAGGTTTCCTGATCATGGACATTGGATGTTGTTAATAACGAGGTCACAACATTAGTGTAATGGTGTGATGAACATTCATCCGAAGTATAGCATTACGATCAAAGTCATTGAGTTTATATTGCTATAACAACTTACGAAGTGATCCTAATCCTTAGACCATGAGATCATGTCAATCACTAACACCGGAAGAGTTTCTTGATAACATCAAACGTCACACCGTAACAGGGTGATTATAAAGATGGATTCAGAACTACTAAAGTGTTATGTTGAGGCCCATGGATCGAGAGTGGAATTTGTTCATCCCGATGACGGATAGATATGCTGGGCCCTCTCGGTGATATCACATTGGTTAGCTTGCAAGCAAGTGATTTGATCACTAGAATGTTATATCACGGGAACGAGAAAAGAGTACATGTCAGTAACGAGATAAAACTAGGTATGAAGATACCGATGATCGAATCTCGGACATGTAATATATCGCGAAACAAAAGGATTAAGATACTAGCGTAAAAGGTTCTCACGATCACAAGAAAGTCATCGTTGAATGTGTGGGAGTCAGTATGGGTCTACGGGTCCAGCTTCTGATTATTGATCCGAGAGGGGTCTCGATCATGTCCACATTATTCGCGAACCGTAGGATGACACACTTAAGAGACACCGACATCCAATTGGAGCAAAAGTTTCATGCGAAAAGAAAAGGAAAGCGCAGGAATTTATTTCACTAGACACCAAAGCTTTTCGGTTGAAATTGCTGAAACTGGTTCTGCATGTGAAATGGAATACTAGCAAGGGGTTTTATGTGAATGTTTGTTAATTAAAGTAATTACCAAAATTCTGAATAAATAAATAAAAGAGTTTTATTTAAATGAGAGCTTGCATTAAATTTGGTGGAAATTTAATGCATGTGAGTGGATTTTTGAGTGGAGGCTTTTTAATGGGAGTGGAGGCTTTTCATTTTGAGTGGGAGCTCCACCCACATGAATGTGGAAGAGGTGGGGGCAGCCCCATGGCTGGGCGCCATGCCCCTTGGGTACCCCCCTCTCCCCTATAAAAGGCCCCCCTCTCCTTCTCTCACAACACACCTCCTCGTGAAGGATCTCTCTCCCCCTCTAGAATTTATTCCCATGGTCTCGGACTAGCGAGATACATGTTCCCAGTGGCTTTTCGGCAAGAAAGAGTTGTGCTACCGCTGCATCGCTGGGCGAGGCGGAGGTTGCTCGGTGCCTCGAGCGTGTGTGCGAGCACGGATGCGTCTTTGTTTTGGCGCTAGGACTTCCTCTCGATCTTGAGATCGGCAAGAGATCGTCTACATCAACCACCGGTTTGGACTCGTTAAGCTTTGTCGGTCTTCAAGGGTATGTTCTCTACGTATATACATCCGCCGTTGTTTGTATCTAGTAGATAGATCTTGGTACATAGTTGTTCCCATCGTAGGAAAATTTTTGTTTTCTATCTGCGAACCCTACAAAGTATGGTCGAGCCGGATCTATGCGTAGATGCTTTGCGGGTAGTACACATATGATTATGTGGCGATGATGATCATTTTATTGCTTCTTAGTTGTACTTTGGATATTGGTGGCATAGTGGGATGAAGCGGCGGACAAACTTTACATGTCCTCGCACATGAGACCTGTTCCACGCTTGACATGCAACTAGTTTTGCATAAGTGGCTAGGTGTCTGTCTCTCCTACTATAGTCAATATCTAATTTGCAACGAGTTGTCAACAATTTGGTTATCCTCGTTGTGGTTCATGTTCGTAGGTAAACGGTTCTATCTTGAAAGCCCTAAGCCACGTAAAATTTGCAATGGATAAATTAGAGGCGTCTAGTTTAGATTGTTCTTTGGGCTAGTGTTATGATATGATGATGTTGTAAGTAGAAGTATGAGATGATACTCTTACACACATAACGTGTAATCTCCATAGACCTTGGACTTACACATAGAGGTATGATAGTGATCATACCACGGTGCACATGATAGAGATCATATGCGGGAACCATATCATTCCACTAATAAACATGTGATGTTTGATAGCATCTTATATTGCTTGTTTGGCGTTTTATTAGCATAATAAGATGATCCCTCATTTAAATATCAAGATAAGAATGTGTTCTTCCTTTAGTATGCACCGATTATGTTCTCGTCGCTCCAAGACATCACGTGATGATCGGTTGTTTTTGGATCCACGAACATCTTTCGGGTGTAAGACAGATTACACACCTTGAATACTAAGGTTCTTACTTGGCGAGCCTAGCATGTCTGAACATGGCCTCGAACACGGACCGAAAGGTTAAGCATGAGTCATATAGTAGATATGATGCCCATTTGATGCTCGCCTTTGAAGCTACACCGACTCACGTGATGATCGGACTTGGTGTAGTGGATTTGGTTCATGTAATCACCAAAAAGGCACGAGGGATGTCGTTTTTGAGTGGGAGTTCATTTCTAATTTGGATTAGTAGAACTCAATTTATTATAAATTAAATCAAAGTGAATTTGCATAATTTGTTGTAGTCATTGGCATTCGTTCACCACCTTATGCATAGTTGTAATTGAGATAACAAAACTATAGAATTCTGGATATATACTTTACGGACTGGTATCGTATTGTGTTGAGTGTCAATCTAAAGTTTAAAGTCCTATTGCAAACTTTCAGCAAACTCTATTTACTCCGCGAAATTTAATAGTTGGTATTAAATCGAGAGTAACAATTCCAGTGTTAGTATCTTAAGTATCATGTTTGCCTCCACGATTCTTGATTGTTTTAATATCAAGTTTATCTAGGAGCTGAAAGAATTGTTTCAGAAACCATCATGTGTGGCAGATATAACGATATCTGAAACAATGTTTTGGTTGCAATATGATAGAGTATATATATGTTCTCATATTGGATGAGAATTTACAAAGGTTGGAGATGCTAGACATCCTAATCATCCAAAAGGGTTTTGGAAAGTAATGTTATACTCACGATTCGCCTTTATAAGCTACAGTAGCTTGATCATGAAAGTCGTCATGATAAGGGTGAATAGAAGATGTATGTAAAGTGTTTACTACACTAAAAGATTACTAAAGAATGGATTTTGAAAGAATACCGATCATTTGATGATGGTGATCTACTTCAAAGTGCAATTCCAAAGGTATTATTATTTGAATATACACACTTTGGACTATGTGTCATGTATATGGCGCCACTTTTGATGTTGATAAATTCTTTTAAAAGGAAAAGGAAATGCTGAAAGAGAATCTATAAAATATATTTGGCAGAAAAGAAAAGATTGGAAATATCCAATTTAGGTATATATATGATATACATGTTATGGTTGTATTCTTTGCTTGTTAAACAATGTGGTTCTTGGGTATTGGATACCGAATTGGTTGGTATGAAATTTCATACGGAATGACGCAATTCATGAACCACAATGGCCTAAGTAACTAGCAAGAGAATATGTGATGATGTTCATCGAAAACAAACAAACCGTTGTTTGTATTTCTCGTTGACATCAAAGCTTGACTTCAAGATTTGTTTTAATAATTGTTATTTAAATCAGGTATTATGAGAACAAAGGTTGTTCAAATAATTACCGTATTCCATATAAGATGGATGATTTACAAATCTAGTTGAAGAAATCACATCCATAAAACCTAATGCTAAAATGTCGCAAGACAAATGATTGAAAGATCACTTATGAAGTGACATCGCTGTTTAAATTATATTGGAAAGAAAACATGAAGAATCTCCATATTCATGGTTTTTTGGAGTCTTTGATTTGATCAAGTGACGCTTGTGAGACTTTCCACGTGATAATTAAAACTTCGTTCAAAGGCCAAAGAAGAACGAACGACTAAATTATTGGAATTTATACATATCGATGTATGTAGTCCATTATGTGTAGTCATAAGCGATGGGTTTCAACTTCATATGCTTTCTTCGGAATTTTGAGTGAATGTTCACTTAATGAGAAAGAAGTATGAAATATTTGAAAATGTTTCAAAGACTTTCAAGATGAAGTGGAAAATCATTGTAACAAGAAAAATAAATAAATTATGATTTGATCATAAAGGGATTTATTTGAGTTACAAGTGTAACAAGAAAATAAATGAATTATGATTTTATCATAAAGAGATTTATTTGAGTTGCAAGTTTAGCAAAACACCTAGATTTACATCTCCCGAAACACCATAGGAGTATGGAGTGTTTGAGATTTGTAATGAAACCTTGTTTGACATGGTTGGATCAAAGGTGTTGTTTATAAAACTGCCATTATGTTTTAATAGATTAAAGCTTTAGAGACTACCGCTTTTACCTTTGAAAAGAGCTCCATCTAGATCCGTTGAAATGACACCATGGAAGTTATGGTTTGGGGTAAAACCCAAGTTGTCATTTCTTAAATTTTGGTATACTAAACATAAGTAAGATGTTTACAACCAAAGTCGGATGAGCATGTCTTTGTAGGTTATTTCGAATAACAATTGGTTATTCCTCCATAACACCGAGGACAAAAGGGTTTGTCGCTTGAAATGTAAAGTTTCTTGAAGAAGGAATTTTTCATAAATGTTAAGTGGGAGGACAATAGAACTTTGATGAGGTTAACGAACCTTAGCTAAATGTCTTTGAGTTGCTTGTTAGGAAATGGTTCTGGAGGCTGCCATAATGCTCATAGCTTATGTGCCTCAAAGGTTGTGGTCACAGAGATCTAAGTTCCTATTGAACCAAGTAGGTCGGTTAAACAATCAAATGCTAAGATTTGAGAGTAAATCATTATTGTTTGACAATGATGAACCGAATACATACAAAGAAGCGATGATGGGCCCGACTCGTCAAATGGCTTGAAGCCATAAAATCCGTGATAGTTCCATACACGAGAAATCAAGTTTTGAACTTGGAAGACCCTCCGGAAAGGTGTAAAAACCTATCGGTCGTATTTGGATCTATAAAGAAACAGACATGGATGTCTCACATCTATGAAATATTCGACATGTTGTAAAGTATTTTATGACAATGTTCAAAGAGTTGACTATGACAATATTTGATCTTTCATAGCGATATTTAGTCTGAACGGATTAAAGTAGCAACCACTACATATAATTTGGTATATGGTAGATGAATAAACAAAACAAAGTTCTTCTAATAGAATGGTTACCTAGGACGTGTACATGACACGGTCCAAAGGGTTTTGTTAAATTCAAAGGATGCTAAAAGGGCATGCAAACTTCAATGGTTGAAGTAAGCATCGCGGAGTTGGAATCTTCACCATGATGAAAAGGAGTTTTTCAACAGGAGACGATGAAGATTCTTGCATTTGCAAGAAATTAAGTGGGAGCGCTGAGACATATTTCTAATACATTATGTGAAGGACATCTTGTTGATTAGAAATGATGTATCTTTTATTGACAAAGGTTAAGAATTTCATTTCGATGAAAGACTTAGGCAAAACCCGAATATTTAGCGTGAATGTCTATAGTGGATAGACTGTAACGTCAATATGGTTGTGCCAAACGTACATATATGAGATATTGAAGGAGTTCAATATAGAATCAACAAGAAACGGTTCTTGTTGTATGGAAAGGAATTGAATCAAGATTCAAGTGTATCGACACTTGATAAGTGAAACAAGATTCAAGTGCTTTGACACTTGATGAGTGCAATCACGAGAATGTTTTGATCAATCATACCATGATATGTACACATCCAGATATGTCCTATGCTCTAAGTGTTATGAGCATATACCAGAATGAATCATAAAATGATCATTGGACGATAGTGAGGATATTCTTATGATCTTTTGGAAGAACTAAGAATATATTTGTGTAGAGGTGACAAACAATTACAAATAGTTCATTGTAAAGCGTTACATTGATACTAGTTTTGTCACAAGATACAAATTAAGTTTATCTCAATTTAAACTATGGGTGGCACAATGTAATGGAAAGGAGATTCCATGATGGATTTGGAAGAGTTCCAAAGTTAAGACATTGTGTGAATACTACAACAAAAGGCTAAGTATATGACGCTATAGTAGCGACAAAGGAGGAATTTGTGTCAAGTAGTTTGTTATCAAACTAAGGTGTGGTTATAGCGGGCTAACACTAAAGATATATTGTATGACAATAGTATCGACGTGTTTTAACCCCAAGGAACTAAAGGTCTCACCGAAATACCAAATTTATACAATGCCATCTCATTGGAGAATGAGTGATGCGTGAAGACGCAAAGACATGCAAATACACACGGACCTGAAAGCGTCAGATCCGTAGATTATGTTAACCACTTGCAATTGCGTTTATGGAACACCAGAAAGCCATAGGTGTTCAATACGCAAAGTTCTCAAACTAGATTATTGTCTCTAGTGCAAGTGGGAGAGAAGGAATATGCGAGAGGCAATAATAACGTGGTTATTATCGTATTCCTATTTATGATAAATGTTTATTTTACATGCTATAATTGTATTAATACGGAAACGTTAATACATGTGTGTTTAATAAATAAAAGAAAGTTCCTAGTTATGCCTCTCTTATAAACTAGCTCGTTGATTAACAAGATGATCATAGGTTTCCTGATCATGGACATTGGATGTTGTTAATAACGAGGTCACAACATTAGTGTAATGGTGTGATGAACATTCATCCGAAGTATAGCATTACGATCAAAGTCATTGAGTTTATATTGCTATAACAACTTACAAAGTGATCCTAATCCTTAGACCATGAGATCATGTCAATCACTAACACCGGAAGAGTTTCTTGATAACATCAAACGTCACACCGTAACAGGGTGATTATAAAGATGGATTCAGAACTACTAAAGTGTTATGTTTAGGCCCATGGATCGAGAGTGGAATTTGTTCATCCCGATGACGGATAGATATGCTCTGGGCCCTCTCGGTGATATCACATTGGTTAGCTTGCAAGCAAGTGATTTGATCACTAGAATGTTATATCACGAGGAGCGAAAAGAGTGCATGTCGAACGAGATCAAACTAGGTATGAAGATACCGATGATCGAATCTCGGACATGTAATATATCGCGAAACAAAAGGATTAAGATACTAGCGTAAAAGGTTACGATCACAAGAAAGTCATCGTTGAATGTGTGGGAGTCGATGGGTCTCAGATCCCGCTTGATTATTAATCCGAGAGGGTCTCGATCATGTCCACATTATTCGCGAATCGTAGGGTGACACACTTAAGAGACACCGACATCCAATTGGAGCAAAAGTTTCATGCCGAAAAAAAGGAAAGCGCAGAATTTATTTCACTAGACAAAGCTTTCGGTTGAAATTGCTGAAACTGGTTCTGCATGTGAAATGGAATACTAGCAAGGGGTTTTATGTGAATGTTTGTTAATTAAATTAATTAACAAAATTCTGAATAAATAAATAAAAGATTTTTATTTAAATGAGAGCTTGCATTAAATTTGGTGGAAATTTAATGCATGTGAGTGGATTTTTGAGTGGAGGCTTTTTAATGGGAGTGGAGGCTTTTCATTTTTGAGTGGGAGCTCCACCCACATGAATGTGGAAGAGGTGGGGGCAGCCCCATGGCTGGGCGCCATGGCCCTTGGGTGCCCCCCCCTCTCCCCTATAAAAGGCCCCCCTCTCCTCCTCTCACAACACACCTCCTCGTGAAGGATCTCTCTCCCCCTCTAGAATTTATCCCCCATGGTCTCGGACTAGCGAGATACATGTTCCCGGTGGCTTTTCGGCAAGAAAGAGTTGTGCTTCCGCTGCATCGCTGGAGCGAGGAGGCGGAGGTTGCTCGGTGCCTCGAACGTGTGTGCGAGCACGGATCTTGGCTTGTTTTGGCGCTAGGACTTCCTCTCGATCTTGAGATCGGCAAGAGATCGTCTACATCAACCACGAGTTTGGACTCGTTAAGCTTTGTCGGTCTTCAAGGGTATGTTCTCTACGGATATACATCCGCCCGTTGTTTGTATCTAGTAGATAGATCTTGGTACATAGTTGTTCCCATCGTAGGAAAATTTTTGTTTTCTATGCTGCGAACCCTACAGTTCGTTTAGTTCTTGAGGACATGGGAGAAGTCATGTTGTTATTAGTGGATCTGTGTTGAGTTATTATTCAATGGTTTAGTATTTAAGTTGTGGTGTTATTCTTCTAGTGGTGTCATGTGAACGCCGACTACATGACACTTCACCATTTATGGGCCTAGGGGGATGCATTGTGTATTTGGCTACTAATCGTGGGGTTGTCGGAGTGACAGAAACCTAAACCCCCGTTAGGAAACCTTTGCACAAGGGAGTGTAGGATCTCAGAGTTTAAGGCTATGGTTAGATTTATATCTTAATTACTTTCCTGTAGTTACGGATGTTTGTAGGGGGTTTAATCACAAGCATGTATTAGTCCTAGGAAGGGCGGTATGTTAGCACAGGTTCATCCACACAACACTTACAAACACCAAAGAAGAGTACTCAGCTATTTGAAGCGAAAGCTCTTGACAAAATTCCCATGTGTCCTCGAGAATGTTTGGTCCTTATAAGTATTTCCACCGGGTTGTCCTTTGCTAAGAAAGGGTTGGGCCACTTGTTCCGTTTGTTCATTACCTTTGTTACTTGCTCCTTGTTTTGTTGCCTTGTCAGAAAACCACTAAAAATTCGTTTGCTAAGTATTCACAGAGATTTCCTACTCCATACCACTGTTCAACACCTTCTGCTCCTCGTTGGGATCAACACTCCTATTTATCTAAAGTACTACGATACACCCCCTATACTTGTGGGTCATCAACCGCCACTGGTCGTCGGAGCTCTGCCTCCTTCTAGCTGATTTGGCCGTCCACTCCGATTTAACTCTAAGGATCTCTCGAGATCACCCCCTTCCATTTTCTTGCGCTAGGTTTCCGGCAATGTGCCGCCGCCGCTCGCTGGGTTTACTCCGGTGCCTACTCGCTCGGTGTGATTGTCATCCTAGGGCAGGTGCAGGATGTTGTGCCCTTCGTGGGTGATCCATGTGCCGCCCTGGTGGTGTAGCGCGTCGCCGAGAGACGTGCTAGTGCTAGTGCCGTTGCTGCCACGCCGGTGCCGCCCCTTTGAGGTCATCGTCGACTAACTGGTACACTTTTCTCTACCTCTCTTCCTTCTCTCTTCTACCACCATTGCAATCTCACTAGTGACACACTATCTGAACCCTAATTATGTTTTTCCCCTCTGTTGTTTTATCCAAGTCTGCTAAGATTTGTTCATCAACATTTGGTTGAGTAGGGTTTCTCAACAGAATTTATGTTCAAAGTTTTCAAGAATGCTATGATTCAAATGTCCTTATGTTAGTTTAGTTTGAGTTCGGATTTTGTTCATACAGTCCATTGCTTTCCTTCTAAATTGGTTAAAGTAGATATGTTTGGTTTCAAACATGTGTTTGAATGCAATTTAATGGGCTCCTAGTGTAATCTGATGAATTCAGGGTATGATGATATTATATTGAAACTTGCCTTAGTGGGAAGCTTCTAGGCTCCACTATACTTCATCTTAGATTGAATGGCTATTTTCTGAACAGGATGATTATCAAGAATGAAAGTGGATTTGGATATACGTATGATTCCTAGTAGAAATTCTAGTACATGATTTGTGTTCTAGTGTAAACAAGCTTTTGCAAATAAAGCTTGCTCCTGTACTCATTATTATTATTTTGGCAGGGATTATGTGATAAATAATTGATGTGTTTTCTATTTTAAGAAGAAAATGATTCCTATAAAATCTTGTTAGGAAAATGATTTGAGGCAATTCATTGTGACTGTAACTTACTCTTTTAGCATGAGAATTAAATACTGATCTTGGCTAGCGAATACAGTAACCTCTGTTATTGAGAAGTTGCTACTAGAGTGCCTTTGTCTGGGGTGTGCACGGTGGTGCTTCTAGTATTATAATGTGTTGTCATTAGTGGTATTTGATGGATTGTGGTGTAGCCTGTGATGCAAACAGGCTGAGGCTTAGAAGCAGATTTAGCTTGTGTAAATAAGATTGCCTTATAGATGATTTCTAGACTTCTGGTCTAGGAAAATGATAAAATTATTTGTTTGAATAACTTGAGGCTAGATGATGAAGGATAATTTGTATGATGGCTTCTGCTGGTTTGGAATGCTACTGTGGTGCCTCCATCCATGGAGTGTGCACAATAGTAGCCCATGTAGCATGACTTGCTGTGATGAAATAGTTGATGTTGGTGTCCAAAAGATTGAAATATAGTTTATGATGCAAAGACTGAAGTTAGTTGGGCTGGCAAAATTATTAAGTTTACCACTGTGGTGCCTCCCCTAGGAATGTTCATAGTGATAAACATCTTAGATGTTGCTTGCTGGATTTCTTAGTTTGGCCTGTGATGCAAAAGCTGAGGCCAAATCCTTTGGGATAAAAACAAATATGATTTGTTGGCTTTAATCTTCTGTGATGAACCTTGCATGGCACCTCCATGCAATTCTGAGAACATAACTCCATATATTCCCCCTAAATGAGAATCTAATGGAATAGTAGCTAGAGCTAGTTGATGTATATGATTTTCCTTATATTCCCAGATTTATATGCAAGATATGAGGATATTTACTGTAGAATCTAGTGGATGATTCAACTGATTTTTACCTGTTGCTGGTGAGTGGTCTATGGCCTGTTAGAAATCTTGGTTTATCACAACTACTTCTGGATTCACTTGCTGTAAGCTTGATCCACCTTCTCCCCCTGCTCCTGTGATCTAATACTGGTGTATGACCAGTTACTCTTTGCTATTGCTGGCCTGGCCTTCTCCACCTTGTTCTTGCAATTGGATGGCTTATTGAAGCAACCATGGTGCAAATGATGTGGTGGTGATCTGGGCTAGTGTCTTGGTTGGTGAGATATGAATTGCCTATGATGAGTTCTCAAGAGGAATGAGTTCTTGAGTTTTTTGGTGTAGTGATAGAATGGAACAGGACGTGTTGGTCTTGTGGTATGCAAACTAAGAATGGAATACTGTTTTGGCTAGCTGTTGTGGCTATCCTCTTATATTACCACTACTACTGTTGCTTCTAGTGCTGTGTCGACAACACAACATTGTGCATGGTTGTGTGAGCAGCTTGTCTGCTTACCTCCAGTGGGTGGATCAGATCAAGTAATTTGGCTGTTACTCCTACTTCTTTACTATGTCCTTATCTGGTGTAACTTGCCTCTTGGCCAATGATATTGTACTGAGACTACACATCTGATAAGAATAGATGCTCTATTTGGTGAAACTTGCCCCTTCCTATGATGCATAATCCTGAGGCAAAAATTCTATATAAAAACAGATTTTACAATGGCCCCTTTTTATTTAATACTACTCAATGATGAGGCAAAGCAATGCATTACATTGCTAAAACCCGAGAGTACCATAACCCCCTGTTTTTACATTTCTTTTGTTTGTTGTTTGTACTTGCAGGGAACAAGACTAATGAGGATAAGAATAAATGAAGAAAACAAGATACAAAAGTAGATAGGAAAATAATTTAGTTTTTCTTGATATCAAGTATTGTAATTACTTTTATATTTGAATATTGTACAAACATTGTACTGTTGTATTGTATTCAATAAAATTTAATTGTTTTCTTTTCTTTTATAATTCATTTGGAAAGACAATGTAATATATATATCTTCTTGTAATAAAGAATTCTTTGAGTTATTTCATTTTTTGTAGTTCCTTTTTAGATTTATTTGTTTTATAGTAATTTATTTTTATTCTTTTATTGTGACAACAATGTAAATTTGTATTATATAATAAAGTTTTCAATTGTTCTTGGATCTAATTAAATATTTATATCTTACTTATCAATAAGAATTCCATTCTTATTTATTATTATAGGTCATTTCTTTCAATTTTATTTTATTAATTGAGACTTATAATTATTGTATCTATAAATAAGAGTTCACCTCTTATTTCTTATTACAATTTGATTTCCAATTATTTATTCTATTTCAAATTCTTTTAGTATACAAATCTATCAATTAAATATTCAAATTTGAATTGTCTTCCCATAAAGGACAAAAGTATAGTAGAGGTCATGTCGAAATCCATCGCACTTGCCCTGATGTTTTCATCAGAACAAGAGAGACCTCGATCCCTCTACAGCTTCTTTAGTTTTGCGCAAAAATTCCTCGGATTTTCTTGTGCATGAATGCAATGCACAAACATGTGTCCTGTCTATTTCGAGGTGCTAATCTTGGGATGTTACAGTAGGGGTGCTTATGTGGATGGAGGGTGATGTTGAGTTTCTCACACAACTTCGTGCTTGCAACATTGTGGCAATTCCCTCCATCGGTGACAACTTTTATGGATTTCCCATTGATACCGGCACGTGTTTGAAAGATGTTTGATCTTTGGTCTTCATGCTCATGGGCTTGAGTAGTTAAGACCCTTGTGACAACAAGCGATGGACTTGCATCATGTTCACACACAAGTAGTTCTTGGTCATCTTCCAAATGTTGCTTGTCCAAAGCTTCCTTGACCCTTGCATCAAACTCATCTTCACTAAAATATTCTTCATCGCCATTGTCGTGGATGGACAAAACTTTATTGTTTCCACATGTGGCCGACTTGTGTCCTTTGCCTCCACACTTGTAGCATTCACCATTAAATGGTTGATCATCCTTTGTGTATTTGCCACTTGGGGGGCGGTTTTACTTGAGGAAGTGTTGGCTTGAAGGGAAGCTTGGTGGTACTTTATGAGCTTCCATTTGGGGTTGTTGATGTAGTTGTTGGCGCTTGCTTATAGGTGAAGTACGTCTTTGGCTTGTTGTACTTGATGTCCTCTTGCACTTGACGTTCGGCTTTTGTTGCTATATGCACAAGCTCAACCATGTTTTTGTACTTTTGGAACTCGGTGATGCGCTTGATTGGGTGGTTCAAGCCATTGAGTAAACGTGCCATTGTTTGCTCATCACGATCTTCAATGTTGGCACGAATCATGTTGAGCTCCATTTGCTTGAAGTACTCTTCCATGGTCTTTGTCCCTTGACTAAGCGTTTGAAGCTTGTTGAAGATGTCACGTGTGTAGTGCGACGGAGCAAAGCGGGATATCATACGAGCCTTCATATCTTGCCAAGTGGTGATTGGAGGCTCTTGTTTTGCTTCACAAGCGAGTTGGATTTGTTCCCACCAAAGGTTGGCATAATCATCAAACTCTAGGGATGCCATGACCATCATATTCTCATTGCTATAGTTGTACATGCGGAAGATCTTGTCAACCTTGACTTCCTACGAGAGATATTCTTGGGTTCATTGGAACCGGTGAACTTGGGCATGGTGAATTTGAGCTTGCCGAAAGTTTCCTCTTCATTGCGGTTCCGACATCTGCGGTTGCCATGATGTTGGTGGCCAACTTCATCATCCGAGCTCTCACGTCTTGCTTGGTGATTGTCGTGTTGCCCTTGCGGATGTGGTGGTGCCGCATTTGGTGGTGGAACTTGGTTCTCACGACGAGCTTGGGGAACTTGCTCTTGTTCTTGGCGTGGTTGTTTACGAGGAGGAGGCGCTTGTTCCTCACGAGGTTGGTTCGGCCCTTGGCCATCATGACGATGAGCGTTGTCTTAAGCCATGTGGCGAGGAGGGCGGCGTGCCGCATGTGCAATGGGCCGCTCCCTTTCGTCATGATGTGGTGGAGGCTCGTCACGGTGATCATGTTGTCGATGTTGACATTCATGTCGATGATGATGCCTTGGCGGGTCTTCGAGTGCTTCACGTCGACGGTGATCTTGTTCGTCCAATTCGGAGGCTTCACTTGTTGTTGAAGGAATGTGACGTTGACAAGGAGCTTGGGGTTCCACTTGAGGTTGCTCTTGTTGGATCACTAGTGCCCTTGGTTGTGGACGGTGCGTTTAACGTCTTGGGGGTCTTGCAGAGAGGTCACCATCATAGCTTGATGTTGTGGCGTGTCACGGAGATGGTACCGCTTGAGAAGAGCTCATGGAGTGAAGTTTGGATCCATTGTTGTGCCTTGAAGCATGATGGCGTGAAGAGCTTGATTCACTTGAGGAGTGTCGTGACGAGCTTGAGGCGCGAGATCGCGGCATTGCCAACCCATCAATGAGATGTTGAAGCTTGTTATCCATTGCGGTGAGTGCACGATGAAGAGCTTCATTTTTATGTCCGAGCTTGTGTTGCATGGCATGCATTTGTCCTCGGACCTCCTCAAAGCGGTTGTCGATGCTCTTGAACTCCACTCGGGTTTCGCTAAATTGTTCATCTTGGCGCTGCTCAAGGGCGTCACAACGGTAGTTGAATTCTCCTCGGATCTTCCAATGATCCAACCTTGTCATGTATTGTGCGTTGTCCTCTTGGGGTGGAGTTGGTTGAGACGTCTCACCGTTCCTGTCCATGATGAAAAGCCAACAAGGATTGTATATGGAGGAGAATACGTGGAGAGTTAGTCTTTTACCTCACCTTGGAGATTGTATCAAACCAATTGCCACACAGGAGAACTAAGAGCTTGCAAAGTGAAATCGCAAAGAAACTCACACACAAGGAAACTAAAACTCTCAAAAGCTTTTGGTGGAAGGTTAGGATTGTGGAAAACTAAACGAAATGATCCAAGAAAAAGGTTATTGTTCTAGGTGGTAAAGAACCAAAGATCAAAAGCAAAAAGGATACGATCTACAAAAACACGAGGGAACACACACGTGGAGATGAATGGGGTTAACACGACTATGAAAATGAGCACAAAATGTCCTAACGAAGACTAAGCTCGGTGTCTTGCCAACGCAAGTAGAGACCACAACTCGTTTGCCAAAAGAGGTTTAAGCAACGGATTTGTGCACTTGCCTTGGTCGCGCATTTCTCTCTCTCTTTGCTTACAAGCTTGATACTCTCTTTGTATTGGGAGATTATGTATCTTTCTATTTTTATTCTTTTTCTCCCTTTATATACTACTATGTTAACTTTTGTATTTGCCCTTACACTCTCACTTTCCAATGGCAAGTGCACAATGCTTAGACAAACACAAAATGAGTTGCTCTTATAGGATAGATACACACAAAGGAAGATATGGGGCTATCAAAGTGTTGCAACTTATACCTTTGGTATTGTTGACGACTTGCAACCGGTGGTGCGAAAGATGTTCGGGTGTCGCGATGTCGATGAGCGCAGGTTGAACGTTGTTGCGGAAGCTTTTGTTAGTATGGCGACAAACACGCGAACACGAACAAACAAAGGAGGACAATCAGAAAACGAATTTGAGGCGCAAAGGGAAAAGAAAAACTGTTTGTCTCGGGCGGTAGTACCGCAACCTATGACCGGTAGTACCGGTGAGATGCGGTAGTACCGCAAGTTCCGACCGGTAGTACCGCTGAGCACGGAACTGGGCATGCAATCGACCTGGAAATCCTCAAATTCGTGGTAAACTGACCAAAAAGTTGGGCTAGAAACACAATAAGAAGGTAGATCGACTCCAAAAGCAATAGTTCTATGGTCCAAAACCACGAAAAACTCACCAAATCAGGGAATCTACCCGAAGGCAATTTGGGCTCTTTTTTGGGGATTTTCGAATTTATGATGGATAGAAGAAAAATTGAGGGGAAATTCGTGATCAACCTTGCTCTTGATACCAACATTTTAGGATCGACCCCTTGGGGTGGCCCGATCTTTCACGAATTCCCGTGGAAATCGAGGGATAGGCGAGTGGAAGGAGGAGGAGGATGAAATCCACGAACTCACATGCAAAAAACTCAATGAACACACACACACACACACGATGACACGATACAAGCCGATAGCTCACGCCGGTGGCAACTGGTCCAACACAATCCCTAGGATCGGCGTCGGGCAAGACACTCTCCCACGACCAACAACGAGGGTGAGAGTCTTGATGAGATCTTGACTACTTGGAGATGAGACACTGACTCCAAGGACTTGTACAACTTGAACGCACGAGGCAAAATTCAAGAGGTGGGGTAATAATTGGTGCTCCTTGTCAAGGAGCATGAGACTAGCAATTGATAGATCCTCAAGGGGTGTCTTCAATTACAATTATCCAAGTCTAAGCATTACAATGGAGGGTGAGGGCTATTTATAGGCCAGCCACATAAACATGGGTAGTTTTGGAACAAAACATGAAGTATAGTAAAGGTAACATGTGTTAGGGCGAGTTGGTGCGCGCAGGCACTGGACCGACTGGTAGTACCGGACTCAGGACCGGTAGTACCGGTCATCACCGATAGTACCGCTTTAGTTTCCCGGTAGTACCGCTGGTGGGCCTGGGGCTTCGGCAGATTCCTTCTGGTTCCCGTGGTAGTAGGATAGCGATCCGCTTGTCGGTAGTACCGATGTCCATGGCGGTAGTCTGAGCCGGTGGTCATGGCGACTCCTTCTGGCTCATGCGGTAGTGATGCGGTGGTAGTACCGCTTGAAATGTACCGTTCCGTGACCAGTAGTTACTGGTCTGGCGGTGGTGGTTGCTTTGGTTGTGATTGCTCCGTCCCGCTGGTCCTTCCCTTCATACATGAGGATGCATAGTGTCGGGGTATGAAGTAGTAATCCATTCATGGGTGAATCGAAATCACACAAAGAGAGGAGCGAGTTAACCTTAGCTTGTAGGAGTTTGGTTCGAGCGCGGGTCATTGGTCCACTGTAACACCCTCAGAATCGGACCTATGCAAGTTTGAGCAAAATTCGCCAAACCCGCATAGAAACGATTCAAAGGTGCCCACCAAGCACTTTCGTGCGGGTGGAAAACGAAGTAATAACATTACACAACAGTCCTCGATGGGACCCACGAGCAGATATATAACGACTCAAAGAGTCAAGAATACGAATATATTATACAAAGATCCAAATCACCTTGAAAATGATAGAGCGTCCACTACGGACAAGATGCAAATGGGGCTAAGAGCCACGAAGAATAACCAATGGCGTCCATAACCCTGCGAGGCCAAGCGGAAGGGTAACCACGCTAACGGCGTCGATCTCAAAACCTGCTTGAACAAAAGGGTGCTTGAAAGGGCAAAGGAAAAAGAAGGAGCGTCGATCGAGGCCAGTACACGGCGAGGCTAGAATTCGGCGGTCCTCGCCTACATAGGTATGGTGGACTGAGCGGCAGCGGCAGCATGCACTAAACAACCTATAGAGACTCGAATCAACCGGCGGTTATCCGAGAGGGGTAAGAATGACCTATCCGGATCCAACCTGAAGCTAACACCAAACAAACCCATCCTGGTGTTTCCCCCTCGAGACCAAACGAGGAGGTCAACCGAGGAACTCACACCGTTGGCAGTTTTAATTATCCAGTTATAGTTGTGGCACTTTACTAGTCAGGTTTAGATAATCGTCCTGATAAAGTAAGCAGTGGGCACTTTTAGTTAGTCATTCCATTATAGTGGCAACACTTACTAGTCAGATACAATTATCATGGGATAACCCCAAAACCCAGCAGTTGTTGGTACTTTTACTTAGCCATTCCGTTGTAGTGAAGCTGATTACTAATCATATCGGATACAAGTCAATTTATAACAGTAAACTTTAGTTATAGTTGTCTATGATCAAGCACTGTGCTCCAAGTCGTCCATAACCGCGGACACGGCTTCTCGAAAAGATTTAACCTGCGGTGCACCAAAGTATCCACAGCACTTGACCCTTTTGCGGATCGGTTAACATACACCCATCGGTATCGGCGGGGCCTAAGTCACGGCGTTCCTGGACAAAAGCAAGCACGGGGCCACCCCACTAAGTACACCCGCAATGAAGTCGGCGGTCTCCGAGACGGACTTAGGGTTTGCGTCAATGGTCAGAACGACAGTATGCCCCAAACGGGGATCGCTGATATACAAAACATTCCGCTTCCTAAGCGATGACAGCGTGCTCCTCACACAATCGTAAATACATAAGTAGCATGGCATAAGTACAGGATAGTAAAAACACCTCAAACTAGTTGTGGCCCCGATGCAGTACTTTGAAATCAGGTAATTATCAATGGGGCCCATATCTCCCCACCGTGGTTAGCGCTCGATCTCGGAACAGGTGTCAAGAACTTGGGTCCTACGGGACACAAGTGGGCGGTCGGAAACCAAAACTTACCTATCACCCACCGATGCCTCTGCTTAATTCAATTTTAGTTGTTAAACAGGAATTAAAGTGAACAATAAGTAAACCAGGTTCATCTCATTGTCAACGTGCGGCAATCCTCCAACAACTGTGATACTCGACGACAAGCAAAAGCACTTGAGCAAGCGACTACGACACGCGGGTCCAACTATCTACCAAACAACAGGTAATAGGATGTGTCCAAGGCTATATATGGCTGCAAGGGATATCACGGGTACGAAACTAGAGCATCGCAACACAGATAGCAAAGATCAACCGGAGGGAAGTAAATACTAGAAAAGTAAGATAGGTAGAAAGGGGGAGGTGCTCGCCTGAAAACATTGTCGAAGGGTTCAACCGAAGATCGGGTCGGCACTCGCATCAACTCAACGGCCTTATCCGCGAAGAAGCAAAACACTAGAAGAAACACCGGATGCAATATTTAATACAACGACAGAAGATCGGCATGATGCATGTATGATGCATGGCATGGCAAAGTGCGATGCAATTGGGCCAATATTAAGCGGAACCGGGGTCCCGACAATTAATTAAACGGTTCAAGTGAATTAGCTACCCCGCAATTTAAATGTTGTTTAACATGGCCAGATATGGTACCGGTTCGCTACACAAGTTTAAATGAGGCCAATATGAGACTAGATTTGCCCGCATATGGGCCCCATATTTAATTATTAGGTGAATCGGCATAAGGCCCCCAAACCACAGATATGCATGCGAGATGATAATTAAATATGCAACCAGTTGATATCATTTATGAAAATAGGGTATCGAGGAAAAGATCGCACATATAGGGTTCGGATCTTGGGTTACGGGGTTCGGGTTCGACAGGTCCGTGGTCCGACGGGATCGACGAGGTTCGGAAGCGTTCTCGGACTCCGGGGTCATTCTCGGTATCGGGGGAGATCTTGGCGCTTCGGGGTCTCGATGTCCGGGGAGCAGAACTTGGGTCGGTGTCGGGGCGCATCGGCTTCTTCCGGGTCGGTGCCGTTCTCGTCATCGCGAAGGTCTTGCCGGGTCCCACGGGGTCGGTCTTGCCGTTGCGAGGGTCTTGTCGGGCCCGCGCCATCGAGGCGGTCTTGGTATCCGGGAGGGAGAACTTGGCGCTCCGCGGCGAGGTGCTTGTTGAACCGGTGGCGTTCTTGGCGGTCATCGGGTCCGGACTTCGCCCCCGGGAACGGGTCTTCAGGGTCTCGACGTACTTGGTGTTCCGGTATCTCCGAGCCGCGGATCTTGGCAACCGGGCCCTCGGTCAGAGATTTGTCGCTTCCGAGGTTCTGGGTGAGGTACTCGTCGGACTTTTTGGGTGGAGGTCACTGAAACCCGAGGGTCGCCACTGATCCATATCCACGGGGTCGCCACAGCAAACATCTTCTCGCCCCACTTCTCCTGAACATCACCAAAACCGGCACAGGGCAACCCATCGGTACTAGAGATCCTGCACTTGTACCAAACAACTCAAAGAACAAAGGGATGACGACGAGGCACGGGCTCGCACGCAGAGGCGCCAAGGGCGACAAAGCATCGGTCGGGACGTCTGGCGACGGCGAAGGGAGACCGAGGCGGACGGAGGTCGCGGAGCGAGAGCAGCGGGCGGGGCGGCGCGGCGGGCGGCCGGGCGCGGAGCTCGCAGGATGAAGCCGAGCGGCGAGCTCGAGGCGCGCGAGGGCGCGCCATGCAGAGGGTGCGCCGGCGGCGAACGGCGGGGGCAAGCGACGCGAGGCGGGCCGGGCACGGAGGCGGCGAGGGTGCGCGAACGAGGCGCGGCCGACGCGCGGGCGAGGGGGGCGACGCGCGAGGATGCGCGCGACGGGCTGCGCTGCCGGGTCGCTGCGCCGCAGTGGAGGCGGGTCGGCGGCCGACGGCGGGCCGCGCTGTGGGCGGGACGGCAAGCGCGGGCGGCTGGGCGGGCCGGCTAGGCGAGGCGCAGCGCACGCGCTGCCGGGGAGGGGCCGCGGAGAGCGGGCGAGGCGAGCGAGCTTGAGGGGAGGCGAGCGAGGAGGGCGAGGAGCCAGTGGCGGAAGGGCGACCGGTGGCGCGTCTGGCGCGGGCTGGCACGGATGCGCAGGCCGGGGCGGAGGCGCCATGTGGGGAGACGGCCAGGTCGGGGAGGCACGCGGGTTGGGGGAGGCTAGAGAGCTGGGGAGGAAGAGGAACAGGGGGAGAGGGACCGCGGGCGTGGGTGGGGCCAGGGTGCATGCGGGGCCCAGGGGGCAGGGACTGAGCGGGTGGTGCGGTGTGGCCGGGCGCGGTTGGTCTGTGTGTGCGGTCGTCGTGAGTTGCTTGTGTGGGGGCCGGGGTTGAGAGAGAGGTAGTGGGTGATGGGGAGAGAGTTGGGCCACGTGGCGGCCTAGGAGTGGTTAGGGAAGAGGGGTGAGATGAGGTGGCGTCCGGGGATTGGGTGGGGTGAGGTGGAGGGTGTGTGTGGGTAGGGGACTGGGTAGCTTTAGGATTAATAAGGTGGTCTGGTTGGACCGAACTGTTGTATACGGGGGTGGTCGTTCGGGTCGGGTCGGCCCGTTCGACTGCCCCTACTAAAATAAATTAAATATTTTATTTATTTCAAACAAAGTTTTTGCAAAACGATATCGGGCAAACCAAAATATTCCGGGGACCCGGTTTTGAGGTTTGAATAAAGAGGGGCGTTTAGAAAACAACACGGGCTTTGCAAACATAGTTTTGGCAAACAATGCATGATGATGACGATGCAATGCACAAATTCAACGCGATTTTCTAGTAGTGGTTTTTGCGGGATGCCACATCCACTTGGGAGACTAGTGGGAGGAGATGTAGTAGCGTTTGTAGGACGGGCTGTGTATAAAATTCGAACGCCAAAGGAAAGCCCCGTCTAATTTTGTGTCTCCTTTATCACTGGCACCAGATGCTTGCTATTATTTCAAAGCTATAGAACTTAAAGAAGCAAATCGGATATAGTGGCTTGCTTACATGAACATTCTCAATCAAGGCAAATTTACTATAAGGTTGGACTCCCACAATGTCCACGAGAAACTAGATTAGCTGAGATCACATACATTAATTAAAAATTTAAAAGTTGCAACATAGATTGCAATAAACAACAAATCAGAAACCACAAAGATGTACTAATGTCTGCGAGAGCATAGGTTTGTTTAAGCATGTTTTCGTGGAACTATTACTTCCGATTTTATATTGAGACAACGAATAACCTAGGCAAGCATTTAGCTACGGCGTTTTTATCGCACCCAAGGTTAATTAACTGCAAGTATTGAAAGTGAAAATATGGTGAGTATGAGTGCAAAATAGAGTTCGAACATAGATTAAAAGTAAATAGCATAAAATTAAAGAGTACGAGGGTCGATTGAAGTTCCTCCAGATGAAAGATTAGGCGCGAAGAGATTTAATTTATGGTGATAGTGAATATGCCAAATGAAATAAGTAATTATAATTCTTCATACAAGTGTGCAAATAGGCGAGCAACTCATTACTAGCCAAGACTCCTCCGGGTGAATTCATTTGACTCCCATGATTCTTTTGCCCGTTACCACCGGTCATGGTCAGTGCACAACTAAGGTTGTGAGACCGAATAAAGGCCTTAAGGTTCATAGTTACTTGTACTCCTCAAGTTATACTAGATCTTCTGTGGCATTAGCCGTGTCACTAAAAGGTCAGCGATTCTCTAACAAACAAGATCTTGTTTATGTGGTTTTCTAGATCATGTTATTTGGGCCCTTAGATTAGATAACAAGTATTACATATAGTATAGATAGTCAATCTCGCACAAAATAATAATAACAATAATAAAAAATAATGGAAATAAGATAGAAACATCACATCTCATCAATCCTCTATATCTTCCATGCCTATGGGATTTACTTGCACATGAGAGGAGAATAGCACAATGATATTATCATAAAGTAAATAGAGTTCATCTCAATATTACCGTAGCAAGCCACAATAAGGAGATAAAATCAAATACAAATCCAAGTACGAATAGAGTCTCAAACCCTAATCTTATAAGTGTGAATCTCTATCTCTCTTGTGCAAGGGGAATGATGGTGGAGTGGATGATCTAGATGTCGAAGATCTCGGAGCAGATCAAATAGTTTCTTCTTCTTCTCTAAATCTCTTCTCTCTTCTGGAACAGATGGCAACTGATGTGTTGTGTTTTCGCATATGACTCCACGATAGTTGTTCTATTTGATGAGGCAGAGGCGACTGCGCCTGGTACGGGCGGGCGGTACGGATGACCCCGCCCATACTGATGCTCGTTAAAGGTACTAACGCCTCCAATGCAAATCTTCTCAATTAATGACTTGTTTGTTTTTCTTCCGTCAACTCATAAATGGCTTTAAAAAACCTTCCAAAAGTATATATCTCCCAAAAGTCATAGTAGATAACAAGGTTTCTTTGTTTTCGCAACATTAGAGTTAGTTGAAGAGTGAAAACAATCGAAAACGAATAGAAACTGATAGAAAATCCTCGGTACAAAGTGATCAAAATGGAAGCTATAACGTACTAATGAACCAAGACATCCACCAACTAGATGCAACTATGCTATCGCCGAATAACTGAAGCCCATATGGCCATGAATACGACAAAATTTAGCAACAACAATTACCTCTACTAGTTCGTCTTGAAGAAAAGTTGGAGTGAGACGATAGACATCGAGTGTAAGATCTTAGGGCAACATTTGCACCAGCTGTTGGATAATATTCCAGGAATGGACATGGGACACCGAGAGGGAACTAAAGCACCAGCATTGAACAAACATGTCTTTAACCAAAAATAAAAATCCATGAAAGGGCGTGGGAAGGATGTTGCAACGGATCCAGGGAGGATAGAAGATTCATCTGCTTTAGACACCTGACTGATCTCGCCCTCATGCAGAAGGAGTGCAAAAAAATAAAAATAATTAACATGTGCCAAGCCCAAACTAGTGGGAAGGTATTGCTCCAACACAAGACAGTAAATACTTACAGAACAAAGGTTATGCTACTTAAATAAAATGAAAACTATGTGGCACAAACAACTACCAATACACTCATAGAACACATGTTTAAGAGTTAAGTTGAGATCTTTAAGATTTATTATTCATGACAAGAACGACATCTCACACTTCAAGAATAAAACATTCATGGTATGAGCATTGCTTCCCATTCAAAGAATAAACCATTTAATGCATCAGACACACAAGACGTCAAACGCGTTGCTAATAAAATCACCCTCCTAATCATCTAACAAGTAATTAATGGCTGTTTCTCGAATAACATTTTATTATTTCTATTTACAACTATTTTGAATTTCTTCGAGTCGAGATGCAACATGAGGGACTTCGTCTAAGTAGAGTTTGCACTATTTTTATGTGACTCGGAAATGCTTGAGGTATTAAACAATGGAGGCAATGCGAATTTTTACCGATAATTTTTTCGTAGTGCGACTATTAGAAACATTTTTTGGAGGTAATACTTTTGTTTCCATGTAACCCTAAAAGTAAAAGGGCACAACGATTACAATTGTACTACAAGGAGAAAAAAATATCTCGTATCAAAATCCAAATACATAGGGCTAAAACATCCCAACATTCATCAAAGATGATGTGAAAGGTACAATAATTTCTCATTAGAAATCAAGTTTGCTAAAAATGTTTATTTTAACACATGATTTTTTGGTTCAATGCACAAAAATGTCCTTTCATCCGTGAAAGTTTACACATGAAGAAACAATAGGTCATGCATAATTCAAAATTTGCAATTTATTTTATTGGTGGGTATATTTTTCATCTCATGAACCCATGCTCCCCACATCCACTTTGCAAATACAAATCATCAAATCCCATGTATCACCTAAGTCAAGAAAATAATCTGCCATAATCAGCCCCACCGGAGATCTTCTCTTTATAAATATCAGGAGTACAACAGTACACGCGGCCAAGGCAGATCATAACTGATTGCACCTGTACACAGGGAACACGCACGGCAACGTGCACACATGTAACACGACAATATACAAATATGTGCAGCTAACCATTACTAACCAATCCTATCTCTAACAACCTATACTCTATTGTCTCTATTTTATTTACTTGTTTAAAAAATGAACATCGACAACTATTTTGTTCATGGTTTTCTTTGAATTCATGCAGGGGCAAGACTTATCATTGGATTCACCTTTAAAAGTACAACGGACGTCGTTTAGAGGAGGGATGAATATACTTTTAAAAATAATTACGATTTAGACTTAAATAAATGCGAAATAAAATTAACGTTTAATTTATTTAGTATAAAATCTAAAATCACTAGATTTTACTAAGTACACTAACAACCTATGCTAAGCAAGACAAGCAACAGGGTGATAGCAAGATATAATACTTCAAGCACGAAGGCTATCATAATATAAATTGCATAAATAAGGGGCTCGGTTAAGAGATAACCGATGAACGCGGAGACCATGATTTTTATTCTGAAATTCACTTCTAAAGAAGCTACGTCTATATTGGAGAGGTGCGATGGTTAGTGTTAACCAAACATAAACGGTCATCGGCCCTTCTTTTTGATGGTTAGGTGCACCGACACTCCTGTTGGATCAAATGCGGTTGCTTTTCTAATCTAAATACCTAGTAAAAAACTATTTTGTTGGAATTAAATGCGGTCTAGATGTATTCATATAAAGTTGAGTCACTTATATGAAATACATCCTTTTCAATTTATTTGACACAATTTTGTTTTGTTATCTGTGTATTTAGACGCGTTTTGACGTATCTAGATAAAGCTAGTAGTACATCAATTAATTTAGAACCGAGAGAATAGCTGTTTTCTAGATTTCTTTGTTCAAATTCCATGGTTCTCTCCGTGAGACCGCTTGTTGCGGGTCGACTCGATGGAGGGGACGGGAGCGGTGCTAGGTTCACAAGATTAGTGGATGCCTAATTAATGAGGAGGAGGACATATGCAAAACCAATCGTTCGATTCACGCCTGATAGTTAATGTTAACCAAACATAAATGGTCATCGACCCTTCTTTTTGATGGTTAGGTGCACCATCCCTATTGTTGGATTAAATGCGGCTGTTTTTCATTAATTTTATAATCTAAATACCCAGTAAAAAACTATTTTTCCAGAATTAAATGCGGTCTAGATGCATTCATATAAAGTTGAGTCACATATTTTAGGACAGATAAAATACACATCCTTTCCAATTTATTTGACACAATTTTGTTTTGTTATATGTGTATTTAGACGCGTTTTGACGTGTCGTATCTAGATAAAGCTAGTACATCAATTAATTTGGAACGGAGAGAATAATAGCTGTTTTCTAGTAGATTTCTTTGTGTTCAAAATTCAGGGTTCTCTCCGTGATAGACATTCGATTCATTCTGAAGAACTTTAACGATTTATTACCCATTGGTTACTTGTCGATCGACACGGAGCAATTTCCTTTCTTGAAGCACACAAGGGCCGGAAACAACAAGAAAGAAAGAAGGGGGGGGGGCATCGCATCGCAATGTCCGCCCATTTAACGTCGCCAAACCCACCGCCCCTGTCCGTCGCCTCCAAAGCTCCCCAAATCCAAACCCCTCTGTGGGCCCCGCCTAACCCCACCCTCCATACATACGCACGCTCACCACCACCCCCTGCCTGCATTCCACCTCGCAGCCAGCACAGCACGCCCAGAGCGAGCAGGCAGCCTCGTTTCCATCGCCACCCCCGCCGCCGCCCCCCGCCCCCGCCTCCAGCCATGCAGAGCCTCCTCGTCCCCACCGCCGCGGCCTCCGTGGCGCCGCCGACCCCGCGGCGGCGGCCCGCCCGCATCTCCGTCCGCGCTTCCGCCGCCGCCACCGCTGCGCCGCCCCGGCGCGAGACGGATCCGAAGAAGCGGGTGGTGATCACGGGGATGGGGCTGGTCTCCGTCTTCGGGAACGACGTAGACACCTACTACGACCGGCTGCTCGCCGGGGAGAGCGGCATCGGCCTCATCGACCGATTCGACGCCTCCAAATTCCCCACGCGATTCGCCGGCCAGATCCACGGCTTCTCCTCCGAGGGCTACATCGACGGCAAGAACGACCGCCGCCTCGACGACTGCCTACGCTACTGCATCGTCAGCGGCAAGAAGGCGCTCGAATCCGCCGGCCTCGCCCTCGGCTCCGACTCCATGGAGAAGGTACCCACTCTCGCCCAACTTAGATTCGAATGCTGCTTCTCTACTTAGGCTGGATCAGGCCGTTAATTCAGGACAGGGTGTAGTGTTCTGCATTTTACTCCTTATTAGTCTTGGTCAGTGAAGCTGGTAGCTGTCGCTCATAGGGAGTGCTCGTTTGATAGATTGACAACCTTTTTTCTCCCCTTTTCTTTTGTTCAATATGTGATATGTGAGGATACTATTAGTGCTTGTACCAACAAAAGAATAATGAGCTGATAGTGAGATGGAGACGTTGGGATTTAAATTGTGACGGTGACATGCCGTCTGGAATTGCCAAAGAGGAACAGTTGGTCAGGTTGAGCTTAAAAGGGTAGTCGGATTCAATTTAAAGCAAGTTGCTGGGAGTATAAATCTCTGGCGCAATGCCCAAAATATGTCTAGTTTAGTTTGGCTCCAATGATGTGCCCATTTAAAACTAGTATCACAAATGCATTAACATAATAGAGAGGGACTTTGTAAGTGACGCTCAATTTATTATACACTACCAACTTCTTCGTTTTTTGCAAGGTTCATAGTAGCTTCGTAGTCTTTGTTTAGTATTGTGCATGCTGCTATACAGTGGCGGAGCTTGAAAAGAAATCAAGGGGGGTCCAGGCTAAAAGAAACACACAAAATTGTTCCAAAACACACCACTTCACTAGACAGTAGTTATACATCAAATTTCGCCGAAATAATTTGTCACGGTTCTGCTGCTGCTATTCCAATTCAACCAAGGCCAAAGAATCATTTGCTGGTTCTGAAGGATCCTATTCAACTTCACTCTTTTCAAAACAAAATCAATTATTCTTTAAGAAGCCTTTCCCATGGCTGCTCCCCTATTGCAATTTGCAAATCTGAAGAACAAATTTGGTAAGAAATCCCCCATGCTACCAAATTGCTAACCAAGAAATTTGGGGAAAGAAAGAAAAGCACAAGGGCAGGAAACTGGAAAAGAGAAGGGATCAATTCAGTCGGAGTGTCACTCGCCGTCTGCTCGATCACCGGCCGGTGCGCCGTGCGGTGCGGTCGTGCCTGTAGGCTGCAGTTGCGGCGGCCCCCCCTGCTGCGAGCGGCGGCGCAGCCCTGCTGCCTCCTGTGCTCTGCACGGATACCCCCCTTTACCTTCTATCTATAAACCGCTAGACCTAGCTGCAGCGAGGCACCCCCATCTCCATGGCCGTGATTTCTGTTCCTCTGTCGATGGAATGAGGCTAGGAGAGTCGAGCGAACAAGGCAAGTGTGGGATGGCCTGGGCCTCAAATGCATACGAGTAGCAGTTTTTTTTTTGCAAAAACCTGGGGGGGGGGGGGGCATGCCCAGTTTAGCCCCAATGAAGCTCTGCCAGTGCTGCTATATATGTTGTCAACATTCGTACTACATTTCGAGAAAGAAATATTTGTTGCTAACTAGTAATGCTCCCTCTGACAGATTGACAAGTCTCGGGCTGGTGTACTTGTGGGCACTGGTATGGGTGGCCTCCAAGTGTTTTCTGATGGTGTTCAGAATCTTATCGAGAAGGGCCACAGGAAGATAACTCCTTTCTTCATCCCATATGCTATAACAAACATGGGATCTGCACTTCTTGGCATGGACATTGGTTTCATGGGTCCAAACTACTCTATTTCAACTGCGTGTGCTACCTCAAACTACTGTTTCTACGCCGCAGCAAACCATATTCGTAGAGGCGAAGCGGATATTATGGTTGCTGGTGGCACTGAAGCCGCCATTATTCCGATTGGTGTTGGTGGGTTTGTTGCATGCAGAGCACTATCACAGAGGAATGATGACCCTAAAACAGCATCTAGGCCTTGGGACAAGGAACGTGATGGTTTCGTCATGGGTGAAGGAGCTGGAATACTGGTATGCTCTAGAACACTGTTCATGTCCACATTACATAGAAGTAAGCTGATATCATAACTTTAATGAAGAATTTCTGATCGCATCCTGCAGCCTGAAAAGTGTAATCCTTAGTTATTTATTCTAAACAATTTGTTCAATTATAACTTTGAGTGAATCTAGGATTGGCTGTGAACATTATTCTAGTCATGCTGCTATCCTAATTTTGCTGGAAACTTTCTCATACTGATGATCATGCCCTGCAGCCTGTGAAGTGCAACTGGTTTACTTCTTGTAAGCAATCTGTTCAATAGTATCTTTACTTGGGTTTAGGTTTTCAGTTCAACCACTAACTACAGTGAGAACATCTTGAAGTTTTGACATTTTCATATTGTCGGGTATCTATGGTATTCCTATCATAGAACGTAAGGATTAGAACATGTAACGTATTGAGAACATGTAAGATACAATACATTTTATTGTGAAATTTTGATTCATTGCGCTTCTAATGCCATTGAAACAGGTCATGGAGAGCTTAGAACATGCCATGAAACGTGGTGCTCCAATAGTTGCGGAGTATTTGGGAGGTGCTGTGAACTGTGATGCTTACCATATGACTGATCCAAGAGCAGATGGTCTTGGTGTTTCATCTTGCATTAGACAAAGTCTTCAAGATTCTGGTGTGGCACCAGAGGAGGTAATTGAAACATCTCAACTGTAAAATCATCATCTCTGCAGTTTTTCCTTCTTCACATAAATATTCTCTAACTTCATAGTGTGGCAGTTATAATGTGATCCTTAAATTATTATTAATCTGGTTGTGTTTGACTGGAATAAATGGTTATTTGTAGGTCAACTACATCAATGCTCATGCAACTTCCACTCTTGCTGGTGATTTGGCAGAGATGAATGCCATCAAGCAAGTCTTTAAAGACCCAACTGGGATTAAAGTAAACGCAACCAAGGTGCTTTACTGTCCTGGCTTTGTTACTTCAAGGATATTGATTCATTGCCCCTTCTTAATACGGTCGTCCTATCATCCTTTTGCAGTCCATGATAGGGCATTGCCTCGGTGCAGCAGGTGGTTTGGAAGCCATTGCCGTTATTAAAGCGATAAACACTGGATTGGTGCATCCGAGCATAAACCAGTTTGTAAGTATCGGTTTGCAATATTAGAACTAATTTAGTTAGCAGGCAAGCATAAACCTAAGAGGCTCTTTATGGCTTGAATAACTAAGAGCTGCACTCTGTCAACTGCAGAACCGGGAGGAGGCGGTTGAATTCGATACCGTACCTAACGTGAAAGCTGAACATGAAGTGAATGTTGGTGAGTAGCAAAGCCTTACCTTTGTAGCGGCAGTACACTCTTCTGTCTTTCTCCTTACTCTCCCTCATACTAGTTTTATAATCTCTGTGCAGGTATCTCAAATTCTTTTGGATTTGGTGGACACAACTCAGTGGTAGTATTTGCTCCCTTCAAGCCTTAATGTGGTGGCACTTGCTCCACAAGTCTTGGTCGAAACAGTGAGGGTTTTTTCCGGAAGCTCCCCGTTATTTCAATGTGTTTTCTTTGGTGAAGCAACTGCCCCACCTGACATCCATCAGCGTTACAATGAACAGAGGACATGAGATCCATTGCGTTTTTAGATACATCTATCTTGGATTAGATCGAGAGCACACCGTGTGACGTTTTTTTTCCCATCATTTGCAGTCCGAGTCTACCTATTTCCCGTGAGACAAAAGTCAGGGAATTTCTAGGTGTGTCATGTAGAAGCAACAATTAGGTCTTCCGCTTTATAGAGAGTGCATTGAACGCCAAAGAGTCTGTGTGTACTAGTACATTGTCCGGGGAAAATCTATATACTATCACAATTTTCTGTTGTATCCAGTATGCTAGTGTGCCCTGCCAGGCAAATAAAAATTGTATGGCTTTCAGTTCTACAGGTGGCGTCTATATGGTCTGCGTCAGTCAAGGACATGTGCTGAGATAGTACAAAACGTTTGCGGTGGCACCTGAATGTGTATGCAGTATGTTTTTTTTAATCTCTTAGAGCAACTCTAACAGGTCTTGCAAAATGCAACACCTTGCAACACCAAAAAAGTTGATTTGCGGCAGCAGGTTTAGCAGATGCAGCGTGCGTTGCTTTAGCGGCTGCCGTATTTTACAACACCTCATATAAACATAAACTTTGTACTAAAATGAAAAATTGTATCAAATAAATAAATAAATAATAGTATCAAATTGGTTATTACAAATAGTTCATCCAATGGTATTGTCAATCCTCATACAACAACAAGTGTATCTCACACAACATGGACAAAAACATGAAAACACAATCTAGTTCTCTTGGCTGCCATTCCACCTCCACCACTCCTCGACGATGTATTTCACGACCGAACACCGATCCGCAGTGTTTCCTCGGCCGCTTCTTCTTGTGCGTCAACAAAATCATAGCAATAGTTTCGTCCTCCTCTAAATCGAAGTCCTCGTCCATCTACAAACACGAATAATTCGTGTTTGTGAAATCTAAAACTAAAACTAAAAGAGGAAAGAAAATGAAGAAACCATACCGATGTGACGCGACGGTCGGAGGTGCTCCCTCGGCGGGCCTGGCGGTGACGAAGACTCCGCCGCACTACTATCTGCGAGTAGGCGACCGGAGAGGCGTCGGAGTCCGCGAATCGACAGATCGGCGACCGACGACGCGACGAAGGAATTGGCGGCCGAGATCGCAAATCAGCTAGATGGCGGGGCCGTGCTGTTGCTACGGAGTCGAGGAGCGGTCGGGCGGTGGTTTTCCGGTGGAGCATGAGCTCGGTGTCGGCGGAATCAACCGGCCCACGACGACGGTAGGTGGCAGCGGCGGGAGGAGAAATTAAAATTTCAGTTTGGCAGTTGCTACACGCGCGCGGCAAGAGAAATGCGGCAGCGTCTGTGGCAAATTTGCAACGCGAGGACGTCGTGGGGCAAAAATTTTGCGGCACCAGCCCGGCGATGCGGCTGCTGCTGGAGCACTTTTTAAAACTAATAAAAGTGCTGCATTTGACAGTCCATTTGGGTGGTGTTGTGGTGTTGCATTTTGCGACACCCGTTAGAGTTGCTCTTAGGCTTGGTAGTAAACAATCCTGGGCACGTCCAAAAATCAAAAGATGAGAATCTCTGACGACAACGAGTCACCCGCTACGTAGAGACCCCAAAGCGGTGGATGGGATGACGATCTGCAGGATCCTTATTCCTTGGGACAGACAGAACACCCCAGGCTAGCTCTGTGCGCTGGCCATGGCGACCACATCACTCAGAAGGAGGATAGATCGAGCCGTGGGGTGGGGTGGGGAGTGTGACGCCGCCCTCGTTTTCTGGATGCTACAGCCAAGAACACCGTCAGGTTTTCGCGGCCAGGTTTTCACGGCCCGTACCAAAACTGATTTTGCTCAGCCCACTCTGAACGCAACTGCAGAAGGCGCAGGCCCGAACGGAACGACCCACCAGGCGCCACATGTCGACCAACGAAAGCCCACCGAGTATCCATCTCATCTCTCCCCCTTGCCGCTGCGTGCCGGCCGGCCGTGCGCCCACGACACGACCCCGTCCAGGTCAAAACCCCTTCCAACGCCCCAAAATCCAAGAGCCCCTCTCACGTCGCACCAGCCTGGCGCGCGCGCTAGGTACAAACGTAGCGTAGTCGCGCGCGCGAGCACAGACCAGGCAAGGCAACCAGCTAGCTAGCTAGCTATCACCGCACGGACGCGAGCAAACGCAAGCGACGCCCCCATGGCGACGACCACGATGCCGCGCGGCGCCAGCGCGGCGGCGGACCCGCTGTGGGCGCAGGCGGCCGAGCTCGAGCGCCAGTTCGAAGGGTACAAGCGGCGGCTCGCCGAGAGGGCGGCCATGGCGGTCGCCGCCGCCGATCGTCCCGACGCCGTCGTCGGTGTCCGTGAAGACGGCGCCGGGGAGGAGTCGGAGACGGGGAGGGGGAGGAGGTACGAGGCGTACGTGCGGAGGCGGGACGAGAAGCTGCGCCAGGGCTGGCTCGCGCGCATGGAGCGCAAGGAGGCCGAGGTCAAGGCGCTCTGGGCGCGCCTCGACACCACGGGCGGCGCCGGCCGCCGCCGGGGCCCGGACGACGCCGGCGTCACCGCCAGCCCGGCAAGAGAGGTAATCCATTGACAGATCACCAACGCTTATTGGTTTTCTCTTCTCTCGATCATTCCCCAGCTACACAAGTTGTTAAAACTGCTAAACTTCTTTTCCTCGTCGGTTTAAATTAAAATGGATTACCTTAATTCAGCTCTTTTTCTTGGAAAAGTTCATTATTTAAAAACTAAAAGCTGGTTAGTTCTGAAGATAAAACTAGTAGAACTTTTGTTACATTGTACTTCAGCTTGCGCAATCCCTGGGCCTGGGACGAAAGTCTTTCCTTGGCAACGTATCGCCATTCGTTCTGGCGGACGCTACAAGTTTTCACGTTTCTTGCTTGGGATTGGGACTGTCTTGTTTGATCCTTGTGTTCCCGGGGAACTTTTTGTGCTTTTCTTGTGATTCGTTAAGACAGGTTTAGTTGAGCTATCGTCTCAGGGCAGTCTTTCGGGTGAGAGACGTGGCATGCATGTCTTGTACTATTTCTGGTCCGAGGTTGCTATTCGATCGACACCAAGTCACATGCAAAGTAAATCATGAAAAATACAGATACCACGATATTGTCTAGTCCAAAAGTAAATAAATTCTAAAAAGCGTGGACGGCTTGCATTAACGGATAAAGAAAATACTATTCGCTCCGCTCCAGCTAATAAAGTTTATAAATTTAGTTAAAAGTCAACTACTTCTAAATTTAGGGTTCAGGGTCTTTGCCATGAGTATCGTCTTTTCTTGTTTGCTGTGGACACACAGCAAACTCCCGGCGGTTTTCTATAGTGCGGCCATTAAATTTAAAAAGTCATCCGTGCCCCAACTTTCAATTATGCGACATACAACATGTATATATTTTTCTCTCGGAAAGTCCACTGATATATTCATAATCATCAACAATACTATAAAGAATACTAAAAGTAATAAAAATTATATATGTCCTTGGACCACCTAGCGACGACTACAAAAACTAGAGCGAGCCGAAGACACGCTTCCGTCCTCGCCTCTACATCACTGGAGTCGGACAAACCTTGTCGTATTAGAGCTTATTATAGTAGTCAGTGGAAAATCGTCGGGCTAAGGCTCCAAAAGAACAATGCACCAGAGCAACAATCACTGCCAATGATGATAATCGTAGATTAGACGAGCCAAACCTGAAACAACACAAACGGACACGGACTCCGAATGAATCCTAGAGGATCCGTCGGGAAGACAACCCCAATCGCACTTTGGCGATGCTAGACGCACCACCGAAATGGGATGTAAAGGGAGGAACTTATTATGATTCCAGGATATCGCTGTTGACTCACCATCCCGAAAAGACACTGAAACTAAATAGAACCCTCCCGCTGGCGAAGGACATGGTCCGCCACAGCTACAAGGCCACCAGAGACGAGACAGACCGGCGATGTCACCAACGAGAGGGACTGAAACCCTAGACTAGTTTTGCGGATCGCCTCTTCTCTCCTTGTCCTATACGTACATGTACATAGTTCAACATGCATATCATTGTCTAGAACCGATCGAGTATCATTTAACAATAACTTTCTCTAGAGAGATGTCCAAGATGTCACCCTTTTGAACAATAAATTGTATGTTGGCTAGTGCATTATTTGGTGTAAATGTTAGAATTCATCATTCATTTAATTGATTGATAAATCGCTCACTACCGCTGACCTACCGGAGTAGCAAGCTCATTATCAAACGAATTAGTAGTTATCCCATGAGGAGTGAATTCATATTGCTTCCCACCACCCAAGCCTTTTTATAAAGAGCATGACTTCTTGAATCCAAGGACAGGATAGTTTGTTTCTCTTTTAATTTCCATGTATAGGAATTATGCGATCACATTTCTTGCACCCGGTTCTGAATTTCATGGGTTTAGGAATAGAAGGTAGCAGGAGTTACCCAGACCAGCTAGCCTCGAACATCACTACGAGAGGCTCTGCTCTCTCACTTGCACAAGGCCTCATTTGCAAGAAGCTGGGCATGGATTTTTAGGGTTCCAGGGCTGTACGCGGCCAAGTACTCTGCCCCGCTTGCTAACGAAGCAGAACTCACTCTTAACGTGCTTGTTGGATTCTACATTTAGATTGTTGTCACTTGCAACAGATCCTCTCAACGAGAAACTTTGGAACTTGGTGACGGAAATAAAATACAGATCGGAAACAGATCTTTTGATTGTCACATGCACGTCTCGTATCTTTCTTACCTCTATTTTTCTTTTGTGATTTTCGTTGTTACAAGGTGCAGCCCCATAAGTGATTTAATGCACGTCCACGGAGAAATTAGGAGATTAGAGTAGGACTAGAAATTATACTTGATCCTAAACATACTCCTACACAGACTACAACAAGGTTGCCTTCTACAGTGCTAGTGCCCTCGCTGATGCTGCGTGTGCCAAGAGGGCTGGGAAGGCGCCCAATAGTGTGTCAGGTGGAATCCCACCAAAATCTCATTTTTAATTTATTTTATCAAAATCTAGTTTAAATTTTGAACAAAATTTTACACTAGATTTTTGACAAATGAGCTAGAAGTGGGATTTTGGTGGGATTCCACTTGACACCCTAGCGCCCAAGGTCCGATGTGTGTGTTCTCGATACCCGCAAACTACTCAAGGCTTGTACCCGTTTCTTCCGAGTTCTAGTCCTAATTAGTTGCCACCATCTTATGGATTTATTTAACCACTTCACTTGGAATCCCTGAGGTCTTAATGTCTTGACTCGCCGCACCGCTATTAGAAACCTAGTCAATGGCAATTTTGCCGTTGTTGAATGCCTGCAAGAGACTATATGCAATGCATTGTCAGTTCACATATTGTTGAGTTCTATGACCCTCAATTTTTTAAGTTTGCCATCTTCCGCGGTTGGAGCAAGTGGTGGCAGAAAATATTAGGACATGTGTCTAAGTACTTAGAGGGAGCCGGACGCGAGGCAACTCAGGAGGCAGTCACATCTGCACCGTCATGGTTCTGACTCCAGCCCTCCTGCCGCCGTTGCCACCAGCCTCGTCCATGGTTGCCGCGGGCCTCCCTCCAAAAGAGAGGCGAGACCTCCAGCGTAGATCGAATCCTAGGACGGCGACCCAGAATCGGCGGTGGTGGCACGACGACTCCCTAGCAGCGGGCTGTCTCCCTCGGCCGAACAATCGACTCACTTGCTGCATGGTGGCGGAGGACTTCAGCAAAGCTGGGTTTGCTTGATGGTCTATGGTGAGTCTCTGGGGAAACCCTATATCCTCATATTAGTCATAGTGGTGTGCTGACTGTCACTCCACTCCATGTAGGCATACTCTAGGAGCTCATATCTTCGTTGTAGCTCATGCATCTCATCTGCTTGCTCGGGATGGTGGCGTTTGGCATCGTTCTCCTTTTTTGGGGATCGTTTTAGGAGTAGTTGATGGCTAGAGTACTAGGAGGTGATGCAGCTTGGCATTTACCACATCAACAATGATGAGTCTCGACGACGAGGTCTCGGCAGTAGACTCGTGCTGATGGTCACATGCATGTTGCGTTGCCTGGCATCATGGCGACACCGATGGTAGTCCTAAAAAAGTCAATGCATTGATCCATGTCTTGAATATGGGTCCATGGAAGATGGTGATGACGGCTTCTAGAGAGTGCACATGTGGTGCAAGTCAAGGGTTTGTTGAACCGGTTTGTTGTTAGGAAGGTTTCTTTGGGTAGATCATTGCATTTGTTTTGTCAATGTTTTGTTAAATAATATAATAAAAAAGGAGATGTGCATCATTTTGATGAAAAGGAGCAAGTGGTGGGCAGGACATAGAGATCTCCATCTCACTTTTTGTAGCTAAGACACTACATAAAATAAATGTTTGCCGAGTATGCAAAATACTCAACAAAGGCATGAAAAAACTAGCAACCCTTTGCCAAGTGTTTACACTTAACAAAGACCACTTATCTGAATCCCCGTTGGCAACCTCCCTTTGCCGAGTATTTTTTCCTTGAAACTCGGCAAACACTTTACCAAGTGGGAGATGATTATGCAAAAAGGTAACTTGATGAGTAGTCGGTGCAAACGGAAGGCCACATGGCACCAATATTTTTCAAGTGTTGCATAAGAAACTAGGCAAACCACCACAACCAGATGAAGACACGTGACACGCTTTGCCATGTGCAGCACTTGGAAATTATGTACCTATTTGCCTAGTGTCGGGTGAACATGTACATGCCAAAGATGACTAGATTTTTCGAGTTTTCTAGGACAAGGACAATGGCGAAGTGTAGCAAATTTGTAGAGTGTCAATCCTTGATTCCAAGGCAAATACGCTCGACAAACTGACCATCTGGTCCATCCCTTACCCAGCTGATACCAGATGATGGCACGTGGCATGTTTGCCGAGGATAACACTCAGCATACAGGCACTTGGCAAAGGCCCCTATATTATCCATTTTTTGCTCCTTTCTAAAACAACCTTGCAATAAAGACAATATATTCACATATGTATTTATGTGTTTACATATACCAACTAGCAACACACATATATAGATTCATGAGTACATAACCTCGAATCCAGTAGACCAAACTTCATCACCACATGTAGTCCACAATGGCGAAGACGTCTTTGATACAAGCATATGTTTTACCATAAAAAATAATCTTCTTTTCACAAGGTCAAATTTGTACAAGTGTATTCACATGTATTTTGTCGTGTAGTCACATGATGTTCACAAGTTCCAATTTTTTACAAGTTGAACTAAACATACGAGGGTTTAGTTTTTTGTATATAATTCAAGCTTACTATCTATGGAGCAATATCGATAAAACAAAGCACAAGACTAGGAGAACAAACATGGAGTCATAATTGCCTCTCGATCATTCGCCGAATTTTTTATCAGTTTAAATGAAATTTGTTTACCTTTTCTGAAAGGTTCAAACTAAAAGTGATCACTTTTTTAAAAAGTAAAAAACTAGAACTGTTTACTTTGTTCTTCAGTTTGCACAATCTCTAGGACAAAAGGTGTTCCTTAGCTAGGCATCACCATTTTGGCATACGCAGCATGTTTCACATTTCTTGTTCGATAGTACTACTATCTTACTTGATCTTTATGTTTTTCTTGGTATACTTTTTATGATTTTATTATGATATGTTAAGAAGGTTTAGTTGAGCTATTGTACCATAGGAGTGTCTTTCAGGCGAGAGACATGGCACACATGTCTTGGGTAGCCGACAATTCTCATTTTTCTGGTCTGAGGTTGCTATACAGTTCGCATGCATATGCATCATAAGTTTTTTTATCTAAAAGTAAATCTTGGAAAAAAGTGTGACAACAAAGAAAATATCATATTTATAATGATATCCAGTTAGTTATGAAAGTTCATTTTCTTTATAACTCTCTCCCATCACTCGATCCCCTTTTCTAAGGGAACCCTCAATCTATTCCTAGACGCAAACATCAGATCGTAAACTTAAAAAAATCACGTGTGTATGGATGTTAACTTTTTGTTTCCCAAAACTAAATCCTGAAAATACTACTATATTTTGAAATAACACCTGATTAGTTAAATATTAGTTCATTTTCTTTACACGTTCTTCCCATGACCCTAGCTTAATCTATTTTTAATGGAAAATAGTTAATTTCTCCCTCGGATTATACCTAGGGCGAACAAGGAAATCTGGGTACCAATAAATGATGCAATCATGTTCTAGAAATATTCAAAGTATTTCTCCTCTCCCCTCCTCCCACTTCCAATCCACTCTAGACCTCTTTGGATCGCGGGATTAAAAATGTAGAAATAGAAAAACACACGAATTTTATAGGTTTGCATGTGCAAAATATATGATTGTAAAACACATGAAAACTACATGAATCTTTGTTTGGATGAAACGCAGAAGAATCAAAGAAAAACTGCATCACACTTTAATTTGAAAATGAGGTTGGAGTGGATGTTCAAATTCCTATGTTGAGACATAGAAATCCAATCCATAGAATTTTGGGTAGCACAATTCATTTGATCCATAGTCAATCCATACTAAAAATCTTAAGGAATACTCAAGCTATGAAAAGTTTAACCAAGTTTCTAAAAAAAGCTATGAAGAACTATGATATTATATAGATATCATGTGAATATATGTTTCACGATGTATCAAAGGATATGTATTTCATATTATAAATATAAATATATTTTTCTATAAAATTGATCAAACTTTACATAGTTTGACTTTTCAAAAATAATATAAGCCTTAAGCCTTGGGACGAAGGTAGTATATCCGAAAAATCGTATGAAACTCCTATAATCTAGAGGCAATAATTAGGTTTTCCTTATCTCCCCCCTCGTGGCTATTTGTCTTGGTATGGTTTTTATTAAACTTCATATGATTTGCTATTATTTCTTTTGAACAAAATTATCATTGCAGATATGATCTACCTCATGTTCGGTGGGTGACACTCTTATAACTATATACAAAAGTGCGTGAATTTTCTAATGTAATATGCTCCACCTCATGATAAGTGGACATCGCTATTAACTACATACAGAAGTGTGTAAACTTTCAAATTGTAAGTAGGATAGTTCACTTGACGTCGCTATTAACTACATAAAGATGTTAGAATTCACTATTTATCCCCCCAAAAAATCACTATTTATTCAAGGGATTGATAAGGTACTCACAACTGTTGGGATACCGATGTACTGAGCTCATAACCAAGCCATTCTTAGCTACCACAAGTGCAATGGATTCATGGCAGTGCCTTCCAGCTAAAGCTTTTATAAGGAGCAAACTGGTTGTAGCAAAATATGAAGATCTATCTCTCATTTTATTTCCATGCATGACAACCATATCTCTTATTTTTCCACATGCTAGGGTTTGAATCTCATAGGTATAGGTTTGCAAGGCACTGTGAATTAGCTATGAATAACGAGAGCTGCAATATGTACATCTCTGTTGACACATGCATCATGCTCGTGCCTCCTAAGCTGCTTCCTCAACTATTCTCCCTCCACTGACCTTGAAAGCCTCCTACTCCATCTTCATTCACCACCACTCCTTTCAACGGAGCAGTGCTATGATAATTTCTTGCGTGGCAAGGGTATAATAGGGATCACATGAGATTGGTTCACAGTAGCAAGGATATAACACATGGGGAAAAGAGGGATATGAAAAATATGGCTGCGTGGACACTCGACTGTCCAAAATGTGAATCCCAAAAGTTTGAGATGCACACCAAGTTGACTAATTGGCGAACAATCTTGTGGGTTTGAGTATTTATCAAATCGTGATTTGCCCAGAAAGCCTCTAGATTTGCATTCTTTTATCCCACCTCGCAGAATAACATATATGCAATTTTCTCGAAACCTAATTTCGCCCGTTTTATAAATATTGATACCCTAAAGAACCAGATCTCTCTAATTGACTGGGAAGGAGTTGATCTAGTGAAATACTAGATCATTGGCACTATCTGGTGGCCTCATAAGGTCAAAGGCACAAAGAACAACTTGCCAAACAATTTTTGCAAGCACAAATATGAAGAGGAGATGGTCAACGGTCTCCTTCCTACATCAGAAGTTCATTTTCTTTAAAACTCCATCCCATGACTCGATCTTTACCCTTTTCTAAGAGGAAATGGTCAATTTGGCCCTCAATCTATTCCTAGACACACATATTAGTCCGCAAACTTTAAAAATTCACATGCATATATGGATATTAAATTTTTGTTGCCCAAAACTAAATCTTGACAAGCATAGGGATTCTGCATTATCCAACAAACAAAATCTACTATATTCTGAAATAACAACTAATTAGTTAGGTATAAGCATTCATTCCATGACCCTCTTAACCTATTTCTAAGGGAAAATGGTTAATTTCGCCCTTAGACTATTCCTAGATCGAACAAGGAAATATGGGTACCAATAAACAGTACAATCATGTTTCAGAAATCTTCACAATATTTCTCCCCTCTCCTCTTCCTACTTCCAATCCACTCTGGGCCTCTTTAGGATAAAAAATATAGAAATGAAAAAACAATGGAATTTTACAGGTTTGTCTGTGCAAAATATAGGATTGTAAAACACAGAAAACTACATGAATGTTATCTGGATGAAACACATAAAAAAAAGGAAAAGTGCATGGATGAAACACATAAAAAAAAGGAAAAGTGCATCGATCTTACGCACTTTAATCTAAAAATGAGGTTGGAGTGGATGTTCAAGTTCCTATGAAATTGAGGCATATAAATCTAATCCATAGAAATTTGGGTAGCACAATTCTGTTGATCTATAGGCAAAAAATCGCAAGAATTATAATCCGACAAAAAACGTATGAAACTCCTATAATGTACAGACCATAATTAGCTTTTCCTTATCTCCCCCTCATGGCTTTGACTATGGAACTTCGTATGATTTGCTATTGTTTCTTCTGAACAAAATCATCATTGGAGATGCGCGATCCACCTGTGGGTGACGCTCTTAACTGTATAAAAAAGTATGCGAATTTTTTAAATGTAAAGTGTTTCATCTCTTGTTTCATTACACGCCGCTCTTAACTACATACATAAGCGTGTGAACTATCCAATTTTAAGTAGGATAGTTCACTTGGCATCGAGCATATTATTATCTATCTTTTATGAATTTCGAAGCATGAAAATGTGTGTTGTCTAGGTGTACAATTTTGGGAGAGATGTTAGAACTCACTATTTACCTTCCACCCCTAAAAATAAATTAGTATTTATTCAGGGCTTGTTTTATGGTACCTTTTACTACTCTTGGGCTAGGGAGTAGTATAAATTGCATCCAACGGATTATATGTGTGGGCATTTTAGACTTTTTCATAGCGCACTGGGTCTTTGTTTTTTCTATTGCTCATGGCCGGCAGAATGAAGCGCAGCTGACTCGCTCCCTTCGTCAACAGCACAAGCTGCGGCCGCTCATTGACTCGCCGTTCGGCTCCGCCGCCAACAACTTAACCAGCGCTTCAGGCTTCCTTCGGTGCAGCCTTGCCCCTGAAGCTAGACATGGGATACATGGTCAAGGCTGACCAACTTGTGACGCGCCATGCAGCAGCGGATGTAGAGCCCCTACTTCTCCTAACCGGCGACAACGAACGGCAACCCTGGCGGCACCGGATACTTGCAGTACCAGGCCACGGGGAAAACCAACAGGACGCGATCCAGAGGCACTGCAGGTCGGAGGCGCCGTCAGTCCGTCACCGTCCATGCTACTGGTCTCGGCAGCAGTCATCGTACCTAAACTTAGATGACCTCTGCCCAGAGCCTCTAACGACATGACGCACGCCTAAAAGGCGCCGATGCAGCACAACTGTTCCTGCATCGAAGACTGCTTGGCTGTGGTGACCGCTGCGCGACTAGAATTGCGCGAGGTGTGCCTGAAGAAGGTGCTCTTCCTGCGGCTTTCTCCAGCGGACCAAGATATGCAGCTTTACCCCCGTCGGGCTATGCTCCAGCGGGAACGTCTAGGTGCCCACGGAGGCGAGCGCCTCGGGCGTCAACACGCCGATCGGCCGCCGCCCACCACGGCCAGACGCAAGGGGCGCGCCGGCGCGGAGGAGGAGCAGGAGATGGGGAGGCGAGCTGGGGAGTGCCAGGCGGCGAACATCGGTGCCATTGTTCCGCCGGGTCAGAGGGGAAAGACTAATTAATTTTGATTTTTCCTAAGCGGTGCCGATTTTGCCCTCGTGAGACCAGTAGTATGATTTATACTTGTCACATTTTTGGTACTAGTATAAACAGTTGTGGGTCTTTAGATGGACGAAAATAAACGGCTGTTATTTATTTAAGGGTACCACAAAACTCCTCTTCTATTCAGAGGATTGATAAAGTACTCACAAATGTTGACCTGCCAATGTATTGAGATCATAACCAAGGCATTCTTAGCTACCACAGGTGCAATGATTCATGGCATTGCCTCCCAGCCAAGACTTTTATAAGAAGCAATGTAGCCAAAGATGAAGCTATCTCTCATTTTACTTTCATGATAACCATATCACTTATTTATCCACACGCTATGGGTTTGAATCTCATAGGTATAGGCTTAGAAGGCACCGGGAATTAGCTATGAATAACTATAGTTACAGCATGCACATCTCTATTAACACATACGTCATGACAGTGCCTCCTACGATGCCTCCTAACCTATTCTCCTTCCACTTACTTTGGAGGCCTCCTAGTTCAATCTTCATCCAGCACAATCTCTTTCCACATAGCAATGCTATGATAATTTCTTGCTTGGCAAGGATAGAATAGTGGTCGGATGAGATTTGTTCACATCAGTAAGAGTATACCAGATGGGCGAAAGTGGGATATAAAAAATAAGGCTTCATGGACAATTAGACTGTCCAAGACGTGAATCCCAGAAGTTTGAGACCCACACCAATCAAGTTGACTAATTGGCGAACAATCTTATGGGTTTGAGTATCTATCAAACCTTGATTGGCGCAGATCGGAAAGCTTCTAGATTTGTCTTCTAGGACTAATTATTTGTGTTATTTTAGGGTGTGTTCGGTTCTAGAACCGAAGGGGATGGAACGGAATGGTTCCGTTCCGACGTCACAGGACGGTTCCGACCCCATGTTCGGTTTAGAAATAATCGAAGAACGGAATGGTTCTATTTCTTGTTTGGTTGGTGGAACCAAAGAGCAGAACGCAGGACAAAAAAATGCTAAATATTCTATTGATTTGAGCCTAAACTTAATCCTCTCTCAAAATATAACTAATCTGAGCCAAAATTGCATGTCAAAATCAGAGCAAATCGGAATCAATTGCGGCCGCACGTTAAAATCGGAGACAAATCGGAAGTCTGCTCACGTGCTGGCGTGAATGCGGAATCAGAGGCAAATCAGGAATCAATTGCTCACGTGGGGAATCAATCGCCGTCGCTCGCGTGCTAGCCAGCCGCCGTTGCCTTGCGCGTGCTTGGCCGCTGCCGCACGCCGCGTGTGCTTCACCGCCGCTCGCGTGCTGGCCAGCCGCCGCCGCTGTGCCGCGCGTCGTCCGTGCTTTGCCACCGCTCGCGTGCTGGCCAGCCGCCGCTGTGCCGCCGCCTGCCTGCCGCCGCGCGTGCCTAATTTTCCGCCGCCGCGCGTGCCTAATTTCCGGCGATGGGGGAAAGAAGTTAGTTTAGTCTAGCCTAATTATTTTCATGCCGAGACTATGCGTGGGTTAGCGAGACGTTCCTCCCGATCCGGCCAAATCGGTCGGACGAGTGCATTCCGAATATTAGAGGAATATTCCGTTCCGAGGAACTACTAGGTTCCATCCCGCGCATTAAACCGAACACAGGAACGGGGGCTAGGTGCGGAACGGACCCATTCCATTCCAACCGATTCCAGAACCGAACACACCCTTATATGACCGATAAGGAGCACAATTTGATTTTGCTGACCCACATAAATTCAGAACTTTGGAAACATGCTATTAACACTAACGGAAGCAGTGATTTACCTGCTGATGATACATATTTTTCTCTTAAGTTCTACTCTCTCTGTTTCAAAATATAAAATGTTTTAGGTTTATGAAGAAAATATATTTAGACTTGTTTTAGTGTGTAGATTCACTCTAAACCTTAGTGAACCTAGATACTAAAATAAGTCTAAATGTATTTGCTTCATAAATCTAAAGCATCTTATATTTTGAAACGGAGGATGTATATATCAGTTCTAGTGCTGTTCTAGTTCTCTGTTTCGCCCCAGCATAGCTGTGCAAATCATCGTATACTCTGCTTAATCCCCTCTCTCGTTTCTTACAGCAAAAGCCCCGGAGCATTGAGAAACCAGTCCCCCCTGCCACGCCAAGATGCACCGCCGCCATGAAGCTCCCACGTCTGAGGAGCAGTGCCTCATCCTCGTCACTCGGTTCAGCCAGCCCGAGGCTACCCTCCAAGACGCCGCGATCGGCACACCCGGAGGCGCCCGCCACGCCCCGGAAGGAGAACAGGATGCCGCCACCGTCCGCCGCCTCGCCGAGGCCGCCCAAGACGCTGTCGCGGACCAGGAGCTCGCTCAAGGACAGCGGAAAGGTGGAGCGCAGCAGCGGCTCCTCGTCGTCGTCGTCATCCTCCTCCGTCAGGGAGAGCCCGCGGCCGCCACGCTTCCAGGCCCCGCGGGCTCCTGCGCCGAGCGCCGCAGAAGCCGCCGTTGCCGCCGCATGGAGCCGCTTCCACGAGCAGGTCGTCCTGGCGGAGATCAAGACGGCCGCTGTCGTTTCTCCCGAGCCGTCCCGCCTCGGGAGGTCACGCGTCGGCGTCGCGGGCGCCTCCTCGCCGTCGCTGACTCCCGGGCAGGTCGATTTCTTGAGCAGACTAGGACACAATGGCCGCGACAATCGTGAAGTATCAAAGCATTCAGACGCCGAGGGCAAGAACTCCAACATCGAGGCGGGCGGCAATGGGGACAAGCCTGGCAATGCGGACCTCACCGGCGACTCTGACACCGAGCCGAGCTACGTGTACGTCAAGAGAGACCACGAAGAGGTTGGGGACGAGCAGGAAGCTGAAACTTTCGAGGAGACGATGGCATCGTCATCATCACCATCATCGGAGACTGACACGACCGTCAAGGAGAGCCCAGCGGTCATAGGCGCAGAGGCATCGCCCCGGGATAGTTCCGAGTCGCTGTACTCGAACGTGCAGTCGTCGTTCTCGCACGGATCAGAGCTCGACGCCTCGGCCGCCGGCTCTCCGCTCCCCACCCCGTCGCCTACCGGGGAAGCTCTGTCCACCGAGGAACTGCTGGAGTCCGACGCCGCGATGCTGAGGATGAAACGGGATCAGGAGGAGGTGGTCGAGGAGGAGGAGGGTGCACAGGATCAGAGCATAATTTTCCTGCCGAGCACCTGCTGTGCCGCGAGGAGCGGCACCGTCGTCCCTGTCGCCGGGAGGCCGCAGTCGCCGATGGAAGCCGTGGCGGGGCTCAAGAGGTTCCTGACCTTCGGGAAGAAGAACGGAAAGGGTTCTGACGATGCCGTCGTCGTCGTCATCGAGCGCGCGCCGCCTTCAGCAGGTGTGGTTGTGGGCGTGAGCCAACGACCGCCGGCGTCAGGTCATTCGACCAAGCCGAGAATGTGCGCGTCGGACGCTGCTCCCGATGATCGGGACAACAGCCATGTCATGTCTCCGCACGGTAATTCCTCTCCACTTTCTGCATATTGTCATCGTCAAAGATTTACAAGATTATCTATCTAGCTCCGATGCGTTCTCGGTTTTCTGATCACCGACATGCCGCGCGTGCAGTTCGTTCCTTGCAAAGCTTTGTGGCGTCGTCTCCGGCGAGATCTCAGCCGAAGGAGATGGCTCCGCCGGCAAAATCACCAGCAGGTTCTGCTAGTACTAGAAACTCGGGATGCATCTTATGTCCAGATCTTCTAGTATTTCTTTCACTGATGCTCTGTTTTATTTTGTCATTGCAGTACACCGATCGTTCTTCTCGTTCTCATCGTTCAAGAACAGAGGAAACTGATTCCGGACAATAGTGGCGAAGTTGCCGTTTGTACATTTTATTTATTGTAGGTTCTTATATTATTGAATCATTCGGACATCTTAGTTTTGTGTTGAATGACGTGGGAGTTGGTAATATTGATCTGACATATGTAATACTATCCCCGGTTCGGAAATACAGGACTTTATTCAAAGCGTAGAGTAAAATATAAATTCTACACTGGACTTCAAATATCTGAAAACTGGTTAGTAAGTTTGGCGTGACATCTCATGACATAGGCTTAATAGGATTAGGGAGCATTTGCTATGCAATCATCCGACTTGTGCAATCATGCAAATAGATCAGCCTGAGTCGTCCGATCCGGAAACTGTGGCCAGATACAAATTGCCGTTGTGAAAACCCCCCTACACGTATCAGCTGTACCAAACCGAGCACCCTTCTTCTCCAACAGATCCGGTCCTTTGTGCAGTTGCGGCTCGGTGATCTCTTTCAAGTCCACATGGAGATGGTCCTCTTCAGAGTCAAGTACGCCTCCCGTGAGGGTGTATCCCGCTCCAGCGCCGGCTAGGAGAAGTTGGTTCACATTGGGGCTGCAATCTGGATTTTAAACACACGAACTGAATTAACAGATATACATTAACGTGAGCACGCATGCGTTTTTTCTTTTGGCATATTCTACCTGCATCACCTCTTGTTTTACGTACGATGTATAAGTACTTGTTCTTTGGTGAAGTGCTTGCATGTTACAGCGTGGAGTCCCATAAATGCTCCTGCACATTTGTCTCTGTAATATGGCGATCTTACTTATGACTAGCAAAGTGAATGGTAATGTACTTCTATGAAATTCTCTGCTCATATAATCTGAACTAAATGATCTCCTGTTAGCCATCTGAATGAAACAAGTTAAAGAACGACTCTAAATTTAAGGTACGACATGGTTTACATTTGACAGAACCAAGCAGAATACTTGGGTTAAATCCATTGTGAATAACATAATCTGAGTACTTCATTTAACAACAATGTCTGAGACGATCTTGAGATAAATATTCAAACAACAATTTGTCGCAAACTGAAAAATCAAAAACTAAGCTTAATACATCTAACTTGGCGGGATTTTATCTGGACACTTGCGACTATCATGACCAACTTTCTTGCAAGCCCCGCACTTTCGTTTAGCCTTCTGATTCTCGCTTTCTTTCTTTTTCGCCTTGTCTGCATGTCCCTTTATCCTCTTGCATCGGCCCTTGGTACGAACATCAGTTGGTGGCAGGACACCAACTTCTGATGGAATGCTACAACCAAGAAAGGCCGCATGTTCTTCTTGCCTTGTAATTGAGATAGCAGGAACCATCTTAGAGATATGTTTCTCCGTGTTGAGCAAACTAGTTGTGAGGAAGTCCACGCCTTCCTCAGAGTTCTTAGCCATTTGAACCAATGCTTCGAACTTGTTATGTGCATCTGAAAATTTTCTTCTCTTAGCTGCTTCAACCGGGTCAATGGGCTTCTCCGCAAGTAAATTACCCTCGCTGTCATATACACTATCCCTGCACAAAACGATCATTTCAGCCAATAACTCCAAAAATAGCATAATTTATTCTACTGATATTTACCTTTTGCAATGTTTCTCCCATATTTTTAGGACATAGGAGCGTAGTTGGTCACTACTATTTTCAACTTTTGCAGCCCTCAAGAATCTTATGATATGGGGCATGGGATTCCTTTCGACTCAAATAACATGCAAGAACATTTAGCTACCATGGTTGATGCTTCACATTGGACTTCTCTAACCTTATTGGAGGCATCGCTGATCACCACAACTTTCAACCCCTCTACCATTTCACTGCCCTGCACATCGCAATACTCTCTAGTAGCAAGTACCTCCTTTTGGAAATAATCAAACACCTCATGTGTGAATACCTCACTGCCTTGTTTCTCTATATCCCATGACGTCAAAATCTGAGGCGTTGTATGGATACTTGTGTTGTCAACTATTAACTCTTCTTGCCGTTGACATTGTAAAGCTGTGTCAAATATAAGCCAAAACTCGACAAATGCAAGCTTGCGACCAATAAAGCGGTTGAAAAATGAATTTGCACTCTCTGACCTTGATGTAGTTCTAAGAATCCCTCCTAGGCGTATGTCCCTGAAGTAGGCCGGGATCCATGATTCGCGAATCTTGTACCTAGTAGCCAACCACTCGTTCTCCTCCAACTGAAAATCAGAAATTAAAGAGTGCCACTGTAACTCAAATTCTTCAGGTGTTTCTGAACCCTATACACACGAATTCACCCTCTTAAAAATGTAGGGTCTTCTCTTAATTGAGGACTAACTTTTTCTGGAAGTTTTTTCATAATATGCCACATGCACAACCTATGTATGGTCGTTGCAAGAATAAATTTCATAGCCTCCCTCATGCTAGTATCCTCGTCAGTTATCATAAGTGTCGGCTCTTTCCCTCCCATAGCTTTTAAGAAGGTCGCAAACAACCATTTGTAAGATGCAATCCTGTCATTTACAACAAAGCCAGCACCGAAAAATACAGACTGCATATGATGATTGACTCCGGTGAAAGGTGCAAAAATCATATTGTAATGATTAGTTGTGTATGTATAATCAAAAGAGACCACATCTCCAAAATGGCTGTAATTTTTCTCGCAGTGGCATCTGCCCAAAAAACATGTAACAACCTACCGTTTTCATCCACATCATAATCAAAGAAAAATGCTGGGTTGAGTTCTTTCATTCTGCCCAATTGGTCCACAAACATTTGAGCATCATAGTCATTGATTTTATTTTTGAATCCACAATAGTAGTTTTGTAAGTCCCTTTTCATGCATCCCACTTCCGCAAAACCACCAACACCAACATGAAGCAATCTGAATGCATGCGACGTGCCTATGCGTGCTTTGTGACATGAGTAGAGTGTTTGTTTGCCTTCTCATTGACTCGACGGTTGGATCTGATCAAATGATGCTTACTAGGTGTCACTAGTCCGTGATTGTGATGCTCAACGAATGAAGCTATCTTATACCTGTTATCACTAGGCCTCTTGACAAAAATACGAGCATCACATCCACACCTTGTTTCGTTTCTTTTACGTTTTTTTGAACTCTTCTTTGAGGGATTGGTGGTTGTACTCGTGGTAGCTCTCTGCGAGGGATTAGTAGTATTTGTACCTTTTGCCGATTTATATCCTTGCCTGTCACATAAGAAGCGCTTCCATAATAGTACATCATCCTCTAACTTCTTCTGCTGCCCGATATGGACTCCAAATCCAACGTGATGCGCATATGACTTGTAAAATTCTTCGACTGAGTCAATATCGTCGAATATCATCCCTACTACGGGCTTCATTTCCTCTTCACACTCAGGGGTAAACGATGAACACTGTAATAATAACATAAAGATGAGTCAATCTGTACCACAACACACATCCACATTAAATTTAAAATCGGAGTACACAATGTAGTGTCTGGCTAGATACTCACACGTAGAGGTATCCCTGTTGTTTTCCCGGGCGTATTGAAACAATCAATATTACTTGGTGGGGCGTTTGCGTCCATTGAGGATTGGGCGTCCACCAATTCATGTGCAGGTGTAGCCATGCTGTTGTTAGCTTCCATGGTCTGCAAGGATGGTTTGAACATGGGTTAGTACGAATCTAAACTATGACCATGTATCTCACATATACATATCAAACGTGAGTGATAAATCTGGATATAGAAGCGTGCAAACCACCATGCCTATACGTTGATCTTGAACTACTAGATGCACAAGGCTGTGAGTGCACGCCTTAGATCGATGGAATTTTCTATTGTATAGCCAACAAGACATGCGTACACGGATATAAGGATGGAAAATACAATGATCGGGTCAAAGCCCGGTTGTGCACTAGATGACCACAAGTTGTCAATGGTGCCGGGAAAAAAAGGAACGTCTGATCGTGATTGTCACCTTATCTACCTGCAGCGTAGAGGAGCTGCTCAGGAGAGTGGGAGCCGGGTGTAACCTGTGTCAGCCGCCGGCCGTAACCCTAGAAGGAGTAATGCCTAAAGAGAAAGAACGGATCTGTTGGAGAAGAAGGATGCTCGGTTTGGTACAGCCGATACGTGTAGGGGGGTTTTCACAAAAGATTAAGTTAAGTGGAGGTGGGAGCACGGCAATTTATATCTGGCCACAGTTTCCGGATCAGACGACTCAGGCTAATTTGTTTGCATGATTGCACTGTTGGAGATATGCCCTAGAGGCAATAATAAATGTAGTTATTATTATATCTTTGTGTTTATGATAAATGTTTACATTCATGCTATAATAGTATTAACAAGGAAACATTAATACTTGTGTGATTTGTAAACTTAATTTGAAGTCACTAGTAAAGCCTCTATATAATACTAGCTTGTTGATTAATAGATGATTGTGGTTTCCCTGTCATGAACATTGAGATGTCATTAACAAACAAGATCATATCATTAGGAGAATGATATGGTGGACATACTCCTATAGATAAGCGTAGCATAAAGATCAAGTCATTTTAATAGTTCAATTGCTATATGCTTTCTGATACATAGTAACCTAATTCCTTCGACCATGATATCATGCATATCACCTTTACCGGATGGATGCTTTGATGACATCAAACACCACACCGTAACTGGGTGGCTATAAAGGTGGCATTGAGTGTTCGGAAAGTATTGGTTGAGACACATGGATCAAGAGTGGGATTTGTCCATCCATATGACGGATAGATATACTCTGGGCCCTCTCGGTGAAATGTAATTCAATTAGCTTGCAAGCATGTGACTGGCTCACAAGGGATCACATATCACGAGAACGAGAAAAGAGTACTTATCGGTAACGAGGTTGAACTAGGTATGCAGAGATACTAACGATCATAACCTCGGATAAGTAAACTATCGTGAGACAAAAGGAAATTGGTATCGTATGTAAGTGGTTCATTCGGTCGCAAAGTAATCGTAGAAATATGTGGGAGCCATATGAATTTCCAGATTCCTCTATTGGTTATTGATCGGAGAAGTGTCTCGATCATGTCCGCATAATTCACGAACCGTAGGGAGACACACTTAAGGATTCGACGTTGTTTGAGTAGTTATGGAATGATGAGAAAGAGTCCGAATGTTGTTCGGAGTCTCGAATGGTATTCGGGATATCACAAGGAGATCCGGAATGGTCCGGAGAATAAGATTTATATAAGGAAAGTCCCGTTTCGGAGTTGGAGAATGATTCCGGTGTTTTCATCGGGAATGTTCTAGAAGGTTCCAGAATGTCCGGCACTCCGGAGGGGAAGGGTACATGAATGTGTTATATCAAGTTGGTATGATTGCATCATGTACTAAGTTTCATCGCTGAACAAAATAAAGGATTAAATCAAATCCTTGTTTGAAAAGTCAAACGCCAAGTTTGAAAGTCAAACGGCTATTTTTGGGAAGTGGAAAAGGAGGAGGAAACCGAGTTGGGGAGGAGTCCCTCCTCCCCACCGCCGGCGCACCACCAAGCCGAGTAGTGGAGGGACTCCCTTGCCCTTGGCCGGCCCCCTCCACCTATAAAAGGAGGGGCAGGGCTCCCCTCCTAGATACACAAGTTCCTACCTCTAAACCCTAGTACCAAGCCGCCGCGGCCTCATAGCCGCCGTCGGCCCTAGGGCACTCGCCGCTGCCGCCTAGGTGAAACCCTAGCCGCCGTCCTAGCCCCCTCCTCGGCGTGTATAAACCCTAGATCGTCGAGGGACTCTCTCATACTCCACCATACTCGCTCTGGCTTAAGGCGAAGCCCTGCGAGATCTCCCCTCTACTTCCGGTACCACGCCGTTGTGCTGCCAGAATCGCGAGAAGAGTGCTACAACCTCCATTTTCTTTGGAACAAGGAGAGGAAGGTCTTCGTCAGTACCGAACGTGTGACCGATTGCGGGAGCGCTGAGCGCTGGCCGGACGGATCGTCTCACGCGATCTTGAGATCGGGAGATCGACTACATCACCCACGAGAATCCGCTCTCGTTAAACACTTTGGAATCTTCGAGGGTGAGTTATTCTATCGACTCGTTGCTACAATCTAGTAGATAGATCTTGGCTTGTTTGTTTGTATGCGGTAGAAATTTTTTGGTTTCCATGCTACGAAACCCTACAGTAGTATCAGAGCCGTGTCTATATGTAGATCTGTTGCACGAGTAGAACACAATGGTCATTGTGGGCGTTGATGCTTTTATTGTCGATTGATTCTTGTGTACTTTGCATCTTGCGGTATGTTGGGATGAAGCGGCCCGGGCTAACCTTATATGACATCGTTCATGAGACTTGCTCCACGCTTGACATGCAACTTGTATTGCATAAGTGGCTTTGCGGGTGCCTGTTTCTCCTAGCATAGTTAAGATCCAATTTACAACGGGTGATTAACAATACTAGTATCAATGTTGTGGTTCATGTTCTTAAGTTAGAACGACACTTATTGAAAGCCCCAAACCACGTAAAACATGCAAATAAAGTAGAGGCGTCTAACTTTGTTTTGCAGGGGTGTGCAGTGATGTGATATGGCCATGATTGTGATTATATTTGATGTATGCAATGTTCCGTATTGTAAGTTGGCAACCGGCAAGAGCCATATGGTTTTCTTTAATTTATGTTAAGACCCGCGTGTCTATTCAAAGTAGTTGTAATAGTTGAAGCCGGTGGACGACAACCATGGAGAAGCGTCATTGACCTTGATGCAATGCCGGTGATGATGGAGATCATGTTCGTGCTAGAAGATGGAGATCGGAAGCACAAAGAAGAAAGGCCATATCATATCACATATTATGAATTGCATGTGATGTTAATCCTTTATGCATCTTGCATTGCTTAGTAGACGACGGTAGCATTATAAGATGATCCCTCATGCACATGAATTTCAAGTCATCAAGTGTTCACCCTCAGTTAGCACCGTTTCTAAAGCTTGTTGTTTTGAAGCACCACGTGATGATCGGGTGTGTTAGATTCCGCAAGTGTATACAACGTGAGCAAGCCAGATTTGCTCATGCAGAAACTAAGGTTTGATCTTGACGAGCCTAGCATGTACAGACATGGTCTCGGAACACGGATCACCGAAAGGTAAAGCATGAATCATATAGTAGATATGATGAACATGTCGATTGTTCGCCATTGAAACTATATCAACTCTCGTGATGATCGGTGTTGATGTGGTGGATTTGGTTCGTGTGATCACTAAAACAATGTGAGGGATGTTGTTTTGAGTGGGAGTTCACCTAGATTAATTTAACCATTAATTTGAACTCAATTTGTCATAAACTTAGTCTAAACTATTGCAAATATGTTGTAGATCAATGGCAGCCCCTACCATCAATTTTAATGCGTTCCTAGAGAAAGAAAAGTTGAAAAACAATGGAAGCAACTTCGCGGATTGGTTCCGCAATTTGAGGATTGTCCTCACAGCTGGTAATTTGACCTATGTCTTTGGATGCACATTTGGGTGACCCTGCGGTGATCTTGCCGATGAAGTAAAGAATGTTTACCTCACTCGAACGACTCAGTACTCCACAGTTCAGTGTGCTATCTTGTATGGTTTAGAATCGGAGCTTCAGAAAAGGTTTGAGAATTCAGACCCATATGATATTATCGAGGATCTCAAATTGATCTTTGAGACTCATGCGGCAATTGAAAGCTATGAGGCTTCTGAAAAGTTCTTTAACTGCAAGATGGAAGAGGGCAGCTCCGTCAGTGAGCATGTGCTTAAGATGTCTGGGCACGCAAACAAACTTAAAAGCTTGGGTATTGTGATTCCTAATGCTTTGGGGATTTACCGTGTCCTCCAATCACTAACACCAACTTACAAGAACTTTGTGATGAACTACAACATGCAAAACATGAACAAGACGTTGCCAGAACTCTTTGCCATGTTGAAATATGCAGAAGTGGAGATCAAGAAAGAGCACCAAGTGTTGTTGGTCAATAAGACCACCAAATTCAAGAAAGGCAAGTCTAAGCAGAAGGGACACTTCAAGAAGGGTGGTAAGAAAGTTGCCACGCCGACGAAGAAGACCAAGGCTGGACCTAAGCGATCTTGAGTGCTTTCCGCAAGGAGAAGGTCCTTTGAGCGGAATTGCCCAAAGTACTTGGCGGATTTGAAGAACGGCAACATCAAGAAGAAAGGTATATATGATATACATGTTATTGATGTGTATCTCACTAGTACTCGTAGTAGTGCCTGGGTATTTGATACTGGTTCGGTTGCTCATATTTGTAACTCGAAAGCAGTCTTGCAGAATAAGCAGCTAGCAAAGAACGAGGTGACGATGCGCGTGAGAAACGGATCAAAGGTTGATGTGATCGCGGTCGGCATGCTACCCCTTCATCTACCATTAGGATTAGTTTTATACTTAAATAATTGTTATTTGGTGCCTGCGTTAAGCATGAACATTATATCGGGATCTTTTTTATTGCGAGACGGTTACTTGTTTAAGTACCAGAATAATGGTTGTTCGATTTATATGAGTAATATGTTTTATGCACATGCACCTTTGATAGATGGTCTATTCTTGTTGAATCTCGATAGTGGAAATACACATATTAATAACATTGAGGCTAAACGTTTGAAATCGAGCGATAACTCGACCTATATGTGGCACTGTCGTCTTGGTCACATTGGAGTGAAGCGTATGAAGAAACTCCATTCCGATGGACTTCTTGAATCACTTGATTTTGAATCACTTGAAAGATGCGAAGCATGTCTGATGGGTAAAATGACTAAGACTCCATTCTCTGGTATGATGGAGCGAGCTACGGACTTGTTGGAAATCATACATACCGATGTGTGTGGTCCAATGAGTATAGCATCGCGCGGTGGTTATCGTTATGTTCTTACCTTCACGGATGACTTTAGTAGATATGGGTATATCTATTTCATGAAACATAAGTCCGAAACTTTCGAGAAGTTTAAGGAATTTCAAAGTGAGGAAGAGAATCAACGTAACAAGAAGATTAAATTTCTACGTTCTGATCGTGGAGGTGAATATCTAAGTTACGAGTTTGGCGAGCATTTGAAGAAATGCAGAATACTTTCACAATTGACACCGTCGGGAACACCACAGCGTAATGGTGTGTCCGAACATCGTAATCGAACTCTCTTAGATATGGTTCGTTCTATGATGTCACTTACATATTTACCGCTATCATTTTGGGGTTATGCATTAGAAACAACCGCATTCACTTTAAATAGGGCACCATCTAAATCCGTTGAAACGACACCGTATGAATTATGGTTTGGGAAGAAACCTAGATTGTCTTTCCTTAAAGTTTGGGGATGCGAAGCCTATGTAAAGAAGTTACAGCCGGACAATCTTGAACCCAAAGCGGAAAAATGCGTCTTCATAGGATACCCGAAGGAAACTATTGGGTATACCTTCTATCATAGATCCGAAGGCAAAGTCTTCGTTGCCAAGAATGGATCCTTTCTAGAGAAGGAATTTCTCTCGAAAGAAGTGACTAGAAGGAAAGTAGAACCCGACGAGGTTGTAGAACCTTATCTCGAAATTGCAAGTAGCGCAGCGCCGGAAGAAGTTCCTGTGGTGCCTGCACCAATAAGAGAGGAAGTTAATGATGATGATCATGAAACTTCGGTCATAGTTACTATAGAGCCTCGCAGGTCAACGAGAACTCGTACCACTCCAGATTGGTATGATCCCGTTATAAGTGTCATGTTGGTGGATAACACCGATGACCCTGAGACATATGAGGAAGCGATGATGAGCCCAGATTCCAATAAATGGCAAGAAGCCATGAAATCCGAGATTGGATCCATGTACGAAAACCAAGTATGGACTTTGGTGGACTTACCGGATGGCCGGAAGGTTGTCGAGAACAAATGGATCTTCAAAAAGAAAAGATCTTGATGGTAATGTTACTGTCTATAAAGCTCGACTTGTCGCAAAAGGGTTTCGACAAATTCAAGGAGTTGACTACGATGAGACTTTCTCACCAGCAGCGAAGCTAAAGTCTGTGAGGATTATGTTAGCAATCGCTGCATATTAAGATTATGAGATATGGCAGATGGATGTCAAAACAGCATTCCTCAATGGAGACATTGATGAAGAGTTGTATATGATGCAAACCAAAGGTTTTGTTGATCCTAAAGATGCTAACAAGGTATGCAAACTTCAACGGTCCATCTATGGATTGAAGAAAGCATCCCGAAGTTGGAATCAACGTTTTGATAAGGTGATCAAAAGTTTTGGTTTTATACAAACTTATGGAGAAGCTTGTATTTACAAGAAAGTGAGTGGGAGCTCTGTGGCATTCTTAATACTATATGTAGATGACATATTGTTGATTGGGAATGATGTAGAACTTCTTAATAGTGTCAAGGAATATTTGAATAATAGTTTTTCAATGAAGGATCTTGGTGAAGCAGCTTACATATTAGGCATAAAGATTTATAGAGATAGATCGAGACGACAAATATCATTGTCACAAAGTACATATTTGGACAAAGTTCTAAAGAGGTTTGGAATGGAAGATAGCAAGAAAGGGTTCTTGCCCATGTTGCCCAATACGACCTTGAGTAAAACTCAAAGTCCGACATCGGCAGAAGATAGAGAAAGGATGAGTAAGACTCCCTATGCCTCAGCCATAGGATCTCTAATTTATGCCATGCTATGTACTAGACCCGACATTGCATATGTTGTTAGTTTAACTAGCAAATATCAAAGTGATCCAGGAGTGGATCATTGGACAGCGGTCAAAAACATCCTTAAGTACTTGAGAAGAACTAAGGATATGGTTCTTTATTATGGAGGTGATGAACAGCTCGTTGTTAATGGTTACACCGATGCTAGTTGGAACACCGATCCGGATGATTCTAAATCACAATCTGGATACGTATTTATTTTGAATGGTGCAGCAGTTAGCTGGAGGAGTGCAAAGCAAAGCGTTGTGGCGAGATCTTCAACTGAATAGGAATACATGGTTGCTTCGGAGGCTTCACAAGAAGCAATATGGATGAAAGAGTTCATTATAGAGCTGGGTGTGGTTCCTAGTGCGCTGGACCCAATGTCTATCTACTGTGATAATATGGGTGCCATAGCCAATGCGCAAGAACCAAGGTCACACAAGAAGCTAAAGCACATCAAGCTACGTTTTCACGCTATTCGAGAACATATCCAAGATGGGGATATAAAGATTTGCAAAGTACACACAGATCTGAATGTGGCGGATCCGTTGACTAAACCTCTCCCGAGGGCAAAACATGACCAGCACCAAACTGCCATGGGTGTTCGGTATATTACCATGTAATCTAGATTAGATGACTCTAGTGCAAGTGGGAGACTGTTGGAGATATGCCCTAGAGGCAATATAAATGTAGTTATTATTATATCTTTGTGTTTATGATAAATGTTTACATTCATGATATAATAGTATTAACAAAGAAACATTAATACTTGTGTGATTTGTAAACTTAATTTGAAGTCCCTAGTAAAGCCTCTATATAATACTAGCTTGTTGGTTAATAGATGATTGTGGTTTCCCTGTCATGAACATTGAGATGTTATTAACAACAAGATCATATCGTTAGGAGAATGATATGGTGAACATACTCCTATAGATAAGCGTAGCATAAAGATCAAGTCATTTTAATAGTTCAATTGCTATATGCTTTCTGATACATAGTAACCTAATTCCTTCGACTATGAGATCATGCATATCACCTTTACCGGATGGATGCTTTGATGACATCAAACACCACACCGTAAATGGGTGGCTATAAAGGTGGCATTGAGTGTTCGGAAAGTATTGGTTGAGACACATGGATCAAGAGTGGTATTTGTCCATCCATATGACGGATAGATATACTCTGGGCCCTCTCGGTGAAATGTCATTCAATTAGCTTGCAAGCATGTGACTGGCTCACAAGGGATCACATATCACGAGAACGAGAAAAGAGTACTTATCGGTAACGAGATTGAACTAGGTATGCAGAGATACCGACGATCATAACCTCGGATAAGTAAACTATCGTGAGACAAAGGGAAATTGGTATCGTATGTAAGTGGTTCATTCGATCGCAAAGTAATCGTAGAAATATGTGGGAGCCATATGAATTTCCAGATTCCTCTATTGGTTATTGATCGAAGAAGTGTCTCGATCATGTCCGCATAATTCACGAACCGTAGGGAGACACACTTAAGGATTCGACGTTGTTTGAGTAGTTATGGAATGATGAGAAAGAGTCCGAATGTTGTTCGGAGTCTCGAATGGGATTCGGGATATCACGAGGAGATCCGGAATGGTCCGGAGAATAAGATTCATATAAGGAAATTCCCGTTTCGGAGTTGGAGAATGATTCCGGTGTTTTCATCGGGAATGTTCTAGAAGGTTCCGGAATGTCCGGCACTCTGGAGGGGAAGGGTACATGAATGTGTTATATCAAGTTGGTATGATTGCATCATGTACTAAGTGTCATCGCTGAACAAAATAAAGGATTAAATCAAATCCTTGTTTGAAAAGTCAAACACCAAGTTTGAAAGTCAAACGGCTATTTTTGGGAAGTGGAAAAGGAGGAGGAAACCGAGTTGGGGAGGAGTCCCTCCTCCCCACCGTCGGCGCACCACCAAGCCGAGTAGGGGAGGGACTCCCCTCCCCTTGGCTGGCCCCTCCACCTATAAAAGGAGGGGCAGGGCTCCCCTCCTAGATACACAAGTTCCTACCTCTAAACCCTAGTACCAAGCCGCCGCCGGCCCTAGGGCACTCACCGTCGCCGCCTAGGTGACACCCTAGCCGCCGGCCTAGCCCTCTACTCGGCGTGTCTAAACCCTAGATCGTCGAGGGACTCTCTCATACTCCACCATACTCGCTCCGGCTTAAGGCGAAGCCCTGCGAGATCTCCCCTCTACTTCCGGTACCACGCCGTTGCCGCGAGGAGAGTGCTACAACCTCCGCTGCTTTGGAACAAGGAGAGGAAGGTCTTCGCAGTACCGAACGTGACCGATCTGGGAGCGCTCGAACGCAGCATAGCCGGAAGGATCGTCTACGCGATCTTGAGATCGAGAAGAGTACGACTACATCACCCACGAGAATCCGCTCTCGTTAAACACTTTGGAATCTTCGAGGGTGAGTTATTCTATCGTCTCGTTGCTACAATCTAGTAGATAGATCTTGGCTTGTTTGTTTATATGCGGTAGATTTTTTTTGTTTTCCATGCTACGAAACCCTACATGCACAGGTCGGATGATTGCATAGCAAATGCTCCCATAGGATTAATAGCTACTAATACTACTAAAATATACTCCCCCGTTTCATAATATAAAATATTTTAGCTTTGTGAAGACATTATCTTCATAAAGCTAAAACGTCATATATTATGAAATGGAGGGAGTATCTTTCTCACAAACTCATCTCCAAAACCTTCCTAGGTTAAGTGCCCTGAAAAAAAGGTGCCTGCAAAAAAAGTGACTGACTCATGTTGTAAGGTTTTTCATGGTGGGCTGCGTCCAGTTTGGATCTCAGTTTGTTCTTTGGTGATGCTTGTGAGTTTATGCTCCTAGAATGGTGGTGACAACATTGAGAGGATTTTAACCGTTCTTTCAGTTCTCACTTTTGATCCTTTGTTCTAGAACAAAGCTCTCTAGAAAGCTCTTCTGAATTTTTGTGTACTTCAAGTGCTAAAGATACATATTCAACTATGTACAAATAAAATTTAATTTTTTTCATTTCCTATGACGGGCATCCATGAAAAAAGTGATCAATAGTTAGAGGGATTTCATGTTTGTTGTGAATGGTTTGTTCCTTTCCGGACAAGTTGTGCTAGAATGAAGTATAGACAATGAGGAGAAGCTTGCATTTTCACCTAGTTTCATATGATATGCTCTCGTTTCTTTTGAACAAAACCAACTATCCATTGGAGATATGTGCTCCACCTCATGTTCGGTGGTGGTGCTCTTAATTATATGCAAAAAAAATTGAATTTTCCAAATGTAGTGTGCTCCACCTCATGTTCAGTGGATGTTGCTCTTAACTACATACATAAGTGTGCGAACTTGCATGCAGTGTTCCAATCATAAGCAGGATAGATTGTATGCACCAAGAATATGATTTTTTTCATAAACTTTGAAGCAAGAATTTTGTGTCGTCAGGTGCATCATTTTGGTGTATATGGTAGAATTCACTATTTATTTAAGGTACCGATAAAGTACTCACAATTGTTAACCTACTGATGTACTGAGCTCATAACCAAGGCATTCTAAGCTACCACAAGTAAATTGCAATGGATTCATGTCGTTGCCTACTAGTTAAGTCTTTTATAAGGAGCAGACCGCTTGAAGCCAATGATGAAGAGCTTATCTCTCATTTTACTTCCATGCCAACGACATCTCTTATTTCTCCACATACCAGGGGTTTGAATCTCATAGGTATAGGATTAGAAGGTACCAGGAATTAGGTATGGATAACCAGAGTTACAACATGCACCAACCTCTTGCGACAGACACCGTGCACATGTCTCCTCTGCTGCCTCCTCAACTATTATCCCTCCACTAACCTTCGAGGCCTCCTACTCCCATCTTCATTCACCACCATTCCTCACCAGAGAGCAATGCTATGAAAATCTCTTGCTTGGCCAAGGTAGAGTATGATTCGTTCACATCAGAAAGAACTGATTAGATGGAAAAAGATGGATGTGAGAAATAAGGTTGCGTGGACACTCAAGCGTCCAAGATTATAATCTTCTAGGTTTGGGTATCTATCAAATCATGATTGGCGCAGATTGGAGAGCGCGGATTTGCATTATTTTAGCCTACCTCGTAGAATGTGATATATACAAGTTTCACGAGCTTAGGGACTAGATGCGCATGACATTTACAAATCAAGAGGCACTAACCAAAGTTGAATTATTTATCAACATTTTCAATAATATATTTTTCTTGTAATACAAATGTCTGGATTTTTGGGAGTTTTTAACTACATGACAATATGGATGCTAGACTTCATCATTTATTTAATGGAGTAATAAAAAAATACTAGGATCCGCTGACCTACTGATGTACATAGATCATAAACAAGGAATTCTTAGCTACTGAATAGGCAATGAATTCATGTCTTTTCTTACCATCCAAGCCTTTTATAAAGGACAATACTTCCGAATTATGAAGATATATAGATTATTTCCCATTTTACTTCTATGAATCGGAGTTATCCAATCATTTTTTGTGTTCTTACACACTAGGGGTTTGAATTTGATAGGCATAGGCATAGGACACATCAGCAATTACGAATGCATAACCGGAGATACAACATGTGAAAATGGATGACTCAATCATGACACCATCCCCTCATGCTCATGTCGATTACCTATGGTCAATTTCAGATTCGAAGAATTCCTAGAAGCTAATATTCGTGCGTCAACTTTGAAAATTTATCCTTGTCTTGGCCCAAACAAGGGCATTTGATCAACGGTGTACAGTGTAGTTATCTTGATCTAGAACCGACGGTATACCACTCAACTGCACATGTCCTCACATGGAGATCTTCAATATCTCTCTCACTCTGCCCTACTTTCACTCATCCACCCTAATTAGTTTAATTTTCCTTATCTCCCCCCTCTTCTATATGGAATTTGATTTTCTCTTGGCCATTTAGTGTTGAACTTCATATGATTGGACCTAATTTGTTTTGAACAAATCATCCATTGGAGATATATGCTCCACTTTATGTTTAGAGGGTGACGCTCTTAACTATGTTCAAGAAATTTTATAATTGAAAAAATTATATTGAGAAGTAATCTCTATGGAGATGAATCAATTTGTGTCAAATGTGAAGTGTGTCAACTTTCTTAATATAAACGGGTTCCTTCATGTGACGGATTATTTTTCTTTCTTATCCATGAACTACGTGACAATAAATTGTGTGTTATCTAGGTGCATAGTTTTGATGCGGATGCCAGACTTCATAATTTATTTAATGGATTAATAAAAATCACCACGAGCCGCTGACCTACATGTGTACCTAGCTCATAACCAACGGATTTTTAGCTAGTACTGAATAGGCAATGAATTCATGTGGGTGCTTACCATCGAAGCCTTTTATAAAGGGCAATACTTTTCTAAAGCCGAAGAGATATAGCTTATTTATCATTTTACTTCTATCCGTCGGAATTATCCAATCAATGTTTTTGTGTCCTTGCACACTAGGGGTTTGAATTTCGTAAAGTATAGGCATAGGAGACATCAGAAATTACCGATGCATAGCCACAGTTATATCATGAGCAAACTGGTTGACCCAATCATCGTACGAGTCCCTCGTGCTCTGCCTCCTCAACTCTTCTCCCACCGATGTCCATCCACCGACCTTGGGAGACTTCTCCTGCAGAAATCCTTCACGCCATGCTCTCATGTCATCGAGGGAGCATTAGTAGGTACGGAAAAGGTGGCAGATGACTGCTGATAGAAAGAGGGTCGCGTGGATAGAGAGAATGGCTTAAGATGCACACCATGACACCATGATCACAATATGGTACTCAACTCGTTGGGCCCTAGTGAAGGAGATATATCCTAGAGGTCAATAATAAAGTTGCTTTATATGATATATCTCTAATGTTCATAATACTTTTGTATCATGATGGAACTGTATTAAGTGGGAATATTAATACATGTGTGGTATATAAACAAACTAGGTCTCGAGTATCCTCTAGTACTAGTTCGTTGTGTAGCTGATGATCAAGATTTCCCGATTATGGACTTATTAACTTCAATTGACAACGAGTACCCTTCATTAGATAAATGAAGTGATGGACACATCCGACCATAGAATTGCAATGTGATCCAGTCACAAAGTTCAATATTGCAATATCTAGAAAAGCGTAGTGATTCGGTCCTTCGACCATGAGATCATATTAATCATTATCTCTCGAGGATGCTTTGATCACATCAACCGTCATGTGCGCAACTGGGTAGCCATAAAGGTGTGTATTAGGTATTACAGAGGAATAGGTTGAGGCCTATGTATCGAGATACGGGTTTTCCTATCCGAGTGAAGGATAGATACTCTGGACCCACTCGGTGAAATTACATCAATGAGCTTGCAAGCATGACTAGGTCACGTGGATGTAATATTACGGGAACGAGTAAACATGTTTGTCAGTAACAAGATCGAACAAGGTATATCGACACCAGAGATCATGTCTTGGAAAAACCAGGTATCATAGTGCAAAGGAAATGGAACTCGATGTCTAGAAGGTTCAATCAATCAAATTCGTGGAATATGAAGGGGCCATCATGAGTTTCTAGGCACCGCTATTGTTCATTGATCAGAGAGATGTCTCTATCATGCCTGAGCATTCCCGAACCATAAGGGTGTCACGCTTAAGGGTAGAGACACTACGGTTTGATTCGTTGTCGTAAGAGAAATAGGAAGAGAGAGAACCAGAAATGTTTCGGAGAGATACCGAAGTGTTCGAAGATTATTCAAAAGGAGTTTTGAATAAAGGGAATTAAATAAAAGGTCATTAAAATTTTATTAATGGAATTAATATTAAATATATTTACTTAACAAAAGGAAAAGGGCAAAATCCCTACATGGGACCTCCCCGGAGGAGAGAGGGCCCGAGAGGGAGCCACCGGCCCTTGGAAGGCCTTGGGCACGCAAGGTGGGGGCACCCACCGGCGTCGGCCCCTAGGTGGGCTAGGCGCGCGGGTAAGGCCCACCCTACCCGCCACCTCCTCCCCATCTCCTCCCAAGTTTAGACCCACCCCGGGACTTGGAGGGGTGGGAGTGCCCAGTATTTCCCTATATAAGGGGGGGGGGGTGTAACACCCTCAGAATCGGACCTATGCAAGTTTTAGCAAAATTCGCCAAACCCGCATAGAAACGATTCAAAGGTGCCCACCAGGCACTTTCGTGCGGGTGGAAAACGAAGTAATAACATTACACAACAGTCCTCGATGGGATCCACAGAACAGATATATATAACAGCGACTCAAAGAGTCAAGAATACAGATATATTATACAAGATCCAAATCACCTTGAAAAAGGTAGGGCGTCCGACTACGGACAAGAAGCAAATGGGGCTAAGAGCCCTGAAGAATAACCAATGGCGTCCATAACCCTGCCCAGGCCAAGCCGGAAGGGTAACCCTGCTAACGGCGTCGATCTCCAAACCTGCTTAACAAAAGGGGTGCCGACAAAGGGCAAAGCAGAAAACAAAGAAGGAGCGTCAGTACTGAGGCCAGTACACGGCGAGGCTAGAATTCGGCGGTCCTCGCCTACATAGGTATGGTGGACTGAGCGGCAGCATGCACTAAACAACCTATAGAGACTCGATACAACTGGCGGATATCAGAGAGGGATAAGAATGACCTAACCGGATCCAACCTGAAATTAATCACCAAACAAACCCATCCTGGTGTTTCCCCCTCGAGACCAAACGAGGAAGTCAACCGAGGAACTCACACCGTTGGCAGTTTTATTTATTCAGTTATTGTTGCCGCAATTACTAGTCAGGTTTAAATAATTCCGATAATGTAAGCGTGGGCACTTTTAGTTAACCATTCCGTGATAGTTGCGGTAATTACTAGTCAAATACAGATAGCATGATATAATTCCAAAACCCAGCAGTTGTTGGAACTTTTATTCAGCCATTCCGTTGTAGTTGCAAGATTTACTAGTCAGGTACATTTGTCGCAAGCGACAACCAAACAAGCAATTGTGGGCAGTATTAATTAGCCATTCCATTATAGTGAAGCTGATTACTAGTCATTATAAGTCAAATTTATAGCAGTAAACTTTAGTTATGCTTGTCTATGATCGAGATACTGTGCTCCAAGTCGTCCATATCCGCGGACACGGCTTTCAGAAAGTTTTACCCGGCCGGGGTGCACCAATAGCAACACACGCTCGATCAACCTCGGAAAAACCAAATCAAAACCCAACGAGGCTTTCACGACTGAACAATCACAGGATTCAGAAATATTTCAGGGGGCCACCCCTTAGAGTAGAATCCGCAACGGAGTAAGCAAGCTCCGAGACGGCCTCAAGGTTATGGAGACGGCTGTGAGCATCGGGAACCCGAAAGTGTGGCTGGGCTTGTCGACACCATGAAACGGGCCATTATGTCCTAAATGATGCAGTGTGCTCCTCGCAATCGTAAATAAAGCGGTAAAGCATGGCATAAGTACAGGATCGTAATAAAACCTCAAACTAGTTTGTGGCCCCAAGAAATAAGACGGAATCAAGCTCTGGTTCAGGGGGGTCCCATATACCTCCCGGATGTGGATAGCGCGCAAAATCAAGGAACAGGTATCAAGTACTCGGGGTCTTACGGGACACAAGTGGGCGTTCGGAAACCAAATATTATCTATCACCCACCGATGCCTCTGCTTATTCAATTTTAGTTGTTAAGCAGAAATTAAAGTGACAATAAGTAAAACTAGAATCATCTCCAACATCAACATGCGGCAATACATCAACAACTGTGGCATATGACGACACACAACAGCAATATAGCAAGCGACGGCGACGCGCAAGACCAACTAGCTACCAAACAACAGGCAATAGGGTGTGTCCAAGGCAATATATGGCTGCAAGGGATAACAAGGGTGCGGAATCTAGAGCATCGCAACTCCGATAGCAATAGATCAACAGGGGGAAATAAAGACTATAAAAGTAAGATAGGTAGAAAGGGGGAGATGCTCGCCTGAAAACATTGTCGAAGGTTTCAACCGAAGATCGGGGCGGAGCTCACATCAACTCAACGGCCTTATCCGCGAAGAAGCAAAACACTAGAATAAACCGGATGCAATATTTAATAAACGGCAGAAGATCGGCATGATGCACGCATGATGGATGGCATGGCAAAAGGTGCAATGCAATTAGGTCAAATTAAGCGGAACCGGGGTCCCGACAATTAATTAGATGGTTTAAGTTGTTTAGAACCCCCGCAATTTTAAATGTTGTTATATCAAGGCGAGATGAGATACCGGTTCGCTACACAAGTTTAAATGAGGCCAATATAAGGCTAGATTTGCCCGCATATGGGCCCCATATTTAATTATTAGGTGAATCGGCATAAGGCCCCCCAAACCACAGATATGCATGCGAGATGTGATTAAATATGCAACAAGTTGTTAGGTTATAAAAATAGGGTTCGAGGAAAAGGGGCACACATCAGAGGGGGCTCGACGATCTTGGGGTTCCGAGGTTCGGGGTTGGTCTCGGGGCCCAGGGTTCGACGGTTCCGTTCTCGGATAGCGGGGTGGATCTCGTCGCATCGGGTCTCGATCATGTCGACGGTCGTGTGGCGTTCGGGAAGCTCTGTTCCCGATGAAGAACTTGGCGAGGAGAGCTTGGGGTTCAGAGGAGAGCATGTAATTCCTTGTTGAAGATCTTGGGACTTGTCTTTGTTTGTCAAGAGAAACTTGTCGTGGCACTCGGGCCGCTGGATGCACATCGGTACCCAACTTCACTTGTCGCCGATTACTTGGACAAGGACCCTCGGTCAACGAGCTCGCGGCGATTGGCGGTTCGAGCTCGACGGAGGGCCCGCAGGAACAGTTCGTGGGGGCCCATCTGGCGGTGGCGCAGAATCTTCGGCGGCGGAGGCTGGCGCAGTGGCGGGCGCTGGGGTCCCGCGAGGAGGCGAAGGGCGGAGCGCGCGCTGGTGGCGGTGGACCGACGGGCGGCTCGGGGGACTGGTCACCGGCGCGCGCTGGGCGAGCTGGGAACGGTCGCCCGGCATGGCGGGCAGCGGCGGAGCGGCGCTTGAGGGAGGAGGCAGGAGGGCGGCGGCGTGGCGCTGAGGCGGGCGCCGCGGAGGAGGGTGCAGGCGGTCGTCGCGAGCTCGGGAAGGCGGGCGTCGGCGCGGCGAGCACGCACCGGCGGCGGAGATGGGGACGCTGAGGCGGGCTGTCGATGGCGAGAGAGGCCGTCCGGCGCGCTGGAGGTTCTCTGGCAGGTCGGCGGGCGGGCGGAGAGGGTCTCATGGGCGAGCTCGGCTGAGGCGGTCGTGTGGAGGGGCCGGGGTTGCTGGCGGAACGCCAGCGGCGAGGCCGGGAGAAGCGGCGTCGGCGCCGCTCAGGGCGGCGGAGGGCTCGAGGCCCGGCCGGAGGGCTTATGGAGCCTTGGCGAAGCTTGAGGGCTAGGGCGGCGGGAGACGTGGTGGGCGAGCGGCTAAGCGGAGGTGGGCGGCGCGTGACGGGCGGCAGGGATGGGCGGCGCGGTGAGCGAACATGGGGAGGAAGGCCGCTTGGGGAAGAAGCACAGTGGGCGGCGCGGTGGGAGTGGCGGGCAGGGGCCCAGGAGGCAGTGGCGTGCGGCGGTGTGTGCTCTATTGAGGTGGGACCGGTGGCTGTGTGGTGGGGGATTGTCTGGAGTAGGTGGGATCTAGTGTGGGAAAACTGGGTGGGGTGTGGTGTGGATAGGGCTGCCTAGGTGGCATAGTGGGATTGGTAGGTAGCTGGGATTGGGTGATGTGGCGGTCTAGGATAGGTGGGGGTGATGTGGATGGGGGGTGTGGGTAGCTTTTTAGGTAGCTCTAGGATTTAGGATGGGGCAGGTTGGACCGTTTTCAAAAAGAACAGGGGTGGTCGTTCGGGTCAATCGGCCCGTTCGACTGCCCCGCAAAAATAAATATAAATTTTATTTATTGCAAACAAGGTTTTTGCAAACCGATTTCGGGCAAAACAAAATATTCCGGGGACCCGGTTTTCGGGGTTTGAAAAAGATGGGGCGTTTAGAAAACAAAGACGGGTTTTGCAAACATAGTTTTGGCAAACAATGCATGATGATGACGATGCAATGCACAAATTCAACGCGATTTTCTAGTAGTGGTTTTGCGGGATGCCACAATTCGACACCACTAACAATGGATCTCGCCCTCGAGATCCGCCTCATGGTACCGGAAGGAAGGTCGGCGATCTCTGTCTTCTCGCTTTGTGTAGATCCTCGCGACACCACTAACGAGGGTTCCTTCTTCATCTGGGTATCGGCGACACCACCAACAAAGGTCGTTGTTCCTGATCGTCGAGAGAGCACTCCGGAAACAAAAGGTCGGAGGTAGAGGTATCACAAATCAAGCCACCCCTAACTTTCGTGGACGGAGTAAATTGCTGGATCCACTGATTCGACATACAAGAGTGAATGATGAGAGCAGTGGTAGGGTAGCTACTCCATCCCACACTCAAACCATTACTCTGCACACGAATAGGCGGATTTAGCAACCTACTCTCGGAATTAGACTGAAGATCTTCTTAGGCGGTATCCGGAACAAAGATATGATGCCAGCAGAAATCGTATGAAAGACACACTGATTAGATTCCGCGATGGTTCCATTGGCATGAACAACACATGCTCAAGGTATACTCCAATTTCACCAAAGCTCGTCCTTCTCATATGTTTTTCAACGACACTGACATCCAGCAAGGAACACATGGGGATAAGAACAAAAGATTGGAGGAAGGGTACAACAGACAAGTTGCAGATTGATGTTCGTAGCACCTCCGTTACCAAAGGGAGAAAGCGAAGCCCTGAAGGTACGACGGAAACCCAACCACGAGAATTCCTGGACTCGAAGAGAGAGAAGAGAGCAGATTCAAAACACGTCGAGGTAAGAGGAGAATAGCAGAGGGGTAAGGAGTAAAATCAGACCTAGTCAGAACTATCCAACCGATTTTTCCAAAATAGTTTTGACTCTCTACTTCGGCCGTTAGCTAGGTTATCCTACATTTGGACTTGTGGGTATCGCAACCGCTGAGCTCGATACCACTCAGTAACACCCTCGAATCGGACCTATGCAAGTTTTAGCAAAATTCGCCAAACCCGCATAGAAACGATTCAAAGGTGCCACCAGCACTTTCGTGCGGGTGGAAAAGCAGTAATAACATTACACAACAGTCCTCGATGGGATCCACGTAGCAGATATATATAAATGACTCAAAGAGTCAAGAATACAGATATATTATACAAGATCCAAATCACCTTGAAAAGGTAGGGCGTCCGACTACGGACAAGAAGCAAATGGGGCTAAGAGCCCTGAAGAATAACCAATGGCGTCCATAACCCTGCCCAGGCCAAGCCGGAAGGGTAACCCTGCTAACGGCGTCGATCTCCAAACCTGCTTAGCAAAAGGGGTGCCGACAAAGGGCAAAGCAGAAAACAAAGAAGGAGCGTCAGTACTGAGGCCAGTACACGGCGAGGCTAGAATTCGGCGGTCCTCGCCTACATAGGTATGGTGGACTGAGCGGCAGCGGCAGCATGCACTAAACAACCTATAGAGACTCGATACAACTGGCGGATATCAGAGAGGGATAAGAATGACCTAACCGGATCCAACCTGAAACTAATCACCAAACAAACCCATCCTGGTGTTTCCCCCTCGAGACCAAACGAGGAAGTCAACCGAGGAACTCACACCGTTGGCAGTTTTATTTATTCAGTTATTGTTGCCGCAATTACTAGTCAGGTTTAAATAATCGTCCTGATAATGTAAGCAGTGGGGCACTTTTAGTTAACCATTCCGTGATAGTTGCGGTAATTACTAGTCAAATACAGATAGCATGATATAATTCCAAAACCCAGCAGTTGTTGGAACTTTTATTCAGCCATTCCGTTGTAGTTGCAAGATTTACTAGTCAGGTACATTTGTCGCAAGCGACAACCAAACAAGCAATTGTGGGCAGTATTAATTAGCCATTCCATTATAGTGAAGCTGATTACTAGTCATTATAAGTCAAATTTATAGCAGTAAACTTTAGTTATGCTTGTCTATGATCGAGATACTGTGCTCCAAGTCGTCCATATCCGCGGACACGGCTTTCAGAAAGTTTTAACCCGGCCGGGGTGCACCAATAGCAACACACACACGATCAACCTCGGAAAAACCAAATCAAAACCCAACGAGGCTTTCACGGTCGAACAATCACAGATTGAAATATTTCAGGCCACCCTAGAGTAGAATCCATAGCGGAGTAAGCAAGCTCGAGACGGCCTCAAGGTTATGGAGACGGTGTGAACGATCGGGAACCCGAAAGTGTGGCTGGGCTTGTCGACACCGCGGAAACGGGCCATTATGTCCTAAACAGTACAGTGTGCTCCTCGCACAATCGTAAATAAAGCGGTAAAGCATGGCATAAGTACAGGATCGTAATAAAACCTCAAACTAGTTTGTGGCCCCAAGAAATAAGACGGAATCAAGCTCTGGTTCAGGGGGGTCCCATATACCTCCCGGATGTGGATAGCGCGCAAAATCAAGGAACAGGTATCAAGTACTGGGTCTTACGGACACAAGTGGGCGTCGAAACCAAATATTATCTATCACCCACGATGCCTCTGCTTATTCAATTTTAGTTGTTAAGCAGAAATTAAAGTGACAATAAGTAAAACTAGAATCATCTCCAACATCAACATGCGGCAATACATCAACAACTGTGGCATATGACGACACACAACAGCAATATAGCAAGCGACGGCGACGCGCAAGACCAACTAGCTACCAAACAACAGGCAATAGGGTGTGTCCAAGGCAATATATGGCTGCAAGGGATAACAAGGGTGCGGAATCTAGAGCATCGCAACTCCGATAGCAATAGATCAACAGGGGGAAATAAAGACTATAAAAGTAAGATAGGTAGAAAGGGGGAGATGCTCGCCTGAAAACATTGTCGAAGGTTTCAACCGAAGATCGGGGCGGAGCTCACATCAACTCAACGGCCTTATCCGCGAAGAAGCAAAACACTAGAATAAACCGGATGCAATATTTAATAAACGGCAGAAGATCGGCATGATGCACGCATGATGGATGGCATGGCAAAAGGTGCAATGCAATTAGGTCAAATTAAGCGGAACCGGGGTCCCGACAATTAATTAGATGGTTTAAGTTGTTTAGAACCCCCGCAATTTTAAATGTTGTTATATCAAGGCGAGATGAGATACCGGTTCGCTACACAAGTTTAAATGAGGCCAATATAAGGCTAGATTTGCCCGCATATGGGCCCCATATTTAATTATTAGGTGAATCGGCATAAGGCCCCCAAACCACAGATATGCATGCGAGATGACAGTTAAATATGCAACAAGTTGTTAGGTTATAAAAATAGGGTTCGAGGAAAAGGGGCACACATCAGAGGGGGCTCGACGATCTTGGGGTTCCGAGGTTCGGGGTTGGTCTCGGGGCCCAGGGTTCGACGGTTCCGTTCTCGGATAGCGGGGTGGATCTCGTCGCATCGGGGTCTCGATCATGTCGACGGTCGTGGCGTTCAGGGGAAGCTCTCGGTGTTCCCGATGAAGAACTTGGCGAGGAGAGCTTGGGGGTTCCGAGAGGAGAGCATGTAATTCCTTGTTGAAGATCTTGGGACTTGTCTTTGTTTGCTGAAGAGAAACTTGTCGTGCTTTTCGGGCTGGATGCACATCGGTACCCAACTTCACTTGTCGCGATTACTTGACTTGAAGGACCCGTCAACGGAGCTCGCGCAGCTTGGCGTTCAGCTCGACGGAGGCCCGCAGGGAACAGTTCGTGGGGGGCCCATCTGGCGGTGGCGCAGGAATCTTCGGCGGAGGCTGGCGCTGTGGCCGGGCGCTGGGTCTCGGAGGAGGCGAGGGCGGAGCAGCGGCGCGCGCTGTGGCGGTGGACCGACGAAGCGGCTCGGGACCTGGTCACCGCGGATCTGCGCGCGAGCTGGGGAACGGTCGCCGGCGGCAGCCAGCGGCAGCGGCGGAGGGCGCTGCGAGGGAGGCAGGTGGAGGCGGCAGTGGCGCTGAGGCGGGGGCGCCAGGAGGAGGGTGCTGGCGGTCGCCGCGAGCTCGGGAAGCGGGTCGCGCGCTGGCGGCGAGCACGGCATGCGTGGCGGAGATGGGGACGCAGGCAGCGGGCGTCGATGGCGAGACGGGCCGTCCGACGGCGGCGCGGAGGTTCTCTGGCGGCGGGATGGCGGGCGGAGAGGGGTCTCGCGGGCAGGCTCGGCTGGGCGGTCGTGTGGAGGGCCGGGGTTGCTGTGAACGCCAGCAGGCGGCGGGAGGAGAAGCGTAGGCGGCGTCGGCGTCGCTGGCGGCGGGGAGCTTCGAGGCCCGGCCGGAGGGAGCTTATGGCGAGCTTGAGGGCTAGGAGGCGGCGCGGAGACGTGGTGGAGTGGTGAGCGGAGGTGGGCGGCGCGTGAGGATGGGCGGCGGTGGTCTGAGCGAACATGGGGCGCGAGGAAGGCCGCAGGGAAGAAGCACAGGGGGGCGGCGTGCGGTGGGAGTGGCGGGCCCGGGGCGGGGCCCAGGAGGCAGGTGACAGGCGCGCGTGCGGTGTGTGCTCTATGCGGGGTGGGACCGGCTGGGGGGCTGTGTGGTGGAGGATTGTCTGGAGTAGGTGGGATCTAGTGTGGGAAAACTGGGTGGGGTGTGGTGTGGATAGGGCTGCCTAGGTGGCATAGTGGGATTGGTAGGTAGCTGGGATTGGGTGATGTGGCGGTCTAGGATAGGTGGGGGTGATGTGGATGGGGGGTGTGGGTAGCTTTTTAGGTAGCTCTAGGATTTAGGATGGGGCAGGTTGGACCGTTTTCAAAAAGAACAGGGGTGGTCGTTCGGGTCAATCGGCCCGTTCGACTGCCCCGCAAAAATAAATATAAATTTTATTTATTGCAAACAAGGTTTTTGCAAACCGATTTCGGGCAAAACAAAATATTCCGGGGACCCGGTTTTCGGGGTTTGAAAAAGATGGGGCGTTTAGAAAACAAAGACGGGTTTTGCAAACATAGTTTTGGCAAACAATGCATGATGATGACGATGCAATGCACAAATTCAACGCGATTTTTCTAGTAGTGGTTTTGCGGGATGCCACAGGGGGCTCCTCCAAATCTCATCCCATAGCTGGACATTTGCCTTCTCTCTCCCTCTCCCCCTCTCACATGTGTGTTCCCTTGTTTGTAACGTACGCAACAAGGTGGAGATTTCTCCTCCAACCCCACGCCGTCATGCTATTATTGGAATCGGTCTGGATCTTCTTCTGCTGCTGCCTTGCTGGGTCGGGGCCAGGGAGACCGTATTTTACACCAGGCGTGTTTAAAACTTCGGAGGCACTGCCATTAGTGTTTCTGGACACTTGATTCCTTTCGTACCTTGAGGTCTGCTACGCTCGGCTTCATCAGTAACGTTTGTGCGGGAACACAATCCCGCTTCTGGTCTTTAAAGGTATGAACACCGTATCCCGTCTGTTACTATACTTTTCCATAGATAGACCTTGGCTGGTGCGTTTGCGTAGTAGGAATTTCTTTGCCACGGAACCCCTTCAATTTGGAGTTATTACCATTGTTTTTAATGATTTATGGAATTTATGAGAAATCCCATTATTTGTTATATAATCATGGGAATCGGAGAAAACCTTATGTTAGTATTTTTTAAAACATTAAGAGACCGTGGTACTCAAAAAGGCGCTAGGAAAAAAAATATTAGCGAAAAATTTCTATACGAATCTAACAACATAAAGTAGGAAGCCAGGGGCCCAACGAGCTGAAAATGGCATGCCAAACAAGTAAGATCGTGCCACTACATGGATCTGGACACTCAAACCTCGGATGTTGTCGATTCCACCACCATCGTCTTCATTTTGCCCTAAAAACCACCCATATGTACCTTCATAGAGGCGGAGATTGAAAACAAAATAACGTAGAGCATGCAGTCCGTCGCCCGAAGAAAGATTGGAGGGGGGACGTTGTCGGAATTGGCTCCGGCTGCCTCACCTCCTTCACCAAAGCCTCCACGACGCTCTCCAGCATGGGAGGGGGGGGGGTACTCCACCCCTTGGACTATGGGTTTATGGTGGTAACTTAATCGAGTCTCTCCATGTATTATCATTATAGTAATTCATACAAGCTATCCTACATGATTACAGTGATATAGATGTAATTCCTATGGTGTATATTGTGCTATGAGATGATATATGTTATGCATTTACCGTGTGTTGGAATGTTTATAGCTTTTTATGCTATGGAAACATATTATGATCTCTAATACAATGGTTTGACTACTTTATGCCATGAGGCTATCATGGTAATGCTTTGTTTTCCCCTATCATGAGGTGTTTTTGAGAGTGCCGAGTGTACGTAGATGAGAGGGGTGTGTGATGTGCACGACAAGTAAACCTATGCATTAGTGTTGAGTGTATGTTTTAACATAAAGGATTATGTTATATGTAGATGTGCACGGTGTTGAAGGGTGTAGCCGAGTGACAGAAACAATATCGCTAAGTGGAAAAAATAGCACCCGCAACGTTTGGTCTATGCACATCTAGGGGTAAAAGAGAATAAGTACTTGTGGCCAAGTGAAGGAAATTTCATGCTGAGTGACATATCACACTGCATGTTCTAGGACATGTTGCCAATATAAATGTTACTATTAAAACATGAAATTTATGTGTACTTTATTATTGATAACATGATCATCAAGATCCTCAGAGAGATAGATGAAGTGAACCCATGAACATAAGTTCATTGTTTATAAGAGTAAAACCTTCGGCTTGTCCTCTTGCATACTAGAGGATTGGGCCATCTTTCGTGTTTCTTTAAATTCTCTATTTTGTTGCACTTTCAATCAAAAAATCATTCTTTTTTCTTTATTTGTTTAGTGCACCTTGGGAACAACTAGGCTTTGTCGACACCATATATAATCTTGTATTGTGGTGAGTATTTTTTGCATCATTAATTATGAACACAATATTTTCTAGAGATGTCTATCTGATTAGATATATGTGTGAATAAATATATTGTCTTCGCATATTTCTTATTTCTAAATTCATGCCCAAAATAGCTTCATGCATTTTCTATATTATTTATTATGTTATTAATTTCGCCCTCTTGGTACTAGCTTGAGTCACCGATTCACATATATATTACGTGCTTCATGAATGACATGTGAAGCAAGAAACTTTGGCTGATGTTAGCTTGAAGCACAAGGTTAAAGTCAACATAACGAGCATGTTATATTCCCATCTTTTCCTCTGGCCTTCAGTATTTAGTTGTCATATGAATTTTTAGTTTGTTTGACCTGGGTTTTGAGAAATCACCAGATAAGTGTGTGATGCGCTGAGTAAATGTGAGTTTCTATTAGTAGAAAGCTATGATATGTCTGTTGATCCACGCCTCTGCGTGGTGCTTTGTCAATATTTTATATGACTTTACAAAGCAAGTTGATTTGGCCTTGTGCATTTCCTTTTGACACAAACAAATAAGCAGTATAGAGTGTTGAACAACTTTTGATCGTGTGTGTGTGTGGGGGGGGGAGTTCTGGCATGTTCTCCTCTCTCTGACCGGTAGTGGAGGCGAGGGGAGGAAGTACAACTGTTCATCGACCGCTCATCTTCGGTGGTGGTTCGATCGAGTGCTCTGCGTCACGAGTACTCTGAATGTGGAAAATCGGCAAATCAACTCCGGTAGCAAAGCTAAGGAGTTATCTTTGGTGTTTGGAGCCTTTGGCCAGGAGGCAGAGTTCTTCCCTGGCGAACCTTCCTCCAGCGGAGGATCTCCCCTGATCTCAGCTTGGGATCCACGATTGGCGCTTCCCCAAGTGGCAAGTTCCCTGGAGACGGCGATCATATCCGAGCTTGGAGATCAAGCAGTTGCAATCGAGAAGACCAGGGACCGGATTGATTTTCTCTCTCTTTTCCCTAGGGTATTTTCTATAAGATTTATAACCTTATCTGCTAATCCCCTTATCCACATGGGTATGTTTGTAAGATGCAATCCTACCATAGAGTAATGGATTGCTCTAAGGGCCTTCGATCCCTTTCCTGTTCAAAAAACAATACGCACAAGTCTAACATGAACAACACTAAACGACAATATCTTTGGTCCATATGAGCTTGTTAGACGGGTGAAGACGATAGTGACAAGGACCACTGAAACACGGTGTCGTCTAGGGAAACACGTCTTAACATGTCAATGGTCCCCTTAGAGTGAAGGGAGGACGAGAGCCTGCAGCAGCTTTCCGCTGAGCGGGATTTGCCGATAGGCTTCTTCTGATGGCGGGGGTGAAGTTCGTAGGGGACACGTGTGTTTGCGCAAATAAACTAGATAGTGCTAACTAGTGATAAAGAAGGCATTGTTTTGTGAGTGAGAGCTTTCTTTAGGGTGAAAAACTATAATCTTTGATCGAACGACAATGGTGTTTGTGCACTATTTTTTTCTTGAAGGTGTCACTATTGGAGAGGTTGGACTTGTGGTGTTAGTCCGGTGGTGTTAGTGTTGCTGCTACTAAGGATCTAATCTTTGTAGAGGGACTTTTCTTTTTTGTACTTTTTCTTTTCTTTTGGTTGTGTGTATCCGTAATACCTTGAGTAATACGTTGTTGTAGAGGTTGGGTGTAATTGTATCTTCACGATATTAATATATACTTCTTTTTAAAAAATGGCTCATAAGCATGCTAGATTATAAAAGAAACACGCCTTGCATGCAATGCATTTGTCTACTAGTATATGTGCAAGTGATCACAACACGAAAGAAAACACTTGTTGACCCAGAAATAACAGAACTAATCCGATGGCAATACTCAATCGACTAAGCAATAACAAAATCGCATAAATATAGATCGAAGGATTTGGCCACATGGTGACCCATACGCATATGTGGCATATTTGACTTTGTTCTGCTAGAAACATGTGATGTTCGACTATGACGCTCCTAAGCATACCACATTATCAAACATGCACGCTTAATGCATTCGCAAAAAAAAAACATACACGCCTAATGGATTTAGCTACTAACAGTACTATATGTGCAAGAAGGTGATCACAGTGCAAAACCAAACTCACTTATTTAGCCAACGCGTTAGCCAGCTATACAGCCATTACCCAATATCTGCTTCCAGCTTATTTAGCGGATCTTCTGAAGTCGTAGTTCCATCTCCACGTACAGAGCTGTACGCTCGCCGGCCATGGTGACCTTCACGGCACGTAGGAGCAAGCCTGAGCTGGTGGTGCCTGCACGGGCGACGCCGCGCGAGGTCAAAAGTCACTCTCGGACGTGGACAATCAGCCGGCGCTGCGGTATTACGCGTCTGTCATCGAATTTTTCGTTCCCCGAGGCGGAGGGGCGCCGCCGCCGGAGCAACCGGCGAGTTCCCTCAAGGCCGCCCTGGCGGAGGCGCTGGTGCACTACCACCCGGTGGCTGGCCGCTTGCTCGAGGTCCCCGGCGGGACGAAGCTGGTGGTGGACTGCACGGCAGAGGGCGTGGTGTTCGTGGAGGGGCACGCTGATGTGCGGCTGGAAGAGCTCGGGAAGCCGCTGGTGCCGCCGTACCCCTGCATCGATGAGCTCATGTGCGACGTAGGCGACCATAGGGCTGTCATTGGCAAACCGTTGCTCTACTTGCAGGTACGTATTATCCATGCGTATACCTGATCCGATTTCGATCGAGTTCTTCTGGCTAGTAACTACTCCCTGCATCTCGCTCCAAATAAATGTCTTAAATTTATCAAAATTTGAATGAATCTATATACTAAATAGTCTCTAGATTTATTTAAATTTTAGCAAATTTTAGGCATCTATTTTAGAACGGAGCAAGTATAATGTTGAAAGCGGTCGATCGACAGTACTATACTTTTTGGATCCATTTAATAATTGCAGATGACGCGATTTAAGTGCGGAGGCGTGGCCATGGCGCAGACCATGTGCCACAGCGTCGCCGATGCCTTCGGCTTTGTCCAGCTCTTGAGATGTGTACTTGACCTAGCCGGCCAAGGTGAAGCACTTCCCGCCGTCGTCATGCCTTCGTGGGAGAGAAAACTTCTCGTATCCTCCATACCACCTGCTGCCAACGTCGACTCCAAGCCGAACGACGCGCAGATACCAAAGGGGCCACCACTCGACGACGGAATAATGCTGACCCGCTCCTTCCTCTTCGGTCCAAGCGAGATAGCGGCGCTACGGAGCGGTGTTCCGGCACCCCTCGGGCGATCCGCCACCGCGTTCGAGCTCATCACGGCGGCCACCTGGCGGTGCAGGGCGGCGGCGCTACGGCACGCGCCCGACCAGCTGGTGCGCGTCCTGTTCACGTCAAACGCCCGCGGGGGATGGAAGCGTGACCCGCCGCTCCCGCCAGGTTTCTACGGCAACGCGCTCTTCCACACGACGGCGGAGGCTGCCGCGGGCGAGCTGTGCGGGGCTCCAGTACTGGCACGGGCGCTGGAGCTCGTGCGAGAGGCCAAGCTACGCGTGTCCACGGACGAGCACGTCCGGTCGGCTTTGGACCTCATAGCCCGGGGCGAGTACCCCCAGGATGCGCCTCCGTTGGACACCACGTTCCTAGTCTCCGACATATCCCGCTGCGGGGATGACTCGCTGGACCTAGGCTGGGCACAGCGCGTCGGCGGTGGTGCGCCGATGACTGGGGATAACATTTCCAGGCTGCTCACTGCTTACATTACCTGCAAGAATACCAATGGCGAGCGGTGTGTCGCCGTGCCCGTGTGCTTGCCCGAGCCAGCAATGGAGAGGTTCACGTCTTCGGTCGCCGCGGTGACCAACGCGTTTGCACGGAGTTCGATGTAGATGCAGGAAGGGGTAAACGCTCCTACATATATAACTCCCTAGATCTGTTCCATTTTGGTTTGCCAAACATATACTACTATTGTACTATTATGAAACGCACTAGAGAAAAAAGGGCCATCCGTTCGCGACCTCTCGGAGCATTAGTCCCGGTTGCGCCACCAACCGGGTAAATCTTGGCAGCGTCCGGTTGGAAGCGGACGCGAGGCAGGGCGTCCGGTTGGTAAGGAATCGTCGGTTGGAGCCACCAACCGGGACTAAATAGCCACAGCCACGTGGCGTACGCACCTTTAGTCCCGGTTCTTTGGCTCAACCGACTAAAGACCCCTGCCCTCTATAAATGCAACGTCCCAGCCCCCTCTGCCTCCACTCTGTTTTTTCGAATGGTGTAAGGTGTGAGGGTGTGTGCTAGTTTTTTCTCATGCATGCATTAAAGGTGTTTGTTGAAATGTTTGAGTGAAAAATCCCGTTGAATTTCTCATAGAACAAAAATATAGAAGGTGTCCGAGACGCACTTGAGCTTTCTCCTCTTTATTTCCCTCGATCGAGGTTAGCAATCTTATCTTTCCTAGGTCATTGATACAATTCATATGTCGGTGTGAATTGGTTATTTCACTATTTATGATGTCCTGTTTTTTGATAAACTTACTTATATGATGCAGATGAACGGTCGGGAATGGATGTACCGTGACCGGCGGGTAGCCGGGTATATCAAAGGCGTGGATAAATTTATCGATGTGGCTACGGCAAACAAAGAGAATGGATTTATACGTTGTCCATGTGCTCAATGTCGGAACAACAAGGAGTACTCTTCCTCGAAAATCATTCGCGGCCACCTGATTATGAAAGGTTTCATGCCCAACTATAATTGCTGGACCAAGCACGAGGAAAGAGGGGTTATTATGGAAGATGGTGAAGAAGAAGATGATGATAACAACTATCATCATATGTTTCCTGAATCTGGTGATCTGCAATGGAAGACAATGGAGAGGAAAAGGTGAAAGAACGGGCATCGGATGAGCCGGTGATGAACTTGGTAGGGTCATTTCGATGCAAAGCGAGACCGTAAACAGAAAATGAGAAGTTGAAGTTAGAGGGCATGTTAGAAGATCACAAGAAATTGTTGTACCCAAATTGTGAAGATGGAAGCACAAAGCTCGGTACCACCTTTGGAATTGTTGCGATGGAAGGCGAGTGTGGTCTAACCGACTCCTCATTTGAAAAGATGCTGAAAATAATGAAGCGAAGTTTCCAAAACATAACGAACTTCCCGAGAGTACCTCTGAAGCAAAGAAGACTCTCTGTCCTCCGGGATTAGATGTGCAAAAGATACATGCATGCATTAATGACTGCATCCTCTACATGATAAGGAGTATGAGAATTTAGATAAATGCCGGTATGCAGCGTTCGGTATAAGATCGACGAGATGACCCTGGTGATGTTGAGGGAGAGCCCCTCGGAAGGGTTCCTGCTAAGGTTATGTGGTATGCTCCTATAATACCAAGGTTGAAACGCATGTTCAGAAACAAAGAGCATGTCAGGTTGTTGCGATGGCACAAAGAAGACCGTAAGAAAGACGGGGAGTTGAGACACCCTGCTGATGGGTCACAGTGGAGAAAAATCGAGAGAGACTTCCCAGACTTTGCAGGTGACGCAAGGAACTTATGATTTGGTCTAAGTACGGATGGCATGAATCCTTTTGGGGAGCAGAGTTGCAGTCACAGCACCTGGCCCGTGACTCTATGTATCTACCTGCCTCCTTGGTTGTGCATGAAGCGTAAGTTCATTATGATGTCAGTGCTCATCCAAGGTCCGAAGCAACCGGGCAACGACATTGATGTGTACCTTATGCCATTAGTTGAAGAACTCTTACAGTTGTGGGGCAAACCAGGTGTACGTGCGTGGGATGAGAACAAACAGGAGCCATTTAATCTACGAGGGTTGTTATTCGTAACCATCAATGATTGGCCTGCTCTTAGTAACCTTTCGGAGACGGATAAACAAAGGATATAAGGCATGCACCTTTGTTTAGATAAGACCGAAGGTACATATTTGCATAGATGCAACAAGGTTGTGTACCTGGCGAATCGACGATTTCTTCCGACCAATCATCCCGTAAGAAAGAAAGGCAAGCATTTCAAAGGTGAGGCAGATCACCGGAAGAAGCCTGAAGTCCCTGCTGGTGATGATGTATTTGGTATGGTCAAGGACATAGAAGTAATCTTTGGAAAGGGTCCCGGCGGTCAATCAGTTCCGAACGACGTCGCTACAGGACACGTACCCATGTGGAAGAAGAAATCTATATTTTGGGAGCTGCCATATTGGAAAGTCCTGCTTGTCCGCTCTTCAATCGACGTGATGCACGTGACGAAGAATCTCTGCGTGAACCTGCTAGGTCCCTTTGTTTCGCTGCAAATGGGTCAACCTGAATGGGGAAGGGGTAAAGATAGACCAGTTGTACGGAATGACAACAGTGGATCTCAACAATCTTGATTATAGAGATAAACCATTCGTCCTAGCCAATGATGTGTCTCAGGTTTTCTATGTGAAGGACATGTCCTCCAGACCGAAAAAAAGAAAAAATATGCAAACGAATACATCATATGATGAGCCAAAGCATCACATAGTTCTTTCAGGGAAAGAAACATCATGGGAATCGAGGACAAGACAGACATGTCAGAAGATTATAATAAGTTTGATGAAATTCTGCCCTTCATAGTGAAAACTGACCCAAGCATTCCGTTAAGTAAAGAAGATGCTCCATGGTTACGTCTGAAGCGGTCATAAGGAATGACATATGCCAAGAAGTTCATGCTCATATTATGTAACTCTAGTTCATGTCTTTCGCGGTTTGTGGCTTGACCGAAGGATATCTTTCGCGGTTTGTGGCCTTTAGTCCCGGTTTTGTAGTCTCAGTTTTTAATATTAATAAATGTCTTGAGTGTTATTCCCGTTTTGTGGCTGGACCGGGAGTGCCTCTATGACCAGTTTCTTGGAGATGCCGGAGGACTGGGCTCCGTCGGCATCTCCCCAAACTGGTAGTGGGTGTCCTTCTCGAAAACCATCTTGCAGCTTGTAACTTCACTAACTAGATCAATACGCCTGAGCTAACTAATTTCACATATTAGGAGTGCCTCTATGACCGATTTCTCGAAGATGCGGAGGACTGGGCTCCGTCGGCATCTCCTCGAACTGGCGCATGGTGTCCTGCTCTCGAAAACCATCTTGCAGCTTCTAACTTCACTAACTAGATCAATACGCCGGAGCTAACTAATTTCACATATTAGAGTGCCTCTATGACCAGTTTCTTGGAGATGCCGGAGGATGGGCTGGTCGGCATCTCCACAAACTAGTCGTAGTGGTGTCTCGCTCTCGAAAACCATCTTGCAGCTTGTAACTTCACCAACTAGATCAATCGCCTCGGAGCTAACTAATTTCACATATTAGAGTGCCTCTATGACGATTTCGGAGATGCGGAGGACTGCCCGCCGGCATCTCCCGAAATCTGGCCGTAGTGGTGTCCCTCTCTAAAACCATCTTGGAGATGCCTCAAACTGGTGAGGACTGGACTCACAAGGATGCATATTTATAGTACAAGCAGCTCGGCATAATGTCGACACTCACGACATAATGTCGACTCACCCCTATTATTAGTCTTGACTCATCTTTAGTCGGTTGGTGTCTCCAACCGGGACTAAGTTCATCTTTAGTCCCGGTTGGTGACACCATCCGGGACAAGGTATAAGCCGCGACATAATGTCGACACTCACCCCTATTATTAGTGTTGTCTCGCCCACTGCGCAATCCCTTGATGCGTTGGTTTCTCCAACCGGGACTAAATATGAACCTCTCTTTATATAGGCATTTCCCTCTATTTATTAGGTAACACTTAAGACATTTATTAATATTAAAACCGACAAACCGGGACTAGCTAACACTCAGGCCTAAAGCCCCTTTAGTCATAATCATGCCTAGTCCTATAGTACGCAGCTTGTGGTCTTCATCGTCGTTGTGATCATCGCCATCGTCACCGCCACTCCGGGGATCCTCGGCCCATCCATGGCATATACTAGGGCCATTCCAGCCTCGGATTCACGGCGGGTGGGAGAGGGGTCTCTGGAAGATGATGCCGCCACGGGACAGTGTGGGCCTGTGGACTCGTGGGCACCGTGGCGAGATGGTCTCCCGCGATGTAGCGCATCACTGATGATAGTACGGTTCGCCCACCACGGCCGACTTCGTTGTGGTTCACGGTGGGCCATCACCCTCGTACTGGCGAGCTCCCTTTCCCGCCTATTAGCGAAGGCATTCCAGGTGTCGTAGTTGTCAGGATCCCACTAGGATCCATCCGCTGCTCCGGTGTGAGCTCGTGGTAGATGTGGTTTGTGATGGCCGCCTGGCGTGCTGAACCTTGAGGGACAGGAGGGACAGGAACCCCTCGGTGCTCGAGAATCCAGGCCGGGCGGTACCCAGTGGACAAGGGTAGTTGAGGCGCCTGGCGCCTCGGTCTCTCGAGGGTCGAATGGCCCGAGGCGTTGTCCATTGTTCTAAGAGAGGAAGGTGTGGATGTGTGGATAGACATGACACGATCACCCTAAATATAGAGGAAAGGGCGGAAAACTTGGCGTGAAGCTTTGGGAAATGGCGGAAATATCTTTAGTCGGTTAGTGACTACATCCGGGACTAAAAGCTCTAGTAGAAAGGAAAGGGCGGAAAACTTGGCGGGAAGAGGTGGAAATGGCGGAAAATATTTTAGTCGGTTTGTGACTACATCCGGACTAAATGTCTTGAACAATGATCATGTTTCGAAAAAACCTTCACAAAATGACCTATCATGTTCGAGGTTTCATGGCTTTCGGTCCAAATGACCGATGTTATGTGCTGAATCACGGCATAGTTTGTGATGTTGTGCCCATATTATGCATGTGTGTGGACATTGGTATGGAGAACAATGTTGCAGGAGGAAGTTTTCCTTTTTGTCGCACGGAAAATCCCTTTTTCCGAGCGCAAAAAACGGGTCGTTTTGTGAAGTAACCACCAAAATGCCGTCTCACAATGCTACCGTCCCATTTTCCTAAAATACCAGACCACCTTACATGGACTATCTCCCAACCGGTACATCTCAAACCTTTTCGTCCATCCCGGGTAAAAAGGACAAATGTCTGCCGAATCGGTAGGAAGTGGGTCCGGTTTGTACTACAGGTACATGATCTATCGCCCGTGATTTTTTGAAAAAATCATTTTTAGACTCGCAATATGTGGTTTCTTCAGAGATCCAATGCAAGTTCTAACGATACCCGTCCCCTATCTTCATGCACACCGGTTCGACCATAGTTAGAAATTCAGATAATTCAAAACGGGCATAATAAATTCAAAAAAATCCGAACAATGAAAATCCTTCGCGTGGTGTCATATTATGTTACATAGTTGAAAGAAAAATACCAGACTTGGTATATTGATCATGTTTCAAAAACCTTCACAAAATGACCTATCATGTTCGAGGTTTCATGGCTTTCGGTCCAAATGACCGATGTTATGTGCTGAATAACGGCATAGTTTGTGATGTTGTGCCCATATTATGCATGTGTGTGGACATTGGTATGGAGAACAATGTTGCGGAGGAAGTTTTCCTTTTTATTACGGAAAAGCCCTTTTCCATTTTCCGAGCGCAAAAACGGGTCGTTTGTGAAGTAACCACCAAAATGCCGTTTCACAATGCTACCGTCCCATTTTCCTAAAATACTAGACCACCTTACATGGACTATCTCCCAACCGGTACATCTCAAACCTTTTCGTCCATCCGGGTAAAAGGACAAATGTCTGTAGAATCGGTAGGAAGTGAGTCCGGTTTGTACTACGGTACATGATCTATCGCCCGTGATTTTTGAAAAATCATTTTAGACTCGCAATATGTGGTTTATTCAGAGATCCAATGCAAGTTCTAACGATGCCCGTCCCTATCTTCATGCACACCGGTTCGACCATAGTTAGAAATTCAGATAATTCAAAACGGGCATAATAAATTCAAAAAATCCGAACAATGAAAATCCTTGGCGTGGTGTCATATTATGTTACATAGTTGAAAGGAAAAATACAGACTTGGTATATTGATCATGTTTGAAAAAACCTTCACAAAATGACCTATCATGTTCGAGGTTTCATGGCTTTCGGTCCAAATGACCGATGTTATGTCTGAATCACGGCATAGTTTGTGATGTTGTGCCCATATTATGCATGTGTGTGGACATTGGTATGGAGAACAATGTTGCAGGAGGAAGTTTTCCTTTTTGTCGCATACGGAAAATCCCTTTTCCGGCGCAAAAAACGGTCGTTTTGTGAAGTAACCACCAAAATGCCGTCTCACAATGCTACCGTCCCATTTTCCTAAAATACCAGACCACCTTACATGGACTATCTCCCAACGGTACATCTCAAACCTTTTCGTCCATCCGGGTAAAAGGACAAATGTCTTAGAATCGGTAGGAAGTGGGTCCGGTTTGTACTACGGTACATGATCTATCGCCCGTGATTTTTGAAAAAATCATTTTTAGACTACAATATGTGGTTTCTTCAGAGATCCAATGCAAGTTCTAACGATACCCGTCCCTATCTTCATGCACACCGGTTCGACCATAGTTAGAAATTCAGATAATTCAAAGCGGGCATAATAAATTCAAAAAAATCCGAACAATGAAAATCCTTGGTGGTGTCATATTATGTTACATAGTTGAAAGTAAAAATACCAGACTTGGTATATTGATCATGTTTCGAAAAAACCTTCACAAAATGACCTATCATGTTCGAGGTTTCATGGCTTTCGGTCCAAATGACCGATGTTATGTGCTGAATAAAGGCATAGTTTGTGATGTTGTGCCCATATTATGCATGTGTGTGGACATTGGTATGGAGAACAATGTTGCAGGAGGAAGTTTTCCTTTTTGTCGCACGGAAAAGCCCTTTTCCATTTTCCGAGCGCAAAAAACGGGTCGTAGTGGTGTCCCTGCTCTCGAAAACCATCTTGCAGCTTGTAACTTCACTAACTAGATCAATACGCCTCGGAGCTAACTAATTTCACATATTAGGGAGTGCCTCTATGACCATTTTCTCGAAGATGCCGGAGGACTGGGCTCCGTCGGCATCTCCCTGAAACTGGCCGCATGATGGTGTCCTCTCTCGAAAACCATCTTGCAGCTTCTAACTTCACTAACTAGATCAATACGCCTCGAGCTAACTAATTTCACATATTAGGAGTGCCTCTATGACCAGATTTCTTGGATATGCGGAGGACTGGGCTCGTCGGCATCTCCCAAACTGGTCGTAGTGGTGTCTCTGCTCGAAAACCATCATGCAGCTTGTAACTTCACCAACTAGATCAATACGCCTGAGCTAACTAATTTCACATATTAGGGAGTGCCTCTATGACCAGTTTCTGAGATGCGGAGGACTGCTCCGTCGGCATCTCCTCGAACTGGCCGTAGTGGTGTCCTGCTCTCTAAAACCATCTTGGAGATGCCTCAAACTGGCTGGAGGACTGGACTCACAAGGATGCATATTTATAGTACAAGCAGCTCGGCATAATGTCGACACTCACGACATAATGTCGACACTCACCCCTATTATTAGTCTCGACTCATCTTTAGTCGGTTGGTGTCTCCAACGGGACTAAATTCATCTTTAGTCCCGTTGGTGACACCATCCGGACAAGGTACAAGCATACGACATAATGTCGACATCACCCCTATTATTAGTGTTGCGCCCACTGGCCAGAATCCTTGATCATGGTTGGTTTCTCCAACGGGACTAAATATGAACCTCTCTTTATATAGGCATTTCCCTCTATTTATTAGGTAACACTTAAGACATTTATTAATATTAAAACCGACAAACCGGGACTAGCTAACACTCAGGCCTAAAGCCGCCTTTAGTAATAATCATGCCTAGTCCTATAATGCAGCTTGTGGTCTTCATCGTCGTTGTGATCATCGCCGTCGCCGTCACTGCCACTCCGGGGATCCTCGGCCCATCCATGGCATATACTAGGGCCATTCCAGCCTCGGATTCACGGCGGGTGGAGAGGGGTCTCTGAAGACGATGCCGCCACCCGGGACGATGTGGGCCTGTGGGCGGGTGGACTCGTGGGCACCGTGGCGAGATGGTCTCCCGGCGATGTAGCGCATCACCCGATGATAATGCGGTTCGCCCACCACAGACGACGGCCGACTTGTGGTTCACGGTGGCGGGCCATCACCCTCGTACTGGCGAGCTCCTTTCCGCCTATTAGCGAAGAAGGCATTCAGTGTCATAATTGTCGGGATTCCAGGGATCCATCCTTGCTCGGCGTGAGCTCGTGGTAGAAGTGGTTTGTGATGGCCTTTGGCGTGCGGAACCTTGAGGGACAGGAGGGCAGAACCCTCCGATGCTCGGCATCCGGCGGCGGTACCCAGTGGACAAGGGTAGTTGGGCGCCACGCCTCGGTCTCCTCGAGGGTCAGAATGGCCCAGTAGGCGTTGTCCATTGTTCTAAGAGAGGAAGGTGTGGATTTGTGGATATCCATGACACGATCACCCTAAATATAGAGGGCAAGGGAAGGAAAACTTGGCGTGAAGCTTTGGGAAATGGCGGGAAATATCTTTAGTCCCGGTTAGTGACTACATCCGGGACTAAAAGCTCTAGTAGAAAGGAAAGGGCGTGAAAACTTGGCGGGAAGAGGTGGGAAATGGCGGAAAATATTTTTAGTCCCGGTTTGTGACTACATCCGGGACTAAATGTGTGCCGAACAATGATCATGTTTCGAAAAAACCTTCACAAAATGACCTATCATGTTCGAGGTTTCATGGCTTTCGGTCCAAATGACCGATGTTATGTGCTGAATCACGGCATAGTTTGTGATGTTGTGCCCATATTATGCATGTGTGTGGACATTGGTATGGAGAACAATGTTGCAGGAGGAAGTTTTCCTTTTCGCATACGGAAAATCCCTTTTCCATTTTCAGCGCAAAAAACGGGTCGCTTTTGAAGTAACCACCAAAATGCCGTTTCACAATGCTACCGTCCCATTTTCCTAAAATACCAGACCACCTTACATGGACTATCTCCCAACCGGTACATCTCAAACCTTTTGTCCATCCCGGGTAAAAGGACAAATGTCTTAGAATCGGCAGGAAGTGGGTCCGGTTTGTACTACGGTACATGATCTATCGCCGTGATTTTTGAAAAATCATTTTAGACTCGCAATATGTGGTTTCTTCAGAGATCCAATGCAAGTTCTAACGATACCGTCCCTATCTTCATGCACGGTTCGACCATAGTTAGAAATTCAGATAATTCAAAACGGGCATAATAAATTCAAAAAAAATCCGAACAATGAAAATCCTTCGCTTGGTGTCATATTATGTTACATAGTTGAAAGGAAAAATACCAAACTTGGTATATTGATTATGTTTTGAAAAACACTTCACAAAATGATCTATCATGTTCGAGGTTTCATTGCTTTCGGTCCAAATGACCGATGTTATGTGCTGAATAACGGTATAGTTTGTGATGTTGTGTCCATATTATGCATGTGTGTCGACATTGGTATGGAGAACAACTTTGTCGCACGGAAAAGCCCTTTTCCATTTTCCGAGCGCATAAAACGGGTCGTTTTGTGAAGTAACCACCAAAATGCCGTTTCAGAATGCTACCGTCCCATTTTCCTAAAATACTAGACCATCTTACATGGATTATCTCCCAACCGGGACATCTCAAACCTTTTTTTCCATCCCGGGTAAAAAGAACAAATGTCTTAGAATCGGTAGGAAGTGGGTCCGGTTTGTACTCTGGTACATGATCTATCGCCCGTGATTTTTGAAAAATCATTTTAGACTCGCAATATGTGGTTTCTTCAGAGATCCAATGCAAGTTCTAACGATGCCGTCCCCTATCTTCATGCACACCGGTTCGACCATAGTTAGAAATTCAGATAATTCAAAACGGGCATAAATAATTCAAAAAAAATCCGAACAATGAAAATCCTTCGCGTGGTGTCATATTATGTTACATAGTTGAAATGAAAAATACCAGACTTGGTATATTGATCATGTTTCGAAAAAACCTTCACAAAATGACCTATCATGTTCGAGGTTTCATGGCTTTCGGTCCAAATGACCGATGTTATGTGCTGAATCACGGCATAGTTTGTGATGTTGTGCCCATATTATGCATGTGTGTGGACATTGGTATGGAGAACAATGTTGCAGGAGGAAGTTTTCCTTTTGTCGCATACGGAAAATCCCTTTTCCATTTTCGAGCAAAAAGCGGTCGCTTTTGAAGTAACCACCAAAATGCCGTCTCACAATGCTACCGTCCCATTTTCCTAAAATACTGACCACCTTACATGGACTATCTCCCAACGGTACATCTCAAACCTTTTCGTCCATCCGGGTAAAAGGACAAATGTCTTAGAATCGGTAGGAAGTGGGTCCGGTTTGTACTACAGGTACATGATCTATCGCCCGTGATTTTTTGAAAAAATCATTTTTAGACTCGCAATATGTGGTTTCTTCAGAGATCCAATGCAAGTTCTAACGATACCCGTCCCCTATCTTCATGCACACCGGTTCGACCATAGTTAGAAATTCAGATAATTCAAAACGGGCATAATAAATTCAAAAAAAATCCGAACAATGAAAATCCTTCGCGTGGTGTCATATTATGTTACATAGTTGAAAGTAAAAATACCAGACTTGGTATATTGATCATGTTTCGAAAAAACCTTCACAAAATGACCTATCATGTTCGAGGTTTCATGGCTTTCTGTCCAAATGACCGATGTTATGTGCTGAATAACGGCATAGTTTGTGATGTTGTGCCCATATTATGCATGTGTGTGGACATTGGTATGGAGAACAATGTTGCAGGAGGAAGTTTTCCTTTTTGTCGCACGGAAAAGCCCTTTTCCATTTTCCGAGCGCAAAAAACGGGTCGTAGTGGTGTCCCTGCTCTCGAAAACCATCTTGCAGCTTGTAACTTCACTAACTAGATCAATACGCCTCGGAGCTAACTAATTTCACATATTAGGGAGTGCCTCTATGACCAGTTTCTCGAAGATGCCGGAGGACTGGGCTCCGTCGGCATCTCCCTGAAACTGGCCGCAGTGGTGTCCCTGCTCTCGAAAACCATCTTGCAGCTTCTAACTTCACTAACTAGATCAATACGCCTCGGAGCTAACTAATTTCACATATTAGGGAGTGCCTCTATGACCAGTTTCTTGGATATGCCGGAGGACTGGGCTCCGTCGGCATCTCCCTGAAACTGGTCGTAGTGGTGTCTCTGCTCTCGAAAACCATCATGCAGCTTGTAACTTCACCAACTAGATCAATACGCCTCGGAGCTAACTAATTTCACATATTAGGGAGTGCCTCTATGACCAGTTTCTCGGAGATGCCGGAGGACTGGGCTCCGTCGGCATCTCCCTGAAACTGGCCGTAGTGGTGTCCCTGCTCTCTAAAACCATCTTGGAGATGCCTCAAACTGGCTGGAGGACTGGACTCACAAGGATGCATATTTATAGTACAAGCAGCTCGGCATAATGTCGACACTCACGACATAATGTCGACACTCACCCCTATTATTAGTGTTGACTCATCTTTAGTCCCGGTTGGTGTCTCCAACCGGGACTAAAGGTTCATCTTTAGTCCCGGTTGGTGACACCATCCGGGACAAGGTACAAGCCGCACGACATAATGTCGACACTCACCCCTATTATTAGTGTTGTCTGGCCCACTCTGCCGCAATCCCTTCAGTCGCGGTTGGTTTCTCCAACCGGGACTAAATATGAACCCTCTCTTTATATAGGCATTTCCCTCTATTTATTAGGTAACACTTAAGACATTTATTAATATTAAAAACCGGGACAAACCGGGACTAGCTAACACTCAGGCCTAAAGCCGCCCCCTTTAGTCATAATCATGCCTAGTCCTATAGTACGCAGCTTGTGGTCTTCATCGTCGTTGTCATCATCATCGCCGTCACCTACCACTCGGGATCCTCGGCCCATCCATGGCATATACCAGGCCATTCCAGCCTCGGATTCACGGCGGGTGGGAGAGGGTCTCTGGAAGACGATGCTACCGCACGATGTGGGGCACATGGCGGGTGGACTCGTGGGCACCGTAGGCGAGGATGGTCTCCCCGGCGATGTAGCGCATCACTTCGATGATAGTACGGTTCGCCCACCACAGACGACGGCCGACTTCGTTGTGGTTCACCGGTGGCGGGCCATCACCCTCGTACCTGGCGAGCTCCCTTTCCCGCCTATTAGCGAAGAAGGCATTCCAGGTGTCATAGTTGTCGGGATCCCACTGGGGATCCATCCGCTGCTCCGGCGTGAGCTCGTGGTAGAAGTGGTTTGTGATGGCCGCCTGGCGTGCGGAACCTTGAGGGACAGGAGGGACAGGAACACCTCGATTTTCGGCATCCACCCGGGCGGCCGGTACCCGGTGGACAAGGGTAGTTGGAGGCGCACAGCGCCTCGGTCTCCTCGAGGGTCAGAATGGCCCAGTAGGCGTTGTCCATTGTTCTAAGAGAGGAAGGTGTGGATGTGTGGATAGCCATGACACGATCACCCTAAATATAGAGGGAAAGGGCGGGAAAACTTGGCGTGAAGCTTTGGGAAATGGCGGGAAATATCTTTAGTCCCGGTTAGTGACTACATCTGGGACTAAAAGCTCTAGTAGAAAGGAAAGGGCGGGAAAACTTGCGGGAAGAGGTGGGAAATGGCGGAAAATATTTTTAGTCCCGGTTTGTGACTACATCCGGGACTAAATGTGTCTTGAACAATGATCATGTTTCGAAAAAACCTTCACAAAATGACCTATCATGCTCGAGGTTTCATGGCTTTCGGTCCAAATGACCGATGTTATGTGCTGAATCACGGCATAGTTTGTGATGTTGTGCCCATATTATGGATGTGTGTGGACATTGGTATGGAGAACAATGTTGCAGGAGGAAGTTTTCCTTTTGTCGCACGGAAAAGCCCTTTTCCATTTTCCGAGCGCAAAAAACGGGTCGTTTTGTGAAGTAACCACCAAAATGCCGTTTCAGAATGCTACCGTCCCATTTTCCTAAAATACTAGACCACCTTACATGGACTATCTCCCAACCGGTACATCTCAAACCTTTTCGTCCAGCCCGGGTAAAAAGGACAAATGTCTGCAGAATCGGTAGGAAGTGGGTCCGGTTTGTACTACAGGTACATGATCTATCGCCCGTGATTTTTGGAAAAAATCATTTTTAGACTCGCAATATGTGGAGATCCAATGCAAGTTCTAACGATGCTCGTCCCCAATCTTCATGCACACCGGTTCGACCATAGTTAGAAATTCAGATAATTTAAAACGCGCATAATAAATTCAAAAAAAATCCGAACAATGAAAATCCTTCGCGTGGTGTCATATTTTGTTACATAGTTGAAAGGAAAAATACCAGACTTGGTATATTGATCATGTTTCTAAAAACCTTCACAAAATGACCTATCATGTTCGAGGTTTCATGGCTTTTTCGGTCCAAATGACCGATGTTATGTCTTGAATCACGGCATAGTTTGTGATGTTGTGCCCATATTATGCATGTGTGTGGACATTGGTATGGAGAACAATGTTGCAGGAGGAAGTTTTCCTTTTGTCGCGGAAAAGCCCTTTTCCATTTTCCGAGCGCAAAAAGCGGAATTTTGTGAAGTAACCACCAAAATTCCGTTTCACAATGATATCGTCCCATTTTCCTAAAATACTAGACCACCTTACATGGACTATCTCCCAACCGGTACATCTCAAACCTTTTCGTCCATCCGGGTAAAAGGACAAATGTCCGTAGAATCGGTAGGAAGTGGGTCCGGTTTGTACTACAGTACATGATCTATCGCCCGTGATTTTTGAAAAATCATTTTAGACTCGCAATATGTGGTTTATTCAGAGATCCAATGCAAGTTCTAACGATGCCGTCCCTATCTTCATGCACACCGGTTCGACCATAGTTAGAAATTCGGATAATTCAAAAGGCATAATAAATTCAAAAAAATCCGAACAATGAAAATCCTTGGCGTGGTGTCATATTATGTTACATAGTTGAAAGGAAAAATATCGACTTGGTATATTGATCATGTTTGAAAAAACCTTCACAAAATGACCTATCATGTTCGAGGTTTCATGGCTTTCGGTCCAAATGACCGATGTTATGTGCTGAATCACGGCATAGTTTGTGATGTTGTGCCCATATTATGCATGTGTGTGGACATTGGTATGGAGAACAATGTTGCAGGAGGAAGTTTTCCTTTTTGTCGCACGGAAAAGCCCTTTTCCATTTTCCGAGCGCAAAAAACGGGTCATTTTAAAAATTAATATTCAAAAATAGAATATAAGTTAATTCATTTTAAAAGGTTACATTAATTATTTTTTAAAAATAGAATATGTTTTTGAATTATTTATTTAAATCCAAACACTTTTTATGTTTAAAATTTTTCTAAATTCCAAATTGATATGAAAAAAATATAAGTTAATTCATTTTTAATTGTAAATGGTTCATATTTTAAATGGTTACATTAATTATTTTTTAAAACAGAAAATGTTTTTGAATTATTTATTTAAATCCAAACACTTTTTATGTTGAAAATTTGTCTAAATTCCAAATTAATATTCAAAAATATAAGTTAATTCATTTTAAAAGGTTACATTAATTATTTTTTAAAAATAGAATATGTTTTTGAATTATTTATTCAAATCCATACACTTCTTATGTTTAAAGTTTTTCTATATTCCAAATTGATATTAAAAAAATATAAGTTAATTCATTTTTAATTGTAAATGGTTCATATTTTAAATGGTTACATTAATTATTTTTTAAAACAGAAAATGGTTTTGAATTATTTATTCAAATCCAAACACTTTTTATGTTTCAAGTTTTTCTAAATTCCAAATTAATTATCATTTAAAAAACAATACAAATTTAAACCCCAAAATAAAAATAAATGAGAACGAGAGAAAATATCGAATTTTTTGAAAGCAGGGAATATGTCGGTTGGAGCCACCAGGGACTAAAGACCTCGCGCCAACCCTTGGTCTGCTGAAAATATTGGAGTATAGGTCCCGGTTGGTGGCTCCAACCGGGACGTATAACCCTTTAGTCCCGGTTGGAGCCACCAACCGGGGCTAAAGGTCCTTTGGTTATAACCCTTTAGCCCTTCCTCTTCTTCTTCCCCATCACTTCTTCACTTCACGCTGCACAACCGCCTCGACGCGGCAGCTGCCCGAGCTCGCCTCGATGCCGCTGCCGCCCGAGCCCACGCGTCGCCGTCAGGCTCCATCCGCCAGCACCGCCGCCTCCGCGCGCATTCGCCGTCGCCACGACTCCGTCTTCTCGACCCGACCGTGCTCGGCCGGCGATTCGCTCAACCTCGACCTCCCGCTCTCTCCGACCAACCTCACGCGCTGGGTGAGCAAGCGAACCTTCCGGATGCCTCCTTCCTTCCTCTCATGTAGTTCATGCTCGCGTTAGATTCGCGCCGCCGCCCGCCGTTGTACCACCTTCTTCGGCAATCAACAGAGGACGGCGCCGCCAATTTTGAGTAGGCGCGCGGTAACTGGCGATAAGCGCGGCGGCGCTGGGCGATCAAGGTGCGGGCGGCGCTGCGAGCCATGTGTCACGCGACGCGGGCCCACGGCCCGACGTGGCCACGGTGGCTTGGTTGATGTGGCCTAGGCCCAAAGACAGTGGCTAGGTTCTGTCTGGGTAAAAAAAACCAACCCTTTGCTGATGTCATATTGACACATTAATTCAATTTTAAATGATTTAATAATTCCAGAAATTGATATAAACTTTTAAATTCAATATCTTTTTATTTATAAGTCAGAAAAATACAAATAATATATCAAATTGTTCAGAAAAATGAAAACTATCTATTTAACCTATAATCATGCATTGTTCAACAACTTAAATGACAAGTATAATTAGAAGAACAAATGCACCCCTCTCATATGTTAGGAGTTTCCGAGTTAGGGTTTTCACGAACCCGATAAAATCGTCGAGCATGTCTTAGGGTTACATTCCAATGCAAATTAACTTGTCATATCATCATACTTGCTTGAGCATTGCATCGATGCCATGTGTTGATCGTTTCCTTTCTTTTCGGTGTTTCGATTATTAGGTTTATTATTAGTTAGGTATTATTAGGTTTATTAATTAGTTTGGTATTATTGGTCTTCCCCCACTGGTCACCAATGTGGGTAGCCCTGCACCCGATTCACATTGTCGATCCTTGTGGTTATATAAGGAATCATTAATACCCTTAGGTGCATGTGGGTTCGACGATGTGCCTTCGCCAGGCATTCGAACCCTCTTAAATCGATTCCAATATGGTATTTTGTTAGTATCTAGTGTTACCTATCTGCTGGATAGTTTCCCTTTGTAGCCTTATACTCATGTTCCCTCCTCTCATATGCATCCGGGTTTCTCGAACTAGGTTACACCCCTCGAACTCCGAATATTGATTTTAGTTGATTTTAGCTAGAGTTACCTATCTACTACGGTTTCCTTTTGTAGCTAGGTTTAGGGTTTCTCTTCATTTTATTATTGCGTATGTATATATTAGGGTTTCTCCTTAACTTTCTCCTTTAGCCGCTTTGACTTATTCGTTTTCCACCTATGCGAAAATATGGACCCACACGTCGAGACGAAGAAAAGGAAGAGTTGATCCAAGGTGTGATCCATGGGAAGATAATTTAGACGTATCAACGTTTACGAACAACTCCGGTGAGGGTGATCCTCTTTTTACGGAGTAGACAACTTGTTTGAGGTTGAAGGTGTTGCCTTCCAGCGAGAAAGGCGATGCCTTGTGTAATCGAGAAGACAAATCGCGGCATGAGGTGCATGTAATATAAATCAATTCATTAATTAATCATCGCTATCTATATAGAAATAGTAACAACGATCTTTCTTCTTTTAGCCCTCGGATCGAAGGAATCTCTTGAAAAGAGCGGACCAAAAAGTTGCAAGACCATGAGAGGTTCAGGATCGAAGATGTCGTGAGGCAATGGGCAGCGACTCGAAGTTGTCGCAACCAAATTTGTGGCACAATGCGAATGTCGTTAGGGAATTAATCGATCACCATTAGAAATTGGAATAGGCCTGCTAATGCGGATGAAGAGGAACATGTTTATTTGTCCCTAACCACGCCAAAGATTTCTTGTGGAAGAGGCTCATGGTTAATTTCAAACTACGAAGATAGAGCTGGATCCAAATGCGGAGGATCGATTGAGGACGCATTACAACATGGGAGAGCCATGGAGGCTAAGGTCGGGGAGTGGGCTTTGAAGAAGATGGCCCGATGTTTCACCAAGCTGGAAGAAAAGATTGCACCTTGAATATGTCGTGAAAAAGAAGACTCGATTTCAAGAATATTCAGTTTGAGAAGATAAAACCATTACGGGATGAGTTTGTGGAATACAAGAAATCAGAAAAAGCTAAGAAAATGTAAAACGAATAAGCTGAATCTTGCTAAGAAGAAGTATCACCATACTATGGGGCAAGGTGGCTCTGAGGTTGGCATTCCTAAGTGGGAGAAACTTGAGCAGGAACTGCGTGATAAAAATATCACCCAGAGGCAGGCGATTGGGTAGACGTGCAAGGAATTGGTTTTACGGGCATGGGGGCACGTTGGACTCGGAAGGAGGTGTATATATAACATACGACATAAAGAAGACCCTTGCCAATCGAGAGGATCGAAAAGCGGTAAGGCTGTTAAAGATGGGGACTTCATTCCCGATAGAGAGAATGATGAGCTCACACTCGCCCTTGGAAATAAGGAACATGATGGGCGAACACGAGGCACAAGCTCCCAATCATGGAGGACTGGGTTTCTGAAGAGAGGAAGAAATATCTGATAGAAGCCGTCGGAGGAGTAAGGACAGGCGGCAGTTGAAGAAGAAAGTCGAGAAAAGAGCGAATGCGTTTAATTGAAGAACGATTAAGGCAACAACAAGATGAAATTAACACACTTAAAGAGCAAAGTACTACGGCCCATCTCAAGACTGCGCATTCGATGCTCTAGGCCTATCGAATAATCGAAAAGCGATGTGGCTTCCACGAGGTCCCGGTGATGACAATGGCGATGCCGATGATGCACCGACGATGGCTCTGTTGGCTACCCATGGATGATATCACGAGAGATGACACTGCGAGATACATGTCAAAGTTGTGAACATATAAATGAAGGTGGCGGTCGGCTATGCCTTACCAATTGGACCCACACCAACTTACCCTAGTCGTCCGGTTCCAGAGGGCTACGCTGTTGTCGGCGTGGATGAAATCATGCCCACCTTTGAGGTTTTGGATCTTCACTACCCCGCTGGTGAAGGGATGTGATCGTGTTGGGTGGCAAAAGCGTCACCATTCTATGGCCGAAGGATTGTATCGTGCTTGAAATCACACGCCAAGGCCATCTTCGCCACCGCCTCACCCGTCTCCAAATGAGGTCGCTGACAGCCGTCTTCGTCGCCTCACCGGCTCCGTCGCATCACCAATCTCGGTGCAGCCATCGCCATGGGAGCCATCGCGCCTCGGGATAAAAAGCGTAAGCGTGCCGCTCTTGTCGTCGTGGCGATCGCTGAAACGTAAACAAGAGCCTCTTCCAAAAGTACCAACGGTTCCTCCCAAGAGAGCTTATGGTATCTTGAAGAGGAGACATGGCGATCGTTGATCTTGAAGCAGCGTTTTTCGCTAAGGCGAGGGCGAAAGAGCGAGTTCCCCAGACCAAAGAAGAAAAAGCCAAAGTGTTGAAAATGCTAAAGAATCTTCATCAACCCGAGCCAAAGCTGTCATCGGACTATGGCGTTCTATTCTCAAGTCACATGCGGCAAAAAGCCTCGAAGAGCGATCGATGCAAGCGGAAATCATTGCCTAGCTCGGAGAACAAGAAAAGCAGACTTGCGCCCCTCTCAAGGTGATTTCTCAAACGAATGTGGGGTCGAGCAAATATGGGGCTGAAGCGGTATGATCCAGGTAGTTACTGTCTGGAGAAGCTGCCGCTCAAGGTATGAGTATTGCCCAATACTTATCGATTAGAGTTCTTCCCGTGAGTGAAGTAGCATACCAATACCAATACGGAAAACCTCTCGTCAAACTGAGGAGGTAAACAATCTTCCAACAAAATGCGAAGATTGCATAACTGGTACATGCATGCCACAAGGGCCGGGCTAACTGGATAGTCTTGAGGTTACAAAAAGCATCATGGGAAAGATAAGGATGACATGATATCCATTGAATTTGATGAACTATTTCAATTATTCAATCAAGACGCCTTGGACAAATCGATCATGAGTGCCTATTACGTAAGTACTAATTACGTAATTAATTTAGTCTCCATCTATATTATTTTGTTTATTGCATGTATATAATCATCTTGTAATATGCAGAATGAAGATTCTCGAATGCAAAGAAGGACAAATCTAGACATTGGCTTCATTGACCCATATTGGGTTCATGAAGCTAATCTCAAAATAAGCCCCCGGGATACGGAGGATAATATAGTACACGCGTTAAGGTTTCAAGAAACCAAAAGGGAAATACTATTTCCTTACAACTTCCAGTGAGTATTATTGTCTTGTATACACTTTCTATTTTGCTTACTCGATGTTAAGTATATAATTGATTAGTTCTGCATTCGCAGGTACCACTATATTCTGTTAATCATTCAACTTGACAAAGGGCGTGTACTAGTCATGGACTCGAAACATAAACCCCTTGAGACATGGAAGGACATGCAGATACTTCTCCAGCGGTAATTCTAATTATTACGACACCATATCGGCAACGTTCGTGAATTTTATGATATCAAGTACTTAATAACTTATTTTATTCGTTTTCTACGCCGGGCAGCGCTTGGAAACGGTTCACCAAGAAGGCTAGGGGTGTTTGGAAAGAGGAGCTTACATTTCAACCACTAGATGTAAGCACCACTAGCTATATCCGCGCATCTCTTTGATTCTAGTTTTGATACAGTTATTGAAGGGAATATGCCCGAGAGGCAATAATAAAGTGGTTATTATCGTATTCCTTATTTATGATAAATGTTTATTTTGCATGCTATAATTGTATTAATACGGAAACATTAATACATGTGTGTTTAATAAACAAATAGAAAGTTCCTAGTTATGCCTCTCTTATAAACTAGCTCGTTGATTAACAAGATGATCATAGGTTTCCTGATCATGGACATTGGATGTTGTTAATAACGAGGTCACAACATTAGTGTAATGGTGTGATGAACATTCATCCGAAGTATAGCATTACGATCAAAGTCATTGAGTTTATATTGCTATAACAACTTACGAAGTGATCCTAATCCTTAGACCATGAGATCATGTCAATCACTAACACCGGAAGAGTTTCTTGATAACATCAAATGTCACACCGTAATAGGGTGATTATAAATATGGATTCAGAACTACTAAAGTGTTATGTTGAGGCCCATGGATCGAGAGTGGAATTTGTTCATCCCGATGACGGATAGATATGCTCTGGGCCCTCTCGGTGATATCACATTGATTAGCTTGCAAGCAAGTGATTTGATCACTAGAATGTTATATCACGAACGAAAAGAGTGCATGTCGGTAACGAGATCAAACTAGGTATGGAGATACCGATGATCGAATCTCGGACATGTAATATATCGCGAAACAAAAGGATTAAGATACTAGCGTAAAAGGTTCCGACGATCACAAGAAAGTCATCGTTGAATGTGTGGGAGTCAGTATGGGTCTCCAGATCCCGCTTCTGATTATTGATCCGAGAGGGGTCTCGATCATGTCCGCATTATTCACGAACCGTAGGGTGACACACTTAAGAGACACCGACATCCAATTGGAGCAAAAGTTTCATGCCGAAAAGAAAAGGAAAGCGCAGGAATTTATTTCACTAGACACCAAATCAAGCTTTTGGTTGAAATTGTCAAACTGGTTCGCATGTGAAATGGAATACTAGCAAGGGGTTTTATGTGAATGTTTGTTAATTAAAGTAATTAACAAAATTCTGAATAAATAAATAAAAGAGTTTTATTTAAATGAGAGCTTGCATTAAATTTGGTGGAAATTTAATGCATGTGAGTGGATTTATGAGTGGAGGCTTTTTAATGGGAGTGGAGGCTTTTCATTTTGAGTGGGAGCTCCACCCACATGAATGTGGAAGAGGTGGGGCAGCCCCATGGCTGGGCGCATGGCCCCTTGGGTGCCCCTCTCCCTATAAAGGCCCCCTCCTCCTCTCACACTACACCTCCTCGTGAAGGATCTCTCTCCTCTAGAATTTATCCCCATGGTCTCGGACTAGCGAGATACATGTTCCCGGTGGCTTTTCAGCAAGAAAGAGTTGTGCTTCCGCTGCATCGCTGGAGCGAGGAGGCGGAGGTTGCTCGGTGCCTCGAACGTGTGTGCGAGCACGGATGCGCTGCTGTTTTGCGGCGCTAGGACTTCCTCTCGATCTTGAGATCGGCAAGAGATCGTCTACATCAACCACGAGTTTGGACTCGTTAAGCTTTGTCGGTCTTCAAGGGTATGTTCTCTACGGATATACATCCGCCCGTTGTTTGTATATAGTAGATAGATCTTGGTACATAGTTGTTCCCATCGTAGGAAAATTTTTGTTTTCTATGCTGCGAACCCTACAGTGGTATCAGAGCCGGATCTATGCATAGATACTTTGCACGGGTAGTACACATATGAGTATGTGGGCGATGATGATCATTTTATTGCTTCTTAGTTGTACTTTGGATATTGGTGGCATAGTGGGATGAAGCGGCCCGACAAACTTTACATGTCCTCGCATGAGACTTGTTCCACGCTTGACATGCAACTAGTTTTGCATAAGTGGCTAGCGGTGTCTGTCTCTCCTACTATAGTCAATATCTAATTTGCAACGAGTTGTCAACAATTTGGTTATCCTCGTTGTGGTTCATGTTCGTAGGTAAGAACGGTTCTATCTTGAAAGCCCTAAGCCACGTAAAATTTGCAATGGATAAATTAGAGGCGTCTAGTTTAGATTGTTCTTTGGGCTAGTGTTATGATATGGTGATGTTGTAAGTAGAAGTATAAGATGATACTCTTACAACACACATAACGTGTAATCTCCATAGACCTTGGACTTACACATAGGTATGATAGTGATCATACCACGATGCACATGATAGAGATCATATCACGGGAACCATATCATTCCACTAATAAACATGTGATGTTTGATAGCATCTTATATTGCTTGTTTGGCGTTTATTAGCATAATAAGATGATCCTCATTTAGATATCAAGATAAAATGTGTTCTTCCTTAAGTATGCACCGACAATGTTTCGCTTCAAGACATCACGTGATGATCGGGTGTACTTGAATCCACGAGCATATCTCGTGTAAGACGATTACACACGCTGAATACTAAGGTTCTTACTTGGCGAGCCTAGCATGTATGTACATGGCCTCGGAACACGGACGAAAGGTTAAGCATGAGTCATATAGTAGATATGATGCCCATTTGATGCTCGCGCCTTTGAAGCTACGCCGACTCACGTGATGATCGGACTTGGTGTAGTGGATTTGGTTCATGTAATCACCAAAAAGGCACGAGGGATGTCGTTTTTGAGTGGGAGTTCATTTCTAATTTGGATTAGTAGAACTCAATTTATCATAAATTAAATCAAAGTGAATTTGCATAATTTGTTGTAGTCATTGGCATTCGTTCACCACCTTATGCATAGTTGTAATTGAGATAATAGAACTATAGAATTACGGATATATACTTTTAACTGGTATCGTATTGTGTTGAGTGTCAATCTAAAGTTTAAAGTCCTATTGCAAACTTTCAGCAAATTTCTATTTACTCCGTGAAATTTAATAATTGGTATTAAATCGAGAGTAACAACTCCAGTGTTAGTATCTTAAGTATCATGTTTGCCTCCATGATTCTTGATTTAAACATCAAGTTTATCTAGGAGCTGAAAGAATTGTTTGAAAACCATCATGTGTGGGATATAACGATACGAAACAATGTTTTGGTTGCAATATGATAGAGTATATATATGTTCTCATATTGGATGAGAATTTACGAAGGTTGGAGATGCTAGACATCCTAATCATCCAAAAGGGTTTTGGAAAGTAATGTTATACTCACGATTCGCCTTTATAAACTAAAGTAGCTTGATCATGAATGTCGTCATGATAAGGGTGAATAGAATATGTATGTAAAATGTTTACTACACTAAAAGATTACTAAAGAATGGATTTTGAAAGAATACCGATCATTTGATGATGGTGATCTACTTCAAAGTGCAAATCCAAAGGTATTATTATTTGAATATACACGCTTTGGACTATGTGCCATGTATATGGCGCCACTTTTGATGTTGATAAATTCTTTTAAAAGGAAAAGGAAACGCTGAAAGAGAATCTATAAAATATATTTGGCAGAAAAGAAAAGATTGGAAATATCCAATTTAGGTATATAGATGATATACATGTTATGGTTGTATTCTTTGCTTGTTAAACAATGTGGTTCTTGGGTATTGGATACCGAATTGGTTGGTATGAAATTTCATACGGAATGACGCAATTCATGAACCACAATGGCCTAAGTAACTATCAAGAGAAAATGTGATGATGTTCATCGAAAACAAACAAACCGTTGTTTGTATTTCTCGTTGACATCAAAGCTTGACTTCAAGATTTGTTTTAATAATTGTTATTTGAATCAGGTATTATAAGAACAAAGGTTGTTCAAATAATTACCGTATTCCATATAAGATGGATGATTTACAAATCTAGTTGAAGAAAGACTTCAAGATTTGTTTTAATAATTGTTATTTGAATCAGGTATTATAAGAACAAAGGTTGTTCAAATAATTACCGTATTCCATATAAGATGGATGATTTACAAATCTAGTTGAAGAAATCACATCCATAAATCCTAATGCTAAAATGTTGCAAGACAAATGATTGAAAGATCACTTACGAAGTGACATCGCTGTTTAAATTATATTGGAAATAAAACATGAAGAATCTCCATTTTCATGGATTTTTGGAGTCTTTGATTTGATCAAGTGACGCTTGTGAGACTTTCCAAGTGATAATTAAAACTTCGTTCAAAGGCCAAAGAAGAACGAACGACTAAATTATTGGAATTTATACATATCGATGTATGCAGTCCATTATGTGCAGTCGTAAGCGATGGGTTTCAACTTCATATGCTTTCTCCGGAAATTTGAGTGAATGTTCACTTAATGAGAAACAAGTATGAAATATTTGAAAATGTTTCAAAGACTTTCAAGATGAAGTGAAAAATCATTTTAACAAGAAAAATAAATGAATTATGATTTGATCATAAAGGGATTTATTTGAGTTACAAGTGTAACAAGAAAATAAATGAATTATGATTTTATCATAAAGAGATTTATTTGAGTTGCAAGTTTAGCAAAACACCTAGATTTACATCTCCCAAAACACCATAGGAGTATGGAGTGTTTGAGATTTGTAATGAAACCTTGTTTGACATGGTTGGATCAAAGGTGTTATTTATAAAACTGCCATTATGTTTTAAAAGATTAAAGCTTTAGAGACTACCGCTTTTACACTGAAAAGAGCTCCATCTTGATCCGTTGAAATGACACCATATGAGTTATGGTTTGGGGTAAAACCCAAGTTGTCCTTTCTTAAATTTTGGTATGCTAAACATAAGTAAGATGTTTACAACCAAAGTCGGATGAGCATGTCTTTGTAGGTTATTTGAATAACAATTGGTTATTCCTTCTTAACCAAGAGGACAAAAGGGTTTGTCGATTGAAATGTGAAGTCTCTTGAAGAAGGAATTTTTCATAAAAGTTAAGTGGGAGGACACTAGAACTTTGATAAGGTTAACGAACCTTAGCTAAATGTGCTGAGTTCGCAGCGGAAATCGCTCGGAGGCTGCCATAATGCTCATAGCTTATGTGCCTCAAAGGTTGTGGTCACGGAGGTCTAAAGTTCCTATTGAACCAAGAAGGTCGGTTAAACAATCAAATGCTAAGATTTGAGAGTAAATCATTATTGTTTGACAATGATGAACCGAATACATACAAAGAAGCGATGATAGGCCCTGACTCCGTCAAATGGCTTGAAGCCATAAAATCCGTGATAGTTCCATATACGAGAAATCAAGTTTTGAACTTGGAAGACCCTCCGGAAAGGTGTAAAAACCTATCGGTCGTATTTGGATCTATAAAGAAACAGACATGGATGTCTCACATCTATGAAATATTCGACATGTTGTAAAGTATTTTATGACAATGTTCAAGGAGTTGACTATGACAAGATTTGATCTTTCATAGCGATATTTAGTCTGAACGGATTAAAGTAGCAACCACTACATATAATTTGTTATATGGTAGATGAATAAACAAAACAAAGTTCTTCTAATAGAATGGTTACCTAGGACGTGTACATGACACGGTCCAAAGGGTTTTGTTAAATTCAAAGGATGTTAAAAGGGCATGCAAACTTCAATGGTTGAAGTAAGCATCGCGGAGTTGGAATCTTCACCATGATGAAAAGGAGTTTTTTTTTTCATCAGGAGACGATGAAGATGCTTGCATTTGCAAGAAATTAAGTGGGAGCGCTAAGACATATTTCTAATACATTATGTGGAGGACATCTTGTTGATTGGAAATGATGTATCTTTTATTGACAAAGGTTAAGAATTTCATTTCGATGAAAGACTTAGGCAAAACCCGAATATTTAGCGTGAATGTCTATAGTGGATGGTATCGTAACGCCAATATGGTTGTGCCAAACGTACATATATGAGATATTGAAGGAGTTCAATATAGAATCAACAAGAAACAGTTCTTGTTCTTGTTGCATGGAAAGGAATTGAATCAAGATTCAAGTGTATCGACACTTGATAAGTGAAACAAGATTCAAGTGCTTTGACACTTGATGAGTGCAATCACGAGAATGTTTTGATCAATCATACCATGATATGTACACATCCAGATATGTCCTATGCTCTAAGTGTTATGAGCATATACCAGAATGAATCATAAAATGATCATTGGACGATAGTGAGGATATTCTTATGATCTTTTGGAAGAACTAAGAATATATTTGTGTAGAGGTGACAAACAATTACAAATAGTTCATTGTAAAGCGTTACATTGATACTAGTTTTGTCACAAGATACAAATTAAGTTTATCTCAATTTAAACTATGGGTGGCACAATGTAATGGAAAGGAGATTCCATGATGGATTTGGAAGAGTTCCAAAATTAAGACATTGTGACGAATACTACAACAAAAGGCTAAGTATTTGACTGCTATAGTAGCAGCAAAGGAGGGAATTTGTGTCAAGTAGTTTGTTATCAAACTAAGGTGTGGTTATAGCGGGCTAACACTAAAGATATATTGTATGACAATAGTATCGTGTTTTAACCCCGAGGAACTAAAGGTCTCACCGAAAGACCAAATTTATACAATGCCATCTCATTGGAGAATGAGTGATGCGTGAAGACGCAAAGACATGCAAATACACACGGACCTGAAAGCGTCGGATCCGTAGATTATGTCAACCACTTGCAATTGCATATTTGGAACACCAGAAAGCCATAGGTGTTCAATACACAAAGTTTTCAAACTAGATTATTGTCTCTAGTGCAAGTGGGAGACTGAAGGGAATATGCCCGAGAGGCAATAATAAAGTGGTTATTATCGTATTCCTTATTTATGATAAATGTTTATTTTGCATGCTATAATTGTATTAATACGGAAACATTAATACATGTGTGTTTAATAAACAAATAGAAAGTTCCTAGTTATGCCTCTCTTATAAACTAGCTCGTTGATTAACAAGATGATCATAGGTTTCACGATCATGGACATTGGATGTTGTTAATAACGAGGTCACAACATTAGTGTAATGGTGTGATGAACATTCATCCAAGTATAGCATTACGATCAAAGTCATTGAGTTTATATTGCTATAACAACTTACAGTGATCCTAATCCTTAGACCATGAGATCATGTCAATCACTAACAGGAAGAGTTTCTTGATAACATCAAACGTCACACCGTAATGTGGTGATTATAAAGATGGATTCGAACTACTAAAGTGTTATGTTGAGGCCCATGGATCGAGAGTGGAATTTGTTCATCCCGATGACGGATAGATATGCTCTGGGCCCTCTCGGTGATATCACATTGATTAGCTTGCAAGCAAGTGATTTGATCACTAGAATGTTATATCACGGACGAAAAGAGTGCATGTCGATGAGATCAAACTAGGTATGGAGATACCGATGATCGAATCTCGGACATGTAATATATCGCGAAACAAAAGGATTAAGATACTAGCGTAAAAGGTTCCGACGATCACAAGAAAGTCATCGTTGAATGTGTGGGAGTCATTATGGGTCTCCAGATCCCGCTTCTGATTATTGATCCGAGAGGGGTATCGATCATGTCCGCATTATTCACGAACCGTAGGGTGACACACTTAAGAGACACCGACATCCAATTGGAGCAAAAAGTTTCATGCCGAAAAGAAAAGGAAAGCGCAGGAATTTATTTCACTAGACACCGAAACTGTTTCGGTTGAAATTCGAACTGTTACGCATGTGAAATGGAATACTAGCAAGGGGTTTTATGTGAATGTTTGTTAATTGAAGTAATTAACAAAATTCTGAATAAATAAATAAAAGAGTTTTATTTAAATGAGAGCTTGCATTAAATTTGGTGGAAATTTAATGCATGTGAGTGGATTTATGAGTGGAGGCTTTTTAATGGGAGTGGAGGCTTTTCATTTTGAGTGGGAGCTCCACCCACATGAATGTGGAAGAGGTGGGGCAGCCCCATGGCTGGGCGCATGGCCCCTTGGGTGCCCCCTCTCCCTATAAAGGCCCCCTCTCCTCCTCTCACACTACACCTCCTCGTGAAGGATCTCTCCCTCTAGAATTTATCCCCATGGTCTCGGACTAGCGAGATACATGTTCCAGTGGCTTTTCAAGAAAGAGTTGTGCTTCACTGCATCGCGGAGCGAGGAGGCGGAGGTTGCTCGGTGCCTCGAACGTGTGCGAGCAAACGCGGATGCTTTGCGGCGCTAGGACTTCCTCTCGATCTTGAGATCGGCAAGAGATCGTCTACATCAACCACGAGTTTGGACTCGTTAAGCTTTGTCGGTCTTCAAGGGTATGTTCTCTACGGATATACATCCGCCCGTTGTTTGTATCTAGTAGATAGATCTTGGTACATAGTTGTTCCCATCGTAGGAAAATTTTTGTTTTCTATGCTGCGAACCCTACAGTTATTATCATGCTTGATTATTATTTTGATTGAACTCTGTTCTCGTAAAGTGCCTGACGCAGGGACCAGATAACAATCTATGTGGATACTATGTATGCGAGTTCATCCGGCAGACGTGCGATGAGAAGGGCAGAAATTTAGAGCAACTCCACGTACGTAAACAATTTCTATAGTTTTTTATTACAATCAAATTGTGTTTAGTTTCATATTCATAGGGTGACTCCTTTTCAAATCAGATCGAACGTCTACGGACGGTCTTCTTCAAAGGATCGCATACGAGCAATTCAGGAGGAATTGGCGGATTCTTGGATGCGTAAGTCCTAAACACACAAGGGAATACTACTCGGCTGTGTATAGACAATAGGAATTGTAAAATAGCAACTTTCAAGAAATTGGCGGTAGCATCGAATAGCAACTTTTGTATGTAGTGCATGAACTCGATCCGTATTGAATGTAATGTTGTCATGATGATCTTGTGTAATATAAGGTTCCTTCGTTGATAAGTGCAAAACACTAAATAAACAATAAAACAACCTAAATGAATTCTTCGCCGCAAAAGTGGCGAAAATGCTGGCAACAAAATGTGCCAAAATGAATTCTTCGCATGCAGAAATGGGCAAATCTACTGCGGAAAGTTTATTAGTCTCGGTTCGTATTAACCGACTAATGCTCCCCCTCGCGCCTCGATGCCGCCACATGTGCCCCATTTGTCCCGGTTGGTGGGGCAACCGGGACTAATGGTTAGAGCTTTAGTCCCGATTGCCCCGTCCCGGTTGGGCAACCGGGACTAATGGCCCTTACCAACCGGGACGCATGGGCCCTTTTCTACCAGTGACGGCACTACTACTGTACTATTATGAAACGGAGAACGTACTGTTAAATCGAAAAATTATTATGCTTGAGTAATTTGATTAATTGTATCGAGGGTTTATTACGATGTGTGTCCCTAACTCCCTATTTCACCTGGAAATTGGAACTGTGCCACTACGAATCGGCTAATTGCCATCGTTTTGGTTACCGGTCAGGATATCCGGTTACCGGCACCCCTTGGGAAACTGGTTTACCAGGCAAAAAAATCCTGATTTTTTTTGAATTTTAATAAAATTCCTCCATAAATTGTCATACCGAGGAATTTGAATTTGAAATTTCATTTTTAAATTCGTTCGGTAGCCGGTCAGGATTTTCTAGTAACCACGGTAACCAGAAATCCCGACCACCCTCGGGATTTTTTCCATGTCGGGAACCAAAACCTTGGTCCCATCACACACATCCGTTGTTTTTTGACAATTGTACTGATGAGTGGGCCCCGCCACCTGAGTTGTCGATCGCGTGCATCCTAGATTCGAGGATCCGAGCCCGCATTATCCTTTAATTTCCCATATTTCCCTTCTTTACGAACCTGCCCCACTTCCATTGTTCTCGTCCGTTCCCCTGTCGCATAGTTCCGTCGGGCACCGCCCCCTCCGTTGCTCTCCCTATGGCTCTGCTCGTGGCCTTGCTGTCGTGCCCTCCCTTCCCTCTCTCCTTGCTTCTATGACATGTCCTGGCGTGGTCAGGAGGCCGGAAGCGAGAAGCTGAGCCGTCCTTTGGTCGCACGACCACGCCGGTGAACATACAGTTGATCAGACATAGAGATGGATCCTGCATGGCAGGAGAGCATAGCGATGGATCCTGCAAGGCTGGAGAGCACGGACAAGGGCAACACAGGGCAAGAGGACGCGGGGAACAAAACTCTGCAGCTCTACAGCTCTGGATCCCGGGGAAGAGGATTTGTCGGTCTACTACTACTCCATTCCACCACGTGAAGAGGGTGACCTAGAAGACACACCGGGGTTCTTGGTGTCCATTCGCCCTTCGTCGCGACGCATTTAATACATGGAGGAGAAGTCTGATGATGGTGTCTGATGTCTACGCACTTCTGTTCTTGTAGACAGTTGTTGGGCCTCCAAGTGCAGAGGTTTGTAGAACAGCAGCAAGTTTCCCTTAAGTGGATTACCCAAGGTTTATCGAACTCAGGGAGGAAGTGGTCAAAGGTGTTTCCTCTCAAGCAACCATGCAATCAAGATACAAGAAGTCTCTTGTGTCCCCAACACACCCAATACACTTGTCAGGTGTATAGGTGCACTAGTTCGGCGAAGAGATGGTGAAATACAAGTGGTAACGGTGCCAAAAAATAGCTTGACGGTGAGGTAAAGACCAAAGCAAGCAAACATGCAATAGATCTAGATGCAAACGGTGTTTTAATGTTTAAAAACAAGGCCTAAGGATCATACTTTCACTAGTGAACACTCTCTCATATAAATATCCTCTCTTCATGGTACTACTCTTAACTACTCTCCAGTTGGACACTCTAATCATCGGTAGGGCTATAACAACACTTCTCAAAGTCCGCCTTCCCCAATCTAGATAACCCCACACTGTCACCTTGAGCGCTAGATGGTTCCAACAAACACCAAAATTTTATAAAGACATCCAACTCCAAATATAACTCATAACAAATATTAAATCTAGCCAAAGTGCCACACACGGTATGCACACTGTCACTTTCACACACGTGGGGAAAAGCATAGATCTATTTGTTGGAATTATGCCCTAGAGGCAATAATAAAGATGTTATTATTATAATTCTTGTTCATGATAAAGTTTATATTCCATGCTAGAATTGTATTAAGCGGAAACTTTAATACTTGTGTGGTTTGTGAACAACACCGTGTCCCTAGTACGCCTCTATGGACTAGCTCATTGATCAATGATGGTTAAGGTTTCCTAACCATAGACATGAGTTGTCAATTGATAATGAGATCATATCATTGGGAGAATGATATGGTGGATAGACCCAAACAAAGCAGAGCAATTAGATCGTGTCATCGTGTTCGTCTTTGCGAAGCTTTTCCTATGTCAAATATTGTATTCCTTAGACCATGAGATAATGCAACTCCCTGGTATCGGAAGAAAGCTTTGAGGTCATCAAACGTCATCCTATGAGAGGGTGATCATAAAGGTGTCTCTCAGGTGATCGGAAAGTATCTGTTGGGTTGTATGTATCGAGATGGAATTTGTCCCTCCCAAGTCGGAGAGATATACTTCGGGCCCACTCGGTAATCGATATCAACACCGCTTGCAAGCATGTGGTTAAGGAGTTAATCACAAAGTGATATCGGATTACGGAACGAGTAAAGTACTTGATGTGAACGAGATTGAACTAGGTATGACGATACCGACGATCGAATCTCGAGCAAGTAAAATATCGCGAGACGAAGGGAATATATATATGGGATTGATTGAATCCTGGAATCGTGGTTCATCCGATATGATCATCGATGAATGTGGGAGTCAATATGGGTGCCTGCACCCGCTGTTGATTATTGATAGAAGATCATGTCGCATATTCTCGAACCGCAGGTCACACACTTAACGTGTCTTGACGCTAGGATAGATTGGATAATTGGTTTATGAATTTTTGTTCGAGTCTCGGATGGGATCCGGGATATCACGAGAGATTCCGGAATGGTCCGGAGAATAAGATTCATATAAGGCAGTGCAGTTTTTGGAGTTCGGAATTGTTCCGGGTTAATCGGTATTGTACCGGAAGCTTCTAGAACCTTCCGGAAGGGGACCAACGTGGCCCCACCTTTCGGGAGGGGGCATGAGCCTATGAGGGAGTGTCCTGGCCGCATTGGGCCACTGGCACAAGGCCCCATAGGGCCCAGCCGATTCTAGAGAGATTTGACTCGTTTAAATCTCGGGATAGAATCTCTAGATAAGGGAGAGTTTAAATCGTTTAAACTAGAGATAGGATTTCTAGATAAGGGAGAGTTTAAATTGTTTAAACTAGAGATAGTCTTGGAGGAGGGAAAGGGCTGGCCGCCCCTCTATATATAGAGGGTGCGCCTCCCCTACACATCTCCTCCAAGCCCTAGTAGCCCCGCCGCCTTCCTCTCTCCCTCCCGATCGCTTGTAGGCGAAGCCTGCAGAAATTCTCCACCATATACACCACGCCGTGTTGTAGATCCAATCTATCTCTCCACCATACTCGCTGGTCCGAGGAAGGAGGAGACGTCGAGGTGCTGCACGTGTGCATCTCACGGAGGCACCGCCACTTGTGGTGCTAGATCGGATCGGATCGCGAGGAGGAGAAGCGAGTACGACTACATCACCCACGTTCCGACGAACGTTCCGCTGTGCGAATCTTCAAGGGTATGAAGATCTAATCCAATCTCTCTTGTTGTTTGCATCTCCTAGATTAGATCTTGGCTTTCCCTCTGTTCGCTCCGTAGAAAATTTTGTTTTACTATGCCGCGAAACCCTTCAGTGGTATCAGAGCTAGATCTATGCGTAGATGTGTTTCACGAGTAGAACGCAACATGGTTGTTGCGGGCGTTGATGTTTTCTGTTGCAAGCCTCTTGTTTGTGTTCTTCTTATGACGCGGGATAGTGAGATTGAAGCGGTCCAGGCCAACCTTACGCGACGTCGTTCGCGAGACCAGCTCCGCACTTGACGTGTGGCTTGTTCCACACATGCGGCTGGTGGATGTCAGTTTCTCTCACTATAGTTGTCATGGGATTAACACCGGAGTTTGGCAACCATAATATCACCTTTGTGGCTTTTCGTAGGTAAGAATCGTTCTTAGCATCTACTCCCATAAGCCACGTAAAACATGCAACAACAAAGTAGAGGCGTCTAACTTGTTTTTGCAGGGAGTGTTTTCTGTGATATGGTATGGCCCAAGATGTGATGTGTATAATGTATGCGATGATCATGTTTTGTAATGTTTCACGACTTGCATGTCGATGAGTAAACAACCGGCAGGAGCCATATGGTTGTCTTTATAATTGTGTATGACCTGCGAGTCAACTTCTTATACGCCATGTAATAGCTTTACTTTATCGCTAAGTAGTTAGCAATAGTTGTAGTTGCTATTCGTGGTGGAGGCAATCATGGTGGAGTGATGGAGATCATGCCGGAACGCACAAGATGGAGATCATTGCGCGAGGATTGGCTATACCATGTCACATAAAGTTATATGCATGTGATGTTTATCCCTTTATGTATCTTATTATGCTTAGATCGCGACGGTATCATTATAAGATGATTCCTCACTTAAAGATCAAGATAAAAAATATGTTCTCCCCAAGTATGCACCGTTACGAAAGTTCGTCATGTCCAAGCATCACGTGATGATCGGGTGCTATAGACTCTACGCTCACATACAACGGGTGCAAGCCAGTTTTTTCACACGCGGAAATACTTGGGTCTAGCTTGACGAGCCTAGCATGTACAGACATGGCCTCGGAACACAAGAACCGAAAGGTTAAGCATGAGTCATATGAATGATATGATCGACACTTTGTTGTCCACCATTGAAACCACATCTCTTCTCGTGATGATCGGATTAGGTGTGGTGAATTTGGATCGTGTTCACTAAACAACTTGAGGGATGTTGAATTTAGTGGGAGTTCATCTAGTAATTTGATTAAGTTGAACTATTTATCATGAACATAGTCTAAATTGTACTTGCAAATACTGTAGATCACATGGCCAAATCCAACTTCAACTTCAACGCGTTTTCTTTGAGAAGGAAAAGCTTAGAAACAATGGGTCTAACTTCACCAATTGGTTCCGCAATCTAAGAATCATTCTGGCAAGGACAAAAGGACTATGTCCTTGGTAAAGCATTAGGTGACCCCGTTGCAATCGCTACGGTGATGAGAAAGCTGTCTATCATCGGCATAAAGATGATTATGGTGTGATTAAGAGCACCATGTTGTTTGTTATGGAACCGAGCTTCAAAATCGTTTTGAAACCTATCCCGGGCCCTTTGAGATTCTCGAGAGCCGAAAACCATGTTTGAGACTCAAGCCCGCTCGAGAGATATGAGATCTCCGAGAAGTTCTTTAATCGCAAGATGGAGGAAGGGAGTTCCGTTAGTGAGCACGCCATAAAGATGTCGGGCTACACTCAACGCCTTGAGCAACCTGGAATGCACGATTCGGAGGAGCTCAAGATTGACAGGTTCTCGCAATCACCCTCCCAGCTACAAAGTTTTGTAGTGACTCATAATCAGATTGGTTCCATCGATACAATCACCGAGCTCTTCGCAGTCAAGGCTGCGGAAGTGGACATCAAGAAGGATAATCATGTGTTGATGGTCAACAAGCCCTCCTTTAAGAAAGGTAAGGAGCAAAGAAGCCCTTCAAGAAGGCGGCGGCAGCGCAATGCCCTCGCGAGAAGAAGCTCAGTCCGGTCCTAAGCCGGACCGAGTGCTTCTATTGCAAGGACAGGGGTCACCGAAGCGCATCGTCCAAGTACTTAGCGGACAAGAAGGCTGGCACCATCAAAGGTATATTTGATATACATGATTGATGTTTTCCTTACTAGCCCTCGTTGTAGTGCCCGGGTATTTGATACCGGTTCGATTGCTAATATTTGTAACTCAAACAGAGCTACGGAATAGGCGCTTGCGAGGGATGAGGTGACGATGCGCGTTGGCAACGGATCAAGAGTTGATGTGATGGCCGTCGGCACGCCTCCCTTAGTTTTACCTTCGGGATTAGTTTTAAACCTTAATAAATGTTATTATGTGCTGCGTTGAGCATGAACATTATTTCCGGATCATGTTTATTGCAAGACGGTTATTCATTTAAATCGGAGAATAATGGTTGTTCTATTTATATGAGTAACATCTTTTATGGTCATGCACCTCTTGTGAATGGTTTATTTCTTCTAAATCTCGAAGGGATGAAACACACATCCATAACATTGAGGCTAAGAGATGCAAAGTAGATAGTGATAATACTACTTATTTGTGTACTGTCGTCTAGGTCATATTGGTGTAAAGCGCATGAAGAAACTCCATTCTGATGGACTTTTGGAGTCTCTTGATTTTGAATCATTTGACACATGCGAACCATGCCTCATGGGCAAGATGATCAAAACCCGTTCTCCGGTATGATGGAGCGAGCAACGGACTTGTTGGAAATCATACATACCGATGTATGCGGACCGATGAGTGTTTCGACGCGGTGGATATCGCTATTTTCTCACTTTTATCGATGACTTAAGTAGATATGGGTATATCTATTTAATGAAACATAAATCTGAAACGTTTGAAAAGTTCAAAGAATTTCAGAATGAAGTGGAGAAACATCGTAACAGAAAGATTAAGTTTCTACGATCCGATCGTGGAGGTGAATATTTGAGTTATGATTTTCTCACGCATCTTAAAGCAAGTGGAATCGTTTCACAACTCCATACCGGAACACCACAGCAATGGTGTGTCTGAACGCCGGAATCGAACCCTATTAGATATGGTCCGATCAATGATGTCTCTTACTGATTTGCCGTTATCATTTTGGGGTTATGCATTAGAAACCGCTGCATTCCCTTTAAATAGGGCTCCATCTAAATCCGTTGAGACGACACCGTATGAACTGTGGTTTGATGCTAAACCTAAGTTGTCGTTTCTTAAAGTTTGGGGATGCGAAGCTTACGTCAAGAAGTTGATGCCGGACAAGCTCGAACCCAAAGCGGAGAAATGCGTCTTCATAGGATACCCTAAGGAAACCATTGGGTATACCTTCTATCACAGAACCGAAGGCAAAGTGTTTGTCGCAAAGAACGGTTCCTTTCTTGAGAAGGAGTTTCTCTCAAAAGAAGTGAGTGGGAGGAAAGTAGAACTTGACGAGGTTATTGAACCTTATCTTGAATTGGAGAGTAAGCACAGACTGAAATTGTTCCAAAGCGCTTTGCACCAACAATAGAGGAAGCTAATGACAAGGATCATGAAGCTTTGGACGATGTCAGCATCGAACGTCGCAGTCGACAAGGTCGCGTGCCCTCCCGAGTGGTACGGCAACCGCCTTGACTGTCTTGTTAGTAGAAGACGGTGAACCTACGAACTATGAGGAAGCGATGATGAGCCCAGACTCGAGAAATGGTGGAAGCCATGAAATCCAATTGGGATCCATGAGCGAAAACCAAGTATGGACTTTGGTGGATCCTCCTAGCGACCGAAAGGCCGTTGAGTGCAAATGGATATTCAAGAAGAAAACGGACGCGATGGTAATGTTACCGTCTATAAAGCGGCTTGTCGCAAAAGGTTTTCGACAAGTTCAAGGTGTTGACTACGATGAGACTTTCTCTCCGTAGCGATGTTTAAGTCCATTCGGATTTTATTAGCAATTGCTGCGTTTCATGATTATGAAATATGGCGGATGGATGTCAAGATCGCTTTCCTCAATGGGAACATTGATGAAGAGTTGTATATGATGCAACCGAAGGTTTTGTCGATCCTAAGGATGTCGATAAAGTATGCAAACTTCAGCGTTCCATTTATGGTGAAGCAAGCATCTCGGAGTTGGAACCTTCGCTTTGATCAAGTAATCAAGAGCTTTGGATTTGTTCCAAATTGCTCTAAGCTTGTATCTACAAGAAAGTGAGTGGGAGCTCGGTGACGTTCGGTACTACTATATGTGGATGACATATTGATTATCGGAAATGACATCAACATGCTTAACGATGTGAAGAGTTATTTGAACAAGTGTTTTCAATGAAAGATGTAGGTGAAGCTTCTTATATATTGGGCATCAAAATCTATAGAGATAGACAAAGACGCTCGATAGCTTTAAGCCGGAGTACATACCTAGACAAAGTTCGAAAAGGTTCGTAATGGATAAGGCAAAGAAAGGTTCAAAGGCCTATGTTGTCGGTAAGATATTGAGCAAGGCTCGGTGTCCACTCTGATGAAATGATAGGGAAGCTATGAGCAAAGTGCCTTATGCCTCGGCCATAGGTTCCATCATGTATGCCATGTGTACTAGACCGGATGTGTCCAATGCTCTTAGTTTGGCGGCAGATATCAAAGTGATCCAGAGTGGAACATCGACAGCCGTGAAGAACATCCTAAAGTACCTAAATAGAACTAAAGAAATGTTCTTAGTCTATGGGGGTGATGAACATCTTGTCGTAAAAGGTTACGTCGACGCTAGTTTCGACACCGACAAGGATGATTCTAAATCTCAGACAGGATACGTGTATATTTTGAATGGAGGAGCTGTGAGCTGGAGAAGCTGCAAGCAAAGCATGATCGCGAGATCTACAGTAGAAGCGGAATACATGGCTGCTGCAGAAGCGTCCAGTGAAGGAGTTTGGATCAGAAACTTCATCACTGAGCTTGGCGTGGTTCCAAGTGCATTGGACCCACTGGATTTATTGTGTGACAACACTGGCGCCATAGCACTCGCTAAGGAACCAAGATATCATCCAAAGACCAAGCATATCAACCGCAAGTTTCATATAATCCGAGATTATATAGCAGATGGAGATCTGAAGATTAGCAAAGTACATACGGATCCGAATGTCGCAGATCCATTGACTAAACCTCTTCCACGTGTAAAACATGATCAACACCTCAGTGCCATGGGTGTGAGATTGTTGCCAAATGTAAACTAGATTATTGACTCTAGTGCAAGTGGGAGACTGTTGGAATTATGCCCTAGAGGCAATAATAAAGATGTTATTATTATAATTCTTGTTCATGATAAAGTTTATATTCCATGCTAGAATTGTATTAAGCGGAAACTTTAATACTTGTGTGGTTTGTGAACAACACCGTGTCCCTAGTACGCCTCTATGGACTAGCTCATTGATCAATGATGGTTAAGGTTTCCTAACCATAGACATGAGTTGTCAATTGATAATGAGATCATATCATTGGGAGAATGATATGGTGGATAGACCCAAACAGAGCAGAGCAATTAGATCGTGTCATCGTGTTCGTCTTTGCGAAGCTTTTCCTATGTCAAATATTGTATTCCTTAGACCATGAGATAATGCAACTCCCTGGTACCGGAAGAAAGCTTTGAGGTCATCAAACGTCATCCTATGAGAGGGTGATCATAAAGGTGTCTCTCAGGTGATCGGAAAGTATCTGTTGGGTTGTATGTATCGAGATGGAATTTGTCCCTCCCAAGTCGGAGAGATATACTTCGGGCCCACTCGGTAATCGATATCAACACCGCTTGCAAGCATGTGGTTAAGGAGTTAATCACAAAGTGATATCAGATTACGGAACGAGTAAAGTACTTGCTGTGAACGAGATTGAACTAGGTATGACGATACCGACGATCGAATCTCGGGCAAGTAAAATATCGCGAGACGAAGGGAATATATATATGGGATTGATTGAATCCTGGCATCGTGGTTCATCCGATATGATCATCGATGAATGTGTGGGAGTCAATATGGGTGCCTGCACTACCTGTTGATTATTGATAGAAGATCATGTCGCATATTCTCGAACCCGCAGGTCACACACTTAACGTGTCTTGACGCGCTAGGATAGATTGGATAATTGGTTTATGAATTTTGTTCGAGTCTCGGATGGGATCCGGATATCACGAGAGGTTCGGAATGGTCCGGAGAATAAGATTCATATAAGGCAAGACAGTTTTTGGAGTTGAATTGTTCCGGTTAATCGGTATTGCAGGAAGCTTCTAGAACCTTCCGGAAGGGACCAACGTGGCCCCACATTCCGGGAGGGGCATGGGCCTATGAGGGAGTGTCCTGGCGCATTGGGGCAGGGGCACAAGGCCCCATAGGGCCCAGCCGATTCTAGAGAGATTTGACTCGTTTAAATCTCGGGATAGAATTTCTAGATAAGGGAGAGTTTAAATCGTTTAAACTAGAGATAGGATTTCTAGATAAGGGAGAGTTTAAATTGTTTAAACTAGAGATAGGCTTGGAGGAGGGCAGGCGGCGCCCCCTCTATATAGAGGGGTGGTGCGCCCCCTCCCCCCTACACATCTCCCTCCAAGCCTAGTAGCCCTGCTGCCTCCCTCTCTCCCTCCCGATCGCTTGTAGGCGAAGCCTGCAGCAGAAATTCTCCACCATATACACCACCGTCGTGTTGTAGATCCAATCTATCTCTCCACCATACTCGCTGGTCCGAGGAAGGAGGAGACGCCGAGTCTTTGCGTGTGCATCTCACGGAGGCACCGCCACTTGTGGTGCTAGATCGGATCGGATTGCGAGGAGGAGAAGCGAGTACGACTACATCACCCATGTTCCATTTAACGCGTTCATGTGCGAATCTTCAAGGGTATGAAGATCTAATCCAATCTCTCTCGTTGTTTGCATCTCCTAGATTAGATCTTGGCTTTCCCTCTGTTCGCTCCGTAGAAATTTTTGATTTACTATGCCGCGAAACCCTTCACTATTAAAGCACAAAGAGTATTTATGTAGGCTCAAACCTAAGTGCCACCATGGTGTGCACGCTGTCACTTTCACACAAATGGGGAGAGCAGAGATATATTGAAGCACTTGAGTAGTAAGGTAGATCTACTTGATTACAAAGCTCATGACCACAACAAGATCATGCATAGAGAGAGAGATGAACACATAGCTACCGGTAGAGCCCTTAGCCTCCAGGAAGAACTACTCCCTCCTCATCATGGGAATCACCAACGGTGATGACGATGGCGATGGAGATCGATGTAGATGGCTCCGGGGGCACTTCCCCGTCCTAGCAGGATGCCGGAACAGAGAATTTCTGTCCCCCGAATCTCCCTTTTGGTGGCGTCGGCGCTACGGAGGTTTTTCTGGAAGTATGATGGATTATTTAGGGTTTTCTCCCCGGGGGCTTCTTATAGGCGAAGAGGCAAGGCTAGGAGGTGGACAGGGGGCCCACACCCTACCTAGGCGTGGGGTAGGGCCCACCCGCGCCTAGGGGGTGTGTGGTGGCCCTGGTTTGCCTCTCCGTCTCCCCTTTGGACTTCGTGTCGCCCACGGTAAAATATTGACTTTGGCTTTTGTCCAAAAATATTGATTTCGAGAATATTGATATTCTGCCTTTCTGGAACCAAGAACAGAAGAAAACAGGCAACTGACACTGTGGCAACTTGTTAATAAGTTAGTTCCAGAAAAGATATAAAAACACCTCAAAATATAGACAAAGCAAAGCAAAGTAGATACAAAACAAGCATGGGGCATAAAAAATTATAGATACGTTTCCGACGTATCAAGCATCCCCAAGCTTAACTCCTGCTCGTCCTCGAGTAGGTAAGTGATAAAAGAATAATTTTTGAGGTGACATGCACCATCAAAATCAAGATCAAACCATTTGCAAGCATTGAAAGCTGGAAACAAAGAACTCTAAACATGTGCATGAAAGATGGAGTTCTAACAATAGGACATAGTAACTATGCATACAACATGAAAGGCTACAAACAAAGATCATGAATATCATGCATTGAAAAACGTTTGTTTGTTTCACATATACAAAACATGGCATAGTAGCAATCAGCTTGTCCCTCATAGAGTAGCAAATAGATGTATAGGACACCTTCAAAGTTCACAAGGGTGACTAGAAACAAATAGCACAAGAACAAGTAATATCACAATATGCATCAATCAATAAGTTTCGGGACACTGCACATAGAATGACAACTATGCTCTCTTAATGGTGCCTAAAAGTAGTAGGTAGAGACTCAAATAATGGCGTAAGAAAAGCCTTTCATAAAGGAAGAAGGGATTTCAAGTTTCAAAAAGAGCTTCCAAAAATTATGGTACTTGTTAGCTTTCACCCCTCATTGCCCCTATCATAAGCATATTGAAGTGGTTAAGGTTAAAGTGAACAAACTATGGAGTATATGTTTGACAAAGTATAAGTTGGCAATCTCAAGTCCCTTGAATACGAGGGCCACACCTCATGCTACTCAACTTCAGTCACCTGTAAGTTCTTTTCATTGTAAGTATATGCGTATCATAGAGAACCGCCAACGGGGTACCCCTTGCACATGGTACAGGAGCTACCCCATAACCAAAATGACAAGGCAAGCAGACAATGAGCATCTCAGTGATCTTTTTATTTACTATATGCATAGCTTTTTATTGAGGATGCTTCATAGATAGCTCACTATGGTGATGCTGCAAGTTTCCACCATGATTAGGCATGGCTTAGGCTAGCGGCCCAGGCGTTTCTCTAACACAAAATACATAACTCCATGGACTTACAAGCTCCCTTTTTATTTCACACCGGCGACATCCATAGACAAAAGAGCATGATATCAACTATGTACAAAGTACAAGTGCAATGTTGAAAACGTTCCCCGTGACAGCACGGTTCTGCTAATTCCAACGTATAAGTGCAAGCATATACAATATAGATGACACAATGACGAGGTTTAATCTCATCAATGCCCATTGTTATGGACTTGGGTTTTGGAGAAGATGGGGATGCTGGAGATCGTGGCACGGTTAACAGACAATCAACCAGGGGACACGAGATTTACCCAGGTTCAGGCCCCCGGAGGGAAAACCCTACTCATGCTTGTCTACTCTTGATTACGGCGGAACCGAAGGTTACTAGGTGCGCAGATTCGATCTGGCGTGGAGGTGTGTGCGAAAGTATGAGTCGAGAGATCTAGGACGTACCCTCCTGGCCTTTTATAGACTTAGGCAGGTCCCGGGCATAGTCCTAGTCGGTTACAAGTTCTAGGGTTTTACCCCTTTGAATTTCCTATCTATGCTAGTCTTGCTCTCCAAGGATCCGAAGGCGTCATGGGCCTTGGAAAATAAATCGTGGGCAGCGTATCTGCTGTGGGCCTTCCTTGGGCTGGACCAGGTATGCTGAAGTCATGTACCCGTAGGGTATGACCATGTCAGTAGCCCCCGAGTGTTCAGTCGAATCGTAGATTCGGCTGAGGACTCTTCCATTTTCGGGTGCAATAATATATGTGTGTAGGGATTGTTGATGCATGTGCCTGACTCACCCGACGGATCAGGGTCAGTTAACTGTCTTAGGACGAAACAACACGATCTTCTTCAAGTTCGAGTCCCTCAACTCGAACCTGAAACATATGCTGGGGTAATTCGACTCAGGCCGCGGAGGACTTATAGGAGTGGAATTCCAGTGATTTTAATTAACGTACCCAACGCGTCCGTCGGGATTTTTCATCACGCCTGTTGACATGGATTTGTACTAGCAGAGCGTAGTCATGTACGTTGCCAGGCCGTTAGATGATACCTGCAGGTCTTATCTTTGTGTTTCGGGTGGCCAAGAAGATCGTTGCTCACTCAGCGTTTTGTTGGGGCAGAGATGCCAAAAAGTTTTTGCGTGTTGATCCGAAAGATCACAGTCGAAGAGTTCATAGGGTGCGCGACCAGCGCTCCCTATGGGAGTAGCCCCCGAGTGTCTGTTCGAGTCGTAGACTCGAGCAGAGACTTTAGTTCAAGCATTTGTTAGGTCCGTAGGACTCAAAAAATTTCGGATGATTAAATCCATCCTCCCTATGGGAGTAGCCCCCGAGTCCGTAGTGGAGTCGCAGACTCGACGTAGGACTCGAAGAAATACTTTGTCGTTATTCATCTTCCGGGTGCGCGGTCAGCGCTCCTGATAGGAGTAGCCCCCGAGTATTTAGTCGAATCGAAGATTCGAGTGAGTACTCTTAGCTATTAGCTGTGGAGTCGAAGAATCGTAATTGGTGCTAGTATAGCTTTTGATGACATTAGTGTTGACGATCGATGACCTCAAGCGTCTGCTACACCAGAGATGACTTGACTGGACGAACATGGTCCCACTTGCTGAATTTGAATTGACCGGTCATGCGGGGCGTGGAGATAATTACGGCGTCTCCTCGATTTCCGCGCGTAGTGGACGGCGTGGTAGCGACGGTTCGTTGTGGTGTTGACACGTGTACGGCCAGATCTGCAGTTGGCGTTAGGTCTTCTGGATGAACGGCTGCCATGCGTCGTCTTTGCTGTTATAATCATTGAGGGGAACCGTGGTTTGTTTTCACCGCACCAGTTCTTGTGTTTCACTGCCTCCTTGCGCCGGCGATTCTTGCTTAAGGCTGGGATTTCCTTCCACATTTCCGTGCCCTTGTATGCGTTTTCACCGCCAGCCAGTAGCGCTATGGGGAAACCAAAGAAGTCTTCATCTGCATTGGGACCAGCGCCACGGAGGAAGAAGGCGCGCCTGCTCGTGTCCGATGGTGGTGGCGGCGATCAGAGACGCGGGAGAGCGATCTCCGCAAGCTGCGCAAGCGGGGCTTGATCCCGGAGGACAGGGAGGCCGTTAAACTCCCCGGCAATGAGGTAATCCCCTGTCCCCCATCTGGGTACCGGGTTATGTTTCTCGCCTTCGTTTTGCATGGGTTTTCGTATCCAGTCCATGACTTCCTTCGTGGACTGCTCTTCTTCTATGGGGTTCAGCTGCATCATCTGTCTCCCAATTCTCTTCTCCACATTGCTTGTTTTATCACTTTTTGCGAGTGCTGGCTTGGCATTGAGCCACACTTTGGCCTCTTCCGGAAGCTCTATTCCGTGCAGAGGCAATCTGGTTCTGATGGTGTGTATCCCATTGGGGGTTTCATCATCTCTCTTAGTCCCAATATGCTCTTCTTTTCCTTTTCCATGTCCGAATCTGTCCAGTACTGGCGGAGGCGATGTTTTTATATCCGCGACTCCGTAGTGCCTGGGCAAGATTTTGGTCTTGTTCCCTTTGACCCCTCCCAAATGATTGAGAAGAAGAGGTCTTGGAAAAACCAAATCTTAGATGGTGAGGTGGCGGAGATAGAGGCCCTGTACCGTCGGGTGGAGGATCTCCAACTGATTCCTGAGAAGGAGGTGAACGGTGTGGACATCATCCGAACGTTTCTTGAGCGTCGGGTGCAGCCTCTCCAAGCGAGGGCGCACCCGATGTTTCATTATTCTGGGCGTCGTGATCCGACGAGGGTTTCGACTGAGAAAATCTCCGAGGGGGATCTTGACAGGGCCCTTCGCGCGCTGCTGAAGTTCAAGGACGGAGAGGAAATCCCGGGGAAGTCGCTGACTCCTCCCTTTTCTTCGACGTTGGTCGTGCCGAAGGTGTAGATTTGTGCACGTAGTTCCCCCTTTTTTTGTCGGTTGTGTATTTGTTTCCTTTGTTTGCTAACAAAGTTCCTTCTCATCTTGTAGAGCTTCAAGGTGTCGGGCATGGTACCACCATTTCCCGAAAGGTATCCGAATGCCCCGGATAATGAAGTGGTTGATTCCGTGTCCGATCTACCGTCAGCGCGATCTCCAGCGGAGGATGCCGACGAGTCGAGTGAGGACCATACGCGCAAGCGATCACGGAGCTCCAGCGAGTCTTCGGATGCCTCGACTCCTCCGACTCCCAGAAACCCTCTGGTCCTTGAGCGTCATGATGATGGTCATGGAGGCTCTTCCTCTCCTATTCCTGCCATTCCTGTAAGGTTGCAGCGCATCCGCCAAAGAAAGAAGGAAGAAAAGAAGGAGGAGAAGAAGGAAGAGAAGAAAGAGGAGAAGAGGGCCCGAAGGGCTTCTCCTATCTTCGACATGAGCGCATTGGGCTCGTAAGTTTTCTTGTTATACTGTTGTCCTTGTTCCTTCATGATTTTTGCACTTGTGCTGATTGGTTTGTATGCAGGCAATCCTCCCATGATTCCTCCAGTGATGGTGAACGGGAGATGATGGGGGAGTCGAAAATTGCATATCCTCCACCTCAAACGGTGGCGACTTCGGGTGACGCGCCTCCGGATCCTCCGTTGCAGGAGGTGCAGGTGGTTGCGCCTCAGAATTTCGCAGGCGGTCCTTCGGGATCGTCATCAGAGCATGTAAGTTTTTCCTGCCTCATGGGGGGAGCCCCCGAGTGTCTTCGTGTGCGAATCTTGTTTTTACTCCTTGGTGTTGGGCGTATCCCCCAAGCCCTTTTCTTACTGACATTTCTTTTTCTGCAGACTTTTGTGCAAGAGGCCAAGCGGCTTGTGCAAGAGCGCCTGGTGCTGGAGGCGAACCTTCGGCAGCTTCAAGGTATCTATCTGACTTTTCTCTTATGTATCCTGGTTTAGTTCTTTGACACTTGTTTGTTTTGAATGCAGAGGAGCATAACAAGTCTCTCCGTGAGGTTGACGCTCTCAAGAAGAGCCTTGGTCAATAGGAGCAGAAGGCCGGAGCCGCCGTTGGTGCACAAGAACGCCTTGAACTAGAGCTGACTAAGGCAGCCGAAGCGAAAGAGCGCCTGCAGCAGGAAGCCGCAGATCGTGAGGAGCAGCTGGCCACGGTTGCGGCTGTTCGTGAAAAAGAGGTGGCGGTGAAGCTCATGGCTGCTGCCAAGGCTATTTCGGGTGAGTACTAGTTTTGTACTTTTTCTTTTCCTTCGGGTCTTCTTTTATGTCGCTTTTATTCATGTCTTTCTTCTTTTTGTCTCAGATGCCGCAGGCATCGAGTTAGACCGCGGTGCTCTAGATCATGCCACTGCGGCGGGCGAAGACCGCTGCAGCACCGTCGTCAACTCCCTTGCCAAGGCGAAAGAGGTCCTTGGTCGCTTCTACAAGGAGCTTGTCCCGAAGGGCGCAGCCCTTGACGATGTGGATCTTGGCGAGGCTCACTACCGGCGCTCGCGCGTATAAACGCAAGCAGAAAGGCATCGGCGCATCCGTCGGGCTGGCGATGGCCATGGCGGCTGGGGTGGAGCTGGATCTGCCCCAGATCACTTCTCGAATGCCGACGGCTGTGGATGGATCCGAGGTAGCCTTTGCTGCCTATTCTGCTCGCTGCAGGCGATATGGGCCCAAGCTCATTGATTTGTTGTCTGAGTATGCACTACGGCAGCAGGGTGGGGCCAAAGCTAGGCAGTCTGGCTCCAAAGCGACTCAGGCTCCTGCATCTTAGGCGTAGTAAATGTAGGCTAGTTTGTAGTTTGTTTTTGTTGTAAATATCTTGAAGAACACCATCCTTGTGCCACGTAGTGGCTTTATATGTTCAATGAATTTCTCTGAGTTGTGCTCCATCCTTGGCTGAATTTTTGTGTTCCTTTCTTTTGCTGCCGCCCTAGGTTCCTTCGGGTGCTGACCCTATTGATGCCCCATCCGCAATGCCGTTGCGCCCATCCTTGGATGATTCCTCGCAGCTTACTTTCCTTCGGGATCGTGTGCGCAGTCTGGAGAGGGAGTTGCTCGGGCTACGCAGTCATGCCGATGTTTGGAAGTCCAAGGCGGATCGTGGCGCAGCCAGAGAGGAGTACTTGATGGCGGAGTTGGTCCGTCTGTCCGAGCAGCTGCAATGTAAGTTGTTCCTTGGTCGAGCTGTAGCTCTGGTCTTCAGGTGATCCTATTGGCCTTACTCTTATTTTGTCCGATTACTGCAGGTGCAAATCTTGCTCCGAGGGAAGAAAAAGAGCGTGTCGCTGTTCGGGTCAATTGCTTGACTCAACAGGACATGGAGGCCGGCGGCTTCTTCTGGATGGATCGTGATCGCGCCATATCCCTAGAGACGGTGCAGGATCGTGTTCATCAAGTTTCGCGGGTGCTGCGCCAAGTACAGACATCGCTTTCCTCGGTGCTGCACGTCATGTTCCCTTTGGATGCCGCGCCAATAAACCTTGCGGGTCTTCTGTCAAAATTTCGGAACGTAAGCAATGTCAAGGAGTTGGTGCGGCAGCAGCTTGTCGCAGGGGTGAAGGCTGCGTTGTCTCTTGTGAGGCTGCACCGGCCTGATGTGGACTTTGCCTGCCGTGGCTGCTGGGCCACCTCTTCGCCCTGATGGTAACGAGTGGGACATGCGTCCGCATTACGCGGCTGTGAGGCAGTATGCCGAACAGATTGTAGATTTTTTTGAGCAGCATGCCCAGGTTATTCTTCAACATAGGTAGTACCTGTAAAAAGAGAGAGATGTAAAATTTGTATATTTCGGCTGGGCGTGTTGTGCCCTTTGTTGTAAAGGTTTGTTTGTGTGTGATCACGCAGTGCTTTAATTGGATACGTGTCCTTTTCGTTTGCCTGACGTTGTCAGCTACTCAGGTGTACACGTTTGGCCCTCAGTCGATGAAATCGTGAGGTGGGGGGAGCCCCCGAGTGCGTTTGTAGCATATAGTAAAGTTGCAGAAAATAGTGAAACGAAGTCTTGGGGCGAGACACTTAGCTTTATTTATATCGTAATGGAGGAGATACATTGTTTTTGGCTAAGTAGCCTTGGCTGGAAGCCTTATTGAAAGTAAAAGAAGGGGGTAGGTTGCTACGGATAGAACCGTCGCAGGTGCGAGATATTCCATGGGTTGGATTATGCGACTCCAGACTCCACGTGCTTGAGGCGATAGGCGCCACCTGGGATGACTTCGGTGATGATGTAGGGTCCTTCCCATGGTGACTCGAATTTATTCGGTCGCTTTTGCTTGAGTCGCAAGACGAGGTCTCCTTCGACGAAGGACCTTGGGCGCAGCCGGCGGCTGTGGTAGTTGCAGATACTCTGTTGGTACACCGCTGATCGAGCTGCTGCTATATCACGTGCTTCGTCGAGTGTATCGACAGCGTCTTCGAGTGCAGCCGTGGATTCAGCTTCGCTGTAGGCGACGACCCGTGGGGCCTGGTGGCGTACTTCGGCTGGTAGCACGGCTTCGGCTCCGTGTACCATGAAGAACGGTGTGTAGCCGGTGGAGCTGTTTGGCGTAGTTCGCAAGCTCCACAGGACGGAGGGTAGCTCCTTCGTTCAATTTCTAGCTTTATGTTCGAGTGAGCTCATGAGGCGCTTCTTGATGCCTGCTCTGATTAGGCCGTTGGCCTTTTCCACTTGCCCGTTCGTTTGCGGGTGCGCCACTAAGGCATATGTGATGTTGATCCCAAGGCCTTCGCAGAAGTCCTGGAATTCTTCGGAGATGAAGTTCGATCCATTGTCGGTGATGATGTTGTGTGGTACGCCGAACCTGTAGACAATGGACTCGAAGAACTTGATGGTTGTTTTGCCTTTTTGGTTGGTGACCGGCATGGCCTCTATCCACTTGGTGAATTTGTCGACTGCAACGAGGAGGAATACGTGTTCTCCTTTCGAGGATTTTGGCAGTTTGCCGATCATGTCGAGGCCCCATTGAGCGAAAGGCCAAGCTATAGGTATGGGCCTGAGCTCGGACCCGGGTGCGTGCGGTTTGTCGGCGAACCATTGGCATCCGTTGCATCTTCGGACGATGTCCTTTGCGTCGCTCATGGCCGTCGGCCAGTAGAATCATGCTCGTAGAGCTTTAGCGACAAAGGCGGAGCTGCCGCGTGGCCGCAGATGCCTTCGTGGATGTCTTGGAGTATGGCCTTGTCGCCGATGGTGACGCACCGTTGAAGTATACCCGTGATGCTGCGCTTGTATTTCGCCGCTGATGACGGTGAAGGCTTTTGACCGCGAGATATGCGTCGAGGCGTCTGCTGTCGGGCAATTCTCCGTTATCATAAACCGGAGGTATGCAGTCGTGTCAGGATTCTTCGATCGCCATGACCTGCATTAGGTTGACCATGGCTACCTCGTGTCCATTTCGGTCCTTCCTTCGGGTAGCGTAGCTCCCGAGTGCTCGATTCTTCGGGTGATCCTTGGGGAATTTGCGCTGATGGATGGCACGCAGATTTGTTCGAGGAACACACCGTGGCACCTTTGGCGCAGTGGAGCCGATGTTGGTGAGTCTATCGGCTTCCTCGTTGCTCTCTTCCAACGTGCGAAGTTCGCAGCCGTCAATTCTCCTTCGAAAAGTAGAGCGCTGCAGACGCGATCATGTTTTCGCATGTGCGTCACACTCATTCATCGTCTGCCGGACGACGAGGTTGGAGTCACCGTAGATGACCAGCGCGCCGCATATCTTTGCCATCCTCATGCCATGGATGAGGGCTTCAGATTCGGCCGTTGTTGGAGGCCCTGAATTTCATCCGAAGAACATACTTCATCTTGTCACCTTGCGGGAGGTCAAGATGACCTCGCCGCCCGGCCGCGCTTGGAGCCGTCGAAATGCATTGTCCAGATCGCGACATGTCCGGGTGTCTGGCCGCAGATCCATCCAAAGGCACCAGAAGTGCGGAAGGACTTGAGATTTGATTGCGTCGCTTCGTAGACGGCGATGTCCAAGGGTGATAGTTCGATGCCCACAGGGCCACCCGCCCCGTGGCCTCTGGATTATTCAGATCTTTGTAGGGGGTGCCGTTGACGACCATCACCGGTGCTCGGAAGTAATGGCTCAACCGTCGAGCGTCATGAACACGCCGTAGGCTAGCTTCTAGTGAGGGTACCTCTGCTTTGTTGGTGTCGATTACCATTTGAGGTAGTAAATTGGGCGCTGGACCCTGTAGGTCTTGCCTTCTTCGGGTCGTTCGACCACGAGTATGGTGCTGACCACCTGATGTGTGGCTGCTATGTACAGCAGCAGGGGCTCGCGCTCCTTTGGCGTGACCAAAACGGGCGAGGTGGAGAGGAGCCGCGGGAGGCTTTCGAACGCGTCGTTGGCTTCGTGTCCACTCGAACTTGTCTCGCTTACGCAGCAGTCGGTAGAATGGTAGGGCCTTCGCCCATACGGATGATGAACCGCTTAGCGCCGCTACTCGCCCCGCGATCTGTTGGACGCCTTGAGGTTTTTCGCTTCTCCATCGTCATGATGGCTTTGATTTTCTTCGGTTCGCCTCGATCCCTCGTTGAGAGATGAAGTACCCGAGTCGACTGATGGGATGCCGAAGGCGCACTTTTCGGGATTGAGCTTGATCCTGTAGCGATCAAGGTTGTCGAACGTCTCGCGGATATCGTCGATAAGTGTCCTTGCCTCTCTGGTTTTTATGACTATGTCGTTGACATAAACTTGGACGCTAAACCAATCTGGTCCTTAAGGCAAGCCTGCATGCATCGGTACGTGGCACCCGCGTTTTAGCCGAAGGGCATTGTGTTGTAACAGAATACTCGAACGGTGTGATAAACACCGCTTTTCTCCGATCTTCACCTTGAGCCGAATCTGTTATAGCTCGAGTAGGCGTCGAGGAAGGATAGTTTCGCAACCCGCGGTCGAATCGATGATCCGTCGATCCGTGGAAGAGGGAAGTGGTCCTTTGGGCAATGCTTATTTAGTGACGTGAAGTCCACACACATCCGCAGGATGTCCGTGTCCTTCTTCGGGACCATCACCGTGTTTGCAAGCCACTCGCTTTCTTTGATTTCCCTGATGAAGTCTGCAGCGAGCAGTCTATTGATTTCCTTGCCGATAGCTTCGGCTCGTGGCTCCGACAGTCTTCGGATGGACTGCTTGACTGGCTTGGTGTCTGGAAAGACATTGAGTGCGTGCTCGGCGAATTCCCTGGGAACTCCTAGAATGTTCGCAGGACACCAGGCGAAGATTTCCCAGCGCTCACGGAGGAATTCGACGAGCGCGCCTTCCTACGCGGTGCTGAGGTCATTGGCGATCAAGGCCGTCTTGGAGGCATCCGTCGGATGGACCTGTACTTTTTTGGTGTTGACGGTGGAGTCGAAGGACATATCAGGTGCGTTCTGCCTTGTGACTGGGGGTAGCCCGTTGTCTGTCACCTCGCGGAGCCTTACAAGCTCGACTTGCATGCCGAAAGACTGGGAGATTTTATTGAAGTCCCTGTCGCAATGGTTCAATCGGGTGAAGCTCCCATGTACTGTGATGACGCCCCTTGGTCCTGGCATCTTGAGTAGTAGGTATGCGTAGTGTGGGACGGCCAGGAACCTTGCGAATGCTACACGCCCCAGGATGGCATGGTATTGTGATGGCCAGTCCACCACTTCGAATTCGAGTCGCTCCTGCCGAAAGTTGTCCGGCTTCCCGAAGATGACGTCGAGCCCTATTTTGCCCAGGGGGAATATGCCCTTTCCTGGTACGATGCCGTGGAACGTTGTGTCTGATTGTTCCAGGCTGCATTGCGGGATTCGCATAGCTGCTAGGGTGCTTGCGAACATTAGATTGATGCCGCTGCCACCGTCCATGAAGACGCGACTCATCTCGAAGCCTCCGATCTGCGCCTCGAGCACCAGGGCAGCATTACCTGGGCGAGGGATCTGACAAGGGTGATCCGCGCGAGTGAACGTGATGCAGGACTCCGATCCGCTGAGGTACTCAGGGATTGCAGGTGGAGTTGCCACGGCCAGGTTGATTTGTCGGGTGATTTTCTTCTGCACCCTGTTTGTTGGGCATCCCTTCTGGATCATATTTAGTGCTCCCTTTGGTGGGGGGTATACGACCCCGGCGTTGTTTTGCGCTGGTGCGACTAGTTGGTTTGGGCCTCCAATAGGTGGCGGAGGAGGAGCTCCGTGTGCTATTTCTCCTTGCACGGGTGCGTTTCCGAACGCAGGGATTGGGGCTTGTTGCCTCATCTGCGCCATGCTTTCGCTGAGTTTCTGGAACTCGCGACAGTCCTTGAGCATGTGACTGGCTTTCTTTTTGCCATCTTGCTTGTCGATGTAGAAGTGGATAGTGCATGGACCCGAAAGTTTTTTGAATGCTGAGGGTCCGTTGTCACGATCGCGGCGTTGCCACGATTGTGATGATCGTCCGCTGTCTCGGAGATTTCCTCCGTGGTAACCTCCGCTGTTGCGGCTGTTGTCGTTGCGGCGGTCGGCGTAGCCAGCCGCGACCATGTCGGGTCCATCGCAGTCTTCGTAGACACGCGATCTCCTCTTGCTGCGGTGTTCTCGCCTTCGGCCGTAGTCGTCCTCTTCATCTGATTGTGCTCGTTGGATGCAATCTTCGCCGTCTGCCCAACTGTTGGAAATTTCCATGAGGTGGTCGAGTGTCTTGGGCTTGAAACGCCCAAGTTCTTCCTTGAAATCTTGGCGCTTGACGCCGTCTCTGAAGGCGTCGATGGCCCTCTCCTCGGAGATATGCGCTGCGGAGTTCTTGGTGGTAGACCAGCGTAATATGTACGAGCGAATAGATTCCCCCGTTCTCTGAGTGCAGGCTCGCAACTCTTCGATTGAGGCGGGCCGCTTGCTGGTACCCTTGAAATTTCGGATGAAGCTGTAAGCTAGCTCCTCCCAACTTCGGATGGATCCTGATGATAGGCTGCTGAGCCAGACCCGCGCCAGCCGTCACCGCATTTGGAGGCATTGCATGGCGGTTTCTTTGTTACCGCAGTGCAGCTTGACGGATGACTGATGATCGCTGAGCCAAGATTTTGGATCTTGCGTGCCGTTGAACTTCGGAGTATCCGAAGGAAGCTTGAAATTGTGTGGCATCTTTGTTCGTCGAACAGATCTGCTGAAGCATCGAGCTCCACAGAGATCTCCTTCATCTTCATCCATCTCGGACTCGGATGAGCATGCGCGTTTGGCTCGCGCTTTGTCGATTTGTAAAAGCGCTGTCTCGCGTCGTAGTCGCGTTTATGGCGATGCAAGCTCTTCTTCCTTCGAGGAAGGTCGTGCTCCTCTTCCTCTTCGGATGAGGGGGTGGGGCTATACGTGCTCGACCGAGCTTTCTTCTCGGCCCGCAGAGGCGTCTTCGTGAGCGCGGCCAACGAGTCCGAGTCCGTGAGTGCGGACTTATGCATGGCTCTTTTCGGTCCCCTCTCGAGGTTGGTGGGCCGCGAGATACGCTGGGCTGCCAGATCGCAGCTTGTGGTGTCTTCGGATGATGTTGCCGCGGCATCCATATCCATGAACGACGTGTGGAGAGTTCGGTCACATCACGGCGTTCCTTGGGATCCATGTTCTCCACCCGCGAGCGATGCTTGTTTCCACGATTTCGCTCGTTAGAGCTGGGTGCCATGGCGAGAGCGCAGCTCGTCGCTACCGGACTCGAGGTCGCTTGCTTGCGTTTATCAAGCGTCTCCTGCATCTTGACTTGCTTCTTGTGCTCCTCGATGAGGAGGTAGTGGTACGCCATCAGTAGGTCACGTGGTGAATCCACAGGCAGGACTATGTCGCTGCGGACGACGGCGATGCTGTACCCATCCTTCTTTGCTAAGTTGGATGACGTGGTCACTGTTCTCCCCTTCGGGTGGGGGCGATTGGCTTCTTCTGTTCCCGTTGTTTCCGTCCTGCGGGTTGGGGTTCGTGTTGGGCGGCGGGTTGGGCGTTTGTTGATCCTGGATGACCGCGGCGCATAGGTAGCGCTCGTAGATCGGTTCGCTGCTGCCGTAGCTTTTGGGTCCGGAACCGTAGGTCCCTTCATCCGAAGGTGGATCGCACAGATCGGAGTTGCAGCTGTTGCTGCTGTAGAACTCATCTGTCGATGGTGACGTGCATAGCACGGGGTGTGGAGCCCACGAGGCGGGCCTGATTGATGGCACGGGCACCCGCTCAGGAAGGCGGAGGGTGCCAGTTTGTCCCACCTGGAAGCATAAGCTCCCGAAAAAAATCTCGAGTCCGTTTCCTACGGGCTCGAAATCTTTCATGGTGGCCGGCGAGTGGGCGGTGAAGTCGAAGGTCCCGAAGAGGAGGTGGTTCTCCGTTGCCGCGGAGTTGTAGATCGATCGGGTTGGGACCGTCACGATCGCACAATCAGCAGCCCCAATTCCCACAGACGGCGCCAATTGACGAGGTTTAATCTCATCAATGCCCATTGTTATGGACTTGGGTTTTGGAGAAGATGGAGATGCTGGAGATCGTGGCACGGTTAATAGACAAGCAACCAGGGGACACGAGATTTACCCAGGTTCAGGCCCCCGGAGGGAAAACCCTACTCCTGCTTGTCTGCTCTTGATTACGGCGGAACCGAAGGTTATAGGGTGCGCAGATTCGATCTGGCGTGGAGGTGTGTGCGAAAGTATGAGTCGAGAGATCTAGGACGTACCCTTCCTGGCCTTTTTATAGACTTAGGCAGGTCCCGGGCATAGTCCTAGTCGGTTACAAGTTCTAGGGTTTTACCCCTTTGAATTTCCTATCTATGCTAGTCTTGCTCTCCAAGTATCCGAAGGCGTCATGGGCCTTGGCCACCCGAAAATCGTCGTGGGCCAGCATGTATCTGCTGTGGGCCTTCCTTGGGCTGGACCAGGTATGCTGAAGTCACGTACCCGTAGGGTATGACCATGTCACACAATGGTTCAAGTTTATTAGGGGCAAAGAATATAAAGTGTTCCATCAAGTTTGTGAGAGCTTTAATCACTAAGTTTTCACATAACAAAATACTTTTAAGTTGGAAGATAGCTGAAAACAAGAATATACTTGGAATGGTGTAACACACCATGCATAGGAATTTATAGTGAACACTTTGGAATAATTTGGTTTCTTGGGAGTTGGAAGCATGAGTAGAGCTTACTCATAAAAGTGGAGGCTAGCAAAAGACTGAGAGCAACCAACTAAGAGAGCAATAATGGCCATAATCATGCAGAGCAACAAAACATTACTAATCAAAGCATAGAGTGGTACTACAAGTCAAGGACTAAATGATCATAGAGGCTATGGTGACTTGTTCATAGTCATAACATGGTGTGAGCATGTGCCAAGTCAACCCAAACAAAGCATCAAAGGAGAATACCACAATACTATGCTTTTGTATGCTAAAACAACGCATGATTCTTTCAAGGCACATTAAGAAATCCTAATTGTTTGGAACAAGTCATGCTACAGCAATAATCACTAAGCATAAGATCAAAACAACATCTAGCATGACATGATAAAGTCTAAGCCACAGTCAAAACAAGCTCCCTTTTGTACCACTTAAGCATGAAGCTTCCTACTCTTTTCCAACATCAATCAACTTATTTGAAACAGCTCAGTAGGATAATAATCAATAAAGACTAGTAAGCTTGTCTCACCATTCACAAAGAAGAACTAAAACCTTCTAAGCTAAAAGCACAAGAAAACTAAGGCTAAACACAGTGCTAGCAAAAGAGAACACTCACAAGACAATACGAATGAAAACTAGAGTGTTCTAGGCAATAAAAACAGAGTGTGTCTCTCTCCAAAAGAAGTGTGCTGAGCTCCAACCAACTTACTCAAGCAAACTAAGCAAACAAAAACCAAAAACGAAAACTAAGACGCTCCAATAACAACACAAGTGTGCATGAAACAATAAAAACGAAGTGTCTAGAAAGACCTGAGCTTTTTATTGATGAAGAAGGGGATGCCTAGGCATCCCCAAGCTTTGACGCTTGTACCTCTTGGATATTTCTTGGGGTGACACCGGGTGTCATCCCCAAGCTTGAGATTTTGTCCATTCTTCATCTCATTACATCATTCTTTCTCTACACCTGAAAATTTTCCTTCATACAAAACTTCACACAATCTTCATTAGCAACATTCGTGTATTCAAAAGATAATAGACCCTTGGGCTTAGCTTTGGAACAGCAAAACTTTCACTAAAAACACAAGCTACTATAGTAAATCCCTCAAAAAGCTCAATTTTTCAAAAAGAACCCAAAAAAGAATCAATAAGAAGCAAATACAAATAATGGTAGAAATCTATCAAAACAGACCAGCAGGTAGAAACCGATTTTTTAGAAGACCTTATATTGCTCAAATAAAAAAGTGTTTAACTAACGAAAGTTATCTAACATACTGGGGGATTTATTAGCAAATTTTCAACTCAATCCGACTTACAGAGACTCCTCACGAATTTTTATGGTGGAGGACAGAAATCTGTTTCGGGACAACAACTCCCCAAATCTTACTTCCCTCTCATTAGAGGTTATTCTTGGCACAAAAAGCAAACAAAAAGGATAAGGAGAGGTAATTACAGAAGTAATAACTTCCAAGACTCAAGAAAACTCTTGGGTTATCTCCCAACAAGTACTTTTCTTTACCACCTTTAAGTTAGGCTTGATAGTTTGAGAAAGATGCTCTCATAAGAAATATGAGTTGAAATAAAAGAGAGCATCGAGAAGAAAATTCAAAACACATTTAAGTCTAACACACTTCCTATGCATAGGAATCTTATAAAGAAACAAGTCTTGAAATCACAAAGCAACAAGCATATAAAAGGAAAACAAGTGGAACTTCAAGACTTTCAACATAAAGAGGGGAAACTTAATATTTTTGAGATGCATAAGACCATGTTTCCCTCTCTCATAATAACTTTCAGTAGCAACATAAATAAAATTAACAATATAACTATCACATAAAACATTCTTATCATGAGCCACATGCATAAAATTATTATTACTCTCCACATAAGCATAGTCACTCTTATTAATTGTAGTGGGAGCAAATTCAAAAAAATAGCTATCATTACTATTCTCATCACCATAATCATCAAATATTGGAGGCATATTAGGTGGACTGAAAATATCATACTCATCATTGTAATCACCGTAAATTGGAGGTTTGGTATCATCATAAGCAATAGAATAGCTATCTTCCAAAGCTGGAGCACTAAAAGATCATTTTCATCAAAACTAGCTTCCCCAAGCTTAGACTTTTCCATAGCATTAGCAATAATGGTGTCCAAAGAGTTCATACTAATAACATTGCTATTAGCATGCAAATAAAGTTCCATAGGTTTTTTAATTATCTCTTCAAACACTTCATGTCCTAACTCAAGATAAACACTATAAAGCTCTCTATTTTTTTTGTTTTCCATTAATCCTAACTAGTGAATACAAGAAACAAAAAGACAAAATTGCAGAATATAAAGGAAATAACTTCGAGCACTCACACACGAGGATGTGAGTACCTTTTACCTTACCTCCCCGGCAACGGCGCCAGAAAATATCTTGATGTCTACGCACTTCTATTCTTGTAGACAGTTGTTGGGCCTCCAAGTGCAGATGTTTGTATAACAACAACAAGTTTCCCTTAAGTGGACTTCCCAAGGTTTATCGAACTCAGGGAGGAAGTGGTCAAAGGTATTCCCTCTCAAGTAACCATGCAATTAAGATACAACAAGTCTATTGTGTCCCCAACACACCCAATACACTTATCAGGTGTAGAGGTGCACTAGTTCGGCGAAGAGATAGTGAAATACAAGTGGTAACGGTGCCAGAAAATAGCTTGATAGTGAGGTAAAGACTAAAGCAAGCAAACATGCAACAGATCTAGATGAAAACGGTGTTTCAATGTTTAAAAACAAGGCCTAGGGATCATACTTTCACTAGTGAACACTCTCTCATATAAATATCCTCTCTTCATGATACTACTCTTAACTACTCTCCGGTTGGACACTCTAATCATCGGTAGGGCTATAACAGCACTCCTCAAAGTCCGCCTTCCCCAATCTAGATAACCCCACACTGTCACCTTGAGCGCTAGATGGTTCCAACAAACACCACAATTTCATAGAGACATCCAACTCCAAATATAACTCATAACAAATATTCAATCTAGCCAAAGTTCCACACACGGTATGCACGCTATCACTTTCACACACGTGGAGAAAAGTATAGATCTATTAAAGCACAAAGAGTATTTATGTAGACTCAAACCTAAGTGACACTGAGGCGTGCACGTTGTCACTTTCACACACATGGGGAGAGTAGAGATCTATTGAAGTACTTGAGTAGCAAGGTATATCTACTTGATTACAAAGATCATGACCACAACAAGATCATGCATAGAGAGAGAGATGAACACATAGATACCGGTAGAGCCCTTAGCCTCGAGGAAGAACTACTCCCTCCTCATCATGGGAATCAGCAACGGTGATGAAGATGGCGATGGAGATCAATGGAGATGGCTCTGAGGGCACTTCCCCGTCCCGGCAGGGTGCCGAAACAGAGAATTTCTGTCCCCCGAATCTCCCTTTTGGTGGCGGCGACGCTACAGAGGTTTTTCTAGAAGTATGATGGATTATTTAGGGTTTTCTCCCCTGGGGCTTCTTATAGGCGAAGAGGTGAGGCTGGGAGGCGGCCAGGGGGCCCACACCCTACCCAGGCGCGGGGTAGGGCCCACCCGTGCCTAGGGGGATGTGGTGGCCCTGGTTCGTCTCTCCGTCTCCCCTCTGGACTTCTGTCGCCCACGGTAAAATATTGACTTTGGCTTTTGTCCCGTCCAATTCCGAGAATATTAATTTTCTGCCTTTCTGGAACCAAAAACAGAAGAAAAGTGGCAACTGGCACTGTGGCAACTTGTTAATAAGTTAGTTCCAGAAAAGGTATAAAAACACCTCAAAGTGCAGACACAGCAAAACAAAGTAGATACAAAACAAGCATGGAGCATCAAAAATTATAGATACGTTTCCGATGTATCAGTGTCCATATGAGAGACATATCCAACGAAGAGCCAGACAAGAAGTTTGTGATGCTGCCGCGCCATCCCGATGAACCGGACGACACGTCGGGCCTCGAGGTGGTCCTGTGGAGGTCTATGACCTAGGCCAGCATCATAGTCGTGTTATCCTACGACGAGGACTAGGGTTAATCGGGATAGCTCTATGTTTAGTTTAGTTGAATTTTGTTCAAATTCCGTTGTGATATTTGCTAAATTTTAAATGAAATTCAAGCCATTTGAGTTTGACTTTATTCATAGAAGTATTGTTTCATTTTGTTATCAACACTACATATAGATCTCACTGATTGAAAATACCAATGCCACATAGTTGAATAGAGGCATAAACATCAATGCCCCGAGAGTCCAGCCTATAACCTGAGAGGTATCACTACCGGAAATAGATTCTTTGCCGTGTGAGCTTTGAAACACGGCAAAGCCTCCAATATGCACGGGAAAGGGTTTGGCGTTATAACTACACGACAAAGATTACGACGGCAAAGCGACCTTTGCCGTGTGATTCTCCACAAACCCACGAAAAAGCCTTTGTCGTGTGCCATCACGATGCCCCACAACAGAGAAAAGTAACTTGAAGACGCCATCGGGCAGGACGGCGCTGTCACGGTAGTTCCCGTGCAACTTTTGTCGTGCGCAACTCTTTGCCGTGTGCCCTGCTCCTGGGTCCCACAAGAAGCGTTTGCCGTGAAACTTTTCTTTGTTGTGTGCCTTGCATTGCCGTGTGGCTTTCTTTGCTGTGTGTCCTTTTTTTCGTGCGGCTATTCTTTGTCGTGCGCCCTTCTTTGCCGTGAGACATTCTTTGATGTGTGTCCCCCTTTGTCGTGGCCCCTTCTTTATCGTGTGTTGTTTTTGTGCCAGGGTGACGGCAAAGCCCCCCTCACCTCCCAGCACGGGTCAATAACCCTTTGTCGTGTGCCCTGGATAGGCGCACGACAAAGTGACCATTTGGTCACCCTTGCCCTCCCAGGTTGCATAGGTGGGCGCCACGTGGCTCCTTTGCCATGTGCTTATACATGACATAGGACACTAGGCCTCTTTTCCGTGTGTTTGCACAAGGCAAAGGCCCAGTTAATTTATTTTTTTCTCTGTTGTCATTTCATTCCTGCAATTCAAATACAAATATAGCTTCCAGATCAACAAATATAGCACCACATATAGAATCCATGGAGTTGCAAACATGCTTCCATATAGCACCATATATAATACCACATATAGCACATATGCTTCCATATAGAGTTCATAGAGTTGCATATAACACCACATATAGTCCACTAATACATAGAGTTCACACAAGTTGCATATAGAAACACATAGAGTCCAACCATACACATTGAGTCCAAACCATACACATGTAATCAACAAACGATGAATAGATCCTTCCTTCATGCACATCCTACAAAATATAAATCAAAGACATGAGATTCATGTACAAGTCTATAACGGAAAGCTCAAAAGTTTGACAAGTAAAGGAAAGATTCTCTAAATTTTTACAAGTGGAGAAACATAGCAATATACAAAAAAAGGGAGGGGCACCCCCTCTCCCTAGACCTTGCTCCTAGCCGGCGCCCCCCTCTAAACCCTAGGCCAGCCGCTGCCCCCCTTCTAGATGCGGCTGCCCTAGATCTCCTATGAACCACCGTCTACCTAAACCCTAGCCGCCGATTACCTCTAAACCCTAGATCGCCGAGGCCCTCTCTCTACTCCACCATACTCGCACCAGCTTAGGCGAAGCCCTGCGGGATCTCCCCTCTACTTCCGACACCATGCCGTCGTGCTGCTGGAATCGCGAGGAGAGAGATACAACCTCCGCTGCCTGCTGGAACAAGGGAGAGGAAGGTCTTCATCGAGTATCGTACGTGTGACCAACTGCGGGAGCGCTGCTGGAACGCGCCGCCGGAAGGATCGTCTACGCGATCTTGAGATCGGCAAGTGAATGACTATATCACCCATGAGAATCTTCTCTCGTTAACTGCTTTGGATCTTTGAGGGTTAGTACTATATCAACTCGTTGCTACAATCTAGTAGATAGATCTTAGCTTGTGTGTGTTCATGCGATAGAAATTTTTTGTTTTTCATGCTACGAACCCCTACACCTGGATCACCCGGATCGGACAACGAGGGTGCCTCACATCGTTTCTCTCATCTTGGGAATCATTTTAGGAGCAGCTTACGGCTGGAGGAGCAGGAGGTGGTGTAGTGTCGCATTTAGTGTGTCAACGACGATGAGTCTCGATGGAGAGGTCTCGGTAGCGGACACATGCATGTGGTGTTGTCTGCCGTCGTGGCGACGTCAATGGAAGGCCTAGGAAGGTCAGTGCATTGATCCATATCCTGAATATGAGTTGGCGGAAGATGCTACGGCGGCTTCTAGAGCGTGCTTCTGATGTGTGTTGAGGGTTCGCTGGACCGGTTTGTCGCCAGGAACGTGGCTTTGGGTTGATCATTGTATTCGATTTGTCTTTTTTTTTAATATATAATAGAAACATAGGTGTGCATCATTTGATGAAAAGGCTGGGGATTTCAACCTCTTTTAAAAAAACGTTGGAGCAAGTGGTGGGCTGGACACAAACATCTCGATCTCGCTTTCTGTAGCTAAAGCACTACTAGAAAATACATGTTTGTCGAGTCTCATACTCAGGAAAAGGCATGAAAAAACTCGGCAACCCTTTGCCAAGTGTTTATACTCCACAAAGACCACTCGTCATAATCCTCGTTGGTGACCTCTCTTTGCCGAGTCCTTTCTCCCTGAAACTACACAAACACTTTACGAGTGCCACAAGGGCATAATATGCAAAAGAGGTAACTTGATGTCCTCGATTTAATCCTACAAGTTCTAAAGCGCAAGCATATGTTTTACCATAGGAAAGAATCTTATTTTCGCAAGTCAAAAAATTTATAAGTGTATTCACATGATTTTTGTCGTGTACTCACACGATTTTCACAAGTTCTAAATTTTTACGAGTTGAAAGACTAGACATACTAAGGCTTAGTTTTGCGTATATAATTCATGTTTGCTATCTATGGAGAAATAGGGCACAAGACTAGGAGAACTAACATGGAGTCATTGTTACCCCTCGATCATTCACCAACTTCCTCGCTGGTAATTAAATTTGTTTACCTTTTCTAAAAGGTTTAAATTAAAAGTGATTACTTTTCAAAGTAAAAAAACAAAAGGGTTCAGAGGATCAGAGCATAATTTTCTTGCCGAGCACCTGCAGCACCACGAGGAGCGGCACCGTCGTCCCTGTCGCCGGGAGGCCGTAGTCGCCGATGGAAGCCGTGGCGGGGCTCAAGAGTGATAGTTTGAGAGAATAATGACTTGTATTGAGTTCAACCACGATGAGATGTTTATATAGATTATAACTGACTTGGACTCCAAGACTAATAGAGATAGAGTTACAATCCAAAAAGGGAGAGGAGAGGCGGCCGGTGCCCTAGCCGACCTATACTCTAATATCCCCCCGCAGTCGCAACGTCAGGGGTAACGATGTTAAGACTGGAGCGAATGTCTGTAAATGATAAAGTGGGGAGTCCTTTAGTAAAAATATCAGCAAATTGTGGACTAGTAGGAACATGAAGAACTCGAACGTCGCCAAGAGCCACCTTCTCACGGACAAAGTGAATGTCAATCTCAATATGCTTCGTGCGCCGATGCTGAACGGGATTGGACGCCATATAGACTGCAGAAATATTATCACAATAAACAATGGTGGATCGCTCCAGGGGACGATGAAGCTCGACGAGTAGTTGAGGCAGCCACACCGCCTCTGCCACGGCATGAGCAACCGACCTATACTCAGCCTCAACAGAAGACCTGGAAACTGTTACCTGCCTTTTAGAACACCAAGAAACAAGATTATCTCCTAAATAAACGCAAAATCCGGATATGGACCGTCGAGTATCTGGAAAACCTGCCCAGTCTGCATCAGAATAAACTGTCAAGTTTGCAGTTGAAGAAGAGTTTAGAAGAAGACCATGATAAAGAGTGCCTTTTAAATATCGAAGAATCCGTTTTACATGAACAAGGTGAGGAGCACGAAGATCATACATGAAAAGACAGGCTTGCTGAACTGAATAAGAAATGTCAGGTCGAGTGAGAGTGGCGTACTCAAGAGCACCAGTTATGCTACGGTAAAATGTGGGATCAGAAACAGGATCACCATCGGCCGACATTTGGCACCTATATCGTCCGTAGTGCGAGAGGGTTGACAATTGGACATACCAGCCCGTGAAAGCAAATCCAAAAGATATTGTCGTTGAGAAAGAAAAAGAGAGGACTTTGTGCGAGAAACATTAATACCAAGAAAATGATGAAGAGGTCCTAAATCAGTCATGGAAAATTCACGATGAAGTGAAGAAATAATATGTTGGAGAAAAGAGTCAGAGCTAGCAGTAAGAATAATGTCATCAACATAAAGGAGAAGATATGCAGTATGTTCGAAGAAATAAAAAATGAATAGGGAAGAATCAGATTTAGAAGAGATAAAGCCAATGGTTTGAATGAAAGTAGCAAAACGTTGAAACCAGACACGAGGAGCCTGTTTGAGACCATAAAGATATTTTTTGAGTAAACAAACAAGATTTGGAGAAGAGGGATGCTCAAAATCAGAGGGTTGCTGACAATAGACAGTTTCATTAAGAGTACCATGGAGAAAATCATTTTTAACATCAAGTTGATTAATCGTCCATGAGGAAGAAATGGCAAGACTAAGAACGACATGAATAGTGCTTGGTTTGAAAACCGGGGAAAAAGTCTCATCGAAATCAATGCCATATTGTTGTGAAAAACCGCGACAAACCCAGCGAGCTTTGTAACGAGCAAGAGAGCCATCAGAGTTAAATTTGTATCGAAAGACCCATTTACCAGAAACAACATTAACACCAGAAGGTTTTGGAATGAGAACCCATATATTGTTTTGTTGAAGAGCATCAAATTCATCACGTATAGCTGAAAACCAAAGAGGATCAAGAAGAGCACGTTTGTAGGATGTGGGTATAGGGGAAATTGTGGTTGTGGCTATGAGATTGAGACGTTTAGAAGGGAGAAGAAAGCCACGTTTGCCACGAGTGCACATGACGTGATCATTTGTAGGTGTTTGAATAGGAACGACATTAGGTGGTAAGGTGGGTGTGGAGGAAGACTCGACAGTAGGTGTTGGTGGATCGGGTGATGGGGTAGATGGTTCGGTGGTAGGGGTAGGGGAAGTGGTGCTACGAGGGGTGGTCACGACAGTGGTGGGGGTGGAGACAGGTTCCTGCCGTGGCAAAGAATTGGGTGAAGATTCTCCCGTGGCAGAGAAACTGGTGAAAAGTCTGCCGCGGCAGAGAAATAGGCGAAAAACCTGCCACGGCAGGCTGCCGCGACAGAGAAACAGGGCAAAAATCTGCCGCGGCAGGGGCGACATTGGTTGAACGAAGGGTGTTTTGGTAGTGGTAGGGACTGGAGGGTCGGTTTGGGGAGTGTGTTTGGTGGCAGCATAAGGAAAAGTATTTTCATCAAAATTAACATGGCGAGAAACAATAACACGACTAGAAGAAGGATCAAAACAACGATATCCTTTGTGATCATCAGAAAGTCCAAGATGAATTCAAGGTAGGGAACGTGGTTCGAGTTTATTGAATGCTGTAGAGGCAATGTTTGAAAAACAAAGGCAACCAAAAACACGCAAGAAAGAATAGTCTGGGTGAGATAAAAATAAAGATTGAAAGAGTGAATAAAGAGGACACGTTTTGGTGGGGCGAACATTAATGAGGAAAGTAGCAGTGTGAAGAGCTTCAGCCCAGAAACGAGAAGGAAGAGAGGCTTGCAAAAGTAAAGTGTGGAGAATGTCATTTATAGAACAAAGAGAACGTTCAGCTTTACCGTTTTGGGAAGAAGTATAAGGACATGCAAAACGAAGAAGGATTCCTTGAGAAAGAAAGAAACTACGGTTTTTAGTTTTGTCAAATTCTCGTCCATTATCACACTGAGTAAATCGAATAGGTAAGCCAAAGTGAGTAAGAACATACTGCCGAAAATTTATGAAAATTGTATGCACATCAGATTTTGCACGAAGAGGAAAAGTCCAAATATAGTGAGAGTAGACATCCAGAATCACAAGATAATATTTATAACTAGAAACACTAGGGACTGGAGATGTCCATAAATCACAATGAAGAAGCTCAAATGGAAAGGTACTAACAGTAGTTGAGGTGCCAAAAGGTAATCTAACATGTTTGCCGTATTGACAGGCATTACAAAGAGAGGGAGTGTGAGAGGAACTAGATCTAGGTATACAAAAATCTTGAAGCAAAGACGATAGAGTCGTTTTATTTGGGTGACCTAGACGACGATGCCATAAATCAATAGATGCAATCATGGCGCGGGGGGTGGATATAGGTGCACCATGAAGTGGATAAAGATCGCCCGTGCTATTGTACCGAGCGAGAACCTCACCGATTTTTAGATCCTTCACAGACAAACCAAAAGGGTCAAAAGCCAGAATAACTTTGTTGTCATACAGAATTGTCGAACAGAAATAAGATTTTTGATTAAGGAAGGAACAACAAGAATATTACGAAGAAGAAAATTAGCATAAGATGAAGAGATGTGAGAATTTCCGGCGCAAGAGACAGAAATTGTGGAGCCATCGCCAATAGTGATTGTGGAAAAGGGAGAGGGGAAACAAGCTGACAGCAAATTCATATTTGAAGACATATGCGAGGATGCACCGAAATCGAAAATCTAATCCATACCTTCGTTATTTAGTGTAAAGTTGTTCATGGCGTTGATGAAGGCGGCTTGGTGCCAGTTCGGCTGCAGGGGAGGAGCAGAGGAGCCGGGAGCTTGCATGTTGACGTAGGGGAGGGGCGGTAGCTGGTTGTACGCGTACGAAGCTTGCAGGGTGCCGTAGGAGCCCGGGATGTGGTAGTAGGGCACGCCGGATGGTGGTGTAGTAGTCGCGGTGTAGACGTGAGCCGGCGGCCGAGAACTGAGGAGGCCGGGAGAGCCCGTGGCTGGACGAAGACCGGGACTCCATGCGCCTATGTATGCAAGAGGGGCGCCATATGGATACGAGGCCGGCCATGGCATCGACCAAGCCTGCACAAGGCCAGTCCAAGGGTCGTGAGGTGGCCCGGGCGGTGGCGCAAACGACGAAGAAGCAGTCGATGACGAAGCAGGTGCAGGGACGGAGGAGTGCGCCATGGGAGGCCTGTAGGTCGGGTTCTTGCCCCTGTAATTAGGGCTCGGGCGCCATCCAGGAGGTGGGGTCGGGCCGGCGCTGGCAGGTGAGGCGGTGCGGCGCCGCGGCAGCCTGTAGGTGGATTCCCTGTCGTGGCAGGAGCGGTGTCGTGGAAGACGTGTGGCGCCCGTTGTGCCTTGCGAGCTTGATTCTTTTCTTCTTGCTGGAGAAGGGAACACACCTCCTTGAAGGTGGGGTAGGGCTTCAACATGGGGATGAAGGACTGTTGTTTCTCGAACTGATCTCCGAGACCGACGAGGAAAGCGTTGATGAGGGTATGGTCGTCGACGTGATCACCAAGCTCACGGAGTTCGTCGCCGATGGCCTTGATCCGTTGACAGAAGACAGTGACCGGGGCATCTCCCTGGGTGGTCGTGCGAAGCTCCGTGTTGAGCGCGTTGATGCGCGCGTCAAAGTTGTCCTGGAACAGCTGATGGAGAGAGGCCCATAGATCGGCGGCGGTGGCGTCATCGGAGGAGACCAGGTTGAAGAGCTCCGTGGAGATGCGGGTGTAGATCCAGGTTAAGTGTACTATCTACTAATAGGATTAATAGGATTATTAGCTACTAATACTACTAAAATGTACTATCTATTCTCACAAACTCATCTCTAAAACCTCCCCAGGTTAAGTGCCCTGAAAAAAAGTGCCTTGAAAAAGACTTTAATTGATTGATGGGTAAATCGCTCGGTGTCGCTGACCTACCGGAGTACTGATCTCATGATTAAAGGGATTCGTAGCTATTCCATGAGGAGTGAATTCATATCACTTCCCACACCACCCATGCCTTTTTATAAGGAACATGACTGACTTCTTGAAGCCAAAGACGGATAGTTTGTTTCTCTTCTAATTTCATGTATTATAGGAATTACGCGATCACATTTCTTGTATCCCAACCCATCAGAGGTTTGAATTTCATGGGTTTAGGAATAGAAGGCAGCAGGAGTTACCAATGGACCACGAGACCAGCTCGCGTTGAACATCACTGCGAGAGGCTCTGCTCTCTCACTTGCACAACGCGTCACCTGCAAGAATTTTGTCATGGATTTTAATGAATCCATGGATGATCCAGCCAAGCTCAAAGAGTAAGAAGTACATGGACAAATTCTCCACCCGCTTGCTGACAAATATGAGATCACTCTCGACGTGCTATCATTGATGCTGCATGTACGGAGAGGATTGGGAAGGCAAATGTCCAATGTGTGTGTTCTCGATACCCCGCAGCTTGCTCAAGGCTTGTACCCGTTTCTTCTGAGTTTAACATTCCCAGTTAGTTCACTTGTTGAGTTCCACGACCCTCAATTTGGTAAGTTTGCGTTCTCCCGTCGGTTGGAGCAAGTGGTAGTAGAAGATATTATGACATCCGCTTCGAGAACTTACAGGGAGCCACATGAGGTGACTCGGGAGGCGATCAAATATGCACCGCTAGGGTTCCCTCTTCAGGCCTCCTAACATCGCTGCCGCCAGCCTCACCCGTGGTGGTGGTGGGCCTCCCTCCCAAAGAGGGGCGGGGACCTCGACCGTTTTTGGCCGTGGAGATCGGTTTCACCGTGGCAGATCGAGATCGGCGATGGTGGTAGGACTCCCTAGCGGCAACATGATGTCTCCCTCGTCCATGTCGTCGGCACCTCGCTGCATGGTGGCGGAGGCCTTCGACGGCGCATGCTCATGGAACAACGGTGACGTCGGTCTATAGTGAAGTACACGAGTCTGCGCGGAAAACCTTAGATAACCGGATCAATCTATGGTGGCACACTGAGTATCATTCCCCTACATGGAGGCGTTGTCTGGCGTCGTCAATGGCAGGCCTGGGAAGGTCAATGCATTGAACGATATCCTGAATATGAGTTGGCGGAAGATGCCAACGGTGGCTTCTGGAAGCGTGCTTCTGATGCGTGTTGAGGGTTCGCTGGACCGGTTCGTCGCCAGGAACAACGTGGCTTTAGGTTAATCATTGTATTCGATTTTTCATTATTTTTTGAATATATAATAAAAACATAGGTGTGCATCATTTGATGAAAAGGCCGGGAATTTCAACCTCTTTTTTTAAAAAAAATGTTGGAGCAAGTGGTGGGATGGACACAAACATCTCGATCTCGCTTTCTGTAGCTAAAGCACTACTAGAAAATACATGTTTGTCGAGTCGCATACTCAGTCAAAGGCATGAAAAAACTCGGCAACCCTTTGCCAAGTGTTTATACTCCACAAAGACCACTCATCATAATCCTCGTTTGGTGACCTCTCTTTGCCGAGTCCTTTCTCCCTGAAACTACACAAACACTTTACGAGTGCCACAAGGGCAGAATAAGCGGGCCGGACGCTGCTCCCATGGCATGTCATCTCTCTGCCAGGCCCGGCCCTGGGGCAGGGCTGGCGGGGTGGCTGCGCCGGGTCCGAGAAAACAGGGGGCCCAAATAGGTGTGAATTGTATTAATACATCTTTGTACTTTTGGCCTGGCCAGCGTAGAAAGAAAACTAGCAGGCCCGATGCCGTAGCCTGACAGCAGCACGAGCAAAGGGCCACGACCACAAGTCCACAAGGATTCAACGAGCGTTGCCTAGCCGGAAAAAATCGCATGCACACAACAAGCGTTAGACTAGCTGGGCAGATGGCTCCCCATTTCCATTCATCTGCGCATGACTCAGCCAAAAACTCCCGCTCCATGGTCCTGCCGGTTCGCTGGCTTGCTGAGTTCTTGGGCAAAATGGCGACCGCCTGACTGTGCCGCGGCGACAGCCCACGCGTGCCCTAACCGCTCATAGAAGATCGTCAAATTGGCCATCGCTACGGCGCCATGTCCAGAACGTCTCCATTGATCTAGCGGTTAGAAAAAGAAAAGGAAAAAAAAGATGAATGTGATCCGGAAACATTTCACGTCTATACACATGATTATAATTTTGATACTTATATTGACGGTTTTGAACTCAGTAAACTCTTCATATATTGGATGTTGACACACAGAAAATATTGCAGTTGCATTGTGGTTGCAATTGATTTTTCTTAGTTATACTATAATTGCAACTTTTTTTTTTCAGTTTTCCATACTGGTTCTAACTGATTGTTTTCATTTTAGACTGAAATTTTTAAGTTGCACATTGGTTTGCAGTTGAATATCTTTTTGGCTACATTGTAGTTACAACTAAATTTTTTCTTCGGTGTCAAGCTAATTTCCGTTCCAATGAGCTCCATGAGATTTGTATTAAGGGGCCCCGAATTTTAATTTTGTCCCGGACCCCCGAAATCTCAGGACCGGCCCTGCTCTCCGCATGGTAATTCCTCGTACCGCCACCATCAAAGATTACACAGCTCCCACCTGTTCTTCATTTTCTCATCATCAAAGATTACGCAGTTCGGTCCTTGCAAACCTTTGTGGCGTCGGCTCCGGCGAGATCTCATCCGAAGGAGATGGCTCCACTAGTGCACACGTACCCCTCTAACACCGGTTTGGAGGACCCTCTAACAGCGGTTCCCCAACCGCTGTTGAGGGTTCGGTGTTAGAGGGGGGGCCCCTTTAACACCGGTTCCTATACGAACCGGTGTTAAAGGGTGGCGCACGTGGGGCTGCCATCTCAGTTCTTTAACACCGGTTCAGATCGAACCGGTGTTAAAATTCTTCTGGCGGCAGAGATTTAGGCCGCCATGGCGTGAAAACGCCTAAATCTTCGCCATGCATTTCTGCCCGTTACGGGCGTATTTACGGAGGAGAGCGAGGGAAATCGATCGGGAGCCGTATACTTATAAATCGTCATCGGTACATACGAGTACATGAATAATTAAGCAACTATTATTATACACAAACATCGCCATCGGCACATACATCGCCATCGGCACATACATCTACATCGCCGGAGGTGGATATCTAAAGAGTTCTCCGCCAGGCGTGACGACCTCATCAAGTATGAACCCCGCCAATTCCTCTTGAATGGCTCGTATGCGTTCAAATGGTAGGAGTTGGTCCCGCATCCGTTCGATCTGAATATATATGAAGAATGGGCCGTCAATATATATAAGAATAAAACTCAACACAATTGATGGTAATAAAATAATGTTGTGGACTTTGTTTACTTACTCTAAGTTGTTCTAGTGCTGCTTGGCCTGTCACATATCGTGTTCTGAATGAATTCGCAAACATAGTACCCATAAGTTATTGCCGTGTCCTTGATGCGCGCACTTTACGAGAATAGAGAGTTCAATCAAAATAATATTCAATAAAGCATGATATAATGGAATTGGAAGCTAGCTAGTATTACTTACATTTTGGTCTACAAATTTTAGTTCTTCTGACCATTCACCCACGGCCCTGCCGTGAACATTTTCCAAACCCCGTCCGACAAAGAAAATGGATAAAGGAGTAATTAATTACTTATTGTCACGAAAGTTGCCGATCTAGTGCGATAATATGATTGAAATTACCTCTGGAGCATCTCTCTAAAGTTTGCCCATAGCTCTTTTCTTTTAGAACGAGTCCATGACAAGGACTTTTCCCGAGTCGGGTTGAATGACTAGCAGAATAAAGTGGAACCTACGACGCATAACTCATCATCGTTACACTTAACATCGAGTAAGTCAAATGAATGTGTACAAGAGAGAGGTAACAAGACTCACGAGAAGTTGTAAGGCAATAGTATTTCCCTTTTGGTTTGTTGTCTCAAGAAAGACTTTAGCAAGTAATCTTCTGCTTGCGGGTTTGTCTCTTACCACTTCTTCATGAACTCTATTTGGGTCAACGAACCCAATGTCAAAAGGGCCTCCTTTCCTGCATTCCATAACCTTTTTCCTGCATAATAGTATATACATATATGGTGAGCATATATATATACATGCAATTAATGAAGTGAATGAGTTGAGATAAAAATTACGAAATAGTACTTACACACAATAAAGGCTGATGGCAGATTTGTCGAGTTCCTTCGATTGAATAGAAAATGCAAGTCTTGAATGTTGAAGTCGATCGCTGCGTCGTCTCCGCACAAGAAAATCTCATCTCTTATATGCGCTGTGATCCATTCTTCTTTTCTCGTCTTGCAGAAATGAAGGTACCACTTGTGCAATTTTCGCATCTTTGTTGGTAGATTTTGAGCTCCTCTTTCTTGACTAGATTCTTCCCATACTTCCATGGCTGTATGGGGTTGACATCGCATTTGGGCAAGTTGTCTCCCATGACGTTCAAGTATGCAATGTAAGTCATCCCCATCTCATTGGCCTTTCTTTGTAGCTGCCTCGTAATCATCTACGGAGGAGCGTCCGTTTGTCAAACATTTGGAGCGGGCGCATGATTGGTTTTCCTGCTCTCCGAGCATGGGAACTGTTTTGGGTGCCTCACGATTGCTACTTTCAGTCTCCCCACGGCGCCTTGCATCCGCCTTCAAAATCTGGCGCTAGTCCGGCACAAGTGGGGTTTCAGGTTTCAAAAGATTTTTGTAAACTTCTCCACCACCGCCGGATCTATTTTCTCCTTTGGCTCGGCCCGTCTAGGTGCAAAGAATTTCTTGACCTGTTCTCCGAGATCCTATTGGTCTCCTCGTCGCTGCGATTCCACGGTAAAACCGCAATGGCTTGGCGGAAGGCTGGACGTAGTTTTTGAACTCTTTGGCGTCACGGTTTCCTGCGGATTTCTTTGTGGCGATTAGTCTCTTGATGCTCCTCGTGGCGGTGCTCTTCCGCTTACGCCGAGGAGAGAGATGGCTGAAGCACCGGAGATGGCCGACGGGCGGAGATGGCTGCCACAGAGATGGCCGACGGGCGGAGATGGCTGCAGGAGAGATGGCCGACGGGCGGAGATGGCTGCAGCAGAGATGGTCGACGGGCGAGATGGCTGCCAGCAGAGATGGCTGAAGCGGCTCGATCAGACGCCGGCGGAGACGGGCGGGGGTGCAGTGACCTCAATTTGGAAGCACAATGTGTTCCTTCTTCCAAAGAATGGTTGTTTTCACCGCAAATTTGAGTTGAGTTTCCCTTCACCGTAGCATGGTCAAGCTGTGCTTCCTCATATTCCTTCACAACCTCATCCACCCGACAATAGCATAGCCATCCGGAATCGGTCGGCGGTGGTAAGTTCCACCAGCTACAGGAGGTAAGGCATAGCCGATACCACCTTAATGGATAAGCCCATTAATCTCACATGCAGCTCAGCGTGTTCGCTCTCCGTGATCTCATCAACGGGTATCGAGGACCCGTCATTTCAAGCGTTGGCTGCGTTCTCCGTGGAAGCCACCGCTTCCGCCAGATGCGGGCGGGCAGCTTCCAATGCTCTTCATGCCGCTGAGATGGGCCGGTAGCTTGATGGTTTCATTGTGCATTCACTTGCGTCTGCAGCCGCAAGTGCATGTTCTATCTGTGTCATCCGATCACGCTCTTTTTCTTTTCTGCGCCATACGTAAGAGTCGCTCCGGTCGGCAAACCCATCCTTCCACGTCATACCCCCGTGCCTCGTGCATGTCCGGTGTTCTTTTTTACCGATGGCGCGTGTGAGCTGGTCATTCTCTGTCGGGATGGAAGATCTGGCGGATGTTTCCTCGTATGCCGTGATGAGTTCAATGGAGGTTTGGCAAGGATGGTTGGGAAGATACACAATCCTGCTTACGGGTCCAACCTTGCCCGATTCCGTAGAACCAAGTCTTTGCACGTAGGTCCCACCCATCCGTCTGGGTGTGATCCCTCTCTCGCAGGCCCTCTCAGCTTCCTCCCACTTAGGCCTCACGAGATATGTAGCCACCGACCCGCCCTCTGGTGATATTCCTTCTTGGGGCATTAAGCGTATTGGTTTCGACCTCTTTTAGCTATAGCACTTTTTTATATGTCTTAAATTCGGGCGGTGAGGTCTTATCTTCGCATAATATGCGTCTTGAAATTTGAGTCTCGTCGGCTTTGACAAATTTGTTCAATTTTGTCTTCGATTCTTGGAAAGCATCAGCCATCTTCTTTAGAGTCCACTCTTTGACCTTGTTCTTTATAACGGGTTGTTTTCATCCTCCTCTGGCGGAAGGGTGAAATTTACCAACAACGAATTCCAAAGCGTTTCTTTGGATCTCACATCGACAAAGGTACCGTCGCCTTCTTTGGCTTATTCCAATTTTCAATTGTGATTGGGATTTGGTCCCTAACAAGAACTCCACTGACGTATAAATTTGTCTGCGGCCTTCTTGGGCTCCATCGGCCTGCCATCAACACGATCGCTTCGATCGTGAACTTTGCACGATCTTTCAACCGCGCCTCGCTTGCTCTTTTTCGTAGAAGAAGATGGTTGCGCTGGTCGATCCAGAGGGCTAAAAGAAGAAAGAAGCGTTAATTAATACATGTAGAAGAAGATTGTTGGTGGAAGTCACCGAGGCTTAATCAATGCATATACCTCGCCGAACTTTGTAACCATTAAATTGCGTTCACGGAGTCTTCATCTTCTCCATGACTAGTACTTGAGTTGTCGTCATGTCCCTCCAAGTTCGAGATATTGTGAGGTGTCCTCATCAATAATGTTCTCCATTATTTCTTCTTCTTCAAGGTTTCTACTAAGTGGATCCATAGTTTCTAAAACAATAATATTATCACACAAATATCGTAATACATCTATTGAAATGCTCAAGCAAGGACGATGATATGACAGGTTAAAAGTATTGAAATGTAACCCTAATACATGCTTGGTCATTTCAAACCCTAATTCGGAGAAACCGGATTCATATGAGAGGGTACATTTACTTCTTCTAATTAACTTGTCATCAAAGTTGATTAACATAGCATGGTTATTATAATGCTATATTGACAACGAGAGGTGGCGACGCTTAGGCGAGAGCGGGGCGGAGTGCGTGGGGTGTGCTCGAACCAAAGACGACGTGATGGTCTACCTAAAATGGGCGACACACCGACGCGTGTGTAGGCTCGGCGAGGACATAGGAGGTCGGTCGGCATGATAATGGTGGCGGTGGTCGTCGGCGTGGCACAAAATATACACATGCATATACAATACACATACAATACAATATTTCCTATAGGAATCAATCCTACAAATCAAACAACCACCATAGGAAAATTTCCTATAGGATTTAATCCTACAAATTTCCTATACAAATCCTTTGAATCAAACATGCCCTTACTTATATCCCGCGGGATGGCGACGGCGAGGGCGAGGTGGTGTGGGCGAGGCGGCGAGGCACACGTGGCGCCACCGGGGTGACGTTGGTCTCGTCGGGCGGCGGTGCTCGTCGGACGGATCTGGCGGTCTCGTCGGCGGCGGTGAAGCGGCGTTTAGGCGTGGCCTATGAGCTCAAGCGGCGGCGAGACGCTCTGCACGGGGAAGAGAGCGAGGTGGTCATTAGGGTTTAGGCGTGGCCTATTATAATATCTTTGCTATAAGCTATTTTATTTTACTCCACATGCTTCTAATTCACATGTGCAAGGATTAAGGCCTAGATCGTCGGAGTCGATGTCATCTCTACACTTTTCTCTCCTGTCAACCTGGACCCCACCCGTCATCCCTAACCTCGACCATCCATCCGAGCAAGCTCACACGCAGGAGGAGGGCTCGCCGCGCTCGCCGGCAACCGAGTCGGCTCGCCGCCACGCCGCTACCGCCAGCAAGAGCTCGCTCAGCTCGCTCGCCACGCCAAGGCCGGCAACCGAGCTCGACGCTACCACCGCCACGCACGCCACGCTGGCCACACGCCCCCACAACACCACGGACGACGCGACCACATCACCACCTCTCCACTCGCCTGACCCGATCCCTGAGAACCGCACCGCCCCACTGGACCAACCGACACCCCACTCCCCCTCCTGCCGCCCAAACCCACCTGCTCCTTCCTCTCCCAATACCGAGCACCGCCTGAACCGATCCCGCCGCTAGGACCTCGCCTCGCCCCGCCGCCCCGCCTCGCCCTCGCTCACGGGATCCTCCCGCGGCCTCCCGCCAAGGCCATCCCCACCTTCCTCCTCGACCACCTCTGGCCGCTCACGGCCGCCGCCTCGCCTTCTCCGCAGAGCTCCTCCCGACAAGCCGAGCCGTCTCGCCCGCACCCGCTGCCAGGCCTCCCGGCTTTGACCCGCCCGCCGGATCGACCATCCTCCCGCATCGGCCCAAGCACCGTTGCCTCGGCAATGCCGGGCCCTTCTCCGCGCCCGCCATGAGCACCCCGTCGCCGTTTCCCCTGACCCTCTGCAGCCACCCCCTCGCGCTCCGGCGATGCACCGCTACCACCGCCGTGGCCCTGCCTCTCTGCGCGACACCCGTCGTTCCCGCCTACGATGGCCACCGGCGAGTGCGGGCGGCAACCGCTTTGCAGGAGGGCCGGGCGCGGCCGGAGCAGGCGCCGAACGAAGGAGGGGAAGGATGCGGGGAAGAGAGGGTCGGGGGCGGCGAACCTCGAGCGGCGGCGGCGAGACGGCGCGTCGGGGGCAGCGAGACGGCGGGTCGGGGGGCGGCGCGCTTCTGTCGATCGATCTGGCTGTGGGGGGAAGAAAGGAAGGGGAGGAAGGTGAAATAAATAACCCCCCCCCTTTAACACCGGTTCGTGGCTGGAACCGTTAAAGAAAGCTTCAAGCATTTACCCTTTAACACCGGTTCCAGCCACGAACCGGTGTTAAAGTGTTAAATGCGCTCTCTTTAACACCGGTTCGACGAACCGGTGTTAAAGAAATGTCTTGAACGAATAATGCCCATTTAACACGGTTCCTGTCTAGAACCGGTGTTAAAGGGGCATTTATTTCATGCATTAAAGGGCTTTTTAATTCAAAATATGATATGAATTTAGAAAATTCATATCTTTTTCATTTCAACTCGAAAAATATGAATAATATATCATAATTTTCAGAAAATAATATCTATCCATTCATGTAAATCATTTTATATTTACTTTACATGAATTTTTTAAAATAAATAAACACTTATTTCATGCATTAAAGGGGCTTTTTAATTCAAAAATATGATATGAATTTAGAAAATTCATATCTTTTCATTTCAACTCAGAAAAATATGAATAATATATCATAATTTTCAAAAATAATATCTATCCATTCATGTAAATGATTTTATATTTACTTTACATGAAATTTTTAAAATAAATAAACACTTATTTCATGCATTAAAGGTGCTTTTTAAGATATATAAAAGAACTGAAAATTAAGATACATGGCGATTAAGTAACAATCTAATCGAACCGAAAATTAAGATACATAAAAGAACTGAAAATTAAGATACATGGCCGATTAAGTAACAATCGGCCGAACTTGTTTCGAATGTTGGAGTGATTTAGTCATGCTCCGCCTACACCTGTAATACTGCCACCGTAGTCGTCACTCGCCGCCATCGCCGCTGCTGGGGTCACCGTAATTGAACCTCCGGAGAGTACGCTGGCTGGACTTGAGGGTAGCGAAATTTGGACTTGAGGGTAGCGCAGACGGGGTTAGAGTCGGGCGGTGTCATAGGCCATGACGCTGGAGAGTCCGACCGCCACCATAGCCGACGGCCGGCCTCGTTGAAGTTAGGAGGAGGTGGGCCGTCCTCCTCGTGCCCGGGCGCCCTCTCATGCCGATCCAAGAAGGCTTCCCAAGTAGAGAAATAGTCGGGATGCCATCCGGGATTCCTCCGCTGCTCCGGCGTGAGCTCAAGTAGTAGTGGTTCGTGATGGCCATCTGGCGCCACACCTAGAGGGACAGGAGGAACAAGACACCTCCGACGCCAAAGATCCAGCCGACGGGGACACAGAGTGGGCAGGGTAGTTCGAGCAAAGCGCCTCGCCTCCCAGGGGTTAGTGCTACGGTGGAAGCCATGGGAAAGAGTGATGAGGTTGCAGATATGAGTCTAGAGATGTGCAATGACAATGGAGGCCAACCCCCTACATATATATATAGTGAACTAGCGGGAAGAACTGGAGGGAAGAAAAATGGCGGGAAGAAAAATGGCGGGAAGAAAAATGGCGGGAAGAAAAATGGCGGGAAGAAAAATGGCGGGAAAAAATGGCGGGATGAACCTTTAGTCCCGGTTGGAGACACCAACCGGGACTAAAGATGAATTTAGTCCCGTTGGAGACACCAACCGGGACAAAACACGAGTCAAGACTAATAATAGAGGTGAGTGCATGTCGACATTATGTCGTATGGCGTGTACCTTGTCCCGGATGGAGACACCAACCGGGACTAAAGATGCACCTTTAGTCCCGGTTGGAGACACCAACCGGGACAAAACACGAGTCAGCACTAATAATAGAGGTGAGTGCATGTCGACATTATGTCGTGCGGCGTGTACCTTGTTCCGGATGGTGTCACCAACCGGGACTAAAGATGAATTAGTCCCGGTTGGAGACACCAACCGACTAATAATAGGTGAGTGTCGACATTATTTTGTAAGTGTCAACACTATGTCGAGCTGCTTGTACTATAAATAGGCATCCTTGTGAGTCCAGTCCTCCAGCCGGTTTGAGGCGGGACACCACTACGGCCTGTCGGGGAGATGCCGACGAGCCCAGATCCTCCGCATCTCCGAGAAGCTGGTCATAGAGGCACCTAATATGTGAAATTAGTTAGCTCCTGGTGTATTGATCTAGTTAGACAAGTTACAAAGCTGCAAGATGGTTTTCGAGAGCAGGGACACCACTACGCCAGTTCGGGGAGATGCCGTGGAGCCAGCCTCCAAGGCATCTCCGAGAAACTGGTCATAGAGGCACTCCCTAATATGTGAAATTAGTTAGCTCCCTGGTGTATTGATCTAGTTAGACAAGTTACAAAGCTGCAAGATCGTTTTCGAGAGCAGGGACACCACTACGGCCAGTTTCAGGGAGATGCCGACGGAGCCCAGTCCTCCGGCATCTCCGAGAAACTGGTCATAGAGGCACTCCCTAATATGTGAAATTAGTTAGCTCCCTGGTGTATTGATCTAGTTAGACAAGTTACAAAGCTGCAAGATGGTTTTGAGGCAGGACACCACTACGGTGGTGGCGACCGTGCGTGGAGATATGCACACCACTAAAGCTGATCATGAACGCGGGCACCCACCGTAAACCCTCCATGGGGCACCATTGCCAAGTAAGCAACGAGCCACCGTCTGCTGGCGGGAGCGGGTGTGCAGGCTGTACAAGAACAAGGACGCCAGAAATCAGCGGTTGGGAGAGCGGAGAGAGGTAGCATCCCGGGAGGAGCGCTTGTTGAACGAAGGCGGTTACTGGGGTTGAGGCGCGAGAAGGCGGCCATTGGTGGGTGTGCTCTCTCTCGCTTGAGGACTAGGAATCTTGGGGCAGGCGCTCATCAAGAAGAAGCTGCAGACGGTGTTTATAAATAGCAGGAGGGAGGAAGGAGAACGGAGGTGGTCTCGATCCGAGGATAGAAGGACTACTCTAGTGTAGTCGATTTTTTTTTTTTTTTCCTCCGTGTGAGATGATGAGCGGTGAGCCGCTTGTCTACTTTAGATCCGGAAAGTTTTTTTAACTGCAACAACGAAAATCTAGTGTGGTTGTGTGCTTACTCGCAATGTACTCGGAAGTGCACAGTTCTGACAGTGAACACACGGACAGCACATAAAACCAACTTCTTCTCATACTCCCGGTCCATCCACAAGACATGTATTAATATTAAAAACATGAACTAGAGTTACATAATATGAGCATGAACTTCTTGGCATATGCCCTTCCTTATGATCGCTTCAGTCGTAACCATGGAGCATCTTCTTTACTTAACGGAATGCTTGGGTCAGTTTTCACTGTGAATGGCGGAATTTCATCAAACTTATTATAATCTTCTCGACATGTCTATCTTGTCCTCGATTCCCACGATGTTTCTTTTCCCTGAAAGAACTATGTGACGCTTTGGCTCATCATATGATGTATTCGTTTGCATATTTTTTCTTTTTTTTGGTCTGGAGGACATGTCCTTCACATAGAAAACCTGAGCCACATCATTGGCTAGGACGAATGGTTCGTCTAAGTTCTTCATAAGATTGTTGAGATCCACCGTTGTCATTCCGTACTTCTTGTCTACCTCAACCCCTCCTCCTGTTAGCTTGACCCATTTGCATCGAAACAAGGGGACCTTAAAATTAGGTCCATAGTCAAGTTCCCATATCTCCTCTATGAACCCATAATACGTGGTCTTTTGCCCATTGTCTTCTGCTGCATCGAAGCGGACACCACTGTTTTGGTTGGTGCTCTTTTATCTTGGCCTATCGTAAAATGTATTCCCATTTATCTCGTACCTTGGAAAGTACATACATCGAAGACGGTGTCCCGCCAACAAGTACAATTTGATCCCCAAAGTGGTGTTATTCGTGAGAAGTCTTTGCACCACCGCCAAAACTCGCCATGTGTTCACTTATAATCTATTCATCAGACTGCCCCGGGTGTTTTATGCGTATTAAATTCTTGTGTTCATTGATATACGGGGCAAGCAAGATAGATCTTTGTAAACCGTAGTGTGCTTGATTGAGAGAATGCCCGTCCCTACATATCATTGCTTTACATCCTAGGGTGCCTTTTCCACGCAGTCTCCCTCATGTCGTGATTACGGAACACCAATCGCCTTAAGGTCAGGAATAAAATCAACATAACTCAATGACCTCCTCTGTTACATAGCCCTTGGAGATGCTTCCTTCCGCCTAGCACGTTATGAACATATTTCTTTAAGACTCCATGTACCTCTCAAAGGGGAACATATTGTGTAGAAATACAGGACCGAGAATGGCAATCTCTTCTACTAGGTGAACCAGAGATGCGTCATAATATTGAAGAAGGATGGTGGGAACACCAACTCAAAGTCGACAAGACATTGGGCCACATCTGTTTGTAACCGGTAGGCTTTACGGATCGATTACCTTCGAGATATTGCATTGAGGAATGCACATAGCTTCACAATGGGTACTCGAACATTTTCGGTAGAAGCCCCTCAATGCAATCGGAAGCAATTGTGTCATAATCACGTGGCGATCATGAGACTTCAGGTTTTGGAATTTTTCTACGCCATATTTATTATTCCCTTTATATTCGACGAGAAGCCGACGGGACCTTGATACGCTTTCGGACATTCAAAAAAGATTTCCTTCTCTGCTTTGGTAAGAGCGTAGCTGGCAGGAGTTAAGTGGCATCGTTTACCCTTCTCGTTCTCAGGATGCATAGGCTCTTCAGGGGCCTTCAGACGTTGCTGGTCCTGTCGTTCTTCCGGTGTATCTTTTGTCTTCCCATACACTCCTAGAAAGCCTAGCAGGTTCACGCAAACATTCTTCGTCACGTGCATCACGTCGATTGAAGAGCGGACCTCTAAGACTTTCCAATAGGGTAGGTCCCAAAATATAGATTGCTTCTTCCACATGGGAGCGTGTCCGGCATCGTCATTCGAAGATAGACGCCAGACCTTTTCCAAAGATTACTTCTAGGTCCTTGACCATACCAAATACCTCCTCACCGACGGAGGACAGCTTCCTCCGGGTTACGCCAGACGTTTGAAATGCTTGCCTTTCTTTCATACTGGATGCAGGTTCGGAAGAAATCGGCGATACCCTAGGTACACAACCTTCTTACATTTATCCAAATATACACTTTCAGTATCATCTAAACAGTGTGTGCATGCATTGTATCCCTTGTTTGTCCGCCTGAAATGTTACTAAGAGCAGCCAATCATTGATGGTTACGAAAAGCAATGCTCAGAGGTCAAATGACTCCCTTTGTGCTCATCCCACATACGTACACCTGGTTTGGCCCAGCTGTAAAAGTTCTTCAACTAATGGCCTTAGGTACACATCAATGTCGTTCCGGGTTGCCTCGGGCCTTGGATGAGCACGGCATCATAATGAACTTCCTCTTCATACACAACCAAGGAGGAAGGTTATAGATACATAGGGTCACAGGCCGTGTGTGACTGCAGCTCGCTCACCAAAAGGATTCATGCCGTCATTACTTAGACCAAACCTTTAGTTCCTTGCGCCACGCAAAAGTCCGGGTACTCTCGCCGACTTTTCTCCACCGTGACCCATCGGGTGTCTCAACATCGCGTCTTTCTTCTGATCTTCCATGTGCCATCGCAACAACTTGGCATGCTCTTTATTTCGAAGAGACGTTTTAACCGTGGTATTATAGGAGCATACCACATAACCTTGGCGGAACCTTCTTCCTAGGGGCCTCGCCTCAACATCGCCAGGATCGTCTCGTCGATCTTATACCGCAAAGGTGCATACCGCATGCATCCAAATTCTCGTACTTCTCACCGCGTAGAGGATGCGATCATTAATGCAGGCATGTATCTTACGCACGTCTAATCCTAGAGGGCGACAACCTTCTTTGCTTGGTATGTCTTGTCAGCAACTCATTATTTCTTGGAAGAATATTCTTCATTTTTACCAACAACTTTGAAAATGTTGTCGGTCCACACCATTCTACGCCTTCCATTGCAGCAAATCCAGTGTGGCACCTAGCTTTTGTGGCCATCTTCGCAAGTTGGATACAACAATGTTTTGTGATCCTTTAACATCTGCTCCAGCTTCTCCTTCTCCTTTTCAGTTTCACATTCTTCCTTTGCATCAAGAATGGCCCGACCAAGATCGTCATCGCCGGGCCCATCCGCTCCTCTTGATCTTCATTATCTACCTCCGTTGCATTATCATCATATTCAGGATACATATTATGATAGTTTTCATCATCCTCTTCTTCTTCGTTGTCTTCCATCACAACCCCTTTTTCTCCGTGCTTGGTCCAACAATTATATGGGCATGAAACCAGATCAAGGCGGTGGGCGTGAATGGTTCGTATTTGAGTAGTCTTTCTTGTTCGACGGTGAACACACGGACAGCACATAAAACCATTGTGACCACGGTTTGCATTAGCCACAACGATGAAATTTTGGAGGCCCGTAATGTACTCGGAAGTGCGGCGTCACAGACATCCATTGCCGATTCATCTGCATTAATATGTAGTATATATCAAAAAATAATAGGGAGATGACCATTTATATATATAGTACATCAATGACACATGAAACTATAGTTGCCGACCTCGACCGAGACGGAAAGAGCAACAAGAAAGCTTATTTTGAGCTCTCGGGCATTTCACCGAACACCTCTAGTGCATATGAAAAAACACAAACTAGCACTCTTCACACCCTCTTGCTAGGCTCCAAAATGTGAAAGAATGGAAGAGTGGGGTGTGTGTGGGCTGGGGTGGTGTCTTATATTTCCCTTTAACACCGTGCCACGAACCGGTGTTAAAGGGGTAACTGGTGGAAAGACCTTTAACACCGGTTCGTGGCACGAACCGTGTTAAAGGGGCTCTTTAATGCCGCAGAGGCCACACTGGTACGGCCCCCCCCTTTAACACCGGTTCGTAGAAGAACCGGTGTTAAAGCCTATTTTCGGGATCAACAAAAGCCCGCGTTTCCACTAGTGCTCTACCGGCAAAATCACCAGCAGGTTCTGCTACTAGAAACTTAGGATACATCTTATGTCCAGATGATCTTCTATTTCTTTCACTCATGCTCCGTTTGATTCTGTCATTGCAGTACACCGATCGTTCTTCTCCTTCTCGTCGTTCAAAAACAGAGGAAACTGATGCTGGACACTAGTGGCGAAGTTGCTGTTTGTACATTTCACATATTTTTAGGTTCTTGTATTATTGAACCTTCGGACATCTTAGTTTTGTGTTGAATGACGCGTGAGTTGTCAATATTGATCTAACGTATTTAAGGACTTTATTCAAAGCGTAGAGTATATATTATACACTGGACTTCAAATATCTGAAAAAGTGTTACTGTAGTAAGTTTGGTGTGAAATCATGACATAGGCTTAATAGGATTAATAGCTACTAATACTATTCCCTCCGATCCTAAATAAGTGTCACGGTTTTGAACTAAGTCTAGTTTAAAATGGCGACACTTGTTTAGGATTGGAGGTAGTACTAAAATGTACTATCTATTCTCACAAACTCATCTCTAAAACCTCCCTAGGTTAAGTGCCCTGAAAAAAAAGTGCCTTGAAAAAGACTTTAATTGATTGATGGGTAAATCGCTCGGTGTCGCTGACCTACCGGAGTACCGATCTCATGATCAAAGGGATTCGTAGCTATTCCATGAGGAGTGAATTCATATCACTTCCCACACCACCCATGCCTTTTTATAAGGAACATGACTGACTTCTTGAAGCCAAAGACGGATAGTTTGTTTCTCTTCTAATTTCTATGTATTATATAGGAATTACGTGATCACATTTCTTGTATCCCAACCCAACAGAGGTTTGAATTTCATGGGTTTAGGAATAGAAGGCAGCAGGAGTTACCAATGGACCACGAGACCAGCTCGCGTTGAACATCACTGCGAGAGGCTCTTCTCTCTCTCTTGCACAACGCCTCATCTGCAAAAAGCTGTACATGAATTTCGAGGAATCCATTCTTGATCCAGCTTAGCCTGTAAGTGGGAACGCCCATGGGTGCCCACTAGTTGATTACCGATGTCCGCTTGACTATACAGGACGTCACTTGCTACCCGCTTAATTCATTTGCTCTGTCCACTTCAACCCACTAATCTAACATCGTCACGAATCAGTACATGGGAAACAAGTCACAACATTGTGACTAGGTTTTAAAAAAAAGTCACAACGTTGAGTCTCAGCTCACTCCACCAGCATCTTAGCTCGCCTCCCTCGATTGATCCAGTCTCAACTCAGGCCGCATCTCAGCTCGCTAGGATAGAGGCGTGCCAAAACCTGCAGCTCCATCTCAACTCTGTCCTAAAGAAGCAGGCGCTCCTCGATCGGAAATTTCAGTAACCAAGTGCAAAAAGATATTGTGCACAATGGTACCTCTCCAATTCACATGAATGAAATCATTTTTTGCGAAATTTCACCGATATATTAATAAATATCAACAATAGTAAAGGTAATAAACATTACAAATAGGTCCATGGACCACCTAGCGACGACTATAAACAATAGCACGAGTCGAAGGCGCGCCGTCGTCCTTGCCCCTCCTTCACCGGAGCGGAGCAAAACTTGTCGTAATAGAGCTTGTTGTAGTAGACATACGGGAAGTCGTCGTGCTAAGACCTCAAATGGCCAGCGCACTAGAGCAGCAACCATCGTCAATGATGATATCCGTAAATCGAAAGAGACTGACCTAAACTCACACGAACAACCACGAAGACGAATCGGATCCGAGGAGATCTGCTGGACACATGACTTCACGCGCCTTCCGCGTGTGCGAGATGCACCACTAAAGAGAGGATAGGACGGAAAAGACTTTATTTCGACTTCAAGATGTAGCCAACATCCTGATAAAGATAATATAAAAAGATCTAAAAAAGAAACGAGAAACCTCCCGCCGACGAGGATGTTCCACCACACCTCCGATGGGAGTACGTTAACCCTAGATTGGTTTTCCGCCGCCTCCCAGTCGCCCTGCTTGCCTCGTAGCGGTTTGTAATGTTGTGACATTTCCCAACTTTTATGAATATTCAAACTTTTTAGCTACTTTCTGTAGGGTTTCGTAGCATGGAAAACAAAAAAATTCTATCGCATACAAACAAACAAGCCAAGATCTATCTACTAGATTGTAGCAACGAGTCGATGGAATAACTCACCCTCGAAGATTCCAAAGTGTTTAACGAGAGCAGATTCTCGTGGGTGATGTAGCCGTACTCTTGTCGATCTCAAGATCGCGTAGACGATCCTTCCGGCGCTGCGTTCCGGCAGCGCTCCCGCAGTCGGTCACACGTTCGGTACTCGAAGAAGACCTTCCTCTCCCTTGTTCCAGCAGGCAGCGGAGGTTGTAGCACTCTCCTCGCGATTCCAAAGACAACGGGCGTGATGCAGGAAGTAGAGGGAGATCTCGAGGCTTCGCCTTAAGCCGGAGCGAGTATGGTGGACTATGAGAGAGCTCCTCGGCGATCTAGGGTTTTAGACACACCAAGGAGGAGGTGCTAGAGCCGGCGGCTAGGGTTTGGGGCTTGCCCAAGTCGGCGGCTAGGGGAGCCCTAGGCGGCGGCAACAGGAGGTGGCAGCGCCGGGCTAGGGTTTTGGGTGGAGATCTTGTGTCCTAGGAGGGGCAGCCCTGCCCCTCCCTTTATAGGTGGGAGGCGCCGGCCAAGGGGAGGGGAGTCCCTCCCCAACTCGGATCCCAAGTGGTCCGGCGGTGGAGGAGGAACTCCTCCCCAACTCGGTTTCCCACTTCCCCTCCACTTCCTAAAACAGCCGTTGACTTTTCAAATTGGCGTTTGACTTTTCAAACTAGGATTTGATTAAACCCTTTATTTTGTTCAGCGATGACACCTAGTACATGATGCAATCATTCCAACTTGGTATGACACATTCATGTACCCTTCCCCTCCGGAGTGCTGGACATTCCGGAACCTTCTAGAACATTCCCGATGAAAACACCGGAACCATTCTCCAACTCCGAAACAGGACTTTCCTTATATGAATCTTATTCTCCGGACCATTCCGGATCTCCTCGTGATATCCCGAATCCCATCCGAGACTCCGAACAACATTTGGTCTCTTACTCATCATTCCATAACTACTCAAACAACGTCGAATCCTTAAGTGTGTCTCCCTACGGTTCGTGAATTATGTGGACATGATCGAGACACTTCTCCGAACAATAAACAATAGAGGAATCTGGAAATTCATATGGCTCCCACATATTTCTACGATTACTTTGCGATCGAATGAACCACTTACATGTGATACCAATTTCCCTTTGTCTCACGATAGTTTACTTATCCGAGGTTATGATCGTCGGTATCTCTGCATACCTAGTTCAACCTCGTTACTGATAAGTACTCTTTTCTCGTTCCCGTGATATGTGATCCCTTGTGAGCCAGTCACATGCTTGCAAGCTAATTGGATGCAATTTCACCGAGAGGGCCCAGAGTATATCTATCCATCATATGGATGGACAAATCCCACTCTTGATCCATGTGTCTCAACCAATACTTTCCGAACACTCAATGCCACCTTTATAGCCACCCAGTTACGGTGTGGTGTTTGATGTCATCAAAGCATCCTTCCGATGAAGGTGATATGCATGATCTCATGGTCGAAGGAATTAGGTTACTATGTATCAGAAAGCATATAGCAATTGAACTATTAAAATGACTTGATCTTTATGCTACGCTTATCAATAGGAGTATGTCCACCATATCATTCTCCTAACTATATGATCTTGTTGTTAATAACATCTCAATGTTCATGATAGGGAAACCACAATCATTTATTAACCAACAAGCTAGTATTATGAAGAGGCTTTACTAGCACTAGTGGAAACGCGGGCTTTTGTTGATCCCGAAAATGGGCTTTAACACCGGTTCTTCTACGAACCGGTGTTAAAGGGGGGGCCGTACCAGCGTGGCCTCTGCGGCATTAAAGGAGCCCCCCCTTTAACACCGGTTCGTGCCACGAACCGTGTTAAAGGTCCCTCCACCGATGGCTCACACCCCTTTAACACCGGTTCGTGGCACGAACCGGTGTTAAAGGTGAAACTATATAAGACACCACCCAGCCCACACACACCCCACTCTTCCATTTTTTCACATTTTGGAGCCTAGCAAGAGGGTGTGAAGAGTGCTAGTTTGTGTTTTTTCATATGCACTAGAGGTGTTCGGTGAAATGCCCGAGAGCTCAAAATAAGCTTTCTTGTTGCTCTTCCGTCTCTACGAGGTCGGCAACTATAGTTTCATGTGTCATTGATGTACTATATATATAAATGGTCATCTCCTATTATTTTTGATATATACTACATATTAATGCAGATGAATCGGCAATGGATGTACGGTGACCGCCGACTTCCGAGTACATTACGGGCCTCCAAAATTTCATCGTTGTGGCTAATGCAAACCGTGGTCACAATGGTTTCATGTGTTGTCCGTGTGTTCACCGTCGAACAAGAAAGACTACTCAAATACCAGAACCATTCACGCCCACCGCTTGATCCGGTTTCATGCCCAGCTATAATTGTTGGACCAAGCACGGAGAAAAAGGGGTTGTGATGGAAGACAACGAAGAAGAAGAGGATGATGAAAACTATCATAATATGTATCCCGAATATGATGATCTGCAACGGGGTAGATAATGAAGATCAAGAGGAGCAGATGGGCCCCGATGACGATCTTGGTCGGGCCATTCTTGATGCAAAGGAAGAATGTGAAACAACAGGAGAAGGAGAAGTGGAGCAGATGTTAAAGGATCACAAAACATTGTTGTATCCAACTTGCGAAGATGGCCACAAAAGCTAGGTGCCACCTCGATTTGCTGCAATGGAAGGCAGAGAATGGTGTGACCGAGCATTTTCAAAGTTGTTGGTAAAATGAAGAATCTTCTTCCAAGAAATAATGAGTTGCTGACGAAAGTACATACCAAGCAAAGAAGGTTGTGCGCCTCTAGGATTAGACGTGCGAGAAGATACATGCTGCATTAATGACGCATCCTCTACCGCGGTGAGAAGTACGAGAATTTGGATGCATGCGGTATGCACCGATCATGTATAAGATCGACGAGGCGATCCTGGCGATGTTGAGGGCGAGGCCCTAGGAAGAAGGTTCCCGCCAAGGTTATGTGGTATGCTCCTATAATACCACGGTTAAAACGTCTCTTGAAATAAAGAGCATGCCAAGTTGTTGCGATGGCACATGGAAGATCAGAAGAAAGACGCGATGTTGAGACACTACCGATGGGTCACAGTGGAGAAAAGTCGGCGAGAGTACCCGGACTTTGCACGTGACGCAAGGAACTTAAGGTTTGGTCTAAGTACGACGGCATGAATCCTTTTGGTGAGCAGAGCTGCAGTCACAGACCTGGCCTGTGACCCTATGTATCTATAACCTTCCTCCTTGGTTGTGTATGAAGAGGAAGTTCATTATGATGCCGTGCTCATCCAAGGCCCGAGGCAACCCGGCAACGACATTGATGTGTACCTAAGGCCATTAGTTGAAGAACTTTTACATGTGGGCCAAACCAGGTGTATGTGGGATGAGCACAAAGGGGAGCCATTTGACCTACGAGCATTGCTTTTCGTAACCATCAATGATTGGCCGCTCTTAGTAACATTTCGAGGGCATAAACAAGGGATACAATGCATGCACACACTGCTTAGATGATCTTGAAAGTGTATATTTGGATAAATGTAAGAAGGTTGTGTACCTAGGGTATCGCCGATTTCTTAGAACTCGCATCCAAGAAGAAAGAAAGGCAAGCATTTCAAACGTCTGGCGAACCCGGAGGAAGCCTGTCCTCCGCATCGGTGAGGAGGTATTTGGTATGGTCAAGGACCTAGACGTAATCTTTGGAAAAGGTCTGGCGGTCTATCTTCCGAATGACGATGGGACACGCGCCCATGTGGAAGAAGCAATCTATATTTTGGGACCTACCCTATTGGAAAGTCTTAGAGGTCCGCTCTTCAATCGACGTGATGCACGTGACGAAGAATGTTTGCGTGAACCTGCTAGGCTTTCTAGGAGTGTATGGGAAGACAAAAGATACACCGAAGCACGACAAGACCAGAACGTCTGAAGGCCCTCAAGAGCCTATGCATCCCGAGAACGAGAAGGGTAAACGATGCCACTTAACTCCTGCCATACGCTCTTACCAAAGGTAGAAGGAAATCTTTTTGAATGTCGAAAGCGATCAAGGTCCCGTCGGCTTCGTCGAATATAAAGGGAATAATAAATATGGCGAGAAAAATTCCAAAACCTGAAGTCTCATGATCGCCACGTGATTATGACACAATTGCTTCCGATTGCATTGAGGGGCTTCTACGAAAATGTTCGAGTACCCATTGTGAAGCTATGTGCATTCCTCAATGCAATATCTCGAAGGTAATCGATCCGGAAAGCCTACCAGGGGTTACAAGCAGATGTGGCCCAATGTCTTGTCGACTTTGAGTTGGTGTTCCCACCATCCTTCTTCAATATTATGACGCATCTCTGGTTCACCTAGTAGAAGAGATTGCCATTCTCGGTCCTGTATTTCTACACAATATGTTCCCTTTGAGAGGTACATGGAGTCTTAAAGAAATATGTTCATAACCGTGCTAGGCGAAGGAAGCATCTCCAAGGGCTATGTAGCAGAGGAGGTCATTGAGTTACGTGTTGATTTTATTCGACCTTAAGGCGATTGGTGTTCGTAATCACGACATGAGGGAGACTGCGTGGAAAAGGCACCCTAGGATGTAAAGCAATGATATGTAGGGACGGGCATTCTCTCAATCAAGCACACTACACGGTTTTACAAAGATCTATCTTGGTTGCCCGTATATCAATGAACACAAGAATTTAATCGCCTCAAACACCGGGCGGTCGATGAATGGATTATAAGTGAACACATGGCGAGTTTTGGCGGTGGCTGCAAAGACTTCTCACGAATAACACCACTATTGGGGATCATTTGTACTTGTTGGCGGACACCGTCTTCGATTGTATGTACTTTCCAAGGGTACGAGATAAATGGGAATACATTTTACACGATAGGCCAAGATAAAAGAGCACCAACCAAAATAAAGGTGTCCGCTTCGATGCAGAAGACAATGGGCAAAAGACCACGTATTATGGGTTCATAGAGGAGATATGGGAACTTGACTATGGACCTAATTTTAAGGTCCCCTTGTTTCGATGCAAATGGGTCAAGCTAACAGGAGGAGGGGTTGAGGTAGACAAGATGCGGAATGACAACGGTGGATCTCAACAATCTTATGAAGAACTTAGGCGAACCATTCGTCCTAGCCAATGATGTGTCTCGGGTTTTCTATGTGAAGGACATGTCCTCCGGACCAAAAAAGAAAAAATATGCAACGAATACATCATATGATGAGCCAAAGCGTCACATAGTTCTTTCGGGAAAAGAAACATCGTGGGAATCGAGGACAAGATGGACATGTCGAGGATTATAATAAGTTTGATGAAATTCCGCCCTTCACGGTGAAAACTGACCCAAGCATTCCGTTAAGTAAAGAAGATGCTCCATGGTTACGGTCAAGCGATCATAAGGAAGGGCATATGCCAAGAAGTTCATGCTCATATTATGTAACTCTAGTTCATGTTTTTAATACATGTCTTGAGTGTTAGTCATGTTTTGTGGATGGACCGGAGTATGAGAAGAAGTTGTCCCGAATCGTATTACCATTAAGATCGATCTCCAAACGTCGCGGTCACATATTAGGAGTGCCTCTATGACCAGTTTCTCGGAGATGCCGGAGGATCGGGCTCCGTCGGCATCTCCCCGAACTGGCCGTAGTGGTGTCCTGCTCTCGAAAACCATCTTGCAGCTTTGTAACTTGTCTAACTAGATCAATACACCAGGAGCTAACTAATTTCACATATTAGAGTGCCTCTATGACCATTTCTGGAGATGCTTGGGAGGACTGGGCCCGTCGGCATCTCCCCAAATCGGCGTAGTGGTGTCCCTGCCTCAAACTGGCTGGAGGACTGGACTCACAAGGATGCCTATTTATAGTACAAGCAGCTCGACATAGTGTTGACACTTACAAAATAATGTCGACACTCACCCCTATTATTAGTCCCGGTTGGTGTCTCCAACCGGGACTAAAGGTTCATCTTTAGTCCCGGTTGGTGACACCATCCGGGACAAGGTACACGCCGCACGACATAATGTCGACATGCACTCACCTCTATTATTAGTGCTGACTCGTGTTTTGTCCCGGTTGGTGTCTCCAACCGGGACTAAAGGTTCATCTTTAGTCCCGGTTGGTGTCTCCAACCGGGACTAAAGGTTCATCCCGCCATTTTTCTTCCCGCCATTTTTCTTCCCGCCAGTTCTTCCCGCCATTTTTCTTCCCGCCATTTTTCTTCCCGCCAGTTCTTCCCTCCAGTTCTTCCCGCTAGTTCACTATATATATATGTAGGGGGTTGGCCTCCATTGTCATTGCACATCTCTAGACTCATATCCGCAACCTCATCACTCTTTCCCATGGCTTCCCGTAGCACTAACCCCTGGAGGCGGAGGCGCTGGCGCCGAACTACCCCCGCCGGCCAACTCGTGTCCCCGTCATTTGGATCTTTGGCCGGAGGTGTGCCGGTTCCTCTGTCCCTCTAGGTGTGGCGCGGATGGCCATCACGAACCACTACTACTTCGAGCTCACGCCGAGCGGAGGAATCCCAGATGGCATCCAGACTATTTCTCTACTTGGGAAGCCTTCTTCGTGGATCGGCATGAGAGGCTCGCCAGCACGAGGAGGGCCCACCTCCTCCTAACTTCAACGAGGCCGGCCGTCGGCTATGGTGGCGCGGTCGGACTCCAGAGCGTCATGGCCTATGACACCGCCGCCGACTCTAACCCCGTCTGGCTACCCTCAAGTCCAGCCCGCGCTACCCTCAAGTCCAGCCCACGCGTACTCTCCAGGTTCAATTACGGTGACCCCGACAGCGGCAATGACGGCGGCCGAGTAATGGCGACTACTGTGGGCGAGTATTACGGTGTAGGCAGAGCATGACTAAATCACTCCAACATTCCGAACAAGTTCGCCGATTGTTACTTAATCGCCATGTATCTTGATTTTCAGTTCTTTTATGTATCTTAATTTTCAGTTCGATTCGATTGTTACTTAATCTGGCCATGTATCTTAATTTTAGTTCTTTTATATATCTTAAAAAGCACCTTTAATGCATGAAATAAGTGTTTATTTATTTTAAAAAATTTCATGTAAAGTAAATATAAAAATCATTTACATGAATGGATAGATATTATTTTTATGAAAATTATGATATATTATTCATATTTTACGAGTTGAAATGAAAAAGATATGAATTTTCTAAATTCATATCATATTTTTGAATTAAAAAGCCCCTTTAATGCATGAAATAAGTGTTTATTTATTTTAAAAAATTTCATGTAAAGTAAATATAAAAATCATTTACATTAATGGATAGATATTATTTTTCTGAAAATTATGATATATTATTCATATTTTTACGAGTTGAAATGAAAAAGATATGAATTTTCTAAATTCATATCATATTTTTGAATTAAAAAGCCCCTTTAATGCATGAAATAAGTGTTTATTTATTTTAAAAATTTCATGTAAAGTAAATATAAAATTATTTACATGAATGGATAGATATTATTTTTCGAAAATTATGATATATTATTCATATTTTGAATTAAAAAGCCCTGAATTAAAAAGCCTGAATTAAAAAGCCCTGAAATAAATGCTGGAAAACACCCCTTTTAACACGGTTCGTGGCTGGAACCGGTGTTAAAAAGCATGATATTCTTTAACACCGTTCGTGGTCGAACCGTGTTAAAGGGTAATAAATGCGCTTCTTTAACACCGGTTCACCACGAACCGTGTTAAAGTATTTATTTCACCTTCCTCCCTTATTCCTCCACGCAGCCAGATCGATCGGCCTTGCTTCGACGCGCCGCCGCTTCGACGCTGCCCGCCGCCGCTCGAGGTTCGCCCGACTCTGCACGCCGCCGCCTCTCCGCCCGACCCGCTGGCAAGGCGACTGCCCGCTCCGCAGATCCACCACCGCCTGACTGCCTCACCGCCTGGCCGTCGCCTTCACGTCAGCGCCGCTGCCCTGCGCCCGGCGCCCCAGCTTCGCCCGGCCAGGCGCTTCGCCGTTCCACCTCCGGCCAGCGCCCGTCCGCTGACTGCGCCGCTGGCGCCAAGCGCCTCCACCTCGCCCAGAGCTCCTCGCCCGGCGCCCCCGTCCCCGCTTGGGCTCGCCACCTCCACCTCTGCTGGCGCCCGAGCCGTCAAGCTGTGGACCCGCCCTCAACCGACCTGCCCCTCTCCTTCCCGCCCTGAAGCGCCGCCATGTCCGCGATCACGACTGTCGCCTGTGGCCGCCCCTTGTTCGGCGCCTCCCACTCCTTGGCGGAGCTTGGGCCAACCAATTGGGGGCAAATGGGCCAAGGAGACACTTTGGGCCACTATTGGGGGGCAAATGGGCCAAATATCGTTATTTTTACCCAAAATTTGTCAAATATGAAGGGATATTAGGAAAAAAATTCTTGAACTGCATAGCTCCGCCATCCTGTGGCCCGTCTTCCTTGGTCGTGCCCCTTTGGCGGAGCTCACTGCCATGACCATGGCGCGCGCCTCTCTGGAACGCCTCCCGGCCTCGCGACTCAAGCGATCTAGGCCTTAATCCTTGCACATGTGAATTAGAAGCATGTGGAGTAAAAATAAAATAGCTTATAGCAAAGATATTATAATAGGCCACGCCTAAACCCTAATGACCACCTCGCTCTCTTCCCGTGCAGGAGGCGTCTCGCCGCCCGCTTGAGCTCATAGGCCACGCCAACGCTGCTAGCACCGCCGCCGACGAGACCGCCGCATCCGTGTCTGCCGCTGCCGCCTCGCCCACACCACCCTCGCTGCCGCCGCCATCCCGAGGATATAAGTAAGGGCATGTTTGATTCAAAGGATTTGTATAGGAAATTTGTAGGATTAAATCCTATAGGAAATTTGTAGGATTAAATCCTATAGGAAATCCTATAGGAAATTATGCATGTTTGATTCAAAGGATTTGTATTGTATGTATTGTATATGCATGTGTATATTTTGTGCCACGCCGACGACCACCGCCACCATTATGCCGTCGACCGACCTCCTATGTCCTCGCTGAGCCTACACACGCCGAGGGTGTGTCGCCCATGTTAGGTAGACCATCACGTCGTCTTTGGTTCGAACGCACACCCCACGCACCCGGCCCGCCTCGCCTCTAGCCGCCACCTCTCGTTGTCAATATAGCATTATAATAACCATGCTATGTTAATCAACTTTGATGACAAGTTAATTAGAAGAAGTAAATGTACCCTCTCATATGAGTCCGGGTTTCTCGAATTAGGGTTTGAAATGACCAAGCATGTATTAGGGTTACATTTCAATACTTTTAACCTGTCATATCATCGTCCTTGCTTGAGCATTTCAATAGATGTATTACTGATATTTACGTGATAATATTATTGTTTTAGAAACTATGGATCCACTTAGTAGAAACCTTGAAGAAGAAGAAATAATGGAGAACATTATTGATGAGGACACCTCACAATATCTGAACTTGGAGGGACATGACGATTGACAGCTCAAGTACTAGTCATGGAGAAGATGAAGACTCCGTGAACGCAATTTAATGGTTACAAAGTCCGTGAGGTATATGCATTGATTAAGCCTCGGCTGAACTCCACCAACAATCTTCTTCTACATGTATTAATTAACGCTTCTTTCTTCTTTTAGCCCTCGGATCGACCAGCCAGAACCATCTTCTTCTACGAAAAAGAGCAAGCGAGGCGCGAGCGGTTGAAAGATCGTGCAAAGTTCACGATCGAAGCGTCCGTGTTGATGGCGGCCGATGGAGCCCAAGAAGGCCGCACAAATTTATACGTCGGAGTTCTTGTTAGGGACCAAATCCCAATCACAATTGAAAATTGGAATAAGCCAAAGAAGGGCGACGGTACCTTTGTCGATGATCCAAAGAAACGCTTTGGAATTCGTTGTTGGTAAATTTCACCCTTCCGCCAGAGGAGGATGAAAACAACCCGTTATAGAGAACAAGGTCAAAGAGTGGACTCTAAAGAAGATGGCTGATGCTTTCATGAATCGGAAGACAAAATTGAACAAATTTGTCAAAGTGGCGAGACTCCAAATTTCAAGACGCATATTATGCGAAGATAAGACCTCACCGCCCGAATTTAAGACATATAAAGAAAGTGCTATAGCTAAAAGAGGTCGAAACCAATACGCTTAATGCCACGAAGAAGGAATATCACCAGGACGGGTCGGTGGCTACATATCTCGAGGCCTAAGTGGGAGGAAGCCGAGAGGCCTCACATGAGAGGGACCACACCCTGCAGATGGGTGGGACCTACGTGCAAAGACTTGGTTCTACGGAATCGGGGCAAGGTTGGACCCGTAAACAGGATTGTGTATCTTCCCAACCATCCTTGCCAAACCCACACCGAACTCATCACGGCATACGAGGAAACATCCGCCGACCTTCCATCCCGACAGAGAGAATGACCAGCTCACACGCGCCATCGGTAAAAAGAACACTACGGACATGCACGAGGCACAGGGGGTATGACGTGGAAGGATGGGTTTGCCGACTGGAGCGACTCTTACAGATGGCGCGGCAGAAAAGAAAAAGAGCGTACAGAGCGGATGACACAGATAGAACATGCACTTGCGGCGCTGCAGACGCAAGTGAATGCACAACAGAGCCATCAAGCTACCGGCCCATCTCAGCGGCATGAAGAGCCTGCATTGGAAGCTGCCCGCGGCCCAGACTCTGCGCGGAAAAGCAGTGTGGCTTCCACGGAGAACGTGCAGCCAACGCTTGAAATGACGGGTCCTCGATACCCCGTTGATGAGATCACGGAGAGCGAACACGCTGAGCTGCATGTGAGATTAATGGGCTTATCCATTAAGGTGGCCGGCTATGCCTTACCTCCTGGCTGGTGGAACTTACCACCGACCGATTCCAGATGGCTATGCTATTGTCGGGTGGATGAGGTTGTGAAGGAATATGAGGAAGCACAGCTTGACCATGCTACGGTGAAGGAAACTCAACTCAAATTTGCGGTGAAAACAACCATTCTTTGGAAGAAGGAACACATTGTGCTTCCAAATTGAGGTCACTGGCACCCCGCCCGTCTCCAGCGTCGCTAGCCGAGCCGCTTCACCATCTCTGCAAGGCAGCCATCTCCGCCCGTCACCATCTCTGTGGCAGCCATCTCCGCCCGTCACCATCTCTGTGGCAGCCATCTCCGCCGTCGACCATCTCTGTGGCAGCCATCTCCGCCCGTCGGCCATCTCCTGCTTCAGCCATCTCCTCGGAAGCGAAAGAGCACTGCCACGAGGAGCATCAAGAGTAATGCCACAAAGAAATCCGCAGGAAACCGACGCCAAAGAGTTCAAAAACTACGTCCCGCAGCCTTCCGCCAAGCCATTGCCGGTTTTACCGTGGAATCGCAGCGAGGAGACCAATAGGATCTCGGGAGAACAGGTCAAGAAATTCTTTGCACCTAGACGGCCGAGCCAAAGGAGAAAATAGGTCCGGCGGTGGTGGAGAAGTTTTACAAAAATCTTTTGAAACCTGAAACCCCACTTGTGCCGGACTACTTGAGATTTTTTTGAAGGCGGATGCAAGGCCGTAGGGAGACTGAAAGTAGCGATCGTGAGGCACCCACAAAACAGTTCCCATGCTCGGAGAGGGAAAACCAATCATGCGCCCGCCCAAATGTTTGACAAGCGGGACGCCTCCCGTAGATGATTACGAGGCGAGCTACAAAGAAAGGCCAATGAGATGGGGATGACTTACATTGCATACTTGAACGCGTCATGGGAGACAACTTGCCCAAATGCGATGTCAACCCCATACAGCCATGGAAGTATGGGAAGAATCTAGTCAAGAAAGAGGAGCTCAAAATCTACCAACAAAGATGCGAAAATTGCACAAGTGGTACCTTCATTTCGCAAGACGAGAAAAGAAGAATGGATCACGGCGCATATAAGAGATGAGATTTTCTTGTGCGGAGACGACGCGATCGACTTCAACATTCAAGACTTGCATTTTCTATTCAATCGGAAGGAACTCGACAAAGCTGCCATCGGCCTTTATTGTGTGTAAGTACTATTTCGTAATTTTATCTCAACTCATTCACTTCATTAATTGCATGTATATATATATGCTCACCATATATGTATATACTATTATGCAGGAAAAAGGTTATGGAATGCAGGAAAGGAGGCCCTTTTGACATTGGGTTCGTTGACCCAAATAGAGTTCATGAAGAAGTGGTAAGAGAAAACCCGCAAATGTAAGATTACTTGCTAAAGTCTTTCTTGAGACAACAAACCAAAAGGGAAATACTATTGCCTTACAACTTCTCGTGAGTACTGTATCTCTCTTGTACACATTCTGCTTCGGCTTACTCGATGTTAAGTGTAATCGATGATGAGTTATGCGTCTTGAGTTCCACTTTATTCTGCTAGTCATTCAACCCGACTCAGAAAAGTCCTTGTCATGGACTCGTTACGAAAAGAAAAAGAGCTATGGGCAAACTTTAGAGAGATGCTCGAGGTAATTTCAATCATATTATCGCACTAGATCGGCAACTTTCGTGACAATAAGTAATTACTCCTTTATCCATTTTCTTTGTGGACGGGGTTTGAAAATGTTCACAGGCAGGCCGTGGGTGAATGGTCGGAAGAACTAAAATTTGTAGACCAAAATGTAAGTAATACTAGCTAGCTTCCAATTCCATTATATCATGCTTTATTGATTATTATTTTGATTGAACTCTCTATTCTCGTAAAGCGCGCATCAAGGACACGGCAATAACTTATGTGGGTACTATGTTTGCGAATTCATTCGCAACACGATATGTGCGATGTGCCAAGCCGCACTAGAACAACTTAGAGTAAGTAAACAAAGTCCACAACATTATTTTATTACCATCAATTGTGTTGAGTTTTATTCTTATATATATATTGACGGCTCATTCTTCATATATATTCAGATCGAGCGGATGCGGGACCAACTCCTACCATTTGAGCATACGAGCCATTCAAGAGGAATTGGCGGGTTCATACTTGATGAGGTCGCCACGCTGGCGGAGAACTCTTTAGATATCCACCAAAATGAGCGATGATGATGTATGTGCCGGACGATGTATGTGCCGATGATGTTTGTGTATAATAATAGTTGCTTAATTATTCATGTACTCGTATGTACCGATGACGATTCTATAAGTATACCGCTCCGATCGATTTCCCTCGCTCTCCCTCCGTAAATACGCCTTAAGGCGGGCAGAAATCTGGCGGAGATTTAGGCGTTTTCGCCATGGCAGAACTTCGCGTAAACGGCTAAATCTCTGCAGAAGAATTTTAACACCGGTTCAGACACGAACCGGTGTTAAAGGGGGGCTCGAGGCAGCCCACGTGCACCACCCTTTAACACCGGTTCGTATAGGAACCGGTGTTAAAGGGGCCCCCCCTCTAACACCGAACCCTCAACAGCGGTTGGGGAACCGCTTTTAGAGGGTCCTCCAAACCGGTGTTAGAGGGGTACGTGTGCACTAGTGTAGGGACTTCAATTTAAGTTTACAAATCACACAAGTATTAATGTTTCCTTGTTAATACTATTATAGCATGAATGTAAACATTTATCATAAACACAAAGATATAATAATAATTATATTTATTATTGCCTCTAGGGCATATCTCCAACAGTCTCCCACTTGCACTAGAGTCATCTAATCTAGATTACATGGTAATATACCGAACACCCATGGCAGTTTGGTGCTGGTCATGTTTTGCCCTCGGGAGAGGTTTAGTCAACGGATCCGCCACATTCAGATCTGTGTGTACTTTGAAAATCTTTATGTCCCCATCTTGGACATGTTCTCGAATAGCGTGAAAACGTAGCTTGATGTGCTTCAGCTTCTTGTGTGACCTTGGTTCTTGCGCATTGGCTATGGCGCCCATGTTATCACAGTAGATAGACATTGGGTCCAGCGCACTAGGAACCACACCCAGCTCTGTAATGAACTCTTTCATCCATATCGCTTCTTGTGAAGCCTCCGAAGCAGCCATGTATTCCGATTCAGTTGAAGATCTCGCCACAATGCTTTGCTTTGCACTCCTCCGACTAAGCTGCACCATTCAAAGTAAATACGTATCCAGTTGTGATTTAGAATCATCCGGATCGGTGTTCTAACTAGCATCGGTAACCATTAACAACGAGTTGTTCATCACCTCCATAAGAAAGAACCATATCCTTAGTTCTTCTCAAGTACTTAAGGATGTTTTGATCATTGTCCAATGATCCACTCTGGATCACTTTGATATCTGCTAGTTAAACTAACGGCATATGCAATGTCGGTCTAGTACATAGCATGGCATACATTAGAGATCCTATGGGTGAGGCATAGGGAGTCTTACTCATCCTTTCTCTATCTTACGCGTTGTCGGACTTTGAGTTTTACTCAAGGTCGTATTGAGCAACATGGGCAAGAACCCTTTCTTGCTATCTTCCATTCCAAACCTCTTTAGAACTTTTTCCAAATATGTACTTTGTGACAATGATATTAGGCCTCGATCTATCTCTATAAATCTTTATGCATAAAATGTAAGCTGCTTCGCCAAGATCCTTCATTGAAAAACTATTATTCAAATATTCCTTAACACTATTAAGAAGGTCAACATCATTCCCAATCAACAATATGTCATCTACATATAGTATTAAGAATGCTACAGAGCTCCCACTCACTTTCTTGTAAATACAAGCTTCTCCATAAGTTTGTATAAAACCAAAACTTTTGATTACCTTATCAAAACGTTGATTCCAACTTCGGGATGCTTGCTTCAACCCATAGATGGACCGTTGAAGTTTGCATACCTTGTTAGCATCTTTAGGATCGACAAAACCTTTGGGTTGCATCATATACAACTCTTCATCAATGTCTTCATTGAGGAATGCTGTTTTGACATCCATCTGCCATATCTCATAATCATAATATGCAGCGATTGCTAACATAATCCTCACAGATTTTAGCTTCGCTACCGGTGAGAAAGTCTCATCGTAGTCAACTCCTTGAATTTGTCGAAATCCTTTTGCGACAAGTCGAGCTTTATAGACAGTAACATTACCATCAGCATATGTTTTCTTCTTGAAAATCCATTTGTTCTCGATAGCCTTTCGGCCATCCGGTAAGTCCACCAAAGTCCATACTTGGTTTTCGTACATGGATCCAATCTCGGATTTCATGGCTTCTTGCCATTTATTGGAATCTAGGCTCATCATCTCTTCCTCATATGTCGCAGGGTCATCGGTGTTGTCCACCAACATGACACTCATAACGTGATCATACGAATCTGGAGTGGTACGAGTTCTCGTTGACCTGCGAGGTTCTGTAGCAACTACAACCGAAGTTTCATGATCATCATCATTAGCTTCCTCTCTTACTGGTGCAGGCACCACGGGAACTTCTTCCGGTGTCGCGCTACTCGCAAGTTCGAGAGAAGGTTCGACAACCTCGTCGAGTTCTAATTTCCTTCCAGTCACTTCTTTCGAGAGAAATTCCTTCTCTAGAAAGGATCAATTCTTGGCAACGAATATTTTGCCCTCGGATCTATGATAGAAGGTATACCCAATAGTTTCCTTCGGGTATCCTATGAAGACGCATTTTTCCGCTTTGGGTTCAAGCTTGTCCGGCTGTAACTTCTTTACATAGGCTTCGCAACCCCAAACTTTAAGGAACGAAAATTTAGGTTTCTTCCCAAACCATAATTCATACGGTGTCGTTTCAACGGATTTAGATGGTGTCCTATTTAAAGTGAATGCGGCTGTTTCTAATGCATAACCCCAAAATGATAGCGGTAAATCTGTAAGTGACATCATAGAACGAACCATATCTAAGAGAGTTCGATTACGACGTTCGGACACACCATTACGCTGTGGTGTTCCCGGCGGTGTCAATTGTGAAAGTATTCCGCATTTCTTCAAATGCTCGCCAAACTCGTAACTTAGATATTCACCTCCACAATCAGAACGTAGAAATTTTATCTTGTTGTTACGTTGATTCTCAACCTCACTTTGAAATTCCTTAAACTTCTCGAAAGTTTCGGACTTATGTTTCATGAAATAGATATACCCATATCTAATCAAGTCATCCGTGAAGGTAAGAACATAACGATAACCACCGCGCGATGCTACACTCATTAGACCACACACATCGGTATGTATGATTTCCAATACGTCCGTAGCTCGCTCCATCATACCAGAAAATGGAGTCTTAGTCATTTTACCCATCAGACATGCTTCGCATCTTTAAAGTGATTCAAAATCAAGTGATTAAAAAAGTCATCAGAATGGAGTTTCTTCATACGCTTCACTCCAATGTGACCAATACGACAGTGCCACATATAGGTCGAGTTATCGCTCGATTTGAAATGTTTAGCCTCAATGTTATTAATATGTGTATTTCCACTATCGAGATTCAATAAGAATAGACCATCTATCAAATGTGCATGTGCATAAAACATATTACTCATATAAATCGAACAACCATTATTCTCGGACTTAAACAAGTAACCGTCTCACAATAAACAAGATCCCGATATAATGTTCATGCTTAACGCAGGCACCAAATAACAATTATTTAAGTATAAAACTAATCCCGATGGTAGATGAAGGGGTAGCGTGCCGACCGCGATCACATCAACCTTTGATCCGTTTCCCACGCGCATCGTCACCTCGTTCTTCGCTAGCTTCCGTTTATTCTACATCATCTGTTTCGAGTTATAAATATGAGCAACCGAACCAATATCAAATACCCAGGCACTACTACGAGTACTAGTGAGATACACATCAATAACATGTATATCGGATATACCTTTCTTCTTGATGTTGTCGTTCTTCAAATCCGCCAAGTACTTTGGGCAATTCCGCTTCCAGTGACCTTCTCCTTCCAAGAAAGCACTCGAAGATCGTGCTTAGGTCCAACCTTGGTCTTATTCGTCGGCGCGGTAACTTTCTTACCACCCTTCTTGAAGTGTACCTTTTGCTTAGACTTGCCTTTCTTGAATTTGGTGGTCTTATTGACCATCAACACTTGGTGCTCTTTCTTGATCTCCACTTCTGCAGATTTTAACATGGCAAAGAGTTCTGGCAACTCTTGTTCATGTTTTGCATATTGTAGTTCATCACAAAGTTCTTGTAACTTGGTGGTAGTGATTGGAGGACACGATAAATCCCCAAAGCATTAGGAATCACTATACCCAAGCTTTGAAGTTTTTTTGCGTGCCCAGACATCTTAAGAACATGCTCACTGACGGAGCTGCCCTCTTCCATCTTGCAGTTAAAGAACTTTTCAGAAGCCTCATAGCTCTCAATTGCCGCGTGAGTCTCAAAGATCAATTTGAGATCACGGACAATATCATGTGGGTTTGAATTCTCAAACCTTTTCTGAAGCTCCGATTCTAAACCATACAAGATAGCACATTGAACTGTGGAGTACTGAGTCTTCCGAGCGAGGTAAACATTCTTTACTTCATCGGTAGCGATGGCTGCAGTGAGTCACCAAATGTGCATCCAAAGACATAGGTCAAATTACCAGCTGTGAGGACAATCCTCAAATTGCGGAACCAATCCGCGAAGTTGCTTCCATTGTTTTTCAACTTTTCTTTCTCTAGGAACGCATTAAAACTGATGGTAGGGACCGCCATTGATCTACAACATATTTGCAATAGTTTAGACTAAGTTTATGACAAATTGAGTTCTAATTAATAGTTAAATTAATCTAGGTGAACTCCCACTCAAAACAATATCCCTCACATTGTTTTAATGATCACACGAACCAAATCCACCACATCAACACCGATCATCACGAGAGTTGATATAGTTTCAATGGCGAGCAATCGACATGTTCATCATATCTACTATATGATTCATGCTTTACCTTTCGGTGATCCGTGTTCCGAGACCATGTCTGTACATGCTAGGCTCGTCAAGATCAAACCTTAGCTTCCGCATGAGCAAATCTGGCTTGCTCACGTTGTATACACTTGCGGAATCTAACACACCCGATCATCATGTGGTGCTTCGAAACAACAAGCTTTAGCAACGGTGCTAACTGAGGGTGAACACTTTATGACTTGAAATTCATGTGCATGAGGGATCATCTTATAATGCTACTGTCGTTAACTAAGCAATACAAGATGCATAAAGGATTAACATCACATGCAATTCATAATATGTGATATGATATGGCCTTTCTACTTTGTGCTTCCGATCTCCATCTTCGAGCACGAACATGATCTCCATCATCACCGGCATTGCATCAAGGTCAATGACGCTTCTCCATGGTTGTCGTCCACCGGATTCAACTATTACAACTACTTTGAATAGACACGCGGGTCTTAACATAAATTAAAGACAACCATATGGCTCCTGCCGGTTGCCAACTTACAATAAGGAACATTGCATACATCAAATATAATCACAATCATGGCCATATCACATCACAGCACACCCCTGCAAAACAAAGTTAGACGCCTCTACTTTCTTTGCATGTTTTACGTGGTTTGGGGCTTTCAATAAGTGTCGTTCTAACTTACGAACAAGAACCACAACATTGATACTAGTATTGACAATCACCCGTTGTAAATTGAATCTTAACTATGCTGGGAGAAACAGGCACCCGCAAAGCCACTTATGCAATACAAGTTGCATGTCAAGCGTGGAGCAAGTCTCATGAACGATGTCATGTAAGGTTAGCCCGGGCCGCTTCATCCCAACATCCCGCAAGATGCAAAGTACACAAGAAGCAATCGACAATAAAAGCATCAACGCCCACAATGACCATTGTGTTCTACTCGTGCAACAGATCTACATATAGACACGGCTCTGATACCACTGTAGGGTTTCGTAGCATGGAAAACAAAAAATTTCTATCGCATACAAACAAACAAGCCACGATTTATCTACTAGATTGTAGCAACGAGTCGATGGAATAACTCACCCTCGAAGATTCCAAAGTGTTTAACGAGAGCGGATTCTCGTGGGTGATGTAGTCGTACTCTTGCCGATCTCAAGATCGCGTAGACGATCCTTCCCACTGCTACGGCAGCGCTCCCAATCGGTCACACGTTCGATTCGACGAAGACCTTCCTCTCCCTTGTTCCAAAGAAATGGAGGTTGTAGCACTCTCCTCGCGATTCCGGCAGCACAACGGCGTGGTACCGGAAGTAGAGGGGAGATCTCGCAGGGCTTCGCCTTAAGCCGGAGCGAGTATGGTGGACTATGATAGAGCTCCTCGGCGATCTAGGGTTTTAGACACACCAAGGAGGAGGTGCTAGAGCCGGCGGCTAGGGTTTGGGGCTTTCCCAAGTCGGCGGCTAGGGGAGCCCTAGGCGGCGGTGGCAACGGGAGGTGGCGGCGCCGGGCTAGGGTTTTGGGTGGAGATCTTGTGTCCTAGGAGGGGCAGCCCTGCCCCTCCCTTTATAGGTGGGAGGCGCCGGCCAAGGGGAGGGGAGTCCCTCCCCAACTCGGATCCCAAGTGGGCCGGCGGTGGAGGAGGAACTCCTCCCCAACTCGGTTTCCCACTTCCCCTCCACTTCCCAAAACAGTCGTTGACTTTTCAAATTGGCGTTTGACTTTTCAAACTAGGATTTGATTAAACCCTTTATTTTGTTCAGCGATGACACCTAGTACATGATGCAATCATTCCAACTTGGTATGACACATTCATGTACCCTTCCCCTCCGGAGTGTCGGACATTCCGGAACCTTCTAGAACATTCTCGATGAAAACACCGGAACCATTATCCAACTCCGAAACAAGACTTTCCTTATATGAATCTTATTCTCCGGACCATTCCGGATCTCCTCGTGATATCCCGGATCCCATCCGAGACTCCGAACAACATTCGGTCTCTTACTCATCATTCCATAAATACTCAAAAAACGTCGAATCCTTAAGTGTGTCTCCCTACGGTTCGTGAATTATGCGGACATGATCGAGACACTTCTCTGAACAATAACCAATAGAGGAATATGGAAATTCATATGGCTCCCACATATTTCTACGATTACTTTGCGATCGAATGAACCACTTACATACGATACCAATTTCCCTTTATCTCACGATAGTTTACTTATCCGAGGTTATGATCGTCGGTATCTCTGCATACCTAGTTCAACCTCACATCGATAAGTACTCTTTTCTCGTTCCCGTGATATGTTATCCCTTGTGAGCCAGTCACATGCTTGCAAGCTAATTGGATGCCATTTCACCGAGAGGGCCCAGAGTATATCTATCCGTCATATGGATGGACAAATCCCACTCTTGATCCATGTGTCTCAACCAATACTTTCCGAACATCCAATGCCACCTTTATAGCCACCCAATTACGTTGTGGTGTTTGATGTCATCAAAGCATCCTTCTGGTGAAGGTGATATGCATGATCTCATGGTCGAAGGAATTAGGTTACTATGTATCAGAAAGCATATAGCAATTGAACTATTAAAATGACTTGATCTTTATGCTACGCTTATCAATAGGAGTATGTCCACCATATCATTCTCCTAACGATATGAGCTTGTTGTTAATAACATCTCAATGTTCATGATAGGGAAACCACAATCATTTATTAACCAACAAGCTAGTATTATGAAGAGGCTTTACTAGGGACTTCAATTTAAGTTTACAAATCACACAAGTATTAATGTTTCCTTGTTAATACTATTTAGCATGAATGTAAACATTTATCATAAACACAAAGATATAATAATAACTACATTTATTATTGCCTCTAGGGCATATCTCCAACACTTTCACACAATTAAATAAATTTATGCCAATCTTTCGAAAGAGATCCCTATTTGTACTAGAAGCATGTGATAGCTTTGCTCCTAAAAATTTCCAAAAATCTCTTATACGTACACAAGTAGTCATTATATATTTATTAATAGATGAACGCAGCGAGCATCTCGGATGACTATACACAATCCTCCTTCGACCAATATACAACCTTTGATTCTACTATAGAGGGCTCCCCACTTTCCTCCCCTCCCCTCCCCAGCTGCTTTGAGAGTCGTGCGTGAGAGGCCGGGGCTCTCCCGTGCCCTTCTCACCGGAGTAGCTGGCAGGAGGTGGCGGTAGAGAATCGCCGGAGTAGCCCTAGGTTGTAGAGTAGGTTTTGTAGTTGGCCTTCTGCCGGTAGTGGGCTCCTTGCCCGGATGCGGAGCTCTAGATCTTGCCCGGATCTTAGCTCTAGGGTTGCTCGTCAGTGTCCTAAAGCTCCTCCGGTCGGAGCTATGGAATGCGACGGCGGCCACTGCATCGACAAATAAAGCTAGGGCCTGCTTCCTCTTAGCCTGGGCTGCTATTTGGCTCCTTCTTCTTCTACTGACCGGCCGTAGCGGCGTGGAGAGGAAGAAGTGGAGCTCGGTGGTGCTCGGCTCTGGAGGCGGCAAGGGAGTATTCGTGTTGGCGTATGTGCGGGACGCCGGCATGCGGCTGATCTGGCCTCCTGCTGCTTCTCTTCTTCTTTCGGCCGATCGTGGCGGCGAGGAGATCAAGAAGTAAGCAAAGAGGCAGACGGCCATCTCCCTCCGCATCTTGCGCGGCTGTCGTGCTGCAGCCGATGACCCTTCTACTTCTCTGGAAGACCTGGCCTACCGTGGCGGCGAGGAGGTGGACCTGAGCGTGCGGGTGCTGCTGCGCGGAGCTCTGGGGAGCTTTTGGAGATTCCTCTCCCCGCGGCGTTCTGCAAGCGGTGGCAATGGACTGTCGCTGCTATTCCCGTGCTCGGCAACAGATTTTGCTCGAGCTTCTCTATCCTCTCCGGGAGGATCTTCTTCAGCGGCGGAGCTGAACTGAAGTCCCTCGCCCAGCCTAGTGGTCTCGTCCCCGACCGAAGCAGAGGTGGCGCTTCTTCGTCGTCGGCGGTTGCTTCGGACTTGATTGCGTTTTTGCAATCTCTACTATTGTGTTCTCTGTAAAATGTAGGGGTCAGATTGTATTTTATTTTTCTGTTTGGATCTCCTTGTATTTGTACACCCGTTGCTGAAACGAATCTCCTGACCCATTCGAGGCCGTTTCGTTTTAAAAAAAAATCTACTATAGAGGGGTTTTGAATCTAGATCCAACATCTCTGGGCTGCACGTGGAGAAGTGCGCTACAGTTTTCTCAAAATTATTATTTGCCTATACTAACAAATTTTTTATGATTAAACAAATAGAGAGGAGACTGTACTGTCAGTATATTATACTACCAGTTCTATGTTCGAATCTCTGTATTTTTGGTTCGGGTAAACAGTAGGCTCGGTATCATACTAATTAAGCTTATTCCTCTGCCAAGAAACATCGTAAAATTCGTGTTGATTATGAAAGATTGTCGGTGTCTCTCTCTCTCGTAAAGGCGTCTACATGGATGCAAAAGAACAAAATGTTCACTCAAATAGCAAAAGGCAGCAGGTTATGCCACGTAGGCCCAAACCCCCCCATCTCATCCTGATATCCCCTGAGCTACGAACCAACCAACCATCTATCGTAGGAGGAGGTTCGGAGCAGTTCCTCCACCAAGAAACAGAGCAGCGGCGGAGGCGAGTCCTTCACCTCGATCCAAGATGGCGTTCGCCGCCTCCACAGCCTGCTGCAAGCCTTCTGCGCTGCTCGCCCCTCGCGCGTCGTCGTCGTCGCCTCTCCGCGCGCAGGCGCTCCTCTGCAGCCCCTCCACCTCGGCCAAGTTCCACGGCCTCAGGGCGCCGGCGTCGGCATTCGCCGTCGCTCCCGTGCCTCGCCGCCGCGCGGCGTCCACGGGCATCGTCTGCGGCAAGGTATAACCTGGATAGCAATCTCGCACGCGGTGGTGTGGTGGTGAATTGTTGGCGACTGAATTGGATTTTCGATCCTTGCTGCTGGCTTGCAGGTGAGCAAGGGCAGCGTGCCGCCCAACTTCACCCTCAAGGACCAGGACGGCAAGACGGTGTCGCTGTCCAAGTTCAAGGGCAAGCCCGTCGTCCTCTACTTCTACCCCGCCGATGAGACGCCCGGCTGCACAAAGCAGGTCAGTGATTTCTGCCACTGTTTCGTGCATGAATTAATCAGTCCAAAATTGGTTGTTGAGAAAAAAATAGTTATTCCGTTCAGGATAGTTACAAGTGTTTAGTTTTTAGAGAAAAAAAATCAGCGATTTAAAATGCTGAATAATTTAGTACCACTTTATCAAAAAAAAAAAACCACAACTATTGGGCACATACGCGGTTCTACAGAGAGGTTTTATGATATTTATTTATTCAAACAATCCTTTTCCAAAACAAAAATTTATTCAAACAATGGGAGAGATAGGAATCTGTTCTCGTCATCCACATCTCTCTGCCTGAACCATTTGCCTCCTTCCCCTTCCCATTGTCGCTCTCTCTCGCCTTCCTTCAGCCCCTTGTGTTCTCAACCTCTTCCGCCTTCTCGTCCCATTTCTCCATCTTCCTCTGACGGTGTCGAGTAACCAGGTTATTCGCACATTAGTCGTTACCCATTGGTTGATTGATTTAAGCCAGAGAAATTCAGTCATGTTTAAATACAGTAGCAGTTGTATTATTTGCCAGTTGTTAACGTCAAATTTCATCCTAAATCAGATGATTCGCGCCGGAGCTAGCTCACCGCTTTGGTGGTCTCCCCTCCTTTCCAAACGCCGCGGCTTCGCCACCGTCCAAGTCCAAGCTCACCTCTCCTCCTCCTCCCCTAGCACCACTCCCCAACAGCAGCCCCACGCCACCACCATACCATCCGAACAAAGCATCGAAGCAGCAGCAGCTACGACAAATAATGGAGGGCGGACATGCGAGCTTCCGACGTGGGCGCTGATCGGCGGCATCACGGCGGGGGTTGCGTTGGCGCTGGCGCTGTCCGTGGACGCGGGCCCGGCTCTGGCGCTGGGTCCCGAGGGCCCGCTGGTGGAGGAGTTCTGGGACAACATGCGGCGGTACGGTCTGTACGCGCTGACAGTGAGCACGGGGTTCGCGTGGGCGCTGGTGCAGCCCATCTACGAGCTTCTGCGGAACCCGATCACGGCCGTGCTCATCATCTTCGTGATCGCCGGCGGCGCCGTGCTCACGTCCCAGGTCATCAACGCCATGGCCGGGAACTCCGACTTCGTCTACATGTACGAGCAATAGCTATAGCTAGCTGAGAGTCGATCGTGTAACTAGTTTCATCAGAGAACCTATTCTTCTAGCTAGCTAGAAATTAAAGAAGACACCATGCATGTAACTAAGATTTTGCTCGCTCGCAATCATGATTTTACTGAGAAGAACGCATGGAGTGTATCTGCAATAGTAATAATTTTGTATGGTGTGATTTGGTTGATGACGCCGAAATTAAAGAACGTGGGGGTTGGGGTTGCATATATGCAGGCGTGCGCGTTCCGTGACTCGTACGAGAAGTACAAGAAGGCGGGGGCGGAGGTGATCGGGATCAGCGGCGACGACGCGGCGTCGCACAAGGCGTTCGCGAAGAAGTACCGGCTGCCGTTCACGCTGCTGAGCGACGAGGGGAACAAGGTGCGCAAGGAGTGGGGGGTGCCGTCGGACCTGTTCGGGACGCTGCCCGGGAGGCAGACCTACGTGCTCGACAAGAAGGGCGTCGTGCAGTACATCTACAACAACCAGTTCCAGCCGGAGAAGCACATCGGGGAGACGCTCAAGATCATCGAGAACCTCTGAGTCTGAGCATCGCCATCATCTATACCTCGTACTCGTGCCTATTCATTCCCATGCATCTTCCTGCCGCTTGTAATAAGTTTCAATTCGTACGTGCCGACGATGATCTAGTACGTGTAGAGCTGTTTTTTGTTGTGTAATCAAGCGTACGTACGTATGTATACCTGTATGTTCTCTGCCCTGTCCAGCTGAAACGTGGCGCAATTGTTCAGTTCAGTTCGCTCGGTACGGTGTGCACTTTGCTTCCCGGGACGCCGTGCGTTCTGTAAAAGTCAAACCCAACTACTGCTACAATCTTTTTATATTCTCCGTGGCAGCGACACCGCGCGAGGCTTTTGACCTGTGCGTAGGGTCGACGTCAAAGGCACCTGCCAAATTTACCAAGAACTACTATCGCAGTTCAGGTTCAGCACAACTCCGTTTGGATAGGCCCGGTAAGTGCAGCGCTGGCACTGCCAGCAGGAAAACCACAACTGATGTATATATCGTGCACGGCACGTAGATCTTACCACTGACCTACGCCTGCACTGCCACGAATTAACCTCAACCTTCTTTTTTGCCCAAACTACATTGTACTACTACTACTACTATAATAAGCTAAGCGTGACCCACTTGTCCGTGCTCACTGGTCAGTGGATACTGGTCATCCCGACGGCAACCGGGCGTGCGGCTCATCCCACCACGGAAGCCGAAAGCCACCACCGTTCGACCGGAACCGGTTGGCAATATGCCAATATTGGTACGTGCACCACAGCCCGTGCCCACAAGAAGCTTCATGCCGTATATATTTTTACAAATCTAACTCCTAGGCAGCAAAACAAATTTCTAGTCTTTACTTCTTGGCAAAGCTATTTTGAAGCATGATCTCTAGGTCAGCGCCATTTAAAATAAAATAAAATTGCATAGGTCGACGTCAACATGAAGCAGTAGCGAAGGGGGCCAGAGGAGGTCGGCGCCCATACGGCTATCTCCACCGGCACAACCCAAACGGTCCGATTCTATCCGTTTGAACCTGGCCACGGACAATTTTAAGTCATGGGGTCCGGCTGTCCGGCCAGCCACCTCAGTGGCACGATCTATCTGTCTGCGCTGGCCAGAATTCATCTCTTTGCATATTTTAGCACAAAGTAGATACATAAGTGTACAATTTGATAATCAAATAAATTAGATTTTAGATAATCAAATTAAAGTAGTGCTTACATATTAATAGTTCACACTCATACGGTTCGATAAAAATAACCAAACGTCATTCAAATTACAAGAAACAAATAAAGGATTGACCGTTTTGGTTTTTCGCATGAGTCTATATATGCTCAATCAAATCTAGTTGAAGCTGGTCATGGGTGTGCCTGTGACGCAAATTTTTATGCACATGCATGAAATCTTCCCAAGACGCTAGGACTGGCTTTGGCTCAACAACTAACCCTGAAAATCCCAGCCTTGGTCGAGGATGTTTTCATCACGCTTGTCCTCGACGATCATGTTGTGCATGATCACACAAGCAGTCATCATATCTTACATCCTCTCCGTACGCATGTAGTCGCCAAGGAGATCACCTGGCACTCCATATGCAAGTTGCCGAAGGGCAGTGGAATATTTTTTGTAAGAGGAGAAGCCAATCTTACCGGTACAATCGTACTTGGCCTCGAAGTAGTCATTGTACTCCCTCACCCTATTAAGAATATCCTAGAAGAGGTTCCTAGACATCCGATAGTGGTGACGGAATGGCTTCTCTTTGAAGACCGTGGGTGAAAGTAGTCCTTATAAAGACGTAGGTGGACAGCTTCTCGGTTGTGTTCATGGTTGGCTTCGCGCAGCTTCGCCGAACCACCTCTACGTGGTCGTGCACCATCCATGCAGCACCTAACAGAACTTCGGTCTCACCGACGGACTCATGTTCGGACGATAACTCGACAAAATTTTTATAAAAGAACTCAATTGGCCTTCAACTGCTACTCATCTGATAAAATATACGGCCGTCAATAGCCATGCCAACTCCCGCATGGACATAACCTAGAAATGACCGACGAACGTAGCTAAGCGCGGTCAGGCAAAAGACCGAGCAGATTGTGCGCGATGTACCCCAAAGGATGTCGCGCCAACAATAAGTTAACCATGCCACCATGTCTATAGACGGTGCGACGGAGCACCCTTATTGATCTAGTAATAATCCCAGTTGCCCGTGCTCACTAGTCAGTAGTTACTGGTCATCCGACGACAACCGGGGCACGCAGCTCATCCCACCACGGAAGCTAAAAGCCACTACCGTCCGCGACCGGAACTGGCTGGCAATATGCCAATATTGGTACGCGCACTAACAACAGCGCCAACAACAAGCTTCATACGGTGTATTCTTTGATAAATCGGACTCGCACAACTAATTTCTCGTCTAGACAACTATTTTGAAACCTGATCATTGGCTGCGAAATAGTTTTGCTAAGAAGTTAGACGAGAAATCAGTTTTGCCTAAAAATACTTATAAGGACGGTGGCTTCGCAGCACCTAGAGGTTCACCCTTTGGTTAGTTCACCATTTATATAGAGTATTTTCTCCGTTCAGAAATAAGTAATTTGACTTTGTTTAAATTTATATGTATCTAGACATGTTTTTTGTTCAGAAATAAATGCGGTTTGTTTATATTCGCATGCATCTATACACCAAAACACGTCTAAATACATTTGAATCTAAACAAATACAAGTCACTTATTTCTAGACGGAGGAAGTAGATAGTAGATAAATTCAAATCTAGACAAAGACAAATCACTTACTTCCTCCGTCTCAAAATAGATATCTTAGATTTGCCAAAAATTAGATAAATCTATATATACTAAATAGTGTATAGATTCATCCAAATTTTGACCAATTCGCAACATCTATTTTGGGATGGAGGGAGTATTTCTGAATAGAATAGTATTAGAGATATAAGGTGTCTATAAAAAAAGTTACACTAGATTTTAACAAATAAATTAGAAGTGGAATTTAGACGGGCTCACACTTGACACCCTATAGAGATGTCTTATGAACCCACAAGAACCCCTGTGCACGTAGCATATACCTCTAGGAGACCTCTGGACCCACCCACCGTGCAAGTGTGTAGTTGGAGAAATAGTAAGACTAGATTAAGAAACACAAGGTGAAAAATCCGGCATCCAGCACGGCATCTCCCGCTAATCCCTCCCACCGATCCCCAGCATCTTCCTCCCCTGATCCGCACCTTGCCCCACCATCCAACGGCCCAGATATAATCGCCCACCTCCTCCTCCCCGCCATTAAATACCTCTGCGTCCACCTCCCTGCCCACTAGCTCAGTCGCCCCTCTCGCAGACACCCGAACAGACAGAGCAACCGCGAAACCAAGAGAACCCGAGAGCGATCGATCGCGATGGACCTCCTGGAGCAGCCCCTCGAGGCCTTCGCCTTCCGCATCTACTCCCTGCCCGAGGCCGCCGCGACAGGCGCCGCGGCGTGGACCTGCCTCGCGGCCGTCCTCGCCGCCGCGGCCGCCGCCGGCGTCTGGCGCCTGCGCTCCTCCACGACGGCGGATTTCGCCGAAGCCCCGAAGCCTCTGGTGATGGAAACGTCCGCGTCGCCGACTTCGTCGTCGCGAGAGACGACGGCGGAGCCGGCGGCGTCGTCGCCGGCGCCCTCGCCGAAGGAGAGGTACACGGCGTACTACCATGATACCGGCTGCGTCGGGTGCTGCGTGGTGGAAAGCGACGAGGAGTTGGAGGAGGAGGAGGTTGAGCCGGAAGAGGAGGAGGGCGTGCACGGGCCGTGGAAGAAGGAGCCTTTCGAGTGGGAGGTGGTGAAGTCTCTGGTGCCTCTCGTGGCGAGGTCGACCGCGGACGAGTACCGTAGCCCCAGAGCGCTCAGCGGCAGCGTGGTGCGGCTGTGGGACCAAGGCGCTGAGCTGGGGTTAACGGCGGCGATGATCTCCAGACGACGGACGATTAGAGCTGGCACGGTGTCGATCATCTGATCGCTCCAAGTCCAAAGCTAGCAATAAGATGGAATATCAGTAGTCGGAACCAGAATGGTTCCTGTAGCCTTAGCATCTGCCCTGTACATTTGATCTTGCATCTAAAATAATTGTTCGGAAGTCACCGTAGAATTGCCCAACATTTGTCTAAAGTTTTTTTTCTCTTCTTGCATAAATCTGACGTCCTGGTGATGGGACGGTTTCGACCCTCCGACATGACGTTTCTTGGTGATCACAGAGTCGACCACGACACGCAAGTTGACCCATCATCATGTGCTGCCTTTTTTTTTTTGAAAGAGGAGAGCCCCCGAAGGGGCAGGAAGCCATATATTAAAATAAAACGGTGGAGTTACAGATTTTCACGTCGGACCCTAAAAGAAAAGGAATTACAAACAAGCCCAAACGCTTTGCACAAAGAACCCTACAGAAGATCAGAAGAAAGCAATCAGGTTCATCTTCCAGACCGCCTCTTCATGTGCTGCCTTCACCTTCACCTTCACCTACCTTCGCATGCTTCTAGAAGGCCCTTTCGATCTCGGCGCTCGCCACCAGAGCAGACGAGAGAGAGACCACTAGCTAGCTAACAAAGCGACCGAGCGACGCTAATCAGTCGTCCGTCGCCAGTTCACCACACGACACGACAGTGTGTCAGGGCTCTGGGAAAAAACGCCACGTGTCCAGTACCACGGTACACTACAGTGCGGACTACCGGCGCCGATCTCGTGTCCCGGTGGCGTACGCCAACCTGCGGTCGATCGATGGCAGTGCCAGCAGTCAGTTGGAGTTGGCTCAGCCGCCTCCGGACATTCAGACGTGCGGCCCGTTGCACCTACCGCGCAGCACGGCCTCTGCGTACCGCCCGTTCAGTTAACGTTGCGATTTAGCGATGGTTGGTGGTGCGACATCACTGCGTGTGCCTTACGCCTTACGCGCGCCCGGAGCTCAAGCTCGGTGATGAATTTTTCCGTGGTCCGCCTCACGCTTACGGTGCGGGCTGCGCGGCAGGCAGCGTCGGCTACGTTTATCTGACGCCTTGTCCTTGGCAGTTGCGAGCCTTTTCCGCCACTGGTGTTTTAAACCTCAAGCAGCGTTCATGGCCAAGGATGGACGGGCGGTCGGTGGACGGATCTCGCGGCTGCGGTTGATATCATCATCACTCTTCAGCTCTTCACCCATTGTTTAGAGCACCTCCACTTGTTGGGTCGTTCCGAAGCTGAAACCCGACGCTATGTAACTTTTGGTTGGAAAACGTCCAGTTTCCAATCCATCCGCATTTCCAGACTGAGCTTCCGGTTTTGGCCAAATTTCAATCAAACTCGCAGAAATTTAGACAAATATAGGTGATTTCATTAAAAACAACAGAGTTCATACATATTATGTCAAATTCCTCGAATTTTGACTATTAGACTAAAAAAAACATACAAATACTACTAGGCCTAGCCGATGCCGATGTCGCTGGACGCCGCTCACATGCCGAAGTTACGGTAGAAGACCGTGTAGTCAGCGTCACTCTTGTCGTCATTGTCGTCGCCATCGCCGCCGTCATCGATCGGTGGCTGCGGGGGACGCGAGCTGTCCTGGCCGGCGTCGCCGTACCGCCACGGCTGGGACGAGGGACCGACTTCTTCGTCGAGGACGATGAGCAGCGCGTCCTGGTAGGTGAGCTCCCGACAAGCTCTACGGGTGGTCGTGCGCTAGTCCTCTAGTGATGCCGAACACGGTTGGCCTCCACATGCTCCCAGTCGGCCTAGACCGGGCGCAGGAGTCGGGGTCGTGAATGGGCGGCACATCGTCCAGAGACCGTTCCATGGCGATCTTGATGGTGAAGGAGTCTTCGTCGATGGGGACTGCCCAGTCCATGGATTCTGGCTTCGGTCTACGCAGGCAAAGCCGGCCGGTCGGCGGCGAGCGCACCGCCCACTCCACCTCCCGTTTCACAGGCCGAAGTGGGGGCGTGGCGACTGTGTAGGCGCGAGGCCACTACGCCGGCACCGACCCAGACGACCGCGAAGCCTAGGCCGAGGAAGAGGAGCTAACGCCCCATCCTCCTTGACAGCCAGTTCGACGTCGGGCGGCGCCGAGCCGCCGCCGACGGCGACCGAGGAGGGAAGCCTAGCTTCGGGCGGTCCCCTGCGGCGATGTGTACCCAGTGGCGGACCTAGACTAAATTGTGACTGGGGGCACAACATTTGACTAGGGGCCGTCTCTGTATAAACTTGCCAAATTTGAAAAAAGTTCTTTACATTTATGAACAAAAACTACATGAATTCAAAATTTTGAGTGGGGGCCTAGGCCCCCACTGGCATGTACTTGGGTCCGCCGCTGTGTGTACCAGTACGGCGGCGAGCGTCCATCCTGGAGCACTCCACTAACGACGGCGTTCTGCCGCTTCGACGACGAGACGACGCCCTCATGTGCCTCTAGCTCCTGGCGGCGATGCTCGACGAAGTTCTCCCAGTAAACGCGTTTACTGGGGTCTTCGGCCAGCTTCGGGTCGTCCATGGCCACGATGGCGGCCTGGATCTCCTCCACCATCTCGGTGTCCTCGGGCACCGGCACGCCGCTGGTGCTCAGCTTCCAGGTTGGCGAACACTGGAAGTCCGGCGACGCCATGTAGCCGGCGTCGTGCAGCAGCCGCGCCTCCCATGGATGCAGCGACCGTCGGCCAAAGTTGTTCGCCATCGTCGGGTCGCCGAGGTACCTCTTTGCCATTGCTCTCGCCGAGGTGTTCTTCTCGCTGCCGAAGGAGGAGTGGGAGCTATGAGAGTATGTGTTGTGAACCGGCGAGAAGCGCCAAAATTTATAGCCGAAAGAGGAAAGAACGACAAAGGCGAAAGGGGTGTAGCGGCGTGGGCGGAAAAAAGGGAAACAACGGTAAGGATAGTTGGCGGTGGCGTGCCATTATGGCGACGCTTAGACGACCCGACGGGCGGTCATTGACCAGCGGTCCGTCACGGGAGCCGAGGCGATGGGATGAGGATGACTCGGCTTCCGATCGCTGACAGGACGGGGCTAGAAACAAAGCTGTTTTTTCATCGATTCCACTCCGTATGGCGTTTCCTGATGGTTCCCAGCGCCCTGGGGTCGGCCTAAGGAACGTCGGATAAAAGTTAGGCCAGATCCGGACCAAATCGGTGTCCCAGAAACATGGCTCGGCCATTTTTCGTCGTCCGGATAAAAAATTTCGCCCTAAGAACAGCCTCATAGAAATCCGAGTGGAGATGCTCTTATCATCTACAGTCGGTAGCACAAACAATTTATGCAAGAGGTATTCCTTTTACTCCCTCGCCGCCAAACCAGAAAACAAGTTAACATCACAAGCACAAGCACAAGGTTACTCTAGATTTTACTCTCTAGCGGCCAGAATTATATATTGCCGATGTGGAATGCCACAACTCACAAGCACAAGTTGTTTATTCGCCCAGTTGCCACTTCTTGTACAAATACAACAACCATCATGGCATCTCGCAGCAACCAAGTATCCTCATCAAATTAAAAACAGACCCTTCCTGAACAACAAGTCCCTTTCGGAGATATGATACTGTTGTTCAGTTACATACTAAGGTACAAAACTGATAATGTGCTGTAAGAATCTCACTCCCAAAGGAAGGATGGAACTGTCTCTAGTGTGGTTTCGGTACGAAGCCATCTACCGCGAAGTTTCGCGTGGCCGCAGGTAATGCCAGCCGGACACCGTCCAGTTCCGGTGTCGCTATAACTTGGCAGCCAAGACGAGACCTGGAATAGGTAATGTAACAAATTGCTCAAGTCTTGATTGCAAGAGTCAAACAGAAGTAATTTGTTCAGCAAATAAAATAGTACCAAACTACCATGGCATGGATACAGTTACAAAGTTATTATACATATATGGTTGTGGAGAAGAACATAACTAGCAATTTTTACCAGTTAGTTAAGTTATCTTTAGTTACTGTTCTTCACTAGTATAAATTACCCAGTACGTCCCAGTTGGCACTATAAGAGGAAAAATAGTTCCTAGTGCTGCATATAAGTGCTTGGGGACTTCTTTGACATTTGCCTAAAGAGCACAATACATAGGCCGATTTTAAGATGTTCCAGTCGGCTTGTTCATGTGATACCTCCATAGAAAACTTGAGGGGTCATGTAAGATGGATAAACAAACAAGAATCCTCTAGGAGATATGCACTTACGTTTCAGTGAGCCCAAATGCAAGGTCTAGCATATCATTTTCTTCGTCTGTTGGATCCTCTAGCTTGTTATAGTATTTTACATCCTGGATAAGATTCAAATTGCTAGTCAGCGGTACTTCAGCTTCTACAGCAGAATAAAATCTAGAATGTGTCATATCTAGGACATACCATCACTATGACATGACAAGTAGAACAAGCGAGTGATCCTTCACATGCTCCTGCAGTAACCAAAATACTAGGTAAGGATATTACCTAGAATTGAAAATTAGCTGAAAGATCACAAAATGACAGAATAACATATCCAATTTATAAATGGAAGATAATGACACCATGTAACAGAGAGTGCATGATATATGGGTCAGGTGTCAGTTGAATGAGCAGTTACATTTAAAAAGCTGGTCGCATTTACTTACTACAGACTTATGCAGGAAGCAAATTAAAAAATTTGGAAAACAGCGCAACTTCTATCACTAATTGCAATTATAACCTTCAAGTTCGATGTCATTTTCATGAGCAGCTTCTAACATGGACATTCCAACAGGAACACTGATTGTCTGCTCGGTGCCATCCTTGTTGACAAATGTTACAGAGATTCTGTTCAGGACAAAGAAAATTGGTCTTGTCAGAAAATTAGTTCCTTCTACCATGTCAAATAATTGCTCAAATCCAAATACTAACATTCAAAGATTCTGTTCAGGACAGAGAAAAATGGTCTGTTGAGGACCGACCAAGCTATTGTTTCAGCCTTTCACGACAGCTATTTCATTTAGAGGCACAAGGAACAGTCCATCAAAGGTGATAAATGCTCTGGAATATGCTGCTTACTCCAAAGATGGCTAGGTGTTCAAATTTTATGCTGCCTAAAAATTGAAAGAAGAGACAGATACACTCACTTCTCTTTGTTCTGACTGCTTTCATCATGATAACTACTCGTTGTGGCAGTGGAGAAGAGGATGCTCTTCTGAAAAATATAGAACAGAGTTCATTATACAGTATACACGCAAAAACTTGTTAAATGCATGGTTCGAAAAAAAAGAAACTTGGCAGAGACAAATCATCATTTCTGAAGATACAAATGTTTATACATATAACTGGAGGTGCAAAATATGCACAGTAGAGCATATAACTGGAGCCAGTGTTTGTACATATAACTGGAGGTGCAAAATATGCACAGTAGAGCAAAGATAATCTTTAGAACTATTTTTCAGAAAACTAGAGAACCAGAACTGAAACACAGAGAATTACCATATACAGAAGAAAAAATATATCACTGCCTTGGTAGTATTCTCAGTCACAGAAGATACAGAGCGCAATATGACATTATCACAATTGCAACAATAATAGACTAATAGTACAGTAGGACTAACCGCTGGAGCTGAATGCCGACTAAGTTGACCCTGGTAGTAATTGGTTCCATGGCTTGTCAAGTTGCTAGCTGCACAAAATTAACAATAATGAGCATAAATGAGGGGGAACAAATATATGTACCTAAACAGGATAAAGGTTTCTCAAGACAAGAAAACAGGAAATATGACTGTCAACTAAGGAAATTGGCTGGCATAGTGACGATGTGACATACATCAACAATGACTATCCAATATAAGAATTGTAGCCAGAAATGCGAAGCAATAGCTGGCTGCGAACACAGTATACCTCATGTATGGTATGCATCACATCATGAATTCACATTCTTAGTCTGTTCTGTCACGGCATAAGGCTAGACACAGCATTTTTCTCCTGATTCTATTAGAACAGACAGTGTAGGAGCAGAAAGGGGGAAGAAAAAGATACCAACCAGCTCTGCTCTCGCGCAGGAGCCGCGTCCCGAGCTGAGAGATCCTGGAGAGCATCGCCGCAGTCGAGCCTACTACCTCCGAACCCTAGAACAACAGCTCACGAAACCACGAATCAGCACCACAATCGCTGGGCTGGGCAAACGAATCACCACGTAGGAGCAAGAGAGATAGCCTGGCGGCGGAAGGGAGTGATATGGGAAGGCCAAGAGAGCCGAGGAGACGAACCTTCGGGAAGCGGCGGTAGGGAGCCGCCGGTCGCCTTCCACGACGGCGGGAAGGGGAGAGGGAGACGGCGAGTGGGGTGGGGAGGCTGAGCCGTGGGTGGAGTCTCGAACGACCACCGCCTCCGGTAACAATGGGCCTGGAAAATAACTGTTAGATGGGCCGAGCAAAGCCCATCTGGACACGCAATAAGAGGCTCGGAGAAACCCAACCGTAAACCCTCCTCTTTCTCCTCCCCACTCCGCCGCCACGCAGAGGGGGACGCCGCCTCCACCGAGGCGAAGCTCCGTCTCTCGCTCCTCCCGCCGCCGCCTCACGACGTAAGTTGCGCCCGACTTTCCCCTGTGTTCTCTGCTCGCGTTCTCGCCTGTAGACCGTCTCGTGTAATCATCTGCGTGCTATTCTGTGATGATCCGTGCGGATGGCACGAAATCTGCGGTTGTACTTGTGTGAATTCGTGGTTCAGTTCAATCTTTCCATGCCCGAGTGCAGTTCAGTCTGTGTAGAATTTGTGAAGAAAGAAAGCTTATCTTATGTGTTTTGGTATGTTCTTGTACCGATTGTAGAATTTGTAACAATCGGCTCAATAAGACTGCGCAATTTGACTAGTTAGCTGCTGCCGACTTAGACTCTGGTATGGTATGCTACATCGAAATTGGTCCTACTTCCGTTGTGGTCGTCTTACTTCTATATGTGCTAATTTTGTACAATACATCAAGTTTTTAAGGCCATAATTATGAAAGCATGGAACTGTTGCTGTTGTGCTGCTTCCTATGAGAAGATGTTTCTGTATCACTGGTACCTAGGTCTATATACTTTGCTTCTACTATAACTAAATTGTTTATTGTTCAATGCCTGAGGTAGTGTCCTGGTTGTGATGCTAATTGGTTACTCGTGCTCAGATTATGTTTAACTGTGAATCAAGAAACTGGGTTTTGCCTTGGGTCTCATATTTCTTAAATCAAAGTTTTTGTTCTGTAGCAACGATACACTGATAATCCTGAGCATGAATATGGAGTAATAATAATATAATTACAAATTGTTCTTCTCTTCATGTTGCTAGATTTCCCCCTAGTTATGTTCGTTTGGAAATTGTCCTCATTCCTTCCTTTTCTTCTGCAATCTTTTGTTACCAGTTACTCATGCAATGTTTTTACTGATTTTTTCTGCATTTGTTGACATGATGTTTGATTCGATTGCATTACAGGAATAAGCTATCAACTTTTCTGTCGCCAAGATGGTGCAGTATAATTTCAAGAAGATCACTGTTGTCCCTCCTGGGAAGGACTTCATTGACATAATCTTGTCCCGTACTCAGAGGCAAACACCGACTGTTGTCCACAAGGGCTATGCTATCAACCGCATTCGCCAGTTCTACATGCGCAAGGTTCGGTATACCCAGCAGAACTTCTATGAAAAGTTGTCCACCATCATAGATGAGTTCCCCAGACTGGATGACATCCATCCTTTCTACGGTGATCTCCTTCATGTGCTCTATAACAAGGATCACTACAAGCTTGCCTTGGGTCAGATCAATACAGCGAGAAATATTATTGCAAAGATCTCCAAGGACTATTTGAGGCTGCTCAAGTATGGAGACACCCTGTACCGGTGCAAGTGTTTGAAGGTTGCTGCACTAGGTCGCATGTGTACTGTCTTGAAGAGGATCACTCCAAGTTTGGCATACCTGGAGCAGATCAGGCAGCACATGGCCAGGCTTCCGTCAATAGACCCCAACACCAGGACTATATTGATTTGTGGCTATCCAAATGTTGGGAAGAGCTCTTTCATGAACAAGGTTACAAGGGCAGATGTGGATGTGCAACCTTATGCTTTTACAACCAAGTCCCTGTTTGTTGGCCATGCAGATTACAAGTATCTGCGGTACCAAGTGATTGACACTCCAGGAATCCTTGATCGGCCTTTTGAGGACAGAAACATCATAGAAATGTGCAGTATCACTGCTCTGGCCCACTTGAGGGCTGCTGTGCTTTTCTTCTTGGACATCTCTGGGTCTTGTGGGTACACTATTGCTCAGCAAGCTGCACTCTTCCACAGTATAAAATCCTTGTTCATGAACAAGCCTCTAGTGATTGTTTGCAACAAGACTGACTTGCAGCCCCTTGAAGGGCTTTCTGAGGAGGACATGAAGCTGGTAATGGAGATGAAGTCAGAAGCTATGAAGACTTTACCTCAAGGTGGAGATCCTAATGAGGAGGGTGTTTTGTTGACTATGAGCGCTTTGACAGATGAGGGTGTGATGGCTGTTAAGAATGCTGCATGTGAGCGGCTTCTTGAGCAGAGGGTTGAGATCAAGATGAAATCAAAGAAGATCAACGACTGCTTAAATAGGTTTCATGTTGCTATGCCCAAGCCTCGTGACAACAGAGATAGGCCCACTTGCATCCCTCAGGCTGTTCTTGAAGCTCAAGCTGTTGCTGCTGCAAAGGAAAAGAAGAAGCTTGAGAGGGACCTTGAGAATGAGAATGGAGGTGCTGGTGTCTATTCTGCCAGTCTTAAGAAGCATTACATATTGGCCAATGATGAATGGAAGGAAGACATTCTCCCTGAGATATTGGATGGGCATAATGTTGCTGATTTCCTGGACCCAGACATCTTGGAAAGGTGTGAGGAACTGGAAAGGGAGGAGGGTCTTCGTCTTGAGGAGGAAGCTGCTCAGGATGCTTTCATGATCGATGGCCATGATGAATTAACTGAAGAGCAGCGTGAAATATTGGGTAAGATTAGGAGGAAGAAGGCAATCCTCATCCAGGAGCATAGGATGAAGAAGAGCACTGCGGAGAGCCGTCCTATTGTTCCAAGGAAGCATGACAAAGATAGGAAATTCACAACCAAGAGATTGGGCAGGCAACTGTCATCCATGGGTGTTGATCCCACTGCAGCCGTGAACAGACTTCGCAGCCAGTCAAGAGGCCGAAAGCGTGAGAGGTCACTGAGCAAAGCTGCTGATGGTGATAATATGGATGTAGATGGGCAGCACTCTGACAAGAAACTGCGAACAAGATCCAGGTCCAGGTCCCAATCACGACCAATGACTGAGGTCGTACCAGGTGATGGGCTCAGGGACTCTGCCCAGAAGAAGAAGGCCATCAAGAAATCAAGGGACTCTGTGAAGAACAGGAACAAGGAGGCTCGCCGTGGAGAGGCGGACCGTGTCATCCCCACTTTGAAACCAAAACATCTTTTCTCTGGGAAACGAGGAGTCGGGAAGACAAGCAGGCGATAAGCCAACCAATGTGTCACTGTTGCTTGCCATCACTGGATCAGGTGCGGAGCTTGTGCTTCACATAGTTCTTCTTTCCACACAGTTTGAAGCCATCATTCCCTGTTATTGTTATTGTAGGTTGTTGCTTAACTCTTCATTTTCTCCTCGTGCAGAAACTCCAGGAAAAACTACTATCGGGCTGGAGATGGGTAGTCTTCAATACCCAGCCGGCAGGACGAGATACTACTATCTGCACTTTCTTCTGGCCTTGCTCTCTGTTAGGCGTCTTTTTCGTTGTTTAGACTATGCTATTGCTGAACTATATTGTACCTCTGGTTTATTCTTCACTAGTGCGCTGTGGCGTCAAATTTTGTTTGATGTTAATGTATCGGAACGGGCCTCTTGTTTTTCTCCTATTGGAATATGTTGGTACTTTGATATTCCCTGATGAGTTGCATTTGAGATGCAAGGATGCACTTCGGCCTGCTGGCCTGGATCATCTTAGGGCGTGTTTGGTAGACTGGGGGAACCCAGATTTTCTCTTCTCATCCCACCTTTTGTTGTTTGTTAGATCGGGTCGGCTTCCGTCGGCACTGCCCACTTCGTACGAAAACTACCCCTTGGCCCTGCCAAGTTGCGAAGCTCAAATCGAGCTTCACAACCGGGCAGTGCTGAGTCCATCCCCGCACGCGCTGGAGCCTGCAGGGGTCACGCCCCTGCACTGCGTCGCTCGACCATTCCCTCCCGCAACCGAACCACTCCTCCCAGCCAGGCACGCGTTTCTCCTCTGCCTTGCCGCCTCGTCTCTCCTCTACCCCGCCGCCTCGTCTCTCCTCTGCTCCGCTGCCACGTCTATCCCAGCTCGCCCCCGGCCTCCGCTCAAGATCCGGCGCCACCGCATCTCCCGACCTCGTCCGCCGCGGCCTCCCGATCTCATCTGTCGCGGCCTCCTGGTGGCTGCTCGTCGCGGCCTTCTGATGGTGGAGCGTGGAGGCGCCAACGGTGGAGCATGGCGGCGCCGGAGCCCACCGGCAGCAGCGCTGAAGCCCAATCTAGACCTGATTGCTTTTTCGTTTTGTTCACAGGGACCTGATTGCGTTTTATTTTTGTGTGGCATGGCTTAAGTCATACAACCACACCAAACAGGATCTGAACTGAGCTCGGCTCGTCTCACCCGACATACCAAACATAACACAACTAAACACACTTGCATGTGGTGGGCATAGCTATACTGAACTTGTATGGAGTGAGATTGCCCACCCGGGCTACCAAACACGCCCTTAGTGTTTTGCAGTAATCAGTTAAAAAAAACATGCGTATTAAGTAGCTATTGTCATGCTGGTGCTAAGTTCCTGCACACCTTGCTACAACTGTATGAATTATCAAGTGGACTCTTGCGAACAGACACCATTACAAGCCCCGCCTGCGTCCTCTAAAGTTTTGGGTATCAGTGATTTGCTTGCTAAGTCTTAGCTTTATCTTGATGAAGTCTTAGCTTTGTTCTCATGGTCAGGCGCCATAGCTTTGCGTCTGGGTTAGGTTTCAGGTTACTTTCGAAGTACTGTAGTCTGTAGGATTTTTTTCAGTGGTGTCTGTTCGCAATGGACCCCTCTCGTTTCCATGGTACTGCTAGGCGCTTGTTTTTGTTAGCTAGACGTTCTGAAGTTTCTGGCGTTGTAATCTTCCACAATGTGGCTCCGGGTAACAAAATGCCGTATCTCCAGGAAAAAAAATGGAGTGTTGATACTCCCTCTTGCATATATTTTGTTAAAAAAATCGAACTTCATCCATTTTGACCTAGTTCGGAGAAGGTTTTGTCAATATCTGCAATACAAAATGTGTACCATAATATATACATTATGAATCTAATGGTATCTTTGGTATTTTAGATGTTGATAATTTTTTTCTACACACTTGGTGAAACCTTACCTCGTTTGACTTTGAAAATCTTATATGCACCACATTTTTGCAAGGAGAGAGTATACTTAACTCAAGCATATGCGATTTTCTGCTAAACCTGCGATACAAACCATTTTCTTCACTGTAATTGCTCGGTACACGTCCAGAGCAAAGTTTATTTTTCGATATGAAGGGATAAAGAGCGTTTTATTAATCTCGTAAGTTAGTCCAGATTCGAGAGCAAAGATTTGCGGAACGAAACTACGAGTTGGCCCTGAACAAGAGGAGGCTCACTCACATCAGAACCTGCTGCCAGTGTCACATGAATAAAAGAAGAAAAACTGAATAAACGTTTGTGCATCACACTGATCGTCCAAAACTTCTGACCGTCGTCAGTCAGATCCGCATCCCCATTCACGGGCACGCAGAGAGTAACGAGGCTCTACTTTGCTCACGGCGAGCATCTACGCTGCCGCGAGGTGATCTCGACGCCGCCGTCCTCCTCCCCGGCCGACGACACGCCGTGGCTCGTCGACAGCTTCTGTCTCTTCTCCCGGCCTCCGTTGCTCACGTCCTCTTGGGTCCGCGGGGATTCCTGACCTCGCCTCCGTTCGGAGTCCGTCGCCGACGAGCACCGCTTGTTGACGCTGACACCAGCTCGTCGTGGGCTCTGGGCCTGGGCCGGGTGGACCGTGGGTGGCGGCCTGCCGGCGAACCCGAACCCGCCGACGAGGTCGCCCTGGAACATGTCCACGAACAGCTGCTGCAGTTCCTCGAAGCTCTCCTGCATCCGCACCCGCACACTATCAAATTCCGCTCACGCCACATATCCCAAGTCATAATGTTCAGGTTCAGGAGGAATCAGTAGCTTACGGCTGGCGTCGCTTGGCTCATCATCTGGGCCATCTCTCCGAGGAAGTCGCCCATGCCCGAAACCTGCAGCCAGGATAGAATTGGGTAACCAAATTTGCTCTGTCGCAAATAAACTAGTATGAATAATCAGGCGATCTCGATTGGTAAAAGTACATCTTGCTCCTCGCCGTCGTCGCCGTCGCTGTCGTCGTAGACGCCGACGTCGTACAGGAGCCGCTTCCCGGTGTCGGAGAGCACTGCAGGGAGCGACGAGGCCGGCAGCGCGAGGCCCCGCGTGCGTGGCATCATATGAGCATACAGAGGCAGAAGGAACAGGAAGCATCAATGGAGAGAGTTGGGAGAATCATGACCGGAGTAGGCGCCCTGGATCTCCTGGAACCGCTCCTTGGCCTCCTCCACGCGCGCCGAGCTGCCGGACGCCGAGCACCTGTCCGGATGCCATGTCTGCGACGACGGCAACAACAAGAGAACGGTATGATTACAGAGATTCACAAGTAAGGGCCAAATCGATCGGTCGACGACAGACTCACCATGGCGAGCTTCCGGTAAGCGAGCCGGAGGTCGGCGTCGGAGCACTCCTTCTTGAGCCCGAGGACGCCGTAGAGGTCCTCGTGGCAGATGCCGCCGCCACCAGCCGCCATGTCGGTCGTCCGCCGGTACCAGGGCACGAACTGTCGCCTCCTTTGCGCAGGTCACCGTCGTTGGTTCGTGTCTGTGCGGCGGCGTCGGCAGCCGGCCGGGCGCGCGCGGAAGAGGATGGCGGAGAGAGGGGGGCGTTGGCGGCTTGGCGCGTAAGGCGGAGTACGAACGTGCGGGAGCGGACGAGGTGGGGTTTGTGTGCTCTGTACCGTGCCTTGCCGACAGGGTGCACAAGAAGAAACTAGAAGCCTGTGGTACCGATGGTGGGCCCTCCACGAGCAGCCGGAAGTCTCCAGAAGCGGAGACTGACACCGACGGCCGCCGTCCATTTCCAGCAAAAGGAGGGGCTGTGATTTCTTTATACGAAACTTCATCTAGATGCGTCGGGAGCTTACCAGAAATATACTACCAACTACTCCCTCCATTTCAAATTATGAGTTCACGTAATTTAATTTTACGTGCAAATCAAACTTTATAAAGTTTAATCAAAAATATATGAAATAATATAAATATGTGTAATATAAAATATATATACTATAAAAATATATTTTAAGACAATTCTAATAATATCAATTTAGCATTATATAAGTTTATAGTTGTATCAAACTAATTGGTCAAATATTATACAATTTGATTTTGATAAAATCTTATATGCACCTAAATTGGGACGTAGGGAGTAGCAAGGTTGACACAGCCACGTCCGACCATATTTTGCTTATTGGATTGCAGGATTAAAAGGTAAGAAAGGGAGAACACACATCAATTCTACACGTTTGCCTACGTAAAAACAGAGTTGTCCTTTCACCACCCCGAGGGCGATGCGACGACACTCCCACTCTAGCCACCTACCACCCTTTCCACCCCCTTCCCCCTTTGCTGCCGCCAGCGTGGGCCGCAGAGCAGGTCAGGGCACGTTCTCACTCCGACGGCGATGCCCCTCGGGAGTTGATGGTCCTACACACAGTGGAGGGGTGAGTGACATTGAGGCGGTGGTGCTGGCTAGCATATCGAAGAGGGCCAGAGAGGTGGGCGTCGTGGTTACAGGAGGCCACTCTCCATGCTTTCCGGCCCAGATATGGGCCCCTCGTGCCCCATATGGGCCTTGGTGGGCTGTCGGTCCTCTTGGAGTTGGCGGCGGTGATGATGCTCGTACAAGGGACGACGGTGATGCGGCATGCCTGTTACAGTGTAGCAGTGGGGGATTTACGGGCTCTTGATCTGGGCCTGGTGTGCACGTGTTGCTATGTCCGATCAACTACCATCTCTTGTTGCTAGAGGTTGTTCCCTCCCGTGTGGCTGCGGTGTTGCCATCCCTAGTTCTAGCGAAGTCGTCTGCCACCGTGTTGTAGGTCGCTTGCCAATCATCACGAAGAGACGACGATGATGATTGCGAGATCGTGGTGACATATGTTGGTGGACGGCGAGATTGGTGGTGGTGCTCCGTTGCACCCGAGTCTTTTGTGTGGATGGGGATTGGGAGCAATCCCGGTTGGCCAATTCGACTCCGATGTGGTGCCTCCTTTGGGTGGCGCATTTCCTTCTTGGAGGACGTCGTGGGTATCCCTAGTCCACTCTACTCTGGATTTTTAGGGAAATCCTAGTACTAGTGTGCTGGTCGTAAAGCAGCCTCGTGTAATCGGTGTTCCCTTCTTGAAGGTGTTGCTTGGTACTGGGGCTTCTAGATGCTTAGAGAATGGTGGGACAAAGTCGGAGTGCGCAGCCATTATGGGTCATCCTCGTGTAGTCGATTTTCCATTACCTTTATTCCTTTTGTTTTTTGGGCATCCTTGTGTTGATGTCCCATTATTTTGTTTGGCTCCAACTCTTGTATCATGTGTGTGTGGTTGCTATATTAATATAGTGGGACAAAAGCCTGTTTTGAGAAAAAAATAGAGTTATAAAACGCGATAGAACTATATGAATGGTTGTTTGGAAGAAATGCAGGAAGACCATAGTAAATATTTCTGATCCTAGGCCTCGATTCTAAAAATGAGGTTAAAGTAGATGTTCGAATTCCTATGTAATTTAGGCATATGAATCCAATCCATAGGAATTTGCATAGCATATTTTTTTATCCAAAGTTAATCCATAGAAAAAGTCCTAAGAGTTGAAATCCTATGAAAATCTTATGAAGTTTCTACAATCCTAAGCCATCCTTGATCTTGTTTTGGGAGGCCAAAATAAAATGTGTAACACCCCGAAGAATAGGAAGGGGGAAATGGGAGATGTTGAATTTGTGCATTGCATGCATCTTATAAATTGAGGGGGAATTTGAACTTCTATGTATGAGTGATAAGTGATTGAGATTTAAGTCTAGTGTTGAGTTTGACTAAGGTCAACACTATAATTTGAAATTCAAATTCAATTGTGATCTTGATTGAGTTCAAGTGTAAGCTAAACAAGAGTCTAAACTAGATATTATGCAACCTAAAAGGTAAATTGAACTTAACCCAAACATTTGAAATCAGAATTGAGGTTTGAAAGAGTCAAACTGGATATAAAGTTTATAAGATATACAAGAAACTTTAAGTAAATGCAAATTGAACTCAAGTAATATCCAAATTAATGTTTATTCATATACCAATGTATACAAGGTTTGAATCTTTATAGAATTCAAATGGAATATTACAAAGAATCCTAAATAGATACTACAAAGAGAAAAGCACTAGAACCAACAACCTAAACCACATTTTCTTATCTTCATATTCTTCTCATTCCCACTCCATCACTTTATTTTTATCTTGAGTTCTTCCTAAAACTATAAGCAAACAACACAACAAAGAAATTTTTGGTTATGGTTAGAATGTTGGATTCACAACTGTGAATCCATTTTGTGTAGAATTTAAAACCAGAGTCCAGGAACTAGTCCTGAACTCCGAGCCTCGGGTTTAGGGAAAACAAAGAGCACATCAACCAATGAAAGGGTCAATCTCACAATTAACATCTGTACACAACAAAAGTAGAACGTGCTTATCTTGCACAAGTACTTGACAACAAACCAGGAAACATAGAACTAGGTCAAGTCACCAAAATTTAGTAGATCATCCAGAAATTTCAAATTGAACAAGTGACAAAACCAAACCTGTGAATCATCACTATACCTAGATAAGAACTCTTTGACTAGTGGAAATTACCTCAAGCTAATGAATTCTTTAAAAACCCAAAACACTAAAAATCTAAATGGATGAACACTAGACAATTTATCCATTCAAATTATAGAGCACCATATACTAAACCTAACCAACCATAAGAAATTTTGTTAAATCACAAGGTGTATGAAATCAACAAATAATATAAATAACAGAAATTACACTTGTCTCCGAAAAGGCCATGACAAAACAAAACTCAACCGACATGCCCAAATAGCCATATGTAGATACGTTTTATCTGCATATGAGACCAGGGATCTCATATGCCAAAATTTATAAATCCACTAAATCCAAAAGCATTATAGGCTTGACCATCAAAAATGGAAGTGCAACCTACACACAGGACATGCTAGAGAGACGGTTACACATATAACCAAGCAGGTGATTCACCTAAATGCTTGGCAGTGTTGTCAACACCATACTTCTAGAACATTAGTAGTTGGGTAGCTCACAACTCACTAGTCCAACTCAGACCAAGAACACATACACAACTTAGAGAGAGATCTAAGGAGTGAAAGCTAGAAGATGCAGCAAGAACTTGAGGAACACCTCAATAGAAGGAAGAAGAAGGAGAAGGAGGAGGAGCTATAGATCTTCAACAAGCACACTTAGGAATCGACAAAGGTTTACCTTCAAACTCTCTAAGAATGGGTAGAAGAATATTTATAGGAAAATTGGTAGCTAGCGATCATATGGATCTAGGGAAGGGTATAATTATAGTAGTAATCCTAGTGCTCTGCATAGAAGATCATGTCACATATTGATCTATACTCCAAGAGGTAAGCACAATAACAAATCCTAGATCACTAATTGTGTACACTCATTTAAGATGCATCACAAGTAATGACCAAGATGTGCACTCGGTGCACAACTCTTGGTAAATAATTACACTAAGACAAACAAGAGATAATGACTTAACTTAAGTAAACCAACTTATGCTCCAACTGCAACACCCACTAAACTCCACTGAGTCCTAATTAGCAGACATTGCAGCTAGATCACAATCATGAACATTTAAACAAAATACAACTAAGAATAACATTGACTATAAACATTGTAAGTAATTCAAAATTGTATTAAAATGAACACTGACATATGACACTTTGAGTATCACATACACATCTAGTAATAATAGTATTAGGAAAATAAAGTGAATTAGAAAGCTTAAATACACATGAGTTGTGGATTTTGAATGAATAAGAAACAAGGACATGTAATTACACACTTAACAACCTTAGTAATCAACATACACCATTAGCTGAACCTAATTAAGAAACTTAAGATAACTACAGTAAGAACTTTGCCAAGTAACTACACTAATCCTAAACCTAAAGCAAATTCCCAAGTCCGATAGCAAGAACAATAACCTAGAATAGTAAGAACTTAAACTAGAAAAATTATCTGATAGAAGTGTAAACTGAAGAAAATTTAGTTAACCATCATCTAGACCTAAACCTAAAATCAATGATCTATGTGAGATAGAAACACCAGGAGATCATACTAGAGTATTGTAGAAATTTCTACAAGCAATTCTAGAACCACAATTGACACTAGAAGAAGGACGAAACCCTAGAATTTAGGACACCTTATAGGAGGAACTAACAATAGAAATTGTTGTAGAAAAATAAAAAGGGAGAGAAGCTTACCTTCAGAAAGTGCGAGCCGAGCTCACACTGACTGAGAAGAGTAAGAAGAACAAGAGCAACATCGGTGGAACATGGAGTAGCATTAGAGGGCATGTCAACCTGCATCGGCCACACCATTATAGGGAGTCGTAGTAGGCGCATTCCAACGCCATCGATGGTGGGAAGCGTCGGAGTTACGTTAGGGACCGACGGAGTCAACAAGAACTAACGCTCCATTATGATCATGGTTGTGGCTGAGCAGTAGAGTGAGAGGGAGGCAAATCCGTTGGGTGGAAAGGGAGAGCAGAGCATAGAGGAGCGTTTGAGGGGAGGCACGGTGACGGTGGTGGCCGAAGCCGGCAGGAATCACCGGGACAATGTCGTCGACGATACAAGCATGAAGGGGAGGGTATAACACATTAAAAAGTAGAGCATTCTATCTTTGGATAAAAGCATGCATTTGGATCTTCAACTATTATTTTACCAGACAATGATGCTTCTTTTTAGAACATGAGGTCAAGGGTACTGTAGAACATCCAAACTGCAACAAAACTCAGTTGCAATGCAAGTTGATACTTGCATATATCTTGTGAGACCAAACTTGCATAAGTGTTGCAAGATCAATCTCGCGTGACCTTTGACTACTGTTTAACAAAAATATTTTCTAAAAAGTATCACCTACTATTTACATTTCAAATCAAATATATTGTTTTCATAATGAATGAATAATATAGATTACCGGCTCAAGTTAGTTGCATAATCTATAAGGATGGACAATGGAATCATGGTGAAATACGTGGTTGGGAAACCATGTTGTGGAGATTTCCATTGTATCGAAAAAAATATTCTTAAGATTAATAACAAATATAGTTAGTGATTCTTGTGTAGTATCATTGATCACAAGTTCTGGAATGGGATGGAGAAGACAGTTATACCTTTTTACGTTCGCGTGCCCTCATATGCTAGGTTGGACTGAGATCCAAAGAGGAGATCAGCGGATGGGAGTTCGTAATGCCTCTATCCTGTGCTGCAGGTGTGACGACTAGAAGGTGTGGTAATTGAGCATAGGTCCCATGACAGAAACTCGTTACAATGGGTGGACTACGGGGTCGTGGCGAAACATAGTGATTGGCTTGAAAATTTAACTGGCACTCAAACCAAGAAAGTTTGAACGAAAAAGGCATACCCTTATATGCACCCATGCTTAAAATAATTTGTGAAAAAAGTAGTACTTCTCTTGGAAGTGTACGGAACATGACATATTACTCCTATCTCGGGAAAAGATTGCGAACGCATCGGGAAAGAGATTTCATGAAATCTTGTACGACCCGTGAAGACTGACAGACATAGTTTTTCTAAAACTATTACTTACGTTTTCTAAGAAGCCGATTTCGAAAACAACTCATAATTCCAAGATTCTTATCCACAACTATAGATAATGCCTCAAACAACCACAATAGGGCTTGCTGAGTACACTTATACTCAATCTATCCTTTTAAACCCCTTACTTAGGTACACCAAAGACTCATCTACTACATAATATACAAGAGAAGAAGGGGTTTACTACGAAGAACCTGATCTATCATGAGGCATTGAAAGCTTAGATTATAGAATAGAATTTGTAACTGAGGAGGAGGACAGAGAATTAAGAGAGTAGTTCTGTGTGCATAGGATAGTTGGGATGATCAACATAGATCTATACCCAATAATGTTGCGACGCTTCAATGGTTCTTAGCTTAGAAGCATGTTGTCACTCAAGTTAGTGCCATTATATTTGTTTGTAATTATGAATCCTCAATGGAACGAGGAGAAACTCAAAGCTTGTATTTCTCTTGTGTTGTGAACAATGAATAAATAATTAGTTTGGCCCGCATTAGTTCTATTATACCACTCCGGAGGGTGTAATATTTGCGGAAAAGAACTTCCATAAATGTTATACCAACAAACATGCATTGATGTACAAAGTCACCGTAAAATGCTACTCCCTCCGATCCATAATAAGTGTCCCTCGGTTAGTACAAAGTCTGTAGTACTAGCTTAGTACAAAATGAGTGACATTTATTGTGGATTGAAGGGAGTAGTAAATTAACAACACCGATACAACCGAGACGTGTCCATACACCACACCCCACTCCTTAGAGATCAAACAATCTCCCACTACCACTAATGCCATAAAGAAGACACGCTAGGGAGGAGATGCTCAAAAGCGAGGCCGATGATCAACCTCGTCGGTTGCCCACACAACGCCGACGATCTACTTCGTTTTCCACACGGTGCTAGGTTGCCGCACTTGAGACTGACGAACTTCTGAGACGGTCGTGCACATGAGCATAAGTGCTCACTTTGTTTTAAAAAACAAAATAAAAAAGATATTTTTGCGTCTTAGAAAAAAGTTAAAAAAGATCTCGGAAATATATGTACATTGTCCATACATTTGTACGGAATTTCAGTAAAGAATCATTTTAATTTTAGACTACAGGAAAAACAAATTTCTAACTCCGTAAATAGGACTAGAAATACATATGTATCAGAAATTTGTCTTTTTAGCCCAAAATATAACGGAACTTTAAACAATTTTTTTTTTCATACGTTCTAGATGTATCTAATATATACTCTAATTTTCAAAAATATTGGAGAATAAAAAGTACAAGTTTTTTTTTTATAGAAAAACAGGTACAGTGGTGCTATGTACCAAAGACAGATTCCGCTTTGCTACCCAAGTTTTATAAACGTTTTAGTAATACTATTCTACTCTTTCTGATAAACACGGTACCTCAGACGTCGCTCACAGAATATAGAGCTGGCTGACATGAATAGTAGGTCTCGAGGATTAACCTTGGCGGGAAAAAAAAACAAGGGATTGCCCGGCAACACGCCGCGGGTGAGGATTGCCGAGAGAAGATATTCCGTGGATGTATATTTTTTTCCGAGAAAAAAGAAAATCCGAGGACGGTCTCTCTCGAACGTTCTGGCGTGCGACGAGTCCCGGCCCCGCGGGCCTTGCCACCAGAAGCCGACGCGGCAGAATGGCGCTATCCTGTCCTCTGCTTGGCGTGCACCTGCCCTGCCTCTCGAAGCTTCTGCCACTCCACTTCTTTAATTTTGGCTCCTCAAGGAGTGGGCCCAGAGAGTAGAAATAACGTATGTTAACAGTATGGAGATCGATCAGCTCACAACGGCTCATGGAGGAGATCGATGCTCGAAATCAGGATGCCCATGGATCAAAATCAGCATGTACAGATCGATGGTCTGCCAAATTCACAACATGCAGAATACCATTTAAATGGCAGCCGTTCATAAAAAGTTTACATCGAGAAGTGAAAAAAAATATGATGATATAAACTCCAAGTCTCCAAGTATATCGGAAATGCAATTTGGCTCCAAGAGCATATATAAGGGCGTCGTCAAAATAAACATGAAAAAAAATAGAAATGTATATGTTGGCGTCAGTTGGTTGTGTGTAAGTTTTTCTTAGGACCAAAGCCACAAATATTGCAACTTGTGTCAAAAAGACAAGTTGAGTGCTAAATCTGTTTCTTGTAAGATTCTGACTTTTCCAAACAGGTACCTTATGGAGAGGAGAGAGGCGCTCCATGCGACGGCAATAAAAACCCATCTAGGGTTCCTTCCCTCCGCCGACGACGACGTTATTCATCCATTCTGTCTCCGGAGGGCTTAGGGCCTTGGAGGCGTGGTGTTTTGTTTAGACTGTTTATAGTGTCTTCTTCAGGATGTTGAGGCGGCGGCTACGTCCTGAAGTCAGAATAAAGTCCTCCCGCCCTATCCTCGCTCTGGTGGTGCATCTAGTATCGGCGGAGGGCGTGTGGAGTCGTGTGCCCTACGAATCTCTTGAGATCCGATCGTTCTTCGCTTTCGTTGGTGTGTTTTGAGGTCAGTCTCTGGTGCGATGGTCCTTTGGGGGTCTTAGCACGACGACTTCCCGTCCGTCTACTACAACAAGCTATACTACGACAAGTTTTGCCCGGCTCCGGTGATGGAGGGGCGAGGACGGTAGTGCGCCTTCGGCTCGTCCAGTGTTTGTAGTCGTCGCTAGGTGGTCCATTGACCTATTTGTAATTTCTATTACTTTTGAGACTCTTTGTACTACAGTTGATGATTATTAATAGATCGGTGAAATTTCATAAAAAAATATTTGTTTCTTGTATAGAGCATCGAGTTTTGTTTTTTATGAAGGAAACACACATGTTTATTTTCCATGAAAATTTGCACAAATCACAGACCATATAGTAACACAAACAAGTACATAAAATTTTATATTTTAACATCTTATTTTTTATGTATTTCAAATTTACTATTCATCCAAAAGAACATGCCCTCGTGAGCCAAAACTCCTTGCCCTGCCATATATCAACAAAGCTCCATGTATACAACCTTCAAGGATAGTAATGTTTACCCGCAAAAGATCGATAGTAATGTCCATATGACGAACACGTAAGTTTGAGAACTCAAAACCCTCGAAAGTAACTCGTCCTTTGGTACATGCATACATGTATGATTTTTAACAAAGATGTTCTTGTTATAAGAAGTATACGAGAAAGAAATAATCATCAACAATTGTCGGGGGTGTACCCCCACGTACCCCAGAGTTGATGGATTGAGTAATTTCTAGGTAGAACTTTCTATAAAAGAATACGGAGCTACAAAGAATAAATATAACAAGTTGTAATAAATAGAGAAATAAAGCTTAAAGGAAAAAGGGAAGAAGGCAAACCAGGCCGACTTAAGCCTAATTCGGCCCAGCCTAGATCCCACCAAGACAAAACATTCATCTCCTGGGCCGACTCACAGGATTCCCCAGTCTGGGCCGAGTTCCTTCATTCGGCCCACCTACCGAGCTCCACCGACCCACTTCACCTCGCCGCTCCCGCCGGAGTCGCCCCCCGCCAGCACTGCCTCGTCGCCAGCAACTGCATCATCCCTCCCCAGATTCCTCCACGTCCATCGGCCCCAACTTTAGCCTACCCATGGCATATGCCGTGAAACCACCACGACATTTGGCGCCCACCGTGGGGCCTTCTAGTGGCGTTGGTGTTAGAATTATGCCCTAGAGGCAATAATAAAGATGTTATTATTATAATTCTTGTTCATGATAAAGTTTATATTCCATGCTGGAATATTAAGCGGAAACTTTAATACTTGTGTGGTTTGTGAACAACACCGTGTCCCTAGTACGCCTCTATGGACTAGCTCATTGATCAATGATGGTTAAGGTTTCCTAACCATAGACATGAGTTGTCAATTGATAATGAGATCATATCATTGGGAGAATGATATGGTGGATAGACCCAAACTAAGCGAAGCAATTAGATCGTTTCATCGTGTTCATCTTTACGAAGCTTTTCCTATGTCAAATATTGTATTCCTTAGACCATGAGATAATGCAACTCCCTGGTACCGGAAGAAAGCTTTGAGGTCATCAAACGTCATCCTATGAGAGGGTGATCATAAAGGTGTCTCTCAGGTGATCGGAAAGTATCTGTTGGGTTGTATGTATCGAGATGGAATTTGTCCCTCCCAAGTCGGAGAGATATACTTGGGCCCACTCGTAATCGATATCAACACCGCTTGCAAGCATGTGGTTAAGGAGTTAATCACAAAGTGATATCGGATTAGAACGATTAAAGTACTTCTTGTGAGCGAGATTGAACTAGGTATGACGGCAAGCACGATCGAATCTCGGGCAAGTAAAATATCGCGAGACGAAGGGAATATATATATATGGGATTGTTTGAATCGGCATCGTGGTTCATCCGATATGATCATCGATGAATGTGGGAGTCAATATGGGTGCCCGACCGCTGTTGATTATTGATAGAAGATCATATGCGCATATTCTCGAACCAGGTCACACACTTAACGTGTCTCGACGCTAGGATAGATTGGATAATTGGTTTATGATTTTTGTTGAGTCTCGGATGGGATCCGGATATCACGAGAGGTTCGGAATGGTCCAAGAATAAGATTCATATAAGGCGGCAGTTTTGGAGTTGAATTGTTCCGGGTTAATCGGTATTGTCTGGAAGCTTCTAGAACCTTCGGAAGGGGACCAACGTGGCCTCACCTTCCGGGGAGGGGCATGGGCCTATGAGGGAGTGTCCTGGCGCATTGGGCCAGGGGGCACAAGGCCCCATAGGGCCCAGATCCTAGATAAGTTTAAACTCGTTTAAACTAGAGATAGGATTTGTAGATAAAGGAGAGTTTAAATCGTTTAAACTAGAGATAGGATTTCTAGATAAGGAGAGTTTAAATTGTTTAAACTAGAGATAGGCTTGGAGGAGGGCAGGCTGGCGCCCCCCTCTATATATAGAGGGGTGCGCCCTTCCCCTACTACTCCACACCTTCCTCCAAGCCCTAGCTGCCTTGCTACCTTCCTCTCTCCTCCATTTGTTTGTAGGCGAAGCCTGCAGAAAATTCTCCACCATATACACCACGCCGTCGTGTTGTAGATCCAATCTATCTCTCCACCATACTCGCTGGTCCGATGAAGGAGGAGGCGAGGTGCTGCACGCGTGTGCATCTCACGGAGGCACCGCCACTTGTGGTGCTAGATCGGATCGGATCGCGAGGAGGAGAAGCGAGTACGACTACATCACCCACGTCCGACGAACATTCCATGCGAATCTTCAAGGGTATGAAGATCTAATCCAATCTCTCTCGTTGTTTGCATCTCCTAGATTAGATCTTGGCTTTCTCTCTGTTCGCTCCGTAGAAAATTTTGATTTACTATGCCGCGAAACCCGTCAGTGGTATCAGAGCTAGATCTATGCGTACATGTGTTTCACGAGTAGAACGCAACATGGTTGTTGCGGGTGTTGATGTTTTCTGTTGCAAGCCTCTTGTTTGTGTTCTTCTTATGACGCGGGATAGTGAGATTGAAGCGGTCCAGGCCAACCTTACGCGACGTCGTCATGAGACCGCTCGCACTTGACGTGTGGCTTGTACCACACATGCGGCTGGTGGATGTCGTTCTCTCACTATAGTTGTCGTGGGATTAACACCGAGTTTGGCAACCATAATATCACCGTTGTGGCTTTTCGTAGGTAAGAATCGTTCTTAGCATCTACTCCCATAAGCCACGTAAAACATGCAACAACAAAGTAGAGGCGTCTAACTTGTTTTTGCAGAGTGTTTTCGTGATATGGTATGGCCCAAGATGTGATGTATATTGTATGCGATGATCATGTTTTGTAATGTTTCACGACTTGCATGTCGATGAGTACACAACCCAGGAGCCATATGGTTGTCTTTATAATTGTGTATGACCTGAGTCAACTTCTTATACGCCATGTAATAGCTTTACTTTATCGCTAAGTAGTTAGCAATAGTTGTAGTTGCTATTCGTGGTGGAGGCAATCATGGTGGAGTGATGGAGATCATGCTGAACGCACAAGATGGAGATCATTCTTGCGAAGATTGGCTATACCATGTCACATAAAGTTATATGCATGTGATGTTTATCCTTTTATGTATCTTATCATGCTTAGATCGCGACGGTAGCATTATAAGATGATTCCTCATAAAGATCAAGATAAAACTGTGTTCTCCCCAAGTATGCACCATTGCGAAAGTTCGTCGTGTCCAAGCATCACGTGATGATCGGGTGCTATAGACTCTACGCTCACATACAACGGTGCAAGCCAGTTTTGCACACGCGAAATACTTGGGTCTAACTTGACGAGCCTAGCATGTACAGACATGGCCTCGGAACACAAGAACCGAAAGGTTAAGCATGAGTCATATGAATGATATGATCGACACCGTTGTCCACCATTGAAACCACATCTCTTCTCGTGATGATCGGATTAGGTGTGGTGAATTTGGATCGTGTTCACTAAACAACTTGAGGGATGTTGAATTTAGTGGGAGTTCATCTAGTAATTTGATTAAGTTGAACTATTTATCATGAACATAGTCTAAATTGTACTTGCAAATCTGTAGATCACATGGCCAAATCCAACTTCAACTTCAACGTTTTTTTGAGAAGGAAAAGCTTAGAAACAATGGGTCTAACTTCACCAATTGGTTCCGCAATCTAAGAATCATTAAGTCTGGCGGAGAAAAGGACTATGTCCTTGGTAAAGCGTTAGGTGACCCTCACAATCGGCTACCGATGAGAAAGCTGTCTATCGATCGCAAAAGATGATTATGGTGTGATTAAGAGCACCATGTTGTTTGCTATCGAACCGGAGCTTCAAAATCATTTTGAAACCTATCCCGGGCCCTTTGAGATTCTCGAGGAGCTGAAAACCATGTTTCAGACTCAAGCCCGTTCTGAGAGATATGAGATCTCTGAGAAGTTCTTTAACTGCAAGATGGAGGAAGGGAGTTCCGTTAGTGAGCACGCCATAAAGATGTCGGGCTACACTCAACGCCTTGAGCAACTGGAATGCACGATTCCAGAGGAGCTCAAGATTGACAGGGTTCTGCAATCGCTCCCTCCCAGCTACAAAAGTTTTGTAGTGACTCATAATCAGATTGGTTCCACTGATACGATCACCGAGCTCTTCGCAAAGCTGAAGGCTGCGGAAGTGGACATCAAGAAGGATAATCATGTGTTGATGGTCAACAAGCCCTCCTTTAAAAAAGTTAAGGGGGCAAAGAAGCCCTTCAAGAAGGACGGCGGCAAGCGCAATGCCCCTGCTGAGAAGAAGCTCAGGTCTGGTCCTAAGCCGGACACTGAGTGCTTCTATTGCAAGGGGGGTCCTTTGGAAGCGAATCGTCCGAAGTACTTAGCGACAAGAAGGTGGCACCATCAAAGGTATATTTGATATACATGTTATTGATGTTTTCCTTACTAGCCCTCGTTGTAGTGCACGGGTATTTGATACGGGTTGCTAATATTTGTAACTCAAACAGAGCTACGGAATAGACGGCGAGGATGAGGTGACGATGCGTGGCAACGGATCAAGAGTTGATGTGATGGCCGTGCACGCCTCCTTAGTTTTACCTTCGGGATTAGTTTTAAACCTTAATAAATGTTATTATGTGCCTGCGTTGAGCATGAACATTATTTCCGGATCATGTTTATTGCAAGACGGTTATTCATTTAAATCGGAGAATAATGGTTGTTCTATTTATATGAGTAACATCTTTTATGGTCATGCACCTGTTGTGAATGGTTTATTTCTTCTAAATCTCGAAAGGGATGAAACACACATCCATAACATTGAGGCTAAGAGATGCAAAGTAGATAGTGATAATACTACTTATTTGTGGCACTGTCGTCTAGGTCATATTGGTGTAAAGCGCATGAAGAAACTCCATTCTGATGGACTTTTGGAGTCTCTTGATTTTGAATCATTTGACACATGCGAACCATGCCTCATGGGCAAGATGATCAAAATCCCGTTCTGCGGTATGATGGAGCGAGCAACGGACTTGTTGGAAATCATACATACCAATGTATGCGGACCGATGAGTGTTTCGACGCACGGTGGATATCGCTATTTTCTCACTTTTACCGATGACTTAAGTAGATATGGGTATATCTATTTAATGAAACATAAATCAAACGCGTTTGAAAAGTTCAAAGAATTTCGAATGAAGTGGAGAACCATCAATGTAAAGATTAAGTTTCTACGATCCGATCGTGGGGGCGAATATTTGAGTTATGATTTTCTCACGCATCTTAAAGCAAGTGGAATCGTTTCACAACTCACGCCACCCGGAACACCACAGCGCAATGGTGTGTCTGAACGCCGGAATCGAACCCTATTAGATATGGTCCGATCAATGATGTCTCTTACTGATTTGCCGTTATCATTTTGGGGTTATGCGTTAGAAACCGCTGCATTCACTTTAAATAGGGCTCCATCTAAATCCGTTGAGACGACACCGTATGAACTGTGGTTTGGTGCTAAACCTAAGTTGTTGTTTCTTAAAGTTTGGGGATGCGAAGCTTACGTCAAGTAGTTGATGCCGGACAAGCTCGAACCCAAAGCGGAGAAATGCGTCTTCATAGGATACCCTAAGAAAACTATTGGGTATACCATCTATCACAGAACCGAAGGCAAAGTGTTTGTCGCAAAGAACGGTTCCTTTCTTGAGAAGGAGTTTCTCTCGAAAGAAGTGAGTGGGAGGAAAGTAGAGCTAGACGAGGTTATTGAACCTTCTCTTGAATTGGAGAGTAGCGCAGCACCTGAAATTGTTCCAGTGCCGCCTGCACCAACAATAGAGGAAGCTAATGACAAGGATCATGAAGCTTCGGACGATGCTGCTACTGAACGTCGCAGGTCAACAAGGTCGCGTGCCCCTCCTGAGTGGTACGGCAACCTGTCTTGACTGTCTTGTTGGTAGAAGACAGTGAACCTACGAACTATGAGGAAGCGATGATGAGCCCAGACTACGAGAAATGGTGAAGCCATGAACCGAATTGGGATCCATGGCGAAAACCAAGTATGGACTTTGGTGGATCCTCCTAGCGACCGAAAGGCCGTTGAGTGCAAATGGATATTCAAGAAGAAAGCGGACGCGATGGTAATGTTACCGTCTATAGAGCACGACTTGTCGCAAAAGGTTTTCGACAAGTTCAAGGTGTTGACTACGATGAGACTTTCTCTCCCGTAGCGATGTTTAAGTCCATTCGGATTTTATTAGCAATTGCTGCGTTTCATGATTATGAAATATGGCAGATGGATGTCAAGACTGCTTTCCTCAATGGAAAAATTGATGAAGAGTTGTATATGATGCAACCCGAAGGTTTTGTTGATCCTAAGGATGCTGATAAAGTATGCAAACTTCAGCGTTCCATTTATGGACTGAAGCAAGCATCTTGGAGTTGGAACCTTCGTTTTTATAAAGTGATCAAGAGCTTTGGATTTGTTCCAAATTGCTACGAAGCTTGTATCTACAAGAAAATGAGTGGGAGCTCGGTGACGTTTCTGGTACTATATGTGGATGACATATTGATTATTGGAAATGACATCAACATGCTTAACGATGTGAAGAGATATTTGAACAAGTGTTTTTCAATGAAAGACCTAGGTGAAGCTGCTTATATATTGGGCATCAAGATCTATAGAGATAGACAAAGACGCCTGATAGCTTTAAGCCAGAGTACATACCTAGACAAAGTTCTGAAAAGTTTCAGAATGGATAAGGCAAAGAAAGGTTCAAGGCCTATGTTGTCGTGGTAAGATATTGAGCAAGGCTCGGTGTCCAGCTACTGTAAATGATAGGGAAGCTATGAGAAAAGTGCCTTATGCCTCGGCCATAGGTTCCATCATGTATGCCATCTTGTGTACTAGACCGGATGTGTCCAATGCTCTTAGTTTGACGAGAGATATCAAAGTGATCCAGAGTGGAACCTGGACAGCCGTGAAGAACATCCTAAAGTACCTAAATAGAACTAAAGAAATGTTCTTAGTCTATGGGGTGATGAGCGACTTGTCGAAAAGGTTACGTCGATGCTAGTTTCGACACCGACAAGGATGATTCCAAATCTCGCAGTGATACGTGTATATTTTGAATGGAGGAGCTGTGAGTGGAGAAGCTGCAAGCAAAGCGTGATCGCGGGATCTATGAGAAGCGGAATACATGGCTGCCGCGAAGCGTCAAGTGAAGGAGTTTGGATCGAAACTTCATCATCGAGCTTGGCGTGGTTCCAAGTGCATTGGACCCACTGGAGATATTGTGTGACAACACTGGCGCCATAGCACTCGCTAAGGAGCCAAGATATCATCCAAAGACCAAGCATATCAACCGCAAGTTTCATATAATCCGGGATTATATAGCAGATGGAGATCTGAAGATTATCAAAGTACATACGGATCTGAATGTCGCAGATCCACTGACTAAACCTCTTCCACGTGTAAAACATGATCAACACCTCAGTGCCATGGGTGTGAGATTGTTGCCAAATGTAAACTAGATTATTGACTCTAGTGCAAGTGGGAGACTGTTGGAATTATGCCCTAGAGGCAATAATAAAGATGTTATTATTATAATTCTTGTTCATGATAAAGTTTATATTCCATGCTGGAATTGTATTAAGCGGAAACTTTAATACTTGTGTGGTTTGTGAACAACACCGTGTCCCTAGTACGCCTCTATGGACTAGCTCATTGATCAATGATGGTTAAGGTTTCCTAACCATAGACATGAGTTGTCAATTGATAATGAGATCATATCATTGGGAGAATGATATGGTGGATAGACCAAACTAAGCGAAGCAATTAGATCGTTCATCGTGTTCATCTTTGCGAAGCTTTTCCTATGTCAAATATTGTATTCCTTAGACCATGAGATAATGCAAATCCACGGTACGGAAGAAAGCTTTGAGGTCATCAAACGTCATCCTATGAGAGGGTGATCATAAAGGTGTCTCTCGGTGATCGGAAAGTATCATTGGGTTGTATGTATCGAGATGGAATTTGTCCTCCCAAGTCGGAGAGATATACTTGGGCCCACTCGGTAATAGATATCAACACCGCTTGCAAGCATGTGGTTAAGGAGTTAATCACAAAGTGATATCGGATTACGAACGAGTAAAGTACTTCCGTGAACGAGATTGAACTAGGTATGATGCAAGCGATTGAATCTCGGGCAAGTAAAATATCGCGAGGCGAAGGAATATATATATATGGGATTGTTTGAATCGGCATCGTGGTTCATCCGATATGATCATCGATGAATGTGTGGGAGTCAATATGGGTGCCGGACCATTGTTGATTATTGATAGAAGATCATGTCGCATATTCTCGAACCCGAGGTCACACACTTAACGTGTCTCGACGCTAGGATAGATTGGATAATTGGTTTATGATTTTTGTTCGAGTCTCGGATGGGATCCGGGATATCACGAGAGGTTCGGAATGGTCAGGAGAATAAGATTCATATAAGGCGTGCAGTTTTTGGAGTTCGAATTGTTCCGGTTAATCGGTATTGTACCGGAAGCTTCTAGAACCTTCCGGAAGGGGACCAACGTGGCCCCACCTTCCGGGAGGGGGCATGGGCCTATGAGGGAGTGTCCTGGACGCATTGGGCCAGGGGCACAAGGCCCCATAGGGCCCTGCCGATCCTAGATAAGTTTAAACTCGTTTAAACTAGAGATAGGATTTCTAGATAAGGGAGAGTTTAAATCGTTTAAACTAGAGATAGGATTTCTAGATAAGGGAGAGTTTAAATTGTTTAAACTAGAGATAGGCTTGGAGGAGGGCAGGCCGCCCCCTCTATATATATAGAGGGTGGTGCCTCCCCTACTACTCCACACCTTCCTCCAAGCCCTAGTGCCTTGCTACCTTCCTCTCTCTCCGTTCATTGTTTGTAGGCGAAGCCTGCAGAAATTCTCCACCATATACACCACGCCGTCGTGTTGTAGATCCAATCTATCTCTCCACCATACTCGCTGGTCCGAGGAAGGAGGAGACGTCGAGGTGCTGCACGTGTGCATCTCACGGAGGCACCGCCACCTGTGGTGCTAGATCGGATCGGATCGCGAGGAGGAGAAGCGAGTACGACTACATCACCCACGTTCCGACGAACGTTCCGCTGTGCGAATCTGCAAGGGTATGAAGATCTAATCCAATCTCTCTCGTTGTTTGCATCTTCTAGATTAGATCTTGGCTTTCCCTCTGTTCGCTTCGTAGAAAATTTTGATTTACTATGCCGCGAAACCCTTCAGTTGGTTGGGTTTCCATCCGGACGGGAGCATCTTCATCAACTTCTTCCTCACAGGGCTCATTCAGCTTCACCAAGTCAACAGAGAACAAAGAGGTAAGCGCAGAGACTCTCCAAGTCCGACTCAACAAAACATGTAAGACTCAGCAAGAAGGACTCAAGCACTACTCCAAGCCTACTGTAAGTACCAAATAACTCAGCAGGGCAGTTATGACTTAGCAAGACTCACTCAAACACTTCTCCAAGTATACTATAAGTGCCAGATAACTCAGTCACCTACACTCAATCTTTCACCCCGGGGAGAAAAGAGCTTAACCCGGGGACTAGCCAACTTATCCGTGGAGTCACTTTTAGATTAAGAGAACATCCCGTTGATTTAGGTCTGTTCACCAGCCAGCTTATCTGTTAACTCGGCCATAAGTTGAATCAGCTTATTTGAGATTCAGATAGATTTTGAGTCAGTTAATATATGTTTTGGATTACCCATTAACTTAGCTCACCAGCCAGCATTTCTGTTAACTCAGCCATAAGTTGAATCATCTTATTTGTGATTCAGGTAGATTTTGAGTCAGTTTATTTATGCTTTGGATTATCCTCTAACCCAGCTTACCAGCCAGCTTATTGTTGATTCGGATATAACTTGAAGTCAATTTGTTTATGCTTTGAATTAACCTTTAACTCAGCTCAGTAAATTGTCTCTGATTCGGACTAACATTTGATTTAGCTTGCCAGGGTACTTTATAATTCGGATTGGTATTCAGACTCGGCGTACTAATTGTATCTCTGATTCAGGCCGAAGCTTTATTCAGTTCACCAGATTGCCAGGTTATGTTATGACTCGGATTGATATCTCACCATCTTGCCAGGTTATCCATATCTCGGATGACTATTGGCCAGCTTATCATATCTCGAATCTATATCTCATATCTACATCTCGAATCGGATCTCTCAGCGGTTAACCCTATTATCATATCCCAAAGCTTAATCTCGGATCTATATCTCGGATCCATATCAAAGGCAAGTTATCGTCTTCACGCCAAATCAAGCTATATCATGGAAAATAGATAACTCAGACTAAGTCAATTTTGAATAAAGTAACTTGGATTGGAGTTGAGTTAACTCGGATTTGAGTAATGTAACTCGGATTGGAGTTGAGTTAACTCGGATTTGAGTAATGTAACTCGGATTTGAACTAGATGACTCAGACTTACATATGAGTCAATTTTGAGTAAAGTAACTCAGATTTGGGATGAGTTAACTCGGATTTGAGTAATGTAACTCGGATTTGAGCCAGATGACTCAGACTTACATATGAGTCAATTTTGAGTAAAGTGACTCAGATTTGGGATGAGTTAACTCGGATTTGAGTAATGTAACTCGGATTTGAGCCAGATGACTCAGACTTACATATAAGTCAATTTTGAGTAAAGTAACTCGGATTTGGGATGAGTTAACTCGGATTTGAGTAATATATCTCGGATTTGAGTCAGATGACTCAGATTTAAGACATGAAGTCAAAATCAAGTAAAATAACTCGGATTTGGGATGAGTTAACTCGGATTTGAGTAATATAACTCGGATTTGAGTCAGATGACTCAGATTCAAAATCAAGTAAAATAACTCGGATTTGGGATGAGTTAACTCGGATTTGAGTAATATAACTCGGATTTGAGTCAGATGACTCAGATTTAAGACATGAAGTCACAATCAAGTAAATAACTCGGATTTGGGATGAGTTAACTCGGATTTGAGTAATATAACTCGGATTTGAGTCAGATGACTCAGATTTAAGACATGAAGTCAAAATCAAGTAAAATAACTCGGATTTGGGATGAGTTGACTCGGATTTGAGTAATATAACTCGGATTTGAGTCAGATGACTTAGACTTAAGACATAAAGTCAATTTTGAGTAAAGTAACTCGGATTTGGGATGAGTTAACTCGGAATTAAGTCATATAACTCGGATTTGAGTCAGATGACTCAGACTCAAGACATGAAGTCAATATCAAGTAAAGTAACTCGGATTTGAGTAATATAACTCGGATTTGAGTCAGATGACTCGGACTTAAGACATAAAGTCAATTTTGAGTAAAGTAACTCGGATTTGGGATGAGTTAACTCGGAATTAAGTCATATAACTCGGATTTGAGTCAGATGACTCAGACTTAAGACATGAAGTCAATATCAAGTAAAGTAACTCGGATTTGGGATGAGTTAACTCGGATTTGAGTAATATAACTCGGATTTGAGTCAGATGACTCAGACTTAAGACATAAGGTCAATTTTGAGTAAAGTAACTCGGATTTGGGATGAGTTAACTCGGAATTAAGTCATATAACTCGGATTTGAGTCAGATGACTCAGACTTAAGACATGAAGTCAATTTTGAGTAAAGTAACTCGGATTTGGAATCAGATGACTCAGATAATAACTTACCCGATGAGGTTAAAAGAGCAATGCCCCAGAAGGCAAGAACTTATAGCTTACCCGATGAGGTTAAAAGAGCAATGCCCAAGAAGGCAGGAACTCATATCTTACCCAATGAGGTTAAAAGAGCAATGCCAAAAAAGGCAAGGACTTGAAACTTACCCAAAGAGGTTAACAGAGCAGTGCCCAATAAGGCCAGAACTCATATCTTACCCAAAGAGGTTAACAAAGCAGTGCCTAATAAGGCCAGAACTCATATCTTACCCAAAGAGGTTAACAAGAGCAGTGCCCAAGAAGGCCAGAACTCTTATCTTACCCAATGAGGTTAAAAGAGCAAGGCCAAGAAGGCAAGAACTCACAACTTACCCAATGAGGTTAAAAGACCAGTGCCCAAGAAGGCCAGAACTCTTAACTTACCCGATGAGGTTAAAAGAGCAAAGCCCAAGAAGGCAGGAACTCATAGCTTACCCGATGAGGTTAAAATAGCAATGCCCCAGAAGGCAAGAACTTATAGCTTACCCAATGAGGTTAAAAGAGCAATGCCCAAGAAGGCAGGAACTCATATCTTACCCGATGAGGTTAAAAGAGCAATGCCCCAGAAGGCAAGAACTTATAGCTTACCCAATAAGGTTAAAAGAGCGATGCCCAAGAAGGCAGGAACTCATGTCTTACCCAATGAGATTAAAAGAGCAATGCCCCAGAAGGCAAGAACTCATAACTTACCCAATGGGGTTATGACCAAAGCCCAAGAAGGCAAGAAACCCAAAGAACTTTCCCAAAAGGGTTATGAGCAAAGCCCAAGGAGGCCAAAGTCAGAAACTTACCCAAAGCGGTTATGACCAATGCCCGAGAAGACCGGAAGTCAAAAAACTTGCCCAAAAAAGGTTATAAGACCAGTGCCCATGAAAGCCAGAAGTCATGTCCTACTCAAAAGGGTTAAAAGACCAGTGCCTATAAAGGCTGGGTGTTACGAACTTACCCAAAAGAGGTATGACACAAAGAAATAAATGACGAGAAAATACAACTCTGGGAATATTTTAATATATAAAGCCTATGCACGACTCTACGAGTCCCACATAGCCTCGGGGACTAATGTTGGGGGTGTACCCCCACGTACCCCAGAGTTGATGGATTGAGTAATTTCTAGGTAGAACTTTCTATAAAAGAATACGGAGCTACAAATAATAAATATAACAAGTTGTAAGAAATAGAGAAATAAATCTTAAAGGAAAAAGGGAAGAAGGCAAACCAGGCCGAATTAAGCCTAATTCGGCCCAGCCTAGATCCCACCAAGACAAAACATTCATCTCCTGGGCCGACTCACAGGATTCCCCAGCCTGGGCCGAGTTCCTTCATTCGGCCTACCTACCGAGCTCCACCGACCCACTTCACCACGCCGCTCCCGCCGGAGTCGCCCCCCGCCAGCACTGCCTCGTCGCCAGCAACTGCATCATCCCTCCCCGGATTCCTCCACGTCCATCGGCCCCAAATTTAGCCTACCCATGGCATATGCCGTGACACCACCACGACAACAATGATGAGACTATTAACAAATATTCTGATGTCAATTTGTGCGCTCTAAATATGTGGTATGGAAGAGGTGTTGTCCAATTTGTATCACCTCCTATTTCGATATGCTGCAACATTATTACAATGCTGATACCTGTACCCTGGTTGGGGTATTGAAAATGAGCATACCCATGTATAGGCATACATATAGTCATATCATACTCTTCAATATTTGTCCCAAATCTAGCAGTACAAACCCTTGTACCCGATCCATGTCACGTACGTCACTAGTAGAAAAAGGGGCTTCAGTTCGATCTATATTCTGACACTAGCCCCGATTTATTACTGGTCGGGACTAGTATGTGCACTAGTTCCGATTCGTACCATTTTTAGCGGCTTGGAGCCGGAGAAAACTCTAGTCCCGGGTCATCCCGGACCTTTAGTCCCGGGTCGTGATACGGCCCGGGACTAAAGATGTGCGGGCGCGGGCAACACTCTTTATTTCCGGATCGTGATACGGTCTGGGACTAAAGGAGTGTGAACGCGGACAACTTAAAATTGCTATAACTTTTGCGTACGATGTCGAAAAAAAATGTATAACCTAAATGTGTGGGAAAAAATTGAGTTTGATTTCAATAGTCTTATTTGGATTCCTCACATTTTTAGATTTTTAAATTATAAATAATGGTATCCTCACATTTTTTTGATTCTTTTATATTTTTAAAATTTGTAAAGGAAAAAAGTTATTAATTTTTTTTAGCAATTTTTATGCCATATTTTGGTTCCTCGCATTTTTATAATAATAATAAATATATTATTTGTCGAATTTCGATTTACAGATTTAAAGAAATTATTTATACCATATTAAATGAATAAATGGAAAAACTGAATAAAATATTATTTTATTTAGTTTTTTACTTTCATTAGATTAAAATATTATTATTACTTATTTATTGTTGTTTACTTAAATATTTGTTTGTAATTTTGTATGACATATTGATTTGGGCTAATAGGATTGATATGGTAGTGTTGACAACAAGATACAAATAGGCTTCGCAGGACATCCTGATGAAACACAAAAGTTAAACATGCTGGGGATAGAGTAGTGCTAGTTTGGGTGACCGACCGGAAAGTTTGACCACAAGTGTAATTTGACCTAAGATTAAGTATAGTTAGTTTAAAAATGTTCCAAATGAGAAGATTAACGAGTCAAACAATTCAAAAGTTCAAGAAAGAATTAGAAAACAATTTTTTAAAAATAAATAAATAACAATTTTAAAAAAACTCTATTTCCCATGCCGTATTATGACCCGGGACTAACGGTCCTCCGTTCCCCGCGCTGAAAAAACGGCCATGTGGCATCCTCTAGCCCCGGGTTGTAGCAAACCGGACTAAAATGAAGGCGCCTTTAGTCCGATTTCGTCAACGAATCTGGCGGGTAAAGCCTTATAACCCGAGACTATAGACCCTTTTTCTACTAGTGCGTGTCGGTGCTAATAATCGGCGAGCCAGCTAACCGCACGATCACGACTGCCGCCAGTCAATCTCATGACCGTCGCAGCCATGAAACAATCTGTCACAGGCACCGCAAGACAGTCCACCACGCCATCGCAAGACAGTCTGACGTCTTCAGCGTCGCAAGACAATCCAGTGCGAGCACCACAAGACAATCCGGCAGGGGGCACCGCAAGACAGTCCGGCGTGTGTCCTACCAGCCTCGTTCCTAACATAGCTCATTGTCCTGCCCTATTGCTCCCGGACTATCCGGCGGGTCAACTCGCCATCGCCAAGCCCGCACGCCTCCGTGTTGCCACCAAGCCTGCACACGCCACCGCCAGCTCTACCGCCACACACCTACAAGGCCAGGCCGAGGTGTGGTCCAGCCACATCCACCTCGGAGTCACCAGCTCGCCGGACACTGTCACTACCATCAGCTCGCCGGCCACAGCCGTCACCGGCGATGAGCTGACGTATGGTCGTACTAGTATATACCCGGTTAGTATTGATTACGCAAGCCTCTATGTCTCATCTCGATATCGGGACCATCAACTCATATTTGGGATCCATGCCAAAAATAATGAAAATAAGTATTACTTGAATATAGTTCTTGGTGCACACACTTTATTTATCTTAGAAAAAGCACACATTTATAAATTTTGTAAAATTACGAAAAAAATATGGCACATAGATATTGGACTGAAACTTACCCATGTAAATTTTCGTCAAATAACACTGCCATTTGCTATGTTTTCAAAATAATATACATATGCATCTCTTTGTTATACATACAGTTTTCGGCAAATTAAGTACGTTCCGAGTAAAAACCAAACGAAACAGTGACAATGGGCCGCGTTGAAGGCATTTCAGCGGTCATGGGCCTTTGCTGATCCCAAGCGAGACTATCCCCAAGGCCCCAACGTGCCTGTTCGCTGCCAGTTCTACCTTGCCACGATCGAATAGAACAGAAACTGGCGAACGAGGCGCCCGACAGGTTCGCTACGGTGGCTCCCTTCCCCGTCTCGCGACTCCCCCGCCAGCCTGCCCCCAGGACTGCCTTCCGCCATTGGGGTGCCGACCCCTGGACATCCTCAATTCTCTATTCTCAGCAAGCTCTCTGATCTCAATTCTCAGCAGGGTTTCTCACGCGGCCTCACACCCTCACACCGGCTAGGGAAAGGCAAGGTCCTCTAGGCTCTGCAAATTTGCGGTGGAGATGAACAAGAACGGAAAAAAATTGCAATTACAAATGGGGAAGGTTTAAATTTTGTTTTTTCGTTCAGTTGACCTATTGAAGCAAGTTTGAATTTGTGAATTGTGAGCTTCTACGGTCTACAATCTTATTGAGTTGGCAATAGCTATTACATTGAAAGTTCCTTCTCGACTATGAAGATCATCAATATCAAGTTAACACGACAAGATGACTAATGGTTGGCTTAATGATTTGATGGTATGCTACATCGAGAGAGGATATTAAAAAGTCTAGATCTTGGTGAAATTTAAAAAGATTGTCAAAAAGAAGGTAGAGCTTTGCTATTGACTCGGACTTCTAGACGGTATTAGAGTTTCATTACTGGTATGTTTGTATCTTCTCATACTTTGATTTAAATATGTTGATATTATCATTGTACTAAGTGATTATAGTAATATCATTGTTTCGAGACAATCTTAATTTGTTGCATCAATTTTTTAATGCTCTAGAGTTCGCCCCACCTCAAAAAAAAAAAACCGTCCTTCGCCACTGGTGTTAACTTCATAGCAACCCACGAGGATGTGATGTCCAATGGATGGTCTACTACACAAATCATTAACTATTCCTTTTTCGTTTCGAGACCTTAAAAACGGCGGGGTGTTTGTGCATTCTTAAAATAGAAGATAACCTATTGTGGTATTGTCGAATATTTATGAAGATCTTGTGCGAAAAAATATCTCATCTTTAATTGGCCCCTAGCAACCATGAGATGCATTGTTAAAGATTCATGTACGAGGAAGACCAATCGAGTGTGTATGCTTTCTCAATATTCAAAGGATATTCATCAGCTTTCTCCCGAGAGCCTACTGCTTGCAAAAGCTACTGCTAGCTAGAAGCAATGCTGCCTTTAAACTATGGGAGTAGGAGACATACGGAAGAGAATGCTTAGTAGGATGCAGGAATTGCGTACTTCGCTGTCAGTTCACGAAATCATTGGCTAAAGAGTATGGAATTACTGAGTATTATTGTCTCTTGCTCTGAACCTAAGCACAAGCTTTCCCCCAATGTTTCTCGAACATCTTGGTAGTTTTATTCTGGTAATAATGTTGGGATATGTGTTCGGTTTGTTTGTGCAACTAATTAACCAGTCACAAAGGTAATCAAGAGAATTGAACATCAACACATAATTACTAAGCTCAGTATAGTGAACACCTCGCTGCCGTTTTCCCCACTAGATGCATGCTACCACACATATATCGTACCTCCAACAACTATGCCTTCCCGGGACACAACCGCACATCCCCTACGTACTGAACCGGTTGGATCATCCAACACAAACGTATAAGGCCATTTTCCATATTGTAATTTTTTTGTCACATACTAAGGCCATTTTCCATATTGTAGAAATGATAAAATAGACAACTCTAAGTTTTAGAACTTGGTTCCGTTTTGAGTTCACTTTGCAATAAATTTAGCATAAATTGCAAGGCTCTCTCCCGAATCACGAAAGCATCTCATATTTTAAGTTCTATAAAAGAGAAATATTCATTTTGAAAATCAATAATGAAACTCTCAAGTCTGCAAATATTTAAACTTACTATTAAGTAATAAAGCGCCAATTTTCCAGAAAAAAATCTAGGAAGAACATATGCATCTCCTCCTATAAATTTGAAGCTACAATATAAAACAATCACATGAGTTCTAAAATTCTCAAAGAATGTCATAGTACTCGGTTCATTACTTTGTAGCATTATATGGCGAATATATAAAACCACGGGTGCCTCGTAGTGAATAGATCCCAAAGCATTGACCAGAGCTATGAGTACGAACATCCGTGAAGGCCAAATACGCACTGTAAGCTAAAGTATTTCTAGTAAAGATTTTGCAATTCCTCCCATTCCAGTGTTCCACATTCAAAGAATTTGTAGGGAGCCGTACCACTACCACACACATCACTATAAAACTAGGTCACATCATCGGTCTTAGAAACATTAACGCCAACCTTGGTTACGAGGTTAAAGAGAATGTTTATTGATAAATTAGAGGGTTAAGTGAACAACATAGAAAGTTTATGAAAAGGTGAGCCATGAAAATTATTCGGGGTTGAGTAGTCAAGTTTTTCCTTGTCCTTTGCTCACAAAGATAAAAGTCTCTGGGCATAAAGGAGGCAGATTGTAGATGTCGATCTTGCCAGTATTTACCTTTGTTAAATACTTATTACAAGGACCTTGCGTTAAAATATATCTCATATTTAATTGATCTCTAGCAACCATAAGATGCATTATTAAATATTCATCTACACATATATGTCCGAGAACTCGAGGAGGACCAGTCGAGTATTCTCAACGGTCAAAGGATATTCATAAGTTTTCTCTCGAGTACGTATTGCTAGCGAAAGGCAATGCAAGAAGCAATGCTGCCTTGAAACTATGGGAGTAGGAGACATAGGGGAGAGAATGCGTAGTTGGATGCTGTGGGCACGTACTTTGGCCCTTGCTTGGTCGGCACCATACGACTCTCTGGCTAAAGAGTATGGAATTACATGTACTTACGGATTCCTTCCTTGTGTGAACCTAAGCACAAGCTTTGTCCGATGATAATATCTTGGTAACTTTTATTCTGGTAACTAGCAAGATGGCCCTCGCAATTGCGAGGGCATCATCTATAGTGTGTCGAAACTATCCGAGAAAGAAAGGTATTGTCTCATATGTATCACATTTTATGATATGAATTAGTATAGTCCCATGAGCATCCAAATGTTACTGTAAGTAAAATAGAATAGCCCACGCTTGAGTAGAAAATTTTAGCATGTTAAAATTGTGGAAAAATAATTATTATTTTAACTGTTAGAAGACCAATGTGTTTTTTTAATAAGTGATATGAGATTATTAAATAGAACTATGGGTTTTTAATCATGTTAGACCAGTATGCAACATTAATTATCGTTGATTCCTTTTCTTGATGAACCCAAAGGAGAATATTGTCATTCTCGCTAATAGGCATGTCAAACTTAATAGCTAGAAATACTACATTTTTTATGTTTCTTCCTTACTACACAATTTTAAATTTGTGAGTCGTATAAGTTAATAGAGTATCCATGGTGAAACTTTGACCATTATTTTATATATTATTATGTTGCTGAAATAATGGCACTGCAAAATTAACACAACATTTTATGATATTATTATTATTTCCAAAGGATTTTTTAAAATGTTCATACATCGGATTTCATAGTTAGAAGTATCACAGAATGTTTTTTAGAATGCCAATATATTTTAATCTATTGTATCGGTTCTTATTCTAGAGGTTCTACACATTCAATCATATGTTTTTTACCTGTCTTTTATAATGATTCTACTTGGATGACATAGTTCTTTCCACTTAATCATTCATAGATTTTATACCATGATTAGAACGTCTTGTTCTCTTAAGTTTACTACATCATATGAAACACATACAAGATACTCCATAGATATCTAATAATTGAAAAAAAGTCTTTGCCATGATTTATAATAGGGGTAAAATAGAAATACTATATTCTACAATTTCCGTGACAACACTAAATTGTAGAAATATCGAGAAAGTCTGAAGTACCTCGTCTTTTCCTGGTAACTTAGTTGTATAATGTTTCTGACATGTATATACAGTTGAACACATATATTTATGAGAAGGTGAAATATGCACTAAAAACTCACTTGTTCGGCTTCAAGCATCTTTCAGCGAGAATAGCAACTAACATACTTGTCTTTTATTCCCATAATGGTGCATCGCAGACTATTTAATTCGTATACGATTAGTAGTGCCACACGAATCAATTTACCTATCGGTCTTACACCTTAGATTTGGATTGGTGTGGCTATCGTTAGGAATATTATGAGTACGACTTATATTCTAACTAATAATATGGTCCAATAGAGACCGACCGGACCATTATATATATATTTATACGTTATAATTTTCACCGTGAGAAGTTTTTGTATGCTTACAGAACCTATTAGATATCTTATGTTTACTTCTTGACTTCTTGTTACAAAGGATTACCAAATGCAATGCATTCACTAAAATTATATTGGTTATATATGTCAGATACAATATGATAATATATTCGTGGAACAAATGATAATATATCGATAAGATTTGATGTGGTAGAGTTCCAAGATTTGCCAATTACAATGGCCTATTAGTTGTCATCTTCTTTGTGTCGAGACACTTGCACATTCTCGCTTTTTCTACTTAATATTCAAACTTAGGGAGATTTTATACATCTCATGTCAATGAAATTTCAGAGAAAATTTTATTAAATTATGTTTTCCAGATAAGTATCTCTTTCTATATGGCACATTTTACGGTATATCAATGCAACCTAGTTGTAGAATCAAATCGATCCTACGTCCAGATCTAATATACCACCTCATAGATTTGGTAGTATATTAGTCTTGAGGGGCATTTTTGGTTTTACACTATTAAATTCACACATCTAGTTTCCCCGTAAGAGAGTAAGGTCATATTTTCATTTGTAAATATGCACTAAAAACTGACTTGTTCGGCTTCAAGCCATCTTTCTGTAGGGGTTCGTAGCATGGAAAACAAAAAAATTCTACCGCATGCACACAAACAAGCCAAGATCTATCTACTAGATTATAGCAACAAGTCGATAGAAGCACTCACCCTCGAAGATTCCAAAGCGGTTAACAAGAGCAGATTCTCGTGGGTGATGTAGTCGTACATTTGCCGATCTCAAGATCGTGTAGACGATCCTTCCGGCGTTGCGTTCCGGCAGCGCTTCCGCAGTCGGTCACATGTTCGATACTCGATGAAGACCTTCCTCTCCCTTGTTCCAGAAGGCAGCGGAGGATGTAGTTTTTCCCCTCGTGATTCCGGCAGCACGACAGTGTGGTGTCGGAAGTAGAGGGAAGATCCCGCAGGGCTTCACCTAAGCCGGTGCGAGTTATGGTGGATTAGGGTTTTCCGGAGATCTAGGGTTTAGATGACCGGGAGGAGGAGGAGGTGTTGGCGGTGGCTAGGGCGGCGGCGACGAACCGGCAGCGGCGGCGCGCGGCGGCGGGGCTCGGGTGGAGAGGGCTTGGAACTTGTGTGTCTTGGGGAAGCCCTCCCCCTCTATTTATGAGAGAGGGGGCAACCTTGGGAGGGGTGGGTTTGAATCCACTTCCAAATCCAAGTTGGATTGAGAGAAGGACTTGTTTATTCTCCCACTAGGAAACCATTGTTCCAGTTTGACTCTTCAAACTCCCGTTTGACTTCCAATTTAGAGCTTTAATTCTCTCTTGCAAATGTACACACCAAGTGACCTAGGATATGATCCAATCATTCCACTTACCCATGACACATTCATGGACCATTCTCCTTCCGGACCGGTGAACCTTCTAGAACCTCTCTGATGAAAACATCGGAATGTTTCCTGAACTCCGGAATCGGACTTTCCTTATATGAATCTTATTCTCCGAACCATTCCGGATCTCCTCGTGATATCCCGGATCCCATCCGAGACTCCGAACAACATTCGGTATCCCTACTAACATTCCATATCTACTAAACAACATCGAATCCTTAAGTGTGTCTCCCTACGATTCGTGAATTATGCGGACATGACCGATACACTTCTCCGATCAATAACCAATAGAGAAATCTAGAAATTCATATGGCTCCCACATATTTCAATGATTACTTTGCGATCGAATGAACCACTTACATACGATACCAATTTCCCTTTGTCTCACGATAGTTTACTTATCCGAGGTTTTGATCGTCGGTATCTCTGCATACCTACTTCAACCTCGTTACTGATAAGTACTCTTTTCTCGTTCCCGTGATATGTGATCCCTTGTGAACCAGTCACATGCTTGCAAGCTAATTGGATGACATTCCACCGAGAGGGCCCAGAGTATATCTATCCGTCATATGGATGGACAAATCCCACTCTTGATCCATGTGCCTCAACCCATACTTTCCAAACACTCAATGCCACCTTTATAGCCACCCAGTTACGGTGTGGTGTTTGATGTCATCAAAGCATCCTTCCGGTGATGGTGATTAGCATTATCTCATGGTCGAAGGAATTAGGTTACTATGTATCAGAAAGCTTATAGCAAATGAACTATTGAAATGACTTGATCTTTATGCAACGCTTATCTATACGAGTATGTCCATCATACCTCAGTTCAATTAAAACCTTAGATTCATACTAGAGCCACGATGATTGAGTCTCAAGCTAACCAAAAGGCAAGGGTTCTTCGAATAAGAACCACTTGATAATCATTTATGGAATCGGTGCAATGACTCGGCAAAATTGAGAGAAAAAAGTTGTCTTTTGGGCAAACAAAATTGGAAGGAATAGTGCATAAACCCTTGTAATCATTTCGCAAACTTTGTGTAACTCTTCTACTTCTAGTAAAAATTCTGGTGTCCTTGCCCGATAATAAGCACTACTAGATGTCCAGTCAACTGCTGTGCCTCAACGCATTTTGGGGAGAACCAGCTAGCTCTGGGTTCGAGTGGCATTTCACCCCTAACCACAACTCATCCGCTGATTCTTCAACATCAGTCGGTTCGGACCTCTGCTTAGTTTCATCCAAGCTTCATCCTGGTCATGGATAGATCACCCAGGTTCGGGTCCATAAGCAGTGACCGTGTCTATTTTTCTTTGCTAAAGGGGTATTTCCATGGGTTTACCTTGGTATCATGTTCATACTGTCGTATTGAATGATCCGGGTCGATTACTTGCGGTGCATATAATGCACACAGCTCTAGTTTCTGGTTGGGCTGGCTCGATGGCTTTATACGAATTAGCAGTTTTTGATCCCTCTATTTTTAGAGTTCTGTATCTTAGGAATGGTATGAAGAATATACAGAGCCCATGAAAGGAAGATCAATGACTCATATAAATTACTTAATGGAAAATATCCTGAAGAAGCCCAACGAGAAACTAGGAATCCTGTTATAGAGAAAAAAATTAACTATCATTCCTTTTTCTGACGAATCACATAATCCCCCAAGTTCACGAACTAATAAGGTTACTTTGGACATTAATGAACTTTATAAGAGAGTTATCCGTCGGAACAACAACCTTGCCTATCTATTAAAAAGAAGTGAATTAGCGCCTGCCAATCCGTTGAGATATGGTATGCGACAAGTGAATATTTGAAACAAGAAATGAATTCGAATTTTCGGACAACGGATCCTTCTAATCCAGTCTATCTAATGTCTTTTTCAGGAGCCAGAGGAAACGCATCTCAGGTACACCAATTAGTAGGTATGAGAGGAACGAAGTCTATTTTAATGAAGACTCTAATATTCCTAAATTTTATAGACTTTCCCAATCTCGACGATTCGCGAGACAATAGCTATTATTCTTTTAAGTTACCCATTATTTGAAGTTAGCCGCAGGCAGAAGCCCGTTTACTTATGTTTTCTCATATTAATCTCTTATCTCCCGCTATTGGAGATCCTATTTGCGTACCAACCCAAGACGCCAAGCAGTTCCCCTTTCTCGGTCCGAAAAGTGCATTGTTGGAACTGGATTGGAACGCCAAACAGCTCTAGATTCGAGGGTTTCCGTTATAGCCGAACGCGAACCAAAGCTCTCCGCTTTCTAGATGATCCATATAGAGTAGGAAATAGAACTTCGATCTAAATCCATCTAATCTACTTACTTCGTTCCCTAATTTCATTCAAGAGATCCTCGAGGAAAATAATTTGGTTTCCACCGAGCTAAAACAATATGCTGATGGTTCTTCGATCTCGAAGAGAGGGAAGAGATCTTCGAAAAGTGGGTTTTTATGATCCGATAAAAATCAAACTTGTTTAAATGTTCCAGCTATTCGGGAATTCCTATTCTTTTTTCTTTCAAAAGAGTAGCAACATACCCTTTTTTCTTATTTCCTTCGATAAAGCATCTCCCTCTTCTATAGAAATCAAATAAGGAGGATTTATTCTGATATACTTTTAATTGAAAGAGTTTTCCCTATTTTCCAAAATGGGGGGTTGAAATTGAAACCATTTAGGTTGAAAGCCATAGTACTAATACCTAAAGAAGTGAACCAGATCCCTACTACAGGCCAAGCAGCCAAGAAGAAGTGTAAAGAACCGAGAGCCGAGTTTAATTGCAATCAATTAGACGAATAAAGAAGAATTACTGCATTTCGTAACTTATTTTTTCTCTTTTTTTATTTCGTTTATTTTTTATTTATACCTTCTTTATATTTAGTTTTATCTATTCATCAATAGTATCTACCGGCTCCCCAGCCCCTTTCGATTCATAATGAGACGGGACTAATTCTATTTTGATTCTATAGATTATTTCGCTTAGTACTATGTACAGAAGGGAGGAGCCGTATGAGATGAAAACCTCATGTACGGTTTTGGAACGGAGACTTACTTCAATTTTGACCCTATACCCCATCAGTATTCGTATAGAACTAGAGCGGATCTTTCCTGAAATATAGCCCAGGATGATGGTGGCATTCTCTAGCCGAACGTGGAACATTCCATTGGGTAGGGCTTCCGTAACTAAACCTTCGAAAGTGACTTTTGCTTCTCTCGGGTTCTTTTTTCTCTCCTATTTTTTTCTGTCATATTTTTTCTCCTATTTTTCCACGAAAGATCCTTTTTTGGCTCTCTCTTTATCCCTATGTCTCTTATCCCTAGGAGGCCTTCCTCCACTAGCAGGTTTCTTCGGAAAACTCTATCTATTCTGGTGTGGATGGCAAGCAGGCCTATATTTCTTGGTTTCAATAGGACTCCTTACGAGCGTTCTTTCTATCTACTATTATCTAAAAATAATCAAGTTATTAATGACTGGACGAAACCAAGAAATAACCCCTTATGTGCGAAATTATAGAAGATCCCCTTTAAGATCAAGTGCCAATATGCAATGGGTAACTTGGCCAATTTTGAAAAATGAAGAATAGATCCCTACCCCTCTTTGTTATCATTTGAATCGCCGATTCCTTTTTCTTTATTCAATTTGTCTAAACCTGAGGGGTTTTCGATCGTTGTAGAAATCCCATTCTCGCTACGAGAATTATCTTGTCCGAAAGAAAAAGAAATACCAAAGTTTCAGAATTTCCATTCCAATTTCTTCCCGAAACTTTCCAAGAAAAATCCCGAATTTGATCCAAAATTGATGGGTTAATGTGAGCTTATCCATGCGGTTAGGCACTCTTCAAATAGGAATCCATTTTCTAACTGGCTTTATTTCGATTCCCTATTTTGAAAATCAGATATTAATTTTCTTCAGTCAGAATGAACAGAAAAATAAGATGATTGAACGAAGTTCTCTACCCCGAACTTTGTATCGCGCGTATGACTTAGCACAAGCACCTGCTGTGTGGCATCCCGCAAAACCACTACTAGAAAATCGCGTTGAATTTGTGCATTGCATCGTCATCATCATGCATTGTTTGCCAAAACTATTTTCGCAACACCCGTTTTGTTTTCTAAAACGCCCCCTCTTGGATCAAACATCAAAATCCGGGTCGCCGGAATATTTTGTTTTGCCCGACATCGGTTTGCAAAAACTTTGTTTGAAATAAATAAAATATTTATTTATTTTAGTAGGGGCAGTCGAACGGGTCGTATCGACCCGAACGACCACCCCCTTTTTTTTCTATAAACGGTCCGCCTCTAAGCCTAAACCTACCAGAGAATCTACCCACCCTCTGTGGCCACATCACTCTGGCCAATCAAACCTCGCCACCTCATCTTTCCCATCTCCCTCAACCAATTACCCTCTGCCACCTAATCCTACCCCACTCTCCATCTCTCCCCTCCTCTCCCACCAGAACCACACCCACCCCAAACCCCACGCACGCCACGCCACACAGCGCCCCCACCGGACCCCACCTGCCCCAGCACGCGGGACCCACCCGCGCGCCCTCCCACGCTCGCCCACGACCGGTCCCTGCCTCCCTCTCTCCTCTCCCCATCGTCTTCCCCAACCGCCTGCAGCCCCACGCGGCGCACCACGCGCTCCCACCGGCCTCTCCTCTGCTCCCATCTCCGGCGACCGGCCCGCCGGCGCGGCCGCCCCTCCCCTCCCTCACGCGCCCCTGCCATGCCGTCTTCTCCCCGCAGTCCTCTCTCTCTTAGCTTCCTCCTCCTCCTCTTCCCCGCCCACAGCTGCGTCCGCGCCCCACCGTCCTCCTGCCGCCCTCCTCGGCGTCGCTGGCCTCCATGACCTTCCTCCGCCTTCATGAGCTCATGAGCCCAGCGCGCCCGACACCTTCCGCCAGCGCCGCTCCTTGAGCCCTCCACCGCGACCCAGCTGCAGCCCCCGCCGCCGTTCCTGCAAGCCCTCGCGGCCCTCCTCGTCATGCGCCTCCCGTCGCTCGTGCTGCCCGTCGTCGCCCTCGGCCTCCTCGGCCCTACGACCTCCGTCGCCCGGCGCCAGGCTCCCTCGCCGCCGCTCCACCGCCCAGCCTGTCGCCCCGGCCCGCCCCGCTGGGCCTCCGCCGCCGACCACGTCCCTGCCCCTCAGGCCACCGCGCGCCCCGTCCTCCGTCGCTTCCGAGCCGCCTCCGCCGGGCCCCCTCACCGACGCCGCCCTGGTCCTCGTCTGCAAGCCCAGCGTGCCCCGCGTCCGGCAGGTCCACCGTCGGGAGCCCCTATTTTGTTGGTGTCATGCTGCGTACCTTCGGACAATTCCACCACACGCTAGGATGAGGAGGGCGACAAGGTCACCCTCGGTGTTCTCGACAAGCTCACTGCGACCCGCTTCGAACCATCTACACCGTGGTGAAGCCAAACGCCAAGGCCTACATCGGCAGCGGACCATCCGCACAACCTCGACACGCCCAGAAAGCGAACCTCAAGACTTTACCTAACCTTCGGTGCCACAAGATCGTCGAGAGAGAACCGGCGGCCCCGGTCCCGCGGACTCGAGTACCCCGACGCCCCGGACCCGAAGACCACTTGCGACCAGACCTTCGCCCCGAATGCGGAATCAAGTACCCGAACGCCAAGACCTCCGCCGGAAAGGACAAGACCAACGACATGACCCGACGTTCGCGAATGCGACAAGATCGGCTATCGGACGCCAAGTACTTCTCCCGAACATCAAGATCTCCCCGGATGGTACAAGTACTCCTTCCCGGAGGCGATACTCAAGAACACGAACGGCAAGAACACTGACGCAGAATGCCAAGAACGACACCGACCAGAACGAATTCGAGGCGACCCCGAAACCCCAAAGTCCGGCTTCCCGGAACGCCAAGATCCACCCCCGCTACCCGAGAACGACCCCGGAGGCCGAGAATGACCCCGTCGAACCCTGGACCCTGGACCCTGTCGAACCCCGAACCCCAGAACCCCCAAGATCGTCGAGAACCCTAATGTGTGAACCCTTTTCCCGGAACCCTATTTTATAACATAATAACAACTTGTTGCATATTAAATTGTCATCTTGCATGCATCCTCGTCTGTGGTTTGGGGCCTTATGCCGTTTCACCTCTAATTAAATATGGGGCCCATATGCGGGCAAATCTAGTCTCATATTGGCCTCATTTAAATTGATGTAGTGAACCGGTGCTATCTTTTACCATGCTAAAACAACATTTAAATTGCGGGGGTTTTCTAAATAACTTGAACCACCTAACTAATTGTCGGGACCCCGGTTCCGCCTAATATGACCTAATTGCATCGCCTTTTGCCATGCCATGCATCATACATGCATCATGCCGATCTTCTGCCGTTGTATTAAATATTGCATCCGGTGTTTCTTCTAGTGTTTTGCTTCTTCGCGGATAAGGCCGTTGAGTTGATGTGAGCTTCGTCCCGATCTTCGGTTGAACCCTTCGACAATGTTTTCAGGCGAGCATCTCCCTCTTTCTACCTATCTTACTTTTATAGTCTTTATTCCCTCCTGTTGATCTATTGCTATCTGTGTTGCGATGCTCTAGTTTTCGTACCCGTGATATCCCTTGCAGCCATATATTGCCTTGGACACATCCTATTACTTGTTGATTGGTAGATAGTTGGACTTGCGCGTCGTAGTTGCTTGCTCAAGTGCTGATGTGTGTCGCCATATGCCACAGTTGCTGATGTATTGCCGCATGTTGATGTTGGAGATGATTCTAGTTTTACTTATCGTCACTTTAATTTCTGTTTAACAACTAAAATTGAAATAAGCAGAGGCATCGGTGGGTGATAGAAAATATTTGGTTTCGACGCCACTTGTGTCCGTAAGACCCCGAGTACTTGATACCTGTTCCTTGATTTATCGCTATCCACATCCGGAGGTATATGGGACCCCCGAGCGAGCTTGATTCATTCTTATTTCTTGGGGCCACAAACTAGTTTGAGGTTTTATTTACTATCCTGTACTTATGCCATGCTACTTTACGTATTTAAATTGTGCGACGAGATAGCACCTGTCTTTAGGATCGGACCACGATTCGCGGTGTCGACAAGCCCAGTTTGGGTTCCCGATCGTTCCTGACCGTCTAGCCAAACCTTGAGGCCGTCTCGAGCTTGCTTACTCCGTTGGATTCTACTTAAGGGTGGCCCCTGAAATATTTCGAATCCTGTGATTGTTCGATCGTGAAAGCCTCGTTGGGTTTTGATTTGGTTTTTCCGAGGTTGATCGAGCGTGTGTTGCTATTGGTGCACCCCGGCCGGGTAAAACTTTCTGAAAGCCGTGTCCGCGGATATGGACGACTTGGAGCACAATATATCGATCATAGACAAGCATAACTAAAGTTTACTGCTATAAATTTGACTTATAATGACTAGTAATCAGCTTCACTATAATGGAATGGCTAATTAATACTGCCCACAATTGCTTGTTTGGTTGTCGCTTGCGACAATTGTACCTGATTAGTAAATCTTGCAACTACAACGGAATGGCTGAATAAAAGTACCAACAACTGCTGGGTTTTTGGGTTATCTCATGATAAATGTATCTGACTAGTAAGTGTTGCCACTATCACGGAATGGTTAACGAAAAGTGCCCACTGCTTACTTTATCAGGATGATTACCTATACCTGACTAGTAATTGCTGCAACTATAACCGAATAAGTAAAACTGCCAACTGTGTGAGTTCCTCGGTTGCCTTCCTCGTTTGGTCTCGAGGGGGAAACACCAGGATGGGTTTGATTGGTGATAGCTTCAGGTTGGATCCGGTTAGGTCATTCTTATCCCTCTCTGATATCCGCCAGTTGTATCGAGTCTCTATAGGTTGTTTAGTGCATCTTTGCCGCTTGATCCACCATACCTATGTAGGCGAGGACCGCAATTCTAGCCTCGCCGTGTCTTGGCCTCGATCGACGCTCCTCTTTTTCCTTTGCCCTTTCGGCACCTTTTGTTTAAGCAGGTTTTGAGGTCGGCGTCGTTAGCGGGTTACCCTTCCGCTTGGCCTGGGCAGGGTTATGGACGCCATTGGTTATTCTTGAGGCTCTTAGCACCATTTGCATCTTGTCCGTAGCTGGACGCCTGTCGCTTTCAAGGTGATTTGGATCTTTGTATATTATATCGTATTCTTGACTCTTGAGTCATGTTATATATATCTGCTACATGGGTCCCATCGAGGACTGTTGTGTAACGTTATTACTTTGCTTTCCACCCGCGAAAGTGCTGGTGAGCACCTTGAATCGTTTCTATGCGGGTTTGGCGAGTTTTGCTAAAACTTGCATAGGGCCGATTCTGAGGGTGTTACAGAGTGGTATCAGAGCTCAGCAGTTGCGATACCCCACAAGTCCAGCCTGTAGGATAACCTAGCTAACGGCCGAAGTAGAGTGTCAAAACTATTTTTTTGCAAAATCGATTGGATAGTTCTGATTAGGTCTGATTTTACTCCTTACCCCTCTGCTGTTCTCCTCTTACCTCTACGTGTTTTGACTCCGCTCTCTTTCCTCTCGTCGAGTCCAGGATTTCTCGTGGTTGGGTTTCCGTAGTACCTTCAGGGTTTCGTTTTCCCCTTTTGTAACGGAGGTGCTTCGATCATCAATCTGCAACTTGTCTGTTGTATCCTTCATCCAATCTTTTGTTCTTGAGCTCTTTATCCATATGTGTTCCTTGCTGGATATCAGTGTCGTTGAAAGACATATGAGAAGGACGAGCATTGGTGAAGTTGGAGTATACCTTGAGCATGTGTTGTTCATGCCAACGGAACCATCGCGAAACCTAATCAGGGTGTCTTTCATACGATTTCTGTTGTATCTTCCGGTGTTTCCCGATGTGTTGATATCATCTACGCCAGATCCGATGCAGAGTCTGCATCACTCCCTTGTTTCCGAACCTCGCTTGTCGAGATCTTCAGTCTAATTCCGAGAGTTGGATGCTTAATCCGCTTATTCGTGTGCAGAGTAATGGTTTGAGTGCGGGCTGGAGTAGCTACCCTACCACTGCTCTTATCATCCGCTCTTGTACGTTGAATCAGTGGATCCAGCAGTTTTACTCTATCCATGGAAGTTAGAGGTGGCCTTACCTTCAACTTCGTCCTTTGTTTCCCCGGAGTGTTCTCTCGACGATCAGGAGCAACGACCCTTGTTGGTGGTGTCGCCGTTTTCAAGATGGAGGATGAACTCTTGTTAGTGGTGTCGCGAGGATCTACACGAAGCGCGAAGGATCAGACCGACGGCCTTCTTTCCGGTACCATGAGGCGGATCTCGAGGGCGAGATCCTTTGTTAGTGGTGTCGAATTGTGGCATCCCGCAAAACCACTACTAGAAACTAGGGCATATCTCCAACACTTTCAGCGAGAATAGCAACTAACATACTCGTCTTTTTACTCCCATAATGGTGCATCACAGACTATTTAATTCGTATACGATTAGTAGTGCCACACAAATCAATTTACCTATCGGTCTTACACCTTAGATTTGGATTGGTGTGGCTATCGTTAGGAATATTATGAGTACTGCTTATATTCTAACTAATAGTATGGTCCAATGACGGGACCATTATATATATATTTATACGTTATAATTTTCACCGTGAGAAGTTTTCGTATGCTTACAAAACCTATTAGATATCTTATGTTTACTTCTTGATTTCTTGTTACAAAGGATTACCAAATGCAATGCATTCACGGAAATTATATTGGTTATATATGTCAGATACAATATGATAATATATTCGTGAAACAAATGATAATATATCAATAAGATTTGATGCGGTAGTGTTCCAAGATTTGCCAATTACAATGGCCTAATAGTTGCCATCTTCTTTGTGTCGAGAGACGCTTGAACATTCTTTCTTTTTCTACTTAATATTCAAACTTAGGCAGATTTTATACATCTCATGTCAATAAACTTTTAGAGAAAATTTTATTAAATTATGTTTTCCGGATAGTTGTATCTCTTTCTATATGGCACATTTTACGTTACATCAATGCAACCTAGCTGTAGAATCAAATCGATCCTACGGTCCAAATCTAATATACCACCTCATAGATTTGGTAGTATATTTGTCTCGAGGGGCATTTTTGGTATTACACTATTAAATTAACACATCTAGTTTCCCTGTCAGAGAGTAAGGTCATATTTTCATTTGTAAGTAAAACTATAATTTTACCTCTAAATTTCTTTACAGAAATTAACGGATTAACTAATGCCCATAACTGGTCCAATTAATTTCGACCGTCCGATCATGCCATATACTACACCTCTAAATGTGTAGTCCGACGCACCGTAAAATCTCATTTTTATATTTTGTACTCAAATTAGAAATTGAGCTGCCTTGTGATCACTGGTGGAAAAATGGCCTCCAGTCCCGGGCCGCAACTGACTCTAGTCCCGGTTTTGGGCCCGGGACTGCGAAAACGGAACTAGAGCCCCCTCTAGTCCCGGCTCGCTACGGCCCGCGACTGATAACAACCACGTAGCTGTTTCAGCGCCGCGGGGGGCGGAAACCCTCTAGTCCCGGGCTGTAACACCACCCGAGACTAAAAGGTTTCCTGTCGCGGCAGAGAAACACACATCATTGTGTATTTCCTTTTTTTTCCATTTCGTTCCTTTTTCGTTTTGTGTTTCACTATAATTCAAACATATATTTCAGTATACATATTATACGCTACTACATACACACTACATGTCGATGCATTTATATAATTAATTGATCCCTTGCAAGCATACATATAATCAATCATATCAAAAGGAAGAAATGTTTTGAAATTACATGGTCATTGATGAATATATATATATATCATATCAGCTACATGAAGATGACTAAGGCAAATCGAGTTCCACGTCATCTGCATAATGCTCTCCATGTATATCAAGGACTTCCTTCATCATAAATCCCGCCAGCTCCTCTTGAATTGCTCTTATGCGCTGGTCTGGCTCTAGTTTCTCCCGCAAATCATAAATATAATGTGAGTCAACTTTCCGCTCACTGGTCAACTCGCGGATGTACTCGCAGATGTAGTATCCACAAAAATGAGTTCTCGGTGGATGATGTAAACTCTTCACCATTTTATAAGTGAACTCCTGTTTGAATGGACCTGGTATTTTCTGTCTGAACCGTGTCCAACACTTGCTCGGCAAAGAAAATGAACAAAGGAGTTATTAGTTACTTGATATCAATGAAATGAATGAAAGAGGACGATATAATGCGATAATGATTGAAATTACTTATGGAGCATTGCTTTCATGTCGCTCCACTGCTCTTGTTCCCAACTTAATGAGTCGTGGGCTTCAACTAGGGAGTTGTCAACTTGAATGCTTAACAAGATCCAGTGGAATCTGCGGACATTTACATAAGCATACATGCATAGCTCATCCAGTAAGAAAAATAAAAATGTGTACAAGATATAAACACTCACTTGAAGTTGTAAGGAAATAGTATTTCGTTAACAAAATTATTCTCGGTTAAGAACCTGCACAGGTCTTCGTCCACGTCCTTGGGGTGATTCTTTAACGTATATTCATTAATGATATATGAGTCAATGAACCCAACGTCGTATCTTCTAGCTCTTTTGCATTCAAGCATCTTTATTCTGCAGAATATAATATCATCATACAAAAGGATATATAGTTAGGATAATATATTAAATGCAATGAACAAGCTGAGCTACAAACTTAATTATAGAAATAAATAACTTATAGACAGTAGCAACCAATGATAGATTTGTCGAGGGCGCGCTGGTTGTATAACTGAAACAGTTCAGTCATTTGAACCTGTATCGAGTATGGTTTGAAGTGATGCTCATTTCTAACGTCCACCAGAAACCAATCTTTCTGATGCTTTTTTCTGCTTGCGACATGTACCATTCGTGCAGATTTCACATATGTGTGGATAGACGCGCGAGCTCCTCATTACTGACTAGAGGCTCCCCTTGGACATACTGCCGTACTATATGACCCACTGGCGTATCTTCATAGCCTAAATATTGACCAAGAGACATATTTGCTTTGTTAGCAAGTGCTTTGGCCTGCGATACAGTGATTCCCATAAGTGCAGCATTATTACGGGCTCTGGGGTCCATTATTTGCATGTCCATATCCATTTCAGCTCTGAAGGCCTTGTCGAGGTCTGAAATGACTTTGAGCGGGGCGACCGATTGATTCTTCTGTGCTCCGACCTGGGAAACTTGCTTCCCGCCTTTTGCACTTGTGATTTTTTCTTCTGTGCTTGCTTAATAATCTCCCGGTCATAGTCTGATTCCAGATTCATCGATATCTGGGATGGTTGCTCAAGAAAGGACTTAGCCCACTTTTTGGTTTTTTCATTATATACCGGCTTTGGCTCAGGCTTTTTGGGTGCAAAATGCGCCTTAACTTGGGCAGCCACATCCGCGTTAGTTTCCTCATCGGTATTTTCATAAGGTCTCTTTGGAAGAGCCGACGGGATGTCGAATATCTTTGACGTTTGACCTTTCTTCAATGTGGGGCGCGGGGGACCGTCGAACTTCCATTTCTTTGACGAGGTAGTAGTATTGCACGGAGGCGGAGGAGGAGATCAAGTATTGCGCGGAGGCGGAGATCGAGTTGATGTACTCCTGCTGCGGCGATCGTCAGCGGGGCGGGGTGGACTTGGAGGTTGGCGATAATCGGGTTGGGGTGGACTTGGAGGTTGATGATATTCGATGCGGGGTGGACCTGGATTCCTCGGAGTCGGTGGCCTTGGCGCCGAGCCTGGAAACTTGATGTACTTCTTATTCCATAGAATGATGTTGCGCTTGACATCTCCTAGTTTCGTAAGGCCTTTAGGCGTAGCGATTTCAATCTCTAGGTCTACAAAATCCTCCACTATGTCATCCACCATGACACGAGCATAGCCTGGTGGAATCGGAAGTGAATGGTGGAGTGCTCCAGGTAGACAAGGTAAAGCAGTGCTGATCGCCACCTTGAAGGACATGTTGTTCATTGGCTGATGTAGCTCACATTGTGCCATCTCTCTGACATCATCCACGGGGTAGTGAGGATCCACTGCATCATCCAGCAGTGCTTGATCATTAGCCTGGACCTCCGTGGAAGCCACGCTGCTTCTCCGCTGGCTAAGATCCAATGCAGGATCATCAGACCGCGGGTGAGTTGACGACGGCGGCCTTTGGCTAATTTCATGCATGAGGTTCTTCAGATCAGCTAGGTCCTGCTCTACCCTGGAGATCCGGTCTACCTCCCGGTCCTTCTTTCTCGATGGCCATGGCGGCATCATCTTGAAACCCTTTCTTCCACGAGACACCGACGCCTTTGCCTCGTGTTCGTCCTCCCTTTTTAGGATTCCCTAGGGCGCGTGTCAGCTTGTCGTTCTCTCTCTCGGGACGGAACAATCCCAATTGAGCATCGTTCATTGCTTTAATAAGGTCTTGGGAGGGTTTTAGAATTTAATCATGAAATAATGTCTTCCCTGTTTCTGGGTCCAAGGATCCCCCGTGCCCGTACCACCAGTGCTTTGACCTCTCGGGCCATCCATCTGTACCAGGAGTGACGCCTCTAGCCCTCATGTTCTTCTCCATAGTTTCCCACTTAGGGACGACACTCTTGTAGCCACCTGTCCCCATTTTATGATGGTATTTCTTGTTGGCAGCATTTAACGCGTTCTTTGCCGACTTTGCCTTTGCTTTATCAGATTGCTTGTACTGTACAAAATCGGGCCACTGTTCTCTCAACTTCTCGTTTACTCCTTTGAAGTCTGGAGTTTTCTTTTTCGTGACATATTTCGCGTATAAAAGTTTCTTGTGGTTCCGGTACAGTTCAACCAACTTACTCAGTGCCCACTCCTTGACTTTTGCTCTATTTTCAAGCCCACCCGGCCTTGGGGTAATTCCATCTACCTCAAATTCCTCATACTCTGGAGGTATTATGAAATGCGTTATGAGCTTCTGCCAAAGGTCATCTTTGGCATCATCGGTGACATAGCTGTTGGATTCCTCACCGGGTTTCTTTGACTTATTCCATTCTTGGATGGTGATCGGCAGGTTGTCCCTAACAAGCACCCCGCATTTATTTATAAACATCCTCCGGTGCTTCTCTGGAGCAATCGGTTCACCATCATCATCTATTTCTTCGATGGTGAACCTCTGATTACCATCCAACTTTTTGTTCGGCCCTTGTTTCGTTCGAGCTGTCGGTTGCTTCGATCCGATGGGCTAAAAGAAGAAGCGAGAGTGATTAATATATATCTAGATTAGTTAATGAATAGAGGTAACACGAGACTTTATATATATATATGTACCTCGCCGGATCCTGTCGAGGGGCCATCATTATTGTTGTTATTTGTTTGCCCTTTGTCCATCTGATCTTCCCCTTGGTACATTAGGTTTTCCTCTAGTCCATCACCGGATGGATTCAGATATGAGGATATCTCTTCCTCGAGCAAAATATCTTCGCCGGTAGTAATATTAAGAGGAATTTCACCTCTTATCATGCCCTGAAGAAAACCTTCACCGATGCGACCAGGATCTTCAGATGGATCCATGACTTAATTATCTATAACAAAAATAGAGTTAAACAGGTTAGAAAAAACAATAATCCTAATAACCGAAACAATATAATCCTAATATTATTTGTGCTAAAACAATAATCATAATAACTAAAACAAAAAAAATAACCCTAATAAAACAATAAGTAAAACAATATAATCCTAATAAATAAAACAAAAAAATAACTAAAACAATAGTCCTAATCCTAATTATAATATTTTAATTAAAACAATAATCCTAATACTAAAACAAAAAACCCTAACATAAAAAACTATTAAAAAATATAGAAAAAACTATAACAAAAAACCCTAATAAACCTAATTATAATAAACCTAATTATAATAATCCTAATTATAATAATCCTAATACTAATCCTAATAACTAAAACAATAACTAATCCTAAAAACTATAGAAAAAATATAACAACAAACTATAAAAAAACTATAAAAAGTACTAACATTTTCCTAATAATATAATAATAATATAAATACTAACATTTCCTAACATTTATACAAAACCTAAATATTACTACTAATAATAATAAATATTACTACAAAAACCTAAATATACTACTAATTAATACTAGACTAATTAATAATAGACTAATTAATACTAAACTAATTATATACAAAAACCTAACTATATAATTAAATAAACACCTCCGGCGAGGTGGGCGGCCGGAGGAACAACGGCTGTGGGCGACAATGGCGACACGGCGTCACGGTGCATGCGACACGTCTGGTATGCGGAGGCTCGGCGGTGGCAGCGGCTCTCTATGATGGGCCGGGGACAAGCGGCGACGGGAATCGGCCGTGGCAAGACTCCCCATTCTTTGTGTCGATGGCGTCTCGTCTTCGTCTTCGTCGTCAAATCTTGCTAAGTGCTGGCTCGGCGCGGCAGGGGCGAGCGCGCGTATATAAAGGGTCAACCCTTTAGTCCCGGGCTAAGCCACACGACGGGACTAAAGAGTCTTTAGTCCTGGGCCGTGGTTAACCCACGACTAAAGACCCCCCCTTTAGTCGCAGGTTAAGCCACGACCCGGGACTAAAGGGTTTTTTCGGCCGCTTCGTTTTCGCGCGCGCAGGCACCCTTTAGTCCCGGTCCAGCTACGACCCGCGACTAACTGTTTTTTTTTGTAAATTTTCTTTTTTTTAATTCAAATCTAATATAAAAACTTTGGAAAATCATATCTTTTATTGTAATAATCCAAATAAAACAAATAATATGTCTATTATTATCAGAAAAATATAAAGAATCTTAATATAATATCCATTTATCTGTTTGCATCATTTATAAATTATTTCATTTGTAAATTTTCTTTTCTTAATTCAAATCTAATATAAAACTTTGGAAATCATATCTTTTATTGTAATAATCCAAATAAAACAAATAATATGTCTATTATTATCAGAAAAATATAAAGATTCTTAATATAATATCCATTTAGTACTGATTGTAGTCACAAACCGGGACTAAAGATATTTCCCGCCATTTCCCACCGCTTCCCGCCAAGTTTTCCCGCCCTTTCCTTTCTACGAGAGCTTTTAGTCCCGGATGTAGTCATTAACCGGGACTAAAGATATTTCCCGCCATTTCCCAAAGCCAGGTGTTGATGTAGTCACTACGACACCTCGAATGCCTTTTTCGCTAATAGGCGGGAAAGGGAGCTCGCCAGGTACGAGGGTGATGGCCCGCCCCCGGTGAACCACATTGAAGCCGGCCGTCGTCTGTGGTGGGCGAACCATACTATCATCGGAGTGATGCGCTACATCGCCGGGGTGACCATCCTCGCCTGCGGTGCCCACGAGTCCACCCCGCCATAGAGCCACAAAAAGGCCCCACATCAGCCCGGCGGTAGCGGCATCATCTTCCAGGAGACCCCTCCCCCGCCCGCCGTGAATCCGAGGCTGGAATGGCCCCTGGTATATGCCATGGATGGGCTGAGGATCCCCGGAGTGGCAGGTGATGATGACGATGATGATGACGATGACGAAGAAGACCCTGAAGCTGCGTACTATAGGACTAGGCATGATTATGACTAAAGGGGGGGAGGCTTTAGTCCTGAGTGTTAGCTAGTCCCGGTTTGTGCCGGTTTTTAATATTAATAAATGTGTTGAGTGTTACCTAATAAATAGAGGGAAATGCCTATAAAGAGAGGGTTCATCTTTAGTTCCGGTTGGAGACACCAACCGCGACAGAAGCGATTGCGGCAAACTGGGCCAGGCAACACTAATAATAGGGGTGAGTGTCGATATTATGTCGTGCGACTTGTACCTTGTCCCGGATGGTGTCACCAACCGGGACTAAAGATGAACATTTAGTCCCGGTTGGAGACACCAACAGGGACAAAACATGAGTCAGCACTAATAATAGGGGTGAGTGTCGACATTATGTCGTGAGTGTCGACATTGTGACGAGCTGCTTGTACTATAAATAGGCATCCTTGTGAGTCCAGTCCTCCAGCCAGTTTGAGGCATCTCCAAGATGGTTTTCGAGAGCAGGGACACCACTACGGCCAGTTTCAGGGAGATGCCGCCGGAGCCCAGTCCTCCGGCATCTCCGAGAAACTGGTCATAGAGGCACTCCCTAATATGTGAAATTAGTTAGCTCCCAGGCGTATTGATCTAGTTAGAGAAGTTACAAGCTGCAAGATGGTTTTCGAGAGCAGGGACACCACTACGGCCAGTTTCAGGGAGATGTCGCCGGAGCCCAGTCCTCCGGCATCTGCAAGAAACTGGTCATAGAGGCACTCCCTAATATGTGAACTCACGCGTTTGGAGATCAGATCTTAATGGTAAGTATGAATCGGGACTAAAGGCCCTCCTTTAGTCCCGGTCCAGCCACAAAACGGGACTAACACACTCAAGATTGTTTGCAGACAACATTATAAAAATGGACACATGGATCATCTTCACTCATAAAATGTTACAATTATTACATATCATTTCTTCGCGTGTGTTCCTTTCTGATCCCGTCGTATCCATGGAGCATCTTCATTCATTAACATGATGTTTGCGTCATCCTTCACCGCGAAGGGCGGAATTTCATGAAACTTATCACAATCTTCTGACATGTCTGTCTTGTCCTCCACTCCCACGATGTTTCTTTTTCCTGAAATAACTATGTGGCGCTTTGGCTCATCGTATGATGTATTCTTTTTCTTATTTTTTCTTTTTCTAGGTTTGGTAGACATGTCCTTCACATAGAAAACCTGAGCCACATCATTGGCTAGTACGAATGGTTCGTCTAAGTACCCAAGATTGTTGAGATCCAACGATGTCATTCCGAATTTCTTGTCTACCTCAACCCCTCCTCCTGTCAGCTTGACCCATTTGCACCGAGACAAGGGGACCTTAAAAGTAGGTCCATAGTCAAGTTCCCATATCTCCTCTATGTAACCATAATATGTGGTCTTTGACCCATTGTTGTCTATTGCATCAAAGCGGACACCACTGTTTTGGTTGGTGCTCTTTTTATCTTGGGCTATCGTGTAAAATGTATACCCATTTATCTCGTACCCTTGGAAAGTCGATATAGTCGAAGATGGTGACCTAGACAACAAGTATAGTTGATCTCCAAGAGTGTTGTTTTTGATGAGATGTTGCAACCAACCGCCGAAACTCTTCATGTGTTCATCTCTAATCCAGGAGTCATGCTTTCCAGGGGTGTTGGAGCATAAGATTTTCTTGTGTTCCTCGGTATATGGGGTTGCCAAGGTAGAATTCTGTAGAACGGTGTAATGTGCTTCGGTGTAAGAATGTCCGTCCCTACATATTATTGATTTCCTTCCTAGAGTACCCTTTCCACTCAGTCTCTCCTCATACCGCGATTGAGGAAGACCAATCGGCTTAAGGTCAGGAACGAAGTCAACACAAAATTCAATGAGCTCCTCTGTTCCATAGCCCTTGGAGATGCTTCCTTCTAGCCTAGCACGGTTACAAACATATTTCTTTAAGATTCCCATGAACCTCTCAAAGGGAAACATATTATGTAGAAATACATGACCGAGAATGGAAATCTCTTCGACTAGGTGAACCAGCAGGTGCGTCATAATATTGAAGAAGGATGGTGGGAACACCAACTAAAAAATGACAAGACATTGGACCACATCATTCTGTAACCGTGGTATATCTTCAGGATTGATTATCTTCTGAGAGATTGCATTGAGAAATGCACATAGCTTCACAATGGGTACTCGAACATTATCTGGTAGAAGCCCCCTCAATGCAATCGAAATCATTTGTGTCATAATCACGTGGTAGTCATGAGACTTTAGGTTTTGGAACTTTTTTTCTACCATATTTATTATTCCCTTTATATTCGACGAGAAGCCAGACGGGACCTTAATACAGCTTAGGAATTCAAAAAATATTTCCTTCTCTTGTTTGGTAAGAGCGTAGCTGGCATGACCTTGAAACCATTCTGGATGCATGCCATCTGGGTCTTTCATACGTTGATGGTCCTTTCGTGCTTCTGGTGTATCTTTTGTCTTACCATACACGCCCAAGAATCCTAGCAGGTTCACGCAAAGATTCTTCGTCACATGCATCACATAGATTGCAGAGCGGACCTCTAAGAATTTCCAATATGGTAGCTCCCAAAATATAGATTTCTTATTCCACATGGGTGTGTGTCCTTCAGCATCCTTCGGAACAGATTTTCCTCCAGGACCCTTTTCAAAGGTTACCATTTGATCCAAATCTTTGACCATATCAAATATATCAGCACCAGCATGCTCTTTAGGCTTCGTCTGGTGACATGTCAGACCATTGAAATGCTTGCCTTTCTTTCTTAAGGGATGCTTGGCCAAAAGAAATCGACGATTCTCATTGTATACATTCTTCTTACAATGTTCCAAATATATACTTTCAGTCTCATCTAAACAGTGTGTGCATGCATTGTATCCCTTGTTTGACTGTCCTGAAAGGTTACTAAGAGCAGGACAATCGTTGATTGTTACAAAAAGTAATGCTTGGAGGTTAAATTCTTCCTGCTTGTACTCATCCCACACACGTATCCCGGGTTCGTGCCACAACTGTAAAAGTTCTTACACTAATGGCCTTAGGTACACATCAATGTTGTTGCCGGGTTGCTTCGGACCTTGGATCAACAATGGCATCATAATGAACTTCCGCTTCATGCACAACCAAGGAGGAAGGTTATAGATGCATAGAGTCACGGGCCAGATGCTGTGACTGGAGCTCTGCTCCCCAAAGGGATTCATGCCATCTGTACTTAGACCAAACCTTAAACTCCTTGCGTCATCTGCAAAGTCCGGGTACTTTCTATCGATTTTTCTCCATTGCGACCCATCAGCGGGGTGTCTCAACATCCCGCCTGACTTACGTTCCTATTTATGCCATCGCAACAACTTGGCGTGCTCTTTGTTTCTGAATAAGCGTTTCAACCGTGGTATTATAGGAGCATACCACATCACCTTGGCAGGAACCCTCTTCCATGGGGGCTTGCCCTGAACGTCACCAGGGTCATCTCGTCTAATCCTATACCGAAGTGAAGTGCATATCGTGCATGCATCCAAATTCTCATACTCCTCACCGTGGTAGAGGATGCAGTCATTAGGGCATGCATGTATCTTCTGAACCTCTAAACCTAGAGGGCAGACAACCTTCTTTGCTTCGTACGTACTGGCAGGCAATACGTTATCTTTTGGAAGCATATTCTTCATCATTTTCAGCAACTTTTCAAATGAGGAGTTAGGTATAGCACACTCAGCCTTCCATCGCAGCAATTCCAGTGTGCTGCCCAGTTTTTTTAGACCATTTTCGTAATTTGGGTACAACAACTTTTTGTGATCCTCTAACATGTGATTGAACTTCTCCCTATCCTTTTCAATTTCACAATCTCTTCATGCATCGGCAATGGTCCGACCAAGATCATCAGCGGGTTCATCATGTGTCTCTTCTTCATCCTCCCCTTCAGCATCCCCCATGGAAGTATCTCCGTACTCAGGGAAACCATGATAGTTGTCATCCTCCTCCTCTTCTTCATTGTATTCCATTATAACCCCTGTCTCTCCGTGTTTGGTCCAACAATTATAACTGGGCATGAAGTCGGACTTCAACAGGTGGCTGTGAAGGGTTTTTGAGTCAGAGTAATCCTTCTGATTCCTACATCCATTACATGTACAGAATACAAAACCATTGCGCTTGTTTGCATCAGCAACACAGATAAATTCATGCACGCCATTAATGAACTCGCCAGAGCGTCGGTCAATACCGTACATCCATTCCCGGACCATCTGCATTATAGTAAAAGTATATCAAAAACCATTACACAACATGATAAAATTATTACAAGTTATATTGAGAGCTTCTAGAGCATTAATTTTGAATTTTGAAAAATTTACAAGCACCAATTTGTAAATTGGAGAAAATAATCAACATGATAAATGTGGAGTTTTTTATTATTGTTCTATCAGTGAAAACCTCATTCCATTCTAAGCTCTGAAACTCTAAAATTACACATTTCAATTTTCAGTAACTATGTGCCTAATCAAAATTTGTTACACATATATATCAAAATCCTTCTAGCTACTTCTAGAGCATGCATGCATTTGATCCATATCTCTATACTTCTAGAGCATTATAGAGCTAAAGTAGCAATAAGAGATGAAAGAATGAAGTTTTAACCTTTTAAAGCTTTGGATTTAGGTGTTGCAAACTAAATCTTGAGAAAAAAATGGCATGAACTCTCTTGCTTCTTTGAGAAAAATGACCATCATATGCTTTAGGGCAGAAGGACAGGAGGAAGAATATATAGTGGTAGACAACTAGTCCCGGGCCGTGATACGACCCGAGACTAATAGTCCACGAAAGGACTAGCTGTCCTGCTCCAGGTTATTAGTCCCGAGCTGTATTATGGACCGGAACTAATGACCTGGTTCGGCCCGGAACTAGCGACTACGGCCGTTTCTAGACGTTAGAGGTCTCACGGTCCGGGACTAGTGTTCCCACTAGTCGCGGGCTGTGCCAAACCGGGACTGCTGGCCTTGTTCACATCGAACCGAAGATGGTTTTTCCAATAGTGGATGATTTTTATAGTAAATCATGCACGTATACAGAGCAGTATAGTTATGAGTTTATATACTGTATATATACATCTACACACCAGAAGGACCACCTTCTAGCTACTCTTTTTTTTGAGGGAACCACACCTTCTAGCTTATTTTTTTCCGGATAAGCTACTCATTCTTTTTATTTTCGTGGATGAGTTAACCGTCAGAATACGTAACGTGTCCGTATGTGTTTAGAGTTAGAGTCCTAATCTTGTATCTAACATGTATCATGTGATGTCTATATAATGAGAACCCCCAGAACCCCAACGGGTGTTGTGGTGTCCCCTCAATATTGTCTCATATTGTCTTACATGGTATCAGCCAGACTTCGGTCCTAAACCCTAACCCTAGCCGCCGCCGCCGCCTAGATCGCCGCCGCTGCCATGGGTTCTTCCGCCGCGTCCACCTCCTCCGCCCTTGCCGCTCTCCTCCCCTCATCGGCGCAGTCAATCGTCGTCGGCGTTACGTCCTCTGCTCCATCCCCGATTCACTTCGGTGACAAGATCACCGTCAAGCTCTCCTCCGCCAACCATCTGTTTTGGCCTGCACAGGTCGTGACTCAACTCCAGAGCCACCTGCTCCACGGCTATGTCGAGGGCACCTTCCCTTGCCCCCCGTCTCACGTCGCCGTCGCCGCGACTATCACTTCCCCTGCCGGCCGTGTCATCAATCTGGCCTATGCGGCCTGGGTTCAGCAAGATCAGGCTATCATCAACGCCTTCCTCTCGTCCGCGTCCATCGAGGTCGGCAGCATGATCATGTTTGCCAAAACCTCGTGGGAGGCGTGGATCACCATCGAGAACAGCTTCGTCGCTCAGTCCTCGGCGCAATCTACGCAATTGCGTGATCAGCTTCGTGATACCCACAAGATAAACCAGTCAATGTCGGTCTACTACAACAAGGTGAAGACGATCACTGATACCCTAGCATCGATCGGCCAGCCCCTCCATCCAGAGGAGTTTGTCTCCGCCGTGCTCCATGGTATTGATGAGGAGTATGATTCGTTGGCTGAGGTCGTCCGTGATTGCGACACCCCGATGCCGGCTCATGATCTCTACGCGTGCCTGATATCCGCCGAACATCGCAAGGAGGCGCGTCGTTCCAATCTGGTTGTAGGTGTCCACTCCGCCAACGCTGCCAAGACGGGCGGGTATAAGCCCTCTCGCCCTTAGGCACCCTCTCCCTGTTATCACCATATTTTGGCCAACGAAGGAGATGGGCCGTGATCAAGATGGGCTTGGAAGATGCGTATATTCAACGTGTTGTTGGATCGGCCTAGTACGTAGAATTGGGCTAAACTGCCCGTGTATCTTGTATCATAGTAGGTTTCGTTTCAGTTTAGGTTCGTTTCAGTTTAGGTAAAGATAGAGTTGTAGAGTTATTCCAAAAGTAGAGAGTCTCCGGACTATAAATATGTACCTAAGGTTATCGAAAAAGGAGGACAACCACGTTCACAACAAACACAATCTCGGCGCGCCATACCTTGTTTCTAGGGTTTCTTTCGGGTAAGTGCCATGCGCCTAGATCGCATCTTGCGATCTATGCGATATTATATCGTTACCTGGTTTTACTCGTACTGAAGCGTTGTTGATGGCGAGTAATACCATTATCATAGATTGTTTGAGGCTAGCATCGGTGCTTTTCATTATTATCGTTGAAGTTATGCTACCTCTAGTTATCTCGCTACCCTTGCACCTTTTCCCAAAGTGTAAGGGTAGCATCTTGCTTGATCTTTATTTAGTCGATTCGATCTGTTATAGTTGTGCCTTGTTTACCAAGGTTTAGTTTAATATCTATGTAATCAGGCCTTACAAGCGGGTTGAGCGATCCAGTAGTACATAGGGGCGTGGCTTATTCGTTCTAGAAGTTGTTCGGTAATTGACTTTCGTTGGTTATTAGGCCTCCTCTAGGGTTAATATTCTTCATCTTTTATGCGTACCAGGCTCAATTACGTGTAGGGCGTTCGATTACGTGGTGAAAACATTAAACTGTCGTAGATCGATTTAACTTGTAGTGATCAAGCAAAACCCCATGTTATCGTGAATCTAATGCAGAACCATGGGGCAATCGGCTCTAGGCGATTCTGAGAAACACAGGAGCCGTCACGGCTTGAATTTTACGTATACTTGTTTACCATGCGGAAATCAATCGAGCAATCCTTCACCTTCGACCAGGTATAGGTCAGGTGGCATCTCGAACCAAGCTAGGGCGTGTGCGGAGTTTTTGCGGCCGTCGCCGAGGACGAGGCCCTGGCGATCTGAGAGCCTCCCGGCTCTCCGTGTTGCCCGTCGCTGCTCGCCGGTGGGTTTTGGTAGGCAACACATTCTGGCACGCCCGGTGGGACATTCAACAACGTCTACATCAACATCCGACGCTGCGATGGAGAACAGACCAGTCACTTATGACGATCTACCTGACGAGCACAAGGCCAAGTATGACGAGATCAAAGCTCTCCTCGAAGAAGACCTCATCGGCTCTTTTGAGAGGACCCGTAAGCATGGCATCAGGTGGAGGGGGTTCTCCCCCGTGGGTGCTCTTGATGAGGTGGATCTGTCTGTTCCTTCGGAGGAGCGCACCAGAGCTCTACGGCAGGAAGTCAACTACATGGTGGCTCATTCTCTGCACCGCCATCCTGAGAGCCTGGTGAACGCTTTCAAGCGGGTCGCGGTTCGCGTAGTTCAGAAGATCATGAAACATCAGTACTCTCCGTCGGGGCCTGCTTTAGGGACTCACCAGGGAGAAAGACTGCTCCAGACCAGGCCACAGCTTCCATTCGCACTTGCAGCTCCAGAACCGCCAGGAGCAGCGGCTTACGTCGTCTACAAGGCTGGAGGCGACCCAGGCGATTGCCAATTCCTGTTTGAGCCACCTAAGGAGATCCCACACGGATATATATGCGCCTACGTGCCGGACTGCAATAACCTGACACGCACCAAACAGATTGCAACCGCAGGAGTTTCTGGCGAGAGTTCTGAGGCGGGATCTTGAGGCGTGGGCTGGAGCGCGATGTATGCAGGATGGATGACGACAAAGCGTGGCTAGCCAAGTATGCCATGGAACAAGTCATGAGAATCTAGCCCCTACAGCTCAAGCGAGTGGAGCAAATCGGTACCATCTGAGGACCGGTTAAACCGTGCGAAGAGAGAAGGACAATCGGCTATTCAAAGCCGTACCCCAACGAGTTTGATCTGATTCGGCGCCACCCAAGTATAAGCTCCACGAGTTCTCAAGGTTCAGGGTCGGAAGGGTCAAGCTCGATCGAGCACATAAGCGATACGGCACAACTAGGCATGATTTCGGCATCGGATCGATGCGCGTAAGATTTTTGCCAATCTCGAGGACCAGCCTTTGGGTGGTACACCTCGGCCACTGATTCAATTCATACGGAAGCAATTGGAAGAGCGGTTCCACATCCATTACCATTGAGGCTCGAGGCTGGCATTGCGGACTGGCGCGGTCTGTGGCGAGAAGCGTGGCGAATACATCCGGTAGCCGGGACCGTCAAGAACCGATGTTACTCGGCTCGTTTAACCGAGAAGGAAGCGGTCGAGCGGCGATGTTGGATCTCTCGGCACCCATCAAGGATCGGCTTTCCAAGTGGAGTACAACTCATTGGCGCACATGGCCCGGAACCGGCGATGTATGAACAGCGCCACCCGAGTTGTACCAAGACAAATTCAAATGTCCGATAGGCTGGTCGTCTGAGAAGAAGGTGATCTGCCAAGACGAGGAGGTGGCCGTGGTGAATGGGCTCGGGCGAGATCTGTGACCTGCAAATGGGTGAAACAGCAAGGGCCTGCGAAAGGGTTCGACTTTTATGTGAGCAAAGCCGAGCAGATATTCGATTTGCTGCTGAAGGAGAAGCAGCTGAGGTTACTCGAAGGCCACAAAATCCCTACGGCTCAGGAAATGAACGGGAGGCCGTACTGCAAGTGGCATCACTCGTTCACCCATACCACCAATGAGTGCAAAGAGCTTCGCCGCCAAATCCAAATGGCAATAGAACAAGGCCGTCTGATCCTCGGGCAGTTCGCCATGAAAGTGGACACGAACCCCTTTCCCGGCGTCAACATGGTAGAAGTCAGTCGCTCCGCGAGGCGTCAGCTGGATTTCTCGTTCGGCGTTAATATGGCAGGGTCGGTACCACCATGACACGATAAGGAAGGTGGTCGCTCTGGGCAAGGAAAGAAAGGAGGCTAGTCCATGCGACCGGCCCAGCCACAATGACAGGCGGTACTTAACAGAGGAACAAGTGAGGAGAGTGCGATATCAGAAGCCACATTCCACGCATCTCCTTAACAAGTATGAGCGCCAGTATGACCAACGTCGCCGGCGCGACAGAGACGACGAAAGATGTGAGCACCTTGCTAGGGGACCGTCAAAAGAAAAGGAAGGCGCAGACAAACATTGGGATTGTCCTTTCTTCAAGTACTGCTGGGACACGGGGATGAGCCGATTGCCTACAGTCGACAACTGCCCGGAATGCGGTCAGCAGAAGGAAGACACGAGGCCAGTGTCAGTGTTCAAACGTCTAGGGCCTCTTCCACCCCAGTCCGCACAGGAGTCCGCTCGGCAGAGGACCTCGAGAAGCCAAAGAATGACAAAGACGAAGACAGGTATCACCGTCAAGGTGGTGTCCCGGACTCGAGACACACCCGAGCGTAGAGTGCAGAATGCTTAGAGGAAGCTGAAGCGCAGATTCCACGCTTTGAAGAAAGCACCTGATCCGGCGTCAAAGTGAGGCAGACTTTGGAAGCGGAAGATCGCCCGACAAGGAAAGAATGGCGCCCCAAACCAGCAAAAGCCGATGCACGGACATCGGTGGCACAAAATGGTGTTCGACTACCGTCGAATTTCGCGCCAAGAACCAATGAGCTACCAAAGGGCTGACTGCGGTCCACGGCCGGTTATCTTTGAGAAGCCACGTGAGAAGGGTTATAAACATCTGAAAGCCCTGTACCTGCGGGGTTACATCAATGGGCAACCTGTCAGCAAGATGTTGGTGGACACCGGGGCGGCAGTCAATATCATGCCATACTCCATGCTACGACGTTTGGGACGCTCCACTGCAGATCTGATCAAAACCAACGTCACACTAAGCGACTTCAACGGTCAGACTTCGGAAACGCAAGGCGTACTGAACGTAGATCTGACCGTGGGCAGAAAAACCATCCCCACGTCATTCTTCGTCGTGGACAGCAAAAGCACTTACACTGTCTTGCTAGGAAGGGATTGGATTCACGCTAATTGCTGCATTCCATCCACGATGCACCAGTGCCTAATCCAGTGGGATGGCGATGAAGTGGAGGTCATCCACGCAGACGATTCTATCGAGATCTCCATAGCTGGCATGAACGTCTGGGAAGCAGAAGACCAAGAGCCGATCTCTGGAATCAATCTGGACGGCTGCGAGCGTATTGAAGCTACAAAAAACGGGGTGAGGCTGGTCTTATCCACTGGCCTTACAGAGTAGAAAAGCCCACGATCATCTGTGGTACGGCCGATCCCTGCGATCGGCCACAAAAATAAAAAGCAGCGATCATCGACAAGCTCATGTAGTCGTAGCGAGAGATGCTCGCCATCAGAAAACAATAAGGTGTAAACCGTCCTGACTAATGCAAGCAAAAGGGGCGATTCAAGCAATCGCCCAAATTATTTTGTTATCCTCACCTACCGCTTGCCCTGTGTTGCTGGGTTAGACAGAGCATCATCGAGCATCGACTCCCGCTCAAAAAGGATTTCGCCATTTCGAGCACGACAAATGAAGGCCGAAATTCGAAGAAGTCAAGAAAGAGGTCGAGAAAATGTTGACCAAGTTGATCGGCCATGCGGTATCTTTGAGTGGATTTCTAGTATCGTACCTGTAGAGAAGAAGGATGGCCGATGGCGTGTTGCCATAGATTTTCGGGATCTCAACAGAGCTACCCCAAAGGATGAGTATCCGATGCCAGTGGCAGAAACATTAATCAATGCAGCAGCTGGTCATAAGATTTTGAGCTTCATGGACGGCAATGCCGGTTACAACCAGATCTTCATGGCTCCAGAAGACATACACAAGACTGCATTCAGAGTCCCAGGGTCAGTGGGGTTATTTGAATATGTAGTCATGACGTTTGGACTGAAAAACGCCGGCACCACGTACCAAAGGGCCATGAATTATATTTTCCATGATCTGATCGGCAAACTGGTGGAAATTTACATCGACGACGTAGTGGTCAAGTCTGCTTCAGCACACGGACACTTGGACGATCTGCAACGCGTCCTGGACCGAACAAGAAAATTCGGCCTACGGATGAATCCAAAGAAGTGTGCCTTCGGGGTGACGGCCGGTCAGTTCTTGGGTTTTTTGGTCCATGAATGCGGAATTGAGATCGGCCTGAAAAGTCAGGAGGCAGTGCGAACAATGAAGCCACCCACTACAAAGAAAGAACTGCAGTCCCTCATCGGCAAGATCAACTTCGTCAGAAGATTCATCTCCAATCTGTCAGGAAGAATAGAGCCGTTCATGGGACTAGTAAAAATCAAATCTGACGAGGAATTCCGGGGCGAGAACAACAACGAGCCTTGACGAGATCAAAGAATATCGACAAAGCCGCGGTGTTAGTTCCACCGCAGCCGTTTCTACATTTACTTGTCGATGGTGACGTCCATCGCCTCTGGTGGTGCAAGTTTATGATGGGCTGGAGCGAGTCGTCTTTTACATAAGCGAAGGATCTTTGGGACGCAGAGACAAGGTACCACGATATCGATAAGTTGTGCTCGCTGTTTTTCACCGCACCAAGTTCGCCACATTTTGCTATCGCAGAGATCATCATCATATGCAAATCGACGTCATAAAGCACATGCCGTCGGCTCCTATGTTAAAAGGCCGACCGGGCAAATGGATGTTTGCATTATCGAGTTTGACATCCGTATCAACCCGAAAGCGATTAAGGACGGCTGGCGATCTTATCGCTGAAAGGATCAACACTAACATAGCAGACCTTGTCCATAAGAGCGTGGGCTATGTTTTTCGACGGATCGTTTGTGACGATGGCTGCGGCATCGGCATTTTACTCGTGTCGCCCGGGGCAACATTTTCCTTCTCCATCAGATTGTCTACCTCTCGCACCAACAATGTAGCCGATGCACGAGGCGTCGCAAGGGATGGAGTTACTCCTCGGCCGAGCGAAGTGGAAATTTTGGAGACTCCAAGTTGGTGATTTCCACTCACGGAGGACTACAAGTGCGAGAGCGAGTCCCTCTTCCCATTATGGCTGCACCGCGAGCTGATGGCGCAATTCGGTACATAAACTTCACTTGGATCCCACGATCGCGAATACCGAGGCAAACGATCTTGCAGATGGCTTCAGGCTACAAGGGCGTGGTAGAAGGAGCCGACGTTCAGTGCATTCACGAAGCGGACGATCGAGAGCCGATATCTTCAATTACTTGAAGGATTTGGCTGGGGCACCTAAGCGGATAAGGTACAAAGCCATGAAGCGTGCTTATTGGGGATGACATGTTTTACAGGACTCGAAGGGCTATTGCTCAAATGCACGGGACGGCCGAGGCCAATCGGCTCCTACACGAGGTACACGAAGGCGCTGTGGAACTCACCAATCGGCTCATAAGATGAAATGGTTGATCAGCGATCGGGGTTTTATTGGCCCACCATGCTTGAGGACTGTTTCAACTACTACAAAGGGTGTCAAGCATGTCGAAATTTGTAAAAATCCGATGGTACCAGCGTCACACAATGAACCCCATCATCAAGCCTTGGCCATTCCGAGGTTGGGGCATGGACATGATCGGCAAAATCAATCCTCCATCAAGCAAAGGCCACATGTGGATTCTGGCCATCACTGACTACTTCACTAAATGGGTGGAGGCTGTCCCGATGAAGTCGAGAACTCGAAGGATGTTATCAATTTTGTGAAAGAACATGTCATCCATAGATTCGGGATTCCCCAAACTATCACGACCGATGGAGGTTCGGTCTTTATTTCTCAGGAGTTTAGAAAGTTCTGCGAGGACATGGGGATCAAGCTGATTAGATCATGTCCATACTATGCTCAAGCAAATGGGCAAGCTGAAGCGTCCAACCAGAGCCTCATCAAGCTGATCAAGAGAAAAATCGATGAGCACCCAAGGCGTTGGAACGAGGTTTTGTCAGAGGCGTTATGGGCTTATCGCATGTCATGCCATGGAGCAATAAAAACCTCACCATACCATCTAGTATATGGACAAGAAGCCGTCCTACCCTGGGAAATTACGACTGGATCGAGACGTCCACTTTTCGTGACGATCTAACGATCAAGAATACGCAACCCTGATGAGTGACAGTGTGGAGGATTTAACCGAGCTCAGGCTATGGTCACTGGAGAAAATCAAAGAGAACAAGGCCAAAGTAGCTCGTGCATACAACAAGAAAGTGAAGCCAAAGGAGTTCCACGTTGGTGATTTGGTATGAGAAGCTGTGTTGCCCTTGGGGACTAAGGATGCAACATATGGTAAATGGTCTCCAATTTGGCACGCATGCGGTCGACCAAGTTTTAAGAGGAAACGCGTACATGCTTGAGGAGCTGGACGGCGTGAAATTCCCAGTGGCGGTCAACGGTCAACATCTCAAGAAATATTTCCCAAGCATGTGGGATGTTGGACAGTAAAACTGGAGGGGCCGATACATGAAATCGGCTAAGTAAAGGCACGTGAGACGATGGACAGTAGAAATGTGGGGGCCGATGTTGAAATCGGCCGAAAAAAAAAATATATAGCCGATGCACGGTCATCGACTCTAGGGGTTCACGCATGTTACAAATAGGTGCCAGTTCGCACATACAGACTACTGAAGAAATGCTTCGAAGGCGTGGAGGGCGTCATCGTCATCTTCATCCTTGCTTGTCACTAGTTGTTGGTTCGGGGCACGTTTTTCGAAGGACAATTGGAGATTTGGGTCGCCCGTTTTGAGAAAGGTCGCAGGTCACCGTTTGAAACCAAGAAGTGGCCTTTTAATGTGCCTAAAGATGCGACCAAGTTCTGACCCTGTTAGCGTTTTTTGGGAGAAGCCGATGGGTAGTCATCGGCTCTTTGCGATTTGGCTTGTCCGATCAGATGCGCAGTATGTTGAAAGCGTCTGATGTCATCGACTTGGAGCATCGACCTATTTCGCTATCGGCAAAATTAGCGAAGAGGAACAATATTTGGGAAGCGGATTCTCATTCATTCAAGATGATTGCTTACAAAAGGATGATTGATTACAAAGGAAGCCTACTACTACGCTTTGCATCGGGTTCCTAATCTAAAGGCGAGATCGTCATTGTCGCCGCCGTCCTCTTCATTGTCTTCATTTGCTCTTGGCGTCGTCTGCTGCTGCCTTTGAAGAAACCAGCGGGGCCTCTTCGTCTTCGTCGTCATCTTCGATTGTCCTCGCTGGACCCGGAAGCGCCGTCGGGTACTCGTCGGAGGAGGTGTCTTCCTCGATTCTTCCTCCTCGTCGGAGGACTCGACGCGCCCCACGACCGCGTCGTCATCGCTCTTCGCCTCCGGTTCCCCATCAATGAGGAACTGAGGCTCTTCACCGTCGATCGGACGCGCCGTCCTCCCAGACGGCGAATCTCATCCCTTCGTCCCACCATCGTGGCGAAGTATCAGACGCCCGTGGGCGGTGTTACGGCGTCGGCTCGGTCTCTCATCGAGTTGGAGGCGTGGGAAGACACGGAGGAAGCGAGGAGGCCATGGCAAGAAAGAGGGTTTTTCGGCGGAGGAAGAAGGGTTTTCGCAACCGGAGGAAGATGGGGACGCGAACTATTCAGCTGATTTAAATAAAGGGAATAGTGGAGAGCGGTTCAATGCCATAGCGGTTTCCCAGTTACCGCCAAAATCGTCAAATCATGCACGCGCAGGAGTTGAGAAGACAGGCATCATGATGAAGGGGTAGCGTGATTTATTCTCGCCGCCACGATTCGTCGACGCAGCCAAAAAAAAAGAGGAGAAGAAGAAAAAACACAGAGTGGTTTTGGAATTATCATTGCCAAAACCAGGGGGCATGTGTTATCACCATATTTTGGCCAACGGAGATGGGCCGTGATCAAGATGGGCTTGGAAGATGCGTATATTCAACGTGTTGTTGGATCGGCCTAGTCGTAGAATTGGGCTAAATGCGCGTGTATCTTGTATCATAGTAGGTTTCGTTTCAGTTTAGGTAAAGATAGAGTTGTAGAGTTATTCCAAAAGTAGAGAGTCTCGGACTATAAATATGTACCTAAGGTTATCGAAAAGGAGGACAACCACGTTCACAACAAACACAATCTCACAAGATCGCCACCCCTTGTTTCTAGGGTTTCTTTCGGTAAGTGCCATCTTGCCTAGATCGCATCTTGCGATCTAGGCGATTCATCTATCGTTACCTGGTTTTACTCGTCTTGAGCGTTGTTGATGGCGAGTAATACCATTATCATAGATTGTTTGAGGCTAGCATCGGTGCTTTTCATTATTATCGTTGAAGTTATGCTACCTCTAGTTATCTCGCTACCCTTGCACCTTTTCCCAAAGTGTAAGGGTAGCATCTTGCTTGATCTTTATTTAGTTGATTCGATCTGTTATAGTTGTGCCTTGTTTACCAAGGTTTAGTTTAATATCTACGTAATCAGGCCTTACAAACGGGTTGAACGATCCAGTAGTACATAGGGACGTGGCTTATTCGTTCTAGAGAAGTTGTTCCGGTAATTGACTTTACGTTGGTTATTAGGCCTCCTCTAGGGTTAATATTCTTCATCTTTGTACGCATGCCGTGCTCAATTACGTGTAGGACGCCCAGTTACGTGGTGAAAACATTAAACTGTCGTAGATCGATTTAACTTGTAGTGATCAAGCAAAGCCCCATGTTATCGTGAATCTAATGCAGAACCATGGGGCAATCGGCTCTAGGAGCCGATTCTGTGGAAACAGGAGCCGTCACGGCTCGAATTTTACGTATACTTGTTTACCATGCAGGAAATCAATTGGAGCAATCCTTCACCTTCCTGACCAGGTATAGGTCAGGTGGCACGCCCTCGAACCAAGCCAGGACGTGTGCCGGAGTTTTTGCGGGCCGTCGCCCGAGGGACCAGGGCCCACCAGCAGTCCTGGGAGCCTCCCGGCTCTCCGTGTTGCCCGTCGCTGCTCGCCGGTGGGTTTTGGTAGGCAACACTCCCACACCGTCGTCCTTCCGTCCGCCTTCTTGGTCGGGGGCGGGTGCTCGGCCTCCTGCTCCAGGAGGCGCTGGTGGTGCTGCTCCATCCTATGGCCGCGGCAATGCCCCACGGCCCCACTACCAGCTCTGCGATGAGGTCGGGCACCTTGCTGCCCACTGCTTCAAGAGGTTTCAGAAGGCCTTCCTCGGCATGGGCAATGACAGCCGCTTCCTCGACCGCCATCTTGCTCAGGCCAACAACCCAGGGTCATACCTCGACCCTGCCGGTGGATCCGACCTGGTATCCCGACACCGGTGCTACGGACCACCTCACCAATCAACTGGAGAAGCTGCACATGAAGGAGGCCTATCAGGGGTCGGAGCACGTCCACACCGCCAACGGGGAAGGTATGCGTATTTCTCATGTTGGTAAAGCTCTAATTCCCACTTCATCATCTAGGCATATCCATCTTCGTAATGTCTTGCATGTTCCTACTGTCACGAAAAATCTTATTTCGGTTCGTCGCTTTACTCATGATAACCGTGTCTCCATTGAGTTCCATCCTAATAGTGTTTTTGTAAAGGACCTACTTACGGGGGCCATCCTTCTTAGAGGGCGCGTTCGTGGTGGTCTCTACGCTCTCGACGCTCCACCCACCACTCCATTACTCAAACAAGCACTCATCGCTCTTAAAGCTTCGTCTGCACAGTGGCACGCTCGTTAGGTCACCCGGCTTCGTAGGTTGTGCAACATGTGCTGCATCGTCATCATCTTCCATTAGAGTCCAATAAATTAGTGTCAGTGTGTGATGCCTGTCAACAAGGCAAGAGTCATCAATTACCGTTTTCTATTTCCCATCATGTAACGACAGCTCCTCTTGAGCTTATTTATTCTGATGTATGGGGTCCTGCTCAGACATCTGTTAGTGGTCATTCATACTATGTCAGTTTTCTGGATGCTTATAGTCGTTTTACATGGATTTATTTGATTAAACGAAAAAGTGATGTGTTTTAGGTGTTTTGGCAATTTTAGGCTCATGTTGAGCGTCTCCTTGATCACAAATTAAAATATGTTCAATCTGATTGGGGGGGGGGGGTGAGTACATTAAATTGAATGTCTTCTTTCAGCAGCTTGGTTTTGCTCATCGTTCAGGATGGGAATGGGCCGGGTCGACCCGCCGGGTCACTGACCCGGCCCAAAATTTCAGGGCCAATGGGTCACGCGGGTCGGCCTCAAACAGAATTTAATTTGGCGAATCGAGTGACCTGCTGGTCGCAGGCCGGCCCAGCTTGTAGCCGTCAGCTACTCATAATCGTTTTCCTCGATTTATGTCAAGCTGGTGGCGCCGCATTCAGCTTATGTTCACATCATCATCCCAGCTAGCCGTCTGTTCATCGTCCCGTAAACCGTCCAGCTCTAGCTCTCATGCTTGGCAGCTAGCTGATGCCTACCTAGTCGATCATATTCTTGCACATGTATGCGATGTACAATGACAAGAAAGAAATATACGATGCATGTATGTACGATACACATATGAAGCAGCTTGACATGGATCTATGTATAAAATCTTTTTAGCTCCTACACTACACCACTGTATTAGTAGAAATTTAGTTAGAACCAAATAAAACAACATATGTTACTAAAAATTGGATCGACCCGAAATACCCATTGGGCCACCAGGGCCACTCACTATTCATGATATGGGTCGACCCATGGCCTCACAAATTGGCCCTGAGGCCACAGGGCCAGGTCCAAGGCCAGGGCCGGGTCGGACCATTCCCATCCTGACTCATCGTGTGTCCTGTCCTCACACCCACCAACAGAATGGAAGTGCTGAGCGCAAGCACCGCCACATTGTTGAAACAGGCGTTACTCTTCTTGCACATGCCTCTCTCCCGTTTTTCTATTGGAGTGATGCCTTTGTTACAGCCCGCTTCCTCATAAATCGCATGCCAACACAAGTCATTAATATGCAAACACCTCTTGAGCGGTTGTTGGGTGAAGTTCCGAATTATACTTTCTTCCGAGTTTTTGGCTGCGCTTGTTGGCCAAACCTTCGCCCCTATAATAAACACAAACTCGAGTTTCGCTCTAAACAATGTGTGTTTCCCGGTTATAGTCCTTTACATAAAGGGTACAAGTGTCTCAATGTCCCTAGTCATAGGGTCTATATCAACCGTGATGTTGTCTTTGATGAGCATGTTTTCCCTTTTTTGACCACTTCATCATCCACCTCTGCTACTTTGTCATCTTCTTTACCTACTGAGCTTGATCAATTTGCAGATATTGCGCATGCCCCTGTTTTGCTTCCTAACCATGGTGCAGGTATCGGTCGTGGTGCTCGTCTTGAGCTGCTAACCGACCCTCCATCGCCCTCGCCCTCGCCGAGTCCGACCACGTCATCCCCTGTGCCTACTGGCACGTCCGCGTCGGCGGATGTCGATCGCATGCGGACGCCTCCCCGGCGCTCAGCTCCTGCACCCGATCCAGTGAACCGTCGGCCTGCCCTGCTCCTGCTGACATACGGCCCCGAGCCCGTTGCTGGTCCATCCAGCCTAGCGCCCGCGTCTCCGATTGCGCCCCTATCCCCGACAGGATCGTCTCCGGCCTCCGAGCACGGATATTCTGCTCCGTCTACTCCTGAGGCTGCTCCTGTGTCTCCTGATCCGCTGCGACCGGTCACTCGACTTCAGCATGGGTCTGTCAGCCCAAGCAACGGTCTAACGGCACGGTCGCCTGGATGGCTTCTTGTTTTGTTGATGTTGCTGCCGATCCATCCTCTAAACCTCGGCACTTCCGTTCCACTCTTGGTGTCCCGCACTGGCGTGCGGCTATGGAACATGAGTTTGATGCATTGATCAAGAGCAACACTTGGCGACTTGTTCCCCCAAAATCTAGTGTCAACATTATTGATTTTAAGTGGATCTTCAAAGTGAAGCGTCATGCCAATGGAAATATTGAGCGATATAAGGCACGTCTTGTAGCCAAGGGATTCAAACAGCGCCAAGGTCTGGATTATGATGATACATTCAGTCCCGTGGTCAAGCCAACGACTATTCTTTTGTTGCTCTCTCTTGCTGTTTCCCGAGGTTGGTTTCTTCGGCAGTTGGATGTTCAGAACGCGTTTCTCAACGGTATTCTCGAAGAGGAAGTTTTTATGCGTCAACCACCTGGCTTTGAAGATCCTCAGTGCCCCCATCATATATGTCGCCTGGATAAAGCTCTTTATGGCCTGAAACATGTTCCACGTGCGTGGCATGCTCGCCTTGGGGATGTTCTTCGTCAGCAAGGATTTGTACCATCTAATGCTGACACGTCCCTGTTTATTCTGCACCGACCGGATGTGACCATCTATCTCCTGGTGTATGTGGATGATATCATTGTGCTCAGTTCGGCCGACTCTGCTATTGATCGTTTGGTGCTTGGTCTTCGTCAGGAATTTGCAGTTAAAGATCTTGGTCCGCTTCACTTCTTTTTGGATTGGAGGTTGCCCGTTCTTCTACTGGTCTTACACTTACACAGTGGAAATATGCTCATGATCTTCTCAAACGCGTCAGGATGCTGAAGTACTACACGGCCGTCACACCAATGTCAGCAACCATCAAACTTTTTTATGCGGATAGTCCACAACTTAGCCCTGACGATGCTACTGATTATCATAGTATAGTTGGTGGCCTATAGTATCTCACCATGACCCGGCCTGATATCTCGTTTGCTGTGAATCGAGTATGTCAGTTTCTGCACTCTCCTACCGAAGATCATCTTGCTGCTGTCAAACGGATTCTTTGATTTGTCAAGCACACTATTGGACATGGGTTGCATCTTCGCCCCTCCTCATCTACCACTATCTCGGCTTTTTCTGATGCCGACTGGGCTGGTGATGTGGATGACCGTCGATCCACGAGGGGCTTTGCAGTGTTCTATGGAGGTAACTTAGTTGCTTGGAGTGCTCGCAAGCAAGCTACAGTTTCACGCTCTAGTACAGAGGCAGAATACAAATCAGTTGGTAATGCTACGACTGAGGTTATTTGGATTGAGGCATTATTGAAAGAACTTGGTGTTCGACAACTATCTCCACCTGTTCTATGGTGTGATAACATGGGGGCTACATATCTTTCGTCGAATCCAATATTTCATGCTCGGACGAAGCACATCGAAATTGACTTTCACTTTGTTCGAGAAAGAGTAGCTCAGGATCTTATGCAAGTTCGATTCATTTCTTCAAAGGATCAACTCGCAGATATATTCACTAAACCCTTACCTCTTCCTATGTTCAAGGAGTGTAAACGCAATCTCATTATGTTGTCTCCGATTGAGATTGAGGGGGCTGTCAAGATACGTAACGTGTCCGTATGTGTTTAGAGTTAGAGTCCTAATCTTGTATCTAACATGTATCATGTGATGTCTATATAATGAGAACCCCCAGAACCCCAACGGATGTTGTGGTGTCCCCTCAATATTGTCTCATATTGTCTTACATTAACGACCGAGTGCAACCTTTTATTTTATTTTCTGAAACCGGATTTAGCTATTTCTACAAAGATGCATACGCATGTACAATATAAGCTAATTGGTACCAGTCCGACCCAGCTTAAAGGGATTCGTGACTACCTTGGACTTTGGATATTGATCATAAACGACTTTTTCTACCAGAATTAGATTAGATTAGATATGACTTCCTTTTACATGTGATGAGACGTGTCCATCTATACCAAACGGTGTGCACATGACATATTATAGTGTGCACGTGATATATTGTCCCATAAATCTCAGCCGTTGTAATCTGGTCCCACGATACTATTAGCGACTCAAACAATTTAGCCTATGTGGATTAACCTGGTGCCTCGAACAACACCCTTATATTGCATTTAGTATATAACTAGCATGGCGGCCCTCTCAAATGCGAGGGCATCATCTTTAAAGAATTGAGAGCGTTGAAGAAATAGAGTTATAGTATGGATATGAGACTATAAAAATCTTGTGGTAAATAAAGTATCACATATGGAAGTAATAGATTTAACCAAACTAAATTTGTGGGCTAATGATTGCGTGTTGCTTGTATGTAATATTAGCTCAATAGTTAAACTATTTTTGAAGTTAGATCACTATGTGAGCTTAATTAATATGGATATTTTTTCTTGAAGAAAGTAAAACAAAATAATTTCTCATCATTAATAGTTAGGTCAAATTAAACATTCAGAATTGTTACATTGGTTTGTATTTCTTCCTCACTACTACTTATGCAGCTTCAAAACATGAATTTGGAATTTCAGAAATTCTTCCCGGTGAAACTTTTACATTTCTTTGTATATGAATATAATCGTAAAAAAGATCGATACGAAATCAACACCACTTTAATATTTTTTATTTTCATCATATCCATTAACATGTCTACATGTTGGTAGTCAAAGTTACAAAAGTATGACTGCAAGTTTATTATAATAACATATATTTTATATAGTATTTTATCTATTTAATAACATATCTACATCTTACCTCGATCTTCAGTTTATTGTTTATCTACACTCTTCTTGTATTTGTGGTTCAATGTAACTCAAATACTCTATAACAAAGTTTGAGCCTCTTAATTAGTGTTCAATTTTATTGAGTGGTTGAATGATTTATGCTCTTATGTTGACTTTACAACAACTATAAAAAACAAATCCACTGGATCACTATCTAATAAATTAAATATACATATGTTAGGTCCTCTTAAAATAAAGATTAGTGTATGGATTGGTGACGTGGAGAACAAAGATGAAGTATATCTATTAATTCACCGGACTAAAACATTTATCCATAAAGATATCTTGTCCAACCCTTAGTAATGTAGGATGTATATGTTTACTCTCATAATTATAAAATGTTGTGTATTTTTAAATGAAAAGGCAAATAATACTATACTATATAGTCACTTTTCAACTGTAGGACTTTTACGAAAGTAGTCTCGTTTCCTGAGGGTAATTCTTTAGATCTTTTCTATTTTTGCATTTGTAGTCACTGGAATTGGTAATATAATTTCTTAGTAGAGTTCCAAGATATGTTAGTTGATACCTATTTCATTAAAATCAGAGTTTTATTGGTTTTTATCCTTTTAGTGATGAGTTTTTTCACAAATAATAGTTGTGTAACAAATAAAAAAGGATATAATATTAACAACTGGATGCTTTTCTTTCAGCGAGAATTTCTACATGTTCGTAGTCTTAGTAATGGCATATTACTTATGATGGGTATATATAATTATGATAAAAAAATAAAATCTATTGGATTGGCAACCCGGTGTTTTGATGTTTCATAAAAATTTCTAGTATATCTCTTATTTCCTCTCTAATGCTAATTGTAATGTATGTACATTGATCTAGTAAAATTGTGCTTTAAAAAAGTTAATGTGCCGAGATCTAACCATATGGGCTAGATGCTTAAACTAAAAAAGGTACTCGGATTTTTTCTAGATTTGGATGTATCTAGACATGCTTTAGTGCTAGATAAATCCGAATCTATAAAAACTTGAGTCAATTAATTTGGATCGGTAACTAATTAGATGTTTTTATTTTCCCTATTAATATGCAAAGGATGTGATATTACAACCATCTGTTGATTTTTTTATTAAATCGAGTTTAAGAATATTTGTACCCCCACTGTCATAAAAAGGATGTCGCAAAATTTCTAAATTTGAATGAATCTATACACGTTTTAATATATAAATACATTCAAATTATAACAATCTAATACATCCTTTTTAGGATGGAGGGAGTATTAAAATAAGATGTCTTTTGGCTATTTATGTATATGCAAACATGCACTTGTATATATTTGTACACTCAACTACGTATTGATCATTGATACTTTATTTAAATATAATTTTAAATCATAGAAAATGTTTCCAAACTTAAGCGTGCAAAGGAAGAAATTTTAATTCTTAAGCTTGATTTTGAAAAGGCTTTTGACAGAATTGAGCACTCTGCAATCATCAATATCCTTAAAGCCAAAGGTTTTGGAGATAAATGGATTTCTTGGATTCAGTTGATCTTTGGTTCAGCTTCTTCCTCTGTGCTTTTAAATGGAGTGCCTGGGAATTTTTTTTACTGCAGAAGGGGTGTTAGACAGGGGGATCCTTTATCTCCTTTACTGTTTGTTTTGGCTGCTGATCTCCTTCAAAGTATCCTCAATAAGGCAATGAACCTTGGTCTTCTTTCTCTTCCCACTGAAGATGTGTTCTGTCCTGATTTCCCTGTGGTTCAGTATGCAGATGACACTTTATTAATCCTTAAAGCTGATTCTGAGCAACTTTTGTGCCTTAAGGCCATTCTTCATACTTTTGCTCTCTCCACTAGACTCAAAGTTAATTATTCTAAATCCAGTATGATGCCAATTAACATGGACTCTGAGAGGCTTGGACACTTTGCTAATACTCTTTCTTGCCTCTCTGGCACTTTGCCTTTCACCTACCTTGGTTTGCCTCTGAGTTTGAATAAACCTGCAGTGGAACATTTCCTGCCTATTGTTCAGAGTTGAGAGAAGGTTGTGTGGGATAGCTGACTTTCTTAATTATGGGGGGAAACTGCAGCTAGTTAAATTTGTTTTGTCTTCCCTTCCCATATATTACATGAGTTGTTTTGATCTTCCTGTCACTATCAAGGAACAGTTGATTAAATATATGAGGCAATGTCTGTGGAGAAAGAAAACTTCTGATGTTCAAGCTAGAGGTAATGCTCTTGTAGCATGGAAGAAAGTTTGTAGACCTAAGAACCAGGGGGGATTGGGAGTTCTAGACCTTAATATCCAAAACTCTGCACTTCTTTTGAAGAATTTGGATAAATTTTATAATCACAAGGATATCCCTTGGGTTCACCTTATATGGAACACTTATTACTGTAATGGTAAGCTCCCTGGAAGAAGTCTTGAGGGATCCTTTTGGTGGAAAGCTCATCTGAAATTGATTGACATTTTTAAAGGATTTGCAAAGTGCTTGGTTGGAGATGGAAAATCCACACTTCTCTGGTCTGATATGTGGAATGATAGTTGTCTTCAACATAAGCTTCCTCATCTCCTCTCCTATGCAAAAAACCCTCACATCTGTGTCAGTGAGTTCCTGCAAACTGAAAATACTCAGGATCTTTTTTACCTCCCTCTGTCACAGCAAGCTTATCAGGAATATCAAAGTCTTGAGCAAATTCTTAATACTGGTAGGCAGGGGGAAACTGATAACTGGAGTTACATTTGGGGCAGTAATTTTTCGGTCAAAAAGGCTTATTGTTCCTTATCTGGTTGCCAACCTGTACAGCCACATTTCTCTTGGTTGTGGAAATCCTCCTGTCAGCAGAAACACAAATTCTTCTTTTGGCTCTTACTGCTTGATAGGCTAAACACAAGAAACCTTCTGAAAAGGAAATGTTTTTCTCTGGCATCTTATGAATGTGTGTTCCATGGCTGCATCAGTGAAGAAACCATTCTATATTTATTTTGGGACTGTCCTTTTGCAAGAGCTTGCTGGGCTGAAATTTCGCATGTCCAAGTGGCTGATCAAAACCTTTTTGAAGGTTTAGCCAGTATTAAAAAAGATCTTAATGTCCCTTTTGCAATGGAAATTCTTATACTTGGAGCTTGGGGCCTTTGGATTTGCAGAAATAATGAAATCTTCAACAACCAGCATGCTTCGCTTGAGGAATGGAAAGCTATTGTAGCCCAGGAATTAAGATGGGTCCTGTATAGAATTAAGAAGAAGTACTATCAGGGCCTCAAAGATTGGATTGAAATTAATTTAGACAGGAGATAGCTGTTTAGAATGTTATCCCTCTTTTTGAGGTGGATTGAGTTTATAAATACTCTTTTGTAACTCTCTATAATATATAAAAATTGCAGTGGGTTTTTTTGTCCTACTGTTTTACCTTTAAAAAAAATATCCTAGCTAGCTAGACTTTGTGCACGTGCCCTTTTTTTTCTTGAAAAGGGCCTCAGCCAGCTAGTTAGCTATTGTGTTTTTTTTTTATGAACGGACCTGGCTACCTAGCTGGTGTACCCTTTTTAATCAATCGGACTTGGCTAGAGGTTTTATTTTGGAACGGACTCGGCTATTCCTATCGGACGTACGTGTTTCCTTGCTTTTCACGGAGTAAATGACACTGTGAGTCACTAAACTTGTCCTATATGTGCACTTAAGTCACACATCTTAAAAACTGAACTAACCGGTCACACAACTTGCAACCATGTGCATCCGTGGTCATAAACCGGTATGTTGGCCGTTCTTTTTAAAAACCTGTCATGTGTGAGACACGTGAGGGCTAATGTAGATAAACTTTTTGAAAAAAAAATCTAACTTATATTTCTATTTTTTACATATCGATTCAATTACTACATTGTTCACCCCTATTTTTTTTTGAAAAAAGAACCATTTATATTTTTTTATGGGGGCCACTTGTCAGTGGTGGAACTAGTATTCAAAATAAAATGTGCTCCGTAGTATTCGATCTGACGACGTGCAAGTGCAACTTTTAAATGCTTGCCAATACACCACACCTCATTACTTATATAATAATAGGACAATAATCTCTCTTATATAACTGCAAGAATATGTTAGAATAGAATGCAGTGTGTGAGATGGAGTACTAATCATAGGCACGTAATTGGTTGCAGGTTAGTCTTTTTTCGAAAATAACTCTGCACGTACAAATTAATTATGCTTTTAGTTCTATTTAGAATATAGAATTCTCTAAATACGAAAAAAAATTATAAAAAAGGGTGAGCAGTTTAGACCGTCGATCGGTAAACGGCCGAACTATGACACTGGCTGATTTGGTTTTTAATAAACGCAACACACGACAAGACGTATGGAATTATCTTTGCTTTTATATAAAATGTTCATGTAGTACATATGCGTTGTCCTAAATTAATTCAAGCAAAGTTATCTGGTGTATTCGTAAGCTTTCGTTGGTCACGTTGGCAGGTTTGTTAGTTCGAATACCAAATAGCTTGCATTTTATTTTGAACACTTCTTTCACCACAGACAAGTGGCCCCCTCATATAAAACAGTACATGATCCATATTGACAAATAAAAAAATAGATAGTTGTTTTTGTGAAAAGTCTGTCTTCCTTGACCCACACCTGACTGGTTTTTGTTAAAAACCCCAGCGGATCGGTTTGTGACCACGGATGCACATAATTGCAAGTTGTGTGACCGATTAGTTCAGTTTTTAAGATGTGTGACTTAAGTGCACATACGAAACAAGTTCAATGACCCGCGGTGTCATTTACTCCTTTTCACGTCCAGTTAGTTACCGGATTCGAGGCCTAAAAAAACACGTATATAAGACGTGTCAACCTGAACTATAGCACTCAACTACGTATTGATCATTGATACTTTATTTAAATATAATTTTAAATCATAGAAAATGTTTCCAAACTTAAGCGTGCAATATCCTAGCTAGCTAGACTTTGTGGCGATTTTTTTTATATAATACATTTCTATAATTTTTTTCTAGATCTATTACACGTTTTTTAGAATTTACAGATCTAGCTTTTTGTCGGCCTAAGCCAAGCCGACTAGACTAATCGGCATGGGCCAAGCCGATTGAGCTGACTCGGCCAGCAGCTAACCGATTGCACGTCGGGGCGTGGGGCCACGCCGGCCAACTAATCGGCCTAACCCGGCCGAATGCCTTTTCGGTCAGCAGCAAGCCGACTGGTGCTGCCGCATCATTCGCCTACGCCTCCATCAGGCCATGCATGGTTTTGCTTTGAATACACGCTGTAAAGTCGTTGTAAAGTAGATCGAGCAGCACAGTCATCATCAGCTTCCAATTCAACACCCCAGTCTTCAAGAGAATTCAATTGCAATAAATAAAACCATGCATGCCTTGATACGCAAGGATCGTAATAGTATGTAGGCAATACGTTTGGTCTTGACCGAGTGGTCCAATCGGCTTTGGGCTGACCGAATGCCCCGGTCGTAAATTCTAAAAATGTACAATATATTTAGAAAATATTAAAAAATATATTATTTTAAAAAAATCGCACGACTTTGTGCACGTGCCCTTTTTTTTCTTGAAAAGGGCCTCAGCCAGCTAGTTAGCTATTGTGTTTTTTTTTATGAACGGACCTGGCTACCTAGCTGGTGTACCATTTTTAATCAATCGGACTTGGCTAGAGGTTTTATTTTGGAACGGACTCGGCTATTCCTACCGGACGTACGTGTTCCTTGCTTTTCACGTCCAATTAGTTACCGGATTCGAGGCCTCAAAAAAAAACACGTATATAAGACGTGTCAACCTCAACTACAGAGTGCGTAAAACATAATCTTTCATTAAATCAAAACCGTAGATTTTAAATCTAACTGCTAAAATAATTTGGGTGACGTGGATCAACCTAATGTCTCGGAACAACCTCTTATATTACTTTTAGTATATAATAGATAGATAGATTAAGTTGGGTTATGTGCAATTAACCTATCACGGAGGTATCGAGAGAACTAAACAGCAACACATAATTATGAGCACGCTAAACTTTCGTTGACCTTTCCACCGACAGATGAATGCAACCCCTTAGAGCATCTCTAGCAGACACCGTAAAAGGAAGAAACTATAAAAATAACCGTCACTTTTCGGTTTCGCATGATAAAAATAGCCAGAACAGACGCCCTAAAAAGGACCAAACCGAAATTTTTTTAGGGGCCCCGAGAAAACACTCCCGCGAAACCAGAAAAACCCAGGTTTCCAGCCCAACCTGGACGCGAACCATATCCTCCGTTTCCGTTGGCAGGAGAGAATTTTCAGCTCATTCCCCTCCCTTCCAGCCGCACAGCCGCCACCTGCCGTCGACCGCTGCCGTAGATTTAGGACCCTCCCGCTTGATTCCTCGCGCGCAGAAGGTGAGCCATGAAAATTATTCGGGGTTGAGTAGTCAACATTTTCCTTGGCCTTTGCTCACAAAGATAAAAGTCCCTGGGCATAAAGGAAGCAGATTGTAGATGTTGATCTTGCCAGTTTTTACCTTTGTTAAATACTTATTACGAGGACCTTGCGTTAAAATATATCTCATCTTTAATTGACCTCTAGCAACCAGAAGATGCATTATTAAATATTCATCTACTCATATATGTCCGAGAACTCGAGGAGGACCAATGGAGTGTGTACCTTTTCTCAGCGGTCAAAGGATATTCATAAGCTTTCTCTTGAGTACTTATTGCTAGCGAAAGACAATGCAAGAAGCAATGCCGCCTTGAAACTATGGGAGGAGGAGACATACGGGAGAGAATGCTTAGTTGGACGCTGTGGGCGCCTACTTTGCTACTTGCTTGGTCGGCATCACATTTCTCTCTGGCTAAAGAGTTTTGAATTACATGTACTTGCAGTTTTTTCATTCTGTTTACCTAGGCACAAGCTTTGTCTGATGTTTATCAAATATTTTGGTAATTTTCTTCGGTAATTATTTTGGGACATGTATTCTTTTGTTTGTGCAATAAACTAACTATCACGGAGGTAATCGACAGAACTAAACAACAACACATAGTGTCTGGTAGTTAGGAGCCGTAATTTATAGTATGTGTTAGCGTGTTTGACTCTTTTTAATGTGCTGACGCGCTAAAATAACAGCAGGAACGAGATTTAAACTCAAAACAGAGGGGATTCAGTTCCTAGCCCCTGCAAAATTAGGGCCATCGTTGTACGCGGAACTCTCCAAAATGTACGCTTAGTTGGAGCCTTGGACAATGAAGATCTTAGGAATCAAAAATTGGTTTGTAGCTAGATTTCTTGGGGAAGTTATATTCTGCGCGCTATGTCTGCATCTAATTCCTCAAACTTCGTTCCTTTTCTCTCCGCCCTTTGATCGGCACATCCACGGTGGAGTTGACAAGCAATCGCATATTTCACATTCTGTTAGCTCTCTAGATCTACGACTATGAGCATATGATCTGTGTATACGTGCATTTTGATTCCATAAGATTACTAAAAGACATACATATGCTAGCTCGTTCCCATCATGTATAATGTGCGGTCTGCAGAAAATTGTGGAGACTGTGCAAACCGTCTAGCCGCCGATTGATAGATGAGAGTGTAGTGCCCATGAAAGGAGGCGGAACTGGTCACCAACCATGGAAACACCATTAATTCGGATAAATATTTATTTTTTGATAAATAGAGTTTTTTTTTACTCAAAGAGGTCGCATATAGACCTATAAATTTTGGCATCTACATTGCAAAAGGAAGAAGATAATGCAATAGATGCCAGGCGACCAAGGGAAAATGGAGAAAAGTGTGAGCAGTAAGAAAATACTAACAACAAGAAAATTCATATCATTAATAAATAACTAAAAAAAGCACATAATCCAATTATGGCCTTACAAGCTCCAGAGACTTCACTCGCTTTTTCTTTTTTTCTTGATTAAGCAGATCCTTCATCCTGCTCATCAACCCATTCTAGACACATGTGTATGATACATTGGTCCGACAACCTCGGAGTCGTGGTCATGCGCTATGGTGGGGTTTGCTTCTGATCTTGACATGGTCTTGAGGCTCGGTGTCCCACCTCCTCGCCATTCTCGAACGATGGCCAGAGAATGTGAGCTTTGTCGTCCTGTTGTTATAGAAGTGTGATGTAGCCAAAAGGCGTGTCTTGCATGCATGTGGTATTGCAGTCATTCTTTTGCCTGGTTTTTCTCCTTTCAAGCTTAACACAAAGACGATAAAGATTTCGTGCGGATGCTGGTTTTTTTTTTGGCAAGAACATAAACTCAGCTAGGATCCTAGGACCACTGTTTTAGTCACCTATGTGTATTTCTTGCATAAGGTAATAAAAGAGAGAACGATAAGGACGATAGAAATGCTAAACAAGAGATTCGAAGGGCAGGTAAGTACCAAAGAGAGATGAATGGTTTTCGCTCGTACAAATAAGCAGTGATTAATATAAGATCGGCTCTATAGCAACGGGCTCATCACTAGTGGAAACGAGGCCTTTTGTTGATCCTGGAAAAGGGCTTTAACACCGGTTCTTCTACGAACCGGTGTTAAAGGGGGGGCCGTACCAGCGTGGCCCGTGCGGCAAAAAAGGAGCCCCCCTTTAACACCGGTTTGTGCCATGAACCGGTGTTAAAGGACTCTGCAACAGTGGCCCGCGCAGCCCCCCCTTTAACACCGGTTCGTGGCTTGAACCGGTGTTAAAGGGGGGGGGGGTATATAAGACACCAGCCCACACCCCACTCTTCCATTTTTTCACTATCTCATTTTGGAGCCTAGCAACAGGGTGTGAAGAGTGCTAGTTTGTGTTTTTTCATATGCACAAGAGGTGTTCGGTGAAATGCCCGAGAGCTCAAAATAAGTTTTCTCGTTGCTCTTTCCTTCTTGGTCGAGGTCGGCAACTATCCTTTCATGTGTCATTGATGTACTATATATATAAATGGTCATCTCCCTATTAATTTTTGATATATACTACATATTAATGCAGATGAACCGGCAATGAATGTACGGTGACCGCCGCACTTCCGAGTACATTACGGGCCTCCAAAATTTCATCGTTGTGGCTAATGCAAACCGTGGTCACAATGGTTTTATGTGCTGTCCGTGTGTTCACTGTCAGAACAAAAAAACTACTCAAATACCAGAACCATTCACGCCCACCTTCTTCGATCCGGTTTCATGCCCAACTATAATTGTTGGACCAAGCACGGAGAAAAAGGGGTTGTGATGGAAGAGGATGATGACAACTATCATAATATGTATCCTGAATATGATGATACTGCAACGGGGTAGATAATGAAGATCAAGAGGCAGCAGATGGGCCCGCTGATGACGATCTTGGTCGGGCCATTACTGATGCAAAGGAAGAATGTGAAACTGAAAAGGAGAAGAAGCTGTAGCAGATGTTAAAGGATCACAAAACATTTTTGTATCCAACTTGCGAAGATGGCCACAAAAAGCTAGGTACCACACTGGATTTGCTGCAATGGAAGGCAGAGAACGGTGTGACTGATAGCGCATTTTTAAAGTTGTTGGTAAAAATGAAGAATCTTCTTCCAAGAAATAATGAGTTGCCCGACAGTACATACCAAGCAAAGAAGGTTTTCTGCCCTCTAGGATTAGACGTGCAGAAGATACATTCCTGCATTAATGACTGCATCCTCTATCGCAGTGAGAAGTACGAGAATTTGGATGCATGCCCGGTATGCACTGCACTGCGGTATAAGATCAGACGAGATAATCCTGGCGATGTTGAGGGCGAGGCCCCTAGGAAGAAGGTTCCTGCCAAGGTTATGTGGTATGCTCCTATAATACCACGGTTAAAACGTCTCTTCAGAAATAAAGAGCATGCCAAGTTGTTGCGATGGCACATGGAAGACCGTAAGAAAGACGCGATGTTGAGACACCCCGCTGATGGGTCACAGTGGAGAAAAGTCGAGCGAGAGTACCCGGACTTCGCACGTGACGCAAGGAACTTAAGGTTTGGTCTAAGTACGGACGACATGAATCCTTTAGGTGAGCAGAGCTGCAGTCACAGCACCTGGCCTGTGACTCTATGTATCTATAACCTTCCTCCTTGGTTGTGTATGAAGAGGAAGTTCATTATGATGCGAGTGCTCATCCAAGGCCCGAGGCAACCTGACAACGACATTGATGTGTACCTAAGGCCATTAGTTGAAAAACTTTTACAACTGTGGGCCAAACCAGGTGTACGTATGTGGGATGAGCACAAAGGGGAGACATTTGACCTACGAGCATTGCTTTTCGTAACCATCAATGATTGGCCTGCTCTTAGTAACATTTCAGGGCAGACAAACAAGGGATACAATGCATGCACACACTGTTTAGATGAGACTGAAAGTGTATATTTGGATAAATGTAAGAAGGTTGTGTACCTAGGGTATCGCCGATTTCTTCGAACTCGCATCCGAAGAAAGAAAGGCAAGCATTTCAAACGTCTGGCAGAACCCTGGAGGAAGCCTGTCCTCCGTACCGGTGAAGAGGTATTTGGTATGGTCAAGGACCTAGAAGTAATCTTTGGAAAAGGTCCTGGCAGTCTATCTGTTCCAAATGACGATGCCGGACACGCGCCCATGTGGAAGAAGCAATCTATATTTTGGGACCTACCCTATTGGAAAGTCTTAGAGGTCCGCTCTTCAATCGACGTGATGCACGTGACGAAGAATGTTTGCATGAACCTGCTAGGCTTTCTAGGAGTGTATGGGAAGACAAAAGATACACCGGAAGCACGGCAGGACCAGCAACGTCTGAAAGCCCCTGAAGAGCCTATGCATCCTGAGAACGAGAAGGGTAAACGATGCCACTTAACTCCTTCCAGCTACGCTCTTACCAAAGCAGAGAAGGAAATCTTTTTTGAATGTCTGAGCAGTATCAAGGTCCCGTCTGGCTTCTCGTCGAATATAAAGGGAATAATAAATATGGTAGAGAAAAAATTCCAAAACCTGAAGTCTCATGACTGCCACGTGATTATGACACAATTGCTTCCGATTGCATTGAGGGGGCTTCTACCTGAAAATGTTCGAGTACCCATTGTGAAGCTATGTGCATTCCTCAATGCAATATCTCAGAAGGTAATCGATCCATAAAGCCTACCAGGGTTACAAACAGATGTGGCCCAATGTCTTGTCATCTTTGAGTTGGTGTTCCCACCATCCTTCTTCAATATTATGACGCATCTCCTGGTTCACCTAGTAGAAGAGATTGCCATTCTCGGTCCTGTATTTCTACACAATATGTTCCCCTTTGAGAGGTACATGGGAGTCTTAAAGAAATATGTTCATGTGCTAAGGAAGGAAGCATCTCCAAGGGCTATGAGGAGGAGGAGAGGTCATTGAGTTATGTGTTGATTTTATTCCGACCTTGGCGATTGGTGTTCACGAATCATGACATGAGGAGAAAAAGGCACCCTCTAGGGATGTAAAGAAATGATATGTAGGGCATTCTCAATCAAGCACACTACACGGTTTTACAAAGATCTATCTTGGTTGCCCGTATATCAATGAACACACACAAGAATAATCGCCTCAAACACAAAGGCGGTCGATGAATGGATTATAAGTGAACACATGGCGAGTTTTGGCGGCTGGCTGCAAAGACTTCTCACGAATAACACCACTGTTGGGGATCAGTTTTACTTGTTGGCCAGGACACCATCTTCGACTGTATTTACTTTCCAAGGGTACGAGATAAATGGGAATACATTTTACACGATAGGCCAAGATAAAAAGAGCACCAACCAAAATAGTGGTGTCCGCTTCGATGCAGCAGAAGACAATGGGCAGAAGACCACGTATTATGGGTTCATAGAGGAGATCTGGGAACTTGACTATGGACCTAATTTTAAGGTCCCCTTGTTTCGATGCAAATGGGTCAAGCTAACAGGAGGAGGGGTTGAGGTAGACAAGAAGTACGGAATGACAATGGTGGATCTCAACAATCTTATGAAGGTAGACAAGAACTTAGATGAACCATTCGTCCTAGCCAATGATGTGTCTCAGGTTTTCTATGTGAAGGACATGTCCTCCAGACCAAAAAAAAGAAAAATATGCAAACGAATACATCATATGATGAGCCAAAGCGTCACATAGTTCTTTCAGGGAAAAGAAACATCGTGGGAATCGAGGACAAGACAGACATGTCAGAAGATTATAATAAGTTCGATGAAATTCCGCCCTTCATAGTGAAAACTGACCCAAGCATTCCGTTAAGTAAAGAAGATGCTCCATGGTTACGTCTGAAGCGATCATAAGGAAGGACATATGCCAAGAAGTTCATTCTCATATTATGTAACTCTAGTTCATGTCTTTCGCGGTTTGTGGCTTGACCGAAGGATATCTTTCGCGATTTGTGGATTGACCGAGACTATATATAGGGGGGACCGGTTTTGTAGTCTCAGTTTTTAATATTAATAAATGTCTTGAGTGTTAGTCTTGTTTTGTGGATGGACCGGGACTATGAGAAGAAGTTGTCCCAATTCGTACTTACCATTAAGATCTGATCTCTAAACGCGCGCGGTCACATATTAGGGAGTGCCTCTATGACCAGTTTCTTGGAGATGCCGGAGGACTGGGCTCCGTCGGCATCTCCCTAAAACTGGCCATAGTGGTGTCCCTGCTCTCGAAAACCATCTTGCAGCTTGTAACTTCTCTAACTAGATCAATACACCTGGGAGCTAACTAATTTCACATATTAGGGAGTGCCTCTATGACCAGTTTCTCGGAGATGCCGGAGGACTGGGCTCCGTCGGCATCTCCCTGAAACTGGCCGTAGTGGTGTCCCTGATCTCGAAAACCATCTTGGAGATGCCTCAAACTGGCTGGAGGACTGGACTCACAAGGATGCCTATTTATAGTACAAGCAGCTTGGCATAGTGTCGATACTTACGAAATAATGTCGACACTCACCCCTATTATTAGTGCTGACTCGTGTTTTGTCCCGGTTGGTGTCTCCAACCGGGACTAAAGGTTCATCTTTAGTCCCGGTTGGTGTCTCCAACCGGGACTAAAGCCGGTTGGTGTCTCCAACCGGGACTAAATGTTCATCTTCCCGCCATTTTTCTTCCCGCCATTTTTTCCCGCCAGTTCTTCCCGCCAGTTCTTCCCTCCAGTTCTTCCCGCCAGTTCACTATATATATATATATGTAGGGTTGGCCTCCATTGTCATTGCACATCTCTAGACTCATATCTGCAACCTCATCACTCTTTCCCATGGCTTACACCATAGCACTAACCCCCAGGGAGGCGGAGGCGCTTTGCGCCTCGAACTACCCCTGCCCGCCGGGCTACTGTGTCCCCGTCGGCTGGATGCTGAGTGCCGAAGGCGTGCCAGTTCCTCCTGTCCCTCTAGGTGTGGCGCGATGGATGGCCATCACGAACCACTACTACTTCGAGCTCACGCCGGAGTAGCGGAGGAATCCCAGATGGCATCCCGACTATTTCCCTACTTGGGAAGCCTTCTTTGTGGATCGGCGTGAGAGGGCGCTCGCCAGGCACGAGGTGGACGGCCCACCTCCTCCTAACTTTAACGAGGCCGGCCGTCGGCTATGGTGGCGCGGTCGGACTCTCCAGAGCGTCATGGCCTATGACACTGCCGCCGACTCTAACCCCTGTCTGCGCTACCCTCAAGTCCATCCCACGCGTACTCAGCCTTCAAGGTTCAATTACGGCGACCCCGACGACGACAGCGATAACGGCGGCGGCGAGTACGACGACTACAGTGGCGCGTATTACAGGTGTAGGCAGGAGCATGACTGAATCACTCCAACATTCCGAAACAAGTTCGGCCGATTGTTACTTAATCTGGCCATGTATCTTAATTTTCAGTTCTTTTATGTATCTTAATTTTCATTCGTGCTTTATATAACTTACTATTAGTTGCATTCTGTATTTTAATTCCAGTTCTATCTCCTTCACAAAATGACCTATCTCATTCGAGGTTTCTTGGCTTTCGGGTCAAATGACCAATGTTATGGCTAGAATAAAGGCATAGTTTGTGATAATATGGCCATATTGTGCATACATGTGCATCATGGCATGGCAAACAATGTTGCAAAAGGAAGTTTTCCTTTTTATCGCACCAAAAAGGCATTTTTCATTTTCCGAGCATAAAAAACGGACGGTTTTGTGACAACACGTAATTAATTACTCATTTATCTATTTTCTTTGCTGGACAGGGTTTAGAAAAGGTTCACGGGCAGGGCCGTGGGTGAATGGTCAGAAGAACTAAAAGGTAAATAATGGGTACTAATTATAATAATGGGTGAATGATCTAGTGATGCAAATAATGTCTACTAATTATAATAATGAGAAAATATTAGATAAACAATATCCAGTAGAAAAAATAACACATTTGAGATGGATAAATGAAGGCTAAACTGGAGACACCACGTTCATACACATCACTTAAGCAAGATACAGAGGTCTAAATTGGAGACACCACGATACATCACTTAAATTAATTAGATTTTTTAGATACATATTTAAAGGCTATGATTTAATAGAGAGTAACGATATATAATTACATAACACGCTTGATGTGTAACAGAGAAAACCCCATCCAAGGCATGTGGTTCATTGACTGTTTAAACAAACAAAAAAGTCATTTGACACAGAAAGTTCTAGGCACATAGAGAATTTTTGTGTGTCATAGTTGTTGAAGATAAAATGTCACACCAATGTAGTTGATAGGAACAAGAAAACGAGGCATCCTCTGATGCAAATAGTTTTTTATTCTGTGGGGCCTCTCAAGCAGGAAACCAAGCTGAAGGTCAATTGTCATTAACTAATCTTTTATTTTTTTCCAAAAAAAGTAATATACTAATCATGTGTATTTATATGTCGAGTCGAATAGATATTATATCTTCTATTGGTAGCATTTACCATTCATATTTTTACACAAAAGCATGTTGCAAAACCCATTCTCTGTAATTGTAACATATCTTAGAGGGGTAGGAATATTTATATTGTTCAATAAAAGGATATATTATGATTGATGTAAACCATAATGCAATTTTGATAGCACTTTTCTCGAGCGAAGCACAATCAAACTTATATTTGTACAATAACTTATTTATGACAATGTTAATAATAATAGCAAGGATAACCCCAACAACAAAATGATAATAAAAATAAATATAGTAGTAGATTTATAATTTATGCTGACGCAACAATTTGTTTGAGGTATTCTGACACAACAATTTGATCGCACGTGGTCAGGATATTGCATTTTCTTAGCGAGGAAAGGTTGGTCTCTTGCATTTCCAGTTGTCCACACCGACCATATCGACAAACTGAACTGAACATAGCAAGTCGCTTGATTTTTCAGTATGGTATTCTACCCACGACTATAATTTATAATGCAGGGTTTCACTTCTATTCATATGCAAGAACATCTGACTTCTCAAGTGATATGATACTATAAAACAGAGCTCTGAAATGTGGAACTTGAGATGAGATGGGTCATAGAACTACAAACTGCAAGTTATTCCCTTAGTTTTATTGTTAATGTTTCTTTCAAGTAATTATATAAATTTTAATTGGCAAGATTTTTCATACATATTGTTTAATTAGAAGTACCTTGAACCTTTGAAAATTCAAGGGACCAATCATTATACTCACACGACAAATTGAGTACTTTTAACAAGAGAGAATACGTCGTTCAAGTTGGCGTGGTTATGTTACATGACATGAAAAATACATGTGAACAGAGCCTAGACCAAGTGGAGAGAAAAAGACTGACACAATACCTCTTTTTCTGAATAATTGATGTTATACAAATTTGTATTTGAATTTCCTTAATTTTCTTTACATATATAAAAAAAATTAGTGGAAATAATAAATTTTAATAAATTTATAACAAATGTGACATATTTTTCATGACCACAGAATCACATTATTTCCTATCCCAAAATGTAAAATATGAATATCCACAAACTATAAAATTATTTTCGACCACTATCAGTCGCCCTCGCATCTGCGAGGGACTTTGAGATAATATTGAGATTTGTCCGTGCGATTGCTGAACCTGTGGCCAGGCCTAGGATAGTCCAAGAATAAATAGCAGCAAATAATTCGGCATCCCAACATCGCACGTCTCTGGCCGTCCGGACATCGCCCGTCTCCAGGCCGTCAGCTCGTTGGGCGAACCTAGCCCGCATGGAAATAACAGTAATAAATAGCATCTTCACTCGTTGGACGAACCCAGCAAAACCGGACCTTTTTTCGGTCCGACGAAACAAGTTTTCGGCCTGGGTACGCCGAGTTTCTCACTCGCGAACCTAGTCCGAGTTCCCACATTCGGCTAAATTTCATTAAAGATGGGCGAATTTCATTAAGATGGGCGAATATAGGTGGATTACATCGAATTTAAACTAAAGTAGTACTCCCTCCGTTTCAAAATATAAGATGTTTTAGATTTGTGAAAAAAATGAATCTAGACTTGTTTTAGTATGTAGGTTCACTTAACTTTGAGATAAATCTACACATTAAAAGTAGTCTAGATTCATTTTCTTCACAAACCTAAAACATCTTATATTTTGAAATGGAGGGAGTACATAATAAACTAAAAAGAACGCTGCTGTGGCCTTCGCCGGTGCCGTCGCCGACATACATGCCAAAGTTGTTGTAGAACGCCATGTAGCCGGATCGGCCCGGCCATCATCCTCTCCGTCGCCGTCGTCGTCTTCGCTCGGCGGCTGGTGCTGGCGGGAGCTCCCCTGGCCTGGGTCGCCGCACCTCCACGGCTGCTAGGATGGGCCGTCCTCCTCGTCGTCGTCGAGGACGAAGAGCGGGGCGCCCTGGTAGGCGAGAGCGCACCCGGACATCGCCCGTCTCCGGGCCGCCTGCTCTTCGGCCTGCTGCTGCAGGCGTTGGACACGCCGCCGCTCCTGCTCCTCCCAGTCCTTCCTGGACCATTCCAGGATGTCCAGCGAGGAGGGCTCCGACAACAGCGGATGTGGCTCCGAGTCGTGGAGCGACCGCTCCAGCGCCATCCTCAAGGCGTTGTCGTCGGGCGGCGCCGAGCCTTCAACCTTCGGGCGATGAAGGCGCATGTGGCCAGTGGGCGAAGCCATCGCGCGTGGCTCGCCGATGACGAGGCCGCGCGACCGCCTCGCGCTTGACTGGGCGCAGCCCCGACGAAGGCCCAGACCCCGTAGGGATCGGCGTGGAGCCCGAGGATTGGGAGGCCGAGGTGGAGGAGGAGGAGCTCATGCTGGCCATCCTCCTCGGCATCCAGTTTGCCGGAGGGCGCCACCCCGACCTGGCCACCGGCGTCGGTGTGTACGGGAAGCCGAGACGCGGCGTGTTCCCGGCGTTGATGTGATCCAGCACCGCCCTGAGCGTCCGGCCTGGCGTGCTCCACCAACGCCGGCGGCCAGCCGAGTTGTTGCGCTTCGACGGCGAGTCGTTCGGCGGCCGCTCGTGGCGGGCGAGCTCCTGTTCGCGGCGGTCCGCAAAGAACTGCTCCCAGTACATGAGGTTGTCGGTGCTCTCGGCGTCGGAGGGGTCGTCCATGACGCTGATGTACTCTTGGATCTCGTACGGCAGCTCCTTCGGTGTCGCCGGCGGGATAGAGATGCCGTCGGCGCTTAGCTTCCACCCCGGAGTGGTCCGCATTTATGGCGGCCCCATGTAGCCGGCCTCGTAGAGCAGGCGCGCCTCCCAAGCCTAGAGGGTGCACCGGCCAAAGCCGTTCGCCGCCGCGCCGTCGCCGAGGAATCGCTCGGCCATGGCTGGGAAGGGGAGCTGTGAGAGAGTTCGCCGGAGTTTGGGCTGGGGGATCTGTGAGAGAGTGTGAAGAACTCCGGCGAGGGGGTACGGCTTATAAAGGCCGAGGTGGGCGGCGAGGGCGGGAGGGGTGTAGCGGCCAGGGCGGGAAAAGGGGAAACAGCGGGAAGTTAGTGCCCGCTGGTCCGTCGCGGGAGCCGAGGCGGCCGCGGTGGCGCCGCAATTCGGCGACGCGTGGCCGACGCGACAGTCAGTTAATGTCCGGCGGTCGCCGTGTGGTTCCCAGGATAACGACGACTCGGCTTCCGACGTTGACTCGGCGGGTCCACGCGTCATTTTTTTTATGCTGAGTTCGCTACATCCGGCATTCCCAGGACGTACTCATCATCGTTGTGATGGGCAAGGATCAGAAGGGACTCACTGTCGTCGACCATGGTACACACGAACGGATCTTTCCTCGCATCGCACATTGCACTATACAGAGTTGTACCCTATGTGCACACATTCTACAAGGGGATTTTCTCATCCTCTTCCATCAATTTGGAGTTTTATGGACTGGCTTGTGCATGCTTCCACAAAGTGTAGCTAACATGTCCTTTACCGGGTCTCAACAACCTTTCCCATTTTTAGAACATGAATACATGATCACCCACTAACTACTCTAGTGTAAAGAACTCCGCAGAATAAGGAGCCCCCAAACTCTTTATCAGCTAATCATATATCGACATGGGAAGGAAGGCAGTAGAGTGAAAGGTAAGGAATCTTCATCCAAAATAAGTCAAGGACGTGCTTCTTGAAACTCACCATAGGCAGAGTGGTACAGATATAGAACAATGAGGCAAATGTAATCAAAACTTCCTCTCGATTAATGCGGTGCGTATGTCAGGCTCTAGGGAGGACAATCTTCTAACCCCCGCCATAAGATCAGTGGTGGCCGCTTCGACACAGGTGCTCAATGGCAGACTCATCAACAAAACACGGACCCAGGTACGCCAAGAACAAAGGGTATTCCCGAGGCCTCCTAGTCCTACAACATGTCCCACCCGATAGAGTTACCGTCTTTCATGTGTGAATATCCTTTTTCTCAAATTCGACTATATATTGGTGAAGCTAAATCTGATATACTCTCAACGTCGAGAATGAGCTTGCACATGAGTGACGGGAGGATACCTTTGCCAACTTTTATAGCATCGCTACTCTGCATCTCATCCGTATGCCTACCAACACAATGTTCTAACTTTTAATTACAAAGGCATACATACTCTCTCTGTTGAAATAATTAGCAGTTTTCGCATTAATTTAATTCAAGTATAAATTATGACAAAACAATTTCCAAGACTAACTAGCATACGCATAGTAGACATGCACCATACAGGCAAGTGAAAACCTAGCACATCTATGCATATTGTAATACTAGTGATCATCATAGGAAATAGCAGGAGGGCAAAGAACACGTACGAGTTCGTCGATGGTATGACCAACGGCGCAACAGAAGTGGAGCCACCACCGGCGGCAGCATCGTCAGACATGGCGATGAAATCGAAGAAGAGCTTGAGCAGTCGCGTCTAGACGCTCCCTAAAAACCTTATCGCCTCTCTCCCGGTGCAGGATCAGAGAGACGGGGTTACGGAGGCCTGCTCTGCCGGACGACCGTGCACGCAGCCGGCGGCACAAAGAGATGGAACGGCGATGCGCAGGTAGGCAGATGCTGCTACGGTTTGTGTTTGCCTGCTATATAGTGCGGGTCGGGTAGGACGTGGGGCAACAGTCCACGACCGAGTCAGTGCCAGCCCACGATATGGAAACGGCCGGTTAATTAACGCGTCCGTAATAACACATTAATGACTCATAATTAATACACAATTAATTTTCCCAACAAGCAAAATAAAGCTCGGCTCGGCGAGATTCCCGCAACCCGCAACCGCGGGCGCTGCTGCCGTGACGAGGCGGGCAAAGGCGGCGACGCCGAGGAGGAGTGCGCGAGGGCTTCTCTTCTTCTCACACCTTAGTGAGTGGTGCAACACTCTACTATATAAGGTGGTCCAACTCTCCTTCCACTAGCAATGTGGGACTAAACTTTGGCACCACTAGCACACACATAAGCTGCCATGATAATGGGCCAAAGAGAATTTCAGAATTTGTATTTGTTATGGGCCAAAAGCCAAATATCAAATATGCCTCAAATTCCAACAATCCCTCACAAAGTCTCATTGGCACATCACACCATTCTGTTCCAAATCACTGTTTTGATATACCAGCGTTTTTCAGTGGAGACTGTTAAGTTGAACTTCCACCTAGAGCATTAGACTACGCTCATCAACAATTGTCAATGGACTAAGCCTTGAATTGCCAGTTTTGTGTAAATGAGTTTCACCTAATGTCATACTGATACTAGGCTGTCGAAGGCTACCCCCCGGGTGGAGCATATAAGTCACACTTCTGGCTTTTTCATGAGCTTCCTAGAGATTACCCTATCTCATAGACTGTGACCAGCAGTCGGGCTCACATAGATGTGTTCTTTCAAGACTGCTCTGTAGGATAGCATCTTGGCTTATACAAGCCTATGAACATATTAAGAATACGTCAACCTGCCATACAGATCGTGAGAGTAATGCATCTTCAGCGGAGTGGGTTAATAAAAGTTACTCTCCTCCAGTTAGCCACTGGCTTGTTTCCCCAGGTCCTAATTCACGGGACCTCCGATCACATAGGTTGGGTTACTGCCATGGTAACTCATGTGGGTCTCAAACCCATATCCTTTGATGCAATATCTATCATATTTCTTGATAGACCTTTTGTGAAAGGATTTGCTAGATTCTTAGCTGTTTGGATATAATCCAATGCTATTACTCCGGAGTTTCTCATTTTCCTAACAGATGCCAATATTCTCTTTATATGTCTTGATGACTTCATATTATCCTTTGAACTACTCACTTTGACGATCACAGTTTGATTGTTACAGTTCATAAGAATAGCCGGCACATGTTTATCAATAACCGGCAAGTCAATCAAGAGTTCACGAAGCCAATCTGCTTCGACAATAGTTGTATCTAGTGCTGTGAGTTCTGCTTCCATTGTTGACCTCGTTAAGATGGTCTGCTTGCAAGACTTCCATGAAACAGCTCCACCACCATGAGTGAATACATATCCACTTGTGGCTTTGAACTCATCAGTATCAGAAATCCAATTTGAGTCACTATACCCTTCAAGTACCGCAGGGTCTCCGGTATAGTGAATACCATAACTCGATGTACCCTTTAGATAGCGCATTACTCTCTCAAGAGCATGCCAATGATCATCTCCTGGATTGGAAACAAACCGGCTAAGTTTGCTCACAGCAAACGCGATGTCAGGCCTTGTTGCGCTAGCTAAATACATTAACGAGCCAATTATCTGAGAGTATCTCAGCTATTCTCTAGTTGTCCTTTTGTTCTTTCGAAGCATCTTACTAGGATCCTATGGTGTCGGTGAAGGAGTACAATCTGAGTAGCCAAAGCGACTCAACACCTTCTCCACATAGTGAGATTGCAGAAGTGTAATTCCGCCATTCTCAGCTTTCAGCAGCTTAATGTTTAGAAAAACATCAGCTTCTCCAAGGTCTTTCATGTCAAAACTTTGAGACAAGAAACTCTTGACCTGTTCGATGACAATCATATTTGTCCCAAAAAATCAGTATGTCATCAACATACAAACAAAGTATAACTCCTTCGCCCCCACCATGGTGATAGTATACACATTTGTCGGCTTCATTTACAACAAAGCCAGCAGATGTTAAAGTTTGTTCAAACTTCTCATGCCATTGCTTAGGTGCTTGTTTCAGTCCATACAAAGACTTCAATAGCTTGCACAACTTGCCTTCTTGACCATCTACTACAAAGCCAGCTGGCTGATCATATAAATTTCCTCATCCAACTCTCCATTAAGGAAAGCTGTCTTGACGTCCATTTGATGAACGATAAGACCATGTGAGGCAGCCAATGAGAGTAGAACTCGAATAGTGGTCAATCTAGCCACAGGCGAATAAGTATCAAAGAAGTCTTCGCCTTCTTTTTGGGTATAACCCTTGGCAACAAGCCGAGCCTTGTACTTTTCAATCGTACCATCAGGCCTAAGCTTCTTTTTGAACACCCACTTACATCCTACAGGTTTGCACCCATAAGGACGATCAGTGATCTCCCAAGTTTCGTTTGCCATGATGGAATCCATCTCGCTACGAACAGCCTCTTTCCAGTAGTCTGCATCAGGGGATGCATAAGCCTCTGAAATAGAGGTGGGAGTATCATCCACGAGATAGACAATGAAATCATCACCAAAGAACTTTGCAATCCTCTGTCTCTTGTTCCTTACATGAACTTCATTTTCTACCTCCTCAGGAATTTCGTCATGTGATCGTTCGTAATATTCCATGGGAATAGCAGGTTCACGAGTTTTAAAAGATTCCTGTCTAGATGTACTAGGCATATCTTTCATCGGAAAAATATCCTCAAAGAATGTAGCATCCTTAGACTCCATAATTGTACCGACCTTCATGTCAGGTACCTCAGATTTCACCACTAGAAATTTGTATCCAACGCTATGATGAGCATAGCCAAGAAAGACACAGTCTATGGTATTTGGTCCAAGTTTACGCTTTTTGGGAATTGGCAAATTCACCTTTGCCAAACAGCCCCAAGTACGTAAGTACGAGAGTGTTAGTTTTCTCTTCTCCCATAATTAATAGGGAGCAGTTTCATTGTCTTTTGTGGAAACTTTATTCAGGACATGACATGATGTCAATATCGCCTCCCCCCACCATGCCTTGGATAAACCCGAAGTACCTAACATGGCGTTAACCAAGTCTATTAGAGTACGGTTTTTCCTTCCGGCAACTCCGTTAGATTGGGGAGAATGGGGAGGCGTCCTCTCATGAATAATGCCATGTTCCGCACAAAATAAATCAAACTCATTAGAGAAATACTCTCCACCACGATCTGACCGGACTCTCTTAATCTTACTCTCAAGTTGATTTTCAACTTCTGCCTTATAGTTTTTAAAGTGGTGTAGAGCCTCATCTTTAGTTTTCAAAAGATATACATAGCAAAATCTAGTAGAATCATCAATCAACGTCATGAAGTATTTCTTTCCACCTTTGGTCAACACACCATTCATCTCACATAGATCTGAATGTATAAGCTCTAGTGGTGCCAAGTTTCTTGCTTCCTGCACAGGCTTGTGAGGCTTGCACGGTTGCTTAGCTTGAACACACTCTTGACATTTAGAGCCTTTGGCTAAAGTGAAACTCGGAATTAAATTCATCTTAGCTAGCCGCGTCATACAACCAAAATTAATGTGACAAAGTCGTGAATGCCAAATATCGGTATCATTGCCAGGGGCACAAATATGGTTCACAACCTTATTACAAAAATCTGATAGGGAAAGACGGAACAAACCGCCGCACTCATAACCTTTACCAATAAATTGTCCATACTTAGAGATGACTACTTTATTGGACTCAAATACCAACTTAAAACCTTCTTTGCAAAGAAGGGAACCACTAACGAGATTCTTATTTATTGAGGGCACATGCTGCACGTTCTTCAGCTGCACGATCTTTCCCGAAGTAAACTTCAGATCCACCGTGCCAACACCACGAACAGAAGCATGCGATCCGTTTCCCATCAAGACGGAGAGATCTCTTGTGATCTGATAAGAAGAAAACAAAGAGATATCAGCACACACATGAATATTAGCACCGGTGTCGATCCACCAATCTATAGATTGACAAATTGACAAAACAGTAGGTAAATTACCATACCCGGATGCACCCTTATCATTGTTGCTCATAGTCACGTTGACAGACTTAGAGTTCTGTCCATTTGGATTCTTCCTTCCTTTGCGCTGCTTGCAGTTTGGAGCCCAATGTCCAACCTCACCGCACACAAAGCAGGGATCCTGTGACTTGTCCTTCTTATTCTTTTTGAAGTTGGTAGTACGAACGACCTTGGTCTTTCCCTTAAACTTGTTGTGGAAGTTCTTCTGCACCACATTGGCGCTTGACTGGGGTGCCTCGGCTCCCTTTGGGTGTGCGTATTTTGCCTTTGCCTTTTCCTCAAGGTCCAGAAACCCAATGAGATTCTCAACAGACATCTCTTGCCTCTGGTGTTTGAGGTTAGTGGCAACACTCCTCCAGGATTGAGGAAGTTTTGCAATGATGCATCCCGCAACAAATTTGCCGGGCAATGCACACTTTAGGAGCTCAAGTTCTTTTGCAATGCACTAGATCTCATGAGCCTGTTCAACGACAGAACGGTTTTTAACCATCATATAGTCATGAAACTGCTCCATGGCATACAGTTCACTGCCAGCATCAGTAGCACCGAATTTTGCTTCGAGTGCATCCCACAGTTCTTTGGCATTGCGCATATGTAAATATGCATCCACCAACTTGTCCTCAATGACGCTTATGACACAACCCACAAAGAATATGGTGGTCTCCTTGAACGTCTTCTCCTGTTCAGGAGTGATCGTTCCTTCAGGATTACCAGCCGATACCCGTATAAAGGCCCATAGCCATCAGCCAGAGGGTACACTTGGTTTGCCAGCGCTTAAAGTGCGCACCCGTAAACGGGTTCGGTTTCAGACAAGCGGCAAAGGCTTGACGCGAAAACAGCCTAATATAAGGTTTTTGGATTGTTGAAATAATTAGCAGTTTTCGCATTAATTTAATCCAAGTATAAATCATGACAAAACAATTTCCAAGACTAAGTAGCATACGCATAGTAGACATGCACCATACAGGCAAGTGAAAACCTAGCACATCTACGCATATTGCAATACTAGTGATCATCATAGGAAATAGCAGGAGGGCAAAGAACACGTACGAGTTCGTCGATGGTATGACCAATGGCGCAACAGAAGTGAAGCCACCACCAGCGGCAGCATTGTCAGACATGGCGATGAAATCGAAGAAGAGCTTGAGCAGTCGCGTCTAGACGCTCCCTAAAAAACTTATCGCCTCTCTCCCGGTGCAGGATCAGAGACGCGGGGTTCCGGAGGCCTGCTCTCCCGGACGACCGTGCACGCAGCCGACGACACAGAGAGATGAAACGACGATGCGCAGGTAGGCAGATGCTGCTACGGTTTGCGTCTGCCTGTTATATAATGTGGGTCGTGTAGGACGTGGGGCAACAGTCTACGACCGAGTCAGTGCCAGCGCACGATATGGAAACGGCCGGTCAATTAACGCGTCCGTAATGACGCATTAATGACTCATAATTAATACACAATTAATTTTCCCAATGAGCAAAATAAAGCTCGGCACGGCGAGATTCCCGCAACCTGCGGCGCGCGCGCGTCGTGACGAGGCGTGGCGAGGTGGGCGGCGTCGGGGGAGGAGTGCGCGAGGGCTTCTCTTCTTCTCACACCTTAGTGAGTGGTGCAACACTCTACTATATAAGGTGTTTCAACTCTCCTTCCACTAGCAATGTGGGACTAAACTTTGGCACCACTAGCACATACATGAGCTGCCATGATAATGGGCCAAAAAGAAATTCAGAATTTGTATTTGTTATGGGCGAAAAGCCCAATATCAAATATGCCTCAAATTCCAACTCTCTCTCTCTTCTCTCTCTCAATACATATATTTATACACCACATTTCATTGCTCTGTGTGGTGTAGAATAAATTTCAATGCATTCTACGCTAAACTCAGCAGTGAACACCTGCTGCCGTCTCCTCCACCAGATGCATGCAAGCACACATATATGGTGCCTCCAACCACTATGCCTACATGAGGGACACATCCCCTACTGAACCGGTTGGGTGGCAAACGGATTTGAGCATGATCAATGCAGGGGCTTTTGAAAGTTTCAAATCGAAAACATGCACAAGCGCCTAGTCTAGAGGAGCCTTAATTTGTATGTGTTTTACAGCCTCTCCGGCTCTTTTTACTGTGAGACTATTAATGAATTATTTCGATGCCAATTGGCTCGCTCTATACATGTGATACAGAATAAGATGTTCTGCAATTTATATCACGTCCTGTTTCGGTACACTACGGGAATAACCAGATAGGCCGACGGCCTTTTTATACGCTGATGGCAAAATGTCTGGACCGTTGGCGTAGCTTGATGGGCCGTCGGCCCAGTTTTGTCATTGGTATAGAATAAAAAGGCCGACGGCAGTCAAGTTTCACACCTATGTCGACGGCAAGCTATTTTTCTTTTTTTACCACATTAATCTTAGAAAAATCATAACTAAATCATTTAAATTCAGAAAAATACATATAATATATCAAAATTTGCAGAAAAATAAGATCTATCTATATAAACTCAAATATTACATTTTTCCATAAAATATATAAAAATACAAATATACTTTCTATAATATATTTTCATTTTCCGAGTGCAAAAACGGGGTGTTTTGTGAAGGAACCACCAAATGAAAGTTTCAAAATGATACTACCCCATTTTTCAAAAACAGTAGACCATCTTGAATGGACAATTTCCCAACCCGGATATCTCAAAAGTTTTCGTCCACCCCTCGTGAAATAAATAAATTCCTACCGAATCAGCGGCAAATGAGTTAGATTCGAAGTACAAGTACATGATATGATGCTCATAAATTTTTGCAAAAATCATTTTTAGATTCACAATATGCTATTTTATCATAGATCTAATGCAAGTTTAGTGAGGTTCAGCCCCTAGCTAAAAATCTTCATGCCCCTCGATTTAGAAAGTTTGACGATAGTTTGAAATAGACATAAAAATTTCAAAAACGATCGAAACAATGCAAAACCTTCGCGTGGTGTCATATTATGTGACATAGTTGCATGGAAAAATACCAAACTTGGTATATTCATTGTGTCTCAAAAATACCTTCACAAAATGACCTATCTCAATCGAGGTTTTCTGAATTTCATGTCAAATGACCAATGTTATTGCTAGAATCGCGGTATAGTTTGTGATAATGTTCACATATTATGCACGCATGTGTATCATGGGATTGCGACAGAAGGAAGTTTTCCTTTTTGTTGCACCGAAAAGCCATTTTTTATTTTCCGAGCGCAAAAATGAGGTTTTTGTTAAGCAACCACCAAATGAAAGTGTCAAAATGATAATACCATATTTTTCAAAAATACTAGACCATATTAAATGTACAATTTCCCAACCTGGATATCTCAAACCTTTCCGTCCACATCTCGTGAAAAAAAGACAAATTCCTACCGAATCGGTAGGAAATGAGTTAGATTTGAACTACAGGTACATGATATGATGCTCATGATTTTTTTGAAAAAAATCATTTTTAGGTTCACAATATGCTATTTCATCAGAGGTCTAATGCAAGTTTAGTGAGGCTCAACCCCGAGCTAAGAATCTTCATGCCCCTCAATTTAGAAAGTTTGATGATAGTTTGAAACGGACATAAAAAATTTAAAAACGATCGAAACAATGCAAAACCTTCGCGTGGTGTCATATTATGTGACATAGTTTCATGGAAAAATAGCAAGCTTGGTATATTCATTGTGTCTCAAAAAAACCTTCACAAAATGATCTATCTCAATCGAGGTTTTCTAAATTTCAGGTCAAATAACCAATGTTATTGCTATAATTGTGGTATAGTTTGCGATAATGTGCCCATATTGTGCACGCATGTGTATCATGGGATGGCAAACAATGTTGCAGGAGGAAGTTTTCCTTTTCGTCGCACCAAAAAACATTTTTTATTTTCCGAGTGCAAAAAATGGGGTGTTTTGTTAAGCAACCACCAAATGAAAGTTTCAAAATGATAATACCATATTTTTCAAAAATAATAGACCATATTGAATGGAAAATTTTCCAAACCGGGTATCTCAAACCTTTCCGTCCACCCCTCATAAAAAAGACAAATTCCTGCCAAATCGGTAGGAAATGAGTTATATTTGAACTACAGGTACATGATATGATGCTCATGATTTTTTGCAAAAATCATTTTTAGGTTCACAATATGCTATTTCATCAAAGATCTAATGCAAGTTTAGTGAGGCTCAGCCCCGAGCTAAGAATCTTCATGCCCCTCGATTTAGAAAGTTTGACGATAGTTTGAAACGGGCATAAAAAATTAAAAAACGATCAAAATAATGCAAAACCTTCGCGTTGTGTCATATTATGTGACATAGTTGCACCGAAAAATACCAAACTTGGTATATTCATTGTGTCTCAAAAAAACCTTCACAAAATGACCTATCTCAATCGAGGTTTTCTGAATTGTAGGTCAAATGACCAATGTTATTGCTACAATCTTGGTATAGTTTGCGATAATGTGCCCATATTGTGCACGCATGTGTATCATGGGATTGAGAACAATGTTGTAGGAGGAAGTTTTCCTTTTCGTCGCACCGAAAATCCATTTTTTATTTTCTGAGTGCAAAAAGGGGTATTTTGTTAAGAAACCACCAAATGAAAGTTTCAAAACGATAATACCACATTTTTCAAAAATACTAGACCATATTGAATGGAAAATTTTCCAACCTAGGTATCTTAAACCTTTTCGTGCACCTCTCGTGAAAAAGACAAATTCCTGCCGAATCAGTAGGAAATGAGTTAGATTTGAACTACAGATACATGATATGATGCTCATAATTTTTTACAAAAATTATTTTTAGGTTCACAATATGCTATTTCATCAGAGATCTAATGCAAGCTTAGGATGCTCAGCCCCGAGCTAAGAATCTTCATACCCCTCAATTTTAAAAAATTGACGATAGTTGGAAACGGGCATAAAAAATTCAAAACGATTTAAACAATGCAGAACCTTCGCGTCGTGTTATATTTTGTGAGATATTTGCATGGAAAAAAACCAAACTTGGTATATTCATTGTCTCAAGAAACCCTTCACAAAATGACCTATCTCAATCGAGGTTTTCTAGATTTTTAGGTGAAATGACCAATGTTATTGCTAGAAATCATTGTATAGTTTGCGATATGTGCCCATATTGTGCACACATGTGTATCATAGGATGGTGAACAATTTTGCAGGTGGAAGTTTTCCTTTTCGTCGCACAGAAAAGCCATTTTCTATTTTCCGAGCGCCAAAAACGGAGCGTTTTGTGAAGCAACCACCAAATGGCTAAGTCAAAATGCTACCACCCTATTTTTCAAAAATACTAGACCACATTACATGGAGAATGTCCCAATCGGAAGAGTTCGAACATTCCCGTTCACCCCTGGTGAAAAAGACAAATTCCTGTCGAATCGGTAAGAAGTGGGTCAGATTTGAACTACATGTACATTATCTGATGCTCATGATTTTTTGCAAAAATCAATTTTAGACTCACAACATTATATTTCATTAGAGATCCACTTCAAGTTTTGTTTTTCGTCGCACCAATAAGCCATTTTTTTTCCGAGTGCAAAAATGGTGTTTCATGAATCCTAACATAGTGTCGGTTGTTCTAGTGTTAACAAGATACAATACATAATTAAATATATGATACAGATGTCATATTTGGATTCATCTTATTTTTTGATCGATTTAGATATATTATTTGTCGAATTACGATTTACGGATTTGTAGTTGTGAATTATTCAATATTAAATGCAAAAAGGAAAAATAAATAAAATTTGTTTTGTTTTAATTTGAATTCAAGATTATTATTATTTATTCATTGTTGTTTACTTAAATAAATGTTTGAAATTTTAAAAATAAAGGCGTGTGATACCATCGTCCAAGGGTTAATAGGATTGATATGGTAATATTATTAGTAAGGACTAATTTCCTGATTGGAAGCTCATTTGAAAGGAACATAGAAGTTAAGCGTGCTAGGGCGGGAGTAGTGCTAGGATGGGTGACCGATGGAAAATTTTGACCATTAGTATAATTTAGCCGAAAATTAATTATACTTAGAGTTAAAAAATGCTTGTGAGATTAACGAGTCAAATAATTAAAAAAATGCTTGTGAGATTAATAATTCAAAACAAAAGCAAAAAAATTTGGAAAAAATATTCAAAAAAATATTGAAAAATATAGGCTGAAGACAATGTCGGTGGTAGCTCGACCAATCCTCTAGGTCGACGAAATACTGGTCAAGATAGCCGCCGCCAGGCAACGGTCACAACCGTGTGATGTGGACCCCACATCCTTTACACCGACGGTATCCTCTACGCCGACGGGCAAACCGACTATGTCTACAGGTTCCTACACCGACGGTCATATGCCGACGGCAATCGTCGGCGTAGCCTAAGCCGAAGGCAATCAGTGGCTACGCCGACGGGGTCTCGCCTGGCCTATTTCCTATAGTGGTATGCTAGGAAACTTATATTTGCTGCAGCTTCTATAAGCAAACAAAATCGTCCATTATCTGATTTTATATGAATAAGAGCCTCCAAAACTAGGACCCAGGTACGCTGAGAACAGAAGATATATTGGAGAGGCCTCCTTTTTTTCAAAAGAGAGGCTTAACTCACTAGTGGAAACGAGGCCTTTGGTTGAGGACGGAAATGGGCTTTAACACCGGTTCTTCTACGAACCGGTGTTAAAGGGGGCGCCCGTACCAGCGTGGTCCAGAGAGCAAAAAGGTGCACCCCCTTTAACACCGGTTCGAGCCACGAACCGGTGTTAAAGGTCCTGCACCAGTGGCCCACACAGCCCCCTTTAACTCTGGTTCGTGGCTTGAACCGGTGTTAAAGGGGGTGCGCCTATATAACAGACCACAGCCCACACCCCTCTCTCTCTCTCATTTTTTCACTCTCTCATTTTGGAGCTTAGCAAGAGGGTGATAGGTGTGCTAGTTTGTGTTTTTTTCTTATGCACAAGAGGTGTTCGGTGAAATGCCCGAGAGCTCGAATTAAGTTTACCCGTTGCTCTTTCCTTCTCGGTCGAGGTTGGCAACTTTATCCTTTCATGTGTCATTTTTGTACTGTATAAGTGGTCATCTCCCTATTAAGTTTTGATATAGAACTATATAATGCAGATGAACCGGCAATGGATGTACGGTGACCGACGCACTTCCGAGTACATTACGGGCCTCCAAAATTTCATTGTTGTGGCTAATGCAAACCGTGGTCACAATGGTTTTATGTGCTATCCGTGTGTTCACTGTCAGAACAAGAAAGACTACTCAAATACCAGAACCATTCACGCCCACTTGCTTCGATCCGGTTTCATGTCCAGCTATAATTGTTGGACCAAGCACGGAGAAAAAGGGGTTGTGATGGAAGACAACGAAGAAGCAGAGGATGATGACAACTATCATAATATGTATCCTGCATACGATGATACTCCAACGGGGGTAGATAATGAAGATCAAGAGGCAGCAGATGAGCCTGCTGATGACAATCTTGGTCGGGCCATTACTGATGCAAAGGAAGAATGTGAAACTGAAAAGGAGAAGGAGAAGCTGGAGCAGATGTTAAAGGATCACAAAACATTGTTGTACCCAACTTGCGAAGATGGCCACAAAAAGCTAGGTACCACACTGGATTTGCTGCAATGGAAGGCAGAGAACGGTGTGACTGACAACGCATTTTCAAAGTTGTTGGTAAAAATGAAGAATCCGCTTTCAAGAAATAATGAATTGCCCGACAGTACATACCAAGCAAAGAAGGTTGTCTGCCCTCTAAGATTAGACGTGCAGAAGATACATGCCTGGATTAATGACTACATCCTCTACCGTGGTGAGAAGTACAAGAATTTGGATGCATGCCCGGTATGCACTGCACTGCGGTATAAGATCAGACGAGACGACTCTGGTGATGTTGAGGGCGAGTCCCCTAGAAAGAAGGTTCCTGCCAAGGTTATATGGTATGCTCCTATAATACCACGGTTAAAACGTCTCTTCAGAAATAAAGAGCATGGCAATTTGTTGCGATGGAATATGAAAGACCGTAAGAAAGACGCGATGTTGAGACACCCCGCTGATGGGTCACAGTGGAGAAAAGTCGAGCGATACCCGGATTTCTCACGTGACGCAAGGAACTTAAGGTTTGGTCTAAGTACAGATGGCATGAATCCTTTTGGTGAGAAGAGCTGTAGTCACAGCACCTGGCCTGTTACTCTATGTATCTATAACCTTCATCCTTGGTTGTTCATAAAGAGGAAGTTCATTATGATGCCAGTGCTCATCTAAGGCCCGAGGCAACCCGTCAACGACATTAATGTGTACCAAAGGCCATTAGTTGAAGAACTTTTACTGTTGTGGGCCAAACCAGGTGTACATATGTGGGATGAGCCAACCTCGGGGACTACACCCAGTGGACGCTCTCTCACGCACCCACAAACTCAAGTCAAGGTAGCCAAAAGAGCTTCGACCCGGCTGGCTGCCCCAGCCGGCCCGAACCTCGGGGACTACACCCAGTGGACGCGCTCCCGCGCACCCACGAACTCAAGTCAAGGTAGCCAAAAGAGCTTCGACCCGGCTGGCTACCCTAGCCGGCCCGAACCTCAGGGACTACACCAAGTGGACGCGCTCCCGCGTACCCATGAACTCAAGTCAAGGTAGCCAAAAGAGCTTCGACCCGGCTGGCTACCCCAGCCGGCCCGAACCTCGGGGACTACACCCAGTGGACGCGCTCTCGCGCACCCACGAACTCAAGTCAAGGTAGCCAAACACTACTAGGAAAACAACTATAGGTAATCAGGACATCCGTGGCTCACATGGTTGAAGTGCCCCACGGCTAAAACAGGCGTGGCTCACCTGTGGGCAGTGCCCTACTAGTAACTAGAACAACCGTGGCGCACATGACTATAGTGCGCCACATATGTGTGTGGGCAGGCCTGCGGCTACACGCCAAACATCTCAGCGCGCACTATAGTCATGTGCGCCACGGTTGGTAGGGTCATCGTGGCGACGTGTGCTGGTGCGCCACGCCTAAGCGCATGCCCCTCGCTCAAACGGCCACAAACTTCTGTGGCGCACTCGGCCTAGTGCGCCACAGGGAGTAGGAGCATCTGTGGCGCACATGGAGTAGTGCGCCACAGATGTTTGTACTCCCTGTGGCGCACTAGGGCCGTGTTCGATGGAGAAAACGTGGAGACCTGTTCGATGGCAAATCAGAGACCCGAGGAATCCCAGAGCGTAGGAGCAGCGAAGAAGTGGAAGAGTTGCTGAAAAACTGGAAAGATTGTCCTAAGCCTGGAAAGAAGCGAAAGAGGCAGCAACAAGACAAGCCGCTGATGAAGGTATGGAAAACAAGGTCTGTTTTCTGGGAGTTGCCATACTGGAAGTTTCTCCACACGCCTCATAGCCTCGACATCATGCATATCACGAAAAACGTAGCGAGTCCGGTCGCCACCATAATCAACATGCCGAGGACGAAAGATGGTCCGAAAGGCACGACCTGATATGCTTGGGTATCCGGAAGGAGCTTCACGGAGGACGCACTACTCCTGATGACGATCAGGAAGATGACGATGATCATGAGTCGGAGACGACACAAGGTCGTCGGAAGGGTAAAAAGTTCAAGAAGAACGAATATTACTGCCCTCCTTCTTGCTTCACTCTAAGCCAGGATGAGATCAAACAGTTTTTCAAGTGCCTTCTAGGAGTCAAATTTCCTTACGGCTACACGGGCAAGATAAGCAGATACCTAGACGAGGCGAAGCAGAGGTTCAGTGGCATGAAGTCTCACGACTGTGCCGTGCTAATGACGCAGGTACTTCCGGTCGCACTAAGAGGGATAATGGACGAGCACGTCCGTGAAACGTTATTTGGCCTATGCAAGTTTTTCGACGTCATCTCTAGGAAGTCGATTGGCTTGAATCAGCTCGGAAGGCTACAGGAGGAGATCGTGGTGATACTATGTGAGCTTGAGGTCTACTTCCCACCCGCATTCTTCGACATTATGGTGCATCTGCTAGTCCATGTCGTGGAGGACATCGTACAACTCGGGCCGATGTTCCTCCGCAGCATGATGGCGTTCGAAAGGATGAACGGGCACATCAAAGGATACGTCATACAGGTCCCGTCCAGATGGAAGCATAGCCAAGGGCTTTACGGCAAGAGTGCATCTCTTTACGCACGAATTATCTAGACATCGAGAACCATCGGTCTTCCCGCCAGTACACCTTGGCAAGCTCGACGGATCTGGTCACCGAGAGGGTCGCCGACATCGCATGCAGACTTCAATTTTCAACGCGCAGACTTTAATCGAGCAAACCTCGTCGCTACAGCATTTAGAACTGGTCGATCCTTGGGCATGTAAGCACAAAAGGTTAATCGAGAAGAAGTACAAGGACCGGGCATACAGAGGACGAGGGATAAATAATCAAAGAGCACAACTCAGATTTCACGCGTTGGTTTAGGCAGACGCCCTTGATAATCCCCGCCGCATTCTTCCGACACGGAAAAGATCATATTCACCTTGTCGCAGGACCGATGCAAAACCTGGTGACCTATCAGCGTATGATATCAACGGCTACACATTCTACACGGAGGAAAAGGACAACAAGTGTGATTATCGAACTCAGCGTAACGCCGAATTCTACACCGATGACAACGTGAAGGAAAGATTCTACGAAAGAATCGAGGAGATCCGGGAGCTCGACTCATGTGGAGAAAAGGTGCCGATGTTACGTGTCGATGGGCAAAGAGCGTCGAAAGAGAAGACCGTATTTCACAACCATGGTTATACCCGGCAGCCAAATCCAAGGTCACGGCAAACGTGGCGAAAAATGAACCGTGGGTACTGGCTACCAAAGTGGACCAATGTTTTTTCATTACCGACCCGACAAAGCCTAGCCGTGTTGTCGTGAGGAGAGGAAAAAGAAACATCATCGGAATGGATGGAGTCGCCAACGAGCAAGACTTCGACCAGTACAGCGATCCAAAGATTGAAGATGACGACGACTACGATGCAGCAACATACATCACAAGAAGAAAAAGGACAACCCTACCCAAAAAAGGTAGCCCGTTCGAAAGAAGAAACATTAAAGTGCTGGGGATAAATTATTCAACCGTGAAAAAGAAGGGAAAAAAGATTGTAAAACGCTAGCTCAAAAAATATTGGAAAACGCGTGGTCGAAAAAGATTGTAATATTCATGGACAAAGTATTATGAAATTTAGTTATACTTTGAATCATATTTGTAACACTTTTATGACATATATCACTACTTTTGGGCATTTTTGGAATATTTAAAAGTATTTTAAAAACAAAACAAAACTTGTATGGCATATATCACCAATTTTGGGCATTTTTTGGAACATTTAAAAATATTTTTAAAATAAAAATAAAAAAGGTGGGCACCAGGATTCGAACCTAGGTGCTCACAGGTTTATAGAATAAAGGAGTGGCTGGAACCAGTGGGATAAGGTGAGCTAGTGGTAACTATCGGGGTGGCAGCCCTCTTATCAGCTAGTCCTACCCACTTAGGCGTAGCGCACCCTGGCCAAGTGCGCTACGGATAACCGTAGCGCACTTGGCCAGGGTGCGCTACGCCTAAGTGGGTAGGACTAGTTGAGCCACGCCCTCCCCATCGTCCTCAGACACAGCTAGATCGTCTAAGTCCCTCCCCGCATCGTCCCCATCCCCATCGACGACGCGCCGCTGCATCCCAGGAGGAGGAGGCCGCCGCATCCCAGGAGGAGGAGGAGGCCGCCACGCTAGGAGGAGGAGGAGGCCGCCTTGCCCACGCGGCGGTTGGTGGCGGCGAGGTTCCTGCATCATCGGCTCGTCGTCCTCATCGTCGGCTCGTCGTCCTCGTTACCTCGTCCGCCAGCCCTCGTCGTCCTCATCTTAGAGGTGAGTGTCGCCCCTCCCCTCTCTCCTTCTCTTCCTCTCTCCTCGAGCAATGGTTAGGGTTAGCACCTGATGATTCAATTGATGCCTCTGATGGTTAGGGTTAGCAATGGTTAGGGTTAGGGTTAGCACCTGATGGAATTGACATTTTTTCCTAATGATTGGTGGTTGTCTGACAAAATGAGATGGCCATGGGAGTTCAGAGAAGTCCATGGGAATTTTCTGTCACAAAAACGAGCAAACATGGGAATCTAGCAAAGCACATGTAGGTGTCCCTGGCTGGCTAGATCGGTAACACAACATGAACATTTGGCTAGATCAGTAACAAAAATGAAGAACTAAACAGGTACCAAGTAGCTAAGAATTGACATTATGTTTGACAGTTAGCTTACAGTGATCTTCCACTGTGTTAGATAAATCTTGATGGTCGATTGGATGTTAGATAAAATTTGGCCTAACATGTTACTTTCATCATACAGTGGGCATACTGTTATCTTTCACAAGTAGATAAATGACCCATGATCTAAGACATGTTACTGTCGAGGCAATGTAGATGCTAGTGTCATAAAATTTGGAGCTTTGGGTTCTACTTGGCCAAATTTAGAAATCTAGAGCTTTGGGTTCTACTTAGGGAAGGGGAATTGGGAAACAATGGCTCATCTGCTCATGTAGCTCTAGATTTTAATTGTTGGTGCTTAATCATCACTTGATGTTGCCATTGCCGTCGTGTTTGTATGAGGTCTCAGTCAGATGTAGTTAAGTCTGGATGCAGTAGTTTGCTCCTCTACTAGTCAAGCACATGCCAAGGTTAAGAGTAGCAAGCTGAAGGTTAGGGTCCTGAGTTTATTCTGTGTAGCAAGCTTCAGGTTAGGTTCAGAGTAGCAAGATTCAGGTTAGAGGTTTAGGTTAGGTTCTTCTATTGTATATATGCTTGATAAAATAATTAGGCCCAGTGTATGTGGTCTGGAATAGCCTGGTTCAGCTGCATTGATTGGGCAGTGGTGACAGGTTTTAGGTGATGCCGGTTTATGGTTTGGAAGCATGGTGTGTGAATTGGTGCACTAAACTTGTTTTCCTGGGATATTAGCTCGTTTGCCACCACTATAATTGGGTCATCATGAAATAGTGGAACTTACGAAATAGGGGTCATCACCATAATGCAGTTAGAAGTACAGCAGTAGCACTGATGCAGTTAGAAGTAATTTGACATATATAAAATTGACACTGGGGCCACATGATGCTTCACCATAAATACACTCTGTGATGTCTGATTAAGCCCAGCCCCAAGTACAAAGATGGCTGTTCAGGAGGAAACTCCTCCATAGTTGGGCAGTCAATAAAATCATGAGTATTTTACTTACATGAGTGATCATGCAAATTATGAATAGTATGGTTTTAGTACTGATCCTGGTGATGGTCTAGTAGTGCTGAAAAGGCACTACTGCAAACAATATGTTGCAGTGAATATATAAAATGAATATGTGCTGAACCAAATGTGTGAATATAAACTTGTATTTGCTTCTTTGTCGCGGTTGTGTATTTGCTTGCTGTCATATTTATTATCATATAAACTTGTATTTGCTTGATGTCATATAATGACAGGTGCTATATATAATCTGCACGTATTTTCTTGATGTTATCAATGACAGTTGATATAATCTGTGGTGATATAATTGTAGCACTTGAAATTGTGCTTGTGCTTGTATATGAAGAACTTTATTATGTGTGTATGCAGGTTCTTGTATGAAACGAGTCCCGATTTTTGCCGGAATGTTGATTAACTTCCGTTTCGGCAGAAATCGGGCACTCCTAGTTTAAGAAAATTAGCAAAGGTCATGCCGGATTTTTCCGTGCATTTAACCAATTATTTGTTTTTTATTAGTGCAAAGATGTGTGACAACGACGAGGCTGTATGTTCTAAGCGCATCAGCGCTGAAGGAGAACTCAGACCTCCGAATAAACAATTAACATTCTGGGAGGCGGCCCAGCGGCTAGAAGACGATGAAGAATACCATCCCCAGGAGAGCAAGGATGATGAGATGGAAGACGCGGAGGAAGAAGCTGAAGGAACAGCGGACGATGAAACCACTGATGGCGGCGAGGGCACAGGGAGTGGTAGCAACCCTCCTAAGAAGAAGAAGAAGCCGAAGGACCGGCGCCCGAACACGGTCGGCACGGTGTGGAGGAAATTACCAAGTGAGCCCATCGGGGTTCCTTTGGAGCCCTCCTTGTCGTCAAAGGTACGGTGGGCAAGTGGCGGCGATCACCCGGACAACCATCTCGATCAACACCGAGAATCTCCGGCATAAAGATAATGGCTACTTGTGCACACACCTCTTCGAGAAGCTGCACGCAAGATACAAGATCCCCGCTAAGTATCGAACACAAATTATCATGGGAACGTAAACAAATCCGCCTCACAAAGATGAGCACCGCCCGCCACCGGAGAACCCGGATAAAGAAGAAGATCTATAAAGAAGGCAAAAGTCTCGAGGAGATCCGGAAGATTGACCCGCAGATCACCAAGATCAGTTCCGGAGTTCAAGGAGAGGTGTGAATCAAAGAGCCTCGCCAATAGTAATCGGGAAAGGTGCCGCAGCGATGAATATAGGTCATCACCATCTCGGATCTGGTGGATACAGAACCGCGGAGGCCAAATGGAATAAGGAGGACGAAGAGTATAGATCCAAGGGATAGAAAACCCTTTGCTATAAATTCGAACCCGGGTTCGAAACTTCATCAGGCCGTTACCATGTGGACCCAAAACCAAACAACTCACCGCGGATCCTGCGGTGAAGGAATTCGAGGAAATTGTGGTAAGTATAATCTAATTATCATGGATCAACACGATTGCAATCTAATCGATGATCTAAATGATTCACCGTTACTTCTTCCGCAGGAGGAGGAAATTGTTGCTAGTCATGGATCCTGGGTTCCTCATCCTGTGGTCGACGGCCACCCGTGGGATAACCCTTTAACAGTATGGCGAACCGCCAAGAAAATAGAGCGATTACGAAGTTGCCGGCTGGCCGTCTGGCCGGACTCGGGGGTAAGAATTGGGTGGATCATTTTGGTCCACCGCCGAGGACGCATGTGGCGCCGGCGGGAAGGAGCGAGGAGGAAAACAGAGGTTCAAGAACTTAAGGCACAAGTGGCGGATCCCGCAGATCGTCCAAGACAACCTGGCAATCACCCTTACGTCCTTCCTGCCTACCTTGGTGGAGTCAATAGCGAACTGGAGTGCGGGTGGTCGAGTAGGGCCGTGCCCGATTCCAAGCATGGTCAGCAGCCACTCGAACAACGCGGCGCCGACGAGCACCGCTAGCACCGCGGCGCCGCAAGTGTTGGTGACTCCCCCTGCCATCACCGCGGCGCCGGAGTACATGTTGGTGCCCACCTTGCCATCGCCAAGGCGGCACCGGAGCTCCAAGCACCCGTAGGGGAGAATACACCGCGCCAGCACCGCGCCATCAAGCAGCCCTTCCGCTCTTGCACGCCCGTCGCCAGATGCGGTGCGTCAACATTAGCCGATCTCGACGCCATCACGGTAAACAAATTGCTTTAATTACCGCCTTTCATGCCATCTATATATTACTCTTGTGGCATCTCGCTCGACGACGCCGCATACATGTTTTCTGCAGACGGATGTTCCTTGCACTCTCTTATGCTACGTGAACAACGAGTGAGGATGTTGCCAAGGGTACCATCGTTCAACCTTGCAGCGCACGTTCCACTCAAAACCGATGCGAGATAGCGTGCATGGGTTAAAATTAGTCGGTGCTAAGGGGCTGCGACGACTGAACCTCCCATTCAACCCCGGAGCGGATGAAGAAGATTAATGCGTCCTCGGTTGCTTCGCTTGTTCTTGCTATGGCCAAAGAGCATGATCCGTTTGGGGACGGGGCCATCACGCCACAGACAACAAGACCGCTGTCGTGCCGGCGACAAGCGGTGGCAAGGCCGCCCTCGCCGTCACCTCCACGCGGTGGGTCGGATGATCATGTTGATGATATGCACATGGCCAGGATCCGCCGAGGACGAAAGACTGGAATGATCACTTTTCAGCACGGTTTGGCAACGAAGAAGACCTAGCTGGTGGCCCCACAGAGAAAGCCACTATCACCAAGCGTCTGTTTGGTTCTCAGGAGACGCCTCCAGCTTGCGCCTTTACAGAGCCAGCTGATACAACCAACCGGCCCTTTATTCTAAGCCCGGCCACACTACATAGGGCGGCCGGCGCTCGATGCGGTGCCCGCTCTCCAAAAGGAAAAAAGGGCAGGAAAAGAAAATCTAGCAGCTCGAGCCAGCCGGTGGCGTCAACAACTGCGAATCCGATCAGGTTTCGGGACGGGCCACCAAGACCCGAGGGTATTATGTGGAGGATTCATGTGGAAAGGTGAGCCCATGCTACCTAAGAATTTGCGGAAGCTCGCCAGTTCGGAACTGCAGAGTGTGCATGACGGCGTGCTGATGATAGAGAGACGCCTTCTATCGGAGAAAGATCCCTCGCACCCGGTATTCGTGGTTAAGGTGCCACCAGGCTTGGGCTTCGTCGACACTGCCCCCGCGGATCTGTTCTTCCTGCGGTTCGAGGACATCTTCAATATGTTCCACCTATACCCGCTGCACTATACCATGGTCCGTCTCTTTTCTCTCAGCCTGGCCACGCAGATCATTAGAGAGAACACACCGGGCATCGCTATAGTGGACCCCTACTACATGCGTGACAGCTGCTTGGGTTCCCCCGCCGAACGACGTATCGTGGCCTCGTACCTAAAAAGAATCCTCGTGGCGAACAAGACAAAGGAATACATTCTCGTGCCTTACTTTCCCGAGTAAGTCGTTATTCAGTCGCCACCGTCGATTGGCTTTATTAGATCATCATCATTCTTTTTTCAACACATTCCATTTGAATTTTTTGCGCAGAGATGAACACTGCACGCTCATCTCCTTATCGCCGAAGCATTCCCACGCCACGTATTTCGACTCGGGGAGTCTAGAAAAGAAGAAAAACTACGACAAGATCAAGAAAGTTCTGGATGATGCTCTCACTGGCTTTGCCTCGACGGAAGGCACCAGCTTCGTGCGTAAGAAGGTCAAGTTCGGCACGCCTTCAACCACGTATGAGTCCCTGCGTGAAGCAGCCGGAAAACAATAAGAAGGAAGCCTACTATGCACTCCATCACATGAGGGCGTTCCTACTTGACCATCAGAATTCTACGCTGCCAGATCATCTCAAACAGTGGGCCGAAGCAAAGGCCAAGATCAATGATTCGAATATTAGACAAGAGATGTATCGCATCCAGCAGCAGTTTGGGGCAATCATCTTTCGTGATGTCATGACTTCGGGGGGGATCTTCTACGGAGGAAATATCCCGAATAACCGTGACATAGAAGATCGCCTAGAGATGCAGGGTGACTATAGGAAGTTCATGACGAGACAGGGCGTCCTCCCGTTCCCTAAGCCGAGCCAGAAGGCTTGATGTTGGCCTAGTTGTAGTTGCAAACTATAGATGACCTTTGTGTGTGTGTGTGTGGACGACAAGTGTACTTATCTTATTAGGTTTATGAATCACCGCTTACTTATTTTGCTTATTATTATTATATATCAATCAATGCTTGGTTTTTTTGCTTACTCTTTGGTTTTTTTGCTTACTCTTTGGTTCTCGGACGACAAGTGTGAGTTATTTTTGTCTTTTTCGAGAATATGCCGATGATTGAAATTTCGTGGCACAATATATATGTGAATGTGCTATGACGGGATTGTTAGCCTTGTGATATGCACAAGTCCAGGAATTGTGCATCCTACTTGGCTAACAGTCCCGTCATAAGCATATTCCTGTGTCCAACGACCTAGCTAGTTATATATGAGGCATTCTTTTCGAGTTATTTTTGTCTTTTTCGAGAATATGCCGATGATTGAAATGTCGTGGCACAATATATATGTGAATGTGCTATGACGGGATTGTTAGCCTTGTGATATGCACAAGTCCAGGAATTGTGCATCCTACTTGGCTAACAGTCCCGTCATAAGCATATTCCTGTGTCCAACAACCTAGTTATATATGAGGCATGCTTTTCGAGTTATTTTTGTCTTTTTCGAGAATATGCCGATGATTGAAATGTCGTGGCACAATATATATGTGAATGTGCTATGACGGGATTGTTAGCCTTGTGATATGCACAAGTCCAGGAATTGTGCATCCTACTTGGCTAACACGACGGTCATCAGCTTTTTCCTGTGTCCAACAACCTAGTTATATATGAGGCATGCTTTTTGAGTTTGCTCTTTTTGATTTAAGAGTACTTTCTATAAGTGTATCTTCATATGCGACTTTAATTATACATGTTTTTTCAATCACCGGTTAGTTATTATTGTCAACTTGTAGATGACGTGGTACGTCGTGTACAAGGGACGGGTTCCCGGAGTCTACGATGATTGGGAAGACTGCCGGAGACAGGTGCACCGTTTCAGCGGCAATAGCTACAAAGGGTACAACACTATGGCGGAGGCGGAAGCTAGATACACGCGCTATCTAGCGGTAGTTAGGACAAGGAACCGGATGAAGACCTACACCTTCATCGCGTCGGTGATCATGCTTATCTTCTTTGGTTATTTATCCCGCGTTTGTGTCTAGCTAGCTAGTTTAGATGTCTAGGCGAGATTCCGAGCTCTAACTTGTTCGATCGACACATGTATTCGCATGTCACCAACTACTACTTTGTAACATGATCAAAACAATGTAACTTAGACTATGTATTCATGTATGAGACTTATCTATATGTATTTGTTTCAATCTTGTTTTTCATATTGAGTATTTATATATATAATTGTATATCTTGTATCTGTGTGTGTATATCTGATGTAATATTGTATATAATCTGTATTGCATATAATCTGGCTTGGAAATTAAAAAAAAAACAAAAAATACATCTGTGGCGCACATGGTCTACCTTCTGTGGCGCACTACACCTAAAGCGCACCATGGATGTTTAGTGGCGCACTAGGTAGTGCGCCACAGAAGATCCAAGGGGTAACGCACCATGCCAAACTTCTGTGGCGCACTAGGAGGTGCGCTACGCCTATCTCTACACAACCGCAAGATTAGGCGCCACGGAGAGATAGCCAGAAGCAAGGCCCGTGGCGCACTGCAGGTGCACCACAGATGATGGTTTCAGGTGCGCCACTAAAGGCCGTTTTCCTAGTAGTGAAAAGAGCTTCGACCCGGCTGGCTACCCCAGCCGGCCCGATCCTGCGGGACTACACCCAGTGGACGCGCTCCCGCGCACCCACAAACTCAAGTCAAGGTAGCCAAAAGAGCTTCGACCCGGCTGGCTACCCCAGTCGGCCCAAACCTCGGGGACTACACCCAGTTAACGCGCTCCCGCGCACCCACGAACTTAAGTTAAGTTGGCCAAAAGAGCTTCGACCCCGCTGGCTACCCCAGCCGGCCTGAACCTCGAGGACTACACCCAGTGGACCCGCTCCCGCGCACTCACAAACTCAAGCGAGGACAGCAAAAGAGCTTGAACCCGGCTGGCTATCCCAGCCGGCCCAAGCATAAAAGACCGCAAATGATAGAGATATAAACAAAGAAGCACCAAAGATAAGCAAAAGGCACCAAGCCATAAAGCGGAGCACGAAGGCTCCGCGCAGATTCAGAGTTCGGCGACAAAAGTCAGCCAAGATGTAGCACCAACAAAATAACAAGTTTCACAAGTACACCCGGCATTCCGGGGATCACAAAATAACAAGTTTCACAAGCGGAGCACGAATCCATGAAACTTGTTATTTTGTTGGTGCTACATTTTGGCTGACTTTTGTCGCCGAACTCTGAATCTGCGCGGAGCCTTCGTGCTCTGCTTTATGGCTTGGTGCCTTTTGCTTATCCTTGGTGCTTCTTTGTTTATATCTCTGTCATTTGCGGTCTTTTATGCTCGGGCCGGATGGGATAGCCTGCAGGGTTGAAGCTCTTTTCCGTCCTGACTTGAGTTTGTGAGTGCGCGGGAGCGCGTCCACTGGGTGTAGTCTCCGAGGTTCGGGCCGGATGGGGTAGCCAGCGGGGTCGAAGCTCTTTTGGCCAACTTAACTTGAGTTCGTGGGTGCACGGGAGCGCGTCCACTGGGTGTAGTCGCCGAGGTTTGGGCCGGATGGGGTAGCCAGCCGGGTCGAAGCTCTTTTGGCTACCTTGACTTGAGTTTGTGGGTGCGCGGGAGTGCGTCCACTGGGTGTAGTCCTCGAGGTTCGGACCGGCTGGGGTAGCCAGCCGGGTCGAAGCTCTTTTGGCTACCTTGACTTGAGTTCGTGGATGCACAAGAGCGCGTCCACTGGGTGTAGTCCCCGAGGTTTAGGCCGGCTGGGGTGGCCAGCCGGGTCAAAGCTCTTTTGGCTACCTTGACTTGAGTTCGTGGGTGCACGGGAGCGTGTCCACTGGGTGTAGTCCCCAGGTTCGGGTCGGCTGGGGTAGCCAGCCGGGTCGAAGCTCTTTTAGCTACCTTGACTTGAGTTCATGGGTGCGCGGGAGCGCGTCCACTGGGTGTAGTCCCCGAGGTTCGGGCCGGCTGGGGTAGCCCGCCGGTTCGAAACTCTTTTGGCTACCTTGACTTGAGTTCGTGGGTGCGCGAGAGCGCGTCCACTGGGTGTAGTCCCCAAGGTTCGGGCCGGCTAGGGTAGCCAATCGGGTCGAAGCTCTTTTGGCTACCTTGACTTGAGTTCGTGGGTGCGCGGGAGCGCATCCACTGGTTGTAGTCCCCGAGGTTCGGGCCGGCTGGGGTAGTTAGTCAGGTCGAAGCTCTTTTGGCTACCTTGACTTGAGTTCGTGGGTGCGCGTCCACTAGGTGTAGTCCCCGAGGTTCGGGACGGCTGGGGTAGCCAGCCGGGTCGAAGTTAAGTGTTTTCTTGCTAACGTCTTTACTGAGACAACAAACCAAAAGGGAAATACTATTGCCTTACAACTTCTCGTGAGTGTTATCCTCTCTTGTACACATTCTGTTTCGGCTTACTCGAAGTTAAGTGTAACTGATGATGAGTTATATGTGCGTAGGTTCCACTTTATTCTGCTAGTCATTCAAATTGTTTCAGAAAAAGTCCTTGTCATGGACTCGTTACGAAAAGATCAAGAGCTATGGACAGACTTAAAGAGATGCTCTAGAGGTAATTTCAATCATATTATTGCACTAGATCGACAACTTTCGTGACAACAAATAATTAATTACTCATTTATCCATTTTCTTTGCCGGACAGAGTTTGGAAAAGGTTCACGGTCAGGACCGTGGGTGAATGGTCAGAAGAACTAAAATTTGTAGACCAAAATATAAGTAATACTAGCCAGCTGGGTCTGCGTATCTCTTTGATTCTGCTTTCAATTCCGTTATATCATGCTTTATTGATTATTATTTTGATTGAACTCTCTATTCTCGTAAAGTGCGCGCATCAGGGACCCGGAAATAAATTATGTGGATACCATGTTTACGAGTTCATTCGCAACACGATATGTGCGACGGACCAAGCCGCACTAGAACAACTTAGAGTAAGTAAACAAAGTACACAATATTATTTTATTACCATCAGTTGTGTTGAGTTTTATTCTTATATATATTGACCCCATTCTTCATATATATTTAGATCGAACGGATGCGGGACCAACTCCTACCATTTGAACGCATACTAGCCATTCAAGAGGAATTGGCGGGGTTCATAATTGATGAGGTCGTCACGCCTGGCAGAGAACTCTTTAGATATCCACCAAAATGAACGTGTACGGGATGTTATATTGTATATATGCTTGAACGTGTATGTCTTGTACTTGATGCTTCAACGTGTATGGATAATACTACAATGACGATGTTTTTGTATAATAATAGTTCCTTAATTATTCATGTACTCGTATATACCGACGATGTATGTGTATAACTCTTCCGATCGATTCCCCCTCCCCCCTCCCCGTCTCCGCCGCGCCGCAGAAATACGCCCAGAACGGGGCGGCGGCAGAACTCTGCCGCGGCAGAGATTTATGCCGAACCGGTGTTAAAGGAGGGGGGGGGGGGCTGAGCGCTGCGGCAGCCCCACGTGTGTCACCCTTTAACAGCGGTTCATATAAGAACCGCAAAAGGGGGGCTCTAACACCGAACCCCCAACACCGACTCTGGAACCGCTGTTAGAAGCCTCTACGAACCGATGTTAGAGGCCTACCTGTGCACTAGTGGCTCCAGCCTTTGCATCCAAGGATAAATACAGCTCTTTATTTTTTATTCAAGAAAATGGCTTAGTCCGACAAAATGTCCCATCCGGTAGAGTTAAGGTCTTTCCAGCATTAATATCCTTCATTTCCCAATCTCTACTCTATATTGTTGAAGCTAAATCTGATCTACTCTCAATATCGAGAATGAGCTTTGCATGGGAGTGACGGGAGGATACCTTTGCCAACTTCTATAGCATCGATACTCTATTGCATCCACATGCCTACCAACAGAATGTGCTAACTTTTAATTAAAAGGGCATACATACTCTCGCTCTCCCTCATCCCCTCAATTATCCAATCAACTTCAATCTTTCGCGTTTTAGCACGTCTTGACCTAAAATCGATTATATATGAACCCCCGATCGCGATCTCGTGATGAGGTGGAGCATATATAGTAGGCTGAACATACAAAACAGAGAAATATGTGCATAACTACCAAAGATTGGAGGGGTAAAAATTGTCGGAGTCGCCCCCGGTTACATCTACGACCTCTCCAACATCATCTCTATCGCCTTTATGATGAGAGGGAGTGACAGTAGCTTGATATCTCTCTGTGTACTTGATTGTTTTAGAACCATATGGCTTGTGTATCTCCCAACACAATGTATAATTATCTGGCAGCACCACCATGGGAAGATCATCCAAAGCCAGTGCCAAAGGCCATCTGAACACCACTAAGGCTCATGAGCACAATAAGGTTGACCCTGCTACTCTGTTTACTAGTTAGTGCGCCCTAGGGATCGGAGAGGAGCCTGAGGAGGAGCACGACGGTTGCAGAGGAGACATGCATGAGAGCACGATGACATGCGCTCTTGTGGACGTATCTAAAGTAATAAAAGATACAATTATGTGCTGAGTAGTACTCTATTATTAGAGATGGTCATGATGACCTTCCGTGCAGAAAAATCTCATGAAATCAATTTCTAGCAACCCCAAATAATACTAGTACGCACGTTTATAACAGGTATAGGCTTCATGTGCATATATGATGGGGGACTAGTCGAATGTGCCCGTTTTCTCTGCATATAGTTGAGGACACCTATAGTTAGTGAAAGACAATGCAAGATAGGATCGATGGTGGATGCTACCTGAGAATAGGAATATGGGCGAATAGGAGTGGGAGACATCTGGAAGTGAATTCTTACTGGATAATGAAGAATTCGTGCAGTATGGTACAGTTCCGGAGCCAACGTGGTGTTCTCTAATGGCAAACAGAAGCGGGGCATCTTATACGTGCAGTCTAGACAGCAGTAAGATGGCTTGAACTTGCCCTCCATGTGGACCTTGAACTGAGCACCAATTCTCATCGTCCTGCCTAGAGTGTCGCGGTGATTGCGCGTCGTTCACGTCCACCCGATGAGGGACAAAAATTGGTTTGGGATTTCCCGGGCAAAAGGGGCTCAAAGAAAAAAAGTCATGTACTTGGGTATCATCTCAGCACAATATTTTTAGTCTCTTTTTCGAAGAATTTTTATTGAAATTTTGAGGATCAAAATCCTTCAAAACTTTCGCTCAAACTTTTTAAAACAAACATGCGATCAAGCGAGCATCACGACATTGCAATCATGCCGTTTTCCTACCTAAATCATTTGATAAAATAGGCGGCAAGCCGGCAAAGACCATCACGTGGTTGGCGTCTCCTCCCAACGCGGGGAGGAATCCTCCTTCAAACGCGCTCGGCCATTCTTCGCCTAGGGTAGAGATGGTCCATGGCCAGCCGGTGTTCTCCTTTATCACGCTGGTTAATTCGAACCTAGCATAATTAGAACAAGAAAAACATGGACATTCTCCTGTTCCTAAAGCTCTCAGAGGATCTAGGCGCACGCAAATTTGTCCATAGGTGGGCAAGGGAAACTGGCGTCCCGCGCGTGTCCATTTCAACTGTTCAAGGCGTACGCTTTCATTTCGTACGCTAATTCTACGACATCCATGCTAATCGTGGCCACCGCCGTGCGAACCGTCTAGCCGCCGCCGGTTTGATGGAAAAAGAAAGCAATGCTCATCACGAGACGGCAGCGGCCCCGGAGCCGGCCACGGGCCTCCGGAAGGTCATCTGGGTCCGGCAGATGCTCAACCGCTGGCAATCCACCGCCGCCGACACCGCCGGGAGAGGTTCCGACGCCAGCAGCGCCAGCGGCGAGCCCGACACTGCTACCACCGGCGACAAGAAGCCGCCGCTTCCGGAGAACGACCCGATGACGCCGGGCGCGCCCGCGGACGTGCCGCGCGGGTGCTGCCCGGTGTACGTGGGCGCGGAGAGGCGGCGGTTCGTGGTGCCGACGGCGTACCTCGGGATGCCGGTGTTCCGTCGGCTGCTGGAGAAGGCGGAGGAGGAGTTCGAGTTCGACTACGCCGGCGGCGCGGTCACCATCCCCTGCGACACGGAGGCGTTCAAGTACATCCTCGTCGTCATGGAGAAGCACCAGAAGGGCCTCGTCGTCGTCGACCACGGTACGCATGCACGCACGGCGCTTGCTTGCCTAGCTAGCATCGCACATTGCACTGCACATAGTTGTACCGTACAAGGACCGGACAACCCGCGTGATGCCTAGCCGGCCGTGAATTCAAGCATAGTCCTTTGTCTTTGGTTTGCAGAAGGGAATCACACGGAGGCAGCTGATGATGAATGAATGGGCCATTCATATAGGGGGATCCAGACGGAGCAGGGTTCCGAAAGAAAGTGGCCGGCGCAGCATCATTCCATCCGTAGAGTAAACAGAATTCTTTCTCTTTGGAGTCTTGGGGAATCCTTTTACTGTCTTATCCGGACAGACACTCAAAAGGAAATGCTAAAGGTTGACTGCTAATTGCAGCAAGTGTTTGCAGGAACTAGCATTGCGAGGGAACTACCTTTAATGTGTCCAAAAAATAACCGATAAGCAAATCTAACGTGTATTTATGTTATCTATCGAGAAATGACACAGATCTAAAACCAACTTAAATTATGTTAAATAAAATGCTACTTGTGTGGAAAACATATTAAAATACTCAAGTACAGTTCATCTTTGAACTATAGTTATGCATGATGGTTCCCTGTATCTCATCCCTATTGTCCGTGTTTTACGCAACTTGCATAAGTTCATGTTATAAAAACAACCAACCAAATTTGAAGTAATCAACATGTTTGACCCCAAGCTTTGAATTTTCAAGCATTTTTCTCGTGTTCTACACGACCAATACTCACAGATGCTCAAGCATTGCGGAAGGTATGGATGGTGTGTATATCAAGGACATTAATGTGTTGTTTGCTGATCAACTAATAATTAGGACCCACTAGACTATACTTGATGCTTTTTCGTGGAGTTATATAATGCCTAAACTATGAAAAATAAACATTTGGGTGGTACTACTTTATTTTTAGTAACACTTCAATTTGTAATACTTAAATGTTCAAATGTACTTCCAAATTTAAAATTGCTTTATTTTTTGGTATCATTTCTATTATTAAGGACTTAAATATCCAAATGCACTTCTAAATTTACATTTTTTATTAAATATTAAGATGTTCTCATCCAAAAAGAATTTAATATATACGGTTTCTTTTAATTTCCATACATTAAGCGGTAATTTAAGTGCAAGCTTGAGATGAAGGTTTTAGGGTTTAGGAAAATTAAGTATCTAGGATAAAAATATTTCCACTCTAAAGTTTTAATTTGTATGAGTTTTATGTGACATCCCCGGGATTAGGGCTAGTCTGACATAAGCCTAACCTAGAGCTTAAGGATATCCACTGAGAGAATCGGTAACATAACATGACCATACGATATAAAATTATTACAGCAAGCTCATAATTGAGCAGAGAACCAAATTAATACAAGTAGAGGTCACGGACCACAAACATCAAACAATGAAAGGAAAATTATGCTATTAAGTATAACAAACTTAAAAAATGGCCTAAGAGACCTGAAGCATAACAATGACGTTCCAATCCATAGATCTCAGACTGCCGCCTGGAACCCCAAGCTACTTGCCGATGTCGATGTCATAACAAACTCTTCCTCTATGGTAACACTTACTCTATAGCAAAAGTATCAACAAAGCAAAGGCTGAGTACAGGGTGTACTCCGCAAGACTTATGGCTGGTGGAGTTACTTTGTATAAAGCTATATTTGTTTGTAAAACAAGAGGGAGGATAAGAAGCTAGACTAGTCAAATTATTTTAAAAGGGGATAAGGAAGCGTTATCTCTAGCTTTGATCATCTTTTGATATCCACCGAGTCTTTATCAGCTGAACCTACCAACTAGGATCAGCCCCTCGATCCCTGAGGAACCATCCTTAAGCACACTTTAGTTGCCAAGTTTTATGATTAGGTTCAAGTTCTCTATGATCATCACATCCGTTTCCAAGTCGTCCATAACCGTGGACATGGCTTTTCGATAAAATTAATACTCTGCAGGGATGTACAACTTTATCCGCACATACCAGCCTTCTCTTAATGCCACTAGATAAGCACTCTTCCTTGAAAGGCCAGCAGAGGGTGGTTGGACAACGACGGAGCAGCGCCATGAGCTCTGGCGGTAGAAACTTCTCTGCGCGATGAGGGAGGGATACGACGATGCACCGACCGGTTGGTCAATGGGGTCGTTATGTTATGTTCCGTCGACGGTAAACGATAGGTGGGCCCCATAGACGCATCTTAAAGATCACAGGCGGTTGTGTCCGAATGCCATAACAACTGGCCACATCATCACATTATGTGGCTATACCTGTAAATAAGAGCGTCAACTGGGATAAAAAGAGAGGTTACACGAAACTAGTAGTTTTTTGCAACAATCGGGCATGAAGTTGGTAGTTTTTTTGCGAAAGACCCAAAAAGTGGTAGTTTTTTGGTGACCTAGCCTCAATTGTGGTAGCTTCTTGCAATTTTATCTGAATTTTAATTGTGTACTATTTTACATTATATACGCAGGGGAAAACCTAGCGTCCGCCGCCTCTCCCCCTTCCCTCCCTCTCCTCTGCCGCCGCCGGTGAGAGCCACCGGGCAAAGCCCGGGCTGTGCCGGTGGCGGAGGCCCTCTTTCACCCGCGCGCGAGGCAGACTATGTGGGGCAGTGCTAGTCGGCAGCAGTGTGCTGTGGTGGGGTCGAGCTCGGGCCAGTGGCGGGTGGCGATGCAATGGTGGCGGCGCTCCTGGAGCTAGCGGTGGCGAGATTGTTGCGGGCACCTGGCGGCGACGGGAGGAGGTAGGCCATGGCGCCATGGCTAAGGGATAGTGCGGCCCATATATGGGCCCATCTGGGCCTGATCTGGGTTGGCTGAACCCGGCCTTTGCGCTGTGTCTTGGCGGTGGGCTTCCGTCCGGGAGCCTACCCCCTGCCAGTGGCATGGCAGGTTCGTCGGAGTTGAGATAGGCGGGCTTGATCTCGGTGTTCCCCGGTCTGCGGGCTGCGACTTGTGGGTAGCCTTTGCTATTCGGTTTGCATCCCTGTTGCCCGTGTGTCTGAGTGATCCGATCCAGGAAGGCTTGGATCATGCGCCGACCTCCGTTGTCCATTCCGGAGATTGCCATGGTGGCGCCTGCTATTTGCGGGTTCCTATTCGTGGATGTCGGGGCGGCGGCCCCGGAAGGTGGTTTTCCCTCTTGCGGGTCATGGTGATGGCGTTTGGCGGCCTACGGTGGTTCTTCTCAGACCGACGGTGGTCCGGTATGCCCGGATGAGCACGATGGTTATGGAGCTGCTTCTTAGCGGCGAGGATCTGTGGTGGCAGCGGATCCACTAGGGACGGAGGAATATGACCTAGCGCTAGGGATGGCGGCGACGGTGACACCCTTCCTGTAGTGTGGCGGAGGGGCTTAACGAGTCCATTTGGGCTCGGCCAGGCCAGAGAGGGCCTGGTTTTCTCTTGCTGCTACATCGGGTCGGCTATCGCCCTCCGACGGTGGAGGTAGTTTCCTCCCGTTGGTCACTGTACCGCAAACCCCGCCGAAGGTCCTTCTTTTTTGGTCGTACCAGCCTCACATCGTGGCTCATGGTGAAACAAAGATGGTGGTGACCGCAAGACTGTGGTGGCGTGTGCTGGTGGACAGCGAGTTTTGTGGAGCAATTCGAAGCGTTCGGGAGTGTGGTTTTTTGAGGGGTCGGGAGAAATTCTTGTCGTCTAGACACCAATATGGTGACGCCTACGGGTGTCGTCGTACTCCCTGAAGGACGCCAAGTGTATCTGTTCCCCACCTCCCGTAGTGTATTGGGGGAAACCGTAGTACTAGTCCGGGCAGCAACATCGTTATCATTGCTTTTCTTCTTGGAGGTGCTGCTTGATACGCGTCGCTTCGGAGCGCTGAAGCGGGGTGGACATTTTTCGGAGGGCATAACGGTTGCGGGTCATTCTCGCTTTCGTCGAGCCGCTGCTATCGGCTTTGGCTTTGGTTTCTTTTTTTTTTAGGTATTGTGCTGTCTGGCCTAACAACGATGTCAATGGTGATTGCTCTATTAATTAAGCTGGACGAATGACCGTTTCGAGAAAAAAATGGTGCCCTGAGGGAATCGTGCCTCCAGCGCCTTGGCGCCTCCGCATATCTTTTTCTATGATCTTGAACATGTGCGGTGTGTCTCGATCTAGACCGGAGTGCCTCGCCTCCAAGATAAGTTGCATTCACTCCTCTACCTCCAAAGTTCACACTAGATAGTTGACATGGCAAGGCTACTGCTCCTGCTCCTCGTAGCTGTCGCCATGGCCTGCACCAGGCAGGCGGCGGCGTCGCATGAGCAGCGGCGGAACGCCATCACGCAGATCAAAGGATTCGAGGGCCCTCTTCCTTTTTACCTGGAGTCGGGCTACGTGGAGGTCGACGACACGCACGGTGCGGATCTCTTCTACTACTTCATCCAGTCGGAGCGTAGCCCAATGGAAGACCCCCTCATCCTCTGGATCAGCGGAGGCCCCGGCTGCTCCGCTCTCTCCGGCCTCCTTTTCGAGATCGGCCCTCTCAAATTCGACGTGGCCGGCTACACCGAGGGATTCCCGCGCCTGGTCTACTTCGAGGATTCATGGACCAAGGTGAGTAACGTCATATTCGTTGACGCGCCGATGGGCACGGGCTTCTCCTACGCGCGGGAGGAGCAGGGCCTCAACGTCAGCCTCACCGACACCGGCGTGCAGCTCCGGGTGTTCCTGGAGAAGTGGCTCGCCGACCACCCCGAGTTCACGTCCAACCCGCTCTACATCGGCGGCGACTCCTACTCCGGCTACACCGTCCCGGTCACCGCGCTCGAGATCGCCAACCATAACGACGTTGGCCGCGCTAGCGGGGGCGGCCTCAGGCTCAACCTCCACGGCTACCTGGTGGGCAACCCTGCAACAGATGACAGGTACGACGAATGGGGCAAGGTGCCTTTCTTGCACGGGATGGGGCTCATCTCCGACGAGCTCTACGAGGCGGCGCAGGCCAGCTGCAGCGGGGACGACTTCGTCACGCCGAGCAACGCGCGGTGCGCCGACGCGCTACAGGATATCAAACAGGCCACTGCCTTCATCAACCCGGTGCACGTCCTGGAGCGCTTCTGCGGCGCCGCGCTGCGCGGCCCTGCCGGCGGCGACTCCATCATCGCGAAGACAGCGAGGCTGCTGGTCCAGGAGCACGGACTGGGCCTCCCCGTAGAGTGCCGGGACAACGGCTACCGGATGTCGTACGTGTGGGCGGACGACCCGGAGGTGAGGAAGACACTGGGCATCCGCGAAGGCTCCATCGGCGCGTGGAGCCGGTGCGTCTCCCTGACGCACGGCTACCGGCACGACGTAAGAAGCGCGATAGGATACCACGCTAACCTGACGCGCCGCGGGTACAGGGCGCTGGTGTACAACGGCGACCATGACCTGGACATGACCTTCGTCGGCACCCAGGCGTGGATTCGGACGCTGGGCTACCCCGTGGTGGCGCCATGGAGGCCGTGGTTCTCCAACGGCCAGGTCGCGGGATACACGACGGAGTACGCCTACAACCTCACCTACGCCACCGTCAAGGGCGCCGGACACACCGCGCCGGAGTACCGGCCCAAGGAGTGCCTCGACATGCTTCGCCGGTGGATTTCTCCCGCAGGCAAGCTGTGACTCCGCTCCATTAATTACGCACTACACGTACATGTATGTGACTGTGTGGTTTGAAATTTCTCGACATTTCGAGGGCCACTGAAACATCTGTATTTTTGTTCACAGAAAGTGACGTTTGAATATAAATATATTTGTGGAATCCACGGTGTGCATATGAGTCCGCCAAGTCCATATGAATATATAGAGAGTACACTAACAATTGATTTGGTCCATCGATCATAGAGCAACTTGCATATAATTGAGTGAGATCCATGCGGCGGATATAATAACAAAGTAAATTATTAGGATTAGCTAGCAGCATGTTGCTTGGCAGTCTAAGGAGTTGACTTTTTTTTTTCAAACCTGCAAAGATAATTAACTTGATTCGACAACTGGCCATATTATATTTGTATAGTTATCGATAACGCATACTATAGTACATTCATTTCAAAATATAATATATTTTAGCATTTTTTAAACGCATGTATCTAATCGCTTTTTAGTGTATATGTTTGGAGTAAAATAAGTGAATCTATACATTGAAAGATTTCCAGATATAAGTGTTTTAGAAAAAGGCTAAAATTCTTATATTTTTTTAAAGGAGTAGTACGGTCGTACTTTTTTTATAACAAGGGTATATTAAATCAAGATGATTCCAATTACACCGGACCTCTACAACGATGTAATATCTAGGGAGATATCAAACATGCACATGGCCGAAAGAACAAAAGAAGATAAAAGGAAAAATAATGTCCCCTTGAGGCAATAAGAGTTTCGCAGCAGCAAGAGAAGTGAAGCCGACACCTAAACTCCGAAAAGGTTCTCCAAAAACGAGGAACATGAGAGTTTGTATATTGGGTATAATCAGAGAGTTCTTCGTCTCTAAGAAGTAGAACTATAACCCAATTATACTATGGAGCAATAAAATTATTAATTGTACAAGTGATTTAATACTAGAACCGGTGTCAATCGGATCGAAGCTTATTGGAATGTAGGCAATCGTTCGCATACCATCTCAACAACTTAAATTAGCGTACACTAAGACACCTATAACTTAACCACCTACTCCCTTCCACAATAATTTTGTGAACTTCCTTCAATTGCTAAACTGGATTTATCTAGGAATATTTTACTGCTAGATATACCCGATTCATCGCCAATTAAAATGAGTACTTGACCATCCAATCGTGCACCATGAACTGACCGGCACTACGGGGAAAAATGTCACTGCCGTGTAGACACGTCTTTACCGTATGCCAAACGGGCCGGAACACAGCAAAGTCTGTCTTTGCCGTGTGTAATTCAGAAAATACACGGCAAAGTACGTGAACACGGCAAATTTTTAAAAAAGAACACGATAAATAAATATACACGACAAAGATCCATAAAGGAACACGGCAAAGAAAATACACTCGGCAAAGTCGACAACGGCACATGGCATAGGTGTTGTCACAGCAACGAGGTGGGACCCGTGACCCCACAGGTCCATTTAACGGGAGGAGCTAACGGCCGCAGACGGTGGTCTCTTTGCCATGTGCCCTCGTCGGTTCTTTGCCGTGTGTATTCTGCAGTATATACGACAAAGGGCCTTTGCCATGTGTATTCCGCGGTACACACGGCAAAGTCTTTTTTTTCTCCTTTTATCACATTACTCTTAGGAAAATCATAAAAAAATCATTCTAATTCAGAAAAACATAAATAATATATCAAAATTTGCAGAAAAATAAGATTTATCTATCTACACTCAAATATTAGATATTTATATTGAATAAGAATCTTCATGCTCGCCGTTTTAACCATAGTTTAAAAGAGTCATAAAAAATTCAAAAACGATCGAAACAATGTGAAACCTTCGCGTGGTGTCATATTATGTAACATGGTTGCAAGGAAAAATATAAAACTTGTTATATTGAATATGTCTCAAAAAAACCTTCACAAAATGACCTATCTCATTCGAGGTTTTCTGGCTTTCAGGTCAAATGACCAATATTATGGCTAGAATCAAGACATAGTTTGTGATAATGTGTCTATATTGTGCATGCACGTGCATCATGGAATGGCGAACAATGTTGCAGGAGGAAGTTTTCCTTTTCCTCGTACCAAAAAGCCAGTTTCTATTTTTCGAGCATAAAAACGGAGGATTTTATGAAGCAACCGTCAAATGGCTAATTCAAAATGCTACCACCCCATTTTTCAAAAATACTATACCACCTTAAATGGATAATATCCCAACAGGGGATCTCAAACCTTTCCGTCCACTCCAGGTGAAAAAGACAAATTCCTGCCGAATCAGTAGGAACTGGGTCAGCTATGAACTACAGGTACATGATCGGATGGGCATGATTTTTTTAAAAAATCATTTTTAGATTCACAATATGCTATTTTATCAAAGATCCAATAGAAGTTTTGAGAGGCTCAGCTCCGAGCTAAAAATCTTCATACCCGTCGTTCGACAAAGTTTGTCGATAGTTTAAAAGAGTCATAAAAATTCAAAAACGATCGAAACAATGTGAAACCTTCGCGTGGTGTCATATTATGTAACATGGTTGCAAGGAAAAATATAAAACTTGTTATATTGAATATGTCTCAAAAAAACCTTCACAAAATGACCTATCTCATTCGAGGTTTTCTGGCTTTCAGGTCAAATGACCAATATTATGGCTAGAATCAAGACATAGTTTGTGATAATGTGTCTATATTGTGCATGCACGTGCATCATGGAATGGCGAACAATGTTGCAGGAGGAAGTTTTCCTTTTCCTCGCACCAAAAAGCCATTTTCCATTTTCCGATCATAAAAACGGAGGATTTTATGAAGCAACCACCAAATGGCTAATTCAAAATGCTACCACCCCATTTTTCAAAAATACTATACCACCTTAAATGGACAATATCCCAACGGGGGGTTTGTTGGAATTATGCCCTAGAGGAAATAATAAAGATGTTATTATTATAATTCTTGTTCATGATAATGTTTATATTCCATGCTAGAATTGTATTAAGCGAAAACTTTAATACTTGTGTGGTTTGTGAACAACACCGTGTCCCTAGTACGCCTCAATGGACTAGCTCATTGATTAATGATGGTTAAGGTTTCCTAACCATAGACATGAGTTGTCGATTAATAATGATATCATATCATTGGGAGAATGATATGGTGGACATACTCAAACTAAGCAAAGCAATTAGATCGTGTCATCGTGTTCATCTTTGCGAAGCTTTTCTTATGTCAAATATTGTATTCCTTAGACCATGAGATAATACAACTCCCTGGTATCGGAAGAAAGCTTTGAGGTCATCAAACGTCATCCTATGAGAGGGTGATCATAAAGGTGTCTCTCAGGTGATCGGAAAGTACCTGTTGGGTTGTATGTATCGAGATGGGATTTGTCCCTCCCAAGTCGGAGAGATATACTTCGGGCCCACTCGGTAATCAATATCAACACCGCTTGCAAGCATGTGGTTAAGGAGTTAATCACAAAGTGATATCGGATTACTGAACGAGTAAAGTACGTGTTGTGAACGAGATTGAACTAGGTATGACGGTACCGACGATCAAATCTCGGGCAAGTAAAATATCGCGAGACGAAGGGAATATATATATATATGGGATTGATTGAATCCTGGCATCGTGGTTCATCTGATATGATCATCGATGAATGTGTGGGAGTCAATATGGGTTTCTAGACCCCACTGTTGATTATTGATAGAAGATCATGTTTGCATGTTCTCGAACCCGAAGGGTCACACACTTAACGTGTCTCGACGCTATGTTAGATTGGATAATTGGTTTATGAGTTTGTGTTTGGAGTCTCAGATGGGATCCGGGACATCACGAGAGGTTCTGGAATGGTCCGGAGAATAAGATTCATATAAGGCAATGCAGTTTTTGGAGTTCGGAATTGTTTCGGGTTAATCGGTATTGTACCGGAAGCTTCTAGAACCTTCCGGAGGGGGGCCAACATGGCCCCACCTGCCGGGAGGGGGCATGGGCCTATGAGGGAGTGCCCTGGCCGCATTGGGCCAGGGGCACAAGGCCCCATAGGGCCCAGCCGGCCAAACAAGGGGAAACCCTAATTGGAGCTTCTAGAAGGAGGGGGGAAACTTGCCCCCCACTCTTCCCTCCTTGGCCGCCGACCTAGGCTTGGGGGAGGGGCTAGGGTTGCCGCCCACCCCTCTATATAAAGAGGGCTGGGGGCGCACCACACACCCTACACCTTCCCCTCAAGCCTAGACGCCCTGCTTCCCTCCTCTCTCTCTCCCTCCCGGCCGCGTGTAGGCGAAGCCCTGCTGCAGAAACTCTCCACCACTTGCACCACGCCGTCGCGTTGTAGATCCAATCCGTCTCTCCACCATACTTGCTGGACCGAGGAAGGAGGAGACGTCGAGGTGCCGCACGTGTGCATATTTCGGAGGCATCGCCACTTGCGGTGTTAGATCGGAGCGGATCGCGAGGAGGAGAAGCGAGTACGACTACATCACCCACGCCCGTTAACGCTCATGTGCGAATCTTTAAGGATATGAAGATCTCATCTAATCTCTCTCATTGTTTGCATCTCCTAGATTAGATCTTGGCTTTCCCGTTCACATCCGCAGAATTTTTTTTGATTTACTATGCTGCGAAACCCTTCAGGGATCTCAAACCTTTCCGTCCACTCCAGGTGAAAAAGACAAATTCCTGCCGAATCAGTAACTGGGTCAGATATGAACTACAGGTACATGATCGGATGGGCATGATTTTTTTACAAAAATCATTTTTAGGTTAACAATAATATGCTATTTCATCAGAGATCCAATGAAAGTTTGGAGAGGGCCAGCTCCGAGCTAAGAATCTTCATACCCGTTGTTCGACAAAGTTTGTCGATAGTTTAACAGAGTGATAAAAAATTTAAAAACGATCGAAACGATGTGAAACCTTCGCGTGGTGTCATATTATGTAACATGGTTGCAAGGAAAAATATAAAACTTGTTATATTGAATATGTCTCAAAAAAACCTTCACAAAATGACCTATCTCATTCGAGGTTTTCTGCCTTCCGGGTCAAATGACCAATATTATGACTAGAATCAAGGCATAGTTTGTGATAATGTGTCCATATTGTGCATGCACGTGCATCATGTAATGGCGAACAATGTTGAAGGAGGAAGTTTTCCTTTTCCTCGCACCAAAAAGCCATTTTCCATTTTCGAGCATAAAAAACGGGGGATTTTATAAAGCAACCACCAAATGGCTAATTCAAAATGCTACCACCCTATTATTTTAAAATACTAGACCACCTTAAATGGACAATTTCCCAACGGAGGGATCTCAAACCTTTCCGTCCACTCCAGGTGAAAAAGACAAATTCCTGCCGAATCGGTAGGAACTGGGTCAGATATGAACTATAGGTACATGATCGGATGGGCATGATTTTTTACAAAAATCATTTTTAGATTCATAATATGCTATTTCATCAAAGATCTAATGAAAGTTTTGAGAGGCTCAGCTCCGAGCTCAAAATCTTCATACCCGTCGTTCGACAAAGTTTGTCGATAGTTTAATTGAGTCATAAAAAATTCAAAAACGATCGAAACAATGTGAAACCTTCGCGTGGTGTCATATTATATGACATGGTTGCAAGAAAAAATATCAAACTTGTTATAATGAATATTTATTAAAAAAACTTCAAATGACCTATCTCATTCAAAGTTTCCTGGCATTCGGGTCAAATGACCAATATTATGGCTAGAATAAAGGCATAGTTTGTGATAATATGCCCATATTGTGCATGCATGTGCATCATGGAATGGCGAACAATGTTGCAGGAGGAATTTTTCCTTTTCGTCACACCAAAAAGCCATTTTCTATTTTCCGAGTGTAAAAACGGTGGATTTTATGAAGCAACCACCAAATGGCTAATTCAAAATGCTACCACCCCATTTTTAAAAAAAATACTATACCACCTTAAATGGACAATGTCCTAGCAGGGGGATCTCAAACCTTTCCATCCACTTCAGGTGAAAAAGACAAATTCCTGTCGAATCGGTAGGAAGTGGGTCAGATATAAACTACAGGTATATGATCTGATGGGCATGATTTGTTACAAACATCTTGTTTAGGTCCATAATAATATGCTATTTCATGAGAGATCTAATGAAAATTTAAAGAGGCCCAGCTCCGAGCTAAGAATCTTCATACCCGTCGTTCGACAAAGTTTGTCGATAGTTTAAAAGAGTCATAAAAAATTCAAAAACGATCGAAACAATGTGAAACCTTCGCGTGGTATCATATTATGTGATATGGTTGCAAGTGAAATTATCAAACTTGTTATATTGAATATGTCTCAAAAAAACCTTCACAAAATGACCTATCTTATTCGAGGTTTCCTGGCTTTCGGGTCAAATGACCAATATTATGGCTAGAATCAAGGCATAGTTTGTGATAATGTGTCCATATTGTGCATGCATGTGCATCATGGAATGGCGAACAATGTTGCAGGAGGAAGTTTTCCTTTTCTGGGCACCAAAAAGCTATTTTCCATTTTCTGAGCGTATAAAATGGGGGATTTTATGAAGCAACCACCAAATGGCTAATTCAAAATTCTACCACTCCATTTTTCAAAAATACTATACCTCCTTAAATGGACAATGTCCCAATAGGGGATCTCAAACCTTTCCGTCCACTCCAGGTGAAAAAGACAAATTCCTGCTGAATCGGCAAAAGTGGGTCAGATATGAACTACATGTACATGATCGGATGGCATGATTAAAAAAATCATTTTTAGGTTCACAATATGTTATTTCATCAAGAGATCTAATGAAATTTTAGAGAGGCTCAGATCCGAGCTAAGAATCTTCATACCCGTCGTTCGACAAAGTTTGTCGATAGTTTAAAAGAGTCATAAAAAATTCAAAAACGATCGAAACAATGTGAAACCTTCGCGTGGTATCATATTATATGACATGGTTTCAACGAAATATATCAAACTTGTTATATTGAATATGTCTTAAAAAAACCTTCACAAAATGACCTATCTCATTCGAGGATTCCTGGCTTTCGGGGTCAAATGACTAATATTATGGCTAGAATTAAGGCATAGTTTGTAATAATGTGTCCGTATTGTGCAGACATGTGCATAATGGAATGACGAACAATGTTGCAGGAGGAAGTTTTCCTTTTCGTCACACCAAAAAGGCATTTTCTATTTTCCGACCACAAAAAAGGAGGATTTTATGAAGCAACCACCAAATGGCTAATTCAAAATGATACCACCCCATTTTCACAAGATTATATGGATGTCATATTTGGATTCCTCACATTTTTCTGATCGATTTACATATTTTATTTGTCGAATTCCGATTTACGATTTTAAATATATGAATTATTTTATATTAAATAGAAAAAGGAAATAAAATAAAATCATTTTATTTTTTATTTGGACATTATTAATTTTCATTATTGTTTACTTAAATAATTGTTTGGAATCTAAAACTGAGAGGTGTGACATGATGGTCCAAGAGTTATTAGGATTGATATGAAAGTATTATCAACAAGGTATGATTTCTTTCTTGGAAGCTCATTTGGAAGAAATGAAGAAGTTAAGCGTGCTAGAGCTAGAGTAGTGTTAGGATGGGTGACCATATGGGTAGTTTGATTATGAGTGCAATTTGACCTAATATTTAATATACAAAGGGTTAAAATATCCTATATGAGATTATCAAGCAAATAATATTCAAAAAATTGAAACAAAATTGATTTTTTTTATTTTTTTTTAAAAGGCAGTTTCTTTGCCGTACTTTTTTCACGAGACACACGGTAAAGGCAGCTTCTTTGCCGTGTACTTTTCGAGGAGACACACGGCAAAGACAGCTTCTTTGTCGTATACTTTTCGAGAAGACACACGGCAAAGAATAGACACCGTCATCTCCGAGAAAACCGTCATCTTACTTTACTTTGTCGTGTCTACGCGTAAGACACACAGCAAAGCCTTTGCCGTGTCTTATTTAGAAAACACACGACAAATGGCCTTTGTCGTGGCGAGCATTGCCGTTTGGTATTTGCCATATGTATACGCACGGCAAAAAGTGTGTGTATACACACGGCAAAGCCTTTGCCATGTTTCGAAAGGTCTTTGCGTGTCTTTTGCCCATACGGCAAAAAGCGTGTGCCGTAGTGCGGATATTCCATGTCAAGCCGCTCAAACCGATTCCTGTTAAAAAACAGTAGAACTCAAACACCCACGTGCTTCCACGGCAATTTTGCCTCCTTGACTGTCCGATCGTGCATATGAAAGGACCAGATATTTCCTATCAATTCGCCAATGAAACAACAGGGCAAGCAAGTGGATTCAAATACCACGGAGCTGACACAACGAAAAGGGGCAAACCGCAAACGGGATGTCAAGATCACCCGTTCTCAAGTGAGAGTTTGTCAGGTTGGCACCGTTCACTCCCCGCTTTTGACTCGAAACAGACTTTCTTCCTGTTATATAAATAAAGCTACCACCAAGTACAGGGTACAACAAAGTCAGTGGCGCCTGAACACCAAGGAAAATATCAAAAGGTCTGTTTGGGCAACAGCAACATCACCAATTGGGGAAAAAAAAAAGGAGGTGGAGAGCGGGCACGCACGCTAGGCAGGTCCCTCCCGAGCAGGAGACGTGAAGCGCTATGCCAATAACCTTAGCGCCTCTAGGATGTCATCCACGTTTTTCCGATCCCGCTGCCTAGACAACGGGTACCAATGCTGAAGATAAGCCAGAGGAGCAAAAGTAGAGTTCGAATCGCGGCGAGAAAAGATCCGCTCAATCACCATTTTATCACGAATGTTCCAAAACATCCACGTAATGGCCGCAAATACCAACCAAAAGAGGTGGCGCATTCTCCAAGTACAGTTTGCCTCCAGCTCCAGGAACTCGCCGAGGTCGTGGGTCTGCCAGGCAGGCCCAAGGGCTTCCTGGAGCATTGTGTTTTGACACCTCTACCCCGGACGGAAGGCGGTTCCATAGGAGCTCCCACGGAAATATATATCTGCAAGCTCACAGGTAGCAGCTACTTCCAAAGGTGCGTCGTCCATGCTAGCTCCGGACCCTGGAAGAGGGTCCTATAGGCCGAACTAAATGAAAATACCCCCTTGGGAGACCGACTCAAAGTCACCCTGTTCCTTTTGACTAAAAGGGCCAAGGGCAAGGAGCCTCGCAGGCTCAGGAAGTTAGCAGCCTCGGCGTTATTGAAAGTCCTCTGGAACGGGATATTCCAGATGCCTCCATGGCTCGCCTTAGCCACTAACATCGTGGGCACTGTGGAAATGGCGAATAATGCTGGGAAAACCTGAAATAGGGGAGCCCTCTAAAGCCAGGGGTCTAGCCAGAAGAGGGCATCGCTTCCGTCGTCCACAACGAAATAGGAACCCCTACGAATGATGTGCTTAATGTCCTGGATGGCTTGCCAGAACCGAGAGCCCTCCGATGCTCACACGCCATCAGGGGCGACCCTGGAGATATTTGACTTTAATGAGCTGTAGCTAAAGGCCTCCATCGTCCTGGAGGATACACCACACCCACTTGAGGAGTAACGCCACATTGAAGCTCCGTGAGTCAAGAACTCCTAACCCCCCAATAATCTTGGGAGTGCAAATCTTACCATATTGTATTTCTAGTCACCATCCCTGGCTACCGAAAAGAACCTCGACATCTCTTTTGCAAAGTATGTGTGGGTACCTTTGGGTAGGAGATAGAGTCCCATCAGATACATGGTGAGGCTGGATAGGCACAAGTTGATAAGAATATTCTTTATCCTCTTGGAAGTGAAACGTGCCCTCGATGGTTTAGCCTTAAACATAACCTTCACGACCGAGGGGGCAAGGTCCTTGATCAACACCCTAGAGTCTATCATGGGAATCCCTAGGTAGGTAATAGTGAAGTATGCCAGTTTTCAATTGAGGTTATCTACAATGCGTTCTCTATCATCGTCTGAGAACCCCAAGACCATGACCTCACTCTTATCGCAGTTAATCTTGAGCCACAACATGGATTCGAAGCACGGGAGGAGGAAGTTGAGATTGATGATATCAAGTTCCGAGCACTGAACCATGATCATGGTATCATCTGCATATTGGAGAAGGGTGATCCCTCCTCTGAGGATCAGGTGCCCTACTAAACCAGAGATATGGCCAGGCGATTTGGCTTTGTCCAAAATCTCTGCCAGGGTATCTACTACAGAGTTAAAGGGGAGGGGAGATATCAGATCCCCTTGTCTCACTCTGCAGGAAGGTCTGAAGTAGGCGCCAACCTCCCCGTTGACATTGATTGCAGTGTTGCCCCTCATGACCAACTACATAATCCAAGTAATCACCCTGTCATCAAGCCCTCTCTGCTCGAGGACTTGTCTAAGGAACGCCCAACCTAGACTATCATAGGACTTATGAAAGTCTAACTTGAGGAACACTCCTTTCTGATGGCGCACCTTAACCACATGAATTATTTCATGGAGGGAAAGTACACCATGAATCAGGCATCCCTTCAAGAAGGAAAATTGAAGTGGGTGAGTCGGACGTTCTATGACTGGGGCGAGTCTAATGGAACACACCTTGGCAAATATGCGTTGGATGACATTAATAACCGTGATAAGTATAAATTTGCTGATGTCCATGGCCCCGACTACCTTGGGAATCAGGGTAATCACACCAAAGTTCAGCCTAGACATAACTATAGTCCTAGTGTAGAACTCTTAAAACATCGTCACGAGGACATGGTGAAGATGATACTAGAAGGTCTGAAACAAGACCACTGGCAACCCATACGGGCTCGGGGTCAGGTTGGCTTTCATGGACTTGTTCGCTGCAGCTACGCTGGTATGGAGGAAAGCAAGCGTGAGCTCCGCATTCTCCATAGTGGTAACCTTGGACCATTCAAGCCAAAAGTCCAAGGTCAGTGCAAGACCAGACCAAGGGGAGGCCAAGAATAGGCCATGATAGAATGCGTAAACATGGGAGGATGTCTCCTTCTGGTCTTCCAGAAGGACCTCCGCTTCCCAGAGGCACAGGATCGAGTACTTTCTATGCCTGCCATTCGCAATGGCATGGAAGTAGGTCGTGCTCGACTCCCCCTGGAGGGTCCAGTTCTAGCGGCTCCGTTGCCTCCATAATGCCTCTTCACTCTTATAGATCTCCATAATGGAGGTCTCAAGGGAGTACCTATGGGACCAGGCTTCCGCCGATAGTCCCACCTAGTATGCCTCCTTGTCGAGGGCGTAAATCTCTTGAAGAAGGGTCTCTTTCTGTGCTCTTAAAGCAACCTCGCAGTTCACACCCCACACCCACATTAGTTGGCATGATTGTTGAGGACAATGGTGTCAGACATCAAGCACACAATGTACGCAGGGCATAGCGGCAGCAGTCGCCATCCACCTAGACCGCATCTCTTCCATGAAACCTAGTTGTTTAAGCCAGAAGTTCTTGAAATGGAAGCGGTTCAGCCTAGGTGGGCTACCTCCACCTGAAGATAGAAGAAGGGGGTATGGTTAGAGCCAACCCTGGTGACAAAGCAGAGGGAGTACAATGGTAATGCCACCTCCCATTCTACCGATCGAGAAAAAGACCATATCTAGCACACTTCGAATAGGGTCCAACTGCTTGTTGGTCCAAGTAAACCTGGCACCAACTATAGTGATCTCTCTGAGAGTTATGTCCGTGATGCATTTGTTGAACATCCATATTCTATGGAGGTCCACGTCCGGTGAGCTCTTCTCCTCGGCTGAGCGGATGAGGTTAAAGTCCCCCACCACAATGACTGGGGTCTCCGTCCGCTCCACCTTAGTCTTGAGCTCGAGCAGTAACTCAAGGGACCTCCTATGGTCTGTGGGGCCATAGACAATGATGACCTACCATTTGAGGCCCCGATTGTCTATGGTTGAGGGTCATGCTCAAAAAAAATCTCCATGGTCTAGATCCCATACCTAGAAGGTGTCCTCCTTCGTGCTAAGAAGGATACTCCCCGAGTGATCAAAAGTAGGCACCCAGGTCGAGACGAACTTATGGAAGATCAAGTCTTCTAGCTAAAAAATAAAGAAGTCCTAACGAATGGTCTCCTGGAGTCTAAAATTTCCACATCTTGTTGGCGTACGTATTTATTGATCTGAATGCGCCCACTACAAGGAATGTGTTATTCTATGACCTTCTAATAGTGACCATGGAAAATCGTCATAGATTTATGATGATTTCACACCAGATGGTTGTAAGCCGTTCGGGAGGTCCAAAACCTTGAAAAATTACGACGATCGTGCTAAAAACGTCATAGTTTGATTTGATCAAATCATCATAACCTAGTGAATGCAGCTCACGGCCTTATTTGTAGTTTACTACGACGATTTGAATTCGTCACACTGTCCAAATTACGAAAAGGAGAAATGAGAGGTCGACCACGTCAGGAATTGTGTGTGTGTCGTGTCTACGTGTCAGTTTTTGACTATGTGTCATATCCATGTATTAATATTTGCTTATGTGGAACTGCTTGAATCTACTAGGATCCATATTTACCCAAACTACCAAGTGGGACCAATCTCTAACATGATAAGTGGACCAAACCAAACTGGCATGTGGGGCCATTCGCGACCTGACATCCTGGACTGATGTGGACTGGGCTGATTCTTTGACACGTAGTATTAACCACATAGGATCTTACATAGTAGGGATGTGGACTGGCTAATTCTTAGGCGTTTCGGATTGGCCACGCAGGATCCTGCATGGCAGGGTAGTTTGTGTAGGGTTCGCAGCATAGAAAACAAAAAAATTTCTACGATGTGAACTATATACCAAGATCTATATACTAGATACAAACAACGGGCGGATGTATATCCGTAGAGAACATACCCTTGAAGACCGACAAAGCTTAACGAGTTCAGATCGTGGTTGATGTAGACGATCTCTTGCCGATCTCAAGATCGAGAGGAAGTCCTAGCGCCGCAAATCAGCAGCGCATCCGTGCTCGCACACACGTCCGAGGCACCGAGCAACCTCCGCCTCCTCGCTCCAGCGATGCAGCGGAAGCACAACTCTTTCTTGCCGAATAGCCACTGGGAACATGTATCTCGCTAGTCCGAGACCATGGGGGATAAATTCTAGAGGGGGAGAGAGATCCTTCACGAGGAGGAGTGAGAGACAAGTGAGGAGGAGGGGCTCCTTTTATAGGAGGAGGGGGGAACCCCAAGGGGGTGGCGCGCATGGGGCTGCCCTTGCCCTCCCTCTTCATGTGGGTGGACACTCCACTCACAAAACTCCTCTAAATTCCCTCCACTCAAAAGTCCACTCACAATTCCCATTAAATTTCCACCAAATTTAATGCAAACTCTCATTAAATAAAACTCTTTTATTTTATTCAGAATTTTGTCAATTACTTTAATTACAAACATTCACAAATAACCCCTTGCTAGAACTCTATTTCACATGCATAACCACTTTATGCAATTTCACCAAAACCTGTTTTGTATCTAGTGAAATAAATTCGCGCTTTGTTCATTCTTTCGCATGAAACATTTGCTCCAATTGGATGTCGGTGTCTTAAGTGTGTCACCCTACGGTTCGTGAATAATGCGGACATGATCGAGACCCCTCTCGATCAATAATCGAAGCGGATCCGAGACCCATACCGACTCCCACACATTCAACGATGACTTTCTTGTGATCGTCGGAACCTTTTACGCTAGTATCTTAATCCCTTTGTTTCACGATATATTACATGTCCGAGATTCGATCATCGGTATCTCCATACCTAGTTTGATCTCGCTATCGACATGCACTCTTTTCTCGTTCTGTGATATAACATTCTAGTGATCAAATCACTTGCTTGCAAGCTAATCAATGTGATATCACCGAGAGGCCCAGAGTATATCTATCCGTCATCGGATGAACAAATTCCACTCGATCTATGAGCCTCAACATAACACTTTATTAGTTACGAATCCATCTTTATAATCACCACATTACGGTGACGTTTGATGTTATCAAGAAACTCTTAGGTGTTAGTGATTGACATGATCTCATGGTCTAAGGATTAGGATCACTTCGTAAGTTGTTATAGGAATATAAACTCAATGACTTTGATCGTAATGCTATACTTCGGATGAATGTTCATCACACCATTACACTAATGTTGTGATCCCGTTATTAACCACATCCAATGTCCATGATCAGTAAACCTTGATCAGCCTTTTAAGCAACTAGCTAGTTTATGAGAGAGGCATAACTAGGAACTTTCTGTTTGTTTATTAAACACACATGTATTCACGTTACCGTATTAATATAATTATTGCATGCAAAATAAACATCGAGCATATACATGGAATACACATAATAAACACTTTATTATTGCCTCTCGGCATATTCCTTGATCTCCCACTTGCACTAGAGACAATAATCTAGTTACATAGTGATAAATCTAACACCCATTGAGTTCGGTGTTGATCATGTTTTGCTCTAGGAGAGTTTTAGTCAACGGATCTGCTACATTGAGATCCGTATGTACTTTACAATCTTTATATCTCCATCCTTGACATGCTCATGGATGGAGTGAAACCGGCGCTTAATATGCTTGGAATGCTTGTGAGACCTTGGCTCTTTGGCATTGGCAATGGCACAATTGTTGTCACAATAGATCACCATTGGGTCCAACGCGTTTGCCACAACTCCTAGTTCGGATATGAACTCCTTCATCCAAATCGCTCGAGCCGCTCAAGCAAAGCAACATATTCGGCCTCCGTTGTTGATCCCGCTACCACAGGTTGTTTGGAGCTCCTCCAACTAACCGCTCCGCCATTCATGAGAAATACGTATCCGGATTGAGACTTAGAGTCATCCGGATCGGTGTCAAAGCTAGCGTCGACATAACACTTAGCGACGAGCTCTTCTTCACCTCCGTATACAAGAAACATATCCTTAGTTCTCCGTAAGTACTTCAGGATATTCTTGACCGCTATCCATGTTCAACACGATCCGATTGGTACCTACTAGTCAAACTAATAGCGTGTGCCACATCCGGTCTTGTACATAGCATGGCGTACATTATAGAGCCTATGGTCAAGCATAGGGACTTTGTCCATTATCTCTCTTTCTTCCGAAGCCGGACTTTGAGTCTTACTCAATGTCTTGCCTTGCAACATAGGTAAGAACCCTTCTTACTTCCCCATTTTAAACTTCTTTAAAATCTTATCAAGGTATGTACTTTATGATAGCCCTATTAGGCGCCTAGATCTATCTCTATAGATCTTTATGCCTAATATGTATGACGCTCACCTAGGTCCTTCATTGAAAATTTGTTGTTTAGATAACTTTTAACATTGTTTAAAAGTTCTATATCATTTCCGATCAATAATATGTCATCCACATATAATATCGAAATGCCACATTGCTCCCACTCACTTTCTTGTAAATACAAGCTTCTCCATAAGTTTGGACAAATCCAAACTCTTTGATCACCTCATCAAAGCGGAGATTCCAACTTCGTGATGCTTGCTTCAATCCATAGATGGATCATGAAGCTTGCACACCTTGTTAGCATCCTTAGGATCGACAAAACCCTTTGGTTGTATCATATACAACTCTTCTTCAATATTACCATTGAGAAACGCGTTTTGACATCCATCCGCCATATTTCATAATCGAAATATGCAGCAATTGCTAACATAATCCTAATCGACTTTAGCATCGCCACGGAGATAAAGTCTCATCGTAGTCAACTCCTTGAATTTGTCGAAACCCCTTTGCGACAAGTCGAGCTTTATAGATGGTCACATTACCATCAAGATCGTTTTCCTTTTGAAAATCCATTTGTTCTCCACGGCTTTTCGGTCGTGAGGTAATTCCACCAAGTTCCAAACTTGATTTTCATACATGGATTCCATCTCGGATTTCATGGCTTCTAACCATTTGTTGGAATCGGGCTCATCATCGCTTCTTCATACGTCGCAGGTCATTATTTTCATCAACCATGAAATTCATGACAGATTTCCGTCTGTTCGGAGGCTGACGTCTGTTTGACTGCGAGGTTCGGTAGTACTCTTCTGAGTTTCATGATCATTATCATTAGTTCCTCTTCAACAGTGGAGCCAACTCCGTAACAACTTCCGTCCAAGGCTACTCGCCATACTTTGAAGAGAAGGTTCCACAACCTCTTGAGTTCTACCTTCCGACTACTCACACCTTTCATGAGAAACTCTTTCTCTAGAAAGGATCCATTCTGGCAACAAAAACCTTGCCCTCGGATGCGTGATAGAAGGAATACCCAATAGTTTCTTTAGGGTATCCTATGAAGACGCATTTTTCCGCTTTGGGTTCGAGTTTATCCAGTTGAAGTTTCTTCACATAAACATCGCATCCCCAAACTTTAAGAAATGACAGCTTAGGTTTGTTTCCAAACCACAATTCATACGGTGTCTTTTCAACGGATTTAGATGGTGCCCGATTTAAAGTGAATGCAGCAGTTTCTAGTGCATAACCCCAAAATGACAATGGCAAGTCCGTCAGAGACATCATAGATCGAACCATATCTAATAAAGTACGATTACGACGTTCCGACACACCATTTCGCTGTGGTGTTCCGGCAGGTGTGAGTTGTGAAACAATTCCACACTCTTTCATGTGAGTGCTAAACTCGTAACTTAGATACTCACCTCCATTCGGACCGTAGAAATTTGATCTTTCTATTACGATGATTTTCCACTTCATTCGAAATTCCTTGAACTTTTCAAAGGTGTCAGACTTGTGTTTCATCAAGTAGATATAACCGTATCTACTCAAATCATCCGTGAAAGTAACAAAATAACGATATCCACCTCGTGCGTCACACTCATTGGACCACATACATCGAATGTATGATTTCCAATAAATCATCGCCTGCTCCATTGAACCGAAAACGGCGTTCTAGTCATCTTGCCCATAAGGCATGGCTCACATGTATCAAATGATTCATAATCAAGTGATTCCAAAAGTCCATCCGAATGGAGCTTCTTCATGCTTAATGCCAATATGACCTAGACGGTGCCACATATATGCGATATATCATCATTAAGTTTAATCCTTTTAGCATCAACATTATGAATATGTGTAACATTATCATTGAGATCTAACGAAATAAACCATTCATCATCGGTGCATGACCATAAAAGATTTCATTCATATAAATGGAACAACCATTGTTCTCGATTTAAATGAATAACCACTTTGCATCAAACATGATCCAGATACAATGTTCATGCTCAGCAGGTGCACCAGATAACATTTATTCAAGTTTATGACTAATCCCGACGGTAAGTGGAGAGGCGGCGTTCGACGGCGATTACATCAACGTTGATCCATTGCCGACACGCATCTTGACCTCACCCTTGCTAGCGGTCGCTTGTTCCAGCCACGATTCGAGTTACAAATATTAGCAACTAAACCGGTATCAAATACCAAGGTGCTACTGCGAGCACTAGTCAAGTACACATCAATGACATGTATATCATATATACCTTTGTTTGCCTTGCCGGCCTTCTTGTGCGCGATACTTGGGCGATTGCGCTTCGATGGCGATCCCCCTTACAATAGTAGCACTCGGAATCGGACTTAGGTCCAACTCGGGGTTTCTTTTCAGTGCGACAAAGCTTGCCGCCTTACTTCCTCCGTTTTCCCTTCTTGTCTTTCTTGAAACCAGTGTTCCTATTGATCATCAACACTTGATGTTCCTTTTGATCTCCACTTCTGCAGTTTTAAGCATTGTGGAAGCTCGGGAGAGACTTCTTCATGCCTTGCATATTATAGTTCATCACGAAGCTCTTATAGCTAGGTGGCGAGGCTGCAGAACGATGGATGCCTAAGTCAATGGGAATCGTTATTCCCAAGGACACAAGCTTATCGGCGTAACCCGACATCTTGAGTACATGCTCACTAACTGTGCTCTTCCATCATGCGACTAAAGAACTTTTCAAGCATTGTAGCTCTCTACTGACATGTGTGTAGAAAATCATTTTCAACTCACCCATTGTATCAAATGCATTGCCGTTTGAAACTCTTTCAAGTTCGGCTCTAGCCCATACAATATGCCGCAATGAACTAAGTTGTGGTCCTCGACAAGTCGATAGACATTCTTCTCCTCGTCAGGGCATCATCAAAGGTGGGGGCCTAACGCTTCTAGCACATATTGCTTTTGTGCGTGGAGAGGAGAATCCTCAAATTCATGGCCCATTCGTAAAGTTGCTACCGTTCGTTGCTAGTTTCTCTTTCTCCATGAACACATTGAAATTAAAAGCAGGTGGTGCCATCTACAACAGAATTTGTAAAGTTTAGACTAAGTGTATGATAGATCGAGTTCAACTAATCTATATTACGAATGAACTCCCACTCAAAAGTGACATCCCTCGTGTCCTTTTGGTGATTACATGAACCAAATCCACTACACCAAGTCTGATCATCACGTGAGTCGGTATAGCTTCAAAGCGAGCATCAAATGGGCATCATATCAACTATATGACTCATGCTTAACCTTTGATGCGTGTTCGAGGCCATGTCCGTACATGCTAGGCTCGCCAAGTTAGAACCTTAGTATTTGCGTGTGTCGCTTTTACACCGAAATATGGTCGTGGATCCAAGAACACCCGATCATCACGTGATGTCTTGGAGCGGCGAAAACATAATCGGTGCATACTAAAGGAAGAACACATTCTTATCTTGATATTTAAATGAGGATCATCTTATTATGCTTAACAAAGCTAAACAAGCAACATAAGATGCAACCAAACATCATATGTTTATTAGTGAAATTATATGGTTCCCGCAGATGATCTCTATCATGTGCATCGTGGTATGATCACTATCATACCTATATGTGTAAATCCAAGGTCTATGGATTTTTACGCTATGTGTGTTGTAAGTGTATCATCTCATACTTCTACTTACAACACTACCATATCATAACACTAGCCCAAAGAACAATCTAAACTAGGCCTCTAATTTATCCATTGCAAGTTTTACGTGGCTTAGGGCTTTCGAGATAGAACCGTTCTTACCTACGAACATGAACCACAACGAGGATAATCAAATTGTTGACAACTCGCTTGCAAAATAGATATTGACTATAGTAGGAGAGACAGACACCTGCTAGCCACTTATGCAAACTAGTTGCATGTCAAGCGTGGAACAGGTCTCATGTGCGAGGACATGTAAAGTTTGTCCAGGCCGCTTCATCCCACTATGCCACCAATATCCAAAATCACAACAAAGGAGCAACAACATGATCATCATCGCCCACATACTCATATGTGTACTACCCGTGTAAAGTATCTACGCATAGATCCGGCTCTGATACCACTGTAGGGTTCGCAGCATAGAAAACAAAAATTTCCTACGATGTGAACTATATACCAAGATCTATATACTAGATACAAACAACGGGCGGATGTATATCCGTAGAGAACATACCCTTGAAGACCGACAAAGCTTAACGAGTTCAACTCGTGGTTGATGTAGACGATCTCTTGCCGATCTCAAGATCGAGAGGAAGTCCTAGCGCCGCAAATCAGCAGCGCATCCGTGCTCGCACACACGTTCGAGGCACCGAGCAACCTTCGCTTCCTCGCTCTAGCGATGCAGCGGAAGCATAACTCTTTCTTGCCGAATAGCCACCGGGAACATGTATCTCGCTAGTCCGAGACCATGGGGGATAAATTCTAGAGGGGGAGAGAGATCCTTCACGAGGAGGTGTGAGAGACAAGTGAGGAGGGGGGCTCCTTTTAGGAGAAGGGGAACCCCAAGGGGTGGCAGGCGCATGGGGCTGCCCCTTGCCCTCCCTCTTCATGTGGGTGGACACTCCACTCACAAAACTCCTCTAAATTCCCTCCACTCAAAAGTCCACTCAAAATTCCCATTAAATTTCCACCAAATTTAATGCAAACTCTCATTAAATAAAACTCTTTTATTTTATTCAGAATTTTGTCAATTACTTTAATGACAAACATTCACAAATAACCCCTTGCTAGAATTCTATTTCACATGCGTAACCACTTTATGCAATTTCACCCAAAACTGTTTGGTATCTAGTGAAATAAATTCCTGCGCTTGTTCATTCTTTCGGCATGAAACATTTGCTCCAATTGGATGTCGGTGTCTCTTAAGTGTGTCACCCTACGGTTCGTGAATAATGCGGACATGATCGAGACCCCTCTCGGATCAATAATCAGAAGTGGGATCTGGAGACCCATACTGACTCCCACACATTCAACGATGACTTTCTTGTGATCGTCGGAACCTTTTACGCTAGTATCTTAATCCCTTTGTTTCACGATATATTACATGTCCGAGATTCGATCATCGGTATCTCCATACCTAGTTTGATCTTGTTACCGACATGCACTCTTTTCTCGTTCCTGTGATATAACATTCTAGTGATCAAATCACTTGCTTGCAAGCTAATCAATGTGATATCACCGAGAGGGCCCAGAGTATATCTATCCGTCATCGGGATGAACAAATTCCACTCTCGATCTATGAGCCTCAACATAACACTTTATTAGTTCTGAATCCATCTTTATAATCACCCTGTTATGGTGTGACGTTTGATGTTATCAAGAAACTCTTCCGGTGTTAGTGATTGACATGATCTCATGGTCTAAGGATTAGGATCACTTCGTAAGTTGTTATAGCAATATAAACTCAATGACTTTGATCGTAATGCTATACTTCGGATGAATGTTCATCACATCATTACACTAATGTTGTGATCCCGTTATTAACAACATCCAATGTCCATGATCAGGAAACCTTGATCATCTTGTTAATCAACGAGCTAGTTTATGAGAGAGGCATAACTAGGAACTTTCTGTTTGTTTATTAAACACACATGTATTAACGTTTCCATATTAATACAATTATAGCATGCAAAATAAACATCTATCATATACTTGGAATACACATAATAAACACTTTATTATTGCCTCTCAGGGCATATTCCCTTCAGTTTGCCCATGTCGATATTGGATCGTCATAGATGCTTATGACGATTTTACCAAAATCATCGTTATAGTTCATTTGCAACGCCCAGCTTTCGACGATCTCATTTTTTTCATAGGATTGTCATAGATGGACTACTTTGACGATTCTGTGACGAAAATGGAGGGTCATAGAAGCCCAAAGTCCTTGTAGTGGATGGTCGTCCTACCCGAACCCCTGGATGTTCCAAATGAACGCTTTGCTCTGAGAATGTTCGGTGGGCAATCGTTGTCGGGGAGGGGGGTCCCCTTACAGGGAAAGAGCAGGCACGGCTAGACGGAGGTCGATGTGGGACATCCTTAGGGGGCTTCCCCCGAGGTCTCCCAGCTAGGGGAGTCCTCACGAGTGCCCCGCTGCCATATGGCCTAGGAGGTGCAACCGAGCTGGACCTGGGTTTTCTAGAACCAGGTCCTGCTAATATGAGGGACCGCTCCTGCTCCCGTGCATCCCGCGCACGGGCTGTAGTGATCGCGCCCTCATACACCTCTCTGGCCTGGATAGCCGCTATGTACTCAACCCGGGGGCCCTTATGAAGGGTTCGCAGCATAGAAAAACAAAAAATTTCCTACGATGTGAACTATATACCAAGATCTATTTATACTAGATACAAACAACGGGCGGATGTATATCCGTAGAGAACATACCCTTGAAGACCGACAAATCTTAACGAGTCCAAACTCGTGGTTGATGTAGACGATCTCTTGTCGATCTCAAGATCGAGAGGAAGTCCTAGCGCATGCAAAACAACAGCACATCCGTGCTCGCACATACGTACGAGGCACCGAGCAACCTCTGCCTCCTCGCTCCAGCGATGCAGTGGAAGCACAACTCTTTCTTGCCGAAAAGCCACCGGGAACATGTATCTCTCTAGCCCGAGACCATAGGGGATAAATTCTAGAGGGGGAGAGAGATCCTTCACGAGGAGGTGTGCTTTGAGAGGGAGGGGGGCCTTTATAGGGGAGAGGGGGCACCAAGGGGCCATGCGCCCAGCCATGGGGCTGCCCCACCTCTTCCACATTCATGTGGGTGGAGCTCCCACTCAAAATGAAAAGCCTCCACTCCCATTAAAAGCCTCCACTCATAAATCCACTCACATGCATTAAATTTCCACCAAATTTAATGCAAGCTCTCATTTAAATAAAACTCTTTTATTTATTTATTCAGAATTTTGTTAATTACTTTAATTAACAAACATTCACATAAAACCCTTGCTAGTATTCCATTTCACATGCGAACCAGTTTGACAATTTCAGCAAAGCTTTTGGTGTCTAGTGAAATAAATTCCTGCGCTTTCCTTTTCTTTTCGGCATGAAACTTTTGCTCCAAATGGATGTCGGTGTCTCTTAAGTGTGTCACCCTACGGTTCGCGAATAATGCGGACATGATCGAGACCCTCTCGGATCAATAATCGAGCGGATCGGAGACCCATCGACTCCCACACATTCAACGATGACTTTCTTGTGATCGCGGAACCTTTTACGATAGTATCTTAATCCTTTTGTTTCGCGATATATTACATGTCCGAGATTCGATCATCGGTATCTCCATACCTAGTTTGATCTCGTTACCGACATGCACTCTTTTCTCGTTCCCGTGATATAACATTCTAGTGATCAAATCACTTGCTTGCTAGCTAATCAATGTGATATCACCGAGGGCCCGAGTATATCTATCCGTCATCGGGATGAACAAATTCCACTCTCGATCCATGGGCCTCAACATAACACTTTAGTAGTTCGAATCCATCTTTATAATCACCTGTTACGGTGTGACGTTTGATGTTATCAAGAAACTCTTCGGTGTTAGTGATTGACATGATCTCATGGTCTAAGGATTAGGATCACTTCGTAAGTTGTTATAGCAATATAAACTCAATGACTTTGATCGTAATGCTATACTTCGGATGAATGTTCATCACACCATTACACTAATGTTGTGACCCCGTTATTAACAACATCCAATGTCCATGATCAGGAAACCTTGATCATCTTGTTAATCAACGAGCTAGTTTATAAGAGAGGCATAACTAGGAACTTTCTATTTGTTTATTAAACACACATGTATTAACGTTTCCGTATTAATACAATTATAGCATGCAAAATAAACATTTATCATAAATAAGGAATACGATAATAACCACTTTATTATTGCCTCTCGGGCATATTCCCTTCAGTCTCCCACTTGCACTAGAGACAATAATCTAGTTTGAAAACTTTGTGTATTGAACACCTATGGCTTTCTGGTGTTCCATATACACAATTGCAAGTGGTTAACATAATCTACGGAGCTGACGCTTCAGGTCCATGTGTATTTGCATGTCTTTGCGTCTTCACGCATCACTCATTCTCCAATGAGATGGCATTGTATAAATTTGGTCTTTCGGTGAGACCTTTAGTTCCTTGGGGTTAAAACACATCGATACTATTGTCATACAATATATCTTTAGTGTTAGCCCGTTGCGAACCACACCTTAGTTTGATAACAAACTACTTGACACAAATTCCCTCCTTTGCTGCTACTATAGCAGTCATATACTTAGCCTTTTGTTGTAGTATTCGTCACAATGTCTTAACTTTGAAACTCTTTCAAATCCATCATGGAATCTCCTTTCCATTACATTGTGCCACCCATAGTTTAAATTGAGATAAACTTAATTTGTATCTTGTGACAAAACTAGTATCAATGTAACGCTTTACAATGAACTATTTGTAATTGTTTGTCACTTCTACACAAATATATTCTTAGTTCTTCCAAAAGATCATAAGAATATCCTTACTATAGTCCAATGATCATTTTATGATTCATTCTGGTATATGATCATAACACTTAGAGCATAGGACATATCTGGATGTGTACATATCATGGTATGATTGATCAAAACATTCTTGTGATTTCACTCATCAAGTGTCAAAACACTTGAATCTTGTTTCACTTATCAAGTGTCGATACACTTGAATCTTGATTCAATTCCTTTCCATGCAACAAGAACTGTTTCTTGTCGTTTCTATATTGAACTCCTTCAATATCTCATATATGTACGTTTGGCATAACCATATTGGCGTCCGATCATCCACTATAGACATTCACGCTAAATATTCGGGTTTTGCCTAAGTCTTTCATCGAAATGAAATTCTTAAACATTGTCAATACAATATACATCATTTCTGATCAACAAGATGTCCTCCACATAATGTATTAGAAATATGTCTTAGCTCCCACTTAATTTCTTGCAAATGCAAGCATCTTCATCGTCTCGATGAAAACTCCTTTTCATCATGGTGAAGATTCCAACTCATGATGCTTACTTCAACCATTGAAGTTTGCATGCCCTTTTAGCATCCTTTGAATTTTAACAAAACCCTTTGGACCGTGTCATGTACACGTCCTAGGTAACCATTCTATTAGAAGAACTTTGTTTTGTTTATTCATCTACCATATACCAAATTATATGTAGTGGTTGCTAGTTTAATCCGTTCAGACTAAATATCGCTATGAAAGATCAAATCTTGTCATAGTCAACTCTTTGAACATTGTCATAAAATACTTTACAACATGTCGAATATTTCATAGATGTGAGACATCCATGTCTGTTTCTTTATAGATCCAAATACGACCGATAGGTTTTTACACCTTTCCGGAGGGTCTTCCAAGTTCAAAACTTGATTTCTCGTGTATGGAACTATCACGGATTTTATGGCTTCAAGCCATTTGACGGAGTCAGGGCCCATCATCGCTTCTTTGTATGTATTCGGTTCATCATTGTCAAACAATAATGATTTACTCTCAAATCTTAGCATTTGATTGTTTAACCGACCTTCTTGGTTCAATAGGAACTTTAGACCTCCGTGACCACAACCTTTGAGGCACATAAGCTATGAGCATTATGGCAGCCTCCAGAACGATTTCCGGCGCTGCGCAACTCAGCATATTTAACTAAGGTTCGTTAACCTTATCAAAGTTCTATTGTCCTCCCACTTAACTTTTATGAAAAATTCCTTCTTCAAGAAACTTCATATTTCAAGCGACAAACCCTTTTGTCCTCGGTGTTAAGGAGGAATAACCAATTGTTATTCAAAATAACCTACAAAGACATGCTCATCCGACTTTGGTTGTAAACATCTTACTTATGTTTAGCATACCAAAATTTAAGAAAGGACAACTTGGTTTTACCCAAACCATAACTCATATGGTGTCATTTCAACGGATCAAGATGGAGCTCTTTTCAGTGTAAAAGCGGTAGTCTCTAAAGCTTTAATCTTTTAAAACATAATGGCAGTTTTATAAATAACACCTTTGATCCAACCATGTCAAACAAGGTTTCATTACAAATCTCAAACACTCCATATTCCTATGGTGTTTCGGGAGATGTAAATCTAGGTGTTTTGCTAAACCTGCAACTCAAATAAATCCCTTTATGATAAAATCATAATTCATTTATTTTCTTGTTACACTTGTAACTCAAATAAATCCCTTTATGATCAAATCATAATTCATTTATTTTTATTGTTACAATGATTTTCCACTTCATCTTGAAAGTCTTTGAAACATTTTCAAATATTTCATACTTGTTTCTCATTAAGTGAACATTCACTCAAATTTCCGGAGAAAGCATATGAAGTTGAAACCCATAAACTACGCACATAATGGACTACATACATCGATATGTATAAATTCCAATAATTTAGTCGTTCGTTCTCCTTTGGTCTTTGAACGAAGTTTTAATTATCCCGAGGAAAGTCTCACAAGCGTCACTTGATCAAATCAAAGACTCCAAAATTCCATGAAAATGGAGATTCTTCATGTTTTCTTTCCAATATAATTTAAACAGCGATGTCACTTCATAAGTGATCTTTCAATCATTTGTCTTGCAACATTTTAGCATTAGGATTTATGGATGTGATTTCTTCAACTAGATTTGTAAATCATCCATCTTATATGGAATACGGTAATTATTTGAACAACCTTTGTTCTTATAATACCTGATTCAAATAACAATTAGTAAAACAAATCTTGAAGTCTTTCTTCAACTAGATTTGTAAATCATCCATCTTATATGGAATACGGTAATTATTTGAACAACCTTTGTTCTTATAATACCTGATTCAAATAACAATTATTAAAACAAATCTTGAAGTCAAGCTTTGATGTCAACGAGAAATACAAACAACGGTTTGTTTGTTTTCGATGAACATCATCACATTTTCTCTTGCTAGTTACTTAGGCCATTGTGGTTCATGAATTGCGTTGTTCCGTATGACATTTCATACCAACCAATTCGGTATCCAATACCCAAGAACCACATTGTTTAACAAGCAAAGAATACAACCATAACATGTATATCATTTATATACCTAAATTGGATATTTCCAATCTTTTCTTTTCTGCCAAATATATTTTATAGATTCTCTTTCAGCATTTTCTTTCCCTTTTTAAAAGAAACTATCAACATCAACAATGGCGCCATACACATGACACATAGTCCAAAGCGTGTATATTCAAATAATAATACCTTTGGACTTGCACTTTGAAGTAGATCACCATCATCAAAATGATCGGTATTCTTTCAAAATCCATTCTTTAGTAATATTTTAGTGTAGTAAACACTTTACATACATCTTCTATTCATCCTTATCATGACGACATTCATGATCAAGCTACTTTAGCTTATAAAGGCGAATCGTGAGTATAACATTACTTTCCAAAACCCTTTTGGATGATTAGGATGTCTAGCATCTCCAACCTTCGCAAATTCTCATCCAACATGAGAACATATATTATACTCTATCATATTTCAACCAAAACATTGTTTCAGATATCGTTATATCATCACACATGATGGTTTCGAAACAATTCTTTCACTCCTAGATAAACTTGATGTTTAAATCAAGAATCATGGAGGCAAACATGATACTTAAGATACTAACATGGAATTGTTACTCTCGATTTAATACCAATTATTAAATTTCACGGAGTAAATAGAAACTTGCTGAAAGTTTGCAATAGGACTTTAAACTTTAGATTGACACTCAACACAATACGATACCAGTTCGTAAAGTATATATCCAGAATTCTATAGTTCTATTATCTCAATTACAACTACGCATAAGGTGGTGAGCGAATGCCAATGACTACAACAAATTATGCAAATTCACTTTGATTTAATTTATGATAAATTGAGTTCTACTAATCCAAATTAGAAATGAACTCCCACTCAAAAACGACATCCCTCGTGCCTTTTGGTGATTACATGAACCAAATCCACTACACCAAGTCCGATCATCACGTGAGTCGGTGTAGCTTCAAAGCGAGCATCAAATGGGCATCATATCTACTATATGACTCATGCTTAACCTTTCGGTCCGTGTTCCGAGGCCATGTCTACACATGCTAGGCTCGCCAAGTAAGAACCTTAGTATTCGTGTGTAAGCTCTTACACCCGAGAGTGCTCGAGGATTCAAGTACACCCGATCATCACGTGATGTCTTGAAGCGACGAAACATTGTCGGTGCATACTTAAGGAAGAACACATTTTTATCTTGATATCTAAATGAGGGATCATCTTATTATGCTAATAAAACGCAAAACAAGCAATATAAGATGCTATCAAACATCACATGTTTATTAGTGGAATTATATGGTTCCCGCAGATGATCTCTATCATGTGCATCGTGGTATGATCACTATCATACCTTTATGTGTAAGTCCAAGGTCTATGGAGATTACACGTTATGTATGTTGTAAGAGTATCATCTCATACTTCTACTTACAACATCACCATATCATAACACTAGCCCAGCAACAATCTAAACTAGACGCCTCTAATTTATCCATTGCAAATTTTACGTGGCTTAGGGCTTTCAAGATAGAACCGTTCTTACCTCGAACATGAACCACGAGGATAACCAAATTGTTGACAACTCGTTGCAAATTAGATATTGACTATAGTAGGAGAGCAGACACCGCTAGCCACTTATGCAAAACTAGTTGCATGTCAAGCGTGGAACAGGTCTCATGTGCGAGGACATGTAAAGTTTGTCCGGGCGCTTCATCCCACTATGCCACCAATATCCAAAGTACAACTAAGAAGCAATAAAATGATCATCATCGCCCACATACTCATATGTACTACCCGTGCAAAATATCTACGCATAGATCCCCTCGATACCCTTTGAAGGGTTCGACATAGAAAAACAAAAATTTTCCTCGATGTGAACTATATACCAAGATCTATTTATACTAGATACAAACAACAGGCGGATGTATATCCGTGAGAACATACCCTTGAAGACCGACAAAGCTTAACGAGTCCAAACTCGTGGTTGATGTAGACGATCTCTTGCCGATCTCAAGATCGAGAGGAAGTCCTAGCGCCAGCAAAAAGCATCCGTGCTCGCACACACGTTCGAGGCACCGAGCAACCTCCGCCTCCTCGCTCCAGCGATGCAGCGGAAGCACAACTCTTTCTTGCCGAAAAGCCACCGGGAACATGTATCTCGCTAGTCCGAGACCATGGGGGATAAAATCTAGAGGGGGAGAGAGATCCTTCACGAGGAGGTGTGGTGGGAGAGAGGAGAGGGGGCCTTTTATAGGGAGAGGGGCACCCAAGGGTCCATGCGCCCAGCCATGGGGCTGCCCCCCTCTTCCACATTCATGTGGGTGGAGCTCCCACTCAAAATGAAAAGCCTCCACTCCCATTAAAAAGCCTCCACTCATAAATCCACTCACATGCATTAAATTTCCACCAAATTTAATGCAAGCTCTCATTTAAATAAAACTCTTTTATTTATTTATTCAGAATTTTGTTAATTACTTTAATTAACAAACATTCACATAAACCCCTTGCTAGTATTCCATTTCACATGCGAACCAGTTGGCAATTTCAACAGCAGTTTGATTGTCTAGTGAAATAAATTCTCGCTTTCCTTTTCTTTTCGGCATGAAACTTTTGCTCCAAATGGATGTCGGTGTCTCTTAAGTGTGTCACCCTACGGTTCGCGAATAATGCGGACATGATCGAGACCCTCTCGGATCAATAATCGAGCGGGATCGGAGACCCATCCGACTCCCACACATTCAACGATGACTTTCTTGTGATCGTGGAACCTTTTACGCTAGTATCTTAATCCTTTTGTTTCGCGATATATTACATGTCCGAGATTCGATCATCGGTATCTCCATACCTAGTTTGATCTCGTTCGACATGCACTCTTTTCTCGTTCGTGATATAACATTCTAGTGATCAAATCACTTGCTTGCAAGCTAATCAATGTGATATCACCGAGAGGGCCAGAGTATATCTATCCGTCATCGGGATGAACAAATTCCACTCGATCCATGGGCCTCAACATAACACTTTAGTAGTTCACGAATCCATCTTTATAATCACCACATTACGGTGTGACGTTTGATGTTATCAAGAAACTCTTAGGTGTTAGTGATTGACATGATCTCATGGTCTAAGGATTAGGATCACTTCGTAAGTTGTTATAGCAATATAAACTCAATGACTTTGATCGTAATGCTATACTTCGGATGAATGTTCATCACACCATTACACTAATGTTGTGACCCTGTTATTAACAACATCCAATGTCCATGATCAGGAAACCTTGATCATCTTGTTAATCAACGAGCTAGTTTATAAGAGAGGCATAACTAGGAACTTTCTATTTGTTTATTAAACACACATGTATTAACGTTTCCGTATTAATACAATTATAGCATGCAAAATAAACATTTATCATAAATAAGGAATACGATAATAACCACTTTATTATTGCCTCTCGGGCATATTCCCTTCACCTTATTGCCCTAGAAGACAATGCCACTATCAGACACAACCTCACCCAAATGTTCCAACGGAACCAACTCCAACGCAGAAAACCTGGAACCGGACGGCAATCTTGAACCAGAAGTAGGTTAAGGAGGAGGGAGAGATGTACCTGCGAACTCGTCACAAGAAGTCGCCCGTCTGGTAGCGCGATCGACGACCGTCAACTCTGGACCAGTCCCCATCCCTAGAGCCGGCAATATGGACGCTATGGCGGGATGGAGGCGAGAGGGCCTGGTAGTGTCCCCGAGTACGGCGGGCCCTGGTGCCTGCCACAGGAGGGCTGGAGATGACCGGTGTAGCGTCCGTGGCGGTGTGGTCCAAAGTGGCGAGAGCCAGGGTGTAGGACACCAACCCTCGAGAGCATGCTGAGGACTGGGGGAACACATCTAGCCCCACACTCCCCAAGGTCTCCTTAGGAGATTACAAATCGAGGTAAATGGAGGGACTCGAACTCCATCCTCGGCTGCACGGAGCTCAGAAGCCACTAGGTCTTGTCGAATTTGGTGTCGTACTAAGCGATGTTGAGGTCAAGTGGTGTCGATTAGATGTGGTAGGAGCAACGGGCGAGGACCACCATGGGCAACTTGGCGGGGCACTCCGAGAGAGGGGTCTTCTCTCCGGGAAGAATGACCCTGTGGCCTCCATGGCGAGCTCCGAGACCATGTGAGACTTGCCCCCACCAGTGTCCTGCTTCGACTATGGAGGTTGTGGAGAGGGCGCTTCCGGCGACGAGGACTTGTGTGCCTCATCTGACTCATCACTCGAGGAGTAATCCTATGTGCCACCTTGACCCGCCTGTAGGGTTCGCACCATAGAAAACAAAAATTTTCCTACGATGTGAACTATATACCAAGATCTATCTACTAGATACAAACAACGGGCGGATGTATATTCGTAGAGAACATACCCTTGAAGACCGACAAAGCTTAACGAGTTCAACTCGTGGTTGATGTAGACGATCTCTTGCCGATCACAAGATCGAGAGGAAGTCCTAGCGCCGCAAATCAGCAGCGCATCCGTGCTCGCACACACGTTCGAGGCACCGAGCAACCTCCGCCTCCTCGCTCCAGCGATGCAGCGGAAGCGCAACTCTTTCTTGCCGAATAGCCACCGGGAACATGTATCTCGCTAGTCCGAGACCATGGGGGATAAATTCTAGAGGGGGAGAGATCCTTCACGAGGTGTGAGACAAGTGAGGAGGGGCTCCTTTTATAGGAGGAGGGGACCCCAAGGAGGTGGCCGCATGGGGCTGCCCCTTGCCCTCCCTCTTCATGTGGGTGGACACTCCACTCACAAATCTCCTTTAAATTCCCCACTCAAAGTCCACTCAAATTCCCATTAAATTTCCACCAAATTTAATGCAAACTCTCATTAAATAAAACTCTTTTATTTTATTCAGAATTTTGTCAATTACTTTAATGACAAACATTCACAAATAACCCCTTGCTAGAATTCTATTTCATATGCATAACCACTTTAAGAAATTTCACCCGAAAACCTGTTTCGGTATCTAGTGAAATAAATTCCTGCGCTTGTTCATTCTTTCGGCATGAAACATTTGCTCCAATTGTGATGTCGGTTTCTCTTAAGTGTGTCACCCTACGGTTCGTGAATAATGCGGACATGATCGAGACCCCTCTCGGATCAATAATCAGAAGCGGGATCTGGAGACCCATACTGACTCCCACACATTCAACGATGAATTTCTTGTGATCGTCGGAACCTTTTACGCTAGTATCTTAATCCCTTTGTTTCACGATATATTACATGTCCGAGATTCGATCATCGGTATCTCCATACCTAGTTTGATCTCGTTCGACATGCACTCTTTTCTCGTTCTGTGATATAACATTCTAGTGATCAAATCACTTGCTTGCAAGCTAATCAATGTGAAATCACCGAGAGGGCCAGAGTATATCTATCCGTCATCGGGATGAACAAATTCGCTCTCGATCCATGAGCCTCAACATAACACTTTATTAGTTCTGAATCCATCTTTATAATCACCACATTACGGTGTGACGTTTGATGTTATCAAGAAACTCTTAGGTGTTAGTGATTGACATGATCTCATGGTCTAAGGATTAGGATCACTTCGTAAGTTGTTATAGCAATATAAACTCAATGACTTTGATCGTAATGCTATACTTCGGATGAATGTTCATCACACCATTACACTAATGTTGTGATCCCGTTATTAACAACATCCAATGTCCATGATCAGGAAACCTTGATCATCTTGTTAATCAACGAGCTAGTTTATGAGAGAGGCATAACTAGGAACTTTCTGTTTGTTTATTAAACACACATGTATTAACGTTTCCGTATCAATACAATTATAGCATGCAAAATAAACATCTATCTTACTTGGAATACACATAATAAACACTTTATTATTTCCTCTCAGGGCATATTCCCTTCAGTCTCCCACTTGCACTAGAGACAATAATGTAGTTACATAGTGATAAATCTAACACCCATTGAGTTCTGGTGTTGATCATGTTTTGCTCTAGGGAGAGTTTTAGTCAACGGATCTGCTACATTGAGATCCGTATGTAATTTACAAATCTTTATATCTCCATCCTTGACGTGCTCGCGGATGGAGTGAAACCGACGCTTAATATGCTTGGAATGCTTGTGAGACCTTGGATCTTTGGCATTGGCAATGGCACCATTGTTGTCACAATAGATCACCATTGGGTCCAACGCGTTTTCCACCACTCCTAGTTCGGATATGAACTCCTTCATCCAAACTTCTTCCTGAGCCGCTTCTGAAGCAGCAACATATTCGGCCTCCGTTGTTGATCCCGCTACCACAGGTTATTGGAGCTCCTCCAACTAACCGCTCCGCCATTCATGAGAAATACGTATCCGGATTGAGACTTAGAGTCATCCGGATCGGTGTCAAAGCTAGCGTCGACATAACACTTAGCGACGAGCTCTTCTTCACCTCCGTATACAAGAAACATATCCTTAGTTCTTCGTAAGTACTTAAGGATATTCTTGATCGCTATCCGATGTTCGAACTCGGATCCGATTGGTACCTACTAGTCAAACTAATAGCATGTGCCACATCCGGTCTTGTACATAGCATGGCGTACATTATAGAGCCTATGGTGAAGCATAGGGACTTTGTCCATTATCTCTCTTTCTTCCATGAAGCCGGACTTTGAGTCTTACTCAATGTCTTGCCTTGCAACATAGGTAAGAACCCTTCTTACTTCGTCCATTTTAAACTTCTTTAAAATCTTATCAAGGTATGTACTTTGCGATAGCCCTATTAGGCGCCTAGATCTATCTCTATAGATCTTTATGCCTAATATGTATGCTTCACCTAGGTCCTTCATTGAAAATATCTTTGTTTAGATAACTTTTAACACTGTTTAAAAGATCTATATCATTTCGATCAATAATATGTCATCCACATATAATATCGAAATGCCACATTGCTCCCACTCACTTTCTTGTAAATACAAGCTTCTCCATAAGTTTGGACAAATCCAAACTCTTTGATCACCTCATCAAAGCGGAGATTCCAACTTCGTGATGCTTGCTTCAATCCATAGATGGATCGCTGAAGCTTGCACACCTTGTTAGCATCCTTAGGATCGACAAAACCCTTTGGTTGTATCATATACAACTCTTCTTCAATATTACCATTGAGAAAGCGGTTTTGACATCCATCGCCATATCTCATAATCGAAATATGCAGCAATTGCTAACATAATCCTAACGACTTTAGCATCGCTACGGGAGAGAAAGTCTCATCGTAGTCAACTCCTTGAATTTGTCGAAACCCCTTTGCGACAAGTCGAGCTTTATAGACGGTCACATTACCATCAACATCAGTTTTCCTTTTGAAAATCCATTTGTTCTCCATGGCCTTTCGGTGAGGTGAGTAATTCCACCAAGTTCCAAACTTGATTTTCATACATGGATTCCATCTCGATTTCATGGCTTCTAACCATTTGTTGGAATCCGGGCTCATCATCGCTTCTTCATACGTCGCAGGTCATCATTTTCATCAACCATGAAATTCATGACAGGATTTCCGTCTGACTCGGGAGCTGCAGCGTCCGTTTGACTGCGAGGTTCGGTAGTACTCTCTTTCGGAGTTTCATGATCATTATCATTAGTTCCCTCTTCAGCAGTGGAGCCAACTCGGAACAACTTCCGGCTGCGCTACTCGCCATACTTTGAAGAGAAGGTTCCAACCTCTTGAGTTCTACCTTCGACTACTCACACCTTTCGCGAGAAACTCTTTCTCTAGAAAGGATCCATTCTTGGCAACAAAAACCTTGCCCTCGGATCTGTGATAGAAGGAATACCCAATAGTTTCTTTAGGGTATCCTATGAAGACGCATTTTTCCGCTTTGGGTTCAAGTTTATCCGGTTGAAGTTTCTTCACATAAACATCGCATCCCCAAACTTTAAGAAATGACAGCTTAGCTTTATTTCCAAACCACAATTCATACGGTGTCTTTTCAACGGATTTAGATGGTGCCCGATTTAAAGTGAATGCAGCAGTTTCTAGTGCATAACCCCAAAATGACAACGGCAAGTCCGTCAGAGACATCATAGATCGAACCATATCTAATAAAGTACGATTACGACGTTCCGACACACCATTTCATTTGTGGTGTTACGCGGTGTGAGTTGTGAAACAATTCCACACTCTTTCATGTGAGTGCTAAACTCGTAACTTAGATACTCACCTCCACGGTCGGACCGTAGAAATTTGATTTTTCTATTACGATGATTTTCCACTTCATTCTGAAATTCCTTGAACTTTTCAAAGGTTTCAGACTTGTGTTTCATCAAGTAGATATAACCGTATCTACTCAAATCATCCGTGAAAGTAACAAAATAACGATATCCACCTCGGCGACACACTCATTGGACCACATACATCAGAATGTATGATTTCCAATAAATCTGTCGCCCGTTCCATTGAACCGGAAAACGGCGTTCTAGTCATCTTTCCCATAAGGCATGGCTCACATCTATCAAATGATTCATAATCAAGTGATTCCAAAGTCCATCCGAATGGAGCTTCTTCATGCGTTTAACGCCAATATGACCTAGACGGCGATTGCCACATATATCGGATATATCATCATTAAGTTTAATCCTTTTAGCATCAACATTATGAATATGTGTAACATTATCATCGAGATCTAATAGAAATAAACCATTCATCATCGGTGCATGACCATAAAAGATTTCATTCATATAAATGGAACAACCATTGTTCTCGGATTTAAATGAATAACCACTTCGGATCAAACACGATCCAGATACAATGTTCATGCTCAGTGCAGGCACCAGATAACATTTATTCAAGTTTATAACTAATCCCGACGGCAAGTGGAGAGGCAGCGTTTCGACGGCGATCACATCAAAGCTTGATCCATTGCCGACACGCATCTTGACCTCACCCCTTGCTAGCGGTCGCTTGTTCCGCAGCCCCTGATTCGAGTTAAAAATATTAGCAACTGAACCGGTATCAAATACCCAGGTGCTACTGCGAGCACTAGTCAAGTACACATCAACAACATGTATATCATATATACCTTTGTTTGCCTTGCCGGCCTTCTTGTCTGCCAGATACTTGGGGCAGTTGCGCTTTCAGTGGCCAGTCCCCTTACAATAGTAGCACTCGGAATCAGACTTAGGTCCAACTCGGGGTTTCTTTTCAAGCGCGGAAACAGGCTTGCTGCCCTTACTTCCCTTCCGTTTCCCTTCTTGTCTTTCTTGAAACCAGTGTTCGTATTGATCATCAACACTTGATGTTCCTTTTTGATCTCCACTTCTGCAGTTTTAAGCATTGACAGAAGCTCGGGGAGAGACTTCTTCATGCCTTGCATATTATAGTTCATCACGAAGCTCTTATAGCTAGGTGGCAGAGACTGCAGAACACGATGGATGCCTAAGTCAATGGGAATCGATATTCCCAAGGACACAAGCTTATCGGCGTAACCCGACATCTTGAGTACATGCTCACTAACGGAGTTGTGCTCTTCCATCATGCAGCTAAAGAACTTTTCTGAAGCGTTGTAGCTCTCTACAGCAGCATGTGTGTCGAAAATCATTTTCAACTCACCCATTGTATCAAATGAATTGCCGTTTTTGAAACGCTTTCGAAGTTCCGGCTCTAGCCCATACAATATGCCGCAATGAACTAAGTTGTGGTCCTCCTGACGAGTCTGATAGACATTCTTCTCCTCGTCAGGGGCATCATATAAAGGTGGGGGGCCTAACGGCGCTTCTAGCACATATTGCTTTTGTGCAGCAGAGAGGAGAATCCTCAAATTCATGGCCCATTCGGTAAAGTTTCTACCGTTCGTTGCTAGTTTCTCTTTCTCCATGAACACATTGAAATTAAAAGCAGGTGGTGCCATCTACAACAGAATTTGTAAAGTTTAAAGTGTATGATAGATTGAGTTCAACTAATCTATATTACGAATGAACTCCCACTCAAAAACGACATCCCTCGTGCCTTTTTGGTGATTACATGAACCAAATCCACTACACCAAGTCCGATCATCACGTGAGTCGGTATAGCTTCAAAGGCGAGCATCAAATGGGAATCATATCAACTATATGACTCATGCTTAACCTTTCGGTCCGTGTTCCGAGTCCATGTTTGTACATGCTAGGCTCGCCAAGTTAGAACCATAGTATTCGCGTGTGTAACTGTTTTACACCCGAAATATGGTCGTGGATCAAAGAACACCCGATCATCACGTGATGTCTTGGAGCGAAGAAAACATAATCGGTGCATACTAAAGGAAGAACACATTCTTATCTTGATATTTAAATGAGGGACCGTCTTATTATGCTAACAAAGCGCTAAACAAGCAATATAAGATGCTATCAAACATCATATGTTTATTAGTGAAATGATATGGTTCCCGCAGATGATCTCTATCATGTGCATCGTGGTATGATCACTATCATACCTATATGTGTAAATCCAAGGTCTATGGATTTTACACGCTATGTGTGTTGTAAGAGTATCATCTCATACTTCTACTTACAACACTACCATATCATAACACTAGCCCAGCAACAATCTAAACTAGACGCCTCTAATTTATCCATTGCAAGTTTTACGTGGCTTAGGGATTTCGAGATAGAACCGTTCTTACCTACGAACATGAACCACAACGAGGATAATCAAATTGTTGACAACTCGCTTGCAAAATAGATATTGACTATAGTAGGAGAGACAGACACCCGCTAGCCACTTATGCAAACTAGTTGCATGTCAAGCGTGGAACAGGTCTCATGTGCGAGGACATGTAAAGTTTGTCCACGCCGCTTCATCCCACTATGCCACCAATATCCAAAATTACAACAAAGGAGCAACAACATGATCAGCATCGCCCACATACTCATATGTGTACTACCCGTGTAAAGTATCTACGCATAGATCCGGCTCTGATACCATTGTAGGGTTCGCAGCATAGAAAACAAAAATTTTCCTACGATGTGAACTATATACCAAGATCTATCTACTAGATAAAAACAACAGGCGGATGTATATCCGTGAGAACATACCCTTGAAGACCGACAAAGCTTAATGAGTTCAACTCGTGGTTGATGTAGACGATCTCTTGCCGATCTCAAGATCGAGAGGAAGTCCTAGCGCGCCAAATCAGCAGCGCGTGCTCGCACACACGCTCGAGGCACCGAGCAACCTCCGCCTCCTCTCTCCAGCGATGCAGCGGAAGCACAACTCTTTCTTGCCGAATAGCCACGGGAACATGTATCTCGCTAGTCCGAGACCATGGGGGATAAATTCTATAGGGGGAGAGAGATCCTTCACGAGGAGGTGTGAGAGAGAAGTGAGGAGGGGGGCTCCTTTTATAGGAGGAGGGGGAACCTCAAGGGGGTGGCCGGCGCATGGCGCTGCCCCCTTGCCCTCCCCTCTTCATGTGGGTGGACACTCCACTCACAAATCTCCTTTAAATTCCCTCCACTCAAAAGTCCACTCAAATTCCCATTAAATTTCCACCAAATTTAATGCAAACTCTCATTAAATAAAACTCTTTTATTTTATTCAGAATTTTGTCAATTACTTTAATGACAAACATTCACAAATAACCCCTTGCTAGAATTCTATTTCACATGCATAACCACTTTATGCAATTTCACCCGAAAACCTGTTTCGGTATCTAGTGAAATAAATTCCTGCGCTTGTTCATTCTTTCGGCATGGAACATTTGCTCCAATTGGATGTCGGTGTCTCTTAAGTGTGTCACCCTACGGTTCGTGAATAATGCGGACATGATCGAGACCCCTCTCGGATCAATAATCAGAAGCGGATCTGGAGACCCATCTCGACTCCACACATTCAACGATGACTTTCTTGTGATCGTCGGAACCTTTTACGCTAGTATCTTAATCCCTTTGTTTCACGATATATTACATGTCCGAGATTCGATCATCGGTATCTCCATACCTAGTTTGATCTCGTTACCGACATGCACTCTTTTCTCGTTCCTGTGATATAACATTCTAGTTATCAAATCACTTGCTTGCAAGCTAATCAATATGATATCACCAAGAGGGCCCAGAGTATATCTATCCGTCATCGGGATGAACAAATTCCATTCTCGATCCATGAGCCTCAACATAACACTTTATTAGTTCTGAATCCATCTTTATAATCACCCTGTTACGGTGTGACGTTTGATGTTATCAAGAAACTCTTCCGGTGTTAGTGATTGACATGATCTCATGGTCTAAGGATTAGGATCACTTCGTAAGTTGTTATAGCAATATAAACTCAATGACTTTAATCGTAATGCTATACTTCGGATGAATGTTCATCACACCATTACACTAATGTTGTGATCCCGTTATTAACAACATCCAATGTCCATGATCAGGAAACCTTGATCATCTTGTTAATCAACGAGCTAGTTTATGAGAGAGGCATAACTAGGAACTTTCTGTTTTTTTATTAAACACACATGTATTAACGTTTCCGTATCAATACAATTATAGCATGCAAAATAAACATCTATCATATACTTGGAATACACATAATAAACACTTTATTATTGCCTCTCAGGGCATATTCCCTTCACCGCCCCTGGGTCATCCATTAGGGGTGTGGAAGGTGATGGCGAACCAGCTCCTCGATGCTCGGTGGTGATGTCGAGCTCCATCAATAGGTCCCTACATGTGCGATCAAAGAAGAAGCATGGAATCGACACCGGGAACATGGAGGGATCCGGGCATAGGATACACATCCAGATTGCCCCTATCTCGAGAAAGACTGAGCATCCACCTTCAGGAACTTTCCCAAGGTCTGGGATATAAGGGTCACAATCCCCTTGCTCCTAGCCTCCGAAGAAACCCCAAACAGTCGGATCCAGACCTTCGAAAGAGTGGATGTAATCTCCTGATCTGCTGAGGAGGGCCTGATCAAGACCTTCAGCTCGTGGATTTGGTGTCGAGCTCCATACGCACACATGCGCATAATCGCCACCAAACGGAATGACACCTTAAACTCTATGGTCGAGACCCTCCTCGCCGTCCACTCGTGGCCTAGAAGAATTCACAGAGCTCCTGGTGGATCAGCTCCTCTATGATATTGATCTGTTGCAGATGGTCCTAATCCAGAGTCGTCACCATAGCCAGGGTTTTCAGAATTGTCATCTTAACTCCTCCCATGTTGATGTGGTAGAAGCGCCCCGTCCACCGTGTGGCCATAGTACTCGAGGCACTTACGGCCACGAGACTATGATGGGGTGGAGCCATGCCACCGCGGCACCAGGGGTCACCGACACAGTGAGACCCGGAGCTCCTGGCGCCGCAGTGGACACCTTATTCTTCTGAGCACCCATGGGGCTCGTTCCTGTCAGCACCGCCTGGCCGAGGAGGCCTGACATATGTTCATTGGCCCCTAACCCCCACGCCAGGAATCCGCATCCGAGTGATATGGCACTCCCTAACCCTCCTGGTTTGACCCGCGCGAGGCCAGGCCTACTGCCGGAGCCATACCTCACGACGAATTGCCACTAGGGAGGGCTGGCGGCAAACGACATCCTACTCTGGTCCCAATTGACGACACTGCTGGTGGGGTGGGGAGTGGGAGGCCCGTCCTGGTGTAGAGGACTGAGTCGGTAGGGGAGACCGGCAAGCTGGGTGGCGGTAGGTGACAATCTAGCCACGGTCTAGGTCCTGCCGCCACCGGGAGTGAACATGGCGTTGATGCAGTGGCGCACAGCTAGTCGGGCTACGATGCCTCGGGGAATTCCAGCGCGGTGAGGGGTCACAGCAGCGGGGGGAGCATCTCTAGGGTTGGGCGGACTCTGGGCCTGCTTGGAGGTCATAAGTGCCTCCTTGTAGGAGCGCACTAGCGATGGGGTGGAGGGCGGCGACTCACTAGCATGGGCAGACAACATGGTGGAAGGGGTTGGGAGACATTGGGGGAGGGCGGGGAATAGGGACTCGAGCATTTCCTCGAACCCAAAACCTCCCCGATGATGTGAGCCACTAGGCCATACGATGGGTTGGGCCATGGCAAAGGCTTATGGCCCACGAGCAGGCCGATGCCCACCTGCATCCCCCATGCCCCCGCACCAGCTAGCCCATCACTGTCCCAATACCCCACCTCTGTGTCCTGTCGTCCACTCCTCTCCGATACGCAATCCCAACCGCTAAGGCATGCATGTCCGTTGCTCGCCCCCTAACACCGGATAGGGACAATGTCGCATCAACCACTAGAGGTGGATAGGTCGCCGATCGCCCTGTGTAACACCCTAGTTTTAGTTAATTCTAATTAGGGTTTGATGTGCATTGCATAAGCATCATTATTTTGATAAGAAATAAAAATGCATGCAAATAAGAAAAAATGCAAACCCTAAATCCTAATCTTCCCACTCTCTTTAAAACCTATTCAAATGGTTTTTATATTTTGAGAAGTACCAAAATGAATGGAGCCCAAATGGACTAAAAAGGGCCCCACACTATTTCAATACTTTTACAAGAGTATCTGGTATTTTTGAAGATTATACAAAACATATTTCAAATGGATTTACAAGGGGAGAAATAAAAAACAGAAAAAGGAAAAAGGGTTTGCTAAAAAATAGCAGAGAAAGAGAGCAACAACAGCCAGCAGCCCAGCTCCCTCGCCTGCTTTCTCTGTCGCATGCAAGAGCTAGTGGCCCAGCAGCTAGCCCACCTCGGCCCAGGCCCGGATACCCCTTCACATCATCTTCCCCGCCGACCCAAGCAGCTGCCTGGTGCAGCCTCCACCGCCCGTTACCGCCGCGATGTGCGCAGGCGCTGAGATGCACGCTGCCGACGCCCCGCGAGGATAAGGTCGCAACGAGGAAGACCTCTCTATCCCTATCCTCTTTTCCCCTCTCTCTCTCGCTCTGTGTCATTCGCGCACATAGGCTCTGCAACCCTAGCTTCGGCCGCCGCATGTCGCCGCCATCTTCGGCCACCCTAACTTTTGTTCGCTGCACGTCGAGCTCCCCCACCTCTCCCTCTTCCTCCTTGCCAAACGAATCAAGACCAGGAGCCCCGAGACGCCCGCATCAGTCGCTTCTTCTTTGACCCCGACGAGCTTTGCCGTTACCATAGCCACCACTACAGACCTCCTTCGGCCTCGTGGACCTTCCCGTCGCATTCATGGTGAGCCCCTAGTGCTCAGGCACCTCTGTTGCCTGTCAAAACTCACCGGCGGGCAGTGACGAGCAACACGAAGAGCCGGGAGGCTCCCAGAGCGGCTGGTGGGCCCTGGTCCCTCGGTCGACGGCCCGCAAATCTTCCGGCACGCACGCGTCCTGTCTTGGTTCGAGATGCCACCGACCTATACCTGGTCAGGAAGGTGATGGATTGTTCCGATTGGTTTCCTGCACGGTAAACAAGTATACGTAAAATTCGAGCCGTGATCGGCTCCCAGGTTTCCCTGTAAATCGGCTTTCAGAGCCGATTACCCCCATGGCTTTGCATTGGATCTTATGATAACATGGGGTTTTGCTTAATTACTACTAGCTAAATCGATCTACGATAGTTTGGTGTTTTCACCACGTAACCGGAACGTCCCACGCGTGGTTGAGCCTAATAGATACGAAAAGTAGTAGAAAACCGATCCTAGAGAAGGCCTAAAAACCAACGTAACGTCAATTCTAACATCCTCTAAGATCAATAAACCATACCTTACGACACGGATCGTTCAACCCGCTTGTGAGGCCAAATCACGAGATATTAAACTAAACCTTGATGAACAAGGCACAACTATAACAGATCAAAATCGACTTAAGCAGAAATCAAGCAAGATGCCACCTTTACACCCGGGAGAAGGTGCAAAGACGGCGAGATAGCTAGAGGTAGCATAAATAAGCAATCATAGTGAAAGTATCGATGCTAGCTCTAACAAATCTGGTAAAGGTGTTACTCGCCATCAACAAGGCTTAGTACGAGTAACACCGGATAACGATAGTAATATCGCCTAGATCGCAAGATGCGATCTAGGCAACATGGCACTTACCCGAGAAAACCCTAGAACAAGGGGTGGCGATCTTGAGATTGTGTTTGTTGTGAACGTGATTGTCCTCCTTTTCTCAATAACCCTAGGTACATATTTATAGTCCGGAGACTCTCTACTTTTGGAATAACTCTACAACTCTATCTTTATCTAAACATAAACGGAACCTAAACAAATACGAATCCTACTAAGATACAAGATACACGGGCAATTCAGCCCAAATCCACGCACTAGGCCGATCCAACGACACGTTGAATATATGTATCTTCTAAGCCCATCTTGATCACGGCCCATCTCCATCTTAGGCCAAAATATGGCGATAACACATGCCCCCCTGGTTTTGGCAATGATAATTCCAAAACCACTCTGTGTGTTTTTTCTTCTCCTGGGTTTTTTTTTATCGGGCTACGCGTATGTCAGAACGCGTAGCAGAACAGGATTGTCACGCCACCCTTTCATCATGATGCCCTGTCTTCTCAACTCCTCCAAAGGCATGATTTGACGATTTTGGCACCGCAACTGGGAAACTGCTATAGCATTGAACCGCTTTCTTCACTATTCCTCTTTATTTAAATCCGCTGAACAGTTCCAGTCCCCATCTTCCTCCGTAGAAAAAACCCTCTTTCTCCACCGGAAAACCCTCTTTCGCCATGGCCTCCTCTGCCTCCGATCTCCTCCCACGCCCAATAGCCTCGTGACCGCGAACCAACTCGAGCACCACGACAACAAGTGATACACTCGCCCACAATGGTGGGACGAGAGGGTTGACTTTGCCGTCGGTCGAGGACGATGCGTCTCGACAGACGGCGAAGAGAGAACCTTCGCCTCGCCGACGGGGAGCTGGAGGCGGACAGCAGCGACGACACCATGTCCTGGGATGGCGTCGATTCCTCTGAAGAAGAGGAAGAAGAAGAGGAGGAGGAGGACACCTCCTCCGAGGAGTACCAGCCGGTGAGGTACTTCCGTGCCGGGTCCGAAGACGACGACGATGATGAAGACGAGGACGAGGAAGCCCCTACCGGCTTCCTCAGTAGCAGCGAAGACGACGCTGGTAGCAATACGAAGAGCGAGGAAGGCGGCGGCAGCTGACGATTTACCTCGGCCGATTAGATTTAGTAGTAATGGCCGTAGCATTAGTGCCCCTTTGTAATCGAATCTTGTAAGCAATGACCTTTCAATGAATGAAACTCTGTTTCCCAAATATTGCTTCCTTTTGCTTTAATTTTGCCGATAACCAAACAGTCGATGTTCCATAAGCCGATGACACGCATCGGCTCCTTCTAAACAGTTAATTGCACAAAGCCGATGACCACCCATCGGCTCCTTCTAAAAACGTTTGATGTGGTCAACCTCGGTTGAATCACAACGCCATTCCTTGGTCTGAAACGGTAACTAAACCTCCATTGCCCATCGAAAATGTGCCTGAGCGAACAACTATCGACCAGCAAGGATGATGATGACGGTTGAAATAATCGAGTTCCGTGGCCGACGCTCTCCATGCCCTCAAAGCATTTCCTTAGTAGCTTGTTGTTTTTTTTATTCGCCGATTTTCAACATCGCCCCCATATTTTATCGCTAATCGACTTAGCCGATCTCTCGTATCGCCCTCAAGTTTTTATTGTCCCATATCCCACATGCTTGGAAAATACTTCTTGAGATGCTGGCCATTGATCGCCATCGAAATTTTTCGCCATCCAACTGCTCAAGCATGTATGCTCCTCTTAGAACTTGGTCGACCTTGTACGCCCGTGCCAATTTGGAGACCATTTACCATATCTGCGTCCTTAGTACCCAAGGGCAACACAGACTTCCCACACCAAATCTCCAACGTGGAACTCCTTTGGCTTCACCTTCTTGTTGTAGGCACGAGCTACTTTAGCCTTGTTCTCTTTATTTTCTCAGCGACCACAGCCTAAGCTCACCACATCTTCCACTGTCACTCATCAAAGTTGCATATTCTTCAGTCGTTAGCTCATTCTGAAAAGTAACACGTCTCGATCCAGCCGTAATTTCCCAAGGCAATACGGCTTCTTGCCCATAGACCAGATGGTACGGAGAGGTTTTTATCGCCCCATGGCACGACATGCCATAAGCCCATAAAGCCTCTGATAAAACCTCATCCCAACGCCTCGGGTGTTCATCGATTTTCCTCTTGATCAGCTTGATAAGACTCTGGTTGGACGCCTCAGCTTGCCCATTTGCTTGAGCGTAGTACGGAGATGACCGTATCAGTTTAATCCCTGTGTCTTCACAACTTTCGAACTCGTGAGAAACAAAACCGAACCTCCATCGGTTGTGATAGTCTGGGAATCCCAAACCTATGAATGACATGCTCTTTCACGAAATTGATGACATCTTTTGAACTTCTCGACTTCATAGGGACGGCTTCCACCCACTTGGTAAAATAATCTGTGATGGCCAAGATCCACATGTGGCCTTTGCTTGATGGAGGATTGATCTTGCCGATCATGTCCATGCCCCAACCTCGGAATGGCCAAGGTTTGATGATGGGATTCATTGCTGATGCGGGTACCATCTGGATTTTTCCAAATTTCTGACATGCTTGACACCCTTTGTAGTAGTTGAAACAGTCCTCAAGCATAGTGGGCCAATAAAACCCTGATCGCCTGATCAACCATTTCATCTTATGAGCCGATTGGTGAGTTCCACAGGCTCCTTCGTGTACCTCATGTAGGAGCTGATTGGCCTCGGCTGTCCCCAGGCACTTGAGCAATAGCCCTTCCAGAGTCCTGTAAAACATGTCATCCCCAATAAGCACGTACTTCATGGCTTTGTACCTTATCAGTTTAGGTGCCCCCCGAGCCGAATCTTTCAAGTATTTGAAGATATCGGCTCTCCAGTCGTCTGCTTCTAGGAACTGTACCTGGACATCGGCTCCTTCTACCATATCCTTGTATCCCAAGCTATCTGCAAGATCGTTCGCCTCGGTATTCTGCACGTGGGATCCAAGTGAAGTTGATGTACCGGAATTGCGTCATCAGCTCAAGGCAGCCATAATGGGAAGAGGGACTCGCTCAAGACTTGTAGTCCTCCGTGAGCTAGGAAATCACCAACTTGAGTCTCCAAAATTTCCATCGCTCCGCTCCGGCGTCGAGGAGTAACTCCATCCCCTTGCGTATTGCCTCGTACTCGGCTACATTGTTAGTGGGAGAGGTAGACAATCTGATGGAGAAGGAAAATGTGGCCCCCCGGGGCGACACGAGGAAAATGCCGATGCCGCAGCCATCGTCACAAACTGATCCGTCGAAAAACATAGCCCATGCTTTTATGGACAGTGCTGCTATGTTAGTGTTGATCCTCTCGGCAATAAGATCAGCCAGCGCCTGTCCCTTAACAGCTTTCGCAGGCTGATACCGGATGTCAAATTCTGATAATGCAAACATCCATTTGCCTAATCGGCCTTTTAACATAGGAGCCGATAGCATGTGCTTGATGACGTCCGACTTGCATATGATGATGACCTCTGCTGATAGCAAAATGTGGTAAGCTTGGTGCATGTAAAAACAAACAGGCACAACTTGTCGATATCTGGATACCGCGTCTCCGCATCCAGCATCCTTCTGCTTATGTAGAATACGACTCGCTCTAGCCCATCATGCACTTGTACCACCACTGAGGCGATGGACGTGTCAGCCACTGACAAGTAAATATAGAACGGTTTGTCTGGCTGGGGTGGAACTAACACTGGCGGCTTTGTCAGATATTCTTTGATCTCGTCGAAGGCCCGTTGTTGTTCTGCCCCCCAGCGGAACTCCTCGTCAGCTTTAATTTTTACGAGCCCCATGAACGGCTCTATTCTTCCTGACAGGTTAGAGATGAATCGTCTGACGAAGTTGATCTTGCCGATGAGAGACTGCAGCTCTTTCTTTGTGGTGGGTGGCTTCATTGTTCGTACTGCCTCCTGACTTTTCAGGCCGATCTCAATTCCGCGTTCATGGACCAAAAAACCTAAGAACTGACCGACATTCAAGGCACACTTCTTTGATTCATCCTCGCCAAACTTTCTTGTTCGGTCCAGACGTTGCAGATCGCCCAAGTGCCTTGCGCCAAGGCAGACTTGACCACCACGTCATCGATGTAGATTTCCACCGTTGCCGATCGATCATGGAAGATATAATTCATGGCCCTTTGATACGTTATACCGCATTTTTCAGTCCAAACGTCATGACTACATATTCAAACAACCCCACGGACCACAGGACTCAATGCGTCTTGTGTATGTCTCGGAGCCATGAAGATCTGGTTGTACCGCATTGCCGTCCATGAAGCTCAAAATTTTATGACCAGTGCTGCATTGATCAATGTTTACGCCACCGGCATCGGATATTCATCCTTTGGGGTAGCTCATTGAGATCTCGAAAATCTATAGCAACACGCCATTGGCCGCCTTCTTCTCTGAGCACGATGCTAGAAATCCATTCAAAGATACCGCATGGTCTCGATCAACTTGGTCGGCATTTTCGACCTCTTTCTTGACTTCTTCCAAAATTTCGGCCTTCATTTGTCGTGCTCGCTGTTGAAATGGCGAAATCCTTTTTGAGCGAGCCGATGCTCGATGATGCTCCCAACCTGCATTTCGTGTAGTCCCATGCGAAGCCTCTGGATATTGTTTCAACAGGCTATCATCGGTTCCCGCAGACTTGGCTCTAACTTCTGGCGATAAATGTTGGTCGTGGCTTATCCCCGGGACCAATGTCGATCTCTTCTAGCTCATCACCGATGTAAACCCATACCCTAGCTTTCCGTCACTGTCAAATCGACGCTAAGCAGTGGCAAACGATGGGTGAGGACAACAAAATAATTTGGGCGATTGCTGAATCGCCCCTTCTTTTACAGATGCCAAGGCGGTTTACACCTTATTATTTTACGTGGCGAGTATCACTGCTACGACTACATGAACCGCTTGTCGTATGATCGCTGCTTTTTATTTTTTGTGGCCGATCGCAGGGATCGGCCGTACCACGGATGACCGTGGGCTTTTCTACTCCGTAAGGCCAGTGGATAAGACCAGCCTCACCCCGTTTTTTGTAGCTTCAATACGCTCGCAGCCGTCTAGATTGATTCCCGAGATCGGCTCTTGGTCTTCTGCTTCCGGATGTTCATGCCAGGTGGAAACCTCGATAGAATCGTCGCATGGACTACCTCCACTTCATCCCGTCCCATCAGACGTATAATCGGTGCATCGTGGATGGAATGCAGCGATTAGCGTGAATCCAATCCTTCCTAGCAAGACGGCGAGGTACTTTTGCTGTTCACGACGAAAAATGACGTGGTACGGTTTTCCTGCCCACGTCGATCCACGTTGTAACGCCTTGCTTCCGACGATCGCCGTTGAAGTCGCTTAGCGTGACGTTGGTTTTGATCAGTTCGCGGTGAGCGTCCCCAAACGTCGTAGCATGGAGTATGGCATGATATTAATCGCCGCTCCGGTGTCCACCAACATCTTGCCGACGGTTGTCCATTGATGTAGCCCGCAGTACGGCTTTCAGATGTTTGTAACCCTTCTCACGTGGCTTCGAAGATAACGGCCGCCGTGGCGCGATCAAGTTGTGCCACCGGTAGCATATTGGTTTGTGGCGCGCGCAGAACTGCCGGAGCACGAACACCATGTTTGCGAAAGCCGATGCTGCATCGGCTTTTTGGCTTGGGTCGCCACTCTTTCCTTGTCGCGCCCTCCGTCTCCGTAGTTCGCCTTACTTTGACGGCCGATCAGGCCGTGCTTTCTTTTAGCGCGTGGAGATCTGCGCTCAGCCTCTTCTAAGTTACGCCGTTGCACTCTACGCTCGGGTGTGTCCGAGTCCATCGGGCACCACCTTGACGGTGAAACCTGTCTTCTTCTTTGTCATCCCTGGCCTCTCAAGGCCCTTCGCTCAGCGGCGGACTCCTTAGGGCGGCTCGAGGTTGGAGAGGTCCTAGACGTCGAACACCGATCGGCCTCGTGCCCTTCTTTCGTTGTCCACATTACGGCGGTTGTCGGCCGTGGGCAATCGGCTCATTCCCACGCCCCAAAGAATGCTTGAAAAAGGCAATCCCAATGTTTGTCTGCGCCTTCCTTCTCTTTGGGTGGTCTCCTGGCGAGGTGCCCATGTCCTTCATTGCCTCTACTGTGCTGGCGCCGTTGATCATGCTGACGCTCATACTTATTAAGGAGATGCGTGGAATGTGGCTTGTGATACCGCACCCTCCTCCCCTGTTCCTCGATAAGTATCTCCCGTCATGGCCGGGCCGTCGCATGGACCAGCCTTCTCTTTCTTTGCCCCGAGAGTGATCGCCTCCTTCCTTGTACGTATCATGGTGGTGCCCAGACCCAGCCATGTTGACACCGAACGAAAAGTCCAGTTGACGTCTCGCGGAGCGACTGAGCTCTATCATGTTGACACCGGGGAACGGGTTCGTGTCCACTTTCATGGCAAACTGGCCGAGGATCAGACGGCCTTGCTCTATAGCCATCTGGATTTGGCGGCGAAGCTCCTTGCACTCGTTGGTGGGGTGAGTGAACGAATGATGCCACTTGCAGTATGGTCTCCTGCTCATCTCACGGCCGTAGGGATTTTGTGGCCTTCGGGCAACCTCACCGCTTCTCCTTCAAGAGATCGAATATCTGCTCAGCTTTGCTCACATCAAGTCGAACCCTCTCGCATGCCCTTTGTTTTACCCATTTACAGGTCATGATCGCCCCGAGCCCATTCAGCCACGGCCACCTCCTGGTCCTGCGTAGGATCTTCCTCTTCTGCATCGACCAGGCTTATCGGACGTCTGAATTTGTCTTGGTACAACTCAGGGTGGCGCTGCTCATACATCGTCAGTTTCTGAGCCATGTGCACCAATGAGTTGTATTCTACCTGGAATGCCACGTCCTTGATGGGTGCTGAGAGGCCTGATACTGCCAGCTCGATTGCTTCCTTCTCAGTTAAACGAGCCGAGTAACATCTGTTCTTGATGGTCCTGAAGCGCTCGATGTATTCGGCCTGATTTCTCGCTTCGTCGCACTTGCGCCAGTCTGCAATGCCACCTCGGTAGCTTCGAATGGTATTGGATGTGGAACCGTTCTTCTAGTTGTTTCAGTGCGAATTGAATCGGTGGCGAGGTGTACCACCCAAAGGCTGGTCCTGTTAGAGATTGTGCAAAAATCTCACGCGCATTTGATCCGATGTCAAATCATGCCTAGCTGTGCTGTATCGGCTTATGTGCTCGATCGAGCTTGACCCTCCGATCCGCTGAATCTTGAGAACTCGGGAGCTTATATTTGGGTGGTAGTGGAATCAGGTCAAACTTCGGGTACGGCTTTGATTAGCCGATGTGCGCCTTTTTCGCACGGTCGAACCGATCTCGTGATGGTAGTGATTTGATCCACGCTTGAGCTGCAGGGCTAGACTCTCATGGCTTGTTCAAGTGGCATACTTGGCTAGCCACGCTTGTCGGCGTCATCCTGACATCGCTGCTCAGAACGCCGCTCTGAAGATCCCGCAGAGGAACCCCGCGGACACTCCTGCGTTGCGATCTGCTGGCGCGCCAAGTTGTTGCGTCCGCACGTAGGCACATATGTACCCATGCGATCTCTTTGGGTGGCTCGAACAGAATTGGCAATCACTGGATCGCCTCCGCCTTGTAGACAATGTATGCCGCTGATCCCGCGGCTCTGGAGCCGCGAGTGTGAATGGCAGTTGTGGCCTGGTGTGGAGCGGTCTTTCTCCTTGGTGGGTTCCTAAAGTGGGCCCCGACGGAGAGTACTGATGTTTCATGATCTCCTGGACCACGCGAACCGCGACCCGCTCGAACGTTCACGGGCTCTCGAGTGGCGGTGTAGAGAATGAGCCACCATGTAGTTGACCTCCGTCAGAGAGCCGAGGCGTTCCTCCGAAGGAACAGACAGATCCACTTCATCGAGAGCACCCTCGGGGGAGAATCCCTTCCACCTGATGCCACGCGAACGGGTCCTCTCGAAAGAGCCGATGAGGTCGGCCTCGAAGAGCTCTCGCCATCTCGCTTTGTGCTCAGCAGAAGCTCGTCGTGACGACCGCCTGTTCTCCATCGTGGCGTCGGACATTGATGTAGATGTTGTTGAATGTCCCACCGTGCGAATGTGTTGCTGTCAAAACTCACCGGCGGCAGTGACGAGCAACACGAAGAGCCGGAGGCTCCAGAGCTGGTGGGCCCTGGTCCTCGGTCGACGGCCCGCAATCTTCCCACGACGCACGCGTCTGTCTTGGTTCGAGATGCCACGACCTATACCTGGTCGAAGGTGATGGATTGTTCCGATTGGTTTCCTGCACGGTAAACAAGTATACGTAAAATTCGAGCCGTGATCGGCTCCCAGGTTTCCCTGTAAATCGGCTTTCAGAGCCGATTACCCCCATGGCTTTGCATTGGATCTTATGATAACATGGGGTTTTGCTTAATTACTACTAGCTAAATCGATCTACGATAGTTTGGTGTTTTCACCACGTAACCGGAACGTCCCACGCGTGGTTGAGCCTAATAGATACGAAAAGTAGTAGAAAACCGATCCTAGAGAAGGCCTAAAAACCAACGTAACGTCAATTCCCGGAACATCCCCTCTAAGATCAATAAACCATACCTTACGTATTACCGGATCGTTCAACCCGTTTGTGAGGCCAAATCACGTAGATATTAAACTAAACCTTGATGAACAAGGCACAACTATAACAGATCAAAATCGACTTAAGCAGAAATCAAGCAAGATGCCACCTTTACACCCGGGAGAAGGTGCAAAGACGGCGAGATAGCTAGAGGTAGCATAAATAAGCAATCATAGTGAAAGTATCGATGCTAGCTCTAACAAATCTGTGGTAAAGGTGTTACTCGCCATCAACAAGGCTTAGTACGAGTAACACCGGATAACGCATAATGCGATCTAGGCAGCATGGCACTTACCCGAGAAAAACCCTAGAACAAGGGGTGGCGATGCGCCGAGATTGTGTTTGTTGTGAACGTGATTGTCCTCCTTTTCTCAATAACCCTAGGTACATATTTATAGTCCGGAGACTCTCTACTTTTGGAATAACTCTACAACTCTATCTTTATCTAAACATAAACGGAACCTAAACAAATACGAATCCTACTAAGATACAAGATACACGGGCAATTCAGCCCAAATCCACGCACTAGGCCGATCCAACGACACGTTGAATATATGTATCTTCTAAGCCCATCTTGATCACGGCCCATCTCCATCTTAGGCCAAAATATGGCGATAACAACCTCCCCTCCTTCTTCCTAGCGCACCTTAGCCACCGGTCATCGCTGTATTGCAAGCACCGCCGCCGCTCACCGTCTTACCCCGTGCTCTGGTGACCAAATAGCAGCGACGCATCCGCTATAAGGTTCACTGCATCGCGATGTATCAAACCCAACCTTCCGCACAACCCCGCGAGCCCCCTATCGCCGCCCCCATGCATCACCTGGGAGGTGGCCGCTGGCGTGACATCGTGCTGATGTCATCGTGACGCCAACGTGCACGATCAGCCTGGTCAAACCGCCCCCGGTTCCACTTTGCTTGCGTGGCTGCTGAAGTGGCTTTGGCCCCACACTCATCCACAATGGCTAGACCCAGCCCCAGTGAGAAAACAACCCCCACCCCATGGTGACATCAGCGCTGTGTCATGTTGACACACAAAATCAATTAAATTGGTTTAAATAATTACATAAAATGTTATAATCTTATAAATTCAATAATTAATTATCTATAAGTCAGAAAAATATGAATAATATATCAAAATGTTTAGAAAAATAAGATCTATCTCATAGCACCAACATCATGCATTGTTCAACAACTTTCGAGACAAGTTTAATTAGAGAACAAAGTGAAGCCCCACAGGTGATTCCGGGGTCACTACTGCAGAATAGGCCATTAGTGACAGGCTGAAAAGGCCCATTAGTGACAGGCGCTCTTTCATCGAGAATGGCCGACCATCATTTCCGTATGGGGCGGCAAGGAGGTGGTGCTCACCGACGATGCGACGGCTATCAGACGACGACAACGACGGGTGGGCGGTGGCCACCGACTTGTTCGTCCGTTCCACACGCTCCTCCGTCAGGAGGGAAGCGGCGTCACGGGATCCCCGCCCTCGCCTAGAGAGTGGGTGCTCTGGCGGGCCCCAAAGGGAGAGGCAATGACCCAACGTCATCAGGTAGGATTTTTATCCCCAAACTCATGCATATGTGCTTGATTTTAGGGTTCATACGAAAATGGGGAATTGATCCAGGGTTACGATTCATCATAAATTGGGGATTTTTCTTTAGTGTGCAAAAAAACACGACCCCCTCTGATAATTGCTTGCAGATGTGTGGCTTGAAATCAATATAAAATAACTTAAACATGAACATATGTACTGATTGATTCCATATGGTTAATTTATATTGATCTTGGAACATAAACGACACATGTTTGCAAAAAAATGATCTAATCCGAGGCTAGTTTGAAACATAAGTATCATCTTAATTGCCTAAACATGATTATCATCATAATTGTGCTCAATAGATCACATTAGGGTTCTAGTGCTACACAATTCAAGGCTTCTGATACCATTGTTAGGAATAAAGTGACATTAGCAGCACAATATCGACACAAAGGTAGCAACTAGAACACCTATTGCAACACATAAACAGAGAGAAGTAGATTAGATCTGATCATTACTGGATGTTGGGGTTGATGAAGACGAAATCGTCGCCTGCGTGATACATGCCTGATCTTTTGTTGGAGTAGAGGATCTAGTGAAGGTACGGATACCCTTCAGCCTCTAGTGGCACTGCCTTGGCACCGGCGAGGTGTAGGGTGGTCTGCCCATCGCCGCTGTGCCTCCCTAGATCAGTAGGGGTTTGGGGTTGTAGGGGAACAAATGTAGCAGATCGTGAACTAGGAGATCAGGCTCCCCTCCTTTATATGGCGCTGGCGATAGGGACCAAACCATCGAGTTGGTTTTGGTGCACTCGATCAAGACGCATTGGTTAAGTATGATGTGGCTGAAAACGTTGGTTTTGTGGGGCCATCTTTTACTTAATGTAATTTATCCCTTTGACTGTCATTTGTGAACCTGATAGAAAAACTATCTCTGCATTTTGTCTTCAGTTAACCTGACAGGTCAACAAACAGGTAATCCTAACAATTTTCTTGATTATTATATCCGCCGCGTTGATCCCACTCTCAATTATTTAAGAAGCAAGATGCTCTATGATGGACAGCGTGAACACACATGCGTTACGTTTTATTTCTGAACACGATACATACAGCACTAAATTAATTGTTAGTGTACTCGCTAGTCATAAGCCAGAAGGAATTGGCGGCCTCATATGCACTATGAATTCCACACATATATTTACATTTAAACGTCACTTTCTGTGAACAAAATACAAATGTTTCATGTCACCCTCAAAATTTCAAATCACACATAGTCACATACTATGTACACACTCGTAATTAATGGAGCGGAGTTACAGCTTGCCTAGTTGCAACTCATGTGTAACTCTTATATTGCGAGGTATATTTAATGGTAAAATAGACGACTGAAACGTGAAAATCAGGCGTACGATTTCTAGCGAGACCGTATATTTTATATTCAACAACCGTCACTTTCCGTGAGTAAAATACATGTTTTTTCAGTCGCCCTCGAAATGTCGAGATATTTGAAACCACATATAGTCACATATAATTATTGGAGCGGAGTCACAGCTTGCCGGCGGGAGAAGTCGTCCATCGGCGAAGCATGTCGAGGCACTCCTTGGGCCGGTACTCCGGCGCTGTGTGCCCGGCACCCTTGACGGTGGCGTAGGTGAGGTTATAGGCGTACTCCGTCGTGTATCCCGCGACCTGCTCGTTGGAGAACCAGGGCCTCCAGGGCGCCACCACGGCGTAGCCCAGCGTCCGTATCCACGCCTGCGTGCCGACGAAGGTGAAGTCCAGGTCGTGGTCGCCGTTGTATACCAGCGCCCTGTACCCGCGGCGAGTCAGGTTGGCGTGGTACCCTATCGCGCTTTCCACGTTGTGCCTGTAGTGCGTCAGGGAGACGCACCGGCTCCACGCGCCGATCGAGCCGTCGCGGATGCCCAGCGTCTTCCTCACCTCCGCGTCGTCCGCCCAGATGTATGACAGCCGGTAGCCGTTGTCCCGGCACTCTACGGGGAGGCCCAGCCTGTGCTGCTGCTGCAGGTTGTCCTGGAGCAGCAGCCTCGCTGTCTTCGGGAAGCTGGTGCCGCCGCCGGCTGGGCCGCGCAGCGCGAGGCCGCAGAAGGGCTCCAGGACGTGCACCGGGTTGATGGAGGCAGTGACGTTGTTGATATTCTCTAGCGCGTTGGCGCAAGGCGCGTTGCTCGGCGTGACGTAGTCGTCCCCGCTGCAGCTGGCCTGCGCCGCCTGGTAGAGCTCGTCGGAGATGAGCCCCATCCCGTGCAAGAAAGGCACCTTGCCCCAGTCGTCGTACCTGTCATCCGTTGCAGGGTTGCCCACCAGGTAGCCCTGGAGGTTGAGCCTGAGGCCGCCCCCGCCAGCGCGGTCATTATGATTGGCGATCTCGAGCGCGGCGACCGGGACGGTGAAGCCGGAGTAGGAGTCGCCGCCGATGTAGAGCGGGTTGGACGCGAACTCGGGGTGGTCGGCGAGCCACTTCTCGAGGAACACCCGGAGCTGCACGCCGGTGTCGGTGAGGCTGACGTTGAGGCCCTGCTCCTCCCGCGCGTAGGAGAAGCCCGTGCCGATCGGCGCGTCCACGAATATGACGTTACTCACCTTGGTCCAGGAGTCCTCGAAGTAGACCAGGCGCGGGAATCCCTCGGTGTAGCCGGCCACGTCGAACCTGAGAGGCCCGATCTCGAAGAGGAGGCCGGAGAGAGCGGAGCAGCCGGGGCCGCCGGTGATCCACAGGATGAGGGGGTCTTCCGCTGGGCTAAGCTCCGACTGGATGAAGTAGTAGAAGAACTCTGCGCCGTGCGTGTCGTCCACCCCCACGTATCCCGACTCCAGATAGAAAGGAAGAGGGCCCTCGAATCCTTTGATGTGCGTGATGGCGTTCCGCCGCCGCTCATGCGCCGCCGCCTGCTGGGCGCAGGCCATGGCGACAGCTGCGAGGAGCAGGAGCAGCAGCCTTGCCATGTCAACTCTCTAGCGTGTGGAGTGAGGAGGTAGACGTACGGGTGAAGGCAACTCCGGTGGAGACTCGAGAACTTGGTGGCGAGGCACTCCGGTCTCCACACACATCGCACATGTTGAAAAAGGTATGCGGAGGCGCTGCAGGCACGTGCTCTTCGTGCAGCACGCACTGGTCCACACATCTCCGCAGCCCTATCCCTTCCTCACGGTCAATTTTTTTTATTTACGGAACGCTCACTGTCCTTCACTCTTTCCAAATAGGCTTTTGTCTTGTTTTATAGATAAAGTCATATCGGCCGAACTGATACAAGATGATGAGAAGACCCTTTACAAAGCAGACCAAGATAAACAAGAAAAGCACGAAAGACCACAACTTGCTACCGAAGACAACCACCCAAGAGCAGGGAGAATCGGGGCTCCACGACGACGCCCCTAGGAGGGTAACGACGCACTGCGTCGCCGCCGCTGAGACCAATGATCAAGGGTTTTCACCCGGAGCCTTTTCTCGGAGAAGGTAGCCGCAGCGGCGCCCCCAAGAGGGTAACGATACCCGCATGCATCGTCGTTGCTGGTGCCGAAGCACTAGGCTTTCCCTCGGAAAAACCTTCAGGCCGCTTCCCGTCGCCCGCCCACGTCTGTTGATCCCTTGTCTGGCCTCCGACACACGATCCGGGAGATGCCGAAGCCGAAACATCGCCAACACCAAAGTCCCCCAATGTCTGCTCCTCGCTACCCACATGACCAAAGATGGGAACCACCACCACCGCCACGTCGCTCGCCGAAGAGTCGCCCGCGCAGCCCACCTTCGAGGGCCGCGGCGCCCGCGAACTCGAGCCAAGACTCCAACCAACGCCAAAATGCACCGCCGACGACGAGGGCGGAGTAGAGCAAGCGCAGACCTGCCAGAACGAGCCACCCGATACCCTAGGGGAGGGGAACAACCCTCCATCACCTGCGGTGATTGTTGTCCGGGCGCGGCAGCAGTACCGACTAGGCCAAGATCAGGCCCGGCCAAGCTGTAGGCCCAGATCGGGCCCTGTCCGCGTCGCCACCACGCTGCTGCTGCTAGGCCATCAACGCCGTCGTCCACCTGCATTCCTTGTTGCACTACCAGCACTGCCGCCTTGCAGGCAGAGCCACCATGACCCCCTGCCGGAGTCACCATGACCCCCTTGCAGGCCCAGATCGGGCCCTGTCCGTGTCGCCTCCACGCTGCTGTAGCTAGGCCATCAACGTCGTCGTCCACCTGCACTCCTTGCTGCACTACCAGCACCGTGGTTAATTCTGAAACTGCCTGAACTAACTGAACCTGACCAACACTTGCAGGCTTCAGTGTTATTTCTAACTGAAACTACTGACTAAATGAGCAGCAGCTGAAGAGTTTGAACAACACTTCTCCCCCTCAGAACCTGCTGCCCAGTGATGATGATCTTCGGAACTCCAGTTTTCTGAACAAGCTCGACGAATTTGGCTCACCGAGAGATTTGGTAAGAATGTCCGCAAGCTGTTCCTCAGTGCCCACATGATCGGCATCCATCTCCCCAGCTTCATCGCGCTTGCGCGTGTACTGGAACTTAGTGTCGATGTGCTTGCTTCGTCCATGATACACTGGATTCATGCACGGTACAATGACGGATTTGTTGTCTACCAGGAGCCCGAACTTTCATTGTTCAGTGCCTCTCAGCTCGCTGATGATCCTGTTCAGTCAAACATATTGGCTCGCCCTAGCTGCAGCAGTATATGAAAACTCTTATAGAAGATATACCACTAGTGGCGTGTTAAATAACAAAATAATTGAATGTTATTATTAATGGTACCGGTGGCGTTTAAAATATTAGTGGCGTTTCGTAAAAATAAAACGCTATCATTATATAGTTACCAGTGGCGTTTAAACCAAAATAAATGCCACCAGTAAATAGGATCCGGCGGTCTAATAGAACAAAAATAGTAGCGGCGTTCTGTAAAAATGAAACACCACCACTATGTAGTTAGCGGTGACTTAATAAAATTTTCAATAGCCAACCGCCCACTAGCCTTATCCTATCACCCTCTCTTCTTCAATCCCTCTCTCCCTTATCGCTTATTCCCCTGCGAGTGAGCACATGCGGCTGCAGCGAGCGGCGAGCTCCGGTCGGGACCCCCACAAGTCCTCCCGCTCGCTCCCCTCCGCACGTCGTCTCCCCGTCGCTCTAGATGCGTGGCCCAGCTGTAACCTTACACCGCGCGTCCCCCTCAACCCACAGGTATACGACCCCATGTTCATGTTGAGAAGCTCGCCAGCTAGATCTGTGACAAGGAGCTCGCCGGTCTCCGTGACAAGGAGATCGCCGGCGTTCCCCTCCACCTGCAGATCCACGACCCTATGTCTGTGCAAGGAGCTCTCCGGCCTCCACGACAAGTAGCTTGACGTCGTCCGCGACGAGGAGCTCGCCAGCCTCCGCAAATAGGAGCTCGCCGGCGTCCACAACGAGGAGCTCTCTGGCGTCCATGATGAGGAGCTCGCCCTATTGCTGGATCTAAGTTCATGCAGAACTTCCTCAGTAATCACTACCCCATCAAAAATCTGTCTCCCTTTAATAAACCCTGTCTGAAAAGGTTAATCACATCATGAGCCACTGGAGCCAACCTTGCAGCAAGTATTTTAGTAACCATCCTATAAATCACATTCAGAACAGCAATGGGTCTAAAATGTTTTAATTCTATAGCTCCTTTAACTTTGGGGACCAGAGAAAAAACTCCATAGTTAATTCTACCAGTATTTCTTTTGCCATGAAACAAATCATCCAAGATACCTTTAATCTGGAACTTAATCATCCCCAGCATTTCTTAAATAAAATCATAGGGAACCTATCAGGACAGGTGTAGTATTAGTTTTCATACATTTAACTACATCCTCAATTTCCTCCATAGAGAACATTCTGGTCAGAAGTTGATTATCCTCCCCTTTCACCCTAAAATGAGCAGGCCAAATGTCATGTTGCAATCTCAATCTCAATCCACTCCTCTTCTCTTTCTTGAACAAATTCTTATAAAAAGAATAAATCATGTCCTTCAACTCAGCCTCCTTAGTAACCACTCTATCTCCATCATGAAGAGAAACAATGGAGCATTTTCTCCTTCTACCATTTGCCCAAGAATGAAAAAAGGAAGTATTATGGTCCCCCTCCAACAACCATTTAACATGAGCTCTCTATGCCTAGAAAGTTTCCTCCCAGGAATAAATATGCATGAGTTTATGCCCCCAACAAGTATCTCTCCTACCATTGGTTAGCAGACAAACCAATAGAATCAACAATATTATCCAAACATTTTATCTTAGCTAACAACTCCATTTTGTCATGACGAATAGAAGCATTGGTATTATCCCCCCAACCTCTCAAACTTTTTCTAGCCACTCTGATACAAAAATTCCAACAATCAATAGTAGATCCATCTCCTTTATAGGTAATAATGGCATTGCACCATTTTCTCTCAAGGAACTGCTTAAAATCCTGATGTTCAAACCATTGCCTCTCCATGTAAAATATATTAGAATTTTTCCTCTCCCCATCACCAAAAGTCACCAGAAGGATCCCACCAGAATGACCCCTAGTAGCCAGCCAATGTCGTGGTATTTCCGATGAGTACGCCATGGAGGGGTCCTCACAATGCGTGTTTAGAGACGTGGGGTAAGGCGGACGGTTGACGGGTACGAGGTAACACAGCTTACCCAGGTTCAGATCCCACAACGGTGGCGGAATCCTACTCCTGCTATAAATCACTATAATGGCAATACGCCGAGTTACAGAGATAGGTTCGCTGTGCGAGGTGTGTGTAAAACGATGCTAGGTTGTCTGAATCGATGCCCTAAAGGCTCCCGTAGGCCCGACTTATATAGTCGCCAGGTCCTAGGGTTACAGGGAAAAGTCCTAGCCGGACAGGTTACATAGTTCTACACCGTCTATTACTAGTCTTGTGTATCTTGCACTCCAAGGCTCCGGGTACGCTGGTGACTCCACCATAGCCTTCCTTTATCCGGCATGGACCTCCCTTCTGGATCCACCTAACTGGGCCGCCCAATAGGCCATAGGCCATGCTACCGACTATGGGCCACCCGTGTTAGTCAGATAAGAGACATGCTATGAGGATACCCATATAGCATATCCCCAACAGTAGCCCCCGGAGAACTCCGAGATCTTGCGCCGTCTTGCCTCTTCTCGTGGAATGCTCCGTCTAGATGGATGTCGGCAAATCGTCAAGCAATATCTTGTAGTCCTTCCAAAGAACCCTGCAAGGTTTTCTCTGTCTTCTACGAGTAAGTCGGAGAAATGCTGAATCTTCCATCGTATGCTCCCGTTGTCGGATTAAATCCGTCCATACCGGAATCTTCGATGGGACGGCTCATCTACCATGTCAGTTATGACGACGTAGGCTGTAGGTTAGCGACGCCTCGTAACTCACACATGCAGAGAACGTAATCATAGCCGATGTTCCCGCACGAGCGATACGAACCGTTGGCGGCGACGGTTGGAGACGTGGCAAAATTACCGCGCACGTTCACGAACACGTCGTCTACGCAGCAACCGTCCGATTAGCTGCACGAATATTGACGCAGAGTAAGATAAATAGCGGTCGTGGGACACTTGCCACTTTTTCACCCCATTCTCTCGCGTCATCGTCTTCTTCCTCCAGCCGCGCGCCTCCTCGAGCTCTCCGCGAAAACCTCGAGAAACCCTAGCCCTGCTTCCTGCACCAGTCGCACCCTCTCCTTCCTCCATGGCTAGCAGCGGTTCATCTCCATCAATGGCGGCGTCGAGCGAAGCCGCGGTGAAGCCGGCGAGCTCCGTCGTCATGCCCCCAGAGGGACTGGTTATTCCCGCATCGGCGGTGATAGAAACCACCGGCGGCGACCATAACCTGGCGGCGCTGGAGCCCCTGGAAGAGGAGCCAGACTTGCACAAAGGCGACTGGCGCGGCTCGGACATCACCAGCCGCGACATCCAAGAGATTGTCGTTGAGGGTTACCTCCCTGCGACGGAGGGGCTCGCCTGGCGGGCGGCGCCAGCCGGCGAGGTGACCCCTTCTCCCCAAGACGGAGAGAAGGTATACCTCAAGGCGCAATTGGTACGCGGCGTTTCTTTGCCCATCTCCCACTTTTTCCTGTCCGTCTTGAATCACTTTCAGGTCCAACCCCACAACCTCTCCCCCAATAGAATCCTAGTGCTTAGCAACTTCGCGGCACTTTGCGAGGGTTACCTAGGGATTAGGCCTAGGTTAGATCTGTTTGTCTACTTATTCACCGTCAAACGTGAAGCCGGACATAGCAAGGAGGAGCTTAGAAACTGCGGCACCATAAGCTTCAAGATCCGACCTGGCCGGCGGTTCCCCGACATTGTCGGCCACGAGTCGTGTAAGAACTGGCAGCGGACGTACTTCTACGGCCCCGACATTCCTTTGTCGGGCCGAGAAGCAACGTACCCGGACTTCGTGGATGGAGTCGCCGCTGAAGTCTCCACATGGCGGTCCCATGCCTCCCTTCCCTCCGACCTCAACGCTTCTCGCGCCATAAGGCGGATCAAATGGTTTGTAGACACGGGTCTGACCGGCTTGGACCTAGCCATGTGCTGGTTCATCAGGCGGATCCAACCTCTGCAGCACCATACGAAGGTCATGCAGTACCGGCCCGAGGGATACCCTCCGGATCTCCGAGGACAACTTCTCGAGCGACTCCGTCAAGTTCCGTATTAAGGACATCGTCAAGGTGAAGGACAAGAAGCGTGGCTTCACCCTTACCTATGACATGTTCGTAAACGGAAAGTGCCCAAGGTAGGTATTTATTCTCCGTGTATGACCTTGCTCCAATTTTTCCGTCTTGCTAATACCATCTCTTCTAACACGGTGATTTCTCACTTAACAGCTTAGCGATCTAGAGGAGGACAACCTGGCCACCCAAATATGATCCCAAGATGAAGGAAGTCACGGTCGTGTCCGACGATGATGCCCCGTTGGCGCAAAAGCGGAAGAGCTCCACCTCTGACGCTGCCGACGGAGGCAAGAAAAAGAAGACGGAGGGTGGAGCCTCCAAAAATAGTACTGCCGCCCTGGAGGCGGAAAAGAAGAAAGCCACTGGGATGTTTGCCAAAGCGCCCCCCCCCCCTAGTGTAAGCTTCTTATTCTTCGACATTGTCTTGTTTTATCTGTCTTATTCCTGTACTTATGCATTTTTGCACGTTTGAGGAAGAAAGCCACAGCCAGCCTCAAGAAGTCCTCCAAGACTCTTGGGGCTTCTAGAAATATTAAAGATATGCTGCATCGCGACTCTTCCCCCGCCATCGCCCCTGCTACTCCTGCCGTCAAGCCCTCCTCCGCTCCGACAAGCTCCCAAGCCCAGGAGGCACCAGGCCCTTCCGCCATGGAAGTGGATTCTGGCGCCTCTACCGAACTCGCAGTTGTCGGCGAGCAGGCGACGCAGGAGAGCGTTGCTCTTCAAATGGCTGAAGCTCCGGCTAAGGATGCCATCGGTAGCGGCAAGGCGATGGTGGTTGCTGGTACATCTGCCGATGGCGGCGCCTCTGCTCCCAGAAACCCTTAGAACTTCCAAAGATTATCTTCCCGGTGCTAACACCGGGTAGCACAAATACGGTTCCTGGTGGAGTGCCATCATCTCCGACGTACGGTCTTGAGGAGCTACTCCGACAAGCAGACATCTTGCGAAGCAACAGTGTTTCCTTTGGCAAGCTGCTGGCCGAGAGTGCTACAAACCTCAAGATCATCGCACTTATAAGTTTACTTTACCTTTTGCATTTCATATGAGTATCCCACTGTAGCCCCCGAGGATGTAGACGAAAAACCATTGGTTTTGCATCTATATGCTCTAAGAATGACTAAGTTAGAAAAAACTCCCACTGTAGCCCCCAAGCATTTAGATGGAATGAATTATTCCGACTAGATGCTTTAAGATTAGCATACACAGTGTTCATAATTTTAAGTGTTGTATCCCCCAAGCCTCTAGTTGTAACTGAATTAGTTCCGACTAGATACTTAAAGAAAAAGCTAAGCATTTTCCGAGTTAAAACTTTATACTGTAACCCCCAAGCTTCTAGTTGATAACTAAATTAGCTCCGACTAGATGCTTAAAGAAAATCTAAGCATATTGCTAAGTTGAAAACTCTCGCTGTAGCCCCCGAGCACCTAGATGGAAAATCTTCGACTAGGGGCTCCAAGTAGACTAAACAATTACTTGACTTTGTATTTGTTTCCGCAGAACGAGAATGCTCGGAGGGGCATGGCCAATGATAAGTACCAGAAGATGCGCGCGGACCTTGAAGATGAAAAGGGTAAAACCGCGATCTTGAAGGAACAGATCATCAAAAACAAGAGTCTTATTTCTTTTTGCGCATTTCCGTCTTACTTTTTTGCCTTCCTCTTTGAGTACTCACTGTGTACTTTGTTTTCTCCGACTTGCAGAGCATGTAGCCAAGGCCAAGGATATTGTCGAGCAGTCCAAGCACATCCAAAGAATGACAGCGAACAAGATCCTTAAAAGGAGAGGAACAAATGCTGAAGATGCACGGATTCCATGAAAGCCTGCAGACTCCGCCTCACTGAGATCAATCGCTTGAAGGAGGAGCTTGCGATCCTAAAGGATCAGAAGCAAGCTGCCGATGAGCAAAACCTTCGCCATAGCGAGGCGTTTAAGCTCCTCCAACAAGAGAAAGAATCCTTGGTGGACGTTGTCTGGCAGGCTAAGGCCAGCATCTTCAGTAAGTATCCTCCGCCTTGTAGCTCTGTAATCTGGATACTTAGAATTTTTGAACTCATCCAATCGTTGTCGGAATTTTCAGCGCCCCTGGGTTTAACCCGCTGGCCTCCTTCGGACAAGGAATGTATGATTCTTGCCGGCAACTTCATCAACACTATCATCACCCAAGCCAAGGAGATCGCCCAACCCCTACAAATTTATAGCAAGGCCTCCGACTCCGTGACGAAGTAATCGGAGATTATGCGCCGAGCCCCCGAGCGTGTTGCAAACTGGAAAGCTTCATGTGCACGAGCTGGCGCTAGGATGGCGTTGTCCATGGTGAAGGCACACTATGAAGGTGCCGACATCGACACAGTGACATCTGGTATCCCCGACGTGGATGATGATGGCAAGAAGATTGATCATGGAGCCATCCTGTCATCACTCGCGGGTTATGACACCAGGGTTGCCGAGTTGGTGGACGTCGACGTCTTCGTGCCCAGAAACTTTCTTGACAACGCTGACCCTGAATCCTCCGAGTCTCCTCACAATGGTGACACTGAGGGTGAATCTCCGGCTGGTGATGATGCGGCCTCCAAGTCCCCTGCACCCAAGGAGTGAAAAACACTTTGTAATGCTTGTTTCACCTTTGGAGTGTGCATTGAAAAAACATGGTGATGTAATCTTAAGGCAGAAAACAATGGTTGTCATATCCTACTACTTAAGAATTAATGCCCAGCATGTATATATTTTTTAAGCAAGTGCTGGCTTATCCATTACTTTGGTTCTTATGCTTGACTTTTTGTGTGTCGGAAGACTCGTTGTCGGAACCATGCGCTTAGGTGATGATACCCAATGGCACCATCAAAAACCTTAGCTCAAAATCGCCGACAATGAGTGCCGAAAGTCACTACTCCAGAATCCACATAAAAACAACAAAGAACGTGTAGGCCAGAAAACTTAAGCTAACGCCTGTAGGCAGAATTTTCACAAGTGCAATCACAAAGCTTGTGCATAAAGGTTTATATGATCCAAAAATGAACACTAAAGGAGGTAAAAGACTCAACAATATGAGTGAACCAAAGAGCTTTATTTCATTGATCATATAAGAGGTACACGATTAGATAAAAAATGCTAAGTGTAGAAAGGACGTAGCTATGCTATGTTCCATGGCCGATCAAGCTCCGGGTAGTCATCATCCGGGTCATGTCGCTTACGCTTATGATCCTCGTTGGGTCTATCCTTGAGCTCACGATTGTAGACATGGTAGTAAGACCCATTGAGCAGCGCCTTGCTTATGGTGAACGGTCCTTCCCATGGCGGGGATAGTTTGTGCGATTTCTTCTGCTTAAGTCGGATCACTAAATCCCCCTCTTTAAACAAGCGATGCTGGACGCGGCGACTATGGTAGCTACACAGCTTCTGCTGGTAGATGGCGGATCTTTGGCATGCCAAAACGCGCTCCTCCTCGAGAAGGTCCACATCTAGGCGTCTGGATTCTTCAGCGTCATCTTCTTCATAGGTGGCAACTCGTGGTGCATCGTGGAGGATGTCGGAAGGGAGGATAGCTTCTGCTCCATATACCATGAAGTAAGGGGTGTAGCCGGTAGATCTGTTGGGTGTAGTTCGTAAACTCCACATCACAGATGGCAATTCTTCCGCCCAGGCTCCAGCTGCTCTATGTAGCGGTGCCTCAAGACGTGGCTTGATTCCCTACAGAATTAATCCGTTGGCTCGCTCAACTTGACCATTGGATTGTGGGTGTGCCACAGATGCAAGGTCAAGTCGGATGCCTTTGTCCCAGCAATAGGCCTCCACTTATCCGAGTGACAAGTTGCTTCCATTGTCGGTGATGATGCTATGCGGGAGACCAAATCTCACCACTAGATCCCGGACAAACCTGAGGGCAGTTGCCCCATCAAGCTTTCTAATGGGTTTAGCTTCTATACATTTGGTGAATTTGTCAACTGCTATAAGCAGATGCGTAAATCCACACGGTGCCGTTTGCAACGGCCCCACCATATCTAGCCCCTAGACTGCAAACGACCAAGTTATTGGTATTGTTCGCAGTTCTTCAGCAGGAATATGTGGTTGTCGGGCATAATACTGGCATCTTGTGCATGTCTCAACCAGCTTGTCGGCGTCCGCCTTTGCGGTCAGCCAGTAGAATCCTTGCCGGAAGGCTTTCGCGACCAATGATCGAGGAGCGGCGTGATGCCCGAAATTTCCGAGATGGATTTCGCGTAGGATTTCCATACCTTCTAGCTGGAAAACACACTTTAGGTATACACCAGTAGTGCTCCTTTTGTAGAGTTGCCCATTGATTATGGTATAACCCTTTGCTCGTCGTACTATCTGCCGTCTTTCGACCTCGTCGTCGGGCAAAGTTCCGTGTTCGAGATATTCCATGAACGGTTTAGTCCAAGCCGGAGGGGTCTTTGTCACCATGTTGACGAAAGAATCAGCTCTATCCAGGTTGTCGATGTCGGCGCCCTTTACGGATGGTGTGCGTAGATGCTCTAGGAAAACTCCTGGAGGAATTTTCTTGCGCCCTGATCCAAGCTTAGACAACAGATTAGCCGCCTCGTTTTGCTCCCTAGGTACATATTTGACTTCGTAGCCCAAGAAGCTCTTGGCTATCTCGTCCACTTCGTCGCGATATGCCGCCATCATAGGGTTCCGCGCATTCCAGGTGCCAGCCACCTGCTGGGCAACCAAGTCGGAATCTCCACAGCAAACTATGCGCTTGATGCCAATATCCTTGGCTACACGCAGTCCGTGAATGAGTGCTTCATACTCCGCCATGTTGTTTGTAGCCTCGAAGTGGATCTGCAGAACGTAGTGTAGCTTGTCTCCTTTTGGTGACTGTAGCAATACACCAGCCCCCGAGCCGTTGAGCAGCTTTGATCCGTCAAAGTGCATCACCCAGTACTCTAGTTCCGTCAACGGAGTGGCATCCGGCATTTCCGTCCAATCTGCAATAAAATTCGCCAAGGCTTGTGATTTGATAGCGCCGCGTCTTTTGTAGGTGATCTCGAAGGCGGCAAGTTCGATGCCCCACTTCGCGACCCTTCCTGTAGCGTCACTATTGTTGATAATGTCGGACAGTGGAGTCTTGCTCACTACTGTGATTGGGTGCTCCTGAAATTAATGCCTCAGCTTCCGTGAAGCGAGGAATACTCCATAAGCTATATTTTGGTAGTGCGGGTAACGCTGCTTGGACTCCGTCAAGACCTCACTTACATAGTAAACTGGTCGTTGAACTCCGTGCTTATAGCCTGGTTCCTTCCGCTCTACCACGATGGCGATGCTGATAACCCGGTTGGTTGTCGCCATGTAAATTAACAGGGGCTCGCCAGGCTCGGGTGCTGCAAGGATGGGCGCTGAGGAAAGAATCTCCTTGAGCTGCTTCAATGTTGAATCTGCCTCGTCCGTCCACGTGAATTTGTCTGCCTTCTTCAGTAACTTGTACAGCGGCAGAGCCTTCTCTCCAAGTCGGCTGATGAATCGACTAACTGCTGCAACACAACCTGTTAGTCGTTGGATGTCTTTTAGACATGTCGGACGGTTTATGTTTAAGATGACCTTGATTTTCTCCGGGTTGACCTCGACTCCGCGCTGGGAAACGATGAAGCCCAACAGTTTGCCGGCTGGAACCCCAAAGACGCACTTCTTAGGGTTGAGCATCATGTTGTATTTCCGGAGATTATCAAAGGTTTCTTTTAAGTCGGATATTAAGTCGTTTGACTTTTTAGACATCACCGTGATATCGTCCACATAGGCGTGAACGTTCTGACCAATTTGGTCGTGAAGACAACGTTGCATTGTCCGCTGGTAAGTAGCACCTGTGTTTTTCAGCCCAAAGGGCATCGTGACATAGCAGAACGTGCCGTATGGGGTAGTGAACAAAGTGGCCAATTGGTCCGACTTCCTCATCTTGATATGGTGGTATCCTGAGTATGCATCGAGAAAACACAAAAGTTCCGAGCCAGCCATCGAGTCAATGACTTGGTCAATGCGAGGCAAAGCAAACAAATCTTTGGGACATGCTTTGTTCAAGCCGGTGTAATCAACGCACATTCTTAATTCATTGGTTCCCTTTTTGGGGACAAGTACAGGATTGGCCACCCATCGGGTGTGAAGGACTTCTCGGATAAACTCAGCCTTAAGTAACCTAGCTATCTCTTTGCCAATGGCGCGTCTCTTCTCATCTCTGAAGCGTCGTAGAGGTTGTTTCACTAGTTTACATTTTGGATCTATGTTTAAGCTGTGCTCGGAAAGTTCCCTAGGTACACCTTTCATGTAGGTAGGTTGCCAGGCGAAGAAGTCCCTATTCTCACGGAGGAACTCGACAAGCACGCTTTCCTAATTGGGATCCAGGTTCGTCCCAATGGCGGTGACCTTGGAGGCATCGCCTACCACAAGTTCCATCGGCTTGGTCTCGATGGAGGCCTTGAAAGCAGGAGTTGAGTCGGAGATTTGCTTCTTCGACGCGGGCATCTCTGAGTCATTTACCTTGCTCTGGATCTCCTTGAATTCTTCACCGTAGAGGACAGCTTCTGCAATGGCTGCTTCATTGATTTCGCAGTCCCTTGCCTTGGTAAAGCTTCCGGATACGGTGATGACACATTTTGGTCCGGGTATCTTGAGCTTGTTGTAGACGAAGCATGGCTTAGCCATGAACGTGTGGAAAATGTCGCGGCCGAATATGACGTGGTACACGCTCTTGAAGGGGACCACCTCAAAGGTCATGCGCTCTTGGCGGTAATTATTAACGTCGCCAAAGGCTACCTGAAGTGTGATGCACCCAAGGGACCGAGCCTCCCGTCCAGGAACTACGCCATGGAACACGGTGTAAGTCCGCCTTAGGTTTGCCTCCGTCAAGTTCATCTTCTGCAGTGTATCCAGGTACATAATGTTGATGCTGCTTTCACTATCCACCATGCACTTGGTGAATTCCACGCCGTCAATCAATGGGTTGATGACCATGGCGTACTGGTTCTCCGTGGGCACAAGGTCTGGGTGGTCCGTCCTGTCCCAAGTGATTGGAACCTCCGACCAGCGCAGGTATTGGGGAACTGGGGGAAGAGTAGCCATCAGGATCCTTAAAGATGTCTTCTGTTGTCGAACGGTGGGGGTGCCAAGGAAAGTGTGGTAGAATGGGGCCTTCTTAGCGAAGGGGTTCTTGCCCTTGTCGTCGCTATTGGAGGCGTGCTTGGGGTCAACGTCCTCGTCCATGTCACTTGAATCCTTGGACTCCTCCTTCTTCTTACCCTTGCCCTTGCCTCGCAGTCTGTTCTTCCGACTTCGCTTATAGCCGGACTCCGGGTCTTCCTTGAGGTCGTTGACGAACTTGCAGTGTCGATTGGTATGGGTGGCCTTACCGTTGGCATCAAGGTGTACGAGGCACGGCATATCGCGGTACTCTTCGTAGGTTTGGGGAACATGGAGCGGCGCCGAGTTGCTTTCACTTCCTCGCTGCTGCCCACGGCCTGCTCCCCTTTGTAACACCCTCAGAATCGGACCTATGCAAGTTTTAGCGAAACCCGCCAAACCCGCATAGAAACGATTCAAAGGTGCCCACCAGGCACTTTCGTGCGGGTGGAAAACGAAGTATTAACATTACACAACAGTCCTCGATGGGACCCATGCACGTATATATATATATAACTGACTCAATGAGTCAAGAATACTGATTTACAATACGAAGATCCAAATCACCTTGAATGATACAGTCCGATCACGGACAAGATGCAAATGGGGCTAAGAGCCCGAAGAATAACCAATGGCGTCCATAACCCTGCGAGGCCAAGCCGGAAGGGTAACCACCTAACGACGTCGCATCTCAAAACCTGCTTAAACAAAAAGGGTGCCGACAAAGGCAAAGGAAAAAGAGGCGTCGATCGAGGCCAGTACACGGCGAGGCTAGAATTCGGCGGTCCTCGCCTACATAGGTATGATGGACTGAAGCGGCAGCGGCAGCATGCACTAAACACCCTATAGAGACTCGATACAACTGGCGGCTATCAGAGGGGGATAAGAAAGACCTATTCGGAACCAACCTGATGCTACCATCAAACAAACCCATCCTGGTGTTTCCCCCTCGAGACCAAACGAGGAAGTCAACCGAGGAACTCACACCGTTGGCAGTTTTATTTATTCAGTTATCGTTGCAACATTTACTAGTCAGGTATAGTTAATCATCCTGATAAAATAAGCAGTGGACACTTTTAGTTAACCATTCCATTGTAGTTGCAGCACTTACTAGTCAGATACAATTAGCATGAGATAACCCAAAACCCAGCAGTTGTTGGTACTTTTATTTAGCCATTCCGTTGTAGTTGCAATACTTACTAGTCAGGTACAATGGTCGCAAGCGACACCCAAAGCAAGCATTTGTGGGCAGTATTATTTAGCCAATCCATTATAGTGAAGCTGATTACTATTCATTATAAAGTCAAATTTATAGCACTACTTTAGTTATAGTTGTCTATGATCGAGATACTGTGCTCCAAGTCGTCCATAACCGCGGACACGGCTTTCAGAAAGTTTTACCCGACCGGGGTGCACCAATAGCAACACACGCTCGATCAACCTCGGAAAAACCAAATCAAAACCCAACGAGGCCTTCACGACAAAGCAATCACATGATTCAGAATTATTTCAGGGGGCCACCCCTTGAATTCTTACCCGCAACGAAGTAAGCTAGCTCCGAGACGGACTCAAGGTTTGGGTAGACGGCTGTGAACGACTGGGAACCCAAAACTGGGCTTGTCGATACCGCGGAATCGTGTGCCGATCCTAAACAGTACAGGTGCTATCTGTCGCACAATTTAAATAAAGCAGTAAAGCATGGCATAAGTGCAGGATCGTAAATAAAACCTCAAACTAGTTTGTGGCCCCAAGAAATAAGACTGAATCAAGCTCTGGCTCAGGGGGGTCCCATATACCTCCCGGATGTGGATAGCGCGATAAATCAAGGAACAGGTATCAAGTACTCGGGGTCCTACGGGACACAAGTGGGCGTTCGGAAACCAAATATTTTCTATCACCCACCGATGCCTCTGCTTACTTCAATTTTAGTTGTTAAACAGGAATTAAAGTGAACGATAAGTAAAACCATGATCATCTCCAACATCAAACATGCGGCAAGGCTCCAACAACTGTGGCATTTGACGACACGCAACAGCACTTGAGCAAGCGACTACGACGCGCAAGTCCAACTATCTACCAAACAACAGGTAATAGGATGTGTCCAAGGCAATATAGGGCTGCAAGGGATATCACGGGTACGAAAAACTAGAGCATCGCAACACAGATAGCAATAGATCAACAGGAGGAATAAATACTATAAAAGTAAGATAGGTAGAAAGGGGGAGATGCTCGCCTGAAAACATTGCCGAAGGTTCAACCGAAGATCGGGTCGACACTCGCATCAACTCAACGGCCTTATCCGCGAAGAAGCAAAACACTAGAATAAACACCGGGTGCAATATTTAATACTACGGCAAAAGATCGGCACGATGCATGCATGATGTATGGCATGGCAAAGATGCGATGCAATTAGGTCAATGTTAAGTGGAACCGGGGTCCCGACAATATTTAGGTGGTTCACGTTGTTTAGATACCCTGCAATTTAAATATTGTTTAACAAGACAGAATATATCACCGGTTCGCTACACAAGTTTAAATGAGGCCGATATGAGACTAGATTTGCCCGCATATGGGCCCCATATTTAATTATTAGGTGAATCGGCATAAGGCCCCCAAACCACAGGCAAGGATGCATGCATGAACATTTAATGTGCAACAATTGATATTTCATTTATAAAATAGGGCTCGAGAAAGGGGTCACACATTTAGGGTTCGACAGATCTTGGGGATCCGGGGTTGAGTCCGGTCTCGTGGTCGAGGTTGGGCGGGTCGGTCTCGGCGGAAACGTTCTCGAACAACGGGGCAGATCTTGTCGTGCTTCAGGTTCGGGTGCGGTTCTCGGCGAACTGGTCGGTTCCCTGTCGGAGGTCTTGATGCTTCGGATCGGTCTTCGGTTCGGGGCCTCAGGGTCTTGGGGTTCGCGTCCGTGTGGCGGTCTCGCTGTTCCGTGTAGGCGTTCTCGAGGTCGATGGCGAACTTGTCCGGTACCGGGGTTCGGGTCCGGGAAGGAGTACTCGTCGCGTCGGGGTCTCAGCCAACGGATCCTTGAAGGAGGTCATGGCGTCCGTGAGGCTATCTGGGCGTTCACCGAGAGGGGCTCGACAGGGTTCGGGTCTTCGGACGCTGCGAGGACGATCTTGAGGAACCGGCGGGTTCGGTGTCGATCTTCGGGGTCCCGGCGTCCCGTGACGAAGGCCTTGAGGTACCACCTTATTCGCCGGTGGCGAACTTGGGATGGACACCAAGGTTCGGGTTGTCTTCAGCTTCCGGGAACCTCGCCTTCGGATGTCGCGAGGACTTGGAGTTCGTGATAGGCGTCTTCTCGCTTGTCCGGGGAGAAATTGGTGTACACAGAGCATCACGATGGATGAAGCTCTTGTCGATAACAACTCGAACGACTTGTACTTGGCAACATCACCACCAAACTTCAACACCACCCCTTGATTACTGAAAAAAAGTTGTGGCTGCTCCAATCTCACTCCAACATGGCACGGCATTGCGGCTTGCGGGCAGCGGCTCAGCGTGGCCGGCGCTTCGGCCAGAAAACCGATTCTTGTGGGAGGGCCTGCACGGAGGTGGGGGCGCGCCAGTGGTTGAGGCAGTGGCGGGCAGCGGAGGGAGGCTGGACCGCGGGCCACGGAGCTCGGGCTGATCGGGGCGGCAGGCGCGCTATGAAGAGGGCTCACCCGGAGAAGGCGAGGAGGCGGCGGGGCTCGGCGAGACGGCCCGCCCGGTGACGCAGGGCACCGAGGAGCAGCGGCTCTGCGAGATGGCCGGGAGGAGGAGGCGGAGGCGGGGTCATGAGGGAGGCCGAGGCCGGGCGGCTCAAGCTCGGCCTTGGCCGGAAGGAGGTGGCGGAGCCGGCTGGTCGGCGGCACTGGGCGAGCAGCAGGTGGCGGAGGAGGCGGAAGGCGGGAGGCCGGTCGGGAGGCGGCCGGCGGAGGCAGCAGTGGAGCGACGGGGTCATGGCGAGCCGCAGGTCGCCAGGGGAGGCGCAGCTCGCCGGAGAGAGGAGGCGACACGGAGAGATCGGGCGAGGCGAGCATGCGGAGGAAACCGGCGGGCGGCGGCAGGCGGGGAGGCGTCGCCCGGCATGGTGTGGCGGAGGAGAGAGGAGAGAGGCGGCGAGGCGGGTTGGAGGCTGAGGCGAGGAGGAAGAGGACCAGAGAGGAGAGGATCGGGAGGTGGGGTCGCGGTGGGACAGGGGGCCGGGGTTGGCAGCGGTGTGGGGGAAGGGGCTGTGTGCATGTGTCTGGGGGGTGAGTGGTGTGTGGTGGGGCCAGGGGCCTGAGGGGGAGAGTGGGAGGCGGGTGGTGTGTGTGTGAGTGTGTGTTGGGGGTGGTTGAGAGGAGAGAGAGGGTGGAGGGAGGTGGCCAAGTGGCGACATCTGGTTGGGTGGGGGTTGGGATGAGGTGGTGTGAGAGATGATGGCTGGGGTGGGGGGGAGGGGGGTGTGGGTAGACTAGGGCTGGTAGAAAAAGGTTTTGGGTTGGGCCGTTTTGGAACTAGGGTGGTCGTTCGGGTCTATCCGGCCCGTTCGACTGCCCCACTAAAATAATATAATATTTTATTTGATTAAAACAAAGCCTCTGCAAACCGATAGCAGACAAAACAAAATAATCCGGAGACCCAGTTTTGGTGTTTGAATTAAGACGGGGCGTTTGGAAAACAAATTAGGTTTTCCCGAAAATAGTTTTATGCAAGCAAATGCAAGATGATGACGATGCTCAAATGCAATGTGGCATGATGACATGAGCATGCGGTCATGATGATGCAATGCACAAAAACAACGCGATTTTCTAGTACTGGTTTTGCGGGATGCCACAATTCGACACCACTAACAATGGATCTCACCCTCGAGATCCGCCTCATGGTACCGGAAGGAAGGTCGGCGATCTGCATCTTCTCGCTTCATGTAGATCCTCGCGACACCACTAACAAGAGGTCGTTGTCCGTGATCGTCGAGGGAACACTCCGGAACAAAGGTCGAAGGTTGAGGTATCAACAAATAAAGCCACCTCTAGCTCCGATGGGAAGAGGGAACCGGTGCATTCTCATCCACTTCAATGTACAAAAGCGAATAGAAGGGGCAGTCGACATGGGGGCCAATCCATCACGCACCCAAACTATTACTCTGCACAATCAGTAGAAAAGAGTACAACCATTCTCGGAATCAGAATGAAGATCTCGACAAGCGAGGTTCGGAAACAAAGGAGTGATGCAGACTCTGCATCGGATCTGACGTAGAGGATGTCGTCGCGTTGGAAACACCGGAAGGCATGAGAAGGACAAAGAGAAGTCCACCAGACGAAGGATTCCTCGGATAGCATGAAAACCAGATGTAGCAACACCGTTACCAATGGAGGAAGCGAAACCCTGAAGGTACTACGAAAACCCAACCACGAGAATTCCTGGACTCGAAGAGAGGAAAGAGAGCGGATTCAAAACACGTAGAGGTAAGAGGGGAATAGCAAAGGTAAGGAGTAAAATCAGACCTAATCAGAACTATCCAACCGATTTTTTTCAAAATAGTTTTGACACTCTACTTCGGCCGTTAGCTAGGTTATCCTACAGGCTGGACTTGTGGGGTATCGTAACTGCTGAGCTCTGATACCACTCTGTAACACCCTCAGAATCGGACCTATGCAAGTTTTAGCGAAACCCGCCAAACCCGCATAGAAACGATTCAAAGGTGCCCACCAGGCACTTTCGTGCGGGTGGAAAACGAAGTATTAACATTACACAACAGTCCTCGATGGGACCCACAGAACAGATATATATATATAACAGCGACTCAATGAGTCAAGAATACAGATTTACAATACGAAGATCCAAATCACCTTGAAATGATACAGCGTCCGACTACGGACAAGATGCAAATGGGGCTAAGAGCCCTGAAGAATAACCAATGGCGTCCATAAACCTGCCCAGGCCAACCCGGAAGGGTAACCCTGCTAACGACGTCGCATCTCAAAACCTGCTTAAACAAAAAGGGGTGCCGACAAAGGGCAAAGGAAAAGAGGCGTCGATCTTGAGGCCGATGCACGGCGAGGCTAGAATTCGGCGGTCCTCGCCTACATAGGTATGATGGACTGAAGCGGTAGCGGCAGCATGCACTAAACACCCTATAGAGACTCGATACAACTGGCGGCTATCAGAGGGGGATAAGAAAGACCTATTCGGAACCAACCTGATGCTACCATCAAACAAACCCATCCTGGTGTTTCCCCCTCGAGACCAAACGAGGAAGTCAACCGAGGAACTCACACCGTTGGCAGTTTTATTTATTCAGTTATCGTTGCAACATTTACTAGTCAGGTATAGTTAATCATCCTGATAAAATAAGCAGTGGACACTTTTAGTTAACCATTCCATTGTAGTTGCAGCACTTACTAGTCAGATACAATTAGCATGAGATAACCCAAAACCCAGCAGTTGTTGGTACTTTTATTTAGCCATTCCGTTGTAGTTGCAATACTTACTAGTCAGGTACAATGGTCGCAAGCGACACCCAAAGCAAGCATTTGTGGGTAGTATTATTTAGCCATTCCATTATAGTGAAGCTGATTACTATTCATTATAAAGTCAAATTTATAGCACTACTTTAGTTATAGTTGTCTATGATCTAGATACTGTGCTCCAAGTCGTCCATAACCGCGGACACGCCTTTCAGAAAGTTTTACCCGGCCGGGGTGCACCAATAGCAACACACGCTCGATCAACCTCGGAAAAACCAAATCAAAACCCAACGAGGCCTTCACGACAAAGCAATCACAGGATTCAGAATTATTTCAGGGGGCCGCCCCTTGAAGTCTTACCCGCAACGAAGTAAGCTAGCTCCGAGACAGACTCAAGGTTTGGGTAGACGGCCGTGAACGACTGGGAACCCAAAACTGGGCTTGTCGACACCGCGGAATCGTGTCCCGATCCTAAACAGTACATGTGCTATCTGTCGCACAATTTAAATAAAGCAGTAAAGCATGGCATAAGTGCAGGATCATAAATAAAACCTCAAACTAGTTTGTGGCCCCAAGAAATAAGACTGAATCAAGCTCTGGCTCAGGGGGGTCCCATATACCTCCCAGATGTGGATAGCGCGATAAATCAAGGAACAAGTATCAAGTACTCGGGGTCCTACGGGACACAAGCGGGCGTTCGGAAACCAAATATTTTCTATCACCCACCGATGCCTCTGCTTACTTCAATTTTAGTTGTTAAACAGGAATTAAAGTGAACGATAAGTAAAACCATGATCATCTCCAACATCAAACATGCGGCAAGGCTCCAACAACTGTGGCATTTGACGACACGCAACAACACTTGAGCAAGCGAATAAGACGCGCAGGTCCAACTATCTACCAAACAACATGTAATAGGGTGTGTCCAAGGCAATATAGGGCTGCAAGGGATATCACGGGTACGAAAACTAGAGCAACGCAACACAGATAGCAATAGATCAACAGGAGGGAATAAATACTATAAAAGTAAGATAGGTAGAAAGGGGGAGATGCTGCTTTGAAAACATTGCCGAAGGTTCAACCGAAGATCGGGTCGACACTCGCATCAACTCAACGGCCTTATCCGCGAAGAAGCAAAACACTAGAATAAACACCGGGTGCAATATTTAATACTACGGCAAAAGATCGGCATGATGCATGCATGATGTATGGCATGGCAAAGATGCGATGCAATTAGGTCAATGTTAAGTGGAACCGGGGTCCCGACAATATTTAGGTGGTTCACGTTGTTTAGATACCCCGCAATTTAAATGTTGTTTAACAAGACAGAATATATCACCGGTTCGCTACACAAGTTTAAATGAGGCCGATATGAGACTAGATTTGCCCGCATATGGGCCCCATATTTAATTATTAGGTGAATCGGCATAAGGCCCCCAAACCACAGGCAAGGATGCATGCATGAACATTTAATGTGCAACAATTGATATTTCATTTATAAAATAGGGCTCAAGAAAGGGGTCACACATTTAGGGTTCGGCAGATCTTGGGGATCCGGGGTTCGGGGTCCGGTCTCAGGGTCCAGGGTTGGACGGGTCGGTCTCGGCGGAAACGTTCTCGAACAACGGGGCAGATCTTGTCGTGCTTCAGGTTCGGGTGCGGTTCTCGGCGAACTGGTCGGTTCCCTGTCGGAGGTCTTGATGCTTCGGATCGGTCTTCGGTTCGGGGCCTCAGGGTCTTGGGGTTCGCGTCCGTGTGGCGGTCTCGTTGTTCCGTGTAGGCGTTCTCGAGGTCGATGGCGAACTTGTCCGGTACCGGGGTTCGGGTCCGGGAAGGAGTACTCGTCGCGTCGGGGTCTCGGCCAACGGATCCTTGAAGGAGGTCATGGCGTCCGTGAGGCGATCTGGGCGTTCACCGAGAGGGGCTCGACAGGGTTCGGGTCTTCGGACGCCGCGAGGACGATCTTGAGGAACCGGCGGGTTCGGTGTCGATCTTCGGCGTCTCGGCGTCCCGTGACGAAGGCCTTGAGGTACCACCGTATTCGCCGGTGGCAAACTTGGGATGGACACCAAGGTTCGGGTTGTCTTGACCGGGAACCTCGCCCGGATGTCGCGAGGACTTGGAGTTCGTGATACGTCTTCTCGCTTGTCCGGGAGAACTTGGTGTACCACGAGCATCACGGACGAAGCTCTTGTCGATAACAACTCGAGCGACTTGTACTTGGCAACATCACCACCAAACTTCAACACCACCCTCGATTCTTGAAAAAGTTGTGGCTGCTCCAATCTCACTCCAACATGGCTCGGGCGCGATCGCGGCTTGGAGCTGGCGACGCTGAGAGGCGGCAGCTTCGAGGCTGGCCAGGAAAACCGTTCTTGACGGGAGGGGACTGCGGAGGTGGCGCGGCCGACGGTGGTTGAGGCCGGGCGGCCAGGCGGGCGGAGGCGCTGGACCCAGGGACGGAGCTCGGGCTGCTCGGGGCCAGCGCGGGCGCCATGAGAAGGCCCTTGGAGAAGGGCGAGAGGCGCTGGCGGCTCGGCGAGGCAGGCCCGGCGGCAGCGGCACCGAGGGCAGCTCTGCGAGGATGGCCGGGAGGAGGAGGCGGAGGTCGTGGTCGCGGGAGGAGGCGGAGGCGAGGCGGCGGCCGGCCGGGCCAGCAGGCGGGCGGAGGGAGGGTGGGCGAGGCGGGCCTGAGCGGAGCAGCGTGGCGGCGAGGCGGAGGAGAGGAGAGGCGGCGAGGCGGAGGCGGGTTGGAGGCTGAGGCGAGGGAAGAGGACCAGAGAGGAGAGGATCGGGAGGTGGGGTCGCAGGTGGGAGGCAGGGAGGCGGCGGGTGTGAGGGAAGGGGCCGTGTGCGTGTGTGCTGGGGAGGGTGAGTGGGCGTGTGTGGGCCAGGGGACGGGGCCCACGGGCAGGGAGAGTGGGAGGCTGGCGGGTGGTGTGTGTGTGAGTGTGTGTTGGGGCAGGGTTGAGAGGAGAGAGAGGGGGTGGAGGGGAGGTGGCCAAGTGGCAGCATCTGGTTGGGTGGGGGTTGGGATGAGGGTGAGGTGGCGAGAGATGATAGGCTGGGGTGAGGTGGAGGGGGGTGTGGGTAGACTAGGGCTGGTAGAAAAAGGTTTTGGGTTGGGCCGTTTTGGAACTGGGGTGGTCGTTCGGGTCTATCCGGCCCGTTCGACTGCCCCACTAAAATAATATAATATTTTATTTGATTAAAACAAAGCCTTTGCAAACCGATAGCAAACAAAACAAAATAATCCGGAGACCCGGTTTTGGTGTTTGAATTAAGACGGGGCGTTTGGAAAACAAATTATGTTTTCCCGAAAATAGTTTTATGCAAGCAAATGCAAGATGATGACGATGCTCAAATACAATGTGGCATGATGACATGAGCATGCGGTCATGATGATGCAATGCACAAAAACAACGCGATTTTCTAGTACTGGTTTTGCGGGATGCCACACCCTTCCTCGGACACGTTGTCCGCCTTCTCGTCCTGCAAAAGTCATGGCGACCATGTCGGTAGATTGCTTTTCTTCTGGAGCGTTTTTTCGCTTTGTACTGTTGTTCCTCCGATCTTGAGTTGGAACGGCCGTTGCCAGCAAAGAGCCACGAGCGTCGTCGTCGGCAGCTGCGAACTCACTAGCTAACTGAATCATCTGATTCAAGTCAAGCTGATGATTGTCCTGCAAGTGCTTCAGCTTATGTCGAGATGCGTGCCCTTTCAACCCATCGATGAAGGCGGCCATGGCGGTGCAGGCGTGCACTCCTGCGAGAATTCTTCATATCCAGCCGGTAGGAGAGGTAGGCGCGAGATGTCTCGTCTTTCTCTTGCACGCACATGTAGATCATACAGTGCAGGGACGCTTGTATGTACCCTCAAAGTTTTTGGTGAACGCTTTTTGCATGTCCAGCCAGTTGTAGATAGATTTCTCCGGCAAGTCGTCGATCCATTGACGGGCCGTGCCCGCCAACATTAACGGGAGGTACTTGACGGCGACGTTGGGGTTGCCTCCAGCAATCTCCACCGCGTTGCCGTAGTCCTGCAACCATGTGACATGCTTGCGGTGCCATCATAGGGCTTGATGGTTTTCTCAATCCGAAATCCTTTGGGGTAAGTTGCGGACCGTATTCCAGGTCCAAAGCAACGTGGTCCTAGGTATGGTCCTTCCCAGGCCTCGTGGATCTTATCGATCCGTGAACGTGCATCGTATGGCTCCGGGTTCTTCTTCTTTTTGTCAACAGGGGATGGGCTGCGTGAACGACGCGGACCCCCTCCACCATGGTGACTGCTTGGCGGCGATGGAGGCGGAGGTGGCGGTGGGTTAGCCTTCTTGTTGTTACCCTCCTGCGACACTTCGCGCCTATCGCGGTTGCTTGTCGGATGCGGAGGGTCATGGCGTGACCTGCTCTTATGTCCTTCATTGTGCTTTCCGTCATGACGGGTCTGCTCCGCGTTGTCGCGGATGACGATGCCACACTGCTTTGCTGGGGGCATATCCGTGCGACGGTGAGCCTTGTAGTCTTCCTGACGTCGGGGGGATCGGGGCGGTGGCGATGGGCGGCGAGGTTGGGCTCTTTCTCCGTGGTCGGAGGATATGGGGATAGCATCCTTCCTGTTGCGCGCGTCCCTCCGTCTTTGTTCTGATGAACCCGTCCGCGATCCGACATCCTGAGGAGATCCGTCCCTTGGTGGTTTGTACTGGCTAGATCGGCAGAGCGCTGGGTCGGACTCAAGCCTCTGAGAGGTGGCATTTTCCTACTGCTTTACCGCCTTGGCCACTAGGTCATAGACCTGTTCCACTGCCTCAGGCGATCTATCCTGCTCCAGAAGGGTCTTAGCGACGGCGAGGTTAAGGAGTGGGGTGGGCATCACCTGCTTGCCTTCACTGTCAATGTATGGCTTGGCCTGTGCCGGCTTCGAGGGAGCCCATCCTAGGTTGCGCCGTACACCAGGATCGTTGATGACGCGAGCCGGAGCCTTCTTAGCCTTCTACTGCTGTAGCAGAGTCTTGTACTCGCCCTCCATTGCTCTTGCTTTCTCTATGAACTTCTGCGCGTTGACCAGATCTCGATCTAGTTTAGCGCCTTGCTCCGCGATGGCTTGCGCTTCCTCCAGCAGTTGCTGGCGCTTCTCGTCAAGCTGAGTCACGTTCCGGATGTGATCAACAGTTAGTGGCTCAACGAGGAGATTGCCATACATCACTCTATCAGCGGGAGTCACGTGGACTGATGCCGACGTGGATGCTGGAGGCGGCAAGTTTGCGGTGTTGTTGTTGCTCGGACCGGTGCCGAGTTCCTGTGGCTGCTGCACTGGATTAGGCGGAGGAGGCATGACTCTTGCGCGATCATTGTTAGCAGCAATAAGTGGCCCCTTCCCCTTATCCAGCGCCGTAGGCGGAGCTTGCCCGGGCTGGTCTTCATCCATCGTTGTCCCTATGGTGACGAACACCCCTCGAGACATGACGGTATTATTAGCCTGTTCGTTGCGCGAGTACTCCTCCTCCATCTCCTGCATAGCGGAGTCTAGCTCTTCTGGACTGAAGTCTATCTCCTCTGAATCTGCACGGAAATCAGCATAAAGTGCGTCAATGACAGAGTCGGAGGGTGCCAGGACTTCCTCGATGACGGGCGGTGGAGGTGCAACGGCCTCGACGATGACTGGAGGTGGTGGTGCTGCTGCGACGATGGCGGCCGGAGGCGGTGGTGGTGGCTGAATCGGAGGTGCTCCGTTAATGAGCGCAAGCGCAGTCTGAGCTGCCGCTTCAGCCTCCACGTAGTTGTTGACGGTGTTCACCATGCCTTCAAAGGTGAGGCGTCCTGACGCCTGTTGCCGTCTTAGAGAATGTCGGAGAAGCTTGCCGTGGTCCAGTCCTTCCACAAAGTGATAGATGGCATCATCATTGGGGTAGTTGGCCAGGTCGGCCCGTATACGGAGCCACCTGGCGAGGTAGTCGCGGGGGTTTTCGCCCTCTCTCTGAATGCAACGTGCTAGATCAAAGATGGTAACCACGCCGACGAACTTGGATCTCTGCTGTCCCGACGCGCGGGCGAAGCCGGCGGGTTTGCAGTGATCTTCCACCTTTATATCCTGCACAGGGGCGGTTTGGGTGGGCCTTGAATTTTTCCGATCTTTGCCGGCAAACTCCGAAGAGAGATCCTACATCGATCCTTTTGGGAACGTATCCTGCCCGTAGGCGGTCCGTGCGGGTCTTGATGCTCCTCCGACTCCCAGGGAACTAGTGCCCGAGTCGGTTTCACCGATGAAGAGGTGGATGTCTCCGATAGGAACGATCGAACACCACGTAGGGTTCGTCTTCGCCGGGATCCAGAACTCTTCGTGGGGGGGGGGGTGACGATCGGAACATTGCTGGAGAAGAGAACGCGACCGATGGCTACGGTTTCGCCGATTCCCGCGAAGATCTTGGTCCTCGCCCGCTGAAGAGCCTGAAGCGCCTCTTGCCCCATGGTGGGCACCAACTGTCGTGGTATTGCCGACGAGTACGCCATGGAGGGGTCCTCATAATGCGTGTTTAGTGACGTGGGGTAAGGCGGACGGTTGACGGGTACGAGGTAACACAGCTTACCCAGGTTCAGATCCCACAGCGGTGGCGGAATCCTACTCCTGCTATAAATCACTATAATGGCAATAGCCGAGTTACAGAGATAGGTTCGTTGTGCGAGGTGTGTGTAAAACGATGCTAGGTTGTCTGAATCGATGCCCTAAAGGCTCCCGTAGGCCTGACTTATATAGTCGCCAGGTCCTAGGGTTACAGGGAAAAGTCCTAGCCGGAGAGGTTACAGAGTTCTACACCGTCTATTACTAGTCTTGTGTATCTTGCACTCCAAGGCTCCGGGTACGCTGGTGACTCCACCGTAGCCTTCCTTTATCCGGCACGGGCCTCCCTTCTGGATCCACCTAACTGGGCCGCCCAACAGGCCATAGGCCATGCTACCGACTATGGGCCACCCGGGTTAGTCGGATAAGAGACATGCTATGAGGATACCCATTAGCATATCCCCAACAGCCAATGCCAATCAAAGTATTTACTCCCACTCAAAATATCCTGTTCAGCAGCACATAAAGTTTTCCTGATGGTTTCCTGCAGCCCCACAATATCAATATCCTCCTTCCTCATATGCTCCCTCAACTGTCTCTTCCTATCAGCACTTCCAAAACCCCTAAAGATCCAAAAATAAGATCTCATTTCGATCTTGAATTTCTTCTCCCTTTTCTTGGAGGCCCACTCCTATAACTCCCTACAGGCACACCCTTTTCTGAATCTAGAAAACAGTTCTTACTTTACTTATGATAATCCTCCCCTCAGGCATTTTTTGTTTACCATTCATGTTTCCTGGCCCAGCCCCCTGTGCTTACTCCAGCTGCAACTCCTTCCCAACATTTTTATCAGCCTTCTCCTTCTAAACTTAGCATTAGCCTCAGCCAGTGCAGCTTGATCTAACTCATTAGCTTGCAACACAGAAATTTGTTGAACATGAGACCCCATCAAAGGATTAAAAGAAACTTTACTATCTAAAGCCACTTTTTCTAAATATTCAGGAGAAGCAGTATTGAGAATAGCAAAAGCAGGATTAGAAGTTTTAGAAGACATACCCGAGAAATCATCTCTAGCTGCCAACAAATTAGAAGCCTTCTCCAACATATACACCCCTACTGCAGTAACCCTGTCACTTTTCCTAGTAGCTTGAATCGGAATACTCTTGCTCTTTTTAGCTCCTTTCCTTGTAGCCACTAACCATTTATCCCCATCAAGATTCATCCTGTCTCTCTTCCCCCTCGTCACTCTCACCCCAAGATTCCCCACTTGATTTATCAAGAACCTCATCCTCAGGAGTAGATTTTACCTGATTCTCTTCCTGTAACTCTTCTAAAAATCTTCCTTCAAAACAAAAGTTTTCAATGTAGAATTCCAAGATTGCGGATCATTCTCCTACCCCTGAACTGAATCAATATTCTCAAGAGTAGGGACCACCCCAATAGGAGAAGTTGAGAGACCAAAGGTTACAAAAACATCTTCCTCCTGTGAAGACCCAAACAACTCCCCCTTAGATGACTAAGAAACATGAACTAGTCCCTTGCTCCCATTTAAAACACCCTCAGTCCCCAACTCCATATTGAGGTGTCGCCGACGGCTTTTGCCTGGCCATGGGCGTCTCTGAAGCTAGGCTGACCGACATCTGGCCGTTGGCGTAGCTTGCGGCCGTCGGCTGACTGGTTGATTCCCAACAAATATTTGTATCCTCGTCCAAGCAAAGTTTTGTGCGGTTACAACTTAAAGTGGTTTTTATATATCGCATGAACCAAAAGTGCATCAAGAAAACATCTAAGTCCGGAGCAAAATTTAAAATAACTTGTAGCATTGGTCTAGCTGTATTGTACTCCGAGCGTGGTCGACAATGATGTTGAACTTCAATGCAAAGGATCTCATGGAATCAGTTTCTAGCATCCACCGAGGGTTTCCCTGGTCAGGTGCTGCGCGGTGCAATTCGTCGGGTCATATACACCCATGGAGATACCGGTGCTCCTGTGGCTGCCCCAGAAGATTGAGGAAGACTTTGGGTTTGAATACATGGGCGGTGCGCTCCCCATCCCCTGCAACATGAAGCCGTCAAGTACTCACGGCGACCCCGATGGCCTCGTCGTCGGCCACCACGGTAGTGGGCCGAGAGCGTGTCTCGCCTTTTACCCCCAGCCCAACCTGCTTCTAGCCCAGACATAGGGCTGTAAACGGATTATCTTGTGAACTTTTGCCCTGGTCGATTTCACGTTAAATTTTAAATTTTACAGACCTGAACCCAAGGGATCATCCGGGAAGTTGTGGAGAGCGAGGAGATCCTAGTCTCGTTTGTAGAGCATTTCCTCTGCTTCATTTTTTTTAACAATCCTCACTCTGCACCATTCATTTCACATTATTAGTAGTTGCACTAGTCGGACATAAAATATATGTTCCGCTTCTAGATGTCATTTTTTTTATCCTTGTGCCCTAAATTTTGTTCCCCTTGGTATAGAAAAAACCCAAGTAGACAATGAACGTTTGAATTATGTTACACTTTATTCAATTTTTTTGAATTTTACGTTTTCTACACTTCCACTTTTTTAATCATGATCACGTGCTTGTCCAGCATAAAATATATTGTTGCATGCTTGGCAAAAAACAGTAAGAGAATATGTTTCTTAGCATCCGTATGAGTTCTTCGCATGGTTGTGCCCCTGCCCATGCCTCGGTGGTGGCGGCGTCAGCGTACGTGAGAAGGTGGAGTTGTGGGTAGCGGTGTCGTGGGGGCCGGAGTCTTGGTGGCACGGTGGCGGGAACGACATCAGGGATATGCAACTTCTAGATGCTTAGGCAGGGAGCATCACGAGCGTCTTGGAAGTGCGGCGGAGGGAGAGTTGTGGACGGCTGCAAGGGGTAGGTGCTGGGAGAGATGGCGGTGCCGACTTGCAAGACATGGCAGCGGGGAGGTGGTGAGCAATCGTGTAAATCAAGGGAAAAAATTGTCTGAGTTTTTAATCTTTTGTGCTTAGGGGTTGACATGCGCATGTGTGTTAGGGCGTGGAAAATTGATACATCATTGGCCAGTCTTTAGATTTAGGCATTCTATGGTTATGATTACGAGGGTATGACTTATGATTATACATCTTTTGAAAATCTTGAAGTGTTAGATGCTAGGAATCGTATGGCTGATGTTATTTGGATTAGCTCGTCCCGATGTTTTTACTTTTAGCAGATGTGTAATCTCAAGGAGTGAACCACAAAGATTATGCCTGCTATGCTCGGTAGCAAACACCTATGCTGCCAAATATTGGGCCCGTTAGAAGATCAGGGTCCACGGACACGGGCCACATGCTCCACACTACTCTACCCACCGAGCAGCGTATGGAGATACATAAAGCGACCAAATCCGTTAGTTTAAAACTTTGATTGAAGATTAGTAGAAAAAATTAATTCATGGTTTGGCATATCATCCAAACCGAGTTTTATACATCAGGCTGCAGGAGTATTATCCAAGCAGAGTTGCCTATTGTGACACTTAAAGAAACACTTTTTCAAATCACATGGACAGAAAATGTAGGAGAAACACATCCCATGTCTCGAGGAAAAGTAAAATAGAAGATATACTGTATTAGATATGGTCGACATTTATGAGAAAAATTCAATGCAAGAAAATCTCATGAATCAATAATTTGTAGCAACCGCAACTATAGAAACAACACGAACCTTCGTGTACATATACCATCAAGACCAATTGTGTGTACATTCTCTCCATACATGATCCCAGGACGGATTGCTCGCTGTTGTCCATGCCAGAAACAGAAGTAAAAAAGAAACAATGCTGCCTGGTTCAACAGTAGGAATAGGATACATCTGAAAATGAATTTTTACTGGTAATGGCATACCTCGATATGTCCGAGGGAGAGTAGGACCGCCGCAGCTGCAGGTACGGTGATGGGCAGGAGCTTAGACTAGATCTCACAACGACGGGAGCACCGGCAAACGTGCCACATGGGCGTTGCGTGGTGTTTGTGGATGCATAGTCGCAGGACCTTGCTGTGAAGGTGTGGTGCCTCAGGATGCCGGTGTTCCAATAAGGCGGTAAGAGAGAGATCGCTCATGCGTCATTGCGATCCAAAACAACCACGTCGTTGGTGCGCATTGTAGGTGCTGGTAGATAGGATCATGCTTCAGCACATTCAGTTCCACACAGCTAGGCCAGATGCGTGTACGCGCACAGCCCTGCCTGATGGTTCTATCGCCCTACACTATCTGACGGTAGTTAAAGGCTTATAAAAGTCCCCTTAAGTCTATAAAAAGTAACTTTAGTTAGTTTTCAGGGCACCTAAAAAGTGTCAATTTTACTAGTGTCGGAAAAAGTATTTGGGGGCATTTTCAAAAAAGTCCATAATAGTTTACACATTGAAGGCATTTGTACTAGTACTACTAAATACATATGAGGGCACTTCTCCAAAGTGTCCTAATAACATTTCGAGGCAAAAACAAATAACTGTGACAATAACATAATAGGGAACTTTGGAGAAATGACCTAAATTAGAGAGTGAGACTAACTCAAAACTAAGTGGGCAAGTGAAATAAACTAGATTTGACATATCCCGTTTATCCCACTTATCTCACCTAAATTAGAGTTAGTCTAGTAGTCTAAAAATGGTATTCCACTTGTCCCAATTGTCCCACCTCTGCATCCCTAATACCGGTGCTCATGTGGCTGCCTGAGAAGATTGAGAAAGACTTCTGGTTTGAATACATAGGCGTTGTTCTCACCATCCCCTTCAACCAGGAGGCCTTCAAGTTTTTCTTGAGAATAATTTCCTCGCTTTGTTGATCAACGGCCAAATACATAGGTATCACTACATGATCATAAGTTATGAGCTTCTGTATTAGAACTTCTTCCTTCGTGAAAGAACGAGGCCTTCAAGTACTATCTCGTCGTCATGCACGGCGACCCAGATGGCCTTCCACCACGGTAGTGGGCCGAGAGTGTGTCTTGCCTTTTACAGCCCAACCAGTTTTTTTTCCAGAGACAGGTTGTAAATAGATATCTTGTAAAAAATTTGCCCTGATTGATTTCGCTAAATTTTAAATTTTACAGACCAGAACCCAGGGGATCGTCCGGGAAGTGCACAGCGAGTTCTGATGTAGCTCACCGGAGCTACACAGCATCCCTACATAGTTCCTCGATGGAGATCCTAGTCTCGTTTGTTGAGTTTACAGGAAGGCATCCTCTGCACCATTTTTTTTAACAATCCTCTGCACCATTTATTTCACGTTAGTAGTTGTAGTAGCCGGACGAAAAACTTTATGTTCCGCTTGTAGATGTCATTTAATTTCCTTTATCCTTGTGCCCTCAATTTTGATCTACTCTTTGTCCTACGCATTAATTTCAGACGCTTTTTGACCGGTGCCCCGTAATGAACCGGTCATTTCTCTCCTGCTTTTCAAAATCAAATAGGCAAGATTATTGCCCGTTTTGTTCATTTTTTGTTCTACTTGGTATAATTTTTTTCCCGAGTAGATGTGATTCACCCTATGAACGTTTGTATTATGTTATACTTGGTTCAAAAATTTCGAATTTTACGCTTTTCTGCACTTTCATTATTTCAATCATGCTCACGTGCTTGTCCAGCATAAACACAAGGTTGCATGCTTGGAGAAAATAGTATGAGAGTAATTTGCTTAGCATCGCGTCTGTATCAGTCCTTTGCAGGGTTGTGCCCTTCGCTTGCCTCTGTGGTGGCGTCAGCGTACGTTGAGAAGGTGGAGTTGTGGGTAGCGGTGTCGTGGGGGGCGGAGTCGTAGGACGGCGGCGGGAACAACATCAGATTGGGATATTCCACCGCTAGGTTCTAAGGCCAGGAGAATCGCATGCATCTTGAAAGCGCGGCGGAGGGAGAGTTGTGGGTGGCTGAAAGTTGTAGGTGTGGGGAGAAATGGCGGTGCCAACTTGCAAGCAATGGTAGTATAGAGGTGTTGAGAAATCGTGTAATTCAGGAAAAAATTGTCTGAGTTCTTAAGCCTCTATTTTTAGGAGTCGACCTGAGCATGTGTGTTAGGGCGTGGAAAATTGATACTACATCATTGGGAAGTCTTTAGATTTAGCCATTCTATGGTTATGATTATGAGGGTATTACTTATGATTATACATCCTTTGAAAATCTTGAAGCGTTAGATGGTGGGAATCGTATGGCTGATGTTATTTGGATTAGCTCGTCCCGATGTTTTCACTTTTATCACGTGTGTAATCCCAAGGAGTGAACCACAAAGATTATGCCTGCTTTGCTCGGTAGCAAGCACCTGTGCTCCCAAACATTGGGGACGTTTGAGGACCATGGTCCACGATCGAACACGGGCCACATTCTCCACCCTACCGTACCGGCCGGGCAGCGTATGGAGACATATAAAACGACCAACTCCGTTAGTTTAAAACTTGGACTGAAGATTAGTACATCAGGCTGTAGGAGTATTATCCAATCAGAGTTCCCTATTGTGACCTTAAAAAACACTTTTTCAAAATCACATGGACAGAAAATGTAGGAAAAGAACATCCCATGTTGGAGGAAATGTAAAATAGAAGGTATACTGTATTAGAGATGGTCGAACATTTATGAGAAAAATTCAATGCAAGAAAATCTCATGAATCAATTTGTAGCAACCACAACTATAGCAACACCAACCTTCGTGTACATATACCATCGAGACCAATTGAGTGTGTACATTCTCTCCATACACGATCCCAGGACAGATTGCTCTCCGTAGTCCAGCCGAGAAACATAAGTAACAAAGAAACATTGCTACCTAGGTTGATGGTAGGAATAGGATACCCGCAAAAAAAAGATGGTAGGAATAGGATACATCTGGAAATGAATTCTTACTGGTAATGGCAGATTTTGATATGGCGAAGGGAGAGTAGGACCTCCGCAGCTACTAGGAGGGTGACGGGATGGAGCTTAGACTAGAGCTCAGAACGACGGGAGCACCCACAGACGTGCCACACGAGCGTTGCATGGTGTTTGTGGATGCATAGTTGCAGCACCTTGCTATGATGGTGGGGCACCTCGGGATGCCGGTGTTCCAATAACTAGCATGGTGGCCCTCGCAAATGCGAGAGCAACATCTTGCATGTCCTATATCTATTTATAATATGAGTTTTTACTTTTATGGATATTTGAATTGCATGAACTAAAATATTATGATTGTATACCCAATGCAAATTTTATGCTCAACCTGACCTTTAGATTATATAAATTAAGAGTATTCATGTGTTTAACGTCTTTTTAAAAATATGTGTGTCTTTTATAGATATTTGTATTGTGTGAACTAAAATATTAAGGTTGTAGCAAATGCAAATTGTATTCTAAACAACATACTCACATCTGGATTATGTATCTTCAAAAATATTCGTATCATGTGATAGGAAATAATATGGTTTCATGGCCACCATAATACGTTATGCTTTCGAAATATATTACCTTTTGAAATAATCCAATGTTTTATTGTGATCTAATAATACATATGCATTTAGGCACACTTTTAGTTGTACTCGTTTTGAAACACACACAAAAAATGCGCAACACTAAAATAATATACATATATTTTGCTTTTTATGCATATCAAGTTTTTCCCCTTTTACCATATTATGGTTTTGTTATATAATTATAGATACAAAGATTTCTATACTATGAGATTATCATAGATAATATTAGCTATTTTTGCTAAGAAAAGAAAAAAATGTGTCAAGTATGCAACCATACGTTAAGAGACACAACCCAAGAAAATTAGATATCGGAGACATCTTTCAAAATTATCTTTGCTGGACTTTCAAACTGCTCTCTAATGAATCAAAACCTAGAATAAATATAGTCAACGGTTGTTCAATCTTTCCTTCCCTCATCTACAACATCTAATATAAAGTCTCGAGATGCAAGGAATCACGGATCAAACGTATTCCAACTTAGATATGTAGTTTTTTTCATTCATACTTTTTCTGACAACATATATTATTCTAGTGATCAAGACTGTTATTCTATGAAATAAGATTCTCTGAATCCATCACATCCTAGGCTGGCTGACACAGTTTTGCTTATTGGTCAAGTGGTTCTCATTACCCGTATATTTGTACTTTTATTTTTTAGGGTTCGCAGCATAGAAAGCAAAAAAAATTCTACGATGGGAACATCTAAGTATCAAGATCTATCTACTAGATACAAGCAACGAGTGGATATACATCCATAGAATACATACCCTCGAAGACCGAATAGCGTTAACGAGGTTGTACTCATGGATGATGTAGACGAACGCTTGCCGATCTCAAGATCGTGATGAAATCCATCTGGTCCAGCCGGTCCAGCACAATCAAGTCCAGCACCTCAAAGCAGTGGTGCATCCGTGATCGCACACACGTACGAGTACCCCGACAACCTCCGCGTCCTCGCTCCAGCGAAGCAACGGAAGCAACAAATCCTTTCAAAAAAAACCACCGGAAACATGTATCTCACTGATCTGAGACCATGGGGAAATTCTAAAGGGGGGAGAGAGATCCTTCGCGAGGAGGTGTGAGATGAGAGGAGGAAGTGGGTGCCTTTTATAGGGATAGGGGGGCAGCCCCCTCCCATGGTGTGGCATCCATGGAGGTGCCCCCACCTCTTCCACATTCATGTGGGTGGAGCTCCCACTCACATAAATAGCCACCCCACTCAAAATTCCACTCACCACCAAATTTAATGTAATCTCTCATTAAATAAAACTCTTTTATTTATTTATTCAGAATTTTGTTAATTACTTTAATTAACAAACATTCACATAAAACCCCTTGCTAGTATTCTATTTCACATGCAGAACCAGTTTTAGCAATTTCAACCGAAACAGTTCCGGTGTCTAGTGAAATAAATTCCTGCGTTTTCCTTTTCTTTTTCTGACATATCATTTGCTCCGAATGGTCGGTATCCCTTAAGTGTGTCACCCTACGGTTCGCGAATAATACGGACATGATCGAGACCTTCTCCGATCGATAATCAGTAGCGGGACCTGGAGATCCATACTGACTCCCACACATTCAACAATGACTTCTGTGATCGTGTGAACCTTTTACGCTAGTATCTTAATCCCTTTGTTTCACGATATATTACATGTCCGAGATTTGATCATCGGTATCTCCATACCTAGTTTGATCTTGTTACCGACATGCACTCTTTTCTCGTTCCCGTGATATAACATTCTAGTGATCAAATCACTTGCTTGCAAGCTAATCAATGTGATATCACCGAGAGGGACCAGATTATATCTATCCGTCATCGGGATGAACAAATTCCACTCTCGATCCATGGGCCTCAACATAACACTTTATTAGTTCTGAATCCATCTTTATAATCACCCAGTTACGGTGTGACGTTTGATGTTTATCAAGAAACTCTTTCGGTGTTAGTGATTGACATGATCTCATGATCTAAGGATTAGGATCACTTCGTAAGTAGTTATAGCAATATAAACTCAATGAATTTGATCGTAATGCTATACTTCGGATGAATGTTCATCACACCATTACATTAATGTTGTGATCTCGTTATTAACAACATCCAATGTCCATGATCAGAAAACTTTGATCATCTTGTTAATCAACGAGCTAGTTTATAAGAGAGGCATAACTAGGAACTTTTTTGTTTATTAAACACACATGTATTAACGTTTCCGTATTAATACAATTATAGCATGCAAAATAAACATTTATCATAAATAAGGAATACGATAATAACCACTTTATTATTGCCTCTCGGACATATTCCCTTCAATTTTCTTCTATGATTTAGTGATAGAATATCAACTTGGTATCCTCAGTTTTGAGTGGTGTATCCCTTTTCAAAGTGCATTCAAGGATATTATGGTCCATCTCCTAGAGATGTCTGAATCTTGCCTCTTTTCAAATTCGTGAGGTTAGTTAAGCTATTGAGGAATTGGACATTTGTTATTGTTATGTATATAGTATTTTTTTGTCTTGCACTTTTTTAGTTAGAGACCTTTCTGTTTGGTATTCATTAGTTGTTTATCTCAACTATGTATTCACCTTGGCCGTAAATACATCTTGTATTTAGCCAAAAAAATACATTGTATGATGTTAGGAGCAAATGTGAGAATTGATATGTGGTTAGCTGGCTAGGAGTGTGGTTGTACCCCAATCCATCAGAGTTTGGACCTTAATTTTAGAAAATATGTTTCGTATGAAGGCAAAATATTCTTTCAATGGGAGGCCACGTTCCTGTCGACAGCGAGACGTAAGTGGTAACTTCGTCACTCGTTGGGGTAGCATGTACATTGGTAGGGGTTGGTGTATGTGCATGTTACCCGTGTCTCCTTTTATAGTGAGACCGGAGCGAGGGTCTAGGGCCAACAACGAAGGTGCTTGTGTTAAGGCAGCCAAGCAGCCGGAATATGCAAGGAAGGCAACGCATGCAATTTCAATCATATCAAGATTTATATGAAATTGCCCTGACCGTCCGATGTCCATATTTTCTAACCTATCAATTGTTCACGAGGATCTAGATATATTACCCTTGCCATAGACCTACACATACACGTTTCCTGTTAAGCTATAACAACGTGGATTAGAGAAAAAAAAGTTTGGGTTTTAGTTCCACTCATGCGTCATTGCGATCCAAAACAATCACGTCGCTGGTGCGCACTGTAGGTGCTGGTAGATAGGAGCATGCTTGCTCGCATTCAGTTCCACACAGCTAGGCCGGATGCATGTACGTGCAGCCCGCCTTATGTCTCTAGAGCCATACACTACTTCACGGTGGTTTAAGGATTTTAAAAGTCCTTTAAATGTATAAAAAGTATACCTTTAATTAGTTTTGAGGACACTTAAAAAGTTCCAATTTTACTAGTGTCGGAAAAAGTATTTGGGTGCATTTTCAAAAAAGTCCCTAATAGTTTACACTTTGAAGGCGATTGAACAAGTACTACCAAGTGTCCTAATAACGTTTTGAGGCGAAAACAAAAAATGTCACAATAACATATTAGGGCACTTTGGAGAAATGTCTTGAATTAGGAGGAAATATTATTGGCGTCTGAATTAAGTTTTTCTTTTTGCATAACCATGAGCTTTTATTCAAAAATAATGTCCATAGGGATACAATACACGTACAGTGGGAGGTTGAAACCAAATATATGGCGTCCAAAAAAAGAGAAAACTCTGATGTAGCTAAACCATGTGCCTCGAAATTATGCTCTCGCTGATCGTATCCTTGAAAAGTAATGTTAGTGTTCAATGCATTTCGTTGGAGACTTCCACAAAAGTTTGTTGTTCTTTGCAAATAGAGACATTATCCAATCAAAGTTTCATGATGTTACAACTTAAAGTCACTTCAATAAGTCGGGTGAAGCAACAATGCATCAAGAAAACATCTCATGTCCGGAGCAAAATTAAAATAACAGATAGCATGCACATGGTATTGCTGTATGGTACTAGAGCATGGTCGACATTTATACTGAAATTCAATACGGAGGATCCCATGGAATCAATTTCTATCATCCGCATGATACTACAAAGTCTATAGCCTTCGTGTAAATCTCAGGTCAGGAGGAAAAGAAGAGTCATTATTGAGGAGGTTCGCCACCTTTCTCTGTCCAGCAATTGTTTGCAACAAGAGAAAACACACCTTTCTCTGTCCACCAATTGCTTGCCCCAAGGGAAAAAACAAAAAACTATGGAGCACACGGTCGATATATATACTCTCGTATCGTGCGAATAAGGTCTATCGTCTGATCCTCCCGAGCTGCCGCCCGCTTGTGCTCACGATCATACGAGAGATGATTGGGATGAGCCCAGGAGAGGCCTGTGATGAGTCATAGTAGTCCCGCCTGTAATGCAAGAATCGATCGTACCATCTTAACAATAGGAATAGGAAACATCTGGAAAGGAATGCTTATTACATGCAAGGAAACACCTAGATAACCCTGAGCAGGAGATGAGACGGTGACTGCCGGGGTACGTGGTTGGATGTCCTAATGAGGACATTTCTGAGTATGTGGCTCATGAAAACAAAGCTGCTGCGACTCGTAGGCGGAAGTCTTATGATAAGACTAATCTTCGTAGAAGTACTCGTACCAGGATTCCTAAAATAAAATCATAATGTCTGGACTAATGGGGATGATATGGAACAGTGAGGGGTTTCGAGATCCAGGAAAGCATAACTTTGTCCATGAATCGATTAGAGAGCATCGTCTTGATTTCTTTGCTCTTTTGGAAACAGGCAGATCCAATTTTACTGTGTCTTTCTTAAGCCACTTGGCGGCTGGCCGAGATTTTTCATGGTTTTGTTTACCGCCTCATGGGAGGTCGGGTGGAATCCTTGTCGGAATAAATAATCAATCTTTGCAAGTTACCAATGTGGTGACCGGTGACTTTTCTGTTAAATTACACTTGCGATCACGTTTAGATGGTTTTGCGTGGGTCCTTGTACCGGTGTATGGAGCCGCTCAAGATGCGCATAAACCTGAATTCCTTTCTGAGATTGTTCGGATGTGTGAGTCCGAACCGCTCCCAATTATGTTAGGGGGTGACTTTAATATTATACGCAAGAAAGAAGAGAAGAATAATGATAGGTTTGATCCTCGATGGCCATTTATGTTTAATGCCATTATCGAAAGTCTTGACCTGAGAGAAATTGCTTTATCAGGGAGACAATTTACTTGGTCTAGTCGGCGGGCAACGCCAACATATGAAAAATTGGATCGTATTCTTGCAAGTGTGGAATGGGAACAAAAGTTCCCTCTTGTATCCGTTCGGGCTTTATCTCGCTCAGGATCTGATCATACGCCGTTATTAATTGATTCTGGTAATCATGCACACTTGGGGAATAATGCTCGCTTCTCTTTTGAGTTGTCATGGTTAAATCATGATGGGTTTTTTGACATGATTGCTACTGAATGGAATGTTGTATCAGGTGGGGATACACCTATTCAGATTTGGCAGAACAAAATTCGTCATATTCGCCGATTCTTGAAAGGATGGGCAAAAAATTTAAGTGGAAAATACAAAAAAGAGAAAGAAAGGCTTTTATCCATTATTGATGAATTAGATATTAAGGCTGAACTTTATCCTCTAAATGATTCAGAGAAGGAGACTTTAAAAAAAGCAAATGAAGACATGAACAAACTTAGACGAGATGAGGAGACCAAATGGGCTCAACGTGCTAAGGTTAAACATATACAAGAAGGTGGGAATAATACAAAGTATTTCCATCTGATTGCTAATGGCAAACATAGGAAAAAAAGATTTTCCAATTAGAACAAGATGAAGGAACCATAGTTGGTCAGGAAAACTTGAAGGTCTATATTTCTGAGTACTACAAGAAGCTCTTCGGTGAGCCTGAACATAACGACTTTTCTTTGATAGAGGAACGGGTTGATGATATCCCGCAATTGTCCAATGAAGAAAATTTAATTCTAACTGCAAACTTCAATGAGAAGGAAGTGTTAGAAGCCATAATGCAAATGGAACATAATAAAGCTCCAGGACCAGATGGGTTCCCAGCTGAGTTTTATCAAACATTTTGGAGTGTCATCAAATTTGACTTGATGGCTCTCTTTGGACATTTACAATCTGGAGAGCTACCTTTGTTCAAGTTGAATTTCGGGTTAATTACTTTATTACCTAAAAAAGAAAATGCTATACAGATTCAGCAATATAGACCAATTTGTCTTCTCAATGTTAGCTTCAAAATCTTTACCAAGGTAGCTACTAATCGCATTACTGAGATTGCTCACAAAGTGATTAGACCTACCCAAACTGCTTTTATGCCGGGCCGTCATATCCTTGAGGGTGTTGTCGTTCTTCACGAAACCATACATGAACTTCATCGCAAGAAAATGGATGGTGTGATTTTCAAAATTGATTTTGAAAAGGCATATGATAAGGTGAAGTGGCCTTTTTTACAGAATGTTCTTCGCATGAAAGGTTTTGATCCTATTTGGTGTGAATGGATTAAGCAATTTATCCAAGGAGGTAGCGTCGGAATAAAGGTCAATGATGATATTGGCCATTATTTTCAGACAAGAAAAGGGTTGCGACAGGGGATCCCCTTTCTCCGATTCTTTTCAATATCATTGTTGATATGTTGGCTATCCTCATTGCCCGTGCGAAGGAAGATGGCCAAATTGGTGGTTGTATACCTCATCTTGTGGATGGGGGTGTTTCTATTTTACAATATGCCGATGATACCATATTGTTTATGGAACACGATCTTGAGAAGGCTGTTAATATGAAGTTGCTTCTATGTATATTCGAACAACTTTCAGGGCTTAAGATTAATTTTCATAAAAGTGAAATCTTCTGTTTTGGAAAGGCTAAAGATAGTGAGCACGAGTACAAGCAAATTTTGGGTTGTGAGTCGGGCTCTCTACCTTTTAGGTACCTGGGTGTGCCAATTCACTATAGAAAACTACGGAACTCAGAATGGAATCCCGTAGAAGCTCGCTTTCTATCTAAGATTGGATGTTGGAAAGGGAAAATGCTTTCGTATGGGGATCGACTAGTTCTAATAAATTCGGTTTTGACCAGCCTTCCAATGTTTATGCTATCTTTTATGGAAATTCCAAAAGGGGTGAGGAAACGACTTGACTTTTTCCGATCCCGTTTCTTTTGGCAAAGCGATGGTAACAAGAAGAAATACCGATTATCAAAGTGGAATATTGTGTGCCGTCCAAAGGACCAGGGGGGTTTAGGGATTGAGGTACTAGAGATAAAAAATAAGTGTTTACTTAGCAAATGGCTATTTAAAATGTTTACCGATGATGGTATATGGCAACAACTATTAGAAAATAAATATCTAAAAGATAAAACTTTATCGATCTCAGGTAGAAGCTAAACCAACTGATTCTTCCTTTTGGAAAGGATTAATGCGGGTAAAGGATTTGTTCTTCTCCCATGAATTTTTTAAAATTGGGGATGGGCAGAGTGTTCGTTTTTGGGAAGATGTTTGGTTGGGAGAACATTCCCTAGCACAACAATACCCGACTTTATATAATATTGTTCAACGGAAAAATGTCCGAGTGACTGAGGTTCTTAGTCAAACTCCTCTTAATATTGCTTTTAGGAGAAGTTTAACCGGTGATAAGTGGATGCGCTGGTTACATCTATGCCGGAGGCTTATGAATGTTCATTTGAATGAGGATAAAGACCGGTTTGTTTGGAAACTAACCACCTCAGGATCGCTTTTCATTAAATCTTTATACTCGAACAAATGAACGGGCACACTGTTTACTTGCACAAGTATCTTTGGAAGCTGAAATTACCATTGAAGATAAAAATATTCATGTGGTTCCTTAAAAATAAAGTTTTATTGACAAAGGATAACTTGGCAAAAAGGCAATGGATGGGATGTCAAAAATGTTGTTTTTGTGATTCTTTGGAATCGATTGAACATTTATTTTTATATTGTCCATTTGCACGAATTATTTGGCGAATGATATTCTTCGCTTTTGATATTACCCCTCCAACGAATATTAATAATATGTTTGGCAATTGGCTTCATGGGGTGGACAAGCAAAATAAATCTAGAATTCGTATTGGAGTATCAGCACTATGTTGGGCTATTTGGAATACTCGAAATGATTTTGTTTTTAACAAACAGAATGGTACAAATTTTTTGCAGGTTATTCGCCGAGCTACATGTTGGATTCAACAATGGTCTATGCTTCTCCCGGAGGATCAGAGGAAGCATATGGAATCTGGATGCAACCACCGCTTATGGTTGCACAGACTGTTTTTCCAGCTCTTGGGTGGCGTCATATTAATAGGCTGAAAAATGGATAGAGCAATTTTGCTTCTTATTTTTAGATGGTTGATACATGTCTCAACCTTATCTGATCCATGATTGTAAAACTTTGATTGCGTTTGAATAATGTAATAAAAGGGCTGTGTGCATCAGATGATGCAGAGGCCGGGGCGATGTTCCCCATTTCGAAAAAAAAACGTGGTTGGATGTGCCAACGCTGGCCTCACCCATAGATATGTTGGGAAGGTGTTGTGCGCCGTGTGCGCTGCACATGGCCGAATGGATCCACCAGTTCGTGGTGTTGATTGCACACAAGCTGGTGGTGTTAGGTCGCAGTCGAGCAAGATTTAGGGTTTGACTGCATCGGCAGTACTGATCCACCAGGCCTTCGAGTACTTCATCGTTATCATGCACGACGATCCAGATGGCCTCGTCCTCATCACCACGGTACGACGTAAGAGTAAACATGTTGCCTCTCATTGCATTGAGCATGTGTGCTCCGAGACAATTTCTCCCCTTGTACGCCCAGCCCAACCACTATTTAGGCCTATAGAATTTTACCATGGTGTTCCAATAAGGCCTTGTTCGGTTACACATGAATCCACGGGGTTTGAAGTGTATTGAGGGGGATTAAATCCCAACTAAGTCAAAATCCCTCCTAACACTCTCCAAACCACTCCAATCCACTTGAGAAGTGGTTTAACCGAACAAAGCCTAAGGTGGTAAGAGATCCGCTCATGCGTCATTGCGATCCAAAACAACCACGTCGCTGGTGCGCATTGTAGGTGCTGGTTGATAGGATCATGCTTCATCACATTCAGTTCCACACAAGTAGGCCAGATGCGTGTACGCGCGCAGCCCTGCCTGATGGTTCTATCGCCCTACACTATCTCACGGTAGTTAAAGGCTTATAAAAGTCCCCTTGAGTGTATAAAAAGAAACTTTAATTAGTTTTGAGGGCACCTAAAAAGTGCCAATTTTACTAGTGTCAGAAAAAGTATTTGGGGGCATTTTCAAAAAAGTCCCTAATACTTTACACTTTGAAGGCATTTGTACAAGTACTACCAAATACATATGAGGGCACTTGTCCAAAGTGTCCTAATAACATTTTGAGGCAAAGACAAAAAACTGTGACAATAACATATTATGGAACTTTGGAGAAATGCCCTAAATTAGAGAGTGGAAATATTATTGCCGTCTGAATTAAGTTTTTCTTTTAGCATAACCATGAGCTTTTATTCAAAAATAATGTTCATAGGGATACAATAAACATACAGTGGGAGGTTGAAACCAAATATGGCGTCCAAAAGAAAGGGAAAAACGCTGATTTAGCTAAATCATGTGCCTCAAAATTATGCTCCCGCCGATCGTATCCTTCAAAAGTAATGTGTGTGTTCAATGCATTTCGTTGGAGACTTCCACAAAAATTTGTATTGGAAAATGATAAGCACTCATACCAAAAGGCATAATTGAACGCGTCTCCCACCTCCCTCTCTCCCTTGAGAGTCGCACACAGCCCCCCGGGCCAATCCAAAGCTCCTCCTGGCGGCGATGCCGACCGGAGGGTGCCAAGGAGCGGCGACGGACCTAGTAGCTTAGGATTTAGGATTAGATCTAGCAGGTGTTGTCCCTCGGTGGCGATTTGTGTTGGAATTATGCCCTAGATGCAATAATAAAGATGTTATTATTATAATTCTTGTTCATGATAATGTTTATATTCCATGCTAGAATTGTATTAAGCGGAAACTTTAATACTTGTGTGGTTTGTGAACAACACCGTGTCCCTAGTACGCCTCTATGGACTAGATCATTGATCAATGATGGTTAAGGTTTCCTAACCATAGACATGAGTTGTCAATTGATAATGATATCATATCATTGGGAGAATGATATGATGAACAGACACAAACTAAGCGAAGCAATTAGATCGTGTCGTCGTGTTCGTCTTTGCGAAGCTTTTATTATGTCAAATATTGTATTCCTTAGACCATGAGATAATACAACTCCCTGGTATCGGAAGAAAGCTTTGAGGTCATCAAACGTCATCCTATGAGAGGGTGATCATAAAGGTGTCTCTCAGGTGATCGGAAAGTATCTGTTGGGTTGTATGTATCGAGATGGGATTTGTCCCTCCCAAGTCAGAGAGATATACTTCGGGCCCACTCGGTAATCGATATCAAAACCGCTTGCAAGCATGTGGTTAAGGAGTTAATCACAAAGTGATATCGGATTACGGAACGAGTAAAGTACTCGCTGTGAACGAGATTGAACTAGGTATGACGGTACCGACGATCAAATCTTGGGCAAGTAAAATATCGCGAGACAAAGGGTATATATATATATATATATGGGATTGATTGAATCCTGGCATCGTGGTTCATCCGATATGATCATCGATGAATGTGTGGGAGTCAATATGGGTTTCCAGACTCCGCTGTTGATTATTGATAGAAGATCATGTCTGCATATTCTCGAACCCGCAGGGTCACACACTTAACATGTCTCGACGCTAGGATAGATTGGATAATTGGTTTATGAGTTTTTGTTCGGAGTCTCGGATGGGATCCGGGACATCACAAGAGGTTCCGGAGTGGTACGGAGAATAAGATTCATATAAGGCAGTGCAGTTTTTGGAGTTCGGAATTGTTCCGGGTTAATCGGTATTGTACCGGAAGCTTCTATAACCTTCCGGAAGGGGACCAACGTGGCCCCACCTTCCGGGAGGGGGCATGGGCCTATGAGGGAGTGCCCTGGCCGCATTGGGCCAGGGGCACAAGGCCCCATAGGGCCCAGCCGGCCAAGAGAGGTTTAAACTCTAGATAGAGCTTCTAGAAGGGGGGGTTTCCTTGCCCCCCACTCCTCCTCCTTGGGGCCGCCGGTTTGGGCTTGGGGGAGGGGCTAGGGCTGCACCCCCCTCTATATAAATAGGGGTGGGGGCGCACCAACCCCCCACACCTTCCCCTCCAACCCTAGCCGCCCTGCTGCCCTCCTCTCTCCCGAGCTTGTAGGCGAAGCCTGCGCCGCAGAAATTCTCCACCAATTGCACCGCGCCGTCGCGTTGTAGATCCAACCCATCTCTCCACCATACTTGCTGGACCAAGGAAGGAGGAGACGTCGAGGTGCCGCACGTGTGCATCTCACGGAGGCATCGCCACTTGTGGTGCTAGATCGGATCGGATCGCGAGGAGGAGAAGCGAGTACGACTACATCACCCATGTTCCGACGAACGTTCCGTTGTGTGAATCTTCAAGGGTATGAAGATCTAATCCAATCTCTCTCGTTGTTTGCATCTCCTAGATTAGATCTTGGCTTCCCCTCTGTTCGCATCCGTAGAAAATTTTGATTTACTATGCCGCGAAACCCTTCAATTTGGACTAGGATGCTGGATCCCATCGGCTGGATCTGGCGCGCCCAATGCTTCTCCTCCCTCGAGGCACTGCTCCTGTGGCAAGGGCGGTGGCAAGATTGGAGGATGAAGCTTGGCATCTCCAAGAATAAGGCCGTCCTTCCTGTTCTCTGGAGGTCCTCCGCTCTGACGCTTCTCCACGGCGCTAGGCGGTTCCTGGTGACGCCGTCCGTCGAGCTTCCATGGTGGAATCTAGGCGGCAACAGCGAATCCGGCGAAGCCTTCTTCAATAAGTGGATAAAGTAAGCTCCAGATCATCAACACTACCATCTACTACGCCCGCCTCCCTGAGTCCGTGGCAGGTTCTTCGGGTCTGACGGTGAGTTGTTTCTCTCTTTGCGTTGTTTTTTCGTGCTGTCTATGATCTGGCTGTGCCCTTCTCTCTATCTTTCCTCTTCTCCGTGAGCTCCATGGTGGAGATTGGGGAAGAATCTCACAGAGAGGAATATCAACTAGAGTGGACTTGGGGTCAAGGAACCGTCTCATCTGGGGGCCCATCTTTTGCGTCCAAGAAGACGCCAAAATTGAAGGGAATATGCCCTGAGAGGCAATAATAAAATGTTTATTATGTGTATTCCAAGTATATGATAGATGTTTATTTTGCATGCTATAATTGTATTAATACGGAAACGTTAATACATGTGTGTTTGATAAACAAACAGAAAGTTCCTAGTTATGCCTCTCTCATAAACTAGTTCGTTGATTAACAAGATGATCAAGGTTTCCTGATCATAGACATTGGATGTTGTTAATAACGAGATCACAACATTAGTGTAATGGTGTGATGAACATTCATCCGAAGTATAGCATTACGATCAAAATCATTGAGTTTATATTGCTATAAACAAACTACGAAGTAGTCCTAATCCTTAGACCATGAGATCATGCCAATCACTAACACCGGAAGAGTTTCTTGTTGACATCAAACGTCACTTCGTAACTGGGTGATTATAAAGATAGCTTCAGAACTACTAAAGTGTTATGTTGAGAATCATGGATCAAGAGTGGAATTTGTTCATCCCGATGACGGATAGATATGCTCTGGGCCCGCCCGGTGATATCACATTGGTTAGCTTGCAAGCAAGTGATTTAATCACTAGAATGTTATATCACGGGAACGAGAAAAGAGTGCATGTCAGTAACGAGATCAAACTAGGTATGGAGATACCGATGATCGAATCTCGGACATGTAATATATCGTGAAATAAAGGGATTAAGATACAAGCGTAAAAGGTTCCGACGATCACAGGAAAAGTCATCGTTGAATGTGTGGGAGTCAGTATGGATCTCTAGGTCCCGCTACTGATTATTGATCGGAGAAGGGTCTCGATCATGTCCGCATTATTCGCGAACCGTAGGGTGACACACTTAAGGGACACTGGCATCCAGTTGGAGCAAATGTTTCATGCCGAAAGAATAAACAAGCGCAGGAATTTATTTCACTAGATACCGAAATGGGTTTTCGGGTGAAATTGCATAAAGTGGTTATGCATGTGAAATGGAATTCTAGCAAGTGGTTATTTGTGAATGTTTGTCATTAAAGTAATTGACAAAATTCTGAATAAAATAAAAGATTTTTATTTAATGAGAGTTTGCATTAAATTTGGTGGAAATTTAATGGGAATTTGAATGGACTTTTGAGTGGAGAAAATTGAAGGGCCATTTTGTGAGTGGAGTGTCCACCCACATGAATGAAGGAGGGGAGGGGGCAGCCCCATGGCCGGCGGCCACCCCCTTGGGTGCCCCCCTCCTCCTATAAAAGGAGCCCCCCTCCTCACTTGTCTCTCACACCTCCTCGTGAAGGATCTCTCTTCCCCTCTAGAATTTATCCCCCATGGTCTCGGACTAGCGAGATACATGTTTCCGGTGGCTATTCGGAAAGAAAGGGTTGTGCTTCCGCTGCATCGCTAGAGCGAGGAGGCGGAGGTTTCCCGGTGTCTTGTACGTGTGTGCGAGCACGCATGTGCTGCTGCTTTGCGGTGCTAGGACTTCCTCTCGATCTTGAGATCGGCAAGGGATCGTCTACATCAACCACGAGTTGAACTCGTTAAGCTTTGTCGGTCTTCAAAGGTATGTTCTCTACGGATATACATCCATCCGTTGTTTGTATCTAGTAGATAGATCTTGGTACATATTTCCCATCGTAGGAAAATTTTTGTTTTCTATGCTGCGAACCTTACAGTGGTATCAGAGTCGGATCTATGCGTAGATACTTTACATGGGTAGTATACATATGAGTATGTGGGCGATGATGATCATGTTATTGCTCCTTCTTTGTAATTTTGGATATTGGTGGCATATTGGGATGAAGCGGCCCGGACAAACTTTACATGTCCTCGCACATGAGACCTGTTCCACGCTTGACATGCAACTAGTTTGCATAAGTGGCTAGCGGGTGTTTGTCTCTCCTACTATAGTCAATATCTATTTTGCAAGCGAGTTGTCAACAATTTGGTTATCCTCGTTGTGGTTCATGTTCGTAGGTAGGAACGGTTCTATCTCGAAAGCCCTAAGCCACGTAAAACTTGCAATGGATAAATTAGAGGCGTCTAGTTTAGATTGTTGTTGGGCTAGTGTTATGATATGGTGATGTTATAAGTAGAAGTATGAGATGATACTCTTACAACATACATAACGTGTAATCTCCATAGACCTTGGACTTACACATATAGGTATGATAGTGATCATACCACGGTGCACATGATAGAGATCATATGCGGGAACCATATTATTTCACTAATAAACATATGATTTTTGATTGCATCTTATATTGCTTGTTTAGCGCTTTGTTAGCATAATAAGATGATTCCTCATTTAAATATCAAGATAAGAATGTGTTCTTCCTTTAGTATGCACCGATTATGTTTTCGTCGCTCCAAGACATCACGTGATGATCGGGTGTTCTTGGATCCACGACCATATTTCGGGTGTAAAACAGTTACACACGCGAATACTAAGGTTATAACTTGGCGAGCCTAGCATGTACAGACATGGCCTCGGAACACGAACCAAAAGGTTAAACATGAGTCATATAGTTGATATGATGCCCATTTGATGCTCGCCTTTGAAGCTATACCGACTCACGTGATGATCGGACTTGGTGTAGTGGATTTGGTTCATGTAATCACCAAAAAGGCACAAGGGATGTCGTTTTTGAGTGGGAGTTCATTCGTAATATGGATTAGTTGAACTCAATCTATCATACACTTAGTCTAAACTTTACAAATTCTGTTGTAGATGGCACCACCTGCTTTTAATTTCAATGTGTTCATGGAGAAAGAGAAACTAGCAACGAACGGTAGCAACTTTACCGAATGGGCCATGAATTTGAGGATTCTCCTCTCTGCTGCACAAAAGCAATATGTGCTAGAAGCGCCGTCAGGAGGACCACAACTTAGTTCATTGCGGCATATTGTATGGGCTAGAGCCGGAACTTCGAAAGCGTTTCGAAAATGGCAATGCATTTAATACAATGGGTGAGTTGAAAATGATTTTCGACACACATGCTGCTGTAGAGAGCTACAATGCTTCAGAAAAGTTCTTTAGCTGCATGATGGAAGAGCATAACTTCGTTAGTGAGCATGTACTCAAGATGTCGGGTTACGCCGATAAGCTTGTGTCCTTGGGAATAACGATTCCCATTGACTTAGGCATCCATCGTGTTATGTAGTCTCTGCCACCTAGCTATAAGAGCTTCGTGATGAACTATAATATGCAAGGCATCAAGAAGTCTCTCCCCGAGCTTCTGTCAATGCTTAAAACTGCAGAAGTGGAGATCAAAAAGGAACATCAAGTGTTGATGATCAGTAGGAATACTGGTTTCAAAAAAGATAAGAAGGGAAAACGGAAGGGAAGTAAGGGCGGAAAACCTGTTGCCGTGCCTGAAAGGAAACCCCGAGTTGGACCTAATTCTGATACCGAGTTCTACTATTGTAAGGGATGCCATCGAAGCGAATCGCCCCAAGTATCTCGCATAAGAAGGCCGGCAAGGCAAACAAAGGTATATATGATATACATGTTATTGATGTGTACTTGACTAGTGCTCGCAGTAGCACCTGGGTATTTGATACCGGTTCAGTTGCTAATATTTGTAACTCGAATCAGGGGCTGCGGAACAAGCGACCGCTAGCAAGGGGTGAGGTCAAGATGCGTGTCGGCAATGGATCAAGCGTTGATGTGATCGCCGTTGGAACGCTGCCTCTCCACTTGCCGTTGAGATTAGTTATAAACTTGAATAATTATTATCTGGTGCCAGCACTAAGCATGAACATTGTATCTGGATCGTGTTTGATGCGAAGTGGTTATTCATTTAAATCCGAGAACAATGGTTGTTCCATTTATATGAATGAAATCTATTATGGTCATGCACCGATGATGAATGATTTATTTCTTTTAGATCTCGATAATAATGTTACACATATTCATAATGTTGATGCTAAAAGGATTAAACTAAATGATGATATATCCGCATATATGTGGCACTGCCGTCTAGGTCATATTGGCGTTAAACGCATGAAGAAGCTCCATTCGGATGGACTTTTGGAATCACTTGATTATGAATCATTTGATACATGTGAGCCATGTCTTATGGGCAAGATGACTAGAACGCCGTTTTCCGGTTCAACGGAACGGGCGACATATTTATTGGAAATCATACATTCTGATGTATGTGGTCCAATGAGTGTGTCGGCGCGAGGTGGATATCGTTATTTTGTTATTTTCACGGATGATTTGAGTAGATACGGTTATATCTACTTGATGAAACTCAAGTCTGAAACCTTTGAAAAGTTCAAGGAATTTCAGAATGAAGTGGAAAATCATCGTAATAGAAAGATCAAAATTCTACGGTCCGACAGTGGAGGTGAGTATCTAAGTTACGAGTTTAGCACTCACATGAAAGAGTGTGGAATTGTTTCACAACTCACACCTGCCGGAACACCACAGAGAAATGGTGTGTCGGAACGTCGTAATCGTAATTTATTAGATATGGTTCATTCTATGATGTCTCTGACGGACTTGCCATTGTCATTTTGGGGCTATGCACTAGAAACTGCTGCATTCACTTTAAATCGGGCACCATCTAAATCCATTGAAAAGACACTATATGAATTGTGGTTTGGAAACAAACCTAAGCTGTCATTTCTTAAAGTTTGGGGATGCGATGTTTATGTGAAGAAACTTCAACCGGATAAACTCGAACCCAAAGCGGAAAAATGCGTCTTCATAGGATACCCTAAGGAAACTATTGGGTATTCCTTCTATCACAGATCCGAGGTCAAGGTTTTTGTTTCCAACAATGGATCCTTTCTAGAGAAGGAGTTTCTCGCGAAAGGTGTGAGTAGTCGGAAGGTAGAACTCGAAGAGGTTATTGATACTACTCTTCAAAGTATGGCGAGTAGCGCAGCGCCGGAAGTTGTTTCGGAGTTGGCTCCACCTGTTGAAGAGGGAACTAATGATAATGATCATGAAACTCCGAAAGAGAGTACTACCGAACCTCGCAGGTCAAACAGGACGCGTGCAACTCCCGAGCTGTACGGAAATCCTGTCATGAATTTCATGGTTGATGAAAATGATGACCCTGCGACGTATGAAGAAGCGATGATGAGCCCGGATTCCAACAAATGGTTAGAAGCCATGAAATCCGAGATGGAATCCATGTATGAAAATCAAGTTTGGAACTTGGTAGACTTACCTCACGACCGAAAGGCCGTGGAGAACAAATGGATTTTCAAAAGGAAAACTGATGCTGATGGTAATGTGATCGTCTATAAAGCTCGACTTGTCGCAAAGGGGTTTCGAAAAATTCAAGGAGTTGACTACGATGAGACATTCTCTCCCGTAGCGATGCTAAAATCAGTTAGGATTATGTTAGCAATTGTTGCATATTTCGATTATGAGATATGGCAGATGGATGTAAAAACCGCGTTTCTCAATGGTAATATTGAGGAAGAGTTGTATATGATACAACCAAAGGGTTTTGTCGATCCTAAGGATGCTAACAAGGTGTGCAAGCTTCAGCGATCCATCTATGGATTGAAGCAAGCATCACGAAGTTGGAATCTCCGCTTTGATGAGGTGATCAAAGAGTTTGGATTTGTCCAAACTTATGGAGAAGCTTGTATTTACAAGAAAGTGAGTGGGAGCAATGTGGCATTTCTGATATTATATGTGGATGACATATTATTGATCGGAAATGATATAGATCTTTTAAACAGTGTTAAAAGTTATCTAAACAACAAATTTTCAATGAAGGACCTAGGTGAAGTGTCATACATATTAGGCATAAAGATCTATAGAGATAGATCTAGCCGCCTAATAGGGCTATCGCAAAGTACATACCTTGATAAGATTTTAAAGAAGTTTAAAATGGAGAATAGTAAGAAGGGGTTCTTACCTATGAGACAAGGCACGACATTGAGTAAGACTCAAAGTCCGGCTTCAGCGGAAGAAAGAGAGATAATGGACAAGGTCCCCTATTCTTCAGCCATAGACTCTATAATGTACGCCATGCTATGTACAAGACCGGATGTGGCACATGCTATTAGTTTGACTAGTAAGTACCAATCGGATCCAGGTTCAGAACACTAGAAAGCGGTCAAGAATATCCTTAAGTACTTGCGAAGAACTAAGGATATGTTTCTTATATACGGAGATGAAGAAGAGCTCGTCGCTAAGTGTTATGTCGACGCTAGCTTTGACACCGATACGAATGACTCTAAGTCTCAATCCGGATACGTATTTCTCATGAATGGTGGAGCGGTTAGTTGGAGGAGCTCCAAACAACCTGTGGTGGTGGGATCAACAACGGAGGCCGAATATGTTGCTGCTTCAGAAGCGGCTCAGGAAGCAGTTTGGATGAAGGAGTTCATATCCGAACTAGGTGTGGTTGCAAACGCGTTGGACCCAATGGTGATCTATTGTGACAAAAATGGTGCCATTGCCAATGCCAAAGAGCCAAGGTCTCACAAGCATTCCAAGCATATTAAGCGCCGGTTTCACTCCATCCGCGAGCATGTCAAGGATGGAGATATAAAGATTTGTAAAGTACATATAGATCTCAATGTAGCAGATCCGTTGACTAAAACTATCCCTAGAGCAAAACATGATCTACACCAGAACTCCATGGGTGTTAGATACATCACAATGTAACTAGATTATTGTCTCTAGTGCAAGTGGGAGACTGAAGGGAATATGCCCTGAGAGGCAATAATAAAATGTTTATTATGTGTATTCCAAGTATATGATAGATGTTTATTTTGCATGCTATAATTGTATTAATACGGAAACTTTAATACATGTGTGTTTGATAAACAAACATAAAGTTCCTAGTTATGCCTCTCTCATAAACTAGTTCGTTGATTAACAAGATGATCAAGGTTTCCTGATCATAGACATTGTATGTTGTTAATAACGAGATCACAACATTAGTGTAATGGTGTGATGAACATTCATCCGAAGTATAGCATTACGATCAAAGTCATTGAGTTTATATTGCTATAAACAAACTACGAAGTAGTCCTAATCCTTAGACCATGAGATCATGCCAATCACTAACACCGGAAGAGTTTCTTGTTGACATCAAACGTCACTTCGTAACTGGGTGATTATAAAGATGGCTTCAGAACTACTAAAGTGTTATGTTGAGAATCATGGATCAAGAGTGGAATTTGTTCATCCCGATGACGGATAGATATGCTCTGGGCCCTCTCGGTGATATCACATTGGTTAGCTTGCAAGCAAGTGATTTGATCACTAGAATGTTATATCACGGGAACGAGAAAAGAGTGCATGTCAGTAACGAGATCAAACTAGGTATGGAGATACCGATGATCGAATCTCGGACATGTAATATATCGTGAAACAAAGGGATTAAGATACGAGCGTAAAAGGTTCCGACGATCCCAGGAAAAGTCATCGTTGAATGTGTGGGAGTCAGTATGGATCTCTAGGTCCCGCTACTGATTATTGATTGGAGAAGGGTCTCGATCATGTCCGCATTATTCGCGAACCATAGGGTGACACACTTAAGGGACACTGGCATCCAGTTAGAGCAAATGTTTCATGCCGAAAGAATAAACAAGCGCAGGAATTTATTTCACTAGATACCGAAATGGGTTTTCGGGTGAAATTGCATAAAGTGGTTATGCATGTAAAATGGAATTCTAGAAGGGGTTATTTGTGAATGTTTGTCATTAAAGTAATTGACAAAATTCTGAATAAAATAAAAGAGTTTTATTTAATGAGAGTTTGCATTAAATTTGGTGGAAATTTAATGGGAATTTGAGTGGACTTTTGAGTGGAGAAAATTGAAGGACCATTTTGTGAGTGGAGTGTCCACCCACATGAATGAAGGAGGGGAGGGGGCAGCCCCATGGCCGGCGGCCACCCCCTTGGGTGCCCCCCTCCTCCTATAAAAGGATCCCCCCTCCTCACTTGTCTCTCACACCTCCTCGTGAAGGATCTCTCTCCCCCTCTAGAATTTATTCCCCATGGTCTCGGACTAGCGAGATACATGTTCCCGGTGGCTATTCGGCAAGAAAGGGTTGTGCTTCCGCTGCATCGCTGGAGCGAGGAGGCGGAGGTTGCCCGGTGTCTTGTACGTGTGTGCGAGCACGGATGCGCTGCTGCTTTGCGGCGCTAGGATTTCCTCTCGATCTTGAGATCGACAAGCGATCGTCTACATCAACCACGAGTTGAACTCGTTAAGCTTTGTCGGTCTTCAAAGATATGTTCTCTACGGATATATATCCGCCCGTTGTTTGTATCTAGTAGATAGATCTTGGTACATAGTTCCCATTGTAGGAAATTTTTTGTTTTGTATGCTGCGAACCCTACAAAAATCCATGTCCAAGAAGGCCTTATTTATGCCGGTATGCTCCGGTGACTCTACAACCTCCATCGAGAGGCCCTGTTTGAGCTCAGACGCTGGACGCCTCGCCGGGCCGGAGGCAAGTGGCGTAGTCCCCGTCGCCGTCCATGGCTGCAGTGGCCTGAGCTCCATGCTCCGTAGTGGGGAAGATGCAGGGCTAGATTGTAATTCCATTTTTTTAGCAAGGTCCTTTCTGCAAATGTCAGGAACCCATGTGTAATTTTTTTTCTTTGGGGTTTTCTGTACTTTCACTGTACCTCCACTGTTATATTAAATATAGGTTCCAGCCCCTTCTAGGGCTCTCCGATGTTCAGTTTTTTTTTGTTGTTCTTTGCAAATAGAGACATTATCCAATCAAAGTTTCTTGGTCACCCATCCCTCCACTTTCACCTTGTACTTATTTCGCTAGCTGTCGCTAGCTCAATTATAAACCATTGCGTGCGCAACTAGAGTATCAAATCTGTGTTGATAGATGCATCTGGAAATAACGTCGTTCGATACTTATAGAAGAAAACTACTGCTCGCCGCCGGCTGCGACAAGGACTGGCACACCATGATATATATAGGAATTACTTCTTCGTTCATAATTCGTTAAAGACCATCATGCCCTTAGTTATTAAGAGGTAAGTAGCGATCTCAGCCATTGTTATGTTTGAAATTTGGATAGGGAGGAGCAATGAAGCAGAAGTGTTTATATATCGCATGAACCAAAAGTGCATCAAGAAAAAGTCCGGAGCAAAATTTAAAATAACAGGTTGAATGCACATGGTCTAGCTGTATTGTACTCGAGCGTGGTCAACATTTATGTTGAACTTCAATGCAAAGGATCCCCATGGAATCAGTATCTAGCATCCACACGATACTACAAAAGTGGAGCCTTCATGTACACGTGAGGTCAGGAGCAAAAGAAGGTTCATGGTGAGGAAGTTCACCACCTTTCCCTATCCACCAATCGTTTACAACAATAGAAAAACAAATAACTTTGGAGCACACGTTCGACATCCTCTAGTGCTGCATGTGCTCACGATCAGACGAGGCATGACGAGGAGTCTAGGACGAGGCCATGAGATGTCGTGAGTCAACAATAGAAATAGGAGACATATGGGAACGAATGGCTAGCGGCAAAGAAATGACTAGCAGGAGGAGGAGCACGGTCACAGATGAGACTGGCGACTAAAGCTTTCCCTGGTCAGGTGCTGCGCGCTGCACGTGAGCGCATGGAGGCACCAGTTCATCCGGTCGACTACACACATACCGGTGCTCATGTGGCTGCCTGAGAAGATTGACGAAGACTTCTGGTTTGAATACATAGGCTGTCTCACCATCACCTTCAACCAGGAGACCTTCAAGTTTTTCTTGAAAATAATTTGCTCGCTTTGTTGATCAACGGCCAAATACATAGGTATCACTACATGATCATAAGGTTCTAGGAGCCACAAATGGCCACCTTGACCTAACGTGAGAGCGAATCGAGCTAAGTTATGAGCTTCTGTATTAGAACTTCTTCCTTCGTGAAAGAACGAGGCCTTCAAGTACTACCTCATCGTCATGCACGGCGACCCGGATGGCCTTCCACCACGGTAGTGGGTCGAGAGAGTGTCTTGCCTTTTATAGCCCAACCAGTTTTTTTTTCCAGAGACAGGTTGTAAATAGATATCTTGTAAAAAAATTGCCCTGGTTGATTTCGCTAAATTTTAAATTTTACAGACCAGAACCCAGGGGGTCATCCAGGAAGTGCAAAGCTGAGTCCTGATGTAGCTCACCGGAGCTACACAACATCCCTACATACTTCCTCGATGGAGATTCTAGTCTCGTTTTTTGAGTTTACAGGAAGGCATCTTCTGCTCCATTTTTCTTTTGAACAATACTCTGCACCATTCATTTTCTCGTTAGTTGTTGTAGTAGTCGGATGATAAAATCTGTGTTCCACTTGTAGATGTCATTTAATTTTCTTTATCCTTATGCCCTAAATTTTGTTCCACTCTTTGTCCTCCGTATTAATTTAAAACGGTTTTTGGCCGGTACCCCATAATGAACCAGTCATTTCTCTCATGCTTTTTTAATCAAATAGGCAAGATTATTGCCGTTTTGTTCAATTTTTTTGTTCCACTTGCCACTTGGTATAATTTTTTCCCTGGTAGACATGATTCACTCTATTAACGTTTGACTTATGTTACACTAGGTTGAAATTTTTTGAATTTTACATTTTTTGCATAAATTACCGCCGTAATGACCCGTGCATGTATGTTAGGGCGTGGAAAAATTGATACACAATTGGGCAGTCTTTAGATTTAGGCATTCTATGGTTATTATTACGAGGGTATGACTTATGATTTTTAAAGTTTGTGTTTGTGTTATATTAGGACTCTAGCCTAAGTCAGTCTGGGTCTAATCCTAGGCTGGCCGACCCCCCTCCTCTTTTCTATATAAACATTGTAATATTGTCTAAATCAATACAAGTTATTATTCTCTCAAAATATCATGGTATCAGACGCCTAGGTTTTCTGCACCTGGGATGGCTCCTCCGCAAAAACCGTCGCCGCCGCCGTCGGCTCCGCTATGGACCGCGGCTGAAGCTTGCGCCGCCGGCGCACCTCCCTCCTCCTCTACTCCTACCCACCAAATACCCCAACAAATCCCTCAAATATCTCTTGCCGACACGATCGCCGACGTCTCTCCCTTCGTCCCGGTCGTCTTAGATCTCGCCAAACACAACTTCTACCACTGACGCCACCTATTTCACGTGCATCTCGGGCGCTACAGCATTCGCAGCCACATCGATCCCGCGTCGACACCGCGCCCCTATGATCCGCGCTGGGTGAAAGATGCTCTCACCATCATCCAATGGATCTAGACGCGGATCTCCACCGAGTTCTTCAACCTCGTCTCCACCGACGACGCCACGGCAGCGCAACTTTGGGCCGCCCTCCAGCAGCTCTTCCAGGACAACTCCGACTCACACATCAACACCCTCCACATCGAGCTCTGCACCATCACTCAAGGCGACTCCCCCGTCACCGTATTTTGCCAACGCATCAAGGCCATCAGCGACGAACTTCGGGAGCTCGGTGATCCCGTTGACGACTGTGCACTCATCAACGCCCTTCTTGTCGGGCTCGGCGATCAATTTAAAAAGCAAGTTACCTTTATTCCTCTGCTGAAACCTTACCCTAGCTTCGCCGAGGTGCGATCTATTTTGCAGATCGAGTTCCAGAACCAAGCACGCAAGGCTGCCCGTCCTCCTCAGGTGTTTCACACGGCGCCTCGCTCGCCGCTCTTGCCTACTCCTGATGCACCACCGACGGACCCTCCTGGATGGCGTCCAAGCCCCAATAACCTCGGAAAAAATCCCGTGTATCGGCCACCCGTCCCAGCGCCGACTCCTCAGCCGCGGCCACCTGCTCCTGCACCAGCTCCACCAGCGCTGACTCCACCAGTGCCGCCACCACGCTCCGCCATGTCCCCTTGGCAGCCGCAGCAAGACCCATGGATGGGTCTTGTTCAGGCCTGGTCGATGCCCTGTTCGGCCCCCTCCCTATATGGTGCTCCACCGGCTTACACGGGGCACTGAATTCCCGGCTTCCACCCCTCCATCGGCGCACCCGGGCCTCTCGCACCTCGTCCTCCGCAACAGGTCTATACCGCCCGAGCTCCATCGATGACTTACATGTTGTCGCCACAACAATACATGGCTCTGCCGACGTCGCTGATACGTCCAATTTGCATCACCATCCTATATCATAATTTACCTCTATTCATTGATATATTTTATATTAAGAGGTGATACTTATGTCTTTTCATCTTTTTTGCATGTTGGATGATTCTTGGAGGATGAACTGTCGGAGTCAAGATTCTGATGGAAAAAGCGGTGTTTTGATGCAATTTTGCGAAGATCAGGAAAATACCAGAAAAACTACGGAAAATCCTATTTTACCAGAAGACGAAGGATGCCAGAAGGGGAGGCGGAGTTGGCCACAGGGGCCCGCACCCCCCAGGCGCGAGCCACCCTAGACCGCGCCTACAGGGGGTGTGGCCACCCTAGACCACCTCTGGTTCCGCCCTCTCGCCTATATCTTCTCCTCAAAACCCTAATACACGGGGGGAGACCACAGAAAGATTCCACCGCCTCTGTGGGGCAGAAAACACCGAGAGAGAAAGAGCTCTCCGCAGACAGATTTCTACCAGGGAAATTCCTTCTCGGAGAGGGGAGATCGTCGGCATCAACACCATCATCAAGATAGATTCGTTGGGATCATCATCATCATCCACACCATCATCTCCACCAGCACCATCATCACCACTCCACCCCGCTGTAACAATTGTGTTGAATCTTGCTTAGTTTTTAGGGGAAACTTTCCCGATGTTGATTACTATTGTAGTTGATGCTTGTGAGTGGAACCATTGAATTATTGTTTATGTTCAGATTGTTATCCATCATTGTGTCATGTTTGATCTTGATCCATATAATGTCTTGTGAGTAGTATGTTTAGTTCTTGAGGATATGGGAGAAGTCATGTTGTTAGTAATGGGTTTGTGTTGAGATATTATTCAATGGTTTAATATTTAAGTTGTCGTGCTATTCTTCTAGTGTTGTCATGTGAACGTCGACTATATGATACTTCACCATTTATGGGCCTAGGGGAATGCATGGTGTATTTGGATACTAATTGTGGGGTTGCCGAAGTGACAAAAACCTGAACCCCCATTAGGAAACCATTGCACAAGGGAGTGTAGGATCTCAGAGTTTAAGGCTATGATTAGGTTTATATCTTAATTTCTTTCTTGTAGTTTCGGATGCTTGCAAGGGGTTTAATCAAAAGTATGTATTAGTCCAAGTAAGGTCGGTACTTTAGCACAGGTTCACCCACACAACACTTATAAAACCAAAGAAGACTACCCAGTTATATGAAGCGAAAGCACTTGACAATATTTCCATGTGTCCTCAAGAACGTTTGGTCCTCATAAGTATTTCCACCGGCTTGTCCTTTGCAAAGAAAGGATTGGGATTCTTGTTGCAATTGTTTGCTGTTTTATTTACTTGCACTTTATTTATTAGAAAACCCCTAAAAATCCATTTGCTAAGTATTTACAGAGATTTCCTGCTCCATACCACTAGTCAACACCTTCTGCTCCTTGTTGGGATCGATACTCCTATTTATCGAAACTACTACGATACACCCCCTATACTTATGGGTCATCACTCGCTGCCCCACATGTACCACGCTCCTCCAGCTCTTCAGTACATGCCAGTGTCACCCGCTCCGTCAACCGCTCCACCAAGTTGGGTGCAAGCCGCCTTCATCACTGCCATGAAGAATTTCACACTCAACAACCATGAAGGTACGGATTGGGTTTTTGATTCTGGTGCTTCCTCGCATATGTCTTCAAATATGAATTTTCTGTCAGCTTGTTCTTCCTCTCCCTTTTCTACCATCACCATTGGCGATGGATCCTCTATTCCAATCTCATGCACCGGTCACTCTTACATCATTAACCCAAAAACAAATTTTATCCTTCGAAATATTTTAGTTGCTCCATCATTAATTAAAAATCTAATATCTGTTTGCAAATTCACAATTGACAATAATATTTCCATAGAATTTGATCCCTTTGGTTTATCTGTGAAGGATCTGAAAACGGCGGCGGTCCCTCCATCGATCTATGGCATCATCGTCTCGGTCACCCAAATAAAAATACTATGTCATCCATGCTGCAAGAGTTTAGCATCTCTAGTTCTAGTTCTTCTCACGATCCCTCTATTTGCAATACCTGTCAATGCAGCAAACATATTAGATTACCTTTTGGCACATCAACTACCTATAGTACTTTTCCGTTTGAGTTATTACATTGTGATTTATGGACCTCTCCTGTCCCAAGTGTTTCAGGGTACAAATATTATCTTGTTATTTTAGATGATTATGTTGGAATTTTGGCCCAAATATTCTAGCCCATTTTCTATTTCAATAATTCCTGAAAATCCTAGAGGCCCATGTGGCCCATTCATGCAAGGCAAGAGGTGGGACAAATGTTTAGTCCCACATTGCTAGTTGAGTGGATGTTGGACCAGCTTATAAGGTGAGCTCTTCTACCACTTGGTAAAAGGATGAGAAGGAGAAGGAGAGAGTTCCACACGCGCGCTCCTCCTCCTCCTCCTCGCTCGCCACGCCACGCCCCGCCCCGCCCCCGCCCGCCCGCCCGCCCGCCACACGCTACGAGCCGAGCTTTATTTTGCCACGCATGAATGGTATATCAAAAATTTTGGGATCTTTGAGATACATTGCTATCGGCTCCTGGAGCATCGACTTATATGAAGGTGAAACGTTTGCTTGCTTTAAATGGACGTTTAATACGAGTTATGTGCCTGCTCGTTTCATCTTCTGCACCGTCTGCCTTCTCCTCTGCGCCTATAAGAGAGAGAGGTCGCGCCTCCTCTCAGTGGTGCTGTTACACAAACCTTGCCTCGAGTTTCAGAGCACTACTTCGTTTTCTTCCCCATCCTGCCTTGGCGTGCACCGCGAGCCGGGACAGTAGGCCTCCGAGACCCCGCTGCTTCGAGTCCTGTACGGGAGAAGGGCGATAAGGTTTTTGGGGAGCGCTATCAGCGCGACTACTGGCTTCGTCACGGACTCCCTCACAGATAGCGACGTCTTCCCCGACGAAGACTTCTTCCCCGACATCAGCACCCTCTTCCTCGACGACATGGCCAATGACGGTTCCAACGCCGGCGGTTCTACTTCTGCTACTGCCGTGTATATCTTCTGTCTCAATCTTGTTCTGATCCTACTCAAAGTTTTATGTCTTGCAGTTTGTTTGACTATATGCCTCAGTATGTTTTCGCTATTAAACATGATTAGTATATTGCCTATTATTCTAGTCATGTTTTATCTAGCGTTTATTATGGATAATTCGCTTGGTAAATTGCTCTATTTCTCAACAGATTACTCTCACTATGTTTGGACCTTCCCTCTTCGTGCCAAATCAGATGTTCATGAACTCTTCATTAATTAGGCAATATGTTCTAACTCGCTTTGGTCTCCCAATTCGCTTCATACAATGTGACAATGGAAAAGAATTTGATAATAACCAAAATCGAAATTTCTTTCTCTCTTAAGGTATCCTCTTTCGTTTTTCCTGCCCATACACATCTCCTCAAAACGGCAAGGCTGAACGTTCCCTTCGCTCTATCAACGACATCTTGCGCATCTTCCTAATACAAGCCTCTCTTCCACCACGTTTTTGGGCTGAAGCTCTACGGACAGCCACATATCTTTTAAACATCCGACCAACTAAAACATGTTCTCTTTATTCTCCCTTCAAATCTCTCTTTCTATCTCATCCCGATTATTCTGATTTGCGTGTTTTTGGCTGTTTATGTTTTCCTAACACATCATCTACCGCCGCCCATAAACTAGCTTCAAGATCTTTGCCATGCATATACTTAGATCCATCCGATAATCACAAAGGATCACGATGTTTTGATCCTTCCTCCGGTCGTGTTCTTATACATCCTTTAGATGGTTGGAATTGTATGGCTGATGTCATTTGGATTAGCTCGTCCTGATGTGTTTTTTACTTTTATCACGTGTGTAATGCCAAGGAGCGAACCACAACGATTATGCCTTCTATGCTCGGTAGCAAGAACCTGTGCTGCCAAATATTGGGCCCGTTTGAGGACCAGGGTCCACGGTCACGGGCCACATGCCCCACCTCACCGTACCAGCCGGGCTGTAGGAGACCAATCCGTTAGTAGAAAATTTTATTTAATGGTTTGGTATATCATCTAAACAAAGTTTGATACATCAGGCTATAGGAGTATTATCCAAGCACAATTCCCTATTGTGACACTTAAAGAAACGCTTTTTCAAATCACATGGACAGAAAATAAATGTAGGAGAAACACACCCCATGTCTGGAGGAAAAATAAAATAGAAGATATACTGAGATGGTCGACACATTTATGAGAAAAAATCAGTGCAAGAAAATCTCTTGAGAATCAATTTGTAGCAACCATACAACTATAGCAACACAAACCTTCGTGTACATATACCATCGAGACCAATTGAGTGCGTACATTCTCTCCATACACGATCCTAGGACGGATTCCTCTCCATAGTCCAGCCCAGAAACATAGTAAGTAACAAAGAAATAGGTGCTGCCTAGGTTGACGGTAGGAATAGAATACATCTGGAAATGAATTCTTACTGGGAATGGTAGATATCGATATGGCGGAGGGAGAGTAGGACCGCCGTAGCTGCAAGGACGGTGATGGGCAGGAGCTTAGGCTAGAGCTCACAACGACGGGAGCACCGGTAGACGTGCCAGATGGGCGTTGCGTGGTGTTTGTGGATGCGTAGTGGCAGCACCTTGTTGTGAAGGTGGCGTGCCTCCGGATGCCGGTGTTCCAATAACGCAGTAAGAGATCGCTCATGCATCATTGCGATCCAAAACAACCACGTCGCTGGTGCGCATTGTAGGTGCTGGTAGATAGGAGCATGCTTGCTCGCATTCAGTCCCACACAGCTAGGCCGGATGCATGTACTCTCAGCCTGCTTGATGCCTCCAGCGCCCTACACTACGTTAAGGCTTTTATAAAAGTTCACTTAAATGTATAAAAAGTACTCCTACCTTTAATTAGTTTTGAGGGCACTTAAAAAGGGTCAATTTTACTACTGTTGGAAAAAATTATTTGGGGGCAGTTTCAAAAAAGTCCCTAATAGTTTACACTTTGAAGGCATTTGTACAAGTACTATACCAAGTGTCATAATAACGTTTTGAGGCGAAAACAAAAATATCACAATAACATATTAGGGCAGTTTGGAGAAATGTCCCAAATTAGAAGGACGAAATATTATTGGCGTCTGAATTAAGTTTTTCTTTTTGCATAACCATGAGATTTTCTTCAAAAATAATGTCCATAGGGATACATTAAACGTACAGTGGGAGGTTGAAACCAAATATATGGCGTCCAAAAAAAGAGAAAACGCTGATGTAGCTAAACCATGTGCCTCGAAATTATGCTCTCGCTGATCGTATCCTTGAAAAGTAATGTTAGTGTTCAATGCATTTCGTTGGAGACTTCCACAAAAGTTTGTTGTTCTTTGCAAATAGAGACATTATCCAATCAAAGTTTCATGATGTTACAACTTAAAGTCACTTCAATAAGTCAGGTGAAGCAACAATGCATCAAGAAAACATCTCATGTCCGGAGCAAAATTAAAATAACAGATAGCGTGCACATGGTATTGCTGTATGGTACTAGAGCATGGTCGACATTTATACTGAACTTCAATACGGAGGATCCCATGAAATCAATTTCTATCATCCGCATGATACTACAAAGTCTATAGCCTTCGTGTATATCTCAGGTCAGGAGGAAAAGAAGAGTCATTATTGAGGAGGTTCGCCACCTTTCTCTGTCCAGCAATTGTTTGCAACAAGAGAAAACACACCTTTCTCTGTCCACCAATTGTTTGCAACAAGAGAAAAAAAATTGGAGCACCCTTTCGATATATATACTCTTGTATTGCACGAGTAAGGTCTATCGTATGATCCTCCCGTGCGGCCCTCCCGCTTGTGCTCACGATTACACGAGAGATGACTAACTGGGATGAGCCCAGGAGAGGTCGTGATGAGTCATAGTAGTCCAGCCCGATGCAAGAAGTGATCGTACCATCTTAACGATTGGAATAGGAAGCATCCGGAAACGAATGCTTAGAGGGAAGGGAACGGCTAGATAACCCCAAGATGGAGTCCGTGGTTGGACATGACAACACTGGCCTCACCCATAGATATGTCGGGCAGGTGTTGTGTGCTGCACGACCGAATGGAGCCACCAGGTCATGGTGTCGACTGCACACAAAGAGACATCATGGAGCCGAGGGCTTGGTGTCACAGCAGCGGGAACGACATCGGATAGGGGATCTGCACCTTCTAACCGCCAAGGTGGAGAGCATCGCGGGCAGTTTGGGAGGCGCGGAGAAGGGAGCGTTTGCGGATGTAAAGGGTGGGGCGGGGAGATATGGCGGTGGGAAGTGGTAGCAACTTGTGCGACATGGCAGCAGAAAGGTGGTGAGTAATTGTGTCGATCCGGGAAAAACAAAGGTTATCTAATAAGGATTCTTAAGCCCGTATGCTTAGGAGTCAGACCAGCGCATGTGCTAGGGCGTGGGAAATTGATATACATCTGTAGGTAGTCTTAATCTTTAGATTTACTCATATTGTATCTTCATGATTAGGGGGGGTATGACTGATGTTATTAATTTGGAGATGTTCTTATCACATTTATGAGTTTATTATCATGTGGGTAATCTCAGGGGTTGAAGAACAAGAACGATTTGGAGATGTTCAAACATCAGGCGCTCTAGGGGTATTATCCAATCAGAGTTCCCTATAGTTACGCTTAAAAATCCGATTTTTCAAAACACATGGATAGAAAATGTACGAGAAACACATTCCATGTCCGGAGTAAAAATAAAATAGAAGATACACTGTAGTATTAGAGATGGTCGACATTTATGAGAAAAAAAACAATTTCTAGCAACCATAGTTATAGCAACAGTGAACATTCATGTACATATACGATCGAGACCTATGGAGTGCGTACATTCTCTCCATACACTGAGCCCAGGACGGATTGATCTCTGTAGTCCAACCCAGAAACAGAAGGGAAAAGAAATAGTGCTGCCTAGCTAGCTTGCCGGTAGGAATAGGATACATCTGGAAACGAATCCTTATTAGCATAGATAGACCTAGATAAGGAAGCGGAGGACCGCCGCAGCTGCATGGACGGCGATGGGCAGGATCTTCGATTGGAGCTGACGAAGACGGGAGCGTAGTGGCAGCACCATGCCGATGTTCCAACAATGCAGTAGGAGTTCGCTCACGCGTCAATGCGATCCGGAACAACTGCGTCGCTGGCGAGCACTGCAGGTAGGTAGGAGCATCATGCCTCGCATATCGAGTTCGACACAGCTCGGCTGTGTTCATGTACGCGCGCAGCCCACCTGATGTCTCTAGCATCCTTGCACAACGTCTTTTAGCTAGATTGGCCCACGAAAAAAGCAATTTCTCGTACTCCCTTCTACCCAAATTAGTTGACTTAAATTTGTCTAGATATCTAAAAATGATTTAGTATTAAATTTATTCGTATCTTGATAAATTTGAGTCAACTAATTTGGATCGGTGCAAGTAAATTTTTGCACAAGGGAACACCATAGAATCGTCGAGGAATGGAAATTGGTGTGTTCTATCGGAACTGAAGGGTGCAGCATATACCTACTTCCTTGATGGACACCTTAATTTCGTTTCTAGACTATAGTTTTCCAGAAGAAAGGCATGTTGTGCACCTCAGAATCTAGATGTTTTCCGCTTGTCGTTGCGTCCGGGCATAGTCGAAATGATACGATACATAATGGCTTGTAGGTTGCGTCCATGTCAAGGGCAAGAAACCAAGAATACAACTTAGGAGAAGCCTGGACCAATCTAATCAACTTTTGCCCCTGACCTAGCCGCCAGGCTTCAGGGAGTCGACGTTTCTACCGCCCGATCTCCATTGGTGTTCTTGCTGGTCCCCTCTCCCTTTGCCTGCTGCTCCGGCGGCGAGAGGGAGGGGGGATCCGGTCTCTCCGCACTGTAGTTAGGGTTTGGTTTTGCAGTTCGTGGAGCGCCGTTGGGGTGGTGGCAGCAGCGCCCAGGCGAATAAATCTGCCTCAACTTCACTCCCACACCGACGACGTCCCTTGTGACGGCGTCTCGGAGTTGATGGCATCGTGTGTGTCGATTCCTCGGATTGGCGGCATTAGAGTTCTTCGATGGTGTCGTCGAGGCGGAGGCGGCAATCACATCAGGTGTGTCCCTCCGTGTGCTCTGTCCCCGTTACTACGGGTTTGCTCTGACGTCATGGTGGAGTAGGGAGGATGTGTTATCCAGGAGTACGCGCTGACGGGCATCTGCGTTTGTGTCAGATTGAAGATGGTTGATCTTGTGCTGGGTTTGTGGATGGAAGTTGGCAGTTCTGATTCCCTCTCCCGACGTTGTAGTCATGCGGGGGTGTCAGTTTTGAAGTTTGATCGCGTGTCCGGGGACATGTTGTCCCGGTCTGATTCTTTCAACGATAATGGTTGTGCCTTTGGCAAGCTACTTTGGAGGTCTAAAAAGCTGTTGATCAGCAATGGAGCCGTGTCAAGCTCGGGTGTTGTGGTGATCTGTCTTTCGGTACTTTGGTGATAGCTTCGGTGGTGCCGAAGGAGGAGGATAGGCGCTGGTATTTTACATAGGTTTATCCTATCTTTCTGTAAGGTCGTTTCGTTCATGCCTTGTAACTTGTTTTTATTTTATGAATAAAGAGCGGATTACAGTGTAAAAAAAAAACCAAGAATACAAATGGATTGTTGTGATGTAACCGTACGAGCTGAGTACGGTTGGGTGCGAGACCCGGTGGATAGATACACAACCTAAAAGTAAGGATTCCTTATTTTGGGTACGCCACGTAACCATGTCTTCACCATTGATTCGAGCCTGCGGCCTTTGGAGACGACCCACGGCAACGTGTGAGTTAAAAGCATCCAACTGACCACACACAGCTTTGCGATGCCACTTCTTAGCTAGCGTCCGTGAGGTGTAGGGTCGGCTCTCGTGTCGATCTCAAGCCTGAAGTACCTAGTACGTGCATCAACTATCAAGGCAAATTCAAGACATTCCACTCATCGAGCACAAGTCAAAACCCACTTCAGCTAAATGTACGGTGCATGTTATTAACACCGGGATTCAGAGCTTGGCATGCATATACACATCCTTGTTTCTAATTCTGCGTACGAGACCCCGAGTGTCACTGTACAAAAGATTTAACTTAGTGCTCGACCGAGTTCTACACTATCGAATTTGCATTATGATTCATGCACATATAGGTTCGAGGTTAGGTTGCAACTAAGAATTTTTCAATTGCAAGGAGTTGCAACTAAGAAAAATACACTAGACCATTGCATTTGCTTTGTAATTCGTGTTAGTCTTGAGTTGCAAGTGAGACTCCTCGGCGACGCCATCTGACTGAGAATTAAGTTAATTCTTGGTCAATAAAGAATTGGTCACATAGTTAATTCTAGGGATCATCTTGAGCGCAGTCAGACCCCTATTGCTCTGGTACGAGTTTCTGGCCCGATGGTTTCAGCAGAGGTTGTTCAGAGGCAGATTGCTAGGAGATGCCAGGTGCATGTTCAGTGGAAGTGGGAGGTGGTGCCTGATGGAGATTCTGTATTCTTAGTGAGCTTCCCGACGTTTGAGGATTTGGACAGGGTGGATGGAATCCTGATGACCGTTCCGCTCAGCTGACCTTCTCGGTTTACAGGATGGAGGAGGTGTCACATAAGCTTGAGATGCAGCAGGTTTGGCTACATGTGGAGGGGGTACCCCATATTCTGCGATCCTTTCAGGGCTTGTGGGCTGTTGGAGGACTCATGGGGAACACTCTTGATGTGGATTTATTCGGTCTACGGAAGCGGGGGGGTCGTCCGTATTCCCGTGGAGATGTTTGATACGAAGGTCTTTCTCAAGGAGAAGGACTCCCTTGGTCAATTTATTGTGTCAGATGTCGTGGTCAAGCACAAGGTATTTGAGTTTCGTTTCCGGATTGAACCTGAGGGTTATATTCCGGAACCAGAGTTTGTTCCTTTCCTATGGAGAAAAGGAGATGATGACGCGGATGATGATGCCAATGGGAAGCAGTTTGAGGATGCTATGGATACTTATGAGCTGCTGCTGCCACTCAGGAGGGGGGAGGAGGTTCTGGATCTTCCTCGGCTGTGCAGGGTACTTCCACGCCTGCATCTTCCAGTCAGGGGGTGCAGAGGGTGTTTGTTGTCACCCCTTTTAATGCTAATCCGGTTACTTCGCGGGGACGACAACTACTGGATGATCTTCCTTTGGATTCCCCTCTTTGCAGGAAGGGTTCTACTTCGGCGTCTCGCATTTCTCCAGCTCAGTTATAGGAGGATCTTCGTTCTGTTTCCATTCCGGTGCTGCGAGCTTGCTCAGCGCCGGCGAGGTCCAGAACGCATATTTTGGGCAGATCTATTAATGTTTCCACTCCTGTACTTGAGGAGGTTGTTCCTTCGGTGTGTTTGCGGAAGCTGGCCCAGGAGGGGTCGGCTGACCGTGATGTTCGTGACCAGCTTCAGGTTGCTGCTATGCTTGGTCCGACCCAGGCGGGGTTGGACAACCATGACACGGTGGTTGACTGCGTCTCCCTGGTCAGGGAGGACCTGGGGACCCTTCGGGACGTCTCGCCTCCGTTGGTGGGGCAGGAGACTTCGGTGGTCGATGGGGGCGACCTGACCCAGGAGGGGTCTGGGTTGCCTCAGCCTTCAGCACGGGTTTCTTCCCCAGGTGACGCTTCTCTAGTCACTGTGCAGGGGAGTGGTACTCCATTCAGGCGGAGCACGCGTCATGGAGTAGATGTCTCTGGGGCATCCGTGACTGATGAGGACTCCATGCTCAAGGCCATGCGGCGTAAGGCGGAGAGGAACTTGGATGCGCCAGGTATAATGAGTACTTCGAAATCTTTTTTGTCGTTTTCTACTCCTGTTATTTCTTCTAAACTAGCCAATGTTGGCATTAGTTTGGGTAGCTCTGTACAGGAAGTATCCTTTTCTTCTAATGTTTTGCGACACATGGAGGTTGACCGTCTAACGGTTACTCCTAAGGTCGGTGTTTTTCCTGATGCTTCACTAACTGAGCAGGAGGAGGGGTTGCATGTCACAGTAGATGGTCAACTCCTTTCTCACTTAGTCGGTGAAGTGCCGGAAGTGGACTTTGATGAGACTGGGCTTGCCTCTATGTATGAGCTGAAAGCTTCTGGTCGAAAATCAAAGAGCCAGCGGTCGCGAAAGAGATCCCGTGTATCCAAATCTCCTATAGTTTCTCAATGAATGGAATGTTTTCAAATAGCAGAGGTCTTCGGGACTTGGCTAAATATTTATTCTTTGCTGATTGTGTGAGAGATCATAATTTTGATTTTCTGGGTATTTCTGAGACTGGTAGACGGGATTTTTCACAAGCTCTACTCAATCGCCTCTCTGGTGGAGTGGACTTTACGTGGATATCACGTCCGCCGCGTGGTCGATCTGGGGGGATCCTGTTAGGCGTTCGAGATGAGACTATGGAAGTTTTAGCTAGTTCGGTGGGAGATTTTTTTATAAAACTTCATATCCGTAACAAGGCTGACAATTTCACATGGTCTTTAGTCGCCGTATATGGGGCCGCTCATGATGTTTATAAGGCTGACTTTCTATGGGAGCTTGTGAATTTTGCAAAGGACAATCCATATCCTATTCTTATAGGAGGGGATTTTAATTTGCTCAGATTTCCTCACGAGAAAAGTCGGGGCCGGTTCGATAAACATTGGCCTTTTCTGTTCAATGATGTGATAGACAGTCTGGACTTGAGAGAGGTTACAATGTTAGGAAGACAATTTACATTGTGTAATAGTCTTCCGGAGCCAACATACGAAAAACTAGATAGAGTGCTTATGGATACTGAATTGGAACAAAAGTTCCCTATAGTAACTGTTTGTGCTCTAGAGCGTGTTGAGGATTTGTCGTATCATGTCCCTTTACTTCTATCTTTTGGATCACCGCCATGGAAGTCTATGAATGAGTTTAAATTTAAACTCGGTTGGATGATCCGTGATGGTTTTTACGAGATGGTTAAGGCTATTTGGGAGAAACCGGTAGGTGGCAAAACGCCTATCCTACGATGGAATAACAAAATGCGTACTTTACGCAAGTTCCTTCAGGGCTGGGCCAGGCACACAGCGGGTATCCTTGGTAAAATTCATCAGCTCTATATTCAATTGTTAGACTCAAAGGGGATACAATTTCCAAAATGATGGAAGACTATCCTTCTAATGTGTCTTTCAGAAGAAGTCTCATCGGACCTAGACTGTTATCTTGGAACAATCTATTATTACGGTTATCCATGATACAATTGTCGGACGGTATTGACGTGTTCAAATGGAAATTACTGGAAACTGGTAAATTTTCTGTTGGCTCACTATATAAAGCTTTGGTCCAACCTGATTTCCCGGTCGATAATAATAGTAAAATTTGGAAAATAAAAATACCCCTGAAGACGAAGATATTTGCATGGTATCTACGGAAAGGGGTAATTCTAACAAAAGATAATATTATAAAGAGGAATTGGCATGGAAGTACACAATGTGTTTTTTGTCATCAAGATGAGACAATTCGCCATTTATTCTTTCATTGCAAATTTGCTCGCTCTATATGGTCATTCATCCAAATAGCTTCTGGTTTATCTCCTCCACATTCAGTAACCAATGTTTTTGGTAATTGGTTGTATGGAATTGTTGATAAGTTCAGAACTTTGTTTAGGGTGGGAGCGCTTGCCATTATATGGTCGCTATGGCTTTGTAGAAATGACAAGATTTTTAATAACATTGTGTCTTCTCCTCTGCAGGTTATTTATCGAGCCACGGCTATCCTTCGATCATGAAATATTTTCCAACGCATAGAGTTTCGCGACTTATTTATGGATACGCGATTGGAGGACACGGCGAGGGATATTTTCTCTCGACATGGATGGCCGCGTGATCTGAGGATTGATCTATCTTAGAGTCTAGACTTTATTTTTTAGTGCATTTTTGTAATGCTCGTATACTTTTTGTTTTAGTCTGTCGTTCGTGTGGCTGTGTGCATCTTAGTTATGCAGAGGGCGGGTGTAAGTATTAAACAGTTTGATTAATAAATGCGCCCATTTCCAAAAAAAAAATGTACAAAAGGTTCATCTCCTTAAGTTCTGATCTTTGACTAGCTCGCAACATTAGATTAGATATAAAAGAATGCACGTGAAGCTATGGATGGGGTCAAAAGATGCGCTACCAAGCGCATCACGTTTGCCGACATGCCCTCCAACCATATATGAGTTAGGAGTTAAGGAACTGAGCCAACAATATATGTGAGACTCCAAAATTTTGTGGGGCAAAGAGTTAACAATGTTTGCCATGTCCAAAGGTCGAACATGCATCTACACAAATTTCTAGTTGGTCCTGGTTTGAATTGCATTGAACGGCACTTGTCCAAGCTAGACAGAGAGAAAGAGAGATGGAAGAGTTTGGCTCCTACGCGAGCTGGGGCAGGAACAAAATAAAAGATTGCACATGGTCTGGCCGCATAGCGTTCTATATAGCCGATATTTATGAAGACATTTCGTACAAAAATCATGACATAAAGTTGACACCTAGAAAAACCAGATGCTACATTCTTAATAATTCATGTATATATATGAATGTATCTAATACTAAATCATATCTAGATACATCAACTAATTTAAATCGAAGGGAGTACAAGAATTGGGTTCTAGCCTTAGACGGCCAGCGCCCCACCCCTCAGCCACGCACACCTACGTTATTCCTCTATGGTTTCTATTTCCACAAATCATGGCGCGAGCCCACAGTTCAAACTCGGCTTTGATCTTCCTACACAACTTTGCTGGCATAACCACACTTTTGCCAAAGATTCGAGCATTTCTTTCTTACCAAAGTTCTCTAGCCCCACTAACACTAGCGAGTCCAACAGCTTCCGGTTTGGCACTGCGGTTGCTTCCGATTGCCGAGGCCACCACTCTACCAAGATGTATGTCGACGATGGAATGAACCTGTGCAGCCGTCGAGGCAACATGACATGGTACCACACCTCTCGGGAGTATGAGCATTGCAATGTGAGATGTTCAACTGTTTCTTCCTCCTAACAACACAGCGAGCTGTTGATGCTCCCTCCCTTTGTCCTTCAGCCTGTCAAAGATGTGCACTGTTGATCCTTGAGAGCCAGCCACATGTGTAGTTTTAGTTTCAGAGAAGCCTAAGAATTCCACAGTTGCTTCATGCCCGAGACTTCTACTCTGCCCTGGAAGAAGAGAGCATAGGCTGATCTTACGTAGTACTCCCTCCGTTTTAAAATATAAAATATTTTAGCTTTGTAAAATGAGTGTATCTAGACCATTTTAGTGTGTAGGTTCACTCCGAATCTACACGAAGCTACACACTAAAAGAGGTCCAGATACACTCATTTTACAAAGCTAAAACATCTTATATTTTGAAACAGAGGGAGTACATGCCATCTGCTGTCAGCTTCTAGGTGATAGTGTAAGGCGTGTCTTCTACCAATGCTATCTCGCGCACAATCATCCACAGGTCCATGAATTCGACTACTGCTTGCACCGATGGGCTTCCTTTGGATGATCTTAACCATGCATGTTCATTAAGAGCCGTCACCACATTGTCCTTTAGCCTAGCCGTCTTCAAAAATTTCATCAGGCATGGTGCTATATGGTTGATGCTCTTTCCCTCTAGCCATCTATTAGTCCATAAATCAGTGTGTTCCCATCTCCAAACACATAGTGAGTTGTAGCTCTGAACAATTCCACCCCTTTAGGAAGGGTGAACTGCAACCCGTTCCACTGTCTCTCCTCACCATGCCGCTCAGCCAAAGCCAGCGCATGCGCAGGTCCAAGTTTAGTAGTCTTAGATTCTTCACGCCAAACCCCCTAGCAGCTTTGGTGAACAAACAAACCATGTCCCATGCCACAATGCATTGCCCTTGTCTTGTCACTGTTGCCGCCGACTAGAAGAAGCCTCTACACTTTACTGATACATGAGAGAAAAACCATAGTGGTAGATCCAGTGAGAGCATATGATGGATGGGTGTTTCATTGATCGTCGAGTCCATCGGGATTAGTCGCCCACTTATTTCTAGAAGAGAAGCTTTCCAGATTGGAATGTGCCCAGCCACTTGATCCACCAACGGTTGTAAGTCCCTCTTCGATAATCTGACAGGCGACAGGGGAATTCCCAGATACTTGACAGGAAATGTCTTGATTGGGCATTGTAGGATGTTGGTTATGGGCTGCGTGTCAATTCCACTGCATCTAATCAAAGAGATTGAGCTTTTCTGAAGGTTGCAGTATAAGCCTGACACCATTCCAAAGGGCCTCAACAGCTGAATCGTGGCATCCGCTTCTTCAGGTATCGGCTTAATCACACACTTGGTTGAGTTTGGCTCGTACCCAAGCAGGACCGGAAACAAAATAAAAAGGTAGAACATGGTCTGCCGTCTCTATGGCCAATATTTATGAACACAATCCGTACAAAAATATCCCACGAAGTTGAATTCTAGCAACCACGTGTTAGATTCTTTTCAGTTCATGTATATATATATATATATATATATATATATATATATATATATATATATATATATATATATATATATATATATATATATATATACACGATCGAGGAGGGCCAGTTGAGCGTGTACATTTACTCAGTAGTTCAAGAGGTTCACCACGATTTCTCTTGAATACACTTACTGTTAGCAAAGCACAATGCAAGAAGAGATCAATGTCACCTTTATAATACGGGAGTAAGAGACATCCGGAAGAAAATGCTTAGATAGAAGGATTAATCTTGTACTCTGGTTTGGTACCCTTTAGCATCACTGTAGTCTTTTGAATACGGAGCAAAGCATGGATCTAGCTTGTGGTATATGGATAGCCTCTATGGAAATATTGCACCATGTATTCAGATCTGTCTCTCTTCATGTAAAAATAAGCCACTACAGGAATCGCCAGATGCGCCGACGGCCGCCGGCTCATATATTTTGTATTTGCATCAATTATTTATATATTTTTTTATTAATTGGATAATTTCGTACCCTCTGAATAGCAGTCTACACGTCCACATGAAATGTCGTTGCGAATCTTCTCACACCCCGAGAAATTTCTATATGTTTGTAAGTGTTATTATCGCATGTGGTTCTCAATAGCACTCACCACGACCACATGAAGTGCTTGCATGTGTCCCCCCTCGCATGCATGCGCTCTAACCTAGAGGCGAAGGTTCCGGACCCGTATGAGGGTGGAATCTCCCCGTCGAGGTGAAACCGGGTAGGATAGTGCCCCAACTTGTGAGCCAACATGGTTTGACATCACCCTATGACCTAAACAAACACAAAACAAGAGAGAGCTACGCTGGCTACCCCCGTGAGGAACGCCTAGGGGGTAGACGATCCGAGTGTGCACAGAGATCGTGGTTTCACGGGAGGAAGACCACGAGAACATCGGAATGAGATGAAAACTTGCATGTGCCCCTAGCATATGTGTGTGTGGGTGTGGTTAGAGGTTGGTATATAGGTGCTTGCATGTGTCCCCTCGCATGCATGCGCCTAACCTAGAGGCGAAGGTTCCGGACCAGATGAGGGTGGAATCTCCCACGAGGTGAAACCGCAGGATAGTGCCCCAACTTGTGAGCCAACATGGTTTGACATCACCCTATGACCTAAACAAACACAAAACAAGAGAGAGCTACGCCTGGCTACCCTGTGAGGAACGCCTAGGGGGTAGACGATCCGAGTGTGCACAGAGATCGTGGTTTCACGGAGGAAGACCACGAGAACATCGGAATGAGATGAAAACTTGCATGTGCCCCTAGCATATGTGTGTGTGGGTGTGTGGTTAGAGGTTGGTATATAGGTGCTTGCATGTGTCCCCTCGCATGCATGCGCCTAACCTAGAGGCGAAGGTTCCGGCCCGTATGAGGGTGGAATCTCCCGTCCGAGGTGAAACCGGTAGGATAGTGCCCCAACTTGTGAGCCAACATGGTTTGACATCACCCTATGACCTAAACAAACACAAAACAAGAGAGAGCTACGCGGGCTACCTCCGAGGAACGCCTAGGGGGTAGACGATCCGAGTGTGCACAGAGATCGTGGTTTCACGAGGAAGACCACGAGAACATCGGAATGAGATGAAAACTTGCATGTGCCCCTAGCATATGTGTGTGTGGGTGTGGTTAGAGGTTGGTATATATAGGTGCTTGCATGTGTCCCCCTCGCATGCATGCGCCTAACCTAGAGGCGAAGGTTCCGCCCGTATGAGGGTGGAATCTCCCGTCGAGGTGAAACCGGTAGGATAGTGCCCCAACTTGTGAGCCAACATGGTTTGACATCACCCTATGACCTAAACAAACACAAAACAAGAGAGAGCTACGCTGGCTACTCGCCGGAGGAACGCCTAGGGGGTGACGATCCGAGTGTGCAGAGATCGTGGTTTCACGGAGGAAGACCACGAGAACATCGGAATGAGATGAAAACTTGCATGTGCCCCTAGCATATGTGTGTGTGGGTGTGGTTAGAGGTTGGTATATAGGTGCTTGCATGTGTCCCCCTCGCATGCATGCGCCTAACCTAGAGGCGAAGGTTCGGACCCGTATGAGGGTGGAATCTCCGCCGAGGTGAAACCGGGTAGGATAGTGCCCCAACTTGTGAGACAACATGGTTTGACATCACCCTATGACCTAAACAAACACAAAACAAGAGAGAGCTACTGGCTACCCTGTCGAGGAACGCCTAGGGGGTAGACGATCCGAGTGTGCACAGAGATCGTGGTTTCACGAGGAAGACCACGAGAACATCGGAATGAGATGAAAACTTGCATGTGCCCCTAGCATATATGTGTGTGTGGGTGTGGTTAGAGGTTGGTATATATAGGTGCTTGCATGTGTCCCCTCGCATGCATGCGCCTAACCTAGAGGCGAAGGTTAGGACCAGATGAGGGTGGAATCTCCCGCCGAGGTGAAACCGGTAGGATAGTGCCCCAACTTGTGAGCCAACATGGTTTGACATCACCCTATGACCTAAACAAACACAAAACAAGAGAGAGCTACTGGCTACCCCTGTCAGAGGAACGTCTAGGGGGGTAGACGATCCGAGTGTGCACAGAGATCAGGGTTTCGCCGGAGTAAGACCACGAGAACATCGGAATGAGATGAAAACTTGCATGTGCCCCTAGCATATATGTGTGTGTGTGGGTGTGGTTAGAGGTTGGTATATATATAGGTGCTTGCATGTGTCCCCTCGCATGCATGCGCCTAACCTAGAGGGAAGGTTCGGACCCGTATGAGGGTGGAATCTCGCCGAGGTGAAACCGGTAGGATAGTGCCCCAACTTGTGAGACAACATGGTTTGACATCACCCTATGACCTAAACAAACACAAAACAAGAGAGAGCTACTGGCTACCCTATCGAGGAACGCCTAGGGGGTGACGATCCGAGTGCACAGAGATCGTGGTTTCACGAGGAAGACCACGAGAACATCGGAATGAGATGAAAACTTGCATGTGCCCCTAGCATATGTGTGTGTGGTGTGGTTAGAGGTTGGTATATATAGGTGCTTGCATGTGTCCCCTCGCATGCATGCGCCTAACCTAGAGGCGAAGGTTCCGGACCAGATGAGGGTGGAATCTCCCGTCGAGGTGAAACCGCAGGATAGTGCCCCAACTTGTGAGCCAACATGGTTTGACATCACCCTATGACCTAAACAAACACAAAACAAGAGAGAGCTACTGGCTACCTCGCCGAGGAACGCCTAGGGGGGACGATCCGAGTGTGCACAGAGATCGTGGTTTCACTGGAGGAAGACCACGAACATCGGAATGAGATGAAAACATGCATGTGCCCCTAGCATATGTGTGTGTGGGTGGTTAGAGGTTGGTATATAGGTGCTTGCATGTGTCCCCTCGCATGCATGCGCCTAACCTAGAGGCGAAGGTTCCGACCAGATGAGGGTGGAATCTCCCCGTCGAGGTGAAACCGGGTAGGATAGTGCCCCAACTTGTGAGCCAACATGGTTTTACATCACCTTATGACCTAAACAAACACAAAACAAGAGAGAGCTACGTCGGGCTACCCCTGTCAGAGGAACGTCTAGGGGGGTAGACGATCCGAGTGTGAACAGAGATCAGGGTTTCGCCGGAGGAAGACCACGAGAACATCGGAATGAGATGAAAACTTGCATGTGCCCCTAGCATATATGTGTGTGAGGGTGTGGTTAGAGGTTGGTATATATAGGTGCTTGCATGTGTCCCCCTCGCATGCATGCGCTCTAACCTAGAGGCGAAGGTTCCGGGCCCGTATGAGGGTGGAATCTCCCCGTCGAGGTGAAACCGGGTAGGATAGTGCCCCAACTTGTGAGCCAACATGGTTTGACATCACCCTATGACCTAAACAAACACAAAACAAGAGAGAGCTACGCGGCTACCCCTGCCGAGGAACGCCTAGGGGGTAGACGATCCGAGTGTGCACAGAGATCGTGGTTTCACGGAGGAAGACCACGAACATCGGAATGAGATGAAAACTTGCATGTGCCCCTAGCATATGTGTGTGTGGGTGTGGTTAGAGGTTGGTATATATAGGTGCTTGCATGTATCCCCTCGCATGCATGCGCTCTAACCTAGAGGCGAAGGTTCCGGACCAGATGAGGGTGGAATCTCCCGTCGAGGTGAAACCGGTAGGATAGTGCCCCAACTTGTGAGCCAACATGGTTTGACATCACCCTATGACCTAAACAAACACAAAACAAGAGAGAGCTACCGGGCTACCCTCGGAGGAACGTCTAGGGGGTACGATCCGAGTGTGCACAGAGATCGTGGTTTCACGAGGAAGACCACGAGAACATCGGAATGAGATGAAAACTTGCATGTGCCCCTAGCATATATGTGTGTGTGGGTGTGGTTAGAGGTTGGTATATAGGTGCTTGCATGTGTCCCCTCGCATGCATGCGCCTAACCTAGAGGCGAAGGTTCCGGCCGTATGAGGGTGGAATCTCCCGTCGAGGTGAAACCGGTAGGATAGTGCCCCAACTTGTGAGCCAACATGGTTTGACATCACCCTATGACCTAAACAAACACAAAACAAGAGAGAGCTACGCCGGCTACTCCTGTGAGGAACGCCTAGGGGGTAGACGATCCGAGTGTGCACAGAGATCGTGGTTTCACGGAGGAAGACCACGAGAACATCGGAATGAGATGAAAACTTGCATGTGCCCCTAGCATATGTGTGTGTGTGGGTGTGGTTAGAGGTTGGTATATATAGGTGCTTGCATGTGTTCCCCTCGCATGCATGCGCCTAACCTAGAGGCGAAGGTTCCGGCCCAGATAAGGGTGGAATCTCCCGTCGAGGTGAAACCGCAGGATAGTGCCCCAACTTGTGAACCAACATGGTTTGACATCACCCTATGACCTAAACAAACACAAAACAAGAGAGAGCTACTGGATACCCCTCGAGGAACGTCTAGGGGGTAGACGATCCGAGTGTGCACAGAGATCGTGGTTTCACGAGGAAGACCACGAGAACATCGGAATGAGATGAAAACTTGCATGTGCCCCTAGCATATATGTATGTGTGGGTGTGGTTAGAGGTTGGTATATATAGGTGCTTGCATGTGTCCCCTCGCATGCATGCGCCTAACCTAGAGGCGAAGGTTAGGACCAGATGAGGGTGGAATCTCCCGTCGAGGTGAAACCGGCAGGATAGTGCCCCAACTTGTGAGCCAACATGGTTTGACATCACCCTATGACCTAAACAAACACAAAACAAGAGAGAGCTACTGGCTACCTGTCGGAGGAACGCCTAGGGGGTAGACGATCCGAGTGTGCACAGAGATCGTGGTTTCACGAGGAAGACCACGAGAACATCGGAATGAGATGAAAACTTGCATGTGCCCCTAGAATATGTGTGTGTGGGTGTGGTTAGAGGTTGGTATATATAGGTGCTTGCATGTGTCCCCTCGCATGCATGCGCCTAACCTAGAGGCGAAGGATCCGGACCCGTATGAGGGTGGAATTTCCCGAGGTGAAACCGGTAGGATAGTGCCCCAACTTGTGAGCCAACATGGTTTGACATCACCCTATGACCTAAACAAACACAAAACAAGAGAGAGCTACGCCGGCTACCTCGCCGAGGAACGCCTAGGGGTAGACGATCCGAGTGCAGAGATCGTGGTTTCACGAGGAAGACCACGAGAACATCGGAATGAGATGAAAACTTGCATGTGCCCCTAGCATATGTGTGTGTGGGTGTGGTTAGAGGTTGGTATATAGGTGCTTGCATGTGTCCCCTCGCATGCATGCACTCTAACCTAGAGGCGAAGGTTCGGACCAGATGAGGGTGGAATCTCCCACGAGGTGAAACCGGTAGGATAGTGCCCCAACTTGTGAGCCAACATGGTTTGACATCACCCTATGACCTAAACAAACACAAAACAAGAGAGAGCTACTGGCTACCCTGTCGGAGGAACGCCTAGGGGGTAGACGATCCGAGTGTGCACAGAGATCGTGGTTTCACGAGGAAGACCACGAGAACATCGGAATGAGATGAAAACTTGCATGTGCCCCTAGCATATATGTGTGTGTGGGTGTGGTTAGAGGTTGGTATATATAGGTGCTTGCATGTGTCCCCTCGCATGCATGCGCCTAACCTAGAGGCGAAGGTTCCGGCCCAGATGAGGGTGGAATCTCCCGTCGAGGTGAAACCGGTAGGATAGTGCCCCAACTTGTGAGCCAACATGGTTTGACATCACCCTATGACCTAAACAAACACAAAACAAGAGAGAGCTACGCTGGCTACCCCTGCCGAGGAACGTCTAGGGGGTAGACGATCCGAGTGTGCACAGAGATCGTGGTTTCACGGAGGAAGACCACGAGAACATCGGAATGAGATGAAAACTTGCATGTGCCCCTAGCATATGTGTGTGTGGGTGTGGTTAGAGGTTGGTATATAAAGGTGCTTGCATGTGTCCCCCCTCGCATGCATGCGCTCTAACCTAGAGGCGAAGGTTAGGACCGTATGAGGTGGAATCTCCCGTCGAGGTGAAACCGGGTAGGATAGTGCCCCAACTTGTGAGCCAACATGGTTTGACATCACCCTATGACCTAAACAAACACAAAACAAGAGAGCTACCGGGCTACCTGTGAGGAACGTCTAGGGGGTAGACGATCCGAGTGTGCAGAGATCGTGGTTTCACGGAGGAAGAACACGAGAACATCGGAATGAGATGAAAACTTGCATGTGCCCCTAGCATATATGTGTGTGTGTGGGTGTGGTTAGAGGTTGGCATATATAGGTGCTTGCATGTGTCCCCTCGCATGCATGCGCTCTAACCTAGAGGCGAAGGTTAGGCCGTATGAGGTGGAATCTCCCGTCGAGGTGGAACCGGCAGGATAGTGCCCCAACTTGTGAGCCAACATGGTTTGACATCACCCTATGACCTAAACAAACACAAAACAAGAGAGAGCTACTGGGCTACCTGTCGGAGGAACGTCTAGGGGGGTAGACGATCCGAGTGTGCACAGAGATCAGGGTTTCGCCGGAGGAAGACCACGAGAACATCGGAATGAGATGAAAACTTGCATGTGCCCCTAGCATATGTGTGTGTGGGTGTGGTTAGAGGTTGGTATATTCAGGTGCTTGCATGTATCCCCCCTCGCATGCATGCGCTCTAACCTAGAGGCGAAGGTTAGGACCCGTATGAGGTGGAATCTCCCGTCGAGGTGAAACCGGTAGGATAGTGCCCCAACTTGTGAGCCAACATGGTTTGACATCACCCTATGACCTAAACAAACACAAAACAAGAGAGAGCTACGCGGGCTACCTGGCCGAGGAACGTCTAGGGGGTAGACGATCCGAGTGTGCACAGAGATCAGGGTTTCGCCGGAGGAAGACCACGAGAACATCGGAATGAGATGAAAACTTGCATGTGCCCCTAGCATATATGTGTGTGTGGGTGTGGTTAGAGGTTGGTATATATAGGTGCTTGCATGTGTCCCCCCTCGCATGCATGCGCTCTAACCTAGAGGCGAAGGTTCCGGGCCCGTATGAGGGTGGAATCTCCCCGTCGAGGTGAAACCGGGTAGGATAGTGCCCCAACTTGTGAGCCAACATGGTTTGACATCACCCTATGACCTAAACAAACACAAAACAAGAGAGAGCTACGCCGGGCTACCCCTGTCAGAGGAACGTCTAGGGGGGTAGACGATCCGAGTGTGCAGAGATCGAGGTTTCACGAGGAAGACCACGAGAACATCGGAATCAGATGAAAACTTGCATGTGTCCCTAGCATATGTGTGTGAGTGTGGTGAGAGGTTGGTATAGGTGCTTGAATGTGTCCCCCCTCGCATGCATGCGCTCTAACCTAGAAGCGAAGGTTCCGGACCCGTATAAGGGGGAATCTCCCCGTCGAGGTGAAACCGGGTAGGATAGTGCCCCAACTTGTGAACCAACATGGTTTTACATCACCCTATGACCTAAACAAACACAAAACAAGAGAGAGCTACGCCGGGATACCCCTGTGAGAGGAACGTCTAGGGGGGTAGACGATCCGAGTGTGCACAGATCAGGGTTTCGCCGGAGGAAGACCACGAGAACATCGGAATCAGATGAAAACTTGCATGTGTCCCTAGCATATGTGTGTGAGTGTGGTGTGGTTAGAGGTAGGTATATATAGGTGCTTGCATGTGTCCCCCCTCGCATGCATGCGCTCTAACCTAGAGGCGAAGTTTCCGGGCCCGTATGAGGGGGAATCTCCGCGTCGAGGTGAAACCGGGTAGGATAGTGCCCCAACTTGTGAGCCAACATGGTTTGACATCACCCTATGACCTAAACAAACACAAAACAAGAGAGAGCTACGCCGGGCTACCCCTGTCAGAGGAACGTCTAGGGGGGTAGACGATCCGAGTGTGCAGAGATCGTGGTTTCATGGGAGGAAGACCACGAGAACATCGGAATGAGATGAAAACTTGCATGTGCCCCTAGAATATGTGTGTGTGGGTGTGGTTAGAGGTTGGTATATATAGGTGCTTGCATGTGTCCCCCCTCGCATGCATGCGCTCTAACCTAGAGGCGAAGGATACGGACCCGTATGAGGGTGGAATTTCCCCGTCGAGGTGAAACCGGGTAGGATAGTGCCCCAACTTGTGAGCCAACATGGTTTGACATCACCCTATGACCTAAACAAACACAAAACAAGAGAGAGCTACGTCGGGCTACCCCTGTCAGAGGAACGTCTAGGGGGTAGACGATCCGAGTGTGCACAGAGATCAGGGTTTCGCCGGAGGAAGACCACGAGAACATCGGAATGAGATGAAAACTTGCATGTGCCCCTAGCATATGTGTGTGTGGGTGTGGTTAGAGGTTGGTATATATAGGTGCTTGCATGTGTCCCCCCTCGCATGCATGCACTCTAACCTAGAGGCGAAGGTTCCGGACCCGTATGAGGGTGGAATCTCCCCGTCGAGGTGAAACCGGGTAGGATAGTGCCCCAACTTGTGAGCCAACATGGTTTGACATCACCCTATGACCTAAACAAACACAAAACAAGAGAGAGCTACGCCGGGCTACCCCTGTCAGAGGAACGTCTAGGGGGGTAGACGATCCGAGTGTGCACAGAGATCGTGGTTTCACGGGAGGAAGACCACGAGAACATCGGAATGAGATGAAAACTTGCATGTGCCCCTAGCATATATGTGTGTGTGGGTGTGGTTAGAGGTTGGTATATATAGGTGCTTGCATGTGTCCCCTCGCATGCATGCGCCTAACCTAGAGGCGAAGGTTCGGGCGTATGAGGTGGAATCTCCCGAGGTGAAACCGGGTAGGATAGTGCCCCAACTTGTGAGCCAACATGGTTTGACATCACCCTATGACCTAAACAAACACAAAACAAGAGAGAGCTAGGCGGGCTACCCTGTCGGAGGAACGTCTAGGGGGGTGACGATCCGAGGTGCACAGAGATCGTGGTTTCGTGGGAGGAAGACCACGAGAACATCGGAATGAGATGAAAACTTGCATGTGCCCCTAGCATATTTGTGTGTGGGTGTGGTTAGAGGTTGGTATATATAGGTGCTTGCATGTGTCCCCCCTCGCATGCATGCGCTCTAACCTAGAGGCGAAGGTTCCGGACCCGTATGAGGGTGGAATCTCCCCGTCGAGGTGAAACCGGGTAGGATAGTGCCCCAACTTGTGAGCCAACATGGTTTGACATCACCCTATGACATAAACCAACACAAAACAAGAGAGAGCTACGGGCTACCTGTCGGGAGGAACGTCTAGGGGGGTAGACGATCCGAGTGTGCACAGAGATCAGGGTTTCGCCGGAGGAAGAACACGAGAACATCGGAATGAGATGAAAACTTGCATGTGCCCCTAGCATATATGTGTGTGTGGGTGTGGTTAGATGTTGGCATATATAGGTGCTTGCATGTGTCCCCCCTTGCATGCATGCGCTCTAACCTAGAGGCGAAGGTTCCGGGCCCGTATGAGGGTGGAATCTCCCCGTCGAGGTGGAACCGGGTAGGATAGTGCCCCAACTTGTGAGCCAACATGGTTTGACATCACCCTATGACCTAAACAAACACAAAACAAGAGAGAGCTACGCCGGGCTACCCCTGTCAGAGGAACGTCTAGGGGGGTAGACGATCCGAGTGTGCACAGAGATCGAGTTTGTGGGAGGAAGACCACGAGAACATCGGAATGAGATGAAAACTTGCATGTGCCCCTAGCATATGTGTGTGTGGGTGTGGTTAGAGGTTGGTATATATAGGTGCTTGCATGTGTCCCCCCTCGCATGCATGCGCTCTAACCTAGAGGCGAAGGTTCCGGGCCCGTATAAGGGTGGAATCTCCCCGTCAAGGTGAAACCGGGTAGGATTGTGCCCCAACTTGTGAACCAACATTGTTTGACATCACACTACAAGGAATTTGGAAATATATGACCCTCCATTTTCTTCACAAAATCGTCATAGTAGTCCATCTATGACGATTTTATGATGAAAATGAGATCGTCAAAAGCTGGGAGTCGCAAATGAACTATAACGACGATTTTGAAAAAATCATCATAACCATCTATGACGATATTAGATCGTCATAGCCGTTATGACGATCCAATATCGTCATGGCCCATCTCGCCTGGATAGATCAGATCCTACGTGGCTGATCCGACGTGGCAAAATTATGACGAAATGAAATCGTCGTAGTGTGAAATCAGCCCGGTCCATTTTGGCGGTCTATATGGGCCAAGCCCAAAAAATTCAGCCTTTTATTGAATTGGGCGTGGCCTTCTCCGTGTCATTTTTATTTTAGGGCTGGTGTTTTTATTATCCATTTCAATGTTGGGCTTTGGCCTTTTTGGTCCATTCAATCTTCCCTTTTCACAGTACAATCCTTATTCTATTTTAACCTTTTTATTCTTTTATTCTGAATTGTACACAGTTGTGAATCAGGTTTTTTGTTGGATTGTGGCCTGCTTAGAGCCCAAATGTGATCCATATCACTGGTACAACAACCAAGCAAAACAAATAATCCACAGATAAATCAAATTTCAATCTCAACATTTAACAAAACTGTTATCGCCATATTTTGGACTAAGATGGAGATGGGCCGTGATCGAGATGGGCTTAGAAGATACATATATTCAACGTGTTGTTGGATCGGCCTAGTGCGTAGATTTGGGCTGAATTGCCCGTGTATCTTGTATCTTAGTAGGATTCGTATTTGTTTAGGTTCCGTTTATGTTTAGATAAAGATAGAGTTGTAGAGTTATTCCAAAAGTAGAGAGTCTCCGGACTATAAATATGTACCTAGGGTTATTGAGAAAAGGAGGACAATCACGTTCACAACAAACACAATCTCGGCGCATCGCCACCCCTTGTTCTAGGGTTTTTCTCGGGTAAGTGCCATGCTGCCTCTTGCGATCTAGGCAGTATTTACTTATGCGTTAACCGGTGTTACTCGTACTAAGCCTTGTTGATGGCGAGTAACACCTTTACCACAGATTTGTTAGAGCTAGCATCAATACTTTTACTATGATTGCTTATTTATGCTACCTCTAGCTATCTCGCCGTCTTTGCACCTTCTCCCGGGTGTAAAGGTGGCATCTTGCTTGATTTCTGCTTAAGTCGATTTGATCTGTTATAGTTGTGCCTTGTTCATCAAGGTTTAGTTTAATATCTACGTGGTTAGGCCTCACAAACGGGTTGAACGATCCGTGTACGTAAGGTATGGTTTATTGATCTTAGAGGATGTTTCCGGAATTGACGTTATGTTGGTTTTAGGCCTTCTCTAGGATCGGTTTTCTACTATCTTTCGTATCTATTAGGCTCAACTACGCGTGGGACGTTCCGGTTGCGTGGTGAAAACGTTAAACTATCGTAGATCGATTTAACTTGTAGTAATTAAGCAAAACCCCATGTTATCATAGATCCAATGCAGGGCCATGGGGATAATCGGCTCGAAAGCCGATTCTGAGAAACACGGGAGCCGATCACGGCTCGAATTTTACGATACTTGTTTACCGTGCAGAAACCAATCGGAACAATCCATCACCTTCCGACCAGGTATAGGTCGGTGGCATCTCGAACCAAGACAGACGCGTGCGTGCGGAAGATTCTTGGGCCGTCGACGAGGGACAGGGCCCACCAGCCGCTCTGGAGCCTCCGGCTCTTCGTGTTGCTCGTCACGCCCGCGGTGAGTTTTGACAGCAACACATTACGCACGCCGGTGGGACCTTCAACAACATCTACATCAATGTCCGACGCCACGATGGAGAACAGGCCGGTCACGTCTGACGAGCTTCTGCTGAGCACAAAGCGGTATGACAAGATCGAAGAGCTCTTGAAGCCGACCTCATCGGCTCTTCGAGAGGACCCGTTCGCGTGGCATCGGTGGAAGGATTTTCCCCTGAGGGTGCTCTCGATGAAGTGGATCTGTCTGTTCCTTCGGAGGAACGCTCCAGGGCTCTACGACAGGAGGTCAACTACATGGTGGCTCATTCTCTACACCGCCACTCTGAAAGCCTGGTGAACGCGTTCGAGCGGTCGATTCGCGTAGTCCAGGAGATCATGAAACATCAGTACTCTCCGTCGGGGCCCACTCTAGGGACCCACCAAGGAGAAAGACCGCTCCACACCAGGCCGCAACTGCCATTCACACTCGCAGCTCCAGAGCCGCCAGGATCAGCGGCATACATTGTCTACAAGGCTGGAGGCGATCCAGGCGATTGCCAATTCCTGTTCGAGCCACCCAAGGAGATCCCGCACGGGTACATATGTGCCTACGTGCCGGACTGCAACAACCTGGCGCGCACCAGCCAGATCGCAACCGCAGGAGTGTCCGCGCGGGTTCCTCTGCAGGATCTTGAGGAGGCGTTCTCGAGCAACGATGTGCAGGATGGGCCGACAAACAGGCGTGGCTAGCCAAGTATGCCACTGGAACAAGCCATGAGAGTCTAGCCCCTGCATCTCAAACAGTGGATCAAATCACTACCATCCTGAGAGATCGGTTAAACCGTGCGAAAAAGGCCTCATCGGCTACTCAAAGCCGTACCCCAACGAGTTTGACCTGATTCCACTACCACCCAAATACAAGCTCCCTGAGTTCTCAAGATTCAGCGGATCAGAGGGGTCAAGCTCGATCGAGCACATAAGCCGATACCTGGCACAGCTAGGCATGATTTCGGCATCGGATCAAATGCGCGTGAGATTTTTTGCACAATCTCTAACAGGACCAGCCTTTGGGTGGTACACCTCACGCCACCGATTCAATTCGCACCGAAACAACTAGAAGAACAGCCCACATCCAATACCATTCGAAGCTACCGAGGCTGGCATTGCGCACTGGCGCAAGTACGATGTAAGGGAGAAATCAGAGCGAATACATCCAGCCAGGACCATCAAGAACAGATGTTACTCGGCTGCTTAAGCGAGAAGGAAGCAATCGAGCTGGCGTCAGCCTCTCAGCACCCATCAAGGACGTGGCATTCCGTAGAATACAACTCATTGGCACATGGCTGTAAACGGACGATGTATGAGCAGCGTCACCCGAGTTGTACAAGACAAATTCAGACGTCCGATAAGCCCGGTCGATGCGTAAGAGGAAGATCCTACGCAGGACCAGGAGGTGGCCGTGGCTGAATGGGCTCGGGGCGATCCTGTGACCTGTAAATGGGTGAAACAAAGAAGGGCCTGCGAGAGGGTTCGACTTGTGAGCAAAGCTGAGCAGATATTCGATCATCTTTGAAGGAGAAGCGGTGAGGTTGCCCAAGGCCACAAAATCCCTACGCCGTGAGATGAACGGGAGACCATACGCAAGTGGCATCATTCATTCACTCACCCCACCAACGAGTGCAAGGAGCTCGCCGCCAAATCCAGATGGCTATAGAGCAAGGCCGTCGATCCTCGCCAGTTGCCATGAAAGTGGACACGAACCCGTTCCCGGTGTCAACATGATAGAACTCCAAGCGCCGCGAGACATCAATCGGACTTTTCGTTCGGTGTCAACATGGCTGGGTCTGGGTCCCACCATGACACGTACAAAGTAGGAGGTGATCACTCGGGGCAAAGAAGAGAGAAGGCTGGTCCACGCGATCGCCCAGCCACGATAACGGCGACACTTAACAGAGGAACAAGTGAGGAGAGTGCGATATCGGAAGCCACATTCCACGCATCTCCTTAATAAGTATGAGCGCCAAGATGACCAACGCCGCCAAGACGTGAGACGACGAAGATATGAGCACCTTGCTAGGGGACCGTCGAAAAGAGAAGGAAGGCGCAGACAAACATTGGGATTGCCTTTTTCAAGCATTGCTTGGGACGTGGAATGAGCCGATTGCCTACAAATGACAACGCCCGTAATGTGGACAACAAAAGAAGGGCACGAGGCCGATGTCGGTGTTCAACGCCTAGGACCTCTCCAACCTCGAGCCGCCCTAAGGAGTCCGCTGAGCGAAGGGCCTTGAGAGGCCTGTGGATGACAAAGAAGAAGACAGGTTTCACCGCCCAAGGTGGTGCCCGATGGACTCGACACACCTGAAGCGAGAGTGCAACGGCTGCGTAACTTAGAAGAGGTCAAGCGCAGATTCCACGCCGCTAAAGAAAGCACGGCCTGATCTGGCCGTCAAAGTAAGGCAGACTACGGAGACGGAGGGCCGCGTGACAAGGAAAGAGTGGCGACCCAAGCCAATAAAAGCCGATGCACAGGCATCGGCTGGCACAAACATGGTGTTCGTGCTCCCGGCAGAGTTCTGCGCGCCACAAACCAACATGCTACCAAAGTGGCACAACTTGATCGCGCCCACGGCCGTTATCTTGAGAAGCCACGAGAAGGGGTTACAAACATCCGAAAGCGCTGTACTGCGGGCTACATCAATGGACAACCCGTCAAGAAGATGTTCTTGGACACCGGAGCGCGATTAATATCATGCCATACTCCATGCTACGACGTTTGGGACGCCCACCGCAGACCTGATCAAAACCAACGCCACGCTAAGCGACTTCAACGGCCGGTCGGAAACGCAAGGCGTTAACGTGGATCCGACTGCAGGAAAACCGTACCACGTCATTTTTCGTCGTGAACAGCAAAAGTACCTACGCCGCCTTGCTAGGAAGGGATTGGATCCACGCTAATCGCTGCATTCCATCAACGATGCACCGTGTCGATACAAAGGGGACGGGATGAAGTGGAGGTCGCCCATGCGAGCGATTCTATCGAGGTTTCCACGCTGGCATGAACATCCGGGAAGCGGAAGACCAAGAGCCGATCTCGAATCAATCTAGACGGCTGCGAGCGTATTGAAGCTACAAAAACGGGTGAGGCTGGTCTTATCCACTGGCCTTACAGAGTAGAAAAGCCCACGATCATCCGTGGTACGGCCGATCCCTGCGATCGGCCACAAAAAATAAAAAGCAGCGATCATACGGCAAGCAGTTCATGTAGTCGTAGCAGAGTGATACTCTGCCACTGTAAAATAATAAGGTGTAAACCGCCCTTGGCATACGCAAGCAAGAAGGGGGCCGATTCAGGCAATCGGCCCAAATTAATTTTGTTGTCCTCACCCATCGTTTGCCCTGTGTTTAGCGTCGATTTGACAGGTGACGGAAAGCTAGGGTATGGGTTTACATCAGCTGATGAGCTAGAAGAGATCGACATTGGTCCTGGGGATAAGCCACGACCAACATTTATCAGCAGAAAGTTAGAGCCAAGTCTGCGGGAACCGATGATAGCCCTGTTGAAACAATATCCAGACTGCTTCGCATGGGACTACACAGAAATGCCTGGGTTGGACAGGAGCATCATCGAGCATCGACTCCCGCTCAAAAAAGGATTTCGGCCATTTCAACAGCGAGCACGACAAATGAAGGCCGAAATTTTGGAAGAAGTCAAGAAAGAGGTCGAGAAAATGCTGACGGCCAAGTTGATCAGACCATGCAGGTATGCTGAATGGATTTCTAGCATCGTGTTCGTAGAGAAGAAGGGGCCAATGGCGTGTTGCTATAGATTTTCGAGATCTCAACAGAGCTACCCCAAAGGATGAATATCCGATGCGGGCGTAAACATTGATCAATGCAAAGAACCGGTCATAAAATTTTGAGCTTCATGGACGGCAATGCCGGGTACAACCAGATCTTCATGGCTCCGTAAGACATACACAAGATCGCATTCGAGTCCTGTGGTCCGTGGGGTTGTTTGAATATGTAGTCATGACGCTTTGACTGAAAAATGCCGTATAACGTATCGGAGGGCCATGAATTATATCTTCCATGATCTGATCGGCAAACGGTGGAAATCTACATCGATGACGTGGTGGTCAAGTCTCGCGCAAGGGGCACTTGGGCGATCTGCAACGTCTGGACCGAACAAGAAAGTTTGAGCCCGAGGATGAATCGAAGAAGTGTGCCTTCGAGTGACGGCCGGTTCTTAGGTTTTTGGTCCATGAACGCGGAATTGAGATCGGCCTGAAAAGTCAAGAGGCAGTACGAACAATGAAGCCACCCACCACAAAGAAAGAGCTGCAGTCTCTCATCGGCAAGATCAACTTCGTCAGACGATTCATCTCTAACCTGTCAGGAAGGATAGAGCCGTTCATGGGGCTCAGAAAACTTAAAGTCGACGAGGAATTCATTGGGGCGTAACAACAACGGCCTTCGACGAGATCAAAGAATATCCGACAAAGCCGCCGGTTAGTTCCACCCCAGCATAAACCGTTCTACATTTACTTGTCGCTGTCGACACGCCCATCGCCTCGGTGGTACAAGTGTATGATGGGCTAGAGCGAGTCGTATTCTACATAAGCAGAAGGATGCTGGACGCAGAGACGAGGTATCCCGGTATCGACAAGTTGTGCCTCTGCTTGTTTTTTACATGCACCAAGTTGCGCCACATTTTGCTATCAGCAGAGGTCATCATCATATGCAAATCGGATGTCATAAAGCACATGCTGTCTGCTCCTATGTTAAAAGGCCGGTTGGGCAAATGGATGTTTGCATTATCAGAGTTTGACATCCGGTATCACCGCGAAGCTTAAGGGACAAGGCTGGCTGATCTTATTGCCGAGAGGATCAACACTAACATAGCAAGACCGTCCATAAAAGCATGGGCTATGTTTTTCGACGGATCGGTTTGTGACGATGGCTGCATCGGCATTTTCCTCGTGTCGCCCCGGGGGGCAACATTTTCCTTCTCCATCAGATTGTCCACCTCTCCCACTAACAATGTAGCCGAGTACGAGGCAATACGCAAGGGGATGGAGTTACTCCTCGACGCCGGAGCAGAAGCAGTGGAAATTTTTGGAGACTCCAAGTTGGTGATTTCCCAGCTCACGGAGGACTACAAGTGCGTGAGCGAGTCCCTCTTCCCATTATGGCTGCACTGCCGCGAGCTGATGACGCAATTCCGGTACATCAACTTCACTTGGATCCCACGTGCGCAGAATACCGAGGCGAACGATCTTGCGCAGATAGCTTCCGGATACAAGGATATGGTAGAAGGAGCCGATGTCCAGGTACAGTTCCTAGAAGCAGACGACTGGAGAGCCGATATCTTCAATTACTTGAAAGATTCGGCTCGGGGGGCACCTAAACGGATAAGGTACAAAGCCATGAAGTACGTGCTTATTGGGGATGACATGTTTTGTGACTCGGAAGGGCTATTGCTCAAATGCCTGGGGACAGCCGAGGCCAATCAGCTCCTACATGAGGTACACGAAGGAGCCTGTGGAACTCACCAATCGGCTCATAAGATGAAATGGTTGATCAGGCGATCAGGGTTTTATTGGCCCACTATGCTTGAGGACTGTTTCAACTACTACAAAGGGTGTCAAGCATGTCAGAGATTTGGAAAAATCCAGATGGTACCCGCATCAGCAATGAATCCCATCATCAAACCTTGGCCATTCCGAGGTTGGGGCATGGACATGATCGGCAAGATCAATCCTCCATCAAGCAAAGGCCACATGTGGATCTTGGCCATCACAGATTATTTTACCAAGTGGGTGGAAGCCGTCCCTATGAAGTCAGTGAGTTCAAAAGATGTCATCAATTTCGTGAAAGAGCACGTCATTCATAGGTTTGGGATTCCCCAGACTATCACAACCGATGGAGGTTCGGTTTTTGTTTCTCACGAAGTTAAAAATTCGTGAAGACAGGTATTAAATCGACACGGTCATCTCCGTACTACGCTCAAGCAAATGGGCAAGCCGAGGCGCCCAACCGCAGTCTTATCAAGGTGATCAAGAGGAAAATCGATGAACACCCTAGGCGTTGGCATGAGGTTTTATCGGAGGCTTTATGGGCTTATCGCATGTCGCCATGGGGCGATAAAAACCTCTCCGCACCATCTGGTCTATGGGCAAGCCGTATTGCCTTGGGAAATTACGGCTGGATCGAGACGTGTTACTTTTCAGAATGAGCTAACAACTGAAGAATATGCAACTTTGATGAGTGACAGCGTGGAAGATGTGACTGAGCTTAGGCTGTGGTCGCTTGAGAAAATAAAAGAGAACAAGGCTAAAGTAGCTCGTGCCTACAACAAGAAGGTGAAGCCAAAGGAGTTCCACGTTGGAGATTTGGTGTGGGAAGCTGTGTTGCCCTTGGGTACTAAGGATGCAGCATATGGTAAATGGTCTCCAAATTGGCACGGGCCGTACAAGGTCGACCAAGTTTTAAGAGGGAACGCATACATGCTTGAGCAGTTGGATGGTGAAAAATTTCCAGTGGCAGTCAATGGCCAAAGATCTCAAGAAGTATTTTCCAAGCATGTGGGATATGGGACAATAAAAACTTGAGGGGCCGATACGAGAGATCGGCTAAGTCGATTGGCAGTAAAATATGGGGGCCGATGTTGAAAATCGGCCGAATAAAAAGAAAAAAAAACAACAAGCTACTAAGGAAATGCTTTGAGGGCATGGAGAGCGTCAGCACGGAACTCAGTTATTTCAACTTCGTCGTCATCATCCTTGCTGGTCGATAGTTGTTCGTTCAGGGCACATTTTTCGATGGGCAATGGAGGTTTGGTTACCGTTTCAGACCAAGAAATAGCCGTTGTGATTCAACTGAGGGTTGACCCTGTCAAACGTTTTTTAGAAGGAGCCGATGGGTGGTCATCGGCTTTGTGCAATTTAACCTGTTTAGAAGGAGCCGATACCGTGTCATCGGCTTATCGAACATCGACCTGTTTCGGTTATCGACAAAATTAAAGCAAAAAGAAGCAACATTTGGGAAACAGAGTTTCATTCATTCGGAAGGTCATTGCTTACAAGATTCGATTACAAAAGGGGCCTGCTAATGCTACGGCCATTACTACTAAATCCTAATCGAAGCCGAGGTCGTCGTCGCTGCTGCCGCCGCCGTCTTCCTCGCTGTCTTCGGTTGCCAGCGTCGCTGCCTTCTTGAGGAAGCCAAGAGGGGGCCTCGCCTCGTCTTCGTCATCGTCGCCGTCTTCGACCCGCACGGAAGTACCTCACCGGCCGGTACTCCTCGGAGGAGGTGTCCTCCTCCTCTTCTTCTTCCTCTTCTTCGAGGAGTCGACGCCATCCCGTGACATGGCGTCGTCGTTGTCCGCCTCAGCTCCCGTCGCCGAGGAATGAAGGTTCTCTTCGCCGTCAGGACGCATCGTCCTCGACTGACGCAAAGTCTAACCCTCGTCCCCACCATTGTGGGCGAGAGTGTTGTACGCTGTGCGGGTGCTCCGAGTCGGTTCGCGGTCATCGAGGCTATTGGAGGCGTGGGAGGAAAGATCGGAGGAAGCGAGAGGCCATGGCGAGAAAGAGGGTTTTCCGTGGAGAAAGAGGGTTTTCGGCCGGAGGAAGATGGGGACTGTGAACTGCTCAGCGGATTTAAATAAAGAGGAATAGTGAAGAAACGGTTCAATGCCATAGCAGTTTCCAGTTACGCCGCCAAAATCGTCAAATCATGCCTCGCGAGGAGTTGAGAAGACAGGCATCATGATGAAGGGGTGGCGTGGCGATCTGTTACGCCACGCTTACACGTACGCGTAGCCCGATAGAAAAAAACCAGAGAAGAAAAACACACAGTGGTTTTGGAATTATCATTGCCAAAACCAGGGGGGCATGTGTTATCGCCATATTTTGGCCTAAGATGGAGATGGGCCGTGATCAAGATGGGCTTAGAAGATACATATATTCAACGTGTTGTTGGATCGGCCTAGTGCGTAGATTTGGGCTGAATTGCCCGTGTATCTTGTATCTTAGTAGGATTCGTATTTGTTTAGGTTCCGTTTATGTTTAGATAAAGATAGAGTTGTAGAGTTATTCCAAAAGTAGAGAGTCTCTGGACTATAAATATGTACCTAGGGTTATTGAGAAAAGGAGGACAATCACGTTCACAACAAACACAATCTCGGCGCATCGCCACCCCTTGTTCTAGGGTTTTTCTCGGGTAAGTGCCATGCTGCCTAGATCGCATCTTGCGATCTAGGCAGTATTTACTTATGCGTTATCCGGTGTTACTCGTACTAAGCCTTGTTGATGGCAGTAACACCTTTACTACAGATTTGTTAGAGCTAGCATCAATACTTTTACTATGATTGCTTATTTATGCTACCTCTAGCTATCTCGCCTCTTTGCACCTTCTCCCGGTGTAAAGGTGGCATCTTGCTTGATTTCGCTTAAGTCGATTTGATCTGTTATAGTTGTGCCTTGTTCATCAAGGTTTAGTTTAATATCTACGTGGTTAGGCCTCACAAACGGGTTGAACGATCCGTAATACGTAAGGTATGGTTTATTGATCTTAGAGGGATGTTTCCGGAATTGACGTTATGTTGGTTTTAGGCCTTCTAGGATCGGTTTTCTACTATCTTCAGATCTATTAGGCTCAACTACGCGTGGGACGCTCCGGTTGCGTGGTGAAAACGTTAAACTATCGAGATCGATTTAACTTGTAGTAATTAAGCAAAACCCCATGTTATCATAGATCCAATGCGAGCCATGGGGACAATCGGCTCAAAGCCGATTCTGGGAAACACGGGAGCCGATCACGGCTCGAATTTTACGATACTTGTTTACCGCAGAAACCAATCGAACAATCCATCACCTTCCCGACCAGGTATAGGTCAGGTGGCATCTCGAACCAAGACAGACGCGTGCGGAAGATTTATGTCCGACCGAGGGACCAGGGCCCACCAGCCGCTCTGGGAGCCTCCCGGCTCTTCGTGTTGCTCGTCACTGCCCGCCGGTGAGTTTTGACAGGCAACAAAAACATCGAAGTCTCATCTGTTGATAACCAAAACACTTAAAATGTATTTCAAACACCAAGCACACATAGAGAGTAGAACAGATAGCTCCTGACAAAGAAGCGACAAAGTCATTTCTCAAAAAGAGAATCCAGCTGATCAACTTCTGCCACCTTGTTCTTCAGAGCATCAGGTGAACCATAGTCTGGTCCATCTCAAGAAGCATTCCAGTAACCTTAGATGACTGATCATACTCCAGTTGATCGATAAGTGGTACAAGATTTCACCAAGCATCTGCAAAAACTATAGAAGTTAGTTATGTCCTAGAAGTTAGTTATGAAGTTATCATGTGAATCTACCTACAATTAATGCTGGCAAGAACAATCAGATGATGATTGAAAAGCTTAAATAGAGAAAATAAGTTCAACAATCTGATATATATCAACCCAACAACAACAGATATGCTACATCAAAAAGTGGTACCACAAGACGAGTAGAACCAAAAGATAGGAGGTTCTCGAGCTGACAAATTAGAAACATCCCTGACAAATTACAAACAGGCATCTAGGGGCGCATAGCTGGTTATCATTTCCAGTGATTCACATCATAACAAAATGAATTATATAGATACAACCGGAACATCAGGTCTAGCCATTTTCAATTCAGTAGTTAATAAGAGAAGAGGGCATAGAACCTTGAGGCATTCTTGTGGGGTTGTGGATGATGAAGGTTGTCCTCGCAATATGTAGTGGTCGTCGTGGTGCTTGAAGCTAAATAAGGTACCTTCCACAGGGTGGAGGAAGAACCGGGGATGGCATGCAACTCCATAATGAGAGGTCGAACTTATCTAATCAGAGACAGGTTTCTTCTTGTTACATCACTCCATCGGCTCATGAGAACAACCAGTATGAATACAAGTTAACAGTAGCATCAAGCATCAAATCTCAGGTAAAGCTAGTAGTACAAGAGTGTGCTATGAACAGAGAACATCCAATTACACGGATAGTAATGCTTACATCATCGCTGCATATTCTGCTCATGGCATGGGTAGTTGACTAGGTTAGCTGAATACTTGCCTAATAAGAATTCCATAAAATAACACCATTTCCTGTTGAATATATGCAGAATATTAAAACACAACTTCTCCAAAGGAATTAAAAAGAGGGGCAAACAATTGATCTAAAACTCAATCAATGGCCAATAACTACAAACTATATGCGACCCTGCTCCCTCCAATTTCTGCTAACAGTACATGAGGGTATGGCGGGGTACCAAATGCACGATCTGCTAGACAAACCCACTAGTGCCCGAGACCGCCCCTTCTTAGTTACCCATATACCGAATCACAATCATATCGAGTTCTGATTTTGAGATCTCACAAACAGTAAAGTTTATAAGTTAAGCCTTTATTAAACAAATAGCATGCCTGGAACAAGTTCTTGAAGATGAAACTATACTAGGACAAATAAAATACATCTAAAACTGATTATACTTTCAAGCTTGTATCAGGCATACAAGCAAGAACTAATGTCCAGATGAATTAACAACCCAGGAAAAAGCATGTGATCTTCCTTTCCATCAAAGAATGAAATCAATTTCAGACCATAAAGGTATACAGTCCATGCTACAAATAGGGAGCTTGTTTATTTCTATAGGATACAACATAATATGTATATACTAAGGTCAAATTATCTGTGAAATCAAAGTAAATGAAGCAACAAATATGTCAATGCAAGTAGATGTATGTTATTCACTAGAAAATATATAACTGCACTTTGTTGAATGTAAAGACTGACAAGCATTGACGAATGTAATATCAGGCATTTATCTCAAGACTGACACAGTTGAGAATGGATGTAAGTAAGGGAATAAAATTATTCTATATATAATGAAAATTAGGGGAAATCACAAGTTATTGTAAGATATTGCCTTCATGAAAATATTCTACATAGAATGGAAAAAAAATGATGGCAGAAACGACAGGGTAAACCATTATGCTATTATCACCCATGATGAGAAACTAAACCATCCAACCCAGATAAACTCAAACCATTCTCAGATTTACCTGTATAGCCTATGAGCAGCTAGCAGCTAGGAGCTAACAGTCCTAATTTAGGTATCATATTAGACAATGATACATACATGAATTCAACTCAAATTTATAACACATGAATACACCTATTAATTTAGCATATGATCCATAACCCAATATATGTCCAATTCTAGTACACCGAGATTATTGTCACTCGCATTAGAGCCCAAATACAAAGGAACAAGTACAGAAGTGGCCTATCAACCAAGTAACAAAGGACAAGAAGAGGTTAAATCAAAGACTTATCTAATCCAGAGAAGGAAGCACATCTTCAGTTGTAGCGCGGTGAACTCGACGATATGAACGCGGTACCATGGCCAGGGTTGGTGCGCTCTAGGTGACTCCCCTGGTTCAGGAAGGCACATCACCACACATTTGGGTCTGTGAATAAATAATAACTTGTAAGCAATATAATTTAATAAAATACAGCTGTGTATTGGATACAACAAAGGTGGAAAAATTCTTTTGGCAATATAAAGTAAGCCATTTCCCAAAGCTCTTAAAAATGAAACTTAGTAGGATTGGCATACATATTGACTCAAGGTTTTCAAAAATATAAGTTGATGCATTACTCTAGCATAACCAAAATAGAAGCATCACTTTATTGTTCCATATTATACAGTGCCTAACATATTATGAGATATATCATTTGATGTAACTATATGCAATATCTAGGATAAATTTTATATTGCAGCATTATAATGATTACTATTCCAGATTACCATCACATTATTTACTATACAAAATTGAGCTGTCAAGACTAATGCACTATCTGAATTAGTTGGATCCATCATTTGCAAAGATGCAAACAAATAATGAAGGTGTGCATTATCTTACAGTAATCTAGAAACAAAGGTATCAAGAAAAAGGATAAGCAAAAAAGTTCATGAAATTTCTCACATTATTGCTATATAAGAAGTGGAGCTCCCAAGTAGAGTCCATTGTTGCACAACTCAGGTTCATGATCATCTAGCCCCTCGAAGGGGGCAGATATTGCAATTTACAACACATGCTTGGTCTGTCTTGAGTGATTGTCTAAACCAAAGAAATAATAGGTTACTCCACAGTGTTTATAGAACAGATAAAAACTGAAGGCAATAGCTGCACACATTAAGATCAGAGAATTATTCCTTATCTACACACATTTAGCAAACAATGATTAACAGTAGTATCAAATCATATGAGTTTTTTTTGGAAATCACAGATCCACAATAAGTAATAACAAGAACATGATTGCTTGTATTCCCTTTCTACATGTTTCATCATGGATACCCCATTCCCAAACATTCAGCAAGAACTAATCTAATAACCTAGAGCATCAACATACTAGTAAAATAGACAGGGCCTCAAATTTCCGGTGAGACGACCATGCTTGTTTGGTATGGAAGGCTATGGACTCCTGGGAAGCGGATCTGATGCCCCTTGCCCTTGTCGTCCTTCCTAGGAGCACCGTGGTGTGGATACTGGGCGGGGAGAACAAAACGAGGGGAGAGGAGATGGGGTTTACCTCTGCAGCTTGCTGGATCAGCAGCTTGCTGGCGCTGTCCACCCAACCCCACCCTCGGGCCCGCCGTCGCCCGATAGCAGGGTGATCTTCTACGACATGGAGAGCCCCTCCCCTTCTTCCTCCGCCGGAACCATCGCTCCCAGATCCCATGTTGTTGTCGTCCAATCCACCACCGCCGAGCTCGGTCTCCTTGGTCGTGACTGCCACGAGGAGGAGGGCAGGGGCACGAGGGCCACGCAGGTAGAGGAGGAAGCACTGGGAGGCAGAGATCTGCACCGAGGAGAGGGCGAGAGGCGCCAATAGTGGGATCGTGGCGAGGGCTGGGGTGTTGGTAGGGGGTCAAACCATCACAGTCGTCGTCCGCCTCGGCGATTTGTCGTCGGTGGACTTGTGGAAGAGGCTCTCGAACAGAGGACAGCAGTGGCGCAATCTAGAGTTAGGGAGGAGGGTGGCGGCAGCGTGCAGATCTCGCTGGAGAAGGAGGGGCGGCGGTGATAGGATTAGGGTTGGGGGTAGGTTTCCCTGGGAGGGCACACGCGCGCTGGGAGGGCACACGGCGGTGTCCTATGAAAATATTAGATGTCTGCGCGCGGGATGGTAGCATGCCATGTCATCGATCCATGTCAAGTTCCCTCATATTAGCATCCTACCCGTCCATCTTGTTCGCATCCAACGGTCCATGTTGATATCCTCTATATTTAGATCTGCCTACTTATTATGACGATTTCATTTAAAGAAATTATGACGTTTTTGAGCAAAATCGTCATATTTCACTAAGGCTTTGGCCCTCCGAAGCAGCTTGAGACCATGCGGTGTGGAATCTTCAAAAATCTAAGACGATTTTGTAGATGGTCACTACCAAAACGTCATAATTTGACACATTTCTTGTAGTGTCACCCTATGACCTAAACAAACACAAAACAAGAGAGAGCTACGCCGGGCTACCCCTGTCAGAGGAACGTCTAGGGGGGTAGACGATCCGAGTGTGCACAGAGATCAGGGTTTCGCCGGAGGAAGACCACGAGAACATCGGAATGAGATGAAAACTTGCATGTGCCCCTAGCATATGTGTGTGCGTGGGTGTGGTTAGAGGTTGGTATATATAGGTGCTTGCATGTGTCCCCCCTCGCATGCATGCGCTCTAACCTAGAGGCGAAGGTTCCGAGCCCGTATAAGGGTGGAATCTCCCCGTCGAGGTGAAACCGGGTAGGATAGTGCCCCAACTTGTGAGCCAACATGGTTTGACATCACCCTATTACCTAAACAAACACAAAACAAGAGAGAGCTACAGGGCTACCCCTCGGAGGGACGTCTAGGGGTAGACGATCCGAGTGTGCAGAGATCGTGGTTTCACGAGGAAGACCACGAGAACATCGGAATGAGATGAAAACTTGCATGTGCCCCTAGCATATGTGTGTGTGGGTGTGGTTAGAGGTTGGTATATATAGGTGCTTGCATGTGTCCCCCCTCGCATGCATGCGCTCTAACCTAGAGGCGAAGGTTCGGGACCAGATGAGGGTGGAATCTCCCGTCGAGGTGAAACCGGGTAGGATAGTGCCCCAACTTGTGAGCCAACATGGTTTGACATCACCCTATGACCTAAACAAACACAAAACAAGAGAGAGCTACTGGCTACCCTCGGGAGGAACGTCTAGGGGTGACGATCCGAGTGTGCAGAGATCGTGGTTTCACGGGAGGAAGACCACGAGAACATCGGAATGAGATGAAAACTTGCATGTGCCCCTAGCATATGTGTGTGTGGGTGTGGTTAGAGGTTGGTATATATAGGTGCTTGCATGTGTCCCCTCGCATGCATGCGCTCTAACCTAGAGGCGAAGGTTCGGACCGTATGAGGTGGAATCTCCCGTCGAGGTGAAACCGGGTAGGATAGTGCCCCAACTTGTGAGCCAACATGGTTTGACATCACCCTATGACCTAAACAAACACAAAACAAGAGAGAGCTACGGGCTACCCCTGTCGAGGAACGCGTTTAGGGGGGTGACGATCCGAGTGCATAGAGATCGTGGTTACGGAGGAAGACCACGAGAACATCGGAATGAGATGAAAACTTGCATGTGCCCCTAGAATATATGTGTGTGTGGGTGTGGTTAGAGGTTGGTATATATAGGTGCTTGCATGTGTCCCCTCGCATGCATGCGCTCTAACCTAGAGGAAGGTTAGGGCCCGTATGAGGTGGAATCTCCCGTCGAGGTGAAACGGTAGGATAGTGCCCCAACTTGTGAGCCGACATGGTTTGACATCACCCTATGACCTAAACAAACACAAAAAAGAGAGCTACTGGCTACCCGTCGGAGGAACGTCTAGGGGGTAGACGATCCGTGTGCACAGAGATCGTGGTTTCACGAGGAAGACCACGAGAACATCGGAATGAGATGAAAACTTGCATGTGCCCCTAGCATATGTGTGTGTGGGTGTGGTTAGAGGTTGGTATATATAGGTGCTTGCATGTGTCCCCTCGCATGCATGCGCTCTAACCTAGAGGCGAAGGTTAGGGCCGTATGAGGGTGGAATCTCCCGTCGAGGTGAAACCGGTAGGATAGTGCCCCAACTTGTGAGCCAACATGGTTTGACATCACCCTATGTCCTAAACAAACACAAAACAAGAGAGAGCTACGCGGGCTACCCTGTCGGAGGAACGCGTCTAGGGGGTAGACGATCCGAGTGCATGAGAGATCGTGGTTTCGGGAGGAAGACCACGAGAACATCGGAATGAGATGAAAACTTGCATGTGCCCCTAGCATATGTGTGTGTGGGTGTGGTTAGAGGTTGGTATATATAGGTGCTTGCATGTGTCCCCCCTCGCATGCATGCACTCTAACCTAGAGGCGAAGGTTCCGGGCCCGTATAAGGGTGGAATCTCCCCGTCGAGGTGAAACCGGGTAGGATAGTGCCCCAACTTGTGAGCCAACATGGTTTGACATCACCCTATGACCTAAACAAACACAAAACAAGAGAGAGCTACGCTGGGCTACCCTGTCGGAGGAACGTCTAGGGGGTAGACGATCCGAGTGCACAGAGATCGTGGTTTCACGGGAGGAAGACCACGAGAACATCGGAATGAGATGTAAACTTGCATGTGCCCCTAGCATATGTGTGTGTGTGGGTGTGGTTAGAGGTTGGTATATATAGGTGCTTGCATGTGTCCCCTCGCATGCATGCGCTCTAACCTAGAGGCGAAGGTTAGACCCGTATGAGGTGGAATCTCCCGTCGAGGTGAAACCGGGTAGGATAGTGCCCCAACTTGTGAGCCAACATGGTTTGACATCACCCTATGACCTAAACAAACACAAAACAAGAGAGAGCTACGCGGGCTACCCCTGTCGAGGAACGTCTAGGGGGTGACGATCCGAGTGTGCACAGAGATCGTGGTTTCACGAGGAAGACCACGAGAACATCGAATGAGATGAAAACTTGCATGTGCCCCTAGCATATGTGTGTGTGGGTGTGGTTAGAGGTTGGTATATATAGGTGCTTGCATGTGTCCCCTCGCATGCATGCGCTCTAACCTAGAGGCGAAGGTTCCACCAGGTATGAGGTGGAATCTCCCCGTCGAGGTGAAACCGGGTAGGATAGTGACCCAACTTGTGAGCCAACATGGTTTGACATCACCCTATGACCTAAACAAACACAAAACAAGAGAGAGCTACGCCGGGCTACCCCTGTCAGAGGAACGTCTAGGGGGGTAGACGATCCGAGTGTGCACGGAGATCAGGGTTCCGCCGGAGGAAGACCACGAGAACATCGGAATGAGATGAAAACTTGCATGTGCCTATAGCATATGTGTGTGTGGGTGTGGTTAGAGGTTGGTATATATAGGTGCTTTCATGTGTCCCCCCTCGCATGCATGCGCTCTAACCTAGAGGCGAAGGTTCCGGGCCCGTATGAGGGTGGAATCTCCCCGTCGAGGTGAAACCGGGTAGGATAGTGCCCCAACTTGTGAGCCAACATGGTTTGACATCACCCTATGACCTAAACAAACACAAAACAAGAGAGAGCTACGCCGGGCTACCCCTGTCAGAGGAACGTCTAGGGGGGTAGATGATCCGAGTGTGCACAGAGATCGTGGTTTCACGAGGAGGAAGACCACGAGAACATCGGAATGAGATGAAAACTTGCATGTGCCCCTAGCATATATGTGTGTGTGGGTGTGGTTAGAGGTTGGTATATATAGGTGCTTGCATGTGTCCCCCCTCGCATGCATGAGCTCTAACCTAGAGGCGATGGTTCCGGGCCCGTATGAGGGTGGAATCTCCCCGTCGAGGTGAAACCGGTTAGGATAGTGCCCCAACTTGTGAGCCAACATGGTTTGACATCACCCTATGACCTAAACAAACACAAAACAAGAGAGAGCTACGCCGGGCTACCCCTGTCAGAGGAACGTCTAGGGGGGTAGACGATCCGAGTGTGCACAGAGATCAGGGTTTCGCCGGACCCGTATAAGGGGGGAATCTCCCCGTTTAGGTGAATCGGAATCAGATGAAAACTTGCATGTTTCTTCTATAATAATAGACATCAAATAATATATTTTCATTTGTTATATCAGTAGACACCAAATAATTTTTTTTATTTATAACTAAAAAAAACCTTGCTACGCCGACGGCTGCCCTCGGCGTCACAGCCGTCGGTAGCGTTATCCCTTCCCTACCCCTGCCCACCCTGGCCACCCACTCACTCACACACCCTCTTCCCTACCCCTTTGACCCCGACCCGACCTGCCACGCCGCCCGCCGCCACCACCGCCGCCAACCGCGCCTCCTCCCCGACCCTCCTCCTCCTCCCTCCTCCTCCGCCAACCGCCTCCTCCCTCCCTCCCTCCTCCCTCCCCGAGCCTCCCCTCCTCCTCCTCCTCCTCCCCTCCTCCCTCCTCCTCCCTCCTCCTCCCTCCTCCTCCCGCCAACCGCCTCCCTCCTCCTCCTCCCCGAGCCTCCCGCCTCCTCCCTCCCTCCTCCTCCCTTCCTCCTCCCGACCTCCCTCCCTCCTCCTCCCTCCTCCTGCCTCCATCCCTCCTCCTTCCTCCTCCCGAGCCTCCTGCCTCCTCCCTCCTCCCCGAGCTCGGCCCCCTCCTTCCCGAGCTCGGCCCCCTCCTCCCCGAGCTCGACCCCCTCCTCCCCAAGCTCGGCCCCCTCTGCAGGTACCTCCTCCACTCCCCTATAGAAGCAAATATTGTTGTTAGAGTTAATTTTGTTAGATTAAATCTTGTTGTTAATCTTGTTAGAATTTATTAGTTGCATCTATTAGTAGTTTATATCATTTGTTAAGTGATATGCATGCACAAGTTGCTAGGATTAGGCCGTTGGTTAGTGGCAAGCTAGCTTGGTCATATGGCCGTTGAAGAGAGAAGCCACACTAGGGTCGTGAGTGCGTTGCATGCTTACAAAAGTGTTCTTTTTATGTCAATGTACAGACTTTGTAGTGTTTGGAGTGACCATCCTTGGCGGGTATCGTTGCTAGGGAGATGGTGTAGGTGACACCTCGATCCAGTCTCCGAGTTCCGTCACCGACCTCGACACTCGGTTGATCGACTACTTCCTCTACCGCCGAGGGTGAGAATACGTTCGCTTCTCTTGTACCTAGGTTTTATTTTGTGTCTAGATCACCAAGTCTGCGTCACCTAGGCGTCATCCCGACCGTAAGCGTTACGCGACTTAATATGCATTAGTGGTCTCGCATATTTTGGACCGTAACGCTTATGGCTTTTATCGGGCAGTCAGCGGATTCGTAGTTGGGCTTGGTTCTCCCTGGCTCTACCTCGATTCGAGACAGGATTTCGGTGGCGCCTCCTCGTTGTTCTCTAGATGCACATCCTCTTGGCTTTTTGTCTAGACTTGTATCGGGAGAGCGGGAGGATCTTCAAATCTGCTGGATCGGGTAGAACCAGGAGAACTTACCCAATCTCTACGGATCCGGCTGGTAGGACCTCTTTTCCTATTGGACATGTAGGTTGATGAATGCGTAAAATATGAAGCATTTAATCTCTGTTTGATATAAAATGTTATATTTGTTGTTTGTCTCCCAACAAAGCGTAAGAGGATGGTGATAATGGGTGGATGTACGTGGCTGTATTAGTGCGACTAATAAAGCAGACGATTAGTGCGGAACACTCATTTGTTAGTGAATGAGTTAGCGTGGTTCAAGGCAATTATTCGGGCACTTTGTCCCTGCGCTCATTGCACTAAGCGTCATCGTCGGGAAAGGATGACATGTACAAACATCTTACGCAATATGGGTACATGTCTAACTATGTCACGCAAGTCGACTTTGCTCGCACGTAACGTGGCGAGAGGTGAGGTGATGCGTCGGTGGCTCAATGGCAATGAGCACGATGGGATTAGAAACATGCTAGATGATCTTATCGATGTCGACCAGCCGATTCGCCACCTCCACGGGAGGAATCACGAAATCGGAACCGCTAGAACCGGAGGAACCGGAGCCAACCATGAAGGCCTTCCTTGATATGATGGACGGCTAAGAGGACTCTGCACGAGGGTGCAAAGATTTCTCAGCTCGATGCCATCTCTCGGTGTCTAGCCGACAAGTGCGAGACTCGCCACCCGTTCTCACTTTGAAGCTAATCGAGAACATGTGGTAACATGTTGCCCGAAGGGCATTGTACCCCAAAACCTTTCACGAACGAAGAAACTCATGAAGGAGCTCAACATGGATTATGAAAAGATAGATTGTTGTCCAAAAGGCTGCCTTTTGTTTTGGAAACAGTTTGAGGGTGACAAATCTTGCTCCATTTGTAAGGCCTCTAGATATGAAGAGATAAAGGGAAGGATGGTCAGTGAGGCGTCGAAGGTCGCTAAGAAGATACTTGGTATCTCCCATTCATAAAAAGAATCCAGGGCTTTACTTGAGCGAGGAGACGCCAAGCAGATGACGTGGCACAAGAAGGGAAAAGATACGAGGGGCAGACGCAGACGGAAGAAGATGGGACATCCATCTGATGGTAAGGCATGGAAGAACTTCGATGACAAATACCCCCGGTGGGCAGAAGAGGCTCGGAATGTTAGAATTGCGATAGCAACAGATGGCTTCAACCCATATGGTATGTCGACGGCCTCGTACAGCTGCTGGCCGGTGTATGTTATTCCGCTCAATCTCCCTCCCGGAGTATTAATGCAACGGAAGACCATGTTTTTGTCGCTGATAATTCCAGGACCTGAGTATCCGGGGAAGAACTTGAGTGTCTACATGCAGCCGATTGTGGATGATTTGAACCACTCTTGGATACACGGACTTTGACATACTGTTGAGCATCAAAGAGAAACTTTTTGATGAAAGTTTGGTTACAATATACTATGCATGACATGCCCGGGTACGCCCTAACGTGCGGATGGTGTACAGCTGGTAAGTGGCCATGCCCAGTGTGTAGGCACCGACTTGAGTTCCTTTGGCTAAAGTCGGGTCGCAAATATGTTGCGTTTGACACGAATCGACAGTACCTCAAAAGAAATCATTCGTTCAGAGAAGATAGAAAGAACTTCAAGAAGGGCAAAGTTGTGCATGAAGTAAAAGAGGTACCAAAGTTCGAGGGTGCAGTTGTTGATGCCGAGATACGTGCTCTCGTGCCCGCGGCGCCGGGAACTGGCCATCAATTTGCGGGATATGGTGTAACGCATAATTGGACTCACGTGGCAGCCTTAACGAATCTCGTGTATTACAAGGACCTCGAACTTCCCCATAACATCGATGTGATGCACAAGAAAAGAATGTCGGGAGTCCTTTTTCACCAGTCCTAAACATTCACAGGAAGTCAAAGGATAATGTCAAGGCTAGAGTTGATGTTGAGAAGCTTTGTGATAGGAAGAGATTACACATGCAGCCTCCTCTTGTCCGTCGAAGAATTGGTTCAAGCCGCATGCCTACTCGCCTTGATAATGTCCAAAAGAAGGAGTCATTTAGGTGGCTCAAATCGTCGTGATGTTCACGGCGGTTATTGTTCGAATATAAGTAAGGAGTCAATCTTTGACGGACAAGTCAGGGCTCAAGAGTCACGACTATCATATATGGATTGAGCGGTGATGCGGTGATGGTTCGGTATCTCCCGAAAAAGTATGGCGAGTGCTTGGAGTTGAGCCATTTCTTCCGCACCCTGTGCTAGCGGATATGTCCTCTGGTGATTGAGAAGCTGCAAGTTCAGTGCCGGAGTTGCTATGCAATTTGGAGATGATCTTTCCGCCAAGCTTCTTTACTCGATGGCACATATCATTGTGCACCTCATGAACGAGGCACTATTGGGGGGGTGCAATTTCGTTGGCAATTTTGTATTGAGAGAGAGTTTAAGTATATTCGAAAGATAATCGGAAACAAAGCCAAGATTGAAGCATGCATAGCTGAAGCAACATGCCTTCGGAGATGGCGAGCCGCGACAACCCATCGCCCGATGATGTTCCCACTATGCATAACCGGTCTCTCGTTACAATGTCGACCTGCCCAAGAATGACCCCAATCTCGAACTATTCCAATTTCCGGTGGCAAGGCCGGTAAAGGACTAAAATATAGGTTGTCAAGGAAGAGAAGGATTGCATAATGCTCTATGTGCTTATGAACATGAAGGAAGTGGTCGATTTCATTAGGTAAAATGGTGAACACCCTATTTCTCTATGCAGCTAGTAACTCGGTCTCCGTCTAATGCTTATTTTCTCCTTCTTAGCGATTTCACGGATGAACAAAGGGTCGATCGACTGATCCCTCTCCCATGGAGTTGGAAACTCTACTGAAAGAGGGTGCTCCCGGAAATAATAAAAACTTTGTGTCCTGGTTTATGGAAAAAGTAATTTCTAACCTGTCCCTCTTACCTTGCAATACGTGACTTGTCGCTCTTATTCCACGTAACTAATGAACGCAACAAATTCCTCTTGTACCTGTAGGGAGCTGATCCCAACGTTGAGATGTCAGATGAGCTAAAATGTGTTTCCCAAGGTTGTATGGTGTCGTCATGAAGTATGAGAAGTAGGATGTGAATGGGTTTCGCTTCCATCTGAGACGCACGTAAAGGGCGACAATGCAAAACGGTAAATCTTGGGGTGTTCACCAAAGGATCCGATTCCCTTGATTACTACGGAAGGTTAGAGAATGTATACGGTGACCTTCAATCGCATTTAATGTCGAACTCAATCTTGTTGTGTTCAAGTGCCACCGGTTTGACCCAAGGGGTGGACGAGAAGTACCCTTCCATTGGGTTAGTTGAAGTTAGGCCTTCAACTACCTATAAGCGAGCCGACGTCTTTGTTGTTGCTCACCAAGCCAACCAAGTTTATTATTTGCCCTACCCATGCAAGAAAGCGGAAATACAGGGTTGGGAAGTCGTGTTCCAGGTATCGCCACATGGTAACCTACCGATTCCCTCCGAGGACGATTACAACAACATTAACCCTTTAACGTACGAGGGAATTTTCTATCAAGAGCAAGAGGACTTGACACTTTGATTTAGAACCGTTGATCTTGAGGATCTTGGGAATGATGTAGAAACTTCGGGGTGAGTCGGTGGTGAATCTACATGACATAAGTATGCTCGAGAAGCTCCATACCGAGAATGACAACGATGATGAGCCTACACCCTTCGATGAGAATCCCGATTTCTACTCAAAAGATAGTGATAGTGAGAATGAGAATGTGAATGAGAATGAGAATGAAAATGATAGTGAGTATTTATTTTTTAATGCATTTTATTTTGTCTTTGTGCTTAACTGTTTTCTTAATTGCATTATGCCTTTATTCTTTGTGTATACATTTTATTATGTCTTTGTGCTTAACTGTTTTCTCTTACTTAATGCAGGTGATTGAACAATATGAGCAGCGGCAAGGCAACCAGTTCGTCCTTGCTTAATGCGCTGAAGCAGCGCAAGAAAAGTGCTATACGGAGTGGGAGACAGCCAAATCCCAATCCGCGTTACCCCGATCTTGCTCCTGCTGGCGGAGGACGGGGTCGAGGCCGAGGTCGAGGAGGACGAGGACGAGGTGCCACGGGAGGAGGCGTGGACTTTGCCCCACCACCCTCTGCTTCTGGCGACGTGGCTCCTGAGTTGTTCCTGACAGAGCAGCCTTTCATGGCCGAGAGGGAGGCAGAGTCCGAGAGGGAGGCAGAGTCTGAGGCGAGGACCGAGAGGGAGTCGGGGACCGATACGGAGGCGGACACTAGCCGCGAGTTGGTGGGGCCGAAGAAATTATGAATCGGGGAATCGGAGTCCTCGACGAGAAGTTTGAGCCTAGGACTCAGGAGGCGAAATCCCTTATTATTCCAGATGGCCTTGAGTAAGTGTACTAATTTGGCAATTTAAAATATTTTATTTCATGTTGGTCATAAATAATTATTGTGTACTAACGTTTATTATTGTGCAGCAATTGGACATTTCCTCGGGGAATAGCCTCGCCTTCCTAACAGCCTTGTTGGAGCTACGATTAGGAAGTTACGGCTATCACATTACCCACGAGGGTGACAGAAGCTAGCTACCACTTGGGCGACTACGGACTACCCGTGTCCCGGGCTTTTCGACAGCTGCTGATGCTGTCATCACCAAGTTTTGGGTAAGGCATATTTCTCAAGTTATGTTCATACTTGATGACCTCACCGTGCTAACTCATGACTCTTATGCATGATTGAAGTGCTTTTACCGTGTGGCCGAGGAGGACCAGGAGAAGGCGCAGAGGACTTTGCTTGGGGCTTGTGTGAAGTTGACCCCTGTGTGGTACAACCGAAGGTCACGGCCGCTAGCCACTACGGGCTGACAGGCGTGAGGGTCGGGAAGGAAGACATTGTCGGTAGGAACCCTAATCTGAGTACTCGATGGCCTTGAGAAGAGTACATGTCGGTGAGTAAAATGTCAATGAGATTCTACATTGCTTCTAAGTTGCCATTGCATTTTCCGGAGTTGAGTATTGCATTTTCAGGTTATCCCGATTGAGCCGCATCGACTCGCATGGGAGGAGCTGGTTAGGACGAGGTGGCTCGGAGAAGACGAGAGTTTGCAGCCTTGTCGAGGCGAACGCGGATAACCGAGGCGATGGTGGAACGACCGCTGGAAACCGCAACTTTGACCGCTTCAAGGGAAGGTGGTACGATATACATGGAGCGACCTGCGTGCATTTCTGCTTATGTTTGTACTTCATATGCATAATATTTTCTTTTCGCGATACAGGTGGCCGAGGCACAACCCGGGGAGGTGATTCATGACGTCGCCGTCTATGAGATGATGCGGCGAAAGAAGCCCAATTAATCGGAGCCTCAACCCTCGTTGCCCGTGTACTTCGCACCGTAACGACTTGGGGAACTACAAAGACGATGGTGAAGGCTCGTCACCCCATGTGGATGACCCCATTCACGCGGAGATCGACGAGTCGTTGGTCTGTCGGGCACGGATTGCAGCATGGACGCCTCAAGATTCTGAATAAGAAGGTCAAGCCTACCCTCAAAGACGAGCTTCACCGTCTCAAGGCTACCTACCCTTGACGGCCCCTATCCCGCCTCGTGGCCAGCCTCGTCGCCGAGGATGTAAGTTTTTCGTTTTCATCATCTTTATGACTTTTGTTCTGCATGGCTAACTGACGAGATTCCTTGTATTTGAAATTGTAGCCTGAGTTAGACGCGGCCTCTGAAGCCGCTTATGAGGAATATCGTGGCCTTTCTAAGCATCGAGGCGAATGCGATCTACATGCAATACGTAAATGTAAGTCCGAACCTTTATTTTTTGCAAAAGATACAAGTCCCACTTCCCCGTTTGTTGTACTACGGCGACTTCTAAACTATCTTGCGGCCATGATGGTGAATATTCAAACTGGCGAATAGAGATTTAGGGCCCGTGCCTCCCATGCCAGGTCCGATGCCATTTTGGCAATCGAAGGAAAGCTAGGACCTACTACGCATCGACACCGGTAAGTTCTTTGCGAACCCACGGTTATCGCTTTACTTTGCCTCGCAAGTTGCTAACATGTAGGCAACATGTAGGAACGGAGCTTCTAGGAACCGCACTTTGGCCACGCCGCCGGATGGGCGTGATCACACCGCTTCATGACGATGTTCCATCTCCGCCATTCTGCAGTGGTTCTCCCGAGCTTCACACTTCTCCTACTCCTCGCCAGGTGGCTCTTCTGCTGCTTCTCGGACGCAACCCTCGAGAGGTCGCCACTTTTCACCGAGGCGATCTCGGTACACCCGTCTCCTCGAGTTGTAGGGATGTGTGATGATGTCGATGATCTTGTATGACTAATGTATGGATGATATTGTATGACTGATGTTGATACATGTGTGGCTGTATGGATGATGTATGACTAATGTGGAATATATATTGCATGGATGTATGGATGATGTATGGCTGTATGGATGTATGCATGGATGATGTATGGATGTATGCATGGATGATGTATGGGTCTTGTGAGTGCTGCTGAGAAATATTCAAAAAAAGCGTATGTGATACGCCGGCAATGCCCTCGGCGTAGCCCTCGCCATGTGTCATATGGTGGGGCTACGCCGAGGGCACCGCCGCGTAGCACCCGCCCACGCCGAGGGCGGGCCGTCGGCCTAGCGCCAGCCTGGAAGGCTCAGGCGGTGGACACGCGTCCACATACGCCGAGGGCGAGGCCGTCGGCGTAGCCCCCTCCTGGGGAGGCCCAGCGCGTGCCACGTGGCCACCATACGCCGAGGGTATGGCCGTCGGCGTATATGGTGCGCCGTTAGGGGCCGTCTAACGGCAGCGCCGCCGTTCGCCGACGGCCGTTACGCCGACGGGCCCGCCTCGGCCGTCGGCGTAGAGCTACGCCGACGGTTTTCTGCTACGCCGACGGCCGTTTTTGCTCCGCCGAGGGAGACCTTCGCCGAGGGGGCTACGCCGACGGCCGTTTTTGCTCCGCCGAGGGAGACCTTCGCCGAGGGGGCTACGCCGACGGCAGCCCTCGGCGTAGCGTGTGTCGACGGCAATGCTGGCTACGCCGAGAGCATTTAGCCGTCGGCGTAGCCGTCGCGTGCTGTAGTGAGCAGATAAATTCTCCCATGTTCCTTGAATGCTATTCATACTTTTTTCCATCGATAATGTCAAGAGGTATGATTTTTGTTCGATTGCACAGCCAGTCTTCTGGGTAATCCCAATTATTGAATATAAACACATAACTAAGCATGATATTCTTGGTATCGAGCACCTCAACGCAATCCCACATATTTTGCACCTCCTACCTCTATGCAGGTGTGAGGGATCCGCCCTCCCGTACGGGCCCGACGATGGATAGGGATTCACTACGGGACACGCACGCTACGCCGAGGGCAAAAGGCCGTCGGCGTAGGCCAAAATGCCCTCGGCGTATGGTACGCCGAGGGCAGCCCTCGGCGTAGCCTCCTCGGCAAAGATCTCCCTCGGCGGAGCACACTCAAGCCGTCGGCGTATCAAAATGCCGTCGGTATACGCCTGAGGGCTTTGCCGTCGGCGTGAGCGTCGGCGAGCCTGTCGATTGGTTGCAAAAATATTTTTTTTATTTTTTTTGAAAATAATATTTTTTATTTTTTCTCAATTTTTTATTCTTTGAATTGTTTCACTTATTAATCTCCTACTTTGAACATTTTTAACACTAATTATACTTACTATTTGATTAAATTCTAGTCTTAGTTAAACTTTCCAGCAGTCACCCATCCTAATACTACTCCGGCAAAGACGCTTAACATCCTCGTTCTTCGTAATCCGTTTCATAAAGTAATTCATACATTGGTGTCAATACTATGATATCAATCCTATTAACTCTTATATCATCATGTCACATGTTTGTAATTTTTGAAATTACAAACAATTATTTAAGTAAATATTAATGAATAAGTAAAAATATTATTGAATTCAAAAAAAAAATATAATAATTTTATTTTTTTTGTATTTTTCTATTTAATATAGAATAATTAATATCTTTAAATCTGTAAATCGAAATTCAACAAATAATATGTTTAAATTGATCAGAAAAATGAGAGGAATCCAAATATGATATCCATATCAACTAATCATAAAACCCTCCGTTTTTGAATTAGCTATTTGGTGGTTGCTTTAGAAAATTCCCTTTTTGCGCTCGGATAATGAAAAATGCCTTTTTGGTGCGATGAAAAGGAAAACTTGCATTGGATCTTTGATAAAATAGCATATTGTGAACCTAAAATGATTTTTGTAAAAAACATGAGCATCGGATCATGTACGTAGTTCATATTCGACCCACTTCTGCCGATTCGGCAGGAATTTGTCTTTTTCACCGAAGGTGGACGGAAAGGTTTCGGATCCCCCTGTTGGGACATTGTCCATATAAGTTGGTATAGTATTTTTGTAAAATGTGGTGGTAGTATTTTGAATTAGCCATTTGGTGGTTGCTTCACAAAACCGTCCGTTTTTTATGCTCGGAAAATAGAAAATGGCCTTTTGGTGCGATTTAAAAGGAAAACTTCCTCCTGCAACACTGTTCGCCATCCCATGATGCATGTGTATGCATAATATGAGCACATTATCACAAACTATACCTTGATTCTAGCCATAACATTGGTCATTTGACCCGAAAGCCAAGAAACCTCGAATGAGATAGGTCATTTTGTGAAGGGTTTTTTGAGACATAATTAATATATCAAGTTTGCTATTTTTCCTTATAAATATGTCACATAACATGACACCACGCGAAGGTTTCGCATTGTTTTGATCATTTTTCAATTTTTTATGCCCGTTTTAAACTATCGTTAAACTTTGTCAAACGGCGGACATAAAGATTCTTAGCTCGGGGCCGAGCCTCGCTAAACTTTCATTAGATCTTTGATAAAATGGCATATTGTGAACCTAAAAATGATTTTTGTAAAAAAACATGAGCATTGGATCATGTACCTGTAGTTCATATCTGACCCACTTCCTGGCAGAATTTGTCTTTTCACCAAGGTGGACGGAAAGGTTTCGGATCCCCCTGTTGGGACATTGTCCATATAAGTTGGTATAGTATTTTTGTAAAATATGGTGGTAGTAGTTTGAATTATACATTTGGTGGTTGCTTCACAAAACCGTCCGTTTTTTATGCTCGGAAACTGGGAAATGGCTTTTTGGTGCGATTTAAAAGGAAAACTTCCTCCTGCAACATTGTTCGCCATCCCATGATGCATGTGTATGCACAATATGGGCACATTATCACAAACTATGTCTTGATTCTAGCCATAACATTGGTCATTTGACCCGAAAGCCAAGAAACCTCGAATGAGATAGGTCATTTTGTGAAGGTTTTTTTGAGACATAATTAATATATCAAGTTTGCTATTTTTCCTTATAAATATGTCACATAACATGACACCACGCGAAGGTTTCGCATTGTTTCGATCATTTTTCAATTTTTTATGCCCGTTTTAAACTATCGTTAAACTTTGTCAAACGGCGGACATAAAGATTCTTAGCTCGGGGCCGAGCCTCGCTAAACTTTCATTAGATCTTTGATAAAATAGCATATTGTGAACCTAAAAATGATTTTTGTAAAAAAACATGAGCATCGGATCATGTACCTGTAGTTCATATCTGACCCACTTCACCGATTCAAGAGAATTTGTCTTTTCACCAAAGGTGGACGGAAAGGTTTCGGATCCCCTGTTGGGACATTGTCCATATAATGTGGTATAGTATTTTTGTAAAATGTGGTGGTAGTATTTTGAATTAGCCATTTGGTGGTTGCTTCACAAAACCGTCTGCTTTTTATGCTCGAAAATGGGAAATGGCTTTTGGTGCGACGAAAAGGAAAACTTCCTCCTGCAACATTGTTCGCCATCCCATGATGCATGTGTATGCACAATATGGGCACATTATCACAAACTATGCCTTGATTCTAGCCATAACATTGGTCATTTGACCAAAAGCCAAGAAACCTCGAATGAGATAGGTCATTTTGTGAAGGTTTTTTTGAGACATAATCAATATATTAAGTTTGCTATTTTTCCTTATAAATATGTCACATAATATGACACCACTCGAAGGTTTCGCATTGTTTCGATCATTTTTCAATTTTTTATGCCCGTTTTAAACTATCGTTAAACTTTGTCGAACGGCGGACATAAAGATTCTTAGCTCGGGGCCGAGCCTCGCTAAACTTTCATTAGATCTTTGATAAAATAGCATATTGTGAACCTAAAAATGATTTTTGTAAAAAAACATGAGCATCGGATCATGTACCTGTAGTTCATATCTGACCCACTTCCTGCCGATTCGGCAGGAATTTGTCTTTTTCACCGAAGGTGGACGGAAAGGTTTCGGATCCCCCTGTTGGGACATTGTCCATATAATGTGGTATAGTATTTTTGTAAAATGTGGTGGTAGTATTTTGAATTAGCCATTTGGTGGTTGCTTCACAAAACCGTCCGTTTTTTATGCTCGGAAAATGGGAAATGGCTTTTGGTATTTAAAAGGAAAACTTCCTCCTGCAACATTGTTCGCCATCCCATGATGCATGTGTATGCACAATATGGGCACATTATCACAAACTATGCCTTGATTCTAGCCATAACATCGGTCATTTGGACCGAAAGCCAAGAAACCACGAATGAGATAGTTCATTTTGTGAAGGTTTCTTTGAGACATAATTAATATACCAAGTTTAATATTTTTCCTTCTAACTATGTCACATAATATTACACCACGAAGGTTTCGCATTGTTTCGATCGCTTTTGAATTTTTTATGCCCGCTTTTAAACTATATATAATGTTTTATATTTTACTTAATTTTATTTATAAATGTGTAATATTTAAGTGTAGATAGATAGGTCTTATTTTTCTGCAAATTTTGATATATTATTTGTATTTTTCCGAATTAGAATGATTTAGTTATGATTTTTCAAAGTTTAATGAGATAAAATAAAAAATAGCTACGCCGAGGGCAGCCGTCGGCGTATGCTACGCCGAGGGCAGCCGTCGGCGTAGCATAGAATATGCCGAGGGCAATTTTACGCCGACGGCTGCTTGGCGGGGCTGGCCTGAACGATGGCTACGCCGACGGCCCCGACGTTTGGCCGTCGGCGTAGCGACCGGCCGTCGGCGTAGCTTCCCAGTCCTGTAGTGATTTAGAAGTCATAGTAGACGTGCCACACGGTTGTGTGGTTCGTGGTGGTGGACCTGGATACTGGCGAAGCAAAGTTTCATTGTTTTACAATTTAGAAGTCGCTCTAATAATTCACGTGAACTTCAAATACAACAACAAAACATCTCAAGCCCAACACGCGCAATAGTAGAATAACATATAGTACATGGTCTCTAGCTGTATGGCATTTTGAACGGTCTATATTTATGATGAACTTCAATGTTTATATTGTCATGAAATCAGTATGTAGCGACCACAAGATACTACTATTTGATTGAGCCTGCTTCATTTATATATACACAATCTTTGGAGGAATGGATTGCATGCTCCATAGTTGAGAAGGTTCGCCGGCTTTATGTCCACTTAGCGTTAGCATAATTAGGGAAAATACAGAGCACCCGATTCAATATCATGTTCTACCACGCGATGTCCGACTATATCGTCCAGTCGTCTCGTGAGGCCACCGCATGCTTGTTCTCTTGATCACGCTAGAGATGACATGCGATGAGCATAGAAGAGGCTGCGGGTTAATGAGTTATAGTCCAGCCCGTAATGCACGAAGTGGTCGCGTGCTAGCTTAACACTAACAATACGAGTAGGAGACATCTGGGAAGGAATGCTTAGAGGCAAGTGAATGCCAAGATAAGCCGTAGCAGGAGAATGGCTGTGGTGACTAATGGGACGACGATTGATGGGATCCCTTGTCGGAGTTGACAATGCCAGGCTCACCCATGGACCTGCCGCAAGGGTGTCGTGTGGTGCACATGTTCGCGCCAAGGCAGTCTTTCGTGATGCCGACCCGACAATCTGAGATTCCGGTGTCTGCTCGGGACCGCATAGTAGGAGTTCGGGTCTGACAAGATGGGCGGCTCGCTCACCATCCACTGCGACACGGAGGCGATAACTACAACCTCGTTGTCGACGACGGTAGTAGGCACTACGAGTAAACCCATGTTGCATCGCATTGCATAAACCCATGTGGGCCGGGAGGTTGTCTCCCCTTTGTACACACACAACCGACACACCCGGCAAACCTATTTTTATCCTAGAGACAGGCTAGTAAAATCGATTTCCTATAAAGATTTGCCCTGGATAAGCCACTGAGCTCGATTTCGTGTTAATTTTTGCAGACGGGGGAGCCCGTGTAATCATCCTGGAATGGAGCTCGGCTGAGTTCTGTTGGAACCGTGCAAGAATCATAGTACTTCCTCTGTTAAGAAATATAAAATATTTTAGTTTTGTGAAACAAATGCATTTAGATGTCTGTTAGTATATAATTTCACTCTAAATCTATATATAAAAGTTGTCTAGATATTTTTTTTAGAAAGCTAAAACGTCCTATATTTCTGGCCAGAGGGAGTCCATACAAGGAGCTCATCTTTGGGATGTAACTGTGCGAGTTAGTTAGATAGGACAGTGGAAACCGAAAACTGCTAGTGGCTCCCGAGCTCCAGTGAGCTCGTTTTTTGAAGAAAAAAAAAGTACTTTTAGAACTCCAAAAAATATGAATTTTTTTTTGAAACAGGGACAAAAGCTTTGCCCCAATCTATTAATTAAGAAGGAGTTTGACGAACAAAGCAAAGAAAAGAAAGGTGAATATTACAATAAACCTACTCTCCCGGCATTATTTCGCCCAAATGTTTGGCGCCCGCAATAACCCACAAGCGAACCTCATTCTTAATTCTATCTAACACAACAAAAGGCGGTCCGTGCTTGTTGCGGAAGACCCGTGCGTTCCTCTTGTTCCATAACTCCCACGTGATAAGTAAGGTTAGGGAAGCCAACGCTTTCCGGTTGGGGATTACTCCATCCGTTATCATGCTCCACCAAGTCTTGATTGAGAGGCCCGCACCTTGCCATTGTTGAGGTTCAATGTCATTTATACCTATCCAACTCTTCGTGAGGTTCCAAACCCGTATGGTATACCGACAAGATACAAAAAGATGATTAACCGTTTCGATGGTTTGCAGGCAAAGAGGGCACAAGCCACAATTTTGCCACCCCCTCTTCTCCAATCTATCCGCCGTCCAAATCCTATTTTGAGTTGCAAGCCATGCGAAGAACTTGACCTTGGGAGGGGCCCAAGCCTTCCAAACCGTCTTTTCCATGTTGGATAAGGTGGAGCCCAAAAATTGCACCACGTAAGCCGACTTTGCCGAGTACTCACCATCGTCCGTAAGCTTCCATAAGATGTCGTCTTCCACATTGTCATCAAGATGGACATGGTTGATTAGCATCCAAAGCTCCACAAATTGCTCCACAAGCACAAAGATTTATACATTCCGAAGGTGGCAAGAATAATACGTTTTATTTTTCGAGATACAAAAAAGACAAATATCTAACAGAAATATGTGCTTATTTATACTATATACAGCTGGAAATTTGTTTTTTTTCTATAGCCCAAAACAAAACAAGTTTTTTACCAAAACTTACCATGGTCATTCAGCACACAAATATGTATTCCCAAAATAAATTTTGAATTTTCTTGAAACAAAAAATACGAATTTCGATTTTTTTATATACCGAGCTCACTGGAGCTCGGGAGCCATAAATCCTCTCTTCGAAGCCGAAAACTGTGTTTTCTACTACTCGAAAATTGGAAACAGTGTTTTCTACTCATGGCATCTTGGCTGAGAGATGATTTCCCACACTCGCGTTGCCCCCCCCCCCCCCGGCACCATCATAGCTATTAATTTTTTCAAGATCCGTGCAAAAGTCCACTAGCCAATGGATCCAAAAAAAAATTGCATTTTAGCCCTTCTTATTTACGAAAATCAACCCCTCCTACCTAATCCTAACCTAGACACTCCATCCCAGGGACTCTCCTCCCAGCGCCACCTCCTCCGCCATGCGCCGCCTCCTTCCCGACCATCCCACCCCCCGTGCTCTCCCCCTCCCCCGTACTCCCCCTCCCCTGTGCTGCCCATCCTCCCTCGTGCTCCCCCTCCCCCGGATCTAGCTATGGAGAACCACGAAGCGCGACTGGCCACGGAGAACCGAGCGCGCCGGCGAGTCGACGACGACCACGCGCGGCTCCGGCCATCTAGACAACGACCACCCACCTCGTGCCCGATCAGGCCAGGAAGAGCTTGAATCCAAGGCTTCTTTTTCCTTTCTTTTTTATTCATGTTTGGATCTTGATTTGAGTTTCTTGTTTGGAGGAATCTTCGAAGAATCTTCAAAAAATTGATGTTGGAAACGTGTATGGAAAATACCCATATCTAGTTCATGCGATTTTGTTCTGAATTAGGAGTGATTCTCGTATGAATCTTTATTTATCTTCTATGATTTTTTGTTGAATCAAGAGAAGTTTGAGTGACGGATCTGAGTTCCTCTATTATTTTTTTGTTCTATGAAACATGCAATTTCCTCTTTCCATATTCTTGTCATGGATGAATCTGTGTGATTTTGTTCTAGTGATTTTTTACTTGTATGCTACAAAATCGGTCTTGATTGAGTTTGTGAAGCTAATGAACTGAAGCCCTATTTTCTTTTCCATTTTTTCTAGATTTTGTCTTTTCAAGGTCAGTTTACTTAGATTGATCTTTGTATGAAACGTCCTTCAATTTTTTTGTATGGATCATGGTATGAATATTCTATGGATCTATGTATGAAACATAAAAAGAGGGAAAACGAAAATGATTTGCGTAAAGAATCTAAGGGAAATGTTGTTTTCTATAAAAAACATGTATGAAAAAAATATATGAATCAGATTAGAAACTGCGAGTAATATCGTGAATCTTGTATGTATCGTGTATGAAACGTTCTTGGTATTAATCTTGCTTAATGTAGTTTATAGAATATCAATAAAACAAATATTGTTGAATATTTTATCCGAGTTGACAAATCAGGGATGATATATGTATAAAATCTAAAAACGCTAGGGGCTGAACAGCAAAACTACAATAGACAAAAACTGAGGTAAAATGGTTATTTTGTAAAACACTTAGCACGAATCTCTAATAAATGAAGGACAAAGATGATGTCCCTGTTGGAGATATGCCCTAGAGGCAATAATAAAAGTAGTTATTATTATATATTTGTGTTTATGATAAATGTTTACATTCCTGCTATAATAGTATTAACCAAAATCATTAATACTTGTGTGATTTGTAAACTAAATTAGAGTCCCTGGTAAAGCCTCTTTATAATACTAGCTTGTTGATTAATAGATGATCGTGGTTTCTTGATCATGAACATTGAGATATTATTAATAACAAGATCATATAATTAGGAGAATGGTATGATGGACATACTCTTATAGATAAGCGTAGCATAAAGATCAAGTCATTTTAATAGTTTGTTTGCTATAAGCTTTCTGATACATAGTAACCTAATTCCTTTGACCATGAGATCATGCTAATCACCATCACTGGAAGGATGCTTTGATGACATCAGACATCACACCATAACTAGGTGGCTATAAAGGTGGCATTGAGTGTTCGGAAAGTATGGGTTGAGGCACATGGATCAAGAGTGGGATTTGTCCATCCATATGACGGATAGATATACTCTGGGCCCTCTCGGTGGAATGTCATCCAATTAGCTTGCAAGCATGTGATTGGCTCACAAAGGATCACATATCACGGGAACGAGAAAAGAGTACTTATCGGTAATGAGGTTGAACTAGGTATGCAGAGATACCAACGATCAAAACCTCGGATAAGTAAACTATCGTGAGACAAAGGGAAATTGGTATCGTATGTAAGTGGTGAAGGGGTTCGCAGCATAGTAAATCAAAAATTTCTACGGATGCGAACGGGAAATCCAAGATCTAATCTAGGAGATGCAAACAACGAGGGGGGATAGATGAGATCTTCATACCCTTGAAGATTCACACAGCGGAACGTTCAACGGAACGTGGTTGATGTAGTCGTACTAGCTTCTCCTCCTCGCGATCCGATCCGATCCAACACCGCAAGTGGCGATGCATCTGAGAGATGCACACGTACGGCACCTCGACGTCTCCTCCTTCCTCGGTCCAGCAAGTGGGGTGGATAGATAGGTTGGATCTACAACACGACGGCGTGGTGCAAACGGTGGAGAGTTTCTGTGGCAGGGCTTCGCCTACGCGCAGTCGGGAGAGAGAGAGATCTGGATGGCAACAATATGGCGTCTAGGGTTGAAGGAGTGGGGGGAGGGTTGCGCCCCTGCACTCTATATATAGGGGGCTGGCCGGACCCCTTGGCCCCTTCTCCAAGCCCTAGGGTGGCGGCCCCAAGGGTTGGAGTGGGGGGCAAGTTTTCCCCCTCCTTCTAGAAGGTTTCCCTAGGGTTTCCCTAGGGTTTTGGCCGGCTGGGCCTATGGGGCCTTGTGACCCTGGCCTAATGCGGCCAGGGCACTCCCTCGTAGGCCCACGCCCCCTCACGACAAGTGGGTCCACATTGGTCCCACTTCAGAAGGTTCTAGAAGCTTCCGGTACAATACAGAACAATCCGAAACAATTCCGAAATCCAAAAACTGCTTTCCCTTATATGAATATTATTCTTCGGACCATTCTGGAACCTCTCGTGACGTCCTGGATCTCATCCGAGACTCCGAACAAAAACTCATAAACTAATTATCCATTCTATCCTAGCGTCGAGGCACGTTAAGTGTGTGACCCTACGGGTTCGAGAATATGCAGACATGATCTTCTATCAATAATCAACAGCGGGGTCTGGAAACCCATATTGACTCCCACATACTCATCGATGATCATATCGGATGAACCACGATGCAAGGATTCAATTAATCCCATATATATTCCCTTTGTCACGCGATATTTTACTTGCCCGAGATTCGATCGTTGGTATCGGCATACCTAGTTCAATCTCGTTCACAGCAAGTACTTTACTCGTTCCGTAATCCGATATCACATTGTGATTAACTCCTTAACCACGTTCTTGCAAGCGGTGTTGATATCGATTACCGAGTGGGCCCAAAGTATATCTCTCTGACTTGGGAGGGACAAATCCCATCTCGATACAAACAACCCAACAAGTACTTTCCGATCACCTGAGAGACACCTTTATGATCACCCTCTCATAGGATGATGTTTGATGACCTCAAAGCTTTCTTCCGATACCAGGGAGTTGCATTATCTCATGGTCTAAGGAATACAATATTTGACATAAGAAAAATCTTCGCAAAGATGAACACGATGACACGATCTAATTGCTCTGCTTGATTTGGGTATGTCCATCATATCATTCTCCCAATGATATGATATCATTATTAATCGACAACTCATGTCTATGGTTAGGAAACCTTAACCATCATTAATCAATGAGCTAGTCCATAGAGGCGTACTAGGGACACGGCGTTGTTCATAAACCACACAAGTATCAAAGTTTCCGCTTAATACAATTCTAGCATGGAATATAACTTTATCATGAACAAGAATTATAATAATAACATCTTTATTATTGCCTCTAGGGCATAATTCCAACAAGTGGTTCATTCGATCGCAAAGTAATCGTAGAAATATGTGGGAGCCATATGAATTTCCATATTCCTCTATTGGTTATTGATCGGAGAAGTGTCTCGGCCATGTCCGCATAATTACGAACCGTAGGGAGACACACTTAAGGATTCAATGTTGTTTAGTAGATATGGAATGTTAGTAGGGATACTGACGAGGTTTCGACTCGTCAATGCCCATTGTTATGGACTTGGGTTTTGGAGAAGATGGGGTTGCTGAAGATCGTGGAACGGTTAACAGACAAGCAACCAGGGGACACGAGATTTACCCAGGTGCAGGCCCTCGGAGGGAAAACCCTACTCCTGCTTGTCTGCTCTTGATTACGGCGGAACCGAAGGTTACAGAGTGCGCAGATTCGATCTGGCGTGAAGGTGCATGTGCGAAAGTATGAGTCGAGAGATCTAGGACGTGCCCTCCTGGCCTTTATATAGACTTAGGCAGGTCCCGGGCATAGTCCTAGTCGGTTATAAGTTCTAGGGTTTTACCCCTTTGAATTTCCTATCTACTCTAGTCTTGCTCTCCAAGGATCCGAAGACGTCATGGGCCTGGGCCACCCGAAAGTCTTCATGGGCCGGCGTACATCTGTCGTGGCCTTCCTTGGGCTGGACCAGGTATGCTGAGATCACGTACCCGAAGGGTATAACCATGTCAGTAGCCCCCGAGTGATCAGTCGAATCGCAGATTCGGCTGAGGACTCTTTAATCCTTCGGGTGCAACTATATATTAATAGTATATGTGTGTAGGGATTGTTGATGCGTGTGCCTGACTCACCCGACGGATCAGGGACAGTTAACTGTCTTAGGACGAAACAACACGATCTTCTTCAGGTTCGAGTCCCTCAACTCGGACCTGGAACATATGCGTAATTCACTCGACTGGGGACTTACAGGAGTGGAATTCCAGTGATTTTAATTGATGTAGCCAACGCGTCCGTCGGGATTTTTCATCACGCCTGTTGGCATGGATTTATACTAGCAGAGCGCAGTCATGTGCGTTGCCAGGCCATCAGATGATATCCGCAGGTCTTATCTTTGCGTCGCAGATGCAACATCCGAACATTTGTCACCACGGAGGTGCTTCGGGTGGCCAAGGAGATTGTCTCTCACTCAGCATTTTGTCGGGGCAGAGTTGCCAAAAAGTTTTTGCGTGCTGATCCAAAAGATCGCAGTCGAAGATTTCATAGGGTGCGCGACCAGCGCTCCCTATGGGAGTAGCCCCCGAGTGTCTGTTCGAGTCATAGACTCGAGCGGAGACTTTATTCAGGTGTTTTTTTTCAGTAGTAAGTCCGTAGGACACAAAAAATTTCGGATGCTTAAATCCGTCCTTCCTATGGGAGTAGCCCCCTAGTCCGTAGTGGAGTCGTAGACTCGACGTAGGACTCAATGAAATAATTTGTCTTTATTCGTCTTTCGGGTGCGCGGCCAGCGCTCCTGATAGGAGTAGCCCCCGAGTATTTAGTCGAATCGAAGATTCGAGTGAGTACTCTTAGCTGTGGAGCCGAAAAATTGTAGTTGGTGCTAGTATAGCTTTTGATGACATCAGTGCTGACGATCGATGACCTCAAGCGTCTGCGACGCCAGAGATGACTTGACTGGACGAACGTGGGTCCCACTTGCTGACTTTGAATTGACCAGTCACGCGCGGCGTGGAGATAATTACGGCGTCTCCTCGATTTCCGCGCGTAGTGGACGGCGTGGTAACGACGGTTCGTTGTGATGTTGACACGTGTACGATCAGATCTGCCGTTGGCGTTAGGTCTTCTGGATGGACGGCTGCCGTACGTCGTCTTCGCAGTTATAATCATTGGGGAAAGCCGCGTTTGTTTTCACCGCATCAGTTCTTGTTTTCACTGCCTCCTTGTGCTCTAGCGATTCTTGCTGCGCACTGGGATTTCCATCCACATTTCCGTCGTTGTTTCTGCGTCTTCACCGTCGGCGCCGCCGTAGCGCAATGGGGAAACCCAAGAAATCCTCGTCTGCCGTTGGTACTAGCGCCGCCGGAGGAAAGAAGAACACCACCGCTACCCGCATCACCGACGGTGGCTGGCGGCGATCAGAGACGCGGGAGAGCGATCTCCGCAAGCTTCGCGAGCGGGGTCTGATCCCACAAGATAGGGAGGCCGTCAAACTCCCCGGCAATGAGGTAATCCCCCGTCCCCCATCTGGGTATCGGGTTATGTTTCTCGCCTTCGTTATTCGTGGGTTTTCTTTTCCGGTCCACAACTTCCTCCGTGGACTGCTCTTCTTCTATGGGATTCAGCTTCATCATCTGTCTCCCAATTCTCTTCTCCACATTGCTTGTTTTATCACTTTTGCAGTCTGGCTTGGCATTGAGCCGCACTTTGGCCTCTTCTGGAAGCTCTATTCCGTGAAGAGGCAGTCTGGTTCGGATGGTGTGTATCCCATTGGGGGTTGCATCATCTCCCTGAGTCCCAACCTTCTCTTCTTTTCTTTTTCTATGTCCGAATCTGTCCAGTACTGGCGGAGGCGATGGTTTTATATCCGCGACTCCGTAGTGCCCGGGCAAGATTTTGGGCTTGTTCCCTTTGACCCCTCCCAAATGATTGAGAAGAAAAGGTCTTGGAAAAACCAAATCTTGGACGGTGAGGTGGCGGAAGTAGAGGCCCTTTACCGTCGGGTGGAGGATCTCCAGCTGATTCCGGAGAAGGAGGTGAACAGCGTGGACATCATCCGGACTTTTATTGAGCGTCGGGTGCAGCCTCTCCAAGCGAGGGCGCACCCGATGTTTCTTTATTCTGGGCGCCGTGATCCGACGAGGGTTTCGGCTGAGAAAATCTCCGAGGGGGATCTTGACAGGGCCCTTCGCGCACTGCTGAAGTTCAAGGCCGGAGAAAAAATCCCGGGGAAATCGCTAACTCCTCCATTTTCTTCGACGTTGGCCGTACCGCAGGTGTAGATTTGTGCACGTAGTGCTTTTTGTCGGCTGTGTATTTATTTCCTTTGTTTGCTAACAAAGTTCCTTATGATTTTGCAGATCTTCAAAGTGTCGGGCATGGTACCGCCATTGCCCGAAAAGTATCTGAATGCCCCGGATAATGAAGTGGTTGAGTCCGTGTCCGAGCTGCCGTCGGCGCGATCTCCGGCGGAGGATGCTGAAGAGTCGAATGAGGACCATACGCGCAAACGATCACGGAGCTCCAGCGAGTCTTCGGATGCCTCGACTCCTCCGACTCCCAGAAACCCTCTGGGCCTTGAGCGTCATAGTGATGGTCATGGAGGTTCTTCTTCTCCCATTCCTGCCGTTCCTGTGCGACTGCACCGCCAAATGAGCGGAAGAAGGAAGAGAAAAAGGAGGAGAAGAAGGAAGAGAAGAAAGAGGAGAAGAGAGCCCGAAGGACTCCTCCTGTCTTCGACCTGAGCTCGTTGGGCTCGTAAGTTTCTTTTTAGATTGTTGTCCCTTTTGTTTTCTTGATTTTGCACTTGTGCTGATTGCTTCGTATGCAGGCATTCCTCCCGCGACTCCTCTAGTGATGGTGCGCGGGAAATGATGGGGGAGTCGAAAATTGCGTCTCCTCCGCCTCAGACGGTGGCGACTTTGGGTGGCGTGGCTCCGGATCCTCCGTTGCAGGAGGTGCAGGTGGTTGCGCCTCAGAATTTCGCAGGCGGGCCTTCGGAGTCGCCATCAGAGCATGTGAGTTTTTCTGCTTAATATCACGGGGGGAGCCCCCGAGCGTCTTCGTGTGCGAACTCCTTTGTGTTGGGCGTAGCCCCCAAGTCCTTTTCTTACTGATATTTCTTTTCCTTCAGCCTTTTGTGCAGGAGGCCAAGCGGCTGGTGCAGGAGCGCTTGGTGCTAGAGGCGAACCTTCGGCAGCTTCAAGGTATCTATCTGCCTTTTAGTGCCTCTCTTATATATCCTGGTCCTGTTCTTTGACACTTGCTTGTCTTGAATACAGAGGAGCATGACACTTCTCTCCGTGAGGTTTCGACTCGTCAATGCCCATTGTTATGGACTTGGGTTTTGGAGAAGATGGGGATGCTGGAGATCGTGGAACGGTTAACAGACAAGCAACCAGGGGACACGAGATTTACCCAGGTTCAGGCCCCGGAGGGAAAACCCTACTCCTGCTTGTCTGCTCTTGATTACGGCGGAACCGAAGGTTACAGGGTGCGCAGATTCGATCTGGCGTGAAGGTGCATGTGCGAAAGTATGAGTCGAGAGATCTAGGACGTTCCCTCCTGGCCTTTATATAGACTTAGGCAGGTCCCGGGCATAGTCCTAATCGGTTACAAGTTCTAGGGTTTTACCCCTTTGAATTTCCTATCAATGCTAGTCTTGTTCTCCAAGGATCCGAAGGCGCCATGGGCCTTGGCCACCCGAAAATCTTCATGGGCCAGCGTATGTCTGCTGTGGGCCTTCCTTGGGCTGGACCAGGTATGCTAAAGTCACGTACCCGTAGGGTATAACCATGTCAGTAGCCCCCGAGTGATCAGTCGAATCATAGATTCGGCTGAGGACTCTTCCATCCTTCGGGTGCAACTATATATTAATAGTATATGTGTGTAGGGATTGTTGATGCGTGTGCCTGACTCACCCGACGGATCAGGGCCAGTTAACTGTCTTAGGACGAAACAACACGATCTTCTTCAGGTTCGAGTCCCTCAACTCGGACCTGGAACATATGCTGGCGTAATTCGACTCAGGCCGCTGAGGACTTACAGGAGTGGAATTCCAGTGATTTTAATTGATGTACCCAACGCGTCCGTCAGGATTTTTTATCACGCCTATTGGCATGGATTTATACTAGCAGAGCGCAGTCATGTGCGTTGTCAGGCCATCAGATGATATCCGCAGGTCTTATCTTTGCGTCGCAGACGCAGCATCCGAACATTTGTCACCACGGAGGTGCTTCGGGTGGCCAAGGAGATTGTCTCTCACTCAGTGTTTTGTCGGGGTAGAGTTGCCAAAAAGTTTTTGCGTGCTGATCCGAAAGATCGCAGTCGAAGATTTCATAGGGTGCGCGACCAGCGCTCCCAATGGGAGTAGCCCCCGAGTGTCTGTTCGAGTCATAGACTCGAGCGGAGACTTTATTCAGGTGTTTTTTTTCAGTAGTAAGTCCGTAGGACACAAAAAATTTCGGATGCTTAAATCCGTCCTCCCTATGGGAGTAGCCCCCGAGTCCGTAGTGGAGTCGTAGACTCGACGTAGGACTCGAAGAAATAATTTGTCTTTATTCGTATTTAGGGTGCGCGGCCAGCGCTCCTGATAGGAGTAGCCCCCGAGTATTTAGTCGAATCGAAGATTCGAGTGAGTACTCTTAGCTGTGGAGCCGAAAAATTGTAGTTGGTGCTAGTATAGCTTTTGATGACATCAGTGCTGACGATCGATGACCTCAAGCGTCTGCTACGCCAGAGATGACTTGACTGGACGAACGTGGGTCCCACTTGCTGACTTTGAATTGACCAGTCACGCGCGGCGTGGAGATAATTACGGCGTCTCCTCGATTTCCGCGCGTAGTGGACGGCGTGGTAACGACGGTTCGTTGTGATGTTGACACGTGTACGATCAGATCTGCCGTTGGCGTTAGGTCTTCTGGATGGACGGCTGCCATGCGTCGTCTTCGCAGTTATAATCATTGGGGAAAGCCGCATTTGTTTACACCGCATCATTTCTTGTTTTCACTGCCTCCTTGTGCTTTAGAGATTCTTGCTGCGCACTGGGATTTCCATCCACATTTCCGTCGTTGTTTCTGCGTCTTCACCGCCGGCGCCGCCGTAGCGCAATGGGGAAACCCAAGAAATCCTCGTCTGCCGTTGGTACTAGCGCCGCCGGAGGAAATAAGAACACCACCACTACCCGCGTCACCGACGGTGGCTGGCGGCGATCAGAGACGCGGGAGAGCGATCTCCGCAAGCTTCGCGAGCGGGGTCTGATCCCACAAGATAGGGAGGCCGTCAAACTCCCCGGCAATGAGGTAATCCCCCGTCCCCCATCTGGGTATCGGGTTATGTTTCTCGCCTTCGTTATTCGTGGGTTTTCTTTTCCGGTCCACAACTTCCTCCGTGGACTGCTCTTCTTCTATGGGATTCAGCTTCATCATCTGTCTCCCAATTCGCTTCTCCACATTGCTTGTTTATCACTTTTTGCGAGTGCTGGCTTGGCATTGAGCCGCACTTTGGCCTCTTCCGGAAGCTCTATTCCGTGAAGAGGCAGTTTGGTTCGGATGGTGTGTATCCCATTGGGGGTTGCATCATCTCCCTGAGTCCCAACCTTCTCTTCTTTTCTTTTTCTATGTCCGAATCTGGCATCTTGGGAGGCGATGGTTTTATATCCGCGACTCCGTAGTGCCCGGGCAAGATTTTGGGCTTGTTCCCTTTGACCCCTCCCAAATGATTAAGAAGAAAAGGTCTTGGAAAAACCAAATCTTGGACGGTGAGGTGGCGGAAGTAGAGGCCCTTTACCGTTGGGTGGAGGATCTCCAGCTGATTCCGGAGAAGGAGGTGAACGGCGTGGACATCATCCGGACTTTTCTTGAGCGTCGGGTGCAGCCTCTCCAAGCGAGGGCACACCCGATGTTTCTTTATTCTGGGCGCCATGATCCGACGAGGGTTTCCGCTGAGAAAATCTCCGAGGGGGATCTTGACAGAGCCCTTCGCGCGCTGCTGAAGTTCAAGGCCGGAGAATAAATCCCAGGGAAATCGCTAACTCCTCCATTTTCTTCGACGTTGGTCGTACCGCAGGTGTAGATTTGTGCACGTAGTGCTTTTTGTCGGCTGTGTATTTATTTCCTTTGTTTGCTAACAAAGTTCCTTCTGATTTTGTAGATCTTCAAAGTGCCGGGCATGGTACCGCCATTGCCCGAAAAGTATCTGAATGCCCCGGATAATGAAGTGGTTGAGTCCGTGTCCGAGCTGCCGTCGGCACGATCTCCGGCGGAGGATGCTGAAGAGTCGAGTGAGGACCATACGCGCAAACAATCACGGAGCTCCAGCGAGTCTTCGGATGCCTCGACTCCTCCGACTCCCAGAAACCCTCTGGGCCTTGAGCGCCATAGTGATGGTCATGGAGGTTCTTCTTCTCCCATTCTTGCCGTTCCTGTGCGGGCTGTCGCACCGCACCCGCCAGCGAAGCGGAAGAAGGAAGAGAAAAAGGAGGAGAAGAACATTGTAATCAAGAGCAGACAAGCAGGAGTAGGGTTTTCCCTCCGGGGGCCTGAACCTGGGTAAATCTCGTGTCCCCTGGTTGCTTGTCTGTTAACCGTTCCATGATCTCCAGCATCCCCATCTTCTCCAAAACCCAAGTCCATAACAATGGGCATTGACGAGTCGAAATCTCGTAATGTTGTTCGGAGTCTCGGATGGGATCCGAGATATCACGAGGAGATCCGGAATGGTCCGGAGAATAAGATACATATAAGGAAAGTCCTATTTCGGAGTTCGGGAAAGTTTCCGATGATTTCATCGGAGAGGTTCTAGAAGGGTCTAGAAGGATCACCGGTTCGAAAGGAGAATGGTCCATGAATGTGTCATGGGTATGTGGAATGATTGGATCATGTCCAAGGTCACTTGGTGTTGGCATATTCAAGAGAGAAATAAAGCTCTAAATTAAAAGTCAAACTGGAACAATGGTTTCCTAGTGGGAGAAGAAACAAGTCCTTCTCTCAATCCAACTTGGTTTTGGGTTTGGATTCAAACCCACCCCTCCCAAGTCTTCCCCTCCCTCTCATAAATAGAGGGGGAGTGCTGCCCCAAACAACACAAGTTCCAATCCCTCTCCACGAGCCGCCGCCGCCAACCCACGCCGCCGCCCAGCACTGCCGCCGCCACCGCCTTGCGCTGCCGCCGGTCCGTCACCGCCGCCCTAGCCGTCGCCGACACCTCCTCCTCCTCCCGGATCTCTAAACCCTAGTTTTCCGGGAAACCCTAATCCACCATAACTCGCATCCGGCTTAGGCGAAGCCCTGCGGGATCTTTCCTCTAGTTCCGACACCACGCCGTCGTGCTGCCGGAATCGCGAGGGAGAACTACAACCTCCGCTGCCTGCTGGAACAAGGGAGAGGAAGGTCTTCATCGAGTACCGAACGTGTGACCGACTGCGGAAGCCCTGCCGGAACGCAGCGCAGGAAGGATCGTCTACGCGATCTTGAGATTGGCAAGTGTACGACTACATCACCGACGAGAATCTGCTCTCGTTAACTGCTTTGGAATCTTCGAGGGTGAGTTCTTCTATCGACTCGTTGCTATAATCTAGTAGATAGATTTTGGCTTGTTTGTGTGCATGCGGTAGAAATTTTTTGTTTTCCATGCTACGAACCCCTACAGTGGTATCATAGTCGTGTCTATATGTAGATCTGTTGCACAAGTAGAACACTATGGTCATTGTGGGCGGTGGTGATTTTATTATCAATTGCTTTTTGTGTACTTTGCATCTTGCGGTATGATGGGATGAAGCGGCCCGGGCTAACCTTACATGACATCGTTCATGAGACTTGCTCCACGCTCAACATGCAACTTGTATTGCATAAGTGGCTTTGCTGGTGTCTGTCTCTCCCATCATAGTATAGATTCAATTTACAACGAGCACTTGATAGTTCAAGCATCAACGTTTTGGTTCTTGTTCATAAGTTAGAACGACACTTATTGAAATCCCCAAACCACGTAAAATATGCAAAGAAAATTAAAGGCGTCTAACTTTGTTTTGCAGGGGTGTGCTGTGATGTGATATGGCCATGATTGTGATTATATTTGATGTATGCAATGTTCCTTATTGTAAGTTGGCAACCGGCAGGAGCCATATGGTTGTCTTTAAATTACGTTAAGGCCTGCGTGTCTATATAAAGTAGTTGTAATAGTTGAAGCTGGTGGACGACAACCATGAAATGGCGCCATTGACCTTGACGCCATATCGGTGATGATGAAGATAATGATAGTGCTTGAAGATGGAGATCGGAAGCACAAGAAGAAAGGCCATATCATATGACATATTATGAATTGCATGTGATGTTAATCCTTTTATGCATCTTGTATTGCTTAGTTCTCGACGGTAGCATTATAAGATGATCCCTCAAGCAAACAAATTTCAAGTTTTAAAGTGTTCATCCTTAGTAAGCACCGTTGCTAAAGCTCGTTGTTTCGAAGCACCACGTGATGATCGGGTGTGTTAGATTCTGCGAGTGTATACAACATGAGCAAACTAGATTTTCTCATGCAGAAGCTAAGGTTTGATCTTGACGAGCCTGGCATGTACAGACATGGTCACGGAACACGGATCACCGAAAGGTAAAGCATGAGTCATATAGTAGATATGATGAACATGATGATTGTTCGCCATTGAAGCTACATCAACTCTCGTGATGATCGGTTTTGATGTGGTGGATTTGGTTCATGTGATCACTAAAACAATTTGAGGGATATTGTTTTGAGTGGGAGTTCACCTAGATTAATTTAACTATTAATTAGAACTCAATTTGTCATAAACTTAGTCTAAATTATTGAAAATATGTTGTAGATCAATGGCGGCCCCTACCATCAATTTTAATGCGTTCCTAGAGAAAGAAAAGTTGAAAAACAATGGAAGCAACTTCGTGGATTGGTTCCGCAATTTGAGGATTGTCCTCAATGCTGGTAATTTGACCTATGTGTTGGATGCACCGCTGGGTGACCCGCCTGCAGCTACTGCTACCGATGAAGTAAAGAATGTTTACCTCACTCGGAAGAATCAGTACTCCACAGTTCAGTTTGCTATCTTGTATGGTTTGGAATCGGAGCTTCAGAAAAGGTTTGAGAACCATGACCCACATGATATTGTACGTGAACTCAAAATGATATTTGAGGCTCACGCGACAGTTGAGAGTTATGAGGCTTCTGTAAAGTTATTTAACTGCAAGATGGAAGAGGGCAGCTCCGTCAGTGAGCACGTGCTTAAGATGTCTGGGCACGCAAATAAACTCCAAAGTTTGGGTATAGTGATTCCTAATTCTTTGGGGATTCACCGTGTCCTCCAATCACTACCACCAAGTTACAAGAACTTTGTGATGAACTACAATATGCAAAACATGGACAAGACGTTGCCAGAACTCTTCTCCATGTTGAAATCTACAGAAGTGGAGATCAAGAAAGAGCACCAAGTGTTGTTGGTCAATAAGACCACCAAATTCAAGAAGCAAGGCAAGTCTAAGAAAAAGGGAAACTTCAAGAAGGGCGGTAAGAGTTGTCGTGCCGGCGAAGAAGACCAAGGATGGGCCTAAGCCTGATACTGAGTGTTTTTACTACAAGGGAGAAGGTCACTGGAAGCAGAATTTCCCAAAGTACTTGGCAGATTTGAAGAACATCAACATCAAGAAGAAAGGTATATCCGATATGCATGTTATTGATGTGTATCTCACTAGTACTCGTAGTAGTGCCTGGGTATTTGATACTGGTTCGGTTGCTCATATTTGTAACTCGAAACAGTTACTGCAGAATAAACGGAAGCTAGCGAAAATCGAGGTGACGATGCGCGTCGGAAATGGATCAAAGGTTGATGTGATCGCGGTCGGCACGCTACCTCTTCATCTACCATCGAGATTAGTTTTATACTTAAATAATTGTTATTTGGTGCCTGTGTTGAGCATGAACATTATATCTGGATCATGTTTATTGCGAGACGGTTACTTGTTTAAGTACGAGAATAATGGTTGTTCGATTTATATGAGTAATATGTTTTATGCACATCCACCTTTGATAGATGGTCTATTCTTATTGAATCTCGATTGTAGTAATACACACATTAATAACATTGAAGCTAAATGTTTAAAATTGAGCGATAACTCGACCTGTATGTGGCATTGTCGTATTGGTCACATTGGAGAGAAGCGTATGAAGAAACTACATTCCGATGGACTTCTTGAATCACTTGATTTCGAATCACTTGAAAGATGTGAAGCATGTATGATGGGTAAAGCGACTAAGACTCCATTTTTTGGAATGATGGAGCGAGATACGGACTTATTGGAAATCATACATACCGATGTGTGTGGCCCAATGAGTGTAGCATCGCGCGGTGGTTATCGTTATGTTCTTACCTTCACGGATGAATTGAGTAGATATGGGTATATCTACTTCATGAAACATAAGTCCGAAACTTTCAAGAAGTTTAAGGAATTTCAAAGTGAGGTAGAGAATTAGTGTAACAAGAAGATTAAATTTCTACGATCTGATCGTGGAGGTGAATATTTAAGTTACGAGTTTGGAGAGCATTTGAAGAAATGCGGAATACTTTCACAATTGACACCGCCGGGAACACCACAACGCAATGGTGTGTCCGAACGTCGTAATCGAACTCTCTGAGATATGGTTCGCTCTATGATGTCACTTACAGATTTACCGCTATCATTTTTGGGTTATGCATTATAAACAGCCGCATTCACTTTAAATAGGGCACCATCTAAATCCGTTGAAACGAGACCGTATGAATTATGGTTTGGGAAGTAACCTAAATTGTCGTTCCTTAAAGTTTGGGGTTGCGAAGCTTATGTAAAGAAGTTACAGCCCGACAAGCTTGAACCCAAAGCGGAAAAATGCGTCTTCATAGGATAGCCGAAGGAAACAATTGGGTATACCTTCTATCATAGATCCGAGGGAAAAATCTTCGTTGCTAAGAATGGATCCTTTCTAGAGAAGGAATTTCTCTCGAAAGGAGTGACTGGAAGGAAAGTAGAACTCGACGAGGTTGTTGAACCTTCTCTCGAACTTGCGAGTAGCGCAGCACCGGAAGTGGTTCTTGTGATTCCTACACCAATAAGAGAGGAAGCTAATGATGTTGATCATGAAACTTTGGTTGAAGTTACTACAGAACCTCGTAGGTCAACAAGAACTCGTACCACTCCTGATTGGTATGATCCCGTTATGAGTGTCATGTTGGTGGATAACACCGATGACCCTGCGACATATGAGGAAGCGATGATGAGCCCAGATTCCAATAAATGGCAAGAAGCCATGAAATCCGATATTGGATCCATGTATGAAAACCAAGTATGGACTTTGGTGGACTTACCGGATGGCCGGAAGGCTATCGAGAACAAATGGATTTTCAAGAAGAAAACATATGCTGATGGTAATGTTACTGTCTATAAAGCTCTACTTGTCGCAAAAGGGTTTCGACAATTTCAAAGTGTTGACTACGATGAGACTTTCTCACCTGTAGCGAAGCTAATGTCTGTGAGGATTATGTTAGCAATCGCTGCATATTATGATTATGAGATATGGCAGATGGATGTCAAAACGACGTTCCTCAATGGAGACATTGATGAAGAGTTGTATATGATGCAACCCAAAGGTTTTGTCGATCCTAAAGATTCTAACAAGGTGTGCAAAATTCAACGGTCCATATATGGATTGAACCAAGCATCACGAAGTTGGAATCACCGTTTTGATAAGGTAATCAAAAGCTTTGGTTTTATACAAACTTATGGAGAAGCTTGTATTTACAAGAAAGTGAGTGGGAGCTCTGTAGCATTCTTAATAGTGTCAAGGATTATTTGAATAATAGTTTTTCAATGAAAGATCTTGGCAAAGCAGCTTACATATTAGGCATAAAGATTTATAGAGATAGATCGAGACGCCTAATATCATTGTCACGAAGAACATATTTGGACAAATTTCTAAAGAGTTTTGGAATGCAAGATAGCAAGAAAGGGTTCTTGCCCATGTTGCCCAATACGACCTTGAGTAAAACTGAAAGTCCTGCAACGGCAGAAGATAGAGAAAGGATGAGTAAGACTCCCTATGCTTCAGCCATAGGATATCTTATGTATGCCATGCTATGTACTAGACCCGATATTGCATATGTTGTTAGTATGACTAGCAGATATCAAAGTGATCCAGGAGTGGATCATTGGGCAGCGGTCAAAAACATCCTTAAGTACTTGAGAAGAACTAAGGATATGGTTCTTTCTTATGGAGGTGATGAACAGCTCGTTGTTAATGGTTACACCGATGCTAGTTGGAACACTGATCCGGATGATTCTAAATCTCAATCTGGATACGTATTTACTTTGAATGGTGCATCAGTTAGCTGGAGGAGTGCAAAGAAAAGCGTTATGGCGAGATCTTCAACTGAATCGGAATACATAGCTACTTCGGAGGCTTCACAAGAGGCGATATGGATGAAGGAGTTCATTACAGAGCTCGGTGTGGTTCCAAGTTCGTAGGACCCAATGTCTATCTATTGTGATAACATGAGCGCCATAGCCAATGCGCAAGAACCAAGGTCACACAAGAAACTCAAGCACATCAAGCTACGTTTTCACGCTATTCGAGAGCATGTCCAAGATGGTGACATAAAGATTTGCAAAGTACACACAGATCTGAATGTGGCGGATCCGTTGACTAAACCTCTCCAGAGGGCAAAACATGATCAACACCAAACCACCATGGGTGTTCAGTATATTACCATGTAATCTAGATTGGTTGACTATAGTGCAAGTGGGAGACTGTTGGAGATATGCCCTAGAGGCGATAATAAAAGTAGTTATTATTCTATCTTTGTGTTTATGATAAATGTTTACATTCATGCTATAATAGTATTAACCAGAAACATTAATACTTGTGTGATTTGTAAACTAAATTAGAGTCTCTAGTAAAGCCTCTTTATAATACTATCTTGTTGATTAATAGATGATCGTGGTTTATCGATCATGAACATTGAGATGATGTTAATAACAAGATCATATCATTAGGAGAATGGTATGATGGACATACTCCAATAGATAAGCGTAGCATAAAGATCAAGTCATTTTAATAGTTCGTTTGCTATAAGCTTTCTGATACATAGTAACCTAATTCCTTCGACCATGAGATCATGCTAATCACCATCACTGGAAGGATGCTTTGATGACATCAAACACCACACCGTAACTAGGTGGCTATAAAGGTGGAATTGACTGTTTGGAAAGTATGGGTTCAGGCACATGGATCAAGAGTGGGATTTGTCCATCCATATGACGGATAGATATACTCTGGGCCCTCTCGGTGGAATGTCATCCAATTAGCTTGCAAGCATGTGACTGGCTCACAAGGGATCACATATCACGGGAACGAGAAAAGATTACTTACCGGTAACGAGGTTGAACTAGGTATGCAGAGATACCGATGATCAAAACCTCGGATAAGTCAACTATCGTGAGACAAAGGGAAATTGGTATCGTATATAAGTGGTTCATTCGATCGCAAAGTAATCGTAGAAATATGTGGGAGCCATATGAATTTCCAATTTCTCTATTGGTTATTGATCAGAGAAGTGTCTCGGTCATGTCCGCATAATTCACGAACCGTAGGGAGACACACTTAAGGATTCGATGTTGTTTAGTAGATATGGAATGTTAGTAGGGATACAGAATGTTGTTCGGAGTCTCGGATGGGATCCGGGATATCACGAGGAGATCCGGAATGGTCCGGAGAATAAGATTCATATAAGGAAAGTCCTATTTCGGACTTCTGGAAAGTTTCCGATGATTTAATCGGAGAGGTTCTAGAAGGGTCTAGAAGGATCACCGGTCCGCAAGGAGAATGGTCCATGAATGTGTCATGGGTATGTGGAATTATTGGATCATTTCCATGGTCACTTGGTGTTGGCATATGCAAGAGAGAAATAAAGCTCTAAATTAAAAGTCAAACTAGAACGATGGTTTCCTAGTGGGAGAAGAAACAAGTCCTTCTCTCAATCCAACTTGGGTTTGGGTTTGGATTCAAACCCACCCCTCCCAAGGCTGCCCCTCCCTCTCATAAATAGAGGGGAAGGGCTTACCCAAACAACACAAGTTCCAAGCCCTCTCCACGAGCCGCCTCCGCCGCGCCGCTGCCGGTCCGTCGCCTCCGGCCTAGCCGCCGCCGACACCTCCTCCTCCTCTCGGATCTCTAAACCCTAGTTTTCCAGGAAACCCTAATCCACCATAACTCGCATCCGGCTTAGGCGAAGCCCTGCGGGATCTTTCCTCAACTTCCGACACCACTTCGTCGTGCTGCCGGAATCGCGAGGGAGAACTACAACCTCCGCTGCCTGCTGGAACAAGGGAGAGGAAGGTCTTCATCGAGTACCGAACGTGTGACCGACTGCGGAAGCCCTGCCGGAACACAGCGCCAGAAGGATCGTCTACATGATCTTGATATCGTCAAGTGTACGACTACATCACCCCACGAGAATCTGCTCTCGTTAACCGCTTTGGAATCTTCGAGGGTGAGTTCTTCTATCGACTCATTGCTACAATCTAGTAGATAGATCTTGGCTTGTTTGTGTGCATGCGGTAGAATTTTTTTGTTTTCCATGCTACGAACCCCTACAGTCCCCTCCTAAGGGGGGATTGCATTGCCCATCCTGGCTCATGAATAGAGCAGATTCTCCCGGACGGAACATCAGGCTATTCTCTCTTGGACCCCAAAGTCCAACATTTTCAAGGCGACGTTGAAGGCATCTCCATCGGGCCGACCCATACGATCACCCTAAACAGTATGTTTGTGTCCGTTTGGGTCGGGCCGTGGTCGATATGGGTCCGGTCTGTCCGGCCAGCCGCGCCCAGCGGCGTGACCCATTTGTCCGCGGTGGGCGAGGCAAAAAAAATTCAGATTCAAACACAAACAGTCCGCGTGAAAAACAGGCAAGATTCAAACTTAATTTACAGTCGAAATATAAAAAACGGAATTTAAACTACTACTAGCCCTAGGTACTGAACTACGCGCGCCGGCGCCGCCTCGACCATCTACGGGTCAAGGTCGATGTACTCCGGCGGCGTCCAGAAGTTGGGTGGTGGCAGGGCCGGAGCGGGAGCAGGTGGGTTGACCACCTGCCCAGGCCATGGCTCCCAACCGTGCTGGAGGTGCGCCAGCTCCATCCCCACCCACGGCACGATCATAGGCACCCAACCCGGTAGTAGCGGAGGTGGAGGCAGCTGCGCATTCGTCTCCGCCACCATGCGGGTGAGCTGGAGGGCGTCCTCATAGCCGCGCCATTGGGCCTTCTCGCGTGATGGCCGCAATGGCCTGCTCGGTGACGTCCTCATCGTAGCCCCGAGCCAGCACCTCGCGGTACTCCGGGGGTAGGTTCGCGGCGACCTCGTCCGACGCCTCATGTTTGACGATGTCGTCGTTGTCCTTGCTGCCGAGGTCGGCGTCAGAGTGGTTTTGGGCGCCCTTGTCATCTGAGTCGATGTCGGGGACGTTATAGACCTCCCACAGCTGCAGGTCGCGGCGGACCATACTGACTAGGAGAGTAACGGTTGGGGGCACGACGCTGACGAACAGGACGAGTAGAGGGAAGATCATCAGAGGAAGACAACGCAGGAGACGACGATGAAGAAGAGGGAATAGGAGAGGAAGACTCCGGAGAACGGGGAGAACTAGGAGAACTAGACGGAGCAGAAGAGGACGGTGTCGAAGAAGAGACATCAGGGGGAGGAGATCCTGAAGAAGACACAATAGGGGTAGAAGGAGGTGTGTCAGGGAAGAGAAGAAAAGAGATATCTTCCACCGGGTAAGTACCAGCGGTGGGACGAGGATAGAAAGGACGCGTCTCATCAAAAGTAACATCACGAGAGATACGCATCCGACGACCAACAGGGTCCCAACATCGATAGCCCTTATGCTCATCACTGTATCCGAGGAAGACACACTCAACAGACTGAGCGGTCAGTTTGGTGCGTTCGCGAGGAGCAAGGAGAACATAGCAAACACAACCAAACAAACGAAGCATGGAGTAGTCTGGAGACTGTCCAGAGAGGCGCTCAAGAGGGATACCACCCTGCAAGGCAGTAGAAGGCTGAATATTGATGAGGTAAGCCGACGTAGCGACAGCCTCGTAGAAATGCGGCGGAGAGAAGAAGCAATCATCATGGCGCGAGTGGTCTCATGAAGATGGCGATGCTACGCCGAACGCCATTACGGCATGTGCGCCAGGGAGAATCGAGCAAGAGTGCCTGCAAGAAGAACACCTCGCAACATCCGGGAGATATACTCACCAGCAGAATCAACACGAAACACGGATGGGGTAGAAATCGAGTGAACCATGGCCGCAAAACGCTGATATATGGAGAGCACCTCACTACGAGGCGCATAAAATACAACCAAGTGTACCGAGAAAAATCATCAATGAATAAAATATAGTAGCGATGGCCCCTTCGAGCGAAGGAGCGGACCCCAAACATCGGAATGAACTAAATCGAAAGGTCATTTGAGATACAAAGCGCTAGTAGGATAGGAAGCTGAATCTGTTTACCCAACCTACATCACGACAATGCAAAGACCCATCTCCGAGAGAGACCCCGAAGACCACGATGAACTAATGACGAAAGTAGAGTCACAGAGGTGACCAAGACGATGATGCCACTGCTAAAAGAGCTGGTAGTAGAGGCGACAACCGGAGAAGAACCGAGATGAAGTGGCGTGGAAGGAACACGAAGCGATATAACTCCCAAAGACACGAAGAGTCACGGTACGAGGACCAGCTCAACCAGGGCACAGTGCGACGGTCTGAACAACACAAGAATCGACATCAAGAATGACGCGACAACCAGTCGATAAGCTGGCTAGCGGAGAGATTCATCTTAAGAAGAGGGACATGAGAAATATCGAACAAAAAAGAAAAATAGAAAGGGTGCCCGACTAGAAACAGGAGAGAGGTACCATCGATCGTAAAACACGGACATGAAAAGGAGAGAACGAAGAGCGACGAAAAAGAAGACTCGAGGTCATATGAAAAGAAGCTCGAGAATCCAGATACCACGGAGGCGTACGACGTGTAGAAGGTGGTGGTCGACAGGTGCTGAAGAGTCGATCCAGAACCAGCAGTGCCCGTCGAAGAAGAGCCTGTAGCAGCAAGCAGACCGCGAAGACTCCTGATAATGTCCTGATCAGAGAGAGCAACTGCTGAAGATCCGGAAGAAACCGACTGCCCACGAGCCTGGTGCTGCTGACGTAAACTGGGGTCCCGTGTATAACAGGTGGCCCAAGTGTGACCATCCCTGTTGCAGTAAGAGCGGTGACGAAGAGAACCACGGCGACCCTGACCACGAGTCTGCTGACTCGACTCGACCACGAGGTCTTGGTGCCGTGACCACGACGACTGGAGGAGTGGGTAGTATCGGCGGCGGCGGCACAGGGGACCACGGCTGAGTCGAGGGAGCATACGGCAAAGGAGCACCACGAGTAGCAAGCGCAGATGGAACCACAAGAAGACCAGCACCACGGAGACGGGTCTCCTCAGCCCGAAGCTCAGACAACACCTCAGAGAGCGGAACACGACCACGAGCATTTAGCTGAGTACGCCGGGGCTCAAAATCCTGGCGGAGCCAAGACAGAAACTCATAGATGCGGTGAAACTCCAAATCCGAGCGCACAATCTGGCAACACAAGAATGTGCCACAAACAGCAGTATGAAGAGAATCAAGCTGACGCCAGATAGCAGCACTCTGAGTATAGAACTCATCAATAGTAAAATCACCCTGCTGGAGAGCATGCTCCTGGCGAACCACAGACAGGTAAAGAGCATCCTCGGGCCGATAAGGCAGCGAAGATGAGCCCATTGAGCAGCAACGAGGGAGACTCATGAACTCAGCGACATCTTGAGGCGAACACTTTGGAGGTGAGGACAAGACGAGCATCCTCATCAACCCACTGAGTGTAAGCAGTCAGAGCGTGTCGATAGGCCTCGAGATCAGAAGAGTACTGCTTGAACTTCAGATCATAAGCAGCAACAGCACTATCATCAGCACTCTGAGCAGCATCCTTGGCCTCCTGAGAAGAATCGGCACCGAGAACAATCGGCGTCGGCGGAAGAGGAGCCACAGGAGCAGAGGGGCACGGCGGACAAGAGACCTCGCCGGAGTGCACACCCCAAAGACGGAGACCGCGCATGTGAACACGCATAAAGGCAGGAAATCAGGGTAATTCGCGCCATCAAAGACCACCGGGCAGCGAGGAATCGCAACATAACCCGATGAAGTAGACATCTCTCTCTCTCTCTCTTTTTAGACACAGATCAGATCTAGATCTGATCTATCCGGCGAAATCTGACGCAAGTAGACGAAAACCGACGAAATCTGACGCAAGAAGACGAAATCCAGAGCCGGCGGGCGGCGGGCCAGGCGGGACACGGGACGATCTTCAGCAGGAGGGCGAGCGACGCCGTCGGTGGACGTCGGCAGGACGCCGCGTGGCGTCTGGATCCTGGCGGTCTTGAGCAGGGTCGTCTTCGAGAGCAGCAGGGTGCGGGAGCAGGAGCAGGGGGTATTCGAGAGCAGCAGCAGGGCGCTGCTGGGAATCTTCCTGAGAGCAGCAGCCGCGCGTCTGGATTAGAGCAGCTGCAGGGCGCTGCTGGGAATCTTGCAGGGCGCTGCTGGGAATCTTCATGAGAGCGGCAACAGCTTGACGGACGCGTGCGTGGACGGGATGCCAAGATCTGGATCGTGGACGAGAAGACCAGAAGACCAATCTGAATCGAATATGGATCCAAGACGGTAACGAGACGGCCAGAAACTAAGCGGCGACAGGGACGGTGGCGGCTGCGGCGACGAAGTTGTGAGTAGGAGGAGGCTAACCTAGCTCTGATACCATGTCAGGAATATGCAACTTGTATTCCTCTAGGGCCAATGGCCACAATATATAGTACAGGTACAGGGCAAATATAATAGTACAGGTACAGGACACAATATGTTAGGAAGCCCCCTAACATATGGGGGAAATACAATATACAGATATATACATCTAACATATTTTAGATCCGACCGTCTAAATAATCTTAATGATGTGGATCAACCTGATGCTTCAAAAAACAATCTTATATTACTTTTAGTATATTTTTAGTATATAATAGATAGATATTCTGTGGCTTGGGATAGTTTCCATAAAAGATGTCCACACACGGATGTTAAGTTTTGTACGCGTGCCAGGCGGTAGTGGTTTGTGGTCCCGACGGGGTACTGTTACACTTTCAAGTAAGCTTCAATAATTATCATGAACAAACATGCAGGCAAAGACATCTGAAGTCTAGAGAAAAAATAAAATAGAAGTATGAAGAACTTCAATGGAAAAAAATATCTCACGAGATTAATTCCTAGCAACCACAGGATACCCCATTTTTAACACCCCGAGCCTTCTTGTACATATATAGAACCAACACCAATAGAGTGTGTGTACATTCTCTCCGTGGTTAAGGAGGCTCACCAGCTCTCTCTATCGCTAACAGTGAGAAAATAGACAACGAAAAACTCCAGAACTCCGAGTATGATCTGCATCGTCCCGTCATCTCATGCGTGCACACCGCGATGATTCACAATCATGCATGGGATGGCGCGGGATGATTTGGCACAAACCTGGGAGGGATCACACATTAAGGGCCTCGCCGTAGTCTAGCCAAAAAAAAAAAGCAAGAAGAGATAGCGCTACCTAGACAATAGTAGTCAGTAAGAGTAGGAGACATCTGGAAATGGACGCTTAGATGGAAGGTAATATTTCTATAAGGCTGGAGAAGGGCCGGTGCACGGCAGCGGCGAGAGCGGCGATGGACAGGATCCTAGGTTGGAGCTAACGATGAGGAGCACCTGTGGTTGCTCGTACGTTCACACACCTAGGTCAGGCTGAGATTGGGGCGGGTTAGAACGGGTCTAGTGGGGTGGGTTTTTGTTGGGGCCACGACGGGGTGGGTTCAAATGGATTCCGCATGCAATGGGTTGGAGCGGCGGGGCGGATTGACGTATTTTGCGGGTTGGAATGGTTTGGTGCGGTTTGGAGTCGCATCGACCACAATGGGTTAAGATCGTGGGTCGTCCGTCCCCATTGTCACACACCCAAACGCCCCAAGCCACAAAATCTCATGATACTAGCCATGTCTTTACGTCAGGTTGAACTGCCTGATCTTGACGCGAGCTAGCAGCGATCAGCCAGCGATTAGGAACCCATGGGTTGAACGAGCGGGTTCAGCCCGCATTCTCCCTGTGGTGCAATGTGGGTGCAGGTGGAAATCTTGCGCAGGGCGGTGTGGTGCGAAGTAAGGGCTCTAATTAGTGGTTTGGGCTGGTTTGGTAGATTAGTCTTGTGTCATGCGGGGTGGGATGGATTAGGCGTGGGTTCTGCCCCATTCTCAGCCTGACACCTAGGCCACCGGCAGCGGCAGGTACGCTTGGTGTGTCACATTGGTTTCCACACAACTGGCCACACACAGGAAACCATCCACCCACGGTCTGATTTCCCTTGCACATCGGATGTAATATTCTCTTCGTTTTAAAATATAAGATGTTTTAGCTTTATGAAGCAAATCTATCTAGACTTATTTTAATAGATAGGTTCAATCAGGTTGATGTGAATCTACACAATAAAAAAAACTATATATTACAATTTTTTAACAAACCTAAAACATCTTAACCTTCGCTAACTCGCTATACAAAAAGATTACGCACGACGGGTGCAGATCCTATGATGCATATCACGTTAGCCAGGATCGATTATCCACTACAGGAACAGACTGCTAGGCCGACGGCAAAAAGTCCTCGGCGTAGCCCCTTTCGCCGTCAGCGTACGCTACGCCGAGGGCTGCCGTCGGCGTAGCTCCCTTGGCGGAGGTCTCCCTCGGCGGAGCAACACTGGCCGTCGGCGTATCCACTCACCGTCGGCGTATGGCTTTGCCGACGGCCGTTGGCGGCCCGTGGGCGTATTAGCCGTCGGCGCACGGCATCCTCGCCGTTACACGGCCGGCTAACGGCGCGGCACGTACGCCGACGGCCGCGCCCTCGGCATAGCCTCGACACGTGGCACGCGCTGGCCTTCCCAGGGGGCGACGTACGCCGATGGCCCCAACCCTCGGCGTATGAGGAGCACGTGGCAGGCGCCTGGGCCTCCCAGCCCGACGCTAGGCCGGCGGCCATGGCCCTCGGCGTATGGCCTGATCGACGACAGGCCCTCGGCGTAGCGCAGACCAAATGGCACACAGCAAGGCCCTACGCCGACGGCAAGGCCCTCGGCGTATCACCTGCCCAGAATTTTTTTTTCTGCTCCGCAGCGATATATACCAAATGGCACAGTTTTATTTCACAGCAATATGTACCAATTTTCACAGCAATACTCACAACAATATGTGGAAATATATTCCATAGCAATTCAAACAACATCACATATGCCATACATGTATCAAACAAAGATCACATTATTCAAACATGTATCAAACAAGATCACACCATTCATACAGGGGTATCAACATCATCGCACATGCATAGACAATAACAACCTACAACTCTGGAGGAGACGGGGTGTACCCGAGATCTCCCCTGGTGAAAAGTGGCGACCTCTGCCGAGGGTTGCGTCCAGTAGAAGCAGCAGAAGAGCCACCTGGCGAGGGAGTAGGAGAAGTGTGAAGCTCGGGAGAACCACCTGCAGAATGGCCAGGAGATGGACCATCGTCATGAAGCGGTGTGATCGGCGCCCATCCGGCGTGGCGTGGCCAAAGTGCGGTTCCCGAAGCTCCGTTCCCTACATGTTGCCTACATGTTAGCAACTTGCGAGGCAAAGTAAGCGATAACCAGTGGGTTCGCAAAGAACTTACCGGTGTCGGCGTAGTAGGTCCTAGCGAAGCTTTCCTTCGATTGCCAAAAATGGCATCGGACCTGGCATGGGAGGCACGGGCCTAAATCTCTATTCGCCGGTTTGAATATTCACCATCATGGCTCGCAAGATAGTTTAGAAGTCAGGCCATAGTACAACAAGCGGGGAAGTGGGACTTGTATCTTTTGCAAAAATAAAGGTTCGAACTTACATTTACGTATTGCATGTAGATCGCATTCGCCTCGATCTGCCGAAAGGCCACGATATTCCTCATAAAAGCGGCATCGTGAGGCGCGTCTAACTCGAGCTACAATTTCAAATACAAGGAATCTCGTCCGGTTAGCCATGCAGGAACAAAAGTCATAAAGATGATGAAAGCGAAAAACTTACATCCTCGGCTGGCCAGGCGGGATAGGGGCCGTCGGCGGGGTAGGTAGCCTTGAGGGCGGTGAGGGTAGGCTTGACCTTCTTATTCAGAATCTTGAGGCGTCCATGCTGCAATCCGTGCCGACAGGACCAACGACTCCTCGTCGATCTCCGCGTGAATGGGGTCATCCACATGGGGTGAGCCTTCACCATCATGTTGTAGTTCCCCAAGTCGTTGCAGGCGTCGAAGTACACGGCAACGAGGTTGAGGCTCGAGTAATTGGGCTTCTTCGCGCATCATCTCATAGACGGCGTCATGAATCACCTCCCGGGTTGTGCCTCGGCCACCTTTATCGCGAAAAGAAAATATTATGCATATGAAGTACAAACATAAGCGAAATGCAGGTCGTTCCATGTATATCGTACCACCTTTCCTTGAAGCGGTCAAAGTTGCGGTTTTCCATGATGCGTTCCACCATCGCCTTGGTTATCCGCGTTCCGCCTCGACAAGGCTGCAAACTCCTCGTCTTCTCTGAGCCACCTCGTCCTAACCAGCTCCTCCCATGCGAGTCGATGCGGCTCGGCCCAATCGGGGATAACCTGAAAATGCAATACTCAACTCCAAAAAATGCAATGGCAACTTAGAAGCAATGTAGAATCTTATTGACATTTTACTCACCGACATGTACTCTTCTGGCGTCATCGAGTACTCAGGATTAGGGTTCCTACCGACAATGTCTTCCTTCCTGACCCTCACGCCCCTGTCAGCCCAGAAGTGGCTAGCGGCCGTGACCTTCTGGTTGTACCACACCTGGGGGGTCAACTTCACACAAGACCCAAGCAAAGTCCTCTGCGCCTTCTCCTGGTCCTCCTCAGCCACACGGTAAAAGCACTTCAATCATGCATAAGAGTCATGAGTTAGCACGGTGGGGTCATCAAGTATGAACATAACTCGAGAAATATGCCTTACCCAAAACTTGGTGATGACAGCATCAGCAGATGTCGGAAAGCCCGGGACACGGGTAGTCTGGTAGTCCGCCCAAGTGGTAGCTAGCTTCCTGTCACCCTCGTGGGTAATGTGATAGCCCGGCCAGAACTTCCTAATCAGAGCTCCAACAAGGCTGTTAGGAAGGCGAGGCTTCGTCCCCGGAGGAAATGTCCAATTGCTGCACAATAATAAACGTTAGTACACAATAATTATTTATGAACAACATGAAATAAAATGTTTTAAATTGCCAAATTAGTACACTTACTCAAGGCCATCTGGAATAATAAGGGCTTTCACCTCCTGAGTCCTAGGCTCAAACTTCTCGTCAGGGACTCCCGATTCCCCACGATTCCGCAATTTCTTTGACCCCACCAACTCGCGGCTAGTGTCCGCCTCCGTATCGGTCCCCGCCTCCCTCTCGGTCCTCGCCTCCCTCTCAGACTCTGCCTCCCTCTCGGACTCTGCCTCCCTCTCGGCCCTGAAAGGCTGCTCTATCAGGAACAACTCAGGAGCCACGTCGCTGTAAGCGGAGGGTGGTGGGTCAAAGTCCACGCCTCCTCCGTGGCACCTCGTCCTCGTCCTCCTCGACCTCGGCCTCGACCCGTCCTCCGCCCGGAGGAGCAAGATCGAATGTAGCGGATTGGGATTTGGCTGTCTCCCACTCCGTGTAGCACTTTTCTTGCTTCAGCGCATTAAGCAGACGAACTGGTTGCCTTGCCGCTGCTCATATTGTTCAATCACGCATTAAGTAAGAAAACAGTTAAGCAAAAAGACATAATAAAATGTATACACAAAGAATAAAGGCATAATGCAATTAAGAAAACAGTTAAGCACAAAGACAAAATAAAATGCATTAAAAAATAAATACTCACTATCATTTTCATTCTCATTCTCATTCACATTCTCATTCTCATTCTCACTATCACTATCTTTTGAGTAGAAATCTGGATTCTCATCGAAGGGTGTAGGCTCATCATCGTTGTCATTCTCGGTATGGAGCTTCTCGAGCATACTTATGTCATGTAGATTCACCACTGACTCACCCCGAGTTTCTACATCATTCCCAATATCCTCAAGATCAACCGGTTCTAAATCAAAGTGTCCGAAGTCCTCTTGCTCTTGATAGAAAATTCCCTCGTACGTTAAAGGTTTAATGTTGTTGTAATCGTCCTCGGAGGGAATCGGTTGGTTACCATGTGGCGATACCTGGAACACGACTTCCCAGCCCTGGAGTTCCGCTTTCTGGCATGGGTAGGGCAAATAATAAACTTGGTTGGCTTGGTGAGCAACAACAAAGACGTCGGCTCCGCTATAGGTGGTTGAAGGCCTAACTTCAACTAACCCAATGGAAGGGGTACTTCTCAGTCCACCCCTTGGGTCAAACCAGTGGCACTTGAACACAACAAGATTGAGTTCGACATTAAATGCGATTGAAGGTCAGCTCGTATACATTCTCTAACCTTCCGTAGTAATCAAGGGAATCGGCTCCTTTGGTGAACACCCCAGTATTTACCTTTTTGCATTCGGTCGCCCTTTCTGGTGCGTCTCTGTATGGAAGCGAAACCCATTCACATCATACTTCTCATACTTCATGACGACACTGTTACAACCTTGGGAAACACATTTCAGCTCATCGACATCTCAACGTTGGGATCAGCTCCCTACAGTACAAGAGGAATTTGTTGCGTTCGAGTTACGTGGAATAAGAGCGACAAGTCACATATTGCAAGGTAAGAGGACAGGTTAGAAATTACTTTTCCATAAACCAGGACACAAAGTTTTTTATTTCCGGAGCACCCTCTTTCAAGAGAGTGTCCAACTCCATGGGAGGGATCGATCGGTCCGACCTTTGTTCATCCGTGAAATCGCTAAGAAGGAGAAAATAAGCATTAGACGGAGACCGAGTTACTAGCTGCATATAGAAATAGGGTGTTCACCATTTTACCTAATGAAATCGACCACTTCCTTCATGTTCATAAGCACATAGAGCATTATGCAATCCTTCTCTTCCTTCGGCAACCTATATTTTAGTCCTTTACCGGCCTTGCCACCGGGAAATTGGAATAGTTCGAGATTGGGGTCATTCTTGGGCAGGTCGACATTGTAACGAGAGACCGGGTTATGCATAGTGGGAACATCATCGGGCGATGGGTTGTCATGGCGTCGCCATCTCCGAAGGCATGTTGCTTGACTATGCATGCTTCAATCTTGGCTTTGTTTCCATTATCTTCGAATATACTTAAACTCTCTCTCAATACAAAATTGCCAACGAAATTGCACCGGCCCCCCCAATAGTGCCTCGTTCGCGAGGTGCACAATGAGATGTGCCATCGGAGTAAAGAAGCCTGGCGGAAAGATCATCTCCAAATTGCATAGCAACTCGCACTGAACTTGACTTCTCAATCACCAGAGGACATATCTGCTTAGCACAGAGGGTGCGGAAGAAATGGCTCAACTCCGCAAGCACTCGCCATACTTTTTCGGGGAGATACCCTCGAACCATCACCGGCATCAGCCGCTCAATCCATATTGTAGGGTTCGCAGCATAGAAAACAAAAATTTTCCTACGATGTGAACTATATACCAAGATCTATTTATACTAGATACAAACAACGGGCGGATGTATATCCGTAGAGAACATACCCTTGAAGACCGACAAAGCTTAACGAGTTCAACTCGTGGTTGATGTAGACGATCTCTTGCCGATCTCAAGATCGAGAGGAAGTCCTAAGCGCAAAACAGCAGCGCATCCGTGCTCGCACACACGTTCGAGGCACCGAGCAACCTCCGCCTCCTCGCTCCAGCGATGCAGCGGAAGCACAACTCTTTCTTGCCGAATAGCCACCGGGAACATGTATCTCGCTAGTCCGAGACCATGGGGGATAAATTCTAGAGGGGGAGAGAGATCCTTCACGAGGAGGTGTGAGTGAGAAGTGAGAGGAGGGGCTCCTTTTATAGGAGAGGGGGGGCAGCCCAAGGGGGCATGGCCGCCGGCATGGAGGGTGCCCCCACCTCTCCCTCATTCATGTGGGTGGACACTCCACTCACAAAATGGCCCTTCAAAATTCTCCACTCAAAAACCCACTCAAAAATCCCATTAAATTTCCACCAAATTTAATGCAAACTCTCATTAAATAAAACTCTTTTATTTTATTCAGAATTTTGTCAATTACTTTAATGACAAACATTCACAAATAGCCCCTTGCTAGAATTCTATTTCACATGCATAACCACTTTATGCAATTTCACCCGAAAACCTGTTTCGGTATCTAGTGAAATAAATTCCTGCGCTTGTTCATTCTTTCGGCATGAAACATTTGCTCCAATTGGATGTCGGTGTCTCTTAAGTGTGTCACCCTACGGTTCGTGAATAATGCGGACATGATCGAGACCCCTCTCAGATCAATAATCGAGCGGGATCCGGAGACCCATCGACTCCCACATTCAACGATGACTTTCTTGTGATCGTCGGAACCTTTTACGCTAGTATCTTAATCCCTTTGTTTCACGATATATTACATGTCCGAGATTCGATCATCGGTATCCCCATACCTAGTTTGATCTCAATTCTTGACATGCACTCTTTTCTCGTTCTGTGATATAACATTCTAGTGATCAAATCACTTGCTTGCAAGCTAATCAATGTGATATCACCGAGAGGGCCCAGTATATCTATCCGTCATCGGGATGAACAAATTCCACTCTCGATCCATGAGCCTCAACATAACACTTTATTAGTTCGAACCCATCTTTATAATCACCTGTTACGGTGTGACGTTTGATGTTATCAAGAAACTCTTCGGTGTTAGTGATTGACATGATCTCATGGTCTAAGGATTAGGATCACTTCGTAAGTTGTTATAGCAATATAAACTCAATGACTTTGATCGTAATGCTATACTTCGGATGAATGTTCATCACATCATTACACTAATGTTGTGATCCCGTTATTAACAACATCCAATGTCCATGATCAGGAAACCTTGATCATCTTGTTAATCAACGAGCTAGTTTATGAGAGAGGCTTAACTAGGAACTTTCTGTTTGTTTATTAAACACACATGTATTAACGTTTCCGTATTAATACAATTATAGCATGCAAAATAAACATCTATCATATACTTGGAATACACATAATAAACACTTTATTATTGCCTCTCAGGGCATATTCCCTTCACATATATGATAGTCGTGACTCTTGAGCCCGTTGACTTGTCCCGTCAAAAGATTGACTCCCTTACTTATATTCGAACAATAACCGTCAGGGAACATCACGACGTATTTGAGCCACCTAAATGACTCCTTCTTTTGGACATTATCAAGGCAGTAGTAGGCATGCGGCTTGAACCAATTCTTTCGACGGACAGTAGGAGGCTGCATGTGTAATCTCTTCCTATCACAAAGCTTCTCAACATCAACTCTAGCCTTGACATTATCCTTTGACTTCCCAGGAATGTTCAGGACTGTGAAAAGGACTCCCGACATTCTTTTCGGTGTGCATCACATCGATGTTATGGGGAAGTTCGAGGTCCTTGTAATACACGAGATTCGTTAAGGCTGCCACGTGAGTCCAATTATGCGTTACACCATATCCCGCAAATTGATGGCCAGTTCCCGGCGCCGCGGGCACGAGAGCACGTATCTCGGCATCAACAACTGCACCCTTGAACTTTGGTACCTCTTTTACTTCATGCACAACTTTGCCCTTCTTGAAGTTCTTTCTATCTTCTCTGAACGAATGATTTCTTTTGAGGTACTATCGATTCGTGTCAAAGCAACATATTTACGACCCGACTTTAGCCAAAGGAACTCAAGTCGGTGCCTACACACTGGGCATGGCCACTTACCAGTTGTACACCATCTGCACGTTAGGGCGTACCCGGGAATGTCATGCATAGTATATTGTAACCAAACTTTCATCAAAAGTTTCTCTTTGATGCTCGATCGTATGTCAACGTCCGTATCCAAGAGTGGTTCAAATCATCTACAATCGGCTGCATGTAGACACTCAAGTTCTTCCCGGATACTCAGTCCCGGAATTATCGTGACAAAAACATGGTCTTCCGTCGCATTAATACTCTGGGAGGGAGATTGAGCGGAATAACATACACCGGCCAGCAGCTGTACGAGGCCGTCGACATACCATATGGGTTGAAGCCATCTGTTGCTATCGCAATTCTAACATTCCGAGCCTCTTTTGCCCACCGGGGGTATTTGTCATCGAAGTTCTTCCATGCCTTACCATCATATGGATGTCCCATCTTCTTCCGTCTGTGCCCGTCCTCGTATCTTTTCCCCTTCTTGTGCCACGTCATCTGTTTGGCGCTCTCGCTCAAGTAAAGCCGCTGGATTCTTTTTATGAATGGGAGATACCAAGTATCTTCTTAGCGACCTTCGACGCCTCACTGACCATCCTTCCCTTTATCTCTTCATATCTAGAGGCCTTACAAATGGAGCAAGACTTGTCACCCTCAAACTGTTTCCAAAACAAAAGGCAGCCTTTTGGACAACAATCTATCTTTTCATAATCCATGTTGAGCTCCTTCATGAGTTTCTTCGTTTCGTGAAAGGTTTTGGGCATAATGCCCTTCGGCAACATGTTACCACATGTTCTCATTAGCTTCAAAGTGAGAACGGGTGGCGAATCGCACTTGTCGGCTAGACACCGAGAGATGGCATCGAGTGAGAAATCTTTGCACCCTCGTCAGAGGCCTCTTAGCCTTGGCCATCATATCAAGGAAGGCCTTCGCGGTTGGCTCGGTTCCTCCGGTTCTAGCGGTTCCTCCGGTTCGATGATTCCTCCGTGGAGGTGGCGAATCGGCTGGTCGGCATCGATAAGATCATCTAGCATGTTTCTAATCCCATCGTGCTCATTGCCATTGAGCCCGACGCATCACCTCACCTCTGTCAAGTTAAATCGAGCAAAGTCGACTTGCGTGACATAGTTAGACATGTACCCATATTGCGAAGGTGTTTGTACATGTCATCCTTTCCCGACGATGGCGCTTAGTGCAATGAGCGAGGGACAAAGTGCGAACCATTGCCTTGAACCACGCTAACTCATTCACTAACAAATGAGTGTTCCGTACCCAATCGTCTGCTTTATTAGTCGCACTAATACGGCCCTTTGTACATCCACCCATCATCAGCCATCCTCTTACGCTTTGTTGGGAGACAAACAACAAATATAACATTTTATATCAAGCAGAGATTAAATGCTTCATATTTTTACGCATTCATCAACCTACATGTCCAATAGGAAAGAGGGTCCTAACCGGCCGGATCCGTAGATTGGGTAAGTTCTCCTGGTTCTACCCATCCAGCAGAATTTCGGCACCTCCCGCTGCTCTCCGATACGTCTCGACAAAAGCCAAGAGGATGTGCATCCGGAGAACAACGAGGAGGCGCCACGAAATCTGTCTCGAATCGAGGTAGAGCCAGGAGAACCAAACCCAACTACTGAATCCGCCTGCCGATAAAAGCCATAAGCGTTACGGTCCAAAATATGCGAGACCACTAATGCATATTAAGTCGCGTAACGCTTACGGTCGAGATGACGCCTAGGTGACTGACAGACTTGGTGATCTAGACACAAAAATAAAACCTAGGTACAAGAGAGGCGACAGATTCTCACCCTCGGTAGAGGAAGTAGTCGATCAACCGAGTGTCGAGGTCGGTGACGGAACTCGGAGATGGGATCGAGGTGTCACCTACACCATCTCCATAGCAACGGTCGATCCGCCAAGGATGGTCACTCCCGAAACACTACAAAGTCTGTACATTGACATAAAAAGAACACTTTTGTAAGCATGCAACGCACTCACGGCCCTAGTGTGGCTTCTCTCTTCAACGGCCATATGACCAAGCTAGCTTGCCACTAACCAACGGCCTAATCCTAGCAACTCGTGAATGCATATCACTTAACAAATGATATAAACTACTAATAGATGCAACTAATAAATTCTAACAAGATTAACAACAAGATTTAATCTAACAAAATTAACTCTAACAACAATATTTGCTTCTCTGGGAGTGGAGGAGGTACTGCAGAGGGGCCGAGCTCGGGAGGAGGGGCCGAGCTCGGGAAGGAGGGGCCGAGCTCGGGAGGAGGAGGAGGCAGGAGGCTCGGGAGGAGGAAGGGAGGAGGGAGGGAGGCGGGAGGAGGAGGAGGAGGAGGAGGAGGGTCGGGAGGAGGAAGGGAGGAGTGAGGGAGGCAGGGAGGAGGCAGGGAAGCTCGGGGAGGGAGGAGGAGGAGGAGGAGGCGGTTGGTGGCGAGGAGGAGGGAGGAGGAGGATGGAGGGTCGGGGAGGAGGAAGGAGGAGGAGGGAGGGAGGCGGAGGAGGCGGGGAGGCTCGGGAGGGAGGAGGAGGAGGAGGGAGGAGGAGGCGGTTGGCGGCAGGGAGGAGGGAGGAGGAGGAGGAGGTCGGGGAGGCGGCGGTTGGCGGCGGTTGGCCGGTGGTGGCGGTGTGGTTGGCGGTGGCAGGTCGGGTCGGGGTCGTGGGGTAGGGGAAGAGGGTGTGTGAGTGAGTGGGTGGCCCGGGGTGGGCCAGGGTAGGAAGGGATAATGCTACTGACGGCCGAGACGCCTGAGGGCAGCCGTCAGTAGCAAGGTTTTTTTAGTTATAAATAAAAAAATATTTGGTGTCTCTTGATATAACAAATGAAAATATATTATTTGATGTCTATTATTATAGAAGAAACATACAAGTTTTCATCGATTCGATTCACCTAAGCGGGAGATTCCCCTTATACGGGTCCATGAAACCACGATCTCTGTGCACACTCGGATCGTCTACCCCTAGGCGTTCCTCGACAGGTAGCCCGCGTAGCTCTCTCTTGTTTTGTGTTTGTTTAGGTCATAGGGTGATGTCAAACCATGTTGGCTCACAAGTTGGGTCACTATCCTACCGGTTTCACCTCGACGGGAGATTCCACCCTCATCTGGTCCGGAACCTTCGCCTCTAGGTTAGAGCGCATGCATGCGAGGGGACACATGCAAGCACCTATATATACCAACCTCTAACCACACCCACACACACATATGCTAGGGGCACATGCAAGTTTTCATCTCATTCCGATGTTCTCGTGGTCTTCCTCCGTGAAACCACGATCTCTGTGCACACTCGGATCGTCTACCCCTAGGCGTTCCTCGGCAGGGTAGCCGGAGTAGCTCTCTCTTGTTTTGTGTTTGGTTAGGTAATAGGGTGATGTCAAGCCATGTTGGCTTACAAGTTGGGTCACTATCCTACCCGGTTTCACCTCGACGGGGAGATTCCACCCTCATACGGGTCCGGAACCTTCGCCTCTAGGTTAGAGCGCATGCATGCGAGGGGGGACACATGCAAGCACGTATATATACCAACCTCTAACCACAGCCACACACACATATGCTAGGGGCACATGCAAGTTTTCATCTCATTCCGATGTTCTCGTGGTCTTCCTCCGGCGAAACCCTGATCTCTGTGCACACTCGGATCGTCTACCCCCCTAGACGTTCCTCTGACAGGGGTAGCCCGACGTAGCTCTCTCTTGTTTTGTGTTTGTTTAGGTCATAGGGTGATGTCAAACCATGTTGGCTCACAAGTTGGGTCACTATCCTACCCGGTTTCACCTCGACGGGGAGATTCCACCCTCATACGGGTCCGGAACCTTCGCCTCTAGGTTAGAGCGCATGCATGCGAGGGGGGACACATGCAAGCACGTATATATACCAACCTCTAACCACACCCACACACACATATGCTAGGGGCACATGCAAGTTTTCATCTCATTCCGATGTTCTCGTGGTCTTCCTCCGGCGAAACCCTGATCTCTGTGCACACTCGGATCGTCTACCCCCCTAGACGTTCCTCGGCGAGGGTAGCCAGCGTAGCTCTCTCTTGTTTTGTGTTTGTTTAGGTCATAGGGTGATGTCAAACCATGTTGTCTCACAAGTTGGGGCACTATCCTACCCGGTTTCACCTCGACGGGGAGATTCCACCCTTATACGGGCCCGGAACCTTCGCCTCTAGGTTAGAGCGCATGCATGCGAGGGGGGACACATGCAAGCACTTCATGTGGTCGTGGTGAGTGCTATTGAGAACCACATGCGATAATAACACTTACAAACATATAGAAATTTCTCGGGGTGTGAAGAGATTCGCAACGACATTTCATGTGGACGTGTAGACTGCTATTCAGAGGGTACGAAATTATGAACAAAGGGAGGGCGATTTTCAGAATTGACTTCGAAATTTGCATTTAGTTATGAACAAAATCAGAAGTTGAAATAGAAATCCTTTTAAAAATAGGTTCAAGGTGTGAACCTTTTCTTAATAAGTTATTGTAATTTTTTATTATCTTTTACATCGTTTGACCAATCTCTCCGCCATGTAGAACAAGAACTTAAGACCGTATGAATCTCATAAATGTAATGATGGAATACCAAGATAATGAGTGAAATTGTTGTACTCTTTCTCTTAATTAACTCTAGAGCACTAAAGTATGTATAATGAGTTCTCGATTGGCATAAGGATGTAATTAATTTTTGCTCGATTCATACTAGAATTTTCAATAGTTGGTTATGTTTGTTTTGTTTATATCCTCATGATATATAAAACCATAATGTATTTACCCAAACTTACTGATCTACTAAATTTATATGTCCCAATATTCCATATGACTATAAATTGTGATCAACAAGGTTAAGATATTTCACCGTAAAATGTTGTATTTTTACTGTAAAAATTGTTTTAAACGAATTATTTCTTATTTCCTAGAAATACAAGCATGTACAAAATTGTCATAGTTATGCGTTTTGGAAAATATCCATATATAAACATTCATGTATTTTCAATAACGAAGGTGGTAAATAGGATGAAAATAGTATATACTAGATAAAAATAAATACTTAAACATTTTAAAAATACTAAAGGTAATGCCCTCGCATTTGCGAGGGCCCCTGTGCTAGTTTTTCCTAAAAGGCTAGCTCATCAAATTTTGACTAAAAGGTAGTGATTTCTACATACATGAGTAGGGACTTGTGCAATTCACGATACACACTACACGCACAAGTGCTAACATCGGTAGACTTAGAGGAAGCTACACAACTCCAACTATAAGAAAAAATAAACCATTTGGTTCATTAATGTCGTGATAGTCCAACCTGAAGACGATTCTCCGATAGAGGAATTAGCTAGGGCGATCTAATTTGGTGGGGGCACGAACTGGTGTCCGTGGAGTAGGCACAACCTGTAGAAGTCCAACCTAAAATCAACCAGAATCAAGGTAAAGGTAAAGACACGGAAGCCAGATAAAACCAGATTTGTTCCTCTTGGCAATTGTGAACAACAAAAGGTTCTTTTCGCAGTTCCATTCCGGTACAAGCTTAAAGCTATCTTGGTACTTTAACATTCATGCAGCCGACAGATGTTGAATCCTCATAATTTGTTTATATGAAGAATGGATTACACGCCATTGTACTTAAACTTAATATTGTCTTGTTTCGGTAGTAGCCCAATGGCTCAGTTGAACTGCAGATCTCACAAAAATTTGAAATTAGTATTACTTATAGAAGTCTCCTAGCATAACCTCCTTCCTTTATTCTTGCAAATGAATAAATATATGGATATGCGAGTAAGTGTTCCCTTCAAAACAATCATAGATATATGGATATGCGTCAAGATGAAGAATGTAAACAGGCCCACTAAGCATTTCAGACACAGCCCTAACAAATGGATAAGATATTGAGTGATCGATTCCTAATACCAACGGCAGAAGAGGATCCTATACAACAGCGTGACATCTATTATATACTAAAAGCAATATAAGGATGTTTTTCGAAGCACCACGTCGATCCACATCATCTAAATTACCATGATGGTTGGATCTAAAGTTTACGGCTAAGATTTAATAAAAATAGTTAGTCAGGTAACCTGTTTAACACAATATATGTTCAAAAGGTCACGTGTATCGTTGAGTCTAGAACTAATACGACCGTCAAGTGGAGATATGTTGACCGTCATCTAAAAAAAAGTCCAGGAGTAATACGACAGATCCAATGGGTGCTCTAAAAAAAAGAGATATGTTGATTGTAAAGTCCAGGAGTAATACGACTAGGACCCAATTATACGTGCCCTCTTATAAAAAACAAATGGTACGTGCATATCAAGATATTATGCCTAGAGACTATAGTTGAACGTATAACAGGACAATGCGTGAACACATATGTACACGAAACAGCACTAGGAAAAATGTTTAGAACGGCTATTTTGTGATTTATTCACCTCAGTTTGCATGCACTTCTAATTCACAAAAATATTATACTTTTCTAACGTGACTTTTAATATTAAACTTGAACTATAGTCTCTCCATCAATACATTTATATTGTCTTTTTTAAAAGAACCACGTCCATAAAGAAAAATATTTGGCATGAAAAATATTTCACTACTATAGTTGTTTAATAGGATTTAGAAATATGTTTTGTAAAACCCCCCCCCCCCCCCCCTTTATACAAGCACTTCTTTTAATTCTCTGGCTTAACAAGTAACATATTACCTTTCTTAGTTTGTCAATATACACCTTCCCTAAGAACCGAACAATTGAACTTCTTTACATTGACATTTAAATTATTTAATAGTATCCATATTGCTAAAATGAAAGTTGTATATAATTTTTTTCCTAGAAAACTATTTAAAAATAGTATAATTTATTTTTAATTTTATTTTTATTTTCATATAGATATTAAGAGAAGTGCTCAAACATGCGTATTGGAGAACATACCAAAATAACATGTATTTACGGACAGAGTGAGCACACAATTGAGAGAAACAACTAACATAAATAAATATAGTGAAGGCCCCTCGCTAAAATAAAAGCTACAAGATCCAAAAAAAAAGCTTATGCATAATAGTAAAATGTCAAAACTCGCAAGAGCTAAACTAACCTCCTTACTTCGAAAGAGGCAGTTTCACACAGAGTGGGACCCTAATATCATCAAATGCACTTCGAAGTTAGGGAACCATTGAAGCTTTGGCTACCAAGCCGATGCTCTATTGATGAATTGTAGAAAAAATTAAAATCACAACGAGAAGAGTATTGAGTACCACTAGGCCCCATATGAAAAACCGTGACAACCAGCTTGGCATAATGATGGAGTTAGGGAACCATACTTTGTTCAATACCATATCAATAATTAAAGCGTATGTTGTAAGAAGAAAATACGAACCCAACAAATTAGATATCTAAAGAGTCAGAGGTTTGATCATGATTCCTAGAAGTCGCGGGAAGCGAGGGGGTTTGAAAATCCAACAAAGACAATTTCAAAATATATATACGGTTATCAATTTTTCTTAGATTAATCCTTTATCCATACAATTGCATCCTATCCACATTAATTTTTCTTATTCCTATAAAACATAGTTAATATTATTAGCATGATTCTACCATGCATAGTCTATAAATATTTGATTTATAAATTAGTTAATAAAAGCATCATGTGGTAAAAGGGGCTAAATCTAAAATGCTTAAAAATGTAAAATATATGACTACTAAAATGCTTTAAAATGTAAAATATATGACTATTAATTTAGTGTACATGTTTTCATTGTTTATTGAAAGCAGTAGATCGTCAAGTGTGCCTAAATAAAATTTCAAAGCATACTGTTTCCGGTGGCCATGGAACTGTATTACTCCCTATAGGATAATATGATTATCCATGCAAGTATAAATTTATTTCAGTAACTATGTACGTATCAAAACCGATGCCCTCGCATTTGCGAGGGCCACGACTCTAGTTGTTATTAAATGCGTGAAAAGAATCTTCAAACATTATCTGCTTAAATAGCTTTCAGCCTTGTTGAAGCAAATTTCTAGCTAGTTTACATAGACAATTATTACAAACTTCACTGGATTCGGAAATAAGATCCTTAAGTTGTATTAACTGCAGTAGATAAATTTCTTGGGAGTTTCTGAAATAAGTTTCTAAATCAATCATTGTGGTATGATATACTTACTTCCCCATCACTATTTTGACAGACTCGCTGATAACATGCATTAATCTTTCATCTTCAACACCATAGTCACGAATCACTTGTATAGGGACATCACCAACATTTGTTAGCACACTTGAATCATTTAATTCCTTGCCTGCATAGCACATAACACATTATTTTCTGAAAACATTTACTGCATTCAACATAGTTACTAAGCATTTCGATGATGTAAAGTATACCTTCTTCGGTGGTAGAGTTGGTGCTTCCACACAAAATAGCCCCCCTTATGCGGGGAGGAGAAAATGCAGGCCCCTGCAGAAAGGATGAGTTGTGCCTGAGTGTTACTCCTAAGAGAGATGCAGAAGCTTTGATGCCGCCCATAGCACGCCACAGCTCTCCCTGAGTATAAGTAAAATCAGGACTCGGTAGAATTGGCATAGGTGTTACAAATCTGAAAGTGATGTCACATCCTAACATGCAGAACCTGGTCACAACTTAATCATAAATATTGACAAATTAAGCATTCCTAAGCCAAGAAGAGAAAAGCTAACCTCTGCGTATGACTTTTTTCTAACTGTCTTCCTTCACATGGAGCATGGTACACAACATATATTAATTTATTAACCGGTATAAAGAAGGAACACCAGTGTAAACTATCAAGATGTCAGATTTCAGCTATAGAAAGGGCTTGGTAAAGCCAGTGTGTATGTGATTAGATTTGACCATATCTTACCCCTAGTCCTAAGCTCAATAAACCAGTTTTATTTGGTCTGGAAAACGACTACATCGTGACATAAGTAACAAACAGTTCCTGACAAGGTAGTAGATTGTATCTTCTAATGCTGAAATCAATGTGCAATATGTTGCAGTCCAATTCAGGTATTCATGATGGACAAAAATGTGATGTGGGAACCGTATGAACGTGTGTTTTTCCCCTGTTTCACAACATGTGATATAAGTGTTATCCCCGGTTTCTTTCTGTGCTATTATTGGGAGTATTCCGGTGTACACAATGCGTTATTATTGTGTGCATTACATGAGTAGAACAGAAATCATAGATGTGGAGGTAAAACTTTAGGATAAAAACACATGTACATTCCACAAGGAGAACCACAATCAAGATTTGGAGGCAAACCATCAGAATATAATTTTGGGGGCCTGGAACATGTGGAAGGTTAGAAATAGTACCCACTTTGATAGGGTCCAAGCTAACAATGTTAATTGGAGGCGACAGCTGGTCAAGGACCGCAAAATTTTGGAGTGTAGGATTCGTGTTAAGCACAGGGAGGTGCTGCTGAAAATCATTGAATCTTTACATCTGTGAACTCTCTCCTGACCCCTCTTTAGGCTAGCCAAAATGGTGTAAGCCTTTGTACACATCCTTGTAATTACCCTTTTTTATTTTATTTATAAAAGAGCAGTAGGAGAATCTCCTGCCGTAAGTTCCTCAAAAAAAAAACATCAGAATATACCATAGCTAGCAGCAGTAGTAGAGTGTCGAGAGTACCCAGAGTTAGAATTTTGTTCATAAACTTTCATAGAAGCGAACCTTGCAGTCTTCTTCAGGCAGCTCGTGGCCTCCAGCTCTCAACACCATCCACCCATCTGCCTCATCCCTAATTTTCTTGCCTCCACCACGGGCTGGTGCCGCAGCAAGTAGAACCTTACCCATGCTTGGATGAGGCACTCAGGAGAGAAGAAATTTGGGGCGTGGAGGAAAGGGGTTGTTAAGAGCACGAGATCTCACCTGGCAGTGAGGAAGGAGGAATTGTTGGGCACGATGTGGATGGAGAGCGCGACGACGGCGGAGATGATGGGCGACCGCGTTGTACCCCAGAACAATTTGGGCCCTTCCTAACGATTTGGCAGATGAAAAAAAGAAAAATAGAGACGAATTAGTTGGGGCGACCTAATTTGGTGGAGGGCGTGAACTGGAGTCCGTGGAGTAGGCACAACCTGTTGATGGTGATGGTCGAAGCAGCAACAGTCTCGTGACCTACCTGCGCCATCGCCAGGCGCTGGGATTTAGGGTCGCCGTTCGAGACACCCTTTGCCACTTCCGCAGGGTTGCCGTCAGGAGGGGCTCTCAGGAGCAAGGGAAGTTGTGGGCGGAGCTCGCTGGTGGATCGGTAGGAAGGAGAGGGTGGTGGCCGCATCCGTGATGGAGAAGAAGAGGTAGGAGAGGGGATCTGAGAGGAGAAAGACAGGAGGGTGTGGGCAAGCGGTAGCGTTGACAGGCAGCCACGCATTGCAAGGCCCACGTCCAGTGAGAGACAAAAAAAGGCCCACGAGCAGAGGGAATGGATCACATGACGCGCCTCAAATCGCTGAGAGAGCTCCCCACGTCTCACGCTTAATCTCTTAAATAATACATAATAAGATAGTGATTGAGAGGATCTTCCTCATCCGCGCTTCTGACTCTATTTTTCTTTCTTGCCTACCTGCAACAATGGTATCCGCTTGCTAGACAGCGAGACTGCGAACATCTGGACGGCACCCTTCAGGCTTTGAGAGTGACGGCGATAACTTCTCGACACCTAACCCCCCATCATAGCACCTGTGGCGTCCCACCATTTAATTTTTTTTCTTGGGCTAGTCTATGATGACGCCCTAGCAGACGCTTTCTTTTTCTCTTTTTGTTCGTTTGGGCTTTGGCGATGCTTATATAAGACGGGACTCGGTTGTATCTGAATGTTACTTTATTTATAAAGTAGGGCGGAAGCCTGTTTTAAGGAGGTATTCTATGCAGAGATAAGTGTATTAAATTCTCCATGTGTGAAAACATATGTATTAATTCACGCTCTCTCTTTATCTGAACCTGACCACAAAATCTCCCTTATTTCTCGAACATCATGGTCCGCATAGCTTTTTGAGTGGATGAGTTTGGCTCCTACGACCTACGCAAGCTGGAGTAGAAACAAAATCAAAGATAGCACATGGTCCTGCCATATAGCATTTTATACGGCCAATATTTATGAAACAATTCCGTACAATAATATCTCTTGAACTTGACTCCTAGCAAGCACATGTTACATTGCTAACAACTCATGCATATATATATACGACCTAGGAGGTCAGTTGAGTGTGTGCTTTTACTCCATAGTCCAAGAGGTTCACCGGCTTTCTCTTCAACACCTACCGTTAGCAAAACACAATGGTGGCATCGATTCGGAGTCAAAATGGAACTAGGAACCAAAAACCTGACATCTACCACGGACTAGCGGAGCTTCGGTCATGTTTTTTATGGAATCATGGAAGTAGCTAGAGGACCGTGAAAACAAAAAAAAATATGTTTCCATCTGGCTACAAAAAAATATGAAATCGTGGCAGAAGACCATCGATGGAACAAACCGTTACAGATGGCAAATTTTCATGTAGTATGTCCTTCTAGTTGACTCATCGAGACAGCGGCGACCGATGCTTCTTTGACCGCGCCTCGGCTTCCTCGATGTGCATGCTAGGTTTGGATTATTTTCTTGAGGGCAAGGGTGTGCTACCAGGAGCAGCTCGACTCAAGCTTTGAATCAGCTCGACGCAGCTTGTGAGCCAAATGGCAAGCGGTTGCTGCAATGTGGATGCAGCTTCCCGGGCCTATGGCAGCACCAACGAGGGAACGAAACTAACACAAGGAGCAAAAGGAGATCATCAGTAGTCGTCATGTATGAGTTCCAGTGGCTAGCATACAACCTCCTTGCCAACATTATGTATGACATTCGTCAATTTTTATGCCCTCTTTTTTTCACATAGGTAAACATCAACAATATAAGGTGCAAACCGAAAACGTGAGAAATTTTGATCGATCAGGTTTGCCACCGGGAACGAAGAATATCTCCAATTTAGGACGCTGATTTTTGGGTTTAACTTCTTCTATTCCATGTTATTGCGTTGACTGATGTAAGTCGGGCTTAACACATGCAGGATATACATTTTTTTTTTGGAAAAGAGTATATATTAATATCACAGGGATACCAATTACACCCAGCCTCTGCAACAACGCATGCCCTAGAGGCCCTACGGATGCACACAGCCCAGAAAAAAGAAAAAAGAATTACAAAAAAGAAAAATGTCCCGCTACAGAGAACCATTCCTCAAAGCAACAACACTGACACCATCAGAACAACACCAGTAGTCCTCCACTCCAATAACAACGCCTTCATGCAGGATATACATGTGCTATGGGGTTTATCAAAACACATAACATATGCAACATGTCCTACGAGACATTTCTTCTTGAGAACTGATCCGAGCCGGACCAGGCTGGGCCTATAAGATCAAAATTGTCCTGAAATTGTCCTGAAATGTTCACTCTACTGGGTATGCTTAGGCACAAAGAGTCAGGAAAAGATCAGGGCGAGCTACAAAGCTCAAGGCTCAAGCCAGCAAAAGGTGTTTTGTGATGTATTGTGTACGGTCGTGGGGTGGTAGTGGTTCGTTGGCTATACATGAACTCGTTGATACATGACAGTCATCTAAAGAAAGAATCATAAACATCCGAAGAAAAGAGTTGATACATGAACAAGCCATGTGAAGAAAGCAAGAATAAATCCCCAAAATAGCGTTTCCGAAAATGACTAGTGAAATTCGACCTTCCCGTCTCCAAAATAGCGAAAAAGTTCCAATTTATGTTCTCTAATCGTCTCATTTACAAAATGGTGTTTCGTTGAATCCCCAAAACCCCACTATACCAAAAAAAAGTACCTTTCATCTTTACCAATCTTATCTTTATTAACCCATGCACTACGATGAACAGCCAAAGAAACTTTCTACTTCTTCTTATTAGCTTTCTTGACAAGGTGCAAAAAACCTCTTGATAGACCTGCTCCCGCCCCCTCTCCTGGAGATAGGCGGGCGCCGCCACGACCTCGTCCCCAACCCCTCTCCCTTTTTCCTCTGCTGCCGGCGGCTGCGTGGGCTGCCGGGAGTCTCCCGTGCGGTGTTGGTGGCGGTAGGCCGGTCTTTTCCCGTGTTCTTGGAGGGCGGCGGAGCATCTTGCATGGTGGATGTCCGGCACGGTGGCGTGAAACCCGCATGCTGGGTGGATTGGAGCGCGTGTTGGCTATGGGGCTGTGAGGTGCAGCCATGGCGACCAGATGTGACCTGCTCGGCCCAGATCTAGGCCCAATCGGGCCCCATCTGGGTTGGGGCGGGCCGGCCTCATGTGCTTGCCCTTGAGGTTCTCTGGAGGTGGAGGTGGGGCGACAGAGGTCTTGGGGTGGTGGCGGCGTTGCGGCTATCCTTGCTGCATCGTGGCGATAGGGGCTTTACGGGCCCATCTAGGCCCGGCCGGGCCCAACACCTCGTGTGCCCCTTTTGCTGCGTCCAGTCGTCTACTGCCATGGCGGTGGAGGTAGTTCCCTCCCGCGCGGCTACGATGCTACTACCCCCTTGTGACCATTGCCACCTTCGCTTGTGCCTCGAGACCTTGCGTCGAGATCTTCAGTGAGATGACAAAGTTGGCTCATTTTCCATGGATGTGTGTGCTGGTTGGCAATGGGTATGGTGGAGCGCTTCGGACTGTCCGGGGTGTTGGTTTTTTGGTTTAGAGCAAGAATAAATAAAAGACATCATTACGGTCTCATTGTACGGTATTACAGATGTATCATATTTATGAAGAACTTCAATGCAAAAATATCTCACGGGTTTAATTTCTAGCAACCATAAGATGCCCCATTGTTAGCTGCTCTACACTTCCTATACATATAGGACCAAGAACAATAGAGCGTGTACATTCCGTCCATAGTTGAGGAGTTTCACCGGCTTTCTCCATCAATAACTGTAAGAAAATAGACAACGGAAAATGTTGGAACACACATTTGATACTTTGGGTTACTACATGACTATGGTCTGTATCTTCGGGAGGGAATGCTTAGATGCATAAAATTGTACTCCCTCCACTTCATTATAAATGTCGTTGAGAGGGAGTTCTATTTTGAGTGTGCTCCTCCGACATCACAACATTGTTTGGCTGCAAAGTGAAGTGCGGCATTTTCTACTCTTATGGAAAATTGCAAATACAATGTATTCGCTTGCTCCTCTTGATCTAAAATAAGCATAGAATATTTCTCATGTTTCTTAAATGTCATGGTAATTCTTTTAGGTATAATGTTGAGATGCATGATTTTATTTCTATAGTTTCTTAGACCTATCGAGTAGATAATCGCAAGAAATGAACAACCACAATTATAGTGCTACACTAGGCAGCAAGCCATGCACCTCGAACACTAAGTATATTTGAGGGCCATGGACATGCCGCATGCTCCGCCTTACCATTCATGCTAGCGGGCCAAGGGGATATTTTACTTGTCCGTGATCCGTTTATTTGGTGTCTTTCATACCTAGTTCGATCTTGCTACCGACAAGTACTCTTTTCTTATTCCCATGATATAATATTATTAGTGATCTTATCACTTGCTTGCAAGCTATGTTAATGTGATATCACCGAGAGGTCCCGGATTATATCTCTCCGTCATCGGGATGGACTAATCCCACTCTTGATCCACGAGTCTCAACTAACACTTTTCCAAGTACCCGGCGACATCTTTATAATCACCATGTTACAGTGTGACGTTTGATGGAATTAAAGTACTCTTTCAGTGGCAGTGATTGACATGATCTCATGGTCTAAGTACTAGAGTTACATTGAATGAGATAGCAATATAAACTTGAGGACATGATCGTATTGCTAAATCTACTGTGGGTGAATGTTCATCGTATCATTGTCCAATGACATGACCTTGTTATTAAGAACATCCAATGTTCATGATCAGAAAACCATAATCATCCGTTAATCAACAAGCTAGTGTAATGAGAGGCATTATTAGGAGCCTTTTCTTTGTTTATAAAACACACATATATTAACGTTTCCAGTTAATACAATTATAGCATGATAAATACACATGAAATAAGATAATAACCATTTATTATTTCATCTCTGGCATATTCCTTTCAGCCATAGCCACTTGAGGGCCATGGTTGTGCCACATGCTCAGCCTTACCTTACATGCCAGGGAGGCCATGGCTATATATGAAACAACCGAATGTCTTAGCATGAAAATTGGATTATAGAATATCTGAAAAGAAAACCATTTCCTATTTCAAGAAAATAGTTTTTAGCTTGTGATATTACCCAAGAAAAAAAATCATACATGGAGTGGTATATGGACGGGTCATGCGGGTGTTAAGCTCTACACCTTCGCGGAAAGGTGGCGGTTTGTGGTGCCAACAGGGTATCTAGCAATTATCCAAGGAGTGTTTTGCATTGTTAACCTTTCAAGTAGGATTCAATAAACCGCATGTACTGAATTGCAGCGAAAAACAGCTCAGGTTTAGAGCAAGAATAAATAAAAGACATCATTACGGTCTATTATACGGTATTACAGATGAATCATATTTATGAAGAACTTCAATGCAAAAATATCTCACGGGATTAATTTCTAGCAACCACAAGATACCCCATTGTTAGCTGCTCTACATTTCCTGTACATATATATAGGACCAAGAACAATAGAGCGTGTACATTCCGTCCATAGTTGAGGAGTTTCACCGGCTGTCTCCATCAATAACTGTAAGCAAATAGACAACGGAATGTTGGAACACACATTTGATACTTTAGGTTACTGCATGACTATGATCTGTATCTTCCTGTCATCTCATGCCGGCACGCACTTTAGATCCACAATAATCATGTATGAGATGCCATGGGATAGCTTGGGACAAACCCGGAAGGGATTGCACATTAAGGGCCGCACCGTAGCCAGCCCAAAACAAAGGAAGAAGAGATGGCACTGCCTTGACAATAGTCAGTAGGAGTAGGAGACGTCTGGAAATGGACAGTTACTAGGAAGATAACAGCTCGATAAGGCTCTGGGCGAGTTGATGTAGGGAAGAAATGAGAGATATGATGGGCAAGATCCTAGGTTGGAGCTGACGACGACGGGAGCACCAGTTTATGTTATATGTTGATCCAAATTCTACAAAGTATAGGCCAACTTCTGATGAGTGGAGTGAGGCCCGTCGCCGGAAGGCTTGGGCCGAGTGTAACGAGTCTGAAGTTGGCCCACAGGGGCGCTTGTGGGGAGTGCGGCGACAGCCCCATAATCTGTCTGGATCGTCGAAGACCTAGGTTTCCACCGATATATAAACCCCTTGTAAGCCGCCGGTTGGGATGAGTTGCATCTGTGAAATCCCCGGCGTTTGTAAACACTCCTCGATATAGTGAAGTTTCGCTGGCTGGCGCCCGTGGTTTTTCCCTCTCTTTGTTGGAGAGGTTTTCCACGTTAAATCTGTGTCCCCTTGCTGTGTTTTTCGTTTTCGTTCTTCGTTATCTTCTTGTCGCAATTGTAACAGTGGACATGCGGCATGGGTATTGGATGGTTCGTGGCTACCCAGCAACAGGTATTCGTGGTGTAGATGTGGTAGCGGTATCTCAGCGTGATTGTGTTGCAGAGGCATCACAAGACTGCGCGGTAGGAGATGGACACTTCATGCATGCATACCACTGTTGGGCGCTGCCTCGCATTCACTGGTCGGTTGGCAAATTTTAGTAGGAAAGCGGGTTGACAGACCTGATCGCATCGGCCCTTCGTGCCTACGAACGTATTTCCTCGATGGAGGTCCTAATTCCGTTTCCACTGAAAAATAAAGTGTGTTCTCACAAAAAAAAAAGCAAACGACAAAAGAGATTAATTTGCCTCCTACTTGTCTAACGTCCAGGTGAGGCGTTGCAGGAGGAGGCTGCCCGGCCCCCCGGCCGGCCGGTTTGCGGTGCAGATGGTGTATGTAGAAATTATCCAGGCACACTAATGGAGAACGGGTTTCTAGTCCCGGTCTTAAACAAGTTCTAGTCATGATTTTGTAATCGGGACTACGGAATCAGGACTAGAGGTCTTAACCGGGTTAGTTACGAACCGGGACTAAAGTCTCTACACGTGGTCACGCAGGAAAGCGGAGGTGAAGGACCTTTAGCCCGGTACGTAGCACAGCCGGAACTAGACGTTCTTTGCCCCGGCAGCCGATTGCGGTTTCTGCCGCGACAAAATTGTGGGGGCGATTTCTGCCGTGGCAGATTTTTTTTGGGGCAGGGGGGTTTCTGCCGCAACCGGAGGATCGGTAGAGGAGGAAGAGTTTTGGTGTAAATAAAGTGCAACGAGGAACCCATTACACACAACATTGTCATGGTTATATTCGATTATATATATATATACAATTTGATTACATGGAGATCACAACGCTTCTATTCGATTACATGGAGATCATTAAACCACTAGAATCCCTTCGAATAAAATTTTTCATTTGGGTCTATGACATGGTCAACAACAAATCCCGCCAATTTCTCTTGAATTGCTACCAAGCATTTCTTTGGTTGAAGATTCTACCGCAATATTTTCAACTATATATAAAATAAGGAGATCAATAAGAATATCAATCGTCATAACAAATATTATGAATGACACTCAACACAATTGATGGTAATAAAATAAAATTGTGAATATATTGTTCACGTACATCTATAATTGTCGCTCGTCCCGCTCACTGACCTCCAAGCGAATGAACTCGCACACGAAGTATCCACACAAATTAGTCTCTCGTGGCTACCTCTTGCAATTTACGACAATAGAATTCAATCAAATAATAATCAAGCATGATATAATGGTATTGAAACTAGAATTGAAGAGATGCGTGGACCTAGCTCGTACTACTTACCTCGACCCGATGAAAACTAAGCTTATTTTTAAATTTATCAACCGTACTCTTGGTGCAAATCTTGCCAAACCTTGCTTGGCAAAAAATAAAGAATAAATGAGTTATTAGTTACTTGATATCTGATACGCCCAATTTGCATCACCTTTCTATATCATAATTTATCTCTATTTATTGATATTTGTCTTATTATGAGGTATTGCTTATGTCTTTTTCACTGTTTATGCATATTGGATGATTCTTGGAGGATGGACTGCCGGAGTCTGGATTCTGATAAAAAGATGGCGTTTTGATGCAATTTCACGAAGATCATAAAATACCAGAAAAATATGGGGAAATATTATTTTTCCATAAGATTGAGGAAGCCAGAAGGAGGGGCCAGGAGAGCGACCACATATAGATTTCCGCCGCCTCTGGGGGGCGGAAAACACCGAGAGAGAAAGATCTCTCCGGCAGACAGATTTCTGCCGGGGGAATTCTTTCCCGGAGAGGGGAGATCATCGCCATCAACACCGTCATCAAGCTAGGCTTCATCGGGATCATCATCATCATCCACACCATCGTCTCCACCAGCACCATCATTACCACTCCGTCCCGTTGTAACAATTGTGTTGGATATTTCTTTAGTTCTTAGGGGAAACTTTCCCGGTATTAATTACTATTGTAGTTGATACTTGTGACTGGAACCATTGGATTATTGTTTATGTTCAGATTGTTATCCATTATCATATCATCTTTGATCTTGATCTATATGATGTCTTGTGAGTAGTTTGTCTAGTTCTTGAGGACATGGGAGAAGTCATGTTATTATTAGTGGATTTGTTTTGAGTTATTATTCAATGGTCTAGTATTTAAGTTGTGGTGCTATTCTTCTAGTGGTGTCATGTGAACATCGACTACATGACACTTTACCATTTATGGGCCTAGGGGAATGCATTGTGTATTTGGCTACTAATTGTGGGGTTGCCGGAGTGACAGAAACCTGAACCCCCATTAGGACACCATTGCATAAGGGACCATAGGATCTCAGAATTTAAGGCTGTGGTTAGATTTATATCTTAATTACTTTTCTATAGTTACGGATGTTTGCAGGGGGTTTAATCATAAGTATGTATTAGGCCTAGTAAGGTCGGTACATTAGTACAGGGTCACCCACACAACACTTACAACACCAAAGAAGGGTACTCAGCTATTTGAACCAAAAGCACATGACAGAATTCCCATGTGTCCTCGAAAACGTTTGGTCCTTATAAGTATTTCCACCGACTTGTCCTTTGCTAAGAAAGGATTGGGCCACTTACTGCGTTTGTTCTTTGTTACTTGCTCTTTGTTTAGTTACCTTATCAGAAAACCACTAAAAATCCGTTTGCTAAGTATTTACAGAGATTTCCTCCTTCATACCACTGTTCATCACATTCTTCTCCTCGTTGGGATCGACACTCCTATTTACCGAAAGTACTACGATACACCTCTTATACTTGTGGGTCATCAATATCTTAGGATATATATATGAACAAAAGAGACTGATATAGTGCGATAATGATTGAAATTATCTTTGGAGCCCATCTTTAACGATTGTGTACTCCGATTTGTCTTTTCTTAGTGAGTTCTTGATTTCAACTCTTCCAGCGTCAACTTCAATGATTAGTAGAATCCAGTGAAAGCTGCGTATGTTTATATACGTCAGTAACTTATCAATTATACTTAACATCGAGTAAGCAAAAGTGAATATATACAAGACAGTAACACTCTCACTAAATAAAGTGCATCTTTAACATAGAGATCTCTAAGGTGAGCCAAAATGTAGCAAAAAATATCTCAATCTATTATATACTAAAATAAATATAAGAGTGTTTTTCGAGGCACCACGTTAAGCCACATCATCTAAATTACCATAATGGTCTGATCTAAAATTTATGATTAGGATTTACCAGAAGATTATTGTGGTTACGTAACCTCTTTGACACAATATATGTCAACAAATATACACCATATGTGCCTTCCAAAAAAAACGTACACCATATGTGTACCGGTCACATATAACGATAATTCCACCACATAAGGTAAATCCTATTGTTGACGTACTTTTGCTTTTGGCCTACACCATATGTGTACTGATCATAACATACCTTTTCTTATAAGCCTATTGATGATGACGTACACCATGTGTACCGGTCACATAAAAGGAAATTCGGGATTTGCAGCTTATGTCATCACATAATTTATTTAAAAATTATGTATTGTATGAATTTCAAAGGATGTGCACCCATGTAAAGTTCGTTTGAAGCAAGGACGTTGAAAGGAAATCCAAGTTGGTGTTATGCACTCGTATATATATGTTGCGTACTTCTATTCAGGTACGGGACTGGCCTGCCGACTAACACACACTTTTCTTTTTACGAAACACATATCATCTGCTGCACCATCAAAGTTGCAGACAAAAAGGAGACGTCCACAATGTTTGGGCCATTGCTCATCGCTCAATACTAAGCATATACATGACAAATCATAGAAAAACAATTATATAATTATGCCTATCTAGAGATATTGAAGGTCCAAACTACCATTAGAGTTGTATATAGTTACCGCGTGATATGCGTGGTAAGCTACCCAAAAAACTGAAAAGAGTTATATATGGTTTAGAGTAGTTTCTTAGAACGATTAGCAAGCACTAAAACTTTTTTATTGGCAGTTTAAGACATATTGTGTGAGAAAAATTTAAACTAGGACCCCAAAAAAGTAGATGATGAGCTAAAAAGTACCGATTTTTCGTATTCTTCGCGGTCCAAGAATTATAGAAAACTGTCGACATGATACTAAGATCCAAATAAGATTCATTTTTAAAAAACTGCATGTTTTTTCGCTAGGTTAGCAAATTAGCACAACACATTTTTTTTCAATTTGTACGAACTAATTTATAAAATCAACCTCAGTCGACATAGAGAACAATTGATATGACCATGACATCCATATAAATTCTTTTTTCATTCTAGGACAAATATTACATGTTTTCTCCTATGTTAGAAAATTATTACAACAAAATGACTTTTTTAGATTTCTACGATCATACTTGTAAAAATGACCGTGCGGCGGTTGACGGGCCGCACCAGGGCTTCCCTACGGCCGCCTCCAGCCTTCGCCCGCAAGATCTCCCCTTCCCTGCCGCCAAGGCCCTGGGTGTCGCCAGGCAAAGCCCGTGTGGCGCCGCGGCGGCGGCTGCTCCTCAGTCGGAGTTCGGTTCGAAGCGGCGGCAGCCCACTCTGGCCGAATCAATGGCGGTGTATATAGGGTGGTGGCGGCCATGGCCGGCGTGCAGGCCACGACGAAAGGTGATGGGATTCGGAGGAAGCGGTGGACGGTCGCCCGGTCTGGGCCTAGATGGGCTTCGAGGGGCTTCTTGTCTACTGCATTGTATTGTTAACCTTTTAAGTATTGTTAAGTTCTATATGTGCGTGGAATGGTGGCGGTTTGTTATGCCAAGAGGGTATCTACTCCCTCCATACCGTTTTATTGGGCTAACACGGAGCCCAAGAAATATGTTCGACTATAAATTTGACCAACGAAATATGGATCATATATCACAAAAATTATATCATTGGAAAGAGCTTTTAAATATTAATCCAATAGTATAATTTTTGTGATATATAACTAATGTTTTATTAATAAATTTTATGGTCAAACTTTTTCTTGAACTTCGTGTTATCCCAATAAACCGGTACGGAGGGAGTAGCAATTATCCAAGGAGAGCTTTGTATTGTTAAGCTTTCAAGTAGGCTTCAATAAACCGCATGTACTGAAATGCAGCGAAAAACAGCTCATGTTTAGAGGAAGAATAAATAAAAGACAGCATTACGATCTCCTTGTACGGTGGTAGAGATGAACTATATTTATGAAGAACTTCAATTCAAAAATATCTCACGGGATTAATTTCTAGCAACCACAAGATACCCCATTGTTAGCTGCTCTACACTTCCTATACATATAGGACCAATACCAATAGAGCGTATACATTCCATCCATAGTTGAGGAGGTTCACCAGCTTTCTCCGTTAAGCAAATAGACAACGGAAAATGTTGGAACACACATTTGATACTTTGGGTCACTGCATTACTATGGTTTTGCATCCTGTCATCTCATGCGGGCACACACTTGTGATCCACAATCATGCATTAGATGACACGTGGTGACTTGGGGCGAACCTGGAAGTGACCGCACTCTAAGGGCTGCGCCGTAGCCAGCCCAAAGCGAAGCAAGAAGAGATAACACTGCCTTGACAATAGTCAGTAGGAGTAAGAGACATCTGGAATTGGACGTGTAGCAACAAGATTAAAGATCGATAGGGTCGTGGTCTAGATGGTGCACGGCAGTGGCGGCGATGATGGGCAGGATCCTAGGTTGGAGCTGTCTATGACGTGAGCACCTGTACATGCGGCACGGGTATTTCTTTGTGTTCATGGCTACCCAGCAACAACTATTCCCATTGCAGATGTGTGGTAGCGGCGCCTCAGGACTATTGTGTTGCAGCGGCTGCATGAGAGACTACACGGTAGGAGCTGGACTGCATGCATAGGACGCTGCCTCACTACAGGGAACAGTCACTACGGCGACAGCTTTTACCCGTCGGCGTAGCCCGTCGGCATAATACGGCATTGGCCTAAACTAATATGTGTCGGCGTAATAAAGCCATCGGCATAGCCTTCTATGCCGGCATGGGATGACGCGGAGGGTGACTTGGGATGAACCTGGAATGGATCACACACTAAGGGACTCCCCTAGTCTAGCCAAAAAAAACAAAGCAGTAAGAGATAGCGCTTCTAGACTGTATTCAGTAGGAGTAGGAGACGTCTGGAAATGGGCGCTTAGTTGGAAGGCAGCGTCTCGCTAAAGCTATGGAAGATCTGGTGCACGACAGTGGCGAGAGCAACGACGGGCATTATCCTAGGGACATGACAGTGGATGAAGATGGTGGGAGCACCTATGGACATGACACACGTGCGGTGTTCATCGGTGCGAAATAGCCGCGCTTCGCCACAAAGACAAGCTAGCTCGGATGGTGGTTTCCTAGTGGCGGTAGAAGACTGTGTGGTGGTACGTTCACGCACCTTTGTGGTCTGAGAACACCACATAGGCGACATCCACTTGAGGGCCATGGCTGCGCCACACGCTCTACCTTACCCTACATGCCAGGCGGGCCATGGGGATATAGGAAACAACCGAATGTGTTATTATGAAACTTGGATTACAGAATATCTGAAAACAAACCCATTTCCCCATTTGAAGAAAATAGTTTGTAGCTTGGGATATTACCCAAGAAAAAATCATACATTGAGCTATACATGGACAGCGGTTTGTGGTGCCAACAGGGGTATCCTAGCAATTCTCCAAGGAGCGATTTTTATTGTTAAGCTTTTAAGTAGGCTTCAATAAACTGCATGTACCGAAATAATGCAGCGAAAAACAGCTCAGGTTCAGCGAAAATAAAATAAAAGACTCTATTACGATCTCCTTGTATGGTATTAGAGATGAACCGTATTTATGAAGAAGTTCAATGCAAAAATATCTCACAGGATTAATTTCTAGCAACCAAAAGATACACCATTGTTAGCTGCTCTACACATCCTATACATATAGGACAATACCAATAGAGCGTGTACATCATGTCCATAGTTGAGGAGGTTCACGGCTTTCTCCATCAATAACTGTAAGCAAATAGACAATGGAAAATGTTGGAACACACATTTGATACTTTTGGTCACTGCATGACTATAGTCTGCATCTTCATGTCATCTCATGTGGACGAACCCGGAAGGGATCACACTCTAAGGGCCACACCCGTAGCCAGCCCAAAACAAAGCAAGAAGAGCTAGCACCGCCTTGACAATAGTCATTAGGAGTAAGAGACCTCTGGAAAAATGGACGCTTAGCAAGAAAATTACAGTTCGATAAGGTCGTGGACGAGATGGTGCACGGCAGCGGCGGCGATGATGGGAAGGATCCTAGGTTGGAGCTGTCGACGACGTGAGCACCTGTGCTCTGGTGGAAAAACACAAGCAAGCGGTGAAGGAGATTAATTTGGCTCATATATTCCGACCTCAAGGTGACGGTGAGGCATTGCTGGAGGAGGCTGCCCGGCCCCGGCTGGTGTAGCCGTGTAGGAGAGATCTTGCCCAACAATTCTGCACGCGATCGAGGCCTTCGATACTCGCCAGTCGCCGCGCTGCTAGGCTCAAAGGGTTGTGCATGTACAACATGCATGGGGAAGCAGATGAGCCCGTGCGAACCAACAACCAACAGTCTAGCACTATCTTCCAGGCCATGCACGTTACTAGTGAATATAGGGAGGGAGTGTACTGATCATTTGATCAAGCAGTTTGGCCTCCGGTCCACAAAATTGAAACTTGTTCTAGCCCGGCCTAATGCTTGGATCCATCGGCTCATGGTCTCTGCCTTCCTGGACATCCTCGAAACATGTTGTTGGTCACAGGCGACGTATGGCTACTTGCGATGTCACGCTCGCTTCTTACGGGGTTATTTCCACGGGTGGAGACCCGATTTTCTCCTCCGGGGGATTGGACAGGTGGGCAGGGCTTGGGCAAGGGATCCATCCATGGCCGGATATAACCGAACACGAAAATTTGACTGGGTCCGGATTTTGACCCCGCCTGGATGACCCCGGTGAAACCTGGTAATCCCCCAAAGGATGGGAATAACCGAACAAGGACTTATGCATGTTTGGACGTATGTAGTATGTACCTATATGTAGAACTAATGCGGGCTTAACCATGGGCGATAAGCATCGACTGATAGCCAATTTATCAGTTAAAAACTTTTCTTTAGTTTATCCATCCAACTTTTTTTTCCTTCGGCTATGTGGTTTGTTTGGGAGGGAATGCTTATGACGATGCATGTAATTGTACTCCCTCTGATTCATACTAAATGTGTTGAGAGTGAGTACTATTTAAAGTGTGCTCCTCCGACGTCACAACACTGTTTGGCTGCAAAGTGAAGTCCACGCTTATGGAAAATTGGAAATACAATGTATTCGCTCGCTCCTCTTGATCTTAAATAAGCATAGATTGTTTCTCATGTTTCTTAAATGTCATGGTAATTCTTTCAGATATAATGTTGAGATGCATGATTTTCTTTCTTACACCCATCGAGTAGATAATCGCAAGAAATGAATAATCGATATTTTACTGCTACGCTAGGCAGCGAGCCATGCGCCTCGAACACTACGCATGTTTGAGGTCCATGGACATGCCGCATGCTCCTCCTTACCATTCATGCCGGCGGTCCAAGGGGATTTAGAAAATACCTGAATATGCTACTATGAAACATGGATTCTAGATTATCCGATCAACAGAAAATCAGTTCTGCTTTCAAGAAAATATTTTGTGGCTTTTCATATTATCCAGGCAAAATTTCATACCTCAGGCACTCGTTGGATGTGCCAAGCGGGTGTTAATTAAGTTTTATGCGCTCACAAGATGGTGGAGGTTCGTGGTGCCGACGGGGTATCATCCAAGGAGAGCTCTGTATTGTCATGCTTTCAATCTCTCTGCAACAAATTACATGAACCAAAATGCAGTGAAAAACATCTCAAGTCTACAGAAAAAATAAAATAAGAGATTCCATACGATCTCGTTGTACGATGTCAGAGATGAACCAAATTTATGAAGAATTCAATGCAGAAGTATCTCATGAGAAATTTCTAGCAACCACCAGATACGCCATTGTTAACGGTATGCGACTTATTGTACATATACAACCAAAACTAATAGATGGTGTACATTCTCTCCATATAGTTCAGGAGATTCACCAACTTTCTCCATCACAAGGTGTAAGAAAATAGACAATGAGAAACATTAGAACACGCGTATCATTTTTTGTTTACCGCATGACTATGATCTGCATCGCGTTATCATCTCGTGCGGGCATGCACTTGTGATCCACAATCATTCGTGAGATGAGGTGGGATTAAGTGGGAAGAACACATGAGGGATCGTACATTAAGGGCATCACTATAGTCTAACCCCAAAACAAAGCCTTGTACATATTCTTACTCTCTTAGTAACCCATAGCCTGAGATGTGCCACACGAGTTATGGTTAAGGAATTCTCAAATTCTTTGGAGCGGCGGCGAATTCGACGGCGCACAGCAGGGCATCTTTCTCGTCTGCACTAGGAAAGTAGGAGCCCCCTGCGGACGGCGGTCGGTGACCAGCCCGTTTCTATTGAGCTGCTAGGTTCAACCACCGTTTTATTTTGCACAGAACCACTGATATCTTTGACCTTTGTCAGCGTTTGTCCATTCCCAGTGACGTGCCTCTCTCCGCTCTATCTATCTAGGAGGCCTCCAGATCGATTCATTGACGGATCAAGATTTGTTGATTTTTTTCCTGATATGTTACTCCTAGTTCATGGTCTTGATCTGTTTTATTCGTCTCTCCAAATAATCTTGCTGAGGTCCAAATTCGAATGGAGTTTCTGAGCGTCAGATCTGCAGTGAACACTCAGGCAATTCCATTTCTTTGTGAGTTCAATTTGATTTTTCTTTAGCATAGATTTAAAAGTTCCTGCAACTCATTGCTTCAGGGTCTCAATTAGTAAAGAAGAGAAAACACCGGAAAGTCATTTTGGCTCCTGAGCTCTAGTGCTCCATGTGTATTAAGAAAAATAAAAACTATACTTATAAATTACAAAAAAAAACTTAAAACAAAATCCTAGAAGTTGCTAATGATATATCTCATAAACGTGCCAAAATCTCAATTCGAGATGTTTTGTATTTCGAGCCACACAAAAATGACAAAGTGTGACTGTTTTTGTGATTTGTAATCATTATACTATAGATAGATCTACTATTTTGTCATATTTACATAGCTCAAAATACACATTATTTCTATTTTAGATTTTTCTCCTTTGGGGAGTACATCACTGGCTATATCCTGATAAATTTTGAGAAATTTTGGAACTCAAGTATATGATTTTTGAATTTTTTTTAAGTGGAATTACTGGTGCCCATGTGCATATCAAATCTCCACAGAGAAAACACGGGAGATGTGCAAATGAAAAACCAGCGAGAGGCCGGTGCCTTTCTGTAAAGTACAGTAGCACAATCGAGGTATATTCTGGTGCGTACGCTTTGGATCCAGGTTTTCGCTCGAAGTGGGTTTCCAGGGGATACTTTCTCATAGGCGTCCTTCAAGTACCTCGCCCATGGTGACAACCATAGGACGCTGCCTCGCATTTCACATCTCGGCTGGCAAATTTTAGCACGAGAGAGAGTTAACGGACCTCACCGTATGCGCACGTATTTGATATTTCTTCCGCGATGGAGATCTTAATTCCGCACGGAAGGCACTGTTTGGACATTTCTCTTGGGTGAATTTGAGAGGATGGAGACAGTTTGCACACCCGCGCTGAAAAGTTTCCTACGGAAGTATTTTCCCTAAGAGGGAGAGAGACACCAATAGCGCTGCCATCTTCTGATTTGGAATACCCAGATCTAAGATTCCCCCCCGGAGTAGCATGAGTGTGTAGGGAGATTCTCGAGGGTATATTGAGCGCATCGGTCAGGGTGGTGCCCGTGGCTGTGCAGCCGGCGGTCGTCACCTCCATTGCCAGGTGGCAGGCTACGGCTTGCTGCCCTACGACGATGGTTCATGACGGTTGATTATGGATCTGGCTCCTGTCCGCATCCATCAACGGTGTGGCTTATGGCCGTTTCGGTGATGCGATTGGGGGTTTGTCACGGAGCTGTTCTGCATTAATCGGTGGTGATCCAGCCAGCGACGAGTTGGGAAGACGTGGATGCCGGTGAAAATCGAGCTCGGACTCCGGGCATGGCAGGCGATGAAGGCGTCTACACCCATCGTTACCTTGTTGAAGCATCGCCATTGCAGCCACCTTAAGAGGATATCGGCACAAACCACCTGCCCAGCACCTTCGGCGACTGATCCACCGCGGCCAACGCCAACGGCCGGAGAGATGATGAGTTGTGGGTTGGCGAGGTGAGGGTTGGGGCCCCTTTTTTCGCCCTAGGAGAAACTCGTGTGGTGTTAGGGAAAAATATCTCAATTCAATATGATCACGTTGTCAAGGACTATTAGAGATGAATCGTATTTATGAAGAAGTTCAATGCAAAAGTACCTCATCTTTACTATTAATTTCAAAAGCGTGATGAATGTCTTGTGTCACACTTCAAAATATTACAAGAAAATGCCACCGCACCATCTACTTTTTTGTTGGTTCAACTCGCATGTTGCCACCGCACTCAATTGTTTTAACAAACTAACTAACAACACCAACGAAGGAGGATGGAGTTTGTTACCCGCGCTATATTTTGAAGAACTTTCTCTCACTCATCTGACATGCCCGTAGATAGTGTGGAATTTGTTAGTTAGTTATATCCTGTATGGGAGTTTGTTATTCAGAAACAATCTAGTGCAGTATGTGTCGCTCCTTGTATATGTATAGCTAATCCTACGCCAGTTGTGGCTGTGTAAGTCCGGTTTTTGTCTTACGTCCTCTTCTTATCTGAATTTAGCACTGACAGAAATACTCCTCTGGTGTCTCGACAAACTAAACAAAAAAACAACAACTTTCGCTAGACGTATCAATTCAAAAAATATATCATTATTTCGATCTTCGTCTTCATCAAGCTGCTCCAAAAAAATACGCTACCCATGTCTCAAAAACGAAATTGGCATGCAGCCCTCGACCTGAGCGAGACAAGTCCCCGCTGGACACATAGATGAGTTCTTCATCATCTCTTGTCGTGTGATACAACCAGCAAGCAAGCCAAGACCCACCCGCCCCATCCTCTCTCAACCAGTCTCGTCACGCCACGTACGCACCCACCTACCGGTCCCTGGACCTTCACCAACCTCTACTAAAGCCGAGCAGGTCAAAGTCGGCGCACGTGCCCGCAGCCGCCACCAGACGAAATCAGCTACCGATTAAGCAGTTGTGTACGCCTTGCCAGTGCTATCCTCCTCAATCGCCCGCCTTGCCAATGCTATCCTCCTTAATCGACGGCATGGCGCGCTCCTACTGCGGCTACCTGGGCATGGCCATCCTCTGCGACGCCACCACCACCAACGCCACGCTCCGCCTCGCCGAGGGCACGAACTACACCATCCTCGCCATTGATTACACCAACAACACAATCACCGTCGCCGACGCCGACGCGGTCGCCGCCGACAACGACTGCCCAAGAGTTCGGCACAACGTGACCATCCCGTTCGAGGCGTGGCTCAACTTCTCGGCCACAGGCAACAACACCATCTCCTTCTTCATCGACTGCAACCTCACCGGCGCCACGGACCCTCTGCCGCCGGACATCATCCAGATCAACTGCACCGGTTTCATGCAAGAAGGGCGATTGCCGTCTTTCCTGGCGCCGCAGCTCGGCGTGCCGGGCGAGGACTGGTTCCGCGTGTTCAACGGGGTGTACGTGGCGCCTGTGCTGACGGAGTGGCTCGCGAGCACGGAGTACAGCGCGTAGCTGGGGAGCAGCGGGTACGGCGAGGTGCTGCGATAAGGGTTCCGGCTCAGCTGGGACCCGAGTGTCGGTCATGCTACGAGTGCGAGGTGTCCAAGGGCAGTGCGGGTACGACCAGGCAGCGGGTTCCTCGGTTGCCTCTGCCCGACGGTAGCGTGCGCGACCCAGGCTGCCTTGCTTTGCTTGAACTGCAGCATGCTTTGTCCCCTGCGACGGCGGAGCTGACCGATCGCCGGTCACTGTTGGCGGCCCATCCGTTTCTTTCATTTCTAGACCCGTTCGGGTCGTTTGCCACCAAACCATTATGTATTCCGATGGGTGGCGTCGTGCGAGAAACGATCGAGTTAGTTTGCCTCCACCAAATGCGCCTAGGACAGTTGACTTCAACCTCGCCGCACCTAGGCGGAAAATTTCCTCTGATCGAGCCATTAGACAGGAGAAACAAACACAACCGAATTCTCCCGCTGACACGCGGTGACACCACCACGCCATTGTTCCCAGAAACACAACTGAATTCTCCTCGATCGATCTACCATCCTCGCTTGACCCGTGGCAATGGACCATGACCATTGCAAAGAACACTGCACACTATGCTAGCGGTGAATGGTTCTTTCCTGTAGCTGATTGCTTGTATACGAAAGTTGGCTTTGTATAGCACATAATTAGGTTAGGTATTTTGAAATTCTGAACAATTTTGAACTTCAATTTATAACAAACACAAATTTAATACAACAAAAACACAGTGAACACAAATTCAGTGTACAAAATCAATGGACGGTAAGAAAAACACAACACACACTCATAATTCAGTTTAGATGTCACACTGCACTAAAAAATCATTTTTACATGAAACAGTGTACTGAATTTCAATTAACATGCATGTATACAAGACGTTGAAAATTTAAATTTTAGACATGCACGACAGACTAGAATTCAGGCAAGGGAGGGGACAGGCGGTATGGATATGTTGATTTGTATGCATGAAAATTATCCTGATGATATAGCAAAGGATTTGGTATGAACCTGATGTACTCAATAGAAACTTTCATCTTCCAATGCTCTGTCTTGTTCTGAAGATGGCGTGCTCCAATGCAAAAGTATCCCATGAGAGATTAAATTCTAGCAACCAAGATAACCATTCTAGACTTCTTGTATATATACAACCAAGGCCAGTAGAGTGCGTACACTCTCCCCGTAATTTTGAGGAGGATCACCGGCCGGCTTAGTTTCTCCAAATAACTGAAAGCAAATACACAACCAAAAACCTTCGAAACATAGCTTGATATATTTTGGGTTACCCCGTAACTATGATATGTATCGTCATGTCATCTCATCTCGTGCAGGCACGCACTTGTGATCCACAATCATGGCTGAGATGAGGTGGGATGATGTGGGGGTCGCACGTTAGGGGACACCGTGGTAGTCCAGTCCAAAAACAAAGCAAGAAGAGATGGTGTTGCCTTGACAACAATAGTCAATGGGAGTAGGAGACATCAGAAAGTAGACTCTTACAACGAGGGCATTAACTCCTTGATAAGGATTAGAAAGATCTGGTGCGTCGCAGCTGCGAGGACGATGATGGGCAGGCCTATAGTTGACCATGACGGAAGAACCCATCGCCTATGCATCACTCATGGACACGACGACGCACGGGTGATGCAAGTACGTGTTCATGGGTGCCAAGTTGTCCCGCTTGGTGGTGAAGACAGGGGTTCGCTCACACTGTTGTTGTGTGGAAAGCCACGTCATTGACCGGCATGCACTTGTGATTCCTCGCACTATTTTCCGCATACCGAACGGGTGTCGTGCCATGCGAGGGCACAGCCCACCTGATGATAGCGCCCTAGCCCAACGTCCTTTTATAGCTCACACAAGCCTAGGAACTCGATCGTAGTTTGTAGAGTTTCTAGGAGGACACATCTTTGAACCATGCCATGTGGGCTGCGGATGGGCGGAGGGGAACGGCAACGGGACGATTCGGAGGCGTGTCAGTGGAAGCGTGGTTGGTGGGAGCTGAGAAGTACGGTGTCAGTGAGGGGTTTTTACTCCTCACCGTCACACGGCCGAGTAAATATAGAAGAGTGGTGTGGAATTTTAGGAGGATGCTTTCTAAATAAAATCCTCTAAATATTTTTTTGGTTTTGGTTAGGTGTGGCTTTGGCCATTAGAGTAAAAAAAGTTATCTGACCCATTATAGGGATAGGTTATAGATGCTCTAAGGCACAACCCACCCGATGACACAACACTGGTGGAAACAGCCCTATAGGTCCCGGTTGGTACGGGGTTAGTCCCGGTTGCCCAACCGGGACGGGGCAATCGGGACTAAAGCTCTAACCTTTAGTCCCGGTTGCCCCACCAACCGGGACTAAAGGGTGCACACGTGGCAGCGGCAGAGGGCGAGGGGGGTGGAGCATTAGTCCCGGTTCGTAACACAAACCTGGACTAATAACCTTCTGCCGCGGCAGTGAATTCATTTTGGCACATTTTGTTGCCGCGGCAGCATTTTCGCCAATTTTTGTGCCGCGGCAGAGAATTCATTTAGATTGTTTTATTGTTTATTTAGTGATTTGCACTTATCAATGAAGGAACCTTATATTACATCATGATGACAATATTATATTCAATACACGGATTGAGTTCATGCACCACATACAAAAGTTGTTATTCGGTGCTACCGGCCAATTTCTTCAAAGTTGCTATTTTTACAATTCCTATTGTCTATACACAGCCGAGTAGTATTCCCCTTTTGGGTCTAGGACTTCTGCATCCAAGAATCCCGCCAATTCCTCCTGAATTGCTCGTACGCGATCCTTTGGCAGAAGACCGTCCCGTAGACGTTCGATCTGATTTAAAAAAGGAGTCAGCCTATATGAATGAAACTAAACACAATTTGATTGTAATTAAAAACTATAGAAATTGTTTACGTACGTGGAGTTGCTCTAAATTTCTGCCCTTCTCATCGCACGTCTGCCGGATGAACTCGCATACATAGTATCCACATAGATTGTTACCTGGTCCCTACGCCAGGCACTTTACGAGAACATAGTTCAATCAAAATAATAATCAAGCATGATAATAACTGTATCAAAACTAGAATCAAAGAGTGCGCGGATATAGCTAGTGGTGCTTACATCAGTGGTTGAAATGTAAGCTCCTCTTTCCAAACACCCCTAGCCTTGTTGGTGAACCGTTTCCAAGCGCTGCCCGGCGTAGAAAACGAATGAAATAAGTTATTAAGTACTTGATATCATAAAATTCACGAACGTTGACGATATAATGTCGTAATGATTAGAATTACCGTTGGAGAAGTATCTGCATGTCCTTCCACGTCTCAAGGGGTTTATGTTTCGAGTCCATGACTGGTACACGCCTTTTGTCAAGTTGAATGATTAACAGAATATAGTGGAAGCTGCAAATGCATAACTAATCAATTATATAATTAACATCGAGTAAGCGAAATAGAAAGTGTATACAAGACAATAACACTCACTCGAAGTTGTAAGGAAATAGTATTTGCCTTTTGGTTTCTTGAAACCTTAACGCGTGTACTATATTATCCTCTGTATCCTGGGGGCTTATTTTGAGATTAGCTTCATGAACCCAATATGGGTCAATGAAGCCAATGTCATAGATTTGTCCTCTGCTGCATTCGAGAATCTTCATTCTGCATATTACAGTATGATTATATACATGCAATAAACAAAATAATATAGCTGGAGACTAAATTAATTACAGAATTAATACTTACAGACAATTGGCACTGATGATCGATTTGTCCAAGGCGTCTTGATTGAATAATTGAAATAGTTCATCAAATTCAATGGATATCATGTCATCCTTATCTTTCTCATGATGCTTTTTTGTAACCCTCAGCACTATCCAGTTAGCCCCGGGCCTTGTGGCATGCATGTACCAGTTATGCAATCTTCGCATTTTTGTTGGAAGATTGTTTACCTCCTCAGGTTTGACGAGAGGTTTGCCGTACTGGTATTTGTATGCTACTTCACTCACGGGGAAGAACTCTAACTGGAATAAGTACTGGGCAATACTCATACCTTGAGCAGCTTCTCCAGACAGTGCAACTACCTCTGGATCATACTGCTCTTCGGCCCCATATTTGCTCGACCCCTCATTGGTTTGGGAAATCACCTTGAGAGGGGCGCAAGTCTGTTTTGCTTGTTCTCCGAGCTGGGCAACAGATTTCTCGCTTGCATCAGTACTGCTCTTCGAGGCTTTTTGTGCCGCATGTGACTTGAGAATAGAACGCTCATAGTCTGATGACAACTTTGGCTCGGGTTGATGAAGATTCTTTAGCATTTTCAACACTTTGGCTTTTTTATCTTTGGTGCTGGGGAACACTGGCTCTTTCGGTCGCCTCAGCTTAGCGAAAAACGCTGTCGTTTCCGCATCAACGATCGCCGCAGTCTCCTCTTCAGTACAGTCATAAGCTCTCTTGGGAGGAACCGTTGGTACTTTTGGAAGAGGCTCTTGTTTACGTTTCGGCGATCGCTTACCACGAGGCACAGTAGCGGTACGCTTACGCTTTTGACCCTTAGGCGCCGGCGATGGCTGCGCCGGAGATTGGTGAGGCGACGGAGCCGGGTGAGGCGACGAAGATGGCTGCCGCGGCGGCGATTTAATTACCGGAGACGGGTGAGGCGGCGAAGATGGCCTTGGCGTGTGATTTGAAGCACGATACATTCCTTCGCCATAGAATGGTGACGTTTTGCCTCCCAAAGACACATCCCCTTCACCGCAGGTAGTGAAGATCCAAAACTTCAAAGGTGGGCATGATTTCATCCACGCCGACAACAGCGTAGCCCTCTGGAACCGGACGACAATGGTAAGTTGGTGTGGGTCCAATTGGTAAGGCATAGCCGATCGCCACCTTCATTGATATGTTCACAACTTTGACATGTAGCTCGCAGTGTGTCATCTCTGTGATATCATCCACTGGGTAGCCAACAGGAGCCATCGTCGGTGCATCATCGTCATCGCCATTGTCATCACCCGGGACCTCGGTGGAAGCCACACTGCTTTTTCGATTATTCGATAGGCCGGTAGCATCGAATGCAGTGTGCTGCTAAGATGGGCCGGTAGTACTTTGCTCTTTAAGTGCGTTAATTTCATCTTGTTGTTGCTTTAATTGTTCTTCAATTAAACGCATTCGCTCTTTCTGACTATCTGCTTCAACTTCCACCCTGTCCTTTCTCCTCTGACGGCTTCTATCAGGAAATTTCTTCCTCTCTTCTAGAAACCCATTCCTCCATGGTTGGGAGCCTCTTGTGCCTCGTGTTCGTCCATCATGTTCCTTATTTCCAAGGGCGAGTGTGAGCTCATCATTCTCTCTATCGGGAATGAAGTCCCCATCTTTAACAGCCGGTACTGCTTTTCTGATCCTCTCGATTGGCAAGGGGTCTTCTTTATATCGTATGTTATATATACACCTTCCTTCTGAGTCCAACGTGCCCCCATGCCCGTAAAACCAATTCCTTGCACGTTCTACCCAATCGTCTCTCTCTGGGGTGATCTTTTTATCACGCAGTTCATTCTCAATTTTCTCCCACTTAGGAATGCCAGCCCTGTAGCCACCTTGCCCCATAGTATGGTGATACTTCTTGTTAGCAGCATTCAGCTTATTCGTTGCAGACATTTTCTTAGCTTTTTCTGATGTCTTGTATTCCACAAACTCAGCCCATAATGGTTTTATCTTCTCAAACTGAATATTCTTGAAATCGGGAGTCTTCTTTTTCACGACATAGTCAAGGTGCAATATTTTCTTCCAGTTGGTGAAACACTGGGCCATCTTCTTCAAAGCCCACTTCCTGACCTTAGCCTCCATGGCTCTCCCATGTTGTAAGGCGTCCTCAACTGGATCCTCCGCATTTGGATCCAGCTCTATCTTCGGTAGTTTGAAATTAACCATGAGCCTCTTCCACAATAAATCTTTGGTGTGGTTAGGGACAAATAAACATGTTCCCTCTTCATCCGCATTAGCAGGCCTATTTCAATTTCTAATGGTGATCGGGATTAAGTCACTAACGATTACTCCGCATTGTGCCACAAATTTGTTTGCGACAATTTCGGGAGCCATCGGCTTGCCGCCTTCAGTGACATCTTCGATCCTGAACCTCTCATGGTCTTCCAACTTTTTGGTTGGGCCTCGTCTGCTCTTTTCAGTAGATTCCTTCGATCCGGAGGGCTAAAAGAAGAAAGATCGTCGTTACTATTTCTATATAGATACCAGATGATTAATTAATGAATTAATTATATTACATGCACCTACGAGCGGTTGCCTTCTCGATTACAAGGCATTGCCTTCCCTCATCGGAAGGCAACACCTTCAACCTCAAACAAGTTTTCTATTCCGAAAAGAGGATCACCTCACGGAGTTGTTCAGAAACGTTGATACGTCTAAATTATCTTCCCCACGGATCACACCTTGGATCAACTCTTCCTTTTCTTCCTCTCTGACGTGTGGGTCCATATTTTCTGCATAGGTGGAAAAACGAATAAGTCAAAGCGGCTAAAGGATAAAGTTAAGTACGGTGTTGAGAGATATAAACCCTAATTCAGAGAAACCCTAATATATACATACACAATAATAAAAATGAAGAGAAACTCTAAACCCTAAACCTAGCTACAAAAAGGAAACCATGTAGTAGATAGGTAACTCTAGCTAAAATCAACTAAAATCAATATTCTGGAGTTCCGAGGGGTGTAAAACCTAGTTTGGAGAAACCTCGGATGCATATGAGAGGGGAACATGAGTATAAGGCTACAAAAGGGAAACTATCCAGCAGATAGGTAACACTAGATACTAACAAAATACTTGACTTGATTATAGTTGGTCAAGTATTGTTCGTCGATCTTCTATGGTCTTGATCTCGGTCTTCGATCTCGATCTCGATATCGTATTCTACCGAGAAGAACCAAATCACCGGAAAGAAAGGGAAACAATCAACACATGGCATCGATGCAATGCTCTAGCAATGATGATGATATGACAAGTTAATGTGCATTGGAATGTAACCCTAAAGCATGCTCAACAAGTTAATCGGGGTTCCGAGGGGCGCAAACCCTAACTCAAGGAACTCTGGAATCACCTGTTAGGGTTACTAGGGTGTTCTAATTAAACTTGTCATTTAAGTTGTTGAACAATGCATGATTATAGCATAGATAGATAGTTCTCATTTTTCTGAACATTTTGGTATATTATTTGTATTTTTCTGAATTACAGATTAAAAGTTATTGAATTTACAAGTTTTATTAAATCAAATGTTTAAACCTTTTGCACCATAGTAACAACTAGCCATAGTGGCTGACTGGTGGGACCAGGGCCACCTGTCACGCAAGCAAAGGGGAAACAGGGTCATCTGTCACCAGAGAAGGAGCTAGCCCTAGAGGCTGACTGGTGGGACCAGGGCCACGCGGATGCGACCTTGACGCCACGTTGGGCTCGCCGGAGACACGTCAGACGGCGATGGTAGGCAGCGGAGGAGAGCAAGCGGGGTTGCGGGACTTGGTGTGCTGGAATCAGCGCATCCAGGCGGACTCAAAATTGGCGGCGCCGCCCTATGTTGGTTGCCGGAGCAGGTGGTACAACGACGGCCGATGGCGGCGAACGCGGGATCTAACGTCCCAGGCATGAACTACAGCGAGAGGGGAAGGAAGGAGGCATCCAGAAGGTTCACTTGCTCACCCTGAGAGCGTGAGGTTGGTCGGAGAGAGCGCGGGAGGTCGAGGTTGAGCGAATCGACGCCGGCGAGCACGGTCGGGGTCGAGGAAGACGGAGTCGTGGGCGACGACTGGTGCGCGCACGGACGGAGGCGGCGGTGCTGGCGGATGGAACGCGCGGGCTCGGGCAGCCTGACGGCGTCGGGGGCGGCGAGATCGGGAAGCCTGCCGGGGCGGTTGTAGGCGTCGGTGAAGGTAGAAGTGATGGGAAGGGAAGAAGAAGGGGAAGGGCTAAAGGGTTATAACCAAATGACCTTTAGTCCCGGTTGGTGACTCCAACCGGGACTAAAGGGTTATACGTCCCGGTTGGAGCCACCAACCGGGACCTATACTCCAATATTTTCAGCAGACCAAGGGTTGGCGCTTAGGGTCTTTAGTCCGGTTGGTGGCTCCAACCGACATATTCTGTTTTCAAAAAAATTCGTATTTTCTCTCTTCTCCTTTTATTTTTTATTTTGGGGTTTAAATTTATATTGTTTTTTCAATGATAATTAATTTGGAATTTAGAAAAACTTTAAACATAAAAAGTGTTTGGATTTGAATAAATAATTCAAAACCATTTTCTGTTTTAAAAAATAATTAATGTAACCATTTACAATTAAAAATGAATTAACTTATATTTTTTAATATCAATTTGGAATATAAAAAAAACTTTAAACATAAGAAGTGTATGGATTTGAATAAATAATCCAAAACCATATTCTATTTTTAAAAAATAATTAATGTAACCTTTTAAAATGAATTAACTTATATTTTTGAATATTAATTTGGAATTTAGAAAAACTTTAAACATAAAAAGTGTTTGGATTTAAATAAATAATTCAAAACCATTTTATGTTTTAAAAAATAATTAATGTAACCATTTAAAATATGAACCATTTGCAATTAAAAATGAATTAACTTATATTTTCTAACTATGGTTGAACCGGTGTGCATAAAGATAGGGGACGAGCATCGTTATAACTTGCATTGGATCTCTGAAGAAACCACATATTGCGAGTCTAAAAATGATTTTTTCAAAAAATCATGGGCGATAGATCATGTACCTGTAGTACAAACCGGAACCACTTCCTGCCGATTCGACAGATATTTGTCCTTTTTACCCGGGATGGACAAAAAGGTTTGAGATGTACCGGTTGGGAGATAGTCTACGTAAGGTGGTCTAATATTTTAGGAAAATGGGACGGTAGCATTCTGAAACGGCATTTTGGTGGTTACTTCACAAAACGACCCGTTTTTTTGCGCTCGAAAAATGGAAAAGGGCTTTTCGTGCGACAAAAAGGAAAACTTCCTCCTGCAACATTGTTCTCCATACCAATGTCCACACACATGCATAATATGGGCACAACATCACAAACTATGCCGTGATTCAGCACATAACATCGGTCATTTGGACCGAAAGCCAAGAAACCTCGAACATGATAGGTCATTTTGTGAAGGTTTTTTTGAAACATGATCAATATACCAAGTCTGGTATTTTTCCTTTCAACTATGTAACAAAATATGACACCACGCGAAGGATTTTCATTGTTCGGATTTTTTTTGAATTTATTATGCCTGCTTTTGAATTATCTCAATTTCTAACTATGGTCGAACCGTGTGCATGAAGATAGGGACGATCATCGTTAGAACTTGCATTGGATCTCTGAAGAAACCACATATTGCGAGTCTAAAATGATTTTTTCAAAAATCACGGGCTATAGATCATGTACCGTAGTACAAACCGACCACTTCGCCGATTCGCAGACATTTGTCTTTTTACCCGGATGGACGAAAAGGTTTGAGATGTACCGTTGGGAGATAGTCCATGTAAGATGGTCTAGTATTTTAGTAAAATGGGACGGTAGCATTACGAAACGGCATTTTGGTGGTTACTTCAAAAACGACGCTTTTTGCGATCGGAAAATGGAAAAGGGCTTTTCCGTATGCATAAAAAGGAAAACTTCCTCCGCAACATTGTTCTCCATACCAATGTCCACACACATGCATAATATGGGCACAACATCACAAACTATGCCGTGATTCAGACATAACATCGGTCATTTGGACCGAAAGCCATGAAACCTCGAACATGATAGGTCATTTTGTGAAGGATTTTTGAAACATGATCAATATACCAAGTCTGGTATTTTTCCTTTCAACTATGTAACAAAATATGACACCACGAAGGATTTTCATTGTTCGGATTTTTTTGAATTTATTATGCCCGCTTTGAATTATCTGAATTTCTAACTATGGTCGAACCGGTGTGCATGAAGATAGGGGACGAGCATCGTTAGAACTTGCATTGGATCTCAAGAAACCACATATTGCGAGTCTAAAATGATTTTTCAAAAATCACGGCGATAGATCATGTACCTGTAGTACAAACCGGACCCACTTCCTACCGATTCGGCAGACATTTGTCCTTTTTACCCGGGATGGACGAAAAGGTTTGAGATGTACCGGTTGGGAGATAGTCCATGTAAGGTGGTCTAGTATTTTAGGAAAATGGGACTGTAGCATTCTGAAACGGTATTTTGGTGGTTACTTCACAAAACGACCCGTTTTTTGCGCTCGGAAAATAGAAAAGGGCTTTTCCGTGCGACAAAAAGGAAAACTTCCTCCTGCAACATTGTTATCCATACCAATTTCCACACACATGCATAATATGGGCACAACATCACAAACTATGTCGTGATTCAGCACATAACATCGGTCATTTGGACCGAAAGCCATGAAACCTCGAACATGATAGGTCATTTTGTGAAGGTTTTTTCGAAACATGATCAATATACCAAGTCTGGTATTTTTCCTTTCAACTATGTAACAAAATATGACACCACGCGATTCAGCACAACATCACAAACTATGTCGTGATTCAGCACATAACTTCCTGCCGATTCGGCAGACATTTAGTCCCGAATGTAGTCACAAACCGGGACTAAAAATATTTTCTGCCATTTCCCACCTCTTCCCGCCAAGTTTTCCCGCCCTTTCCTTTCTACTAGAGCTTTTAGTCCCGGATGTAGTCACTAACCGAGACTAAAGATATTTCCCGCCATTTCCCAAAGCTTCACGCCAAGTTTTCCCGCCCTTTCCCTCTATATTTAGGGTGATCGTGCCATGGCTATCCACACATCCACACATTCCTCTCTTAGAACAATGGACAACGCCTATTGTGCCATTCTGACCCTCGAGGAGACCGAGGCCAGGCGCCCAACTACCCTTGTCCGCTGCTACCGCCGCCACTGGCCTGGATGTCGAGCCGGAGGGGTTCTTGTCCCTCCTGTCCCTCAAGGTTCCGCACGCCAGGCGTCCATCACAAACCACTTCTACCACGAGCTCACGCCGGAGCAGCGGATGGATCCCCAGTGGGATCCCGAAAACTACGACACCTGGAATGCCTTCTTCGCTAATAGGCGGGAAAGGGAGCTCGCCAGGTACGAGGGTGATGGCCCGCCACCGGTGAACCACAACGAATCCGGCCATCTTCTATGGTGGGCGAACCGTACTATCATCGGAGTGATGCGCTACATCGCCGGGGGAGACCATCCTCGCCTACGGTGCCCACGAGTCCACCCGCCACAGGCCCCACACTGTCCGTGGCGGCAAAGATCGCCTTCCAGAGACCCTCCGCCCGCCGTGAATCCGAGGCTGGAATGGCCCCTGGTATATGCCATGGATGGGCTGAGGATCCCCGGAGTGGCAGGTGACGATGACGATGATGATGACGACGACGATGAAGACCCTGAAGCTGCGTACTATAGGACTAGGCATGATTATGACTAAAGGGGGCGGCTTTAGTCCTGAGTGTTAGCTAGTCCCGGTTTGTCCTGGTTTTTAATATTAATAAATGTCTTGAGTGTTACCTAATAAATAGAGGGAAATGCCTATATAAAGAGAGGGTTCATCTTTAGTCCCGGTTGGAGAAACCAACCGCGACTGAAGGGATTGCGGCAGAGTGGTCCAGGCAACACTAATAATAGGGGTGATTGTCGACATTATGTCGTGCGGCTTGTACCTTGTCCCGGATGGTGTCACCAACCGGGACTAAAGATGAGTCAACACTAATAATAGGGGTGAGTGTCGACATTATGTCGTGAGTGTTGACATTATGTCATGAGTGTCGACATTATGCCGAGCTGCTTGTACTATAAATAGGCATCCTTGTGAGTCCAGTCCTCCAGCCAGTTTGAGGCATCTCCAAGATGGTTTTAGAAAGCAGGGACACCACTACGGCCAGTTTCAGGGAGATGCCGACGGAGCCGAGTCCTCCGGCATCTCCGAGAAACTGGTCATAGAGGCACTCCCTAATATGTGAAATTAGTTAGCTCCGAGGCGTATTGATATAGTTAGTGAAGTTACAAGCTGCAAGATGGTTTTCGATAGCAGGGACACCACTACGACCAGTTTCAGGGAGATGCCGCTGATCCCATCCTCCCAAGCATCTCCAAGAAATCGGTCATAGAGGCACTCCGGTCCAGCCACAAAACAGGACTAACACTCAAGACATTTATTAATATTAAAACCGATAGTACAAAACCGGGACTAAAGGACACAAACATGAAAGATATCCTTCGTCAAGCCACAAACCGCGAAGACATGAACTAGAGTTACATAATATGAGCATGAACTTCTTGGCATATGTCCTTCCTTATGACCGCCAGATGTAACCATGGAGCATCTTCTTTACTTAACGGAATGCTTGGGTGTTTTTCCTTTCACCGTGAAGGGCGGAATTTCATCAAACTTATTATAATCTTGACATGTCTGTCTTGTCCTCGATTCCCACGATGTTTCTTTTCCCTAAAGAACTATGTGACGCTTTGGCTCATCATATGATGTATTCGTTTGCATATTTTTCTTTTTTCGTCCGGAGGACATGTCCTTCACATAGAAAACCGAGACACATCATTGGCTAGGACGAATGGTTCATCTCTATGACCAAGATTGTTGAGATCCACTGTTGTCATTCCATACAACTGGTCTATCTTTACCCTTCCCCATTCAGGTTGACCCATTTGTGAAAACAAAGGGACCTTAAAAGAGACTCCATAGTCTAGTTCCCATATCTCCTCTATGTAACCATAATATGTGTCCTTTTGTCCATTCTTGTCTATTGCATCAAAGCGGACACCACTATTTTGGTTGGTGCTCTTTTATCTTGGGCGATCGTGTAGAATGTATTCCCATTTATTTCGTACCCTTGGAAATTCAATACAGTAGAAGATGGTGACGCGGCCAACAAGTATAGCTGATCTCCAACAGTGGTGTCATTCAAGAGATGTGTCCGCATCCAACCACCGAAAGACTTCATGTGTTCATCTGTAATCCATGATTCAGGCTTCCCCGGGTTTTTGGGGCGTACAATATTCTTGTGTTCCTCGATATACGGAGCTGCCAAGGTGGAATTATGTAGAACTGTGTAGTGTGCTTTAGTGAAAGAATCCCCGTCCCTACATATTATTGCTTTCTTTCTCAGCGTGCCTTTTCCACTTAGTCTTCCCTCATGTCGCGAGTCAGAAACACCAATCGGCTTAAGGTCAGGAATAAAGTCAACACAAAACTCAATGACCTCCTCTGTTCCATATCCCTTGGAGATGCTTCCTTCTGGTCTAGCATGGTTATGAACATATTTCTTTAAGACTCCCATGTGAAGGGGTTTCGCGGCATAGTAAATCAAAATTTTCTACGGATGCGAATAGAGGGAAAGCCAAGATCTAATCTAGGAGATGCAAACAACGAGAGAGATTGGATTAGATCTTCATACCCTTGAAGATTACAATGAACGCTCGTTTAACGTGGGTGATGTAGTCGTACTCGCTTCTCCTCCTCGCGATCCGATCCGATCTAGCACCACAAGTGGCGGTGCCCGTGAGATGCACACGCAGCACTGACGTCTCCTCCTTCCTCGGACCAGCAAGTATGGTGGAGAGACGGATTGGATCGACAACACGACGGCGTGGTGTATATGGTGTAGAATTTCTGCAGCAGGGCTTCGCCTACAAGCAGTCGGGAGGGAGAGAGGAGGGCAGCAGGGCGGCTAGGGTTGGAGGGGAAGGTGTGGGGGGTGGTGCGCCCCCAGCCCTCTTTATATAGAGGTGTGGGGCGCAGCCCTAGCCCCTCCCCCAAGCCCAAACCGGCGGCCCCAAAGGAGGAGGAGTGGGGGGCAAGGAAACCCCCTTCTAGAAACTCTATCTCGAGTTTAAACCTCTCTAGGCCGGATGGGCCCTATGGGGCCTTGTGCCCCTGGCCCAATGCAGCAAGGGCACTCCCTCATAGGCCCATGCCCCCTCCCGGAAGGTGGGGCCACGTTGGTCCCCTTCCGGAAGGTTCTAGAAGCTTTCGGTACAATACCGATTAACCCGGAACAATTCCGAACTCCAAAAACTGCACTGCCTTATAAGAATCTTATTCTCCGGACCACTCCGGAACCTCTCGTGATGTCCTGGATCCCATCTGAGACTCCGAACAAAAACTCATAAACCAATTATCCAATCTATCCTAGCGTCGAGACACGTTAAGTGTGTGACCCTGCGGGTTCGAGAATATGCAGACATGATCTTCTATCAATAATCAACAGCGGGGTCTGGAAACCCATAATGAGTCCCACACATTCATCGATAATCATATCGGATGAACCATGATGCTAGGATTCAATCAATCCCATATATATTCCCTTCGTCTCGCGATATTTTACTTGCCCGAGATTCGATCGTCGGTACCGTCATACCTAGTTCAATCTCGTTCACAGCAAGTACTTTACTCGTTCCGTAATCCGATATCACTTTGTGATTAACTCCTTAACCACATGCTTGCAAGAGGTGTTGATATCGATTACCGAGTGGGCCTGAAGTATATCTCTCCAACTTGGGAGGGACAAATCCCATCTCGATACATACAACCCAACAGATACTTTCCGATCACCTGAGAGACACCTTTATGATCACCCTCTCATAGGATGACGTTTGATGACCTCAAAGCTTTCTTCCGATACCAGGGAGTTGTATTATCTCATGGTCTAAGGAATACAATATTTGACATAGGAAAAGCTTCGCAAAGACGAACATGATGACACGATCTAATTGCTTCGCTTAGTTTGGGTCTGTCCATCATATCATTCTCCCAATGATATGATCTCATTATCAATTGACAACTCATGTCTATGGTTAGGAAACCTTAACCATCATTAATCAATGAGCTAGTCCATAGAGGCGTACTAGGGACACGGTGTTGTTCACAAACCACACAAGTATTAAAGTTTCCGCTTAATACAATTCTAGCATGGAATATAAACATTATCATGAATAAGAATTATAATAATAACATCTTTATTATTGCCTCTAGGGCATAATTCCAACACCATGAACCTCTCAAAGGGGAACATATTGTGCAGAAATACCGGACCGAGAATGGCAATCTCTTCCACTAGATGAACCAGGAGATGCGTCATAATATTGAAGAAGGATGGTGGGAACACCAATTCAAAACTAACAAGCATTGTACCACATCCTTCTGTAACCTTGGCAGAATATCTGGATTGATTACCTTCTGAGATATTGCATTGAGGAATGAACACAGCTTCACAATGGGTACTCGAACATTTTCCGGTAGAAGCCCCCTCAATGCAATCGGAAGCAATTGCGTCATAATCATGTGACAGTCATGAGACTTCAGGTTTTGGAACTTTTTCTCTGCCATATTTATTATCCCCTTTATATTAGATGAGAAGCCCGACGGCACCTTGATACTGTAAAGGACTTCAAAAAAGATTTCCTTCTCTGCTTTGGTAAGAGCATAGCTGGCACGACTTAAGTGACGCCCTTTATCCGTCTTGTTATCTGTATGCATGTTCTTTGGGTCTTTCACAATTTGTTGGTCCTCCCGTGCTTCAGGTGTATCTTTTGTCTTCCCATACACACATAGGAATCCTAGCAGGTTCACGCAGAGATTCTTCGTCAAGTGCATCACGTCGATTGAAGAGCGGACACGCAGGACTTTCCAATATGGCAGCTCCTAAAATATAGATTTCTTCTTCCACATGGGTGCGTGTCCTGTAGCTACGTCGTTCGGAACTGATTGACCACCGGTACCCTTTCCAAAGATTACTTCTATGTCCTTGACCATACCAAATACATCATCACCAGCAGGGAGTTCAGGCTTCTTCCGGTGATCTGCCTCACCTTTGAAATGCTTGCCTTTCTTTCTTACGGGATGATTGGTCGGAAGAAATCGTCGCCGCTGGTACACAACCTTCTTGCATTTATGCAAATATGTACCTTCGGTCTTATCTAAACAGTGGGTGCATGCCTTATATCCTTTGTTTGTCTGTCCTGAAAGGTTACTAAGAGCAGGCCAATCATTGATGGTTACGAATAACAACCTCGAGATTAAATGGCTCCTGTTTGTTCTAATCCCACGACGTACACCTGGTTTGCCCCACAAATGTAAGAGTTCTTCAACTAATGGCCTAAGGTACACATCAATGTCGTGTTGCTGTTTTCGGGCCTTGGATGAGCACTGCATCATAATGAACTTACGCTTCATGCACAACCAAGGAGGCAGGTTGTAGATACATAGAGTCACGGGCCAGTCTTTGGATGCAGCTCTGCTCCCCAAAAGGATTCATGCCATCCGTACTTAGACCAAACCATAAGTTCCTTGCGTCACCTGCAGAGTCTGGGAAGTCTCTCTCGATTTTTCTTCACTGTGACCCATCAGCAGGGTGTCTCAACTTCCCGTCTTTCTTACGGTCTTCTTTGTGCCATCGCAACAACCTGGCATGCTCTTTGTTTCTGAACATGCGTTTCAACCTTGGTATTATAGGAGCATACCACATAACCTTAGCAGGAACCCTCTTCCAGAGGGGCTCTCCCTCAACATCACCAGGGTCATCTCGTCTGATCTTACACCGCAACGCGTTGCATACCGGACATTTATCTAAATTCTCATACTCCTTACCGTGGTAGAGGATGCAGTCATTAATGCATGCATGTATCTTTTGCACATCTAATCCCAGAGGACAGAGAGTCTTCTTTGCTTCGTAGGTACTCTCGGGAAGTTCGTTATGTTTTGGAAACTTCGGCTTCATTATTTTTAGCATCTTTTCAAATGAGGAGTCAGTTAGACCACACTCTGCCTTCCATCGCAACAATTCCAGTGTGGTACCGAGCTTTGTGCTGCCATCTTCACAATTTGGGTACAACAATTTCTTGTGATCTTCTAACATGCCCTCTAACTTCAACTTCTCATTTTCTGTTTCACAGTCTCGCTTTGCATCAGAAATGACCCTACCAAGTTCATCAGCCGGCTCATCTGATGCCCGTTCTTCACCTCTTTCCTCTCCATTGTCTTCCATTGCAATATCACTGTATTCAGGAAACATATGATGATAGTTATTATCATCATCTTCTTCTTCACCATCTTCCATCATAACCCCTCTTTCCCCGTGCTTGGTCCAACAATTATAGTTGGGCATGAAACCTTTCATAATCATGTGGCCGCGAATGATTTTCGAGGAAGAGTACTCCTTGTTGTTCCGACATTAAACACATGGACAACGTATAAATCCATTATCTTTGTTTGCCGTAGCCACATCGATAAATTTATCCACGCCTTTGATATACCCGCCACGCCGGTCACCGTATACATCCATTCCCGACCGCTCATCCGCATCATATAAGTAAGTTTATCAAAAAACAGGACATCATAAATAGTGAAATAACCAATTCACACCGACACATGAATTGTATCAATGACCTAGAAAAGATAAGATTGCTAACCTCGATCGAGGGAAATAAAGAGGAGAAAGCTCAAGTGCGTCTCGGACACCTTCTATATTTTTGTTCTATGAGAAATTCAACGGGATTATTCACTCAAACATTTCATCAAACACCTTCAATGCATGCACGAGAAAAAACTAGCACACCCCCTCACACCTTCCACCATTCGAAAACAGAGTGGAGGCAGAGGGGCTGCAGATTTATAGAGAGGGTCTTTAGTCCCGGTTAGAGCCAAGAATCGGGACTAAAGGTGTGCCACGCCACGTGGTTGTGGCCTTTTAGTCGGTTGGTGACTCAACCGACGTATTCCTTACCAACCGGGACGCATGTCCTGGCCCCGCGCTCCAACGGACGTTAAAGATTAGTCCCGGCCAGGCGCAACCGGGACTAATGCTCTGAGGGTCGCGAACGGATGACCCTTTTTTCACTAGTGCAAGCCTAGGAACTCGACTGTAATTTCGTGTTGTAGTGTTTCTAGGAGGACATATTTGCACCATGCCATGTGCAAAAACCATTCAGGGTGCTAACAAATCCCTTTTTATGTAATAACCGTGTCAGTTTGACAAGAAGATGGCGTTGGCGGACACAGCATTTTCTGGTTGAGTTATAATACCACCCGCGATACACTAACTTGTCCTCTTGGAGGTCGTTTGGTATCTATTATTTGGATGTGGAATTCTGGAATTCATTTTGCAATTTTATCTCTATGTTGTTTGGTTGGCACGGAATTAGGCCGTTATTTTATTTGATAAATTTATTAAAATATTTTTATGTGTAAACCTGATTCCTATCTTAGACCTGTCATTCCCAAATTTTGATGGCAGTCAAACATGTGAATGTTTTTGAAATCATAATATAAATGAAATAAATTCATGTATTTATTTCCTCATTTCCCCTGATGCCAAACGACCTCTTAGGGTGTAGTTTCATACACAATCTTGCAAAGCGTGGAATCGCGGTGCACAAAATTGACAGTCCAAGACTGTTTTGTCCATCATTCCAGTCCGAAACGATTCAATGGTGGACATGTCTTGGTCAGACGATTTTGCAAAAAGGAACACCCGAATAATCAGGAATGGCAAGAATAAATCATTGTTTTCGTCTGCTTGTGCCAAATTCTAGATAGATCCCCCTTTTTTCTCGCAATTATGTTTTTCTTTCCTGGTGGTACAAAAGGCATAACTGTTCGTCGCCACCTTGGTCCGGTTCGAAATGCACGGCACGCATGCATGTACGCTGATGGCAGCACTCTTGACCGTGGTGCCTAGGAAGGCCTTCTCAGTCTCCTGCATTTAGATGAGTGTCATGGAGGAGATATCCTCTACCTCAAACTGGTCCACCTCACCCCTACGATGCTATGATCATTGGCCGGTCACTGCGACCTGAGATGACTTCTAGTGACCATGACTTCACATCTCCTTGTACAGAAGCATCACCGAAACGTCTGCCGATCAGTCACATCTGGGATATAGTTGGAGTAGTCATCCTGAATCACGAATAATATACATCCCAAGGGATATAAGAAATACCCGAATATGTTAGCATTAGAATTCGATTTTAGAGTATTCGAAAAGAAAATCATCTCCCCTTTCAAGAAAATAGTTTGTAGCTTTGGGATGTTGTCCAAGCAAAATTTTATACCTCGGGCGCTCCATGGAGGTGCCACACGGGTGTTTAGTTTAGTTTTATACATGCGAGATGACAAGATATCTAGGAATTATCTAACGTAAGCTCTGTATTTGTCACGCTTTCAAGCTCGTTTCAGTAAACCGCATGAATAAAAATGCACCAAAAAAGGTCTCCATTCTGGAGCAAAAATAAAATAAAAGATACCACACAATCTCGTTGTATAGTATTAGAGATGAACTATATTTATCAAGAACTTCAATGCAAAAGTATCTCATGTAATTAATTTCTAGCAACCACAAGATACCCCATTGTTAACAGCTCGAGCCTTCTTGTACATATATATGACAAAGACCAATAGAGTGTGCACCTTCTCTCCATAGTTTAGGATCAGTTCACTGGTATTCTCCGTCACTAACTATAAGCAAATAGACAACAAAGACTCCGGAACACACATATGATATTTATGGTTACCGCGTGACTATGATTTGCATCTTCATGTCATCTCGCGCGGACACGCACTTGTGATTCACAGTCATCCGTGAGATGAATCGGGATGTCGTGGGACGAACCTAGAAGGGATTGCACACTAAGGGCCTCACATAGTCCAGCCTAAAAACAAAGAAAGAAGAGATAGCGCTGCTTTGATAGTAGTCGGTAGGAGTTGGAGACATCTTGAAATGGACACTTAGTCCGAAGATACCACCTCGATTAGGCCAAGAAAGAGTTGGTCCACATTAGCCGCGAAAACAATGACATACAAGATCCTAGATTGGAGCTAACGATGACCGAAGTACCTGTGGACATGATGCACAGGTGATGTGCAGCGTTCATGGTTGCGAAGTGGCCGCGATTTGTGGTGAAGGCGGGGCACCTTAGAATGACGGTGTTCCAAGGGCTGCAGAAGGCTTCATAGTAGGAGTTGAACTACATGGGCAGCCTTCAAATACTACCTTATTATTGTGTCGTTACACGTAAACCAGAGATGTCTTGCCATTGGCGACCACCAAATTAAAGGGCAACGATGGCTCTGACCATTCTATTCCACACAGCTCGGTCGGCTGGGAGCGTGTTTTCGTTTTTTCAGGGAGATGAGCGTGTCTTGTTGTGTACGTGCACAACACCCGTGACGCCTAGCCAAACGCCTAATTCCGTTTCCCGATTTTTCAGGAAGGCATTGTTTGCACATTTCTCTTGAGTAATCTTGTTGTTCAGTTGTGATGCTTACACGTTGCGTCCGGACATGCTCAGCGGGAAATAATGGTACAGTAGTAATTGTTTCTCGTGCCAAGTATATATATGAAGTTCTTCCACATAACAGTCCTAGTTATATGTGGACACCGGTGCTGAAAAGTTCCTTTGAAAGTATTTTTTGTTTTCTTCGAGAGAAGACAAGCAAGCGGCGAAGGGGAGTAAACACGTGCATAATCGAGTAAACAACATCATTTAGGCTGGTCATAGTTTTCTAGATACAATCCGGAACAGAATAAAAATGCACAGCTAGAGTTTAAATTCTCACTATACTTAGCTAAGATAACCAGATGCTTCCGGACACGACACTAGGTCTCGAAAAAAACAAAAAAAACAAAAGCTAAGGGCATATTCACCGGGCGCCCCAAACGGTTATCCCAAACAGTTTGTTTTTGTCTGTTTGGTTCGGGCCACGATCAATATGGGTAGGGGGCCAAAGCTTACTCGATACAGATTCAAATGAACGAACTGTTTCAGTTATACAATCAACGCGTCTCAACAAATCTATCTTCGGTTGCTATTGTCAGTAAGTGATTTATTTCTGTAATTAAGTATCTAGCTTAGCTAGCTCGTTCATTGCATGTAATATATTATCCTAACTATATATCCTTTTATACGTTATTATATTATATAGAATGGATATGCTTGAATGCAAAAGATCTAGAAAATATGGTGTTGGGTTCATTGACCCATATATTATTAATGAATATACGTTACACAATCACCCCAAGGACATGGAGGAAGACCTGTGCAGGTTTTTTATCGAACATAATTACGTTAAGAAATACTATTTCTTTACAACTTCAAGTGAGTGTTTCTGTCTTGTACATTTTTTTTTGCTTACTAGATGTTAAGTGTAATTGACGAGTTATGCATGTCTTCTTATGTAAATGTTGTAGGTTTTACTGGATCCTGCTAAACATTCGAGTTTACAAGTCGCTAGTTGAAGTCCACGATTTATTAAGTTGGGCAAAAGAAGTGGAGCGACATGAAAGCAATGCTCTAGAAGTAATTTCAATCATTATCGCATTATATCGACATCTTTCGTTCATTTCCTGATATCAAGTAATTAATAACTTCTTTGTTCATTTTCTTTGATGAACAGGTGTTGGACACGGTTCAAAAAGGTAGTACAAAGGTTCATTCAAAGATGATCTAACTTATAAAACGGTGAAGGGTTTGCGGTGGCCACCGGAAACTCATTTATGTGGATTCTATGTTTAATTTGCGAGTATATTCGCGAGTTGACCAGTAAGCGGAGAGTTGATTCAACTTATATTCACAGTTTGCGGGAGAATCTTGAGTCAGAACAGCGCATACGAGCAATTCAAGAGAAATTGGCGGGATTTCTGATGAAGGAGGTCCTTGATGAAAGGGGAGAACATTATGTAGAGGACGAGGAACTCAATATGAATTAGTGATCTCCATATAATTGATATGATATATCATCAATGACCATGTAAATTTCAAACATTTCCTTCCTTCTGATATGATCGAATATTGTATATGTATGCTCACAAGAGATCGAATATTAATTATATATGCATCAACGTATACTATGTATGTAGTAGCGTAGAATAAGTGCACGGAAACATGTTTGAAATTATAATGGAACACAAATTGAAAAAGGAATGAAATGGAAAAAACAAAATAAAAAGGAAAACACAAAATCGTGTCGCGGAAAAAAAAACACGAATCTCTGTCGCGACAGGAACTAGTTTAGTCCCAGGTGGTGTTACGGTCCAGGACTAGAGGTCCTCCGGCCCCCGCCGCACTGCCGCTGCCACGTGGTGGACTCTAGTCTCGGTTCGTAGCAAACTGGGACTAGAGATAGGGGACTCTAGTCCCGAATTGGCAGTCTCAGGTCCAAAACCGGGACTAGATCCCGTTACGTCCGGAACTAGAGGCCTGTTTTCGACCCCTGGCGATTATCCAAGGTGAGCTCCGTATTGTTAAGCTTTCAAGTTCATTTCAGTAAATCGCATGAACAAAAATGCACCAAAAAAGTTCTAAATTCTGGAGCATAAAAAAGATATCACACAATCTCGTTGTACGGTATTAGAGATGAACTATATTTATCAAGAACTTCAATGCAAAAGTATCTCATATGATTAATTTCTAGCTACCACAAGATACCATATAGTTGACAGCTCGAGCCTTCCTGTACATATATAGCACCAAGACCAATAGAGCGTGTATATTCTCTCCATAGTTTAGGATCAGTTCACCGGCTTTCTCCATCACTAACTGTAAGCAAATAGACAACAAAGACTTCAGAACACGCATATGATATTTCTGGTTACCCCCTGACTATGATTTGCATCTTCATGTCATCTCGCCCGGACACGCACTTGTGATTCACAATCATGTGTGAGATGTCGCGGAATGTCACGGGATGAACCTGCAAGGGGTTGCACACTAAGGGTCTCACCATAGTCCAGCCCGAAAACAAAGAAAGAAGAGATATAACAGCCTTGACAATAGTCGGTAAGAGTTGGAGACATCTGAAAATGGACACTTAGTCCGAAGGTACCACCTCAATTAGGCCATGAAAGAGTTGGTTCACATCAGCCGCGAAAATAATGGCATACAAGATCCTAGATTGGAGCTTACGATGACCGAAGCACATGTGGACATGACACACAAGTGATGTGCGACGTTAGTGGGTGTGAAGTGGCGCGATTGGGCACCACCTCAGAATGACGGTGTTCCAACGGCTGCAGAAGCCTGAATAGTAGGAACTACATGGGAAGCCTTCAAGTACCTTGTTATGTCGTAATGTAAATAAACTAGAAAGTTCTTACCATTGGTGTCCACCTAATTAAAGGGCAACGATGGCTCTGACCATTCTATTCCACACAGCTCGGTCGGTTGGGAACGTGTGAGTGTGTCTCATTGTGTACGTTTAGACAATGCATTTAATATGGTCATTGTCAGTCATAACCAATTAAGGCTGGACCTTAGATTTTTATCATATATGATTAGACACTATATTTCTCCCGTGATGTCGCTCCCACTTGCCAATTCTGCTACTCCAAGTCATAAATCACCAAGTCGGAATACCTACACCCCTAAGACTCAAACTTCTATTGTCAGTCATCAGTTCCCGACTTTTATGCCATTCTCCGATCCGCGTCTGACTTTACTATCGAACTAAGGCATGACCTATGATGGCAACAAACCATAGAGCTTCACAACGTCCCCTGTGACACGCGGTTCCTTCATTGCCCAAAGTCACGAGCCTATTTCTAGGAAAACAAGAAATTGAAATTGTACAAAGACCGCAAGCCCACCCCGTTGTGATCTTTGCAATGTTTAAATACAGCCTAAGGGATATAGGAAATACCCGAATATGTTGGCATGAAAATTCAATTTTAGAGTATTCGAAAAGAAAACCATCTCCCCTTTGAAGAAAATAGTTTGTAGCTTTGGGATGTTGTCCAAGCAAAATTTCATACCTCGGGCGCTCCATGGATGTGCCACACGAGTGAGTATTATACATGCGACTATGCGAGCAACTTGGCAGTTTGTGGTGATGATGGGATATCTAGGGATTATCTAGAGCTCTTTATTGTTATGCTTTTAAGCTCGTTTTAGTAAATATCATGAACAAAAATGAATCAAAAAATGTCTCAATTCTGGAGCAAAAAAAAAGATATCACACAATCTCGCCATACAGTATTAGAGATGAACTATATTTATCAAGAACTTCAATGCAAAAGTATCTCATGTAATTAATTTCTAGCAACCACAAGATACCCCATTATTAACAGCTCGAGCCTTCTTGTACATATAGGACCAAGACCAATAGAGCGTGCATATTCTCTACATAGTTTAGGATGAGTTCACCGATATTCTCCGTCACTAAATATAAGCAAATAGCCAACAAAGACTCTGGAACAGGCATATGATATTTCTGGTTACCACGTGACTATGATGTGACTATGATTTGCATCTTCATGTCATCTCGTGACGGGCACACACTTGTGATTCGCAGTCATGTGTGAGATGACGCGGGATGTCGTAGGAAGAACCCGGAAGGGATTGCACACAAGGGACTCACCGTGGTCCAGCCCGAAAACAAAGAAAGAAGAGATAGCGCTGACTTGCCAGTAGTCGGTAGGAGTTGGAGACATCTGGAAATGGACACTTAGTCTGAGGGTGCCACCTCGATGAGGCCAAGAAAGAGTTAGTCCACATCAGCCGTGAAAACAATGACATACAAGATCCTAGATTGGATCTAACGATGACCAAAGTACCTGTGGACATGATGCACGGGTGATGTGCGGCGTTCATGGGTTCGAAGTGGTCGTGATTCGTGGTGAAGGCGGGGCACCTCAGAAATCCGAATGACGGTGTTCCAGCGGCTGCAGAAGCCTGCGTAGTAGGAGTTGAACTACATGGGCAGTCTTCAAGTACCTTGTTATCTCGTCATGTACGTAAACCACCAGAAAGTCCTTGCCATTGGCGACCACCTAATTAAAGGGCAACGATGGCTCTGACCATTTTGTTCCACACAGCTTGGTCGGCTGGGAGCGTGTTTCCTTTTTCAGGGAGAGGAGTGTGTCTCATTGTGTAGGTGCACAACACCCGTGACGCCTCGCCAAACGTCCTCTTATCCCATAAGGAGAGTGAGTTATGATGGAGATCCTAATTCCGTTTCCGGAGTTTTTCAGAAAGACATTGTTTGCACATTTCTTGAGGAATCTTGTTCTTCAATCATGATGCTTGCCATTGCGTCTGGACATGATCAACATGAAATAATGGTAATGGTTTCCTGCCAAGTATACGAAGTTATTCCACATAGCAGTAATTCCGCAGGAAGTACCGATGCATAAGTTGTCAGAACCGTGATTCTGAATCGGATCGGAACATCTATGGCAGGATCGTAGATTGTAGGATCATAACTCTTAGAATCGTAAAATCATAGGTTCTACTTAGTAGAATCGTAGAATCGATCCATTCAATTTAGGTCATAAAGTGGTAGAATCGCATGGTAGAATCACGATTCTGACAATATGCATCCTTCTGATGTACTGCACGAATTTCGTCGCACCTATGGACACATGTGCTGAAAAGTTCCTTCAATAGTATTTTCTATTTTCTTTGAGAGAAAATACGCGCTTATAATTGATTAAACAACATTACTGCATAGAATACAACCTGAAACGGAATAAAAGATACAACTAGAGTTTAAGTCTTAGCTAATAAGATAACAGATGCCTCGGTACAGAGATTCTAGGTCACGTTGACTATTGAACGTTGCTCGCCAAAACAAGGATCAATCAAGTTGTGAAGGAAGGGATTAATTTGGCTCCCATTGTCCGACTTCCAGGTTAGAGAAAGAACAATAACGTAATCGGCTGTTGGCTGTTGGCTACAGACCAATGCCAACTCAATTAGAGTCATCATAACAGATCATCCATACAATAGGTTGGCTCTTAGAGCAAATACAATAAGGTGATATCACCTGGCTATAAGATATTAAATAGTATATTTGTGCTGAGTTAGAGGTGAGAAAAGAGGAGAGAGAAGGAGGGTGGGCTCTCATGCAAGAGCTAGCTCTAGCACGTGCTCCTAAGCGCTTTGTGAGAGTGAATGGTGGACCAAGTATTGATAAACTAGTATATTATTATAGTTTATTATTATACATGTTGGCTACTGAGTTGACTATAGATGACATGGCATTACCTTATAGCCAACATACTATTGTTCGTGCTCTTAGATTGACTCGGTTAACGTTGGCATGTTTGGAGACGGTGATCGATACAAAACGCATGCATGCGCCTGCTCTAGCGCTAGTAGCAGGTTGTAAGCAGGTGATAATCTGCTCGATTTCTGTATGCAGCCCGGCGCTTGGTATAATTGCCGACCTCCTTCTCTCTTGCTTTCTCTCAAAATCTTTATAAATAAAGCAACCGTCCACACAGGTAACAAAGTACGAGATCCCATACAACACATAAGCTGGGGCCACAGCACAAGACAGCCCAAACAGGAAAGACCACCTCGCCACGCGAGAACACAACCGAAAACAAAAGCATGCTAAGCTGGACTAGGGGGGAGCCGCCGAGCCGCCTCCAAGAGTCGCTGAAGAGTAGCGTCCAGCCTCGCCTTGTCCCGCTGCCTACACAAAGGGTACCAGAGCTGCAGAGAGGCCAGAAAGCGAAAAACCGAGTCAGACGCACGCCTAGGAAGAATCTTCTCAATAATCATCTTATTCCTAATGTTCCAAAGTGACCAGGACATCGCTGCAAACACTAGCCAGAACAGGCGACGGCCTTTTCCGGCTCGGTTCGCTTGGGCTTCTAGGAATTCACCGAGATCATGGGCCTGCCAGTCTGGGCCCAATGCCTCTCGCATGAAGTTCCACAGAAACCGGGCAACGAGACAGGCGAACATTATGTGGTCGCCCGTTTCAGGGATCCCACACAATGGACACAATCCGTCCCCCGACCCATGTCGCTTGGACACCTCTACCCCTGAGGGTAGCCTATCGCATAGTAACTGCCAAACAAAGATCTTAGTCTTCAGCGGAAGGGGAGCCTTCCAGAGGGCCTTAGTCCGTCCAAGGGAGGGCCGCACGGCCAAAGAGGGCCCGGTAGGCCGAGCCAACCAAAAAGGCTCCGGACGGAGAAAGGCTCCAAGACACCACGTCTAGGGTGGCTGCCAAGGTAACCAGGAGTTCCGCCCTAAGTTCCTTCGTGCTTCAGTTTTCTTCAGGCCAAAGGTACGACGGAACGAGATGTCTCTCACCTCCACCGAAATAATTTGCTGAGCTGGACTAGTTTAGGCGTTGCAGGAGTAGGCAGCCCGGCCACAGCAATTTCGCGCGCGATGGAGGCCTTGCAAACTCGCCAGTCGCCGCGTCGATAGGCTCAAAAGTGTTGCGCTGCGCACATGGGGCAGCAAATGAGCCCGTGAAAACCAACCACCAACAGGGCCAGCAACACTCCTATAGTATAGGACTGTATATGTAGTGAGCACTGATCATTTGATCAAGCCGTTGCGCGTTCGGTCTATACAAAATTAAGAACCCTGATCTGCTAGCCCACCCTCTCTGTATCAATTGATACATACAGTACATACATACTGGCCTCTTTATTTCATTAGTATTATTTGCAGAAGTCTCATAGGGAACTGATCCCGGCCGGCTACTTGCGATGTCAGCGTCAGGTGCCGGTGCCGGGCCGAGCGCGCTCATGCATGCATGTTCGCACGATCGGATCACGAGCCTAGCTAGGTCGCTGTACAAGGAGGAGGAGGAGGAGGAGGAGGAGGAGATTACGCGCGCACGACGCGTCCAGATCCCCCCACGATCCGATGATCGATGCACATCACGTTACCCCGTAAGCCAGGGATTATCCGCACGAATAATTGAGCCGGCCTCTCCCTCCCGCCATTTATACCACGACGTGCGTGCCGCGCGTCTCCAACACCGGCCGTCAATCGGCTGCCCTCTGCCCCGTGGTCTCCGGCTCTCCATCGGCCGGTGGCGCGCGCGCCCTCCCACGTACGACGGGTTCCTTCTAGCCGCGCCGGGCGCCGGCCCGCGTGGGTGGGCTGTCGCTCTCGCGACCGAATCGACGGAAACCGGCATATGCACGCACGCACGGCCATACCATCACATGCATGCCCTGTACAACATGCATGACATGGTGTTGTAATTAACTGCATGCTGTCATGTCACCTAGCAGTGGGTTAGTGTGCTAGCATGACAAGCAGACCTAACCCTACCGGCCAGAATGCTACTCCTCCGGGATAGCACATGATGAGCAGTCAGATGCCCTCGTATCGACGCACATGCACATGCGGCGCGGTCGACAGCTTGCCCAAGTTTTTTTTCCCCGATAAGAAAAGAAAGCGGAGATTGATTCAGACGATCGATCTTCGCCAGAACCGGTCATCCGCGGCTTGCATATTATCTTGCGATTATTATCTGGCTGAATCGATCACCTTATTAATTATTAGTAACTGATAATAACACTGACTTGTCAAGCGTATAGTAGTAGTAGTAGGAGCCCATAAGCTGTTGTTGCAGATAAGTATAATATTTTCGGGAGATTGGCCGGCAACGAATAATTTTCTACGCAGAAACTTACTTAGTTATTAGTTTACTACTCCCTATCGACGTCACTATCGATTGATCAAAACCCCATGTATCAATAAATATATTACCAATAAATAAATATATTATTAAAATTAATATTTACTAGTATTTGTATGTCTTTTAAAATATAAAAACTGGAATATAAAAAAATTAAAATAAAATGAGGTCATTTTGCCTTTTCAGATACAGATTTTGTGATTTTTTATGTAGCCTATAATGCAGTGTAATATGTACCAAAACTATGCAAATAAAGTCACAAACTATGCTAGCTCTAATTTTTTTTACTTATTTCTCTATGTCACGAACTGCAATTTTCTATGTCATATACGATGTTATCAAGGCTAACCTATTAATTTAGTCTGAATGCAAGGAATTAAGCAATAAACTGTACTAGCTATAAAAATGATTTGTTTTCATGTTTTATTCAACAAACGCCACAAAGGACGGTGATAGCTGCAATTTTCTTGAACTCATATAGTCAACCACACATAGGAAGAAGTTTCCTTTTTAAACAAACAGAATAAGTAATACGGGCTGGAAGTAAAGCGGAGATTGATTCAGACAATCTTCGCCAGAACTGTCTTGTAAGGTTTGGGTATTATCTTGCGATTATCTGGCTGAATCGATCACTTTAACAATTAGTAACTGATTGTTGTCCAGCGTATAGTACGAGCTGATAATAAGCTGTTGTTACCGATAGAATATTTTCGGAAGATCGTCGGCCGGCAAAGAATAGAATCTTCTATTCGCAAGCTTAGTTTACTTTTATCTCACAGCTGACGACGTCCCTATCGATCAAACGCCCATGTATCACGCGGAACGGGAAAATGACTACTCTATTAGGTCAGTGCTACGCTTCCCCTTGGGGAGGAACTTTCCATTCCGGGCTCCCCAGCCGTCCGATCAGTTTAGATCGACGGTCAGTTTTTTTTTCCGTCCGTTTATCCCATATTTGTATCAAATAGTTCTATTTTTGCTTAAAAAACATTTCTGTTTTTGCTACATATAGCAGAAAATGGTTTGATTCGGAAAAAGAACAGATAGACTAGACCTTGCAGGGAGAGTTCGTCGGACACCTTGTAGCAAAAAGTTGTGCTGATGTAGCAGATCTGACCTTGACGGAGACTCACCGAAGACTTTTGCCAGTAGACCTCGTTGGAGCCTGTGTAGCAAAAACTTTACGCTATTGTAGCAAACCAATAAACATATATAGCAAATAAAATGTCCTATTGTAGCAAATTCGATCTCATTGAAGATCTCGCCGAAGACCTTGTAGCAAAACTGGTGGTCGTTTGTAGCATCACCGCCCACCGCACGTAGCAAAACACGTGGCCATTTGCAGCACCGCCGCACGGTCACAGTAGCACCACCGCTTGACGCATGTAGTAAACATCGACACCACAAGTAGGAGCGCCGCCAGTCACATGTAGCAGACCTCAAGGCCCCAGGTAGAAAAACCCGATCCACTTGCAGCAACGCTCTCGGTGCCGTTCACCCGTCCCCGTGCTCCAGCATTGCCCCTACTGCAGGCCTAGGATAAGACCTCGCCGAAGATGTGAAGGCCGGCAGCGTGCGAGGGAGTCGGCGGCAGCGGAGATCTGGCGGCGCCATGGAGGACCTGCAGGGAGCTAGGCAGCGGCGTGTCCTTGGGGCGTCGCTCCGGCGAGGTGCAGGGAGGCGCGGCACTTCGGCGAGATACATCGGCGTCGCGGGCTGCAGCAGCGAGGCGGCGCGGTGGAGAGGAGCGGCGGCGGCGAGCTTGGGCAGTGGCGCATGGCGTGTTCGTGGTGTTCCTGGAGAAAGAGGATGGGGATAGGAGAGAACGTGAGGTCGATACAATTTGCCCGGGCCTACCGCGTGCCTGGAGTCATCGTGCGGGAACGAACGACTAGAGGGCTGTTTCGTTCGATCCCGGTGGACTAGTATCGTTTTCCACTCTATTAAGGGCCTCTTTGATTTAGAGGATAGGAAATTCAAAGGAACCGGGAAGACATAGGAATAGAATAGGATGGCATGTGTAAACCTTGCCTCGTTCCTTGTGCAAAGGAATCAAAACATGAGGTCCGAGTGTATTTTTTGTTTCCTCTATTTTTTGCCTTGAAACTGAGATATGTAGGGAAAATTCCAGTTTCCCTTGTGAATCAAACATGTACTCCCTGCGTTTATAAATATAAGATATTTTATATTTGTGAAGGTGATGTATCTAGTATGTTTTAATGCATAGATTCAAATGAATCTAGACACTAAAAGAGGTCTAGATACATCTCATTTACAAATCTAAAACATATTATATTTTCAAACAGAGGGAAAGCATCTTTGAAAAACCATGTTTTCTCAATATTTCCTTCAATCTAGTTCCTTTTTCAGGCATACTACTAGTACTACATTGGCCCAAGTCACGGGCCTATTTCCAAGGAAACAAGATGCACAGATATCACGAGCCCGCCCCTTTGCACAACGTCCACGGAATCGGAATGGAAAGGGTGGCCGTACCGTACGCCCATTTTGTTTGGTCTCGTCGAGTTTAATTAGCGAGCCTGCCTTTTGGAGCGGAGGCGCCAGCGATCGAGACCAACTACCCTGCCCAGGGAAGAAATCGAAAAAGAAGGACGTCGCAGGCAGGCAGGCCGGCCGGCCGGCCTAGAAGCTGGAGCCGTGGGACCGTCTCCCGCCCCCAAATCCTGCACGCCGCCCGCGGGCACCAGCAGGCCAACCGGGCCTCTCCACGTAGGCCGTCGGCACGGTCAGCCGAGCACCGTCCAACCGCCCGCCCGCCCGCCCAGCCGACCCGTTCCCGCTCTGCCCGGTCGCGTCCACGCGATGCAACGCGTGCCGGCAACGGGAACACACCCGAGAGAGCTCTATCATTCTTACTTTTCGCCCCACACAAGACACACAGCCAACAAAGACTAGAGTTGTAGTAGTAAGTTGTAACAACATCTCCGCTGGGCTGACCCAAATGGTTTTGTCGCATCAAAATATACACTGTCCGAACCGGTTTGATTGGACGGGCGGACAGCTACAACATGGTCCAGCAGGACGATCTAAACAGACCAACCATCCATACACCAAATTTGATCCATGGTTGCGGCAACGAGGACAGTACGCGCGTCCTCCCTTTCACCCTGAAGGTCCATCCCGCTAGTGACACACAGACCACTTCCCCTTCCTCCGAAAACCCTCCACCAAAATTTGAATAGCGGGGCCGGAAGTTGAAACGATGGATCCCGCCGCCACCATTGTTGATGCGCCTGCCGCCGGCACGCCACCAAGAAACAGGCCAAGCCGAAGAAGCCGGCCAAGGATATGACGCCGGAGGAGCGGTGGGTCAAGTCGGAGAAGGGCGCAGGCCAAAGAGAAGACACCATAAATCGCGTGCTCACTACCTAGCTCGACGTGGAGCGACAGAAGTAGAATGACTGTATCCTCGCCGCGCAGGCCGTGGCCAACGCTGAGGAGCTGGCCATGGAAGCAGCCAAGCATGTTGTCATCCTGATGAAGCTGGAGGCGCTGACCATCGTTTTCGGTGGTACCACTTTTCTACCTAGCCAGGCCGTGACCGGCGCGTCGTCCACTAGCTCGGTCATGTCCACACTGACTGGCCGACCTCTTGTTCTACCGAGGACGCCGTTGCTCGGTGGCCACGCAAGGAACGGTGGCGCGCTCTCCTGTTTCGTTGATCCCCGGTGCTCGTCATCGGAGACAGAAGGGCAGACCATCGACCTCGACCGCACTCCCACGGACGATGCCAAGTCTAAGTTGTCGGAGGCCGAAGCCAAGAGGAGAATATCATCATGATCACCGACTTGGACAACATCACCGCCCCCGAACGAAGGTCTTGGATCGAGACGAAGCAAAAGATCACCCGGACTCGCGATTCTTGAAGGCAATGACGTAGATGATTGTAGCCTGTGCCACTTTTTAGACATATTCTATGATGTTGTCTCTTTTTACACATTTGGGATGAACTGGCCACTTGTTAACGATGTCTAGAGGACAATGACACATGTTTATCACTTTATTATGTCTTGAAATATGAAAAGAATTAGCCAATTGGCCGATGCTGGTTAAAATGGTTAACTGACCAACACGAACAGGATGGGTCACGCCGTTGGACGCACTGGCCCGTCAGACCGACCCGAGATCCAAATTCCGTTCATGGTCCGATCCATCCGGACAAAAACAGATGGTTTAAGTGGATCAGTTTCCATCGGACCGCTGGAGATGTCCTAAACTAGTGGGACCGGCATCGCTACAAGTTGAGATTTTTCTTGCTGCTAAACTAAGATTCAGCTGAAGCTCGGTCCACTGGACCGGCTGGTTTACGCACTGAGCTAGTAGTACTACCATGCGTACAAGCAAGCACCGATGAGGTACTAGCACTAATAGCATCACTAATGGTCACCCTTGTCCCCCCGTAGTACGTTTTTGTCTTCCGTGCGATGCTACTGCTTCCGAGTCTCGGCAAACCTTGACTATCGCCGGCGTTGGAACCGGCCGGCGGCTGCGTACGTCGTCCGCCACTCCGCCTTCTCCGGTGGTGCGCAGGCGGATCAGAGGACTAGGCGCCAGGCTTTCCGGCACCAATCGCCAACTGACCATTTTGATAGTATTTGTTCTCAAAACCCCATTGCCAATAATGCACACACTGGCGCTTCTTTTTCAATCATATAAGACCAGCTGGAAATCATACCCACAGCTATATATACACACACATACTTCCTCCTTTTCATCTATTACCCTGTGTTTTGGGTTTAGTCAAAATTAAACATTAGTACACAGTTTAGAGTGAATTCAACTTTTTACCCCGACGGTTGTGCATTTGTGGCACATATATCTAGTTTAGTGAACTTCTGCCAAAATATAACTAGGAGAATCTCAACACGGTTTTAACCCAATTTAACACTTTTGCTTGTTTTTTAGATAGGGTAGGCATGTTATGTTGATGCGGCGCGACAAAATGTATAATGACCGGAGGACGTCATCGATGATCATGCCTAAACTTCTCTTATCCATTTGTTCGATTCTTCATGAGAGTCTTCATGTTTTACCTTGCCTTTTTACTTTAATCAAATACTATGTAGCAAAAAGTATCAACTTTCATAATACGATATACATGTATATTTTATTATGATTCTAATAGTATCGATGTATTTTAGATTTTTTTTGATATGCTATCCTATACATCTTATCAAACCATATGAAAATTGACTTTGACTAAATTAAAAAAGGCAAGGTAATTCTAAACGAAGATAGTACCATTTCCGGTCGATTTTATTATAGGACCAACTAGAACCCATACCCACAACTATATATAACAATTTTCCGTCCCATCTTCGCCATCTCTTGGTTGATGTAAGGGTGTTATTGTCCCACCTAAAAGCACATACATTCTTTGCTTTTCTTGAACCATACCATCATCTGGCTGATATAGCTTTCCCGGCCTTTCAGGAATTAAACACAGATAAAAGAGACGCAAAGCAAGACCAATAATAAAACAACTACTACTCTACTAGAGACAACACAGTACCAAAATTGCAAGTTTTTCTACTACAAAAATATATAGTAGACATGAAAGATCATCTTACAAGTGGAGGTGGAGTAGTACCCCGACAAGAAAAACCAGCAGAAAGAATATATTGAAAAAGAAACAGGACCCCAATGACAAATCACCAGCTCACCCTCTCCGCTGATGCCTCACGGATTTTTTAACACACCAACGGAAAGAAAAAAAAGGGAGAGGCGAAAATAATCTCCTCTTCTCGCCATTCACGGCCTCCTCCTCCTCCTCCTCCTCCTCCCACCACCCCCAACAGATTTCCCCAACCCTGCCTGCCACCTCGCCGAGGCCAATCGCGATCGCTCCCGAGCTCCCCGGATCCCAGCTCCAGGGCGCGGCCATTCGCCGCGGGAGGACCCGTGGCCCGCGGCCCGGCCTTGCGGACGGCGCCGCTCTGATCCGCGCGGGGTTCCCGGGGGAATGCTCTACCTCAAGCTGCCGGGCGTGGATATAGGGTCCCTGCGTGGGGCCGCGGGGCTGTGATCTGCTGGCGCCGCCGCATGCGAGATTGGGATTGTTGACCTCGCCAGCGTCGACGATTTGGCCGCCCATGGCTCCGCCCGAGGTAGACAGCTGCCTGGAGAGCTTCGAGCTGTACGAGGCAGAGTCGGTGAGCTCCTCGCTTCCGAACCACAATGCGCCGCTATCCCTTCCTCTTCTTCGTTTTCTTCTTGTTCCAATCGCTGCCGCTTTGATTCGGCGACGTGGCGAGCTTTTGGGCGGGCGTCTGATTACAGAATCGGCCGAGCTATATTGGGTTGTGTTTAGTTCGGGAAGATTATGTCCTTCCGCGTGCTTCCGAAGGTTGGAGGTCACGAGCTGTGGCTGCTTGGAATTTGGATGGTGTCCTTGCCACGCCTGAGATTTGGATTCACTGCGCTTGTATGCGATTTAGGTCTGCTGCTAGGGATCGGTCCATGCCACGGCTCAGATTTGGAACTGCGTTCCCTTTGTGCGGTCGCGACTTCTGATTGTGATTCGGGTTTGATTGGGTGGAGACCGACTATCACAGGAGGGAGGCAATTTAAGAAGCTTTTGTCTGTTTGCGTTGTTCCACTCCGTGCGGCAGATTAGCAATTGTGCTTTTTTTTTTCTTGCTGCGTCCTGTTCATTTCTGCTTAGGAAATGGAAGGAGCTTTCTTTGTTTCAAAATAACTTTGGACTGTTAATGTTGAAACACTGATTCCAGGAGGAGAGCTTTATGTCTTTCCGAGCTTGCAGTTTTGTCTTCAATTTTCAGCGTATACTTGCTTCCTATTTTGTGATAACATGATGCAATGATCTTTGCTAGCTCATTATCACCCTTCGTGAGCACGAATTTGTAGTATTTACATTTTGGTTTCTGGCTACTTGCAATTTACTGAAAGCACTATTGAATACTATTGTTGTTCATATTCTGATTTATTGTTTCTCATCACACTTAAATTTTGAATCCTGTTTTGCAGAATTTTTATATTTTTGGATCTAACGCTGACAAAACATTATGGAGATTACTCAAGATTGATAGAATGGAGCCATCAGAGCTCAGCATAGACGAGGACTGTACCATGTACTCACGCACTGAATATCTTGATCTGCTAAAAGTTCTAGATGAACAACATAGGTCAACTGGTGGAGTCAGTTTTGTTACAAATTGTTGTGGAATCATCGGTAAACTATCCCATGTTCCTAATAATAATTCCAGCCAAATATAGTCTGTTATTTTGTTATGACTGCATCAATGATTAATTTTATGTACAGGTTTCATTAAGTTCCTTGGGCCTTATTACATGTTAATTATCACCGAGCAGAGAAAAATTGGTGCTATGTTTGGCCATCCAGTTTACCAAGTTACTAAAACTGCAATGATTGAGGTATCTAACTCCAAAATGAGGCCAGCACTTTTTAATTCCAAAGATGAAAACAGGTATGTTGTATCATAAGTTCACATGTGTTGACAAGTTCTGATTGTTTCCTGATATTTAATCATTATTTCCTACGCCACCCTACAACACTGTACATGTCCTTATAAATTCTGTGCGTGCAGGTACAAGAAGCTCTTGCAGACTATAGATCTTAGAAAGGACTTTTTTTTCAGCCACTCGTACCATATCATGAGAAGTATCCAGAAGAATTTTGGTGATCCAAAGGAAGGATGGGACCTATATGATTCAATGTTTGTATGGAATGAATATCTAACACGAGGGATTCGGAACGTTCTGAAAAGTACCCGCTGGACTGTCGCATTAGTGTATGGTTTTTTTAAACAGGTATATATGGCCATATGAGATGATCTCTTTTAGTGGTGTCATATTCACCAACAGAATTGTTCGGAATGGATGGCAGACTACATCCATAAACTTGATCATTTCTCTAAAGTACTGTCCACATGGTCTTACAGATATTGGCCCATTAATTATCCCCCCTGTTTGTTTTCTTCATTTATTTTACTGCTTGGTGAGGTGTGTTTTATTTAATTTTCCTGGCCTATACCAGTAACATCACTATCTTCTTAACCTTATTTTCCATGCATAAAACTTAAACATTGTAAAATCATACGACAGTAAAGAGGAGAGACTACAAATATCAAATACAATGTGATGGGAAAATTTATGTTACCGCTCCGAATGCTTTACCCCTTACAAGATATACATCATATATCGAGTATGCATTCATTTTGTACTTATGCGAAAAACTTAATCTAAAGTAGATGGAACAACCGCTTACTGTAGGGTTAAGTAACTTCCCTTCTTTTCAAGTTCTTCTGGGCACCATTGTATGGTAGATAATTATTGGTTTTTTCTTCTTTAATTCAAGGATAAAGTCACAGTTTCTGGGAAGGATATTATGTTGACGCTCATCGCTAGACGATCAAGGCATTATGCTGGAACCAGGTCCACACTTGTGAAACCCCTTCTTATTCTATATTTCCCCTGTTAGTTTTTTGTCTGATTCGGATGGATGTGATTCAAAAGGACATGTGGATCATTACAGCTTGATGTCGCCATTGTTTTGAACAGGTATTTAAAGAGAGGTGTGAATGAGGAGGGAAGAGTAGCAAATGACGTTGAGACTGAGCAAATTGTTTTTGAGGACAAACTTGGACCTAGGCAAATAAGCTCTGTTGTGCAGAACAGGGGTTCAATTCCTCTATTCTGGTCCCAGGAGACATCGAAGCTTAATATTAAGCCTGATATCATATGTAAGTATTGGAATCCGTTGATGGATATATTACTATTCAGTTCTTTAATACACTTGTTCTTTCAGTGCACGAGAAGGACAATAATTACGAAGCTACCAGACTTCATTTTGAAAATCTTAGAATGAGATACGGAAATCCTATCATCATCTTAAACTTGATTAAGGTAAGTTTCACACTGTTATTTATGCCGGGAATGCTTCTGATGGATGCTTTGTTTATAGACTATACTTCTCCATGTCAAAAGGGTGACATCATTGAGTACTTTAGTTTTGACTAAATGATATATTTGTAAGTGTTTAGACCATCCATGCGAAATATTCTGAGTAGAATTGACTCAGAAAATACTTCATTTTGCCAAACTATACATTTTCAACTGTTCAGTTAGGTGTATTATGCATATACCCCTCCCCTCTGTTACTGTTCAGTCAATAGTGACTGCAACGCAAAATGACCGAAGTACCTATGCCACCCAGCAGTCGTAAGGATCTGCTCAACCTTAAATGTCTACCCATTGAAGTGTTCCAAGAATGTGGCTTCTCCAAGGAAAACATATTAGACCCAATTTTGTAGTACGGTAAAGGGTAACCATCTGTGTCTATTTTGAATAAGGGGGTGGGCCATTGTCATTGAGTCAAAGGGCGTATATTTGGATTAGGTTGCCTAATAGCTGGGCCTCCTTTCATTGAGTACGAAATGAGAGGAAGAAACTATACTGGAGGTCCTGGAGCTTTAGGAAAAAGCAAAGGAGAAGCTGGGCTGATTCTTTTTTTTGGAGCAACCGCCAGGAGCTCTGGCTATTCATTAAGAAGAAAAGAGACGATCCAGTTTATAAGGAAAACCGGATCAAAAACCTTTGCTTTTTTTTGGATTAGGTTGCCTAATAGCTGGGCCTCCTTTCATTGAGTACGAAATGAGAGGAAGAAACTATACTGGAGGTCCTGGAGCCTTAGGAAAAAGCAAAGGAGAAGCTGGGCTGATTCTTTTTTTTGGAGCAACCGCCAGGAGCTCTGGCTATTCATTAAGAAGAAAAGAGACAATCCAGTTTATAAGGAAAACCGGATCAAAAACCATACAAACTACAAATTCCCCGACATGCAGACTACTCGCAAAGCTATGGAGCAACAAAAACTCAACAAGAGAAAACTACCTATCATCCAGCACCTGCCACACTTGCGACCATTCTACACATATGTTGCAACATCTACATTCGTCAAAATCTCATCCGCCTTCTTCTTGGCGCCGACTTTTTTGCGCTTGGGCTTTTTCACCTTCTCCATATTCTTCACAAGACAGCCCAGTGCCGTGATGGAAAGAGACGACAAAGGGATCTTAAACTTGTTTTGGATAGCGGCGAGGGTGTTGTCTTCAAACTCAGCGTTCTCATCCAGTAGGCCCATAGCCTGTGCAAGCAACTCCTGAATTTCAGATGTGCTGCAAGCATTGGTCGCATCCTTCCTCTTTTGTTTCTGCTTCTCGATGCGACCACTCCGACGAGGCGTGATGGCCACCTCTTTAGGAGCACGGGATCGCCTAGGGGCTGATTCTGAAACAGCAAAAGTAGACAGAAGGAGGTGCCACAAAGCTGATGGGGAGGATGTATTCTGAACTCCTGAGCTTGGAGTGCTCCTGGTACTCCCAAGTCGAGAGCACTTGTAAAGTTGTGAAAAGTTTCCAAAATATGTACCATCACACAAATTCAAAGCTCAATTTGGAAGGAAGAGGGAAATAAAAAGAAATTTTGACCTGTGAATAGTTGCTCATTCAAATTGGGTTGTGAAGTGCACCTGTTGTCACTGTCAGCCCTTGATTTCTTCTTTTTGTCTTCTGAGCTACAGATTTTGTTTGGATTTGAATTTCTTGACACAATACATACACATAGCATTAGCATTGTGATTCTTTCAAATGTTGTAGCTGCATTTAGATAGCCTAAAGCATGCGGGTGCACTGGGAGTATCTTAAGTATGTGAATACCGGATATTATAATCTTGTGATTAAAGTATGAGTAATTTACAACAGAAATTGATGGTCAATCTTTAGTTATGGATAGCACTTATTGTGGTTGAAGACTACTTTAATAGCTCATGCTTTTACCTTCTTTTTGTCTCTACGATTTGAAGACACGCGAGAGGAGACCACGGGAATCTACACTTCGTCAAGAATTTGATAAAGCAATAAAGATTATAAATAATGGTCTACCAGGCGAAAATCATTTGAAATTTTTACATTGGGATCTTAGTAAAAGCACTCAAAGGTATTGATTCTTTGTATTTTCTTTCAGTTGTGATTTATTAGATGCTTCTCCTATGCATTACTAAGGCGACTTCTATTCCAGCAAAACTACAAATGCCCTCCAAGTACTTATGAAAGTGGCATGTGAAGCTCTGAACTTGACAGAATTCTTTTACTGTCAAATTTCCTCAGCTCAAACACCCGGGAGTTCCCTTAATTTACATGTTCCATTGTAAGTATTTTTTTTTTTCCGTACTGGTGCCTTTGCTATTTAATCTGATTTTTTTCTTTTATCTCATGAGCAACTTACTGCTTTAATACAAAGTGTTTTTTTTGTTTGCATTTTTTCTAATTTTTTCATTTTCTACCTTATAGGAAGAATGGCAGTGGCCTTAGTGTATGTGATGACAATAACGATGGTGACAATGTGGGTAGTATCAATTACAATAATGACATCTCCCAAGAAGATACTCGTGGCAGTTCTGATGCCTCCACTAATGGAATTTCAGAAGATGTAGCCAGTAATAATGGACCTATGCCAGTAAAGCCTCCAAAATTACAAAAGGGTGTATTGCGCACAAACTGTATAGATTGTTTAGACCGCACAAATGTTGCTCAGTATGCCTATGGTTTAGCTTCTCTTGGACACCAGCTGCATGCACTTGGTTCTGTAGAATCCCCAGAGCATGATTTGGACTCCCCCCTCGCTCACCATTTGATGCATTTTTATGAGCGGATGGGCGACACGCTTGCTTTACAATATGGTGGTTCGGCTGCACATAATAAGGTACTTCTGTTTTCTCAAAAAAATTCCTTGTGGTATCTTTTTTTTCTTGTTGCATTTTTGTTGGTGTATTTTTTTTTTCTTGTGTCACAATGGCGTCTCGCTTCAGTGTTCAGTACTATCTTCATTCCAAAATATAAGGCTCATTTATTTTCCTTTTACCGCCGCTTTGACCAAGAATCAGTAAAGTACTTTTGATTAGGAATACAATGATACCAGTTTTATGTCATATAAAGTACTCCCTCCAAAGCCAACGAAATACGCCTTATATTTCGGAATGGAGGTAGTACATCAGATGAACTGCAGTTCCTTCACTCCATTAATAGAAAGACTCTTGATTAAAATGGCAGTGATTGTACTGCATTAATTGTTTTATGATTAGTCGTGGCTCCTTAGATAAAAAGTCTTATCTATTTTAGGTTTACTTTCCAAATGAAACCAATTGCATCAGGATGGCTACATGTGCATTTGTTCCAGGAAAATAAATTAAACATTGGGCCTAACTGAGTTAGAAAAATGGATATTGGTATGGAAGACTAGTATCCAATCGGTACACGAGAAGCTGTTTCTTAAGTTGGGCATGACGTAAGTTGTCCAACTACTAATTTGCTGCTTGAAACTGAAAAAAAGCATTAGTTCGCCAACTTTTGCTGATTGATGAGTCTCGAAAGGTCCAATATGGCATGTTTTATTCATGTTGGGCTGTTCTTATCTGATAGCTTACATATGATTTTATCCTTTATGTACAGATATTCTCTGCAAAGAGAGGGCACCTTAAGTTTGCTATTCAGTCTCAGGAGTTCTTCAGGACACTACAACGATACTACAGTAATGCATATATGGATGCTTACAAACAGGCAGCAATAAATTTGTATGTTTGATCAAGCTCATTATTCTTAAACATGCGTTTATGTACTTCAAATAGAAATTAATATGTACTTATTCTATACCTGTTGTTTTTGCCTTCTTAAAATTGAAGATTTTTGGGACACTGCCAACCGCATCAGGGAAAATCTGCACCATGGGAGCCAGAGTCTGTTGCTGGGGAGAATGTCCTTGATGACAATACAAGGTAAACTTACATATAGGGGTTTTCTTAACTACATTTGTCAAGACCAGTACATAAATCTTTTCCTTTTGGTTAAACTACGACAACAGTGTGGATGGTGTCCTGACACATGAAGTGCGTTTATTTGTTGGTGCTTACCGACAGAGAATCCCATTAACTAGAATAATGCTACTAACACTGGTGACATGAACTGGTCAGTAGTGTTTGCCTGAGAATATGTGACCAGAAATAATTTTAGACGAGTGGATGCTGACTTAACCCTGCATTGTTCACTTCAGAAGCTCTGACTAGCAGAGTTTGATGGTTATCATTATAAATTCTCTAACTTAAACAGAATGTCTTTAAACTTGTAATTTGTATGGTAGTATGGTATCTCTGTGCTGTTATAATATAGGGCAAGTATCTTGTGTCATCACAATTAATGACCAATGAGAAAACAATGTACTCTCCACCGCATATAGCTAGTTGCGCCTGTGCTTGTAGAAGCAGGAAAGAACAATGAGTTTTTAGTCGTTTCTTCTACTTTTTTTTTGTAACGGTAGCATGTCCCTGTTTTGTTACATTTTTGCTGTGAATATTACACTCTAATCTTTGTGTACTAGGTTTGCCAGATTCGCTATCCTGTAACAGAGGGAGTAGTCTTTTTTTTTCCGAGGGTACGCGAATGCGTACCAGAACTTTATAGAAGATGAGAAAAACAATTACAAGAATCAACAACCAGTTGCAGCCAATTAGTGTCGATGAACTCCTCGAAAAACCAAAAGGCTACTCTCCTAAGCTATGGTTGCTTCCATCTCTCCTAGCTAAACTCCATTGAGAGAATTCTTTAATCCTCCTAGCTAGCTCGCTGGCAGAGCATTGTTGAGATCTGTTGGTAAAAACTGGCATTTCTTTGTTTCCAAAGCATCCAACAAGTGAGCATAACTTTGGCATCAAAGATTTTCTTCTCCTTCCAGCCTGTCCTCACTTGATGGAGTTGCATCCATCAGCTGGGCCTCACGAAAGGTTTACCAGACTTCCTTTGCATAGACACATTGAAGAAGGATATGTTCAGTGGTATCTAGGTCCTGCAGGCAGGTAAAACAAGCACTCGGCTGATCCTGTAACCCATGCCTCGCTCTTCTATCCGATGTCCAGAGTCGATATTGGATGGCAAGCCACTGAAATTTTTGCACTTTAGCAGTGCCCAGGCTCTTCAAATGCAATCTGCAGCAGGGAAACGAATTCCACCTTCACATAGTCTCTTGTATGTTGATTTGGCTGAGAAAAGGCCAGATGCATCACAAGGCCACGAGTACTGATCTGGAACATTGGGGTCCCAGTCCAGATTCAGAATGGCCATGCATAGGATGACACACTGCTCATACCCCTCGGGCGCTCCTGGACCGTCCTCTTGTTTCGACGTCTAGATGTAACAGCCTGCAGAACTGCGGGGGCAGAACTGAAAAACCGTCAATCCATCTATCCCTATCCCTATCCCCCGAACTACCGGTCTGAATTTTCACCAGGCTGTCGAAGAATGGACTCAGAGCTGGCAGCCCATGCCACGGCCTCCCTTGCTCTGTTCTGTGAAGTCATTCCCAGTGCACTCAAGAGCCATGCCCTGCAACCTGAGATTCTTCACACCCAAGCCACCAAAACACTGCTGCTTGCAGATTGTCGACCAAGCAGAGGGAGTAGCTTTATTCTTGAAAACATGGCTCTTATATACCTTTGCATAGTGTTTCCCATTTCATCTCAGGACCACCCTATTTGCTACAGGACACCGTTATTTTCTGGCATTTGCTGAAACACACCATTTGATTGTGTCTTTGCTTAGTACCATTACAATTTTGTGGCACATTTGCCAGAACACACCACGTGGTCAAAAAAGGAAAGTTCTGTTACTTTTGTCTCGGTAACCATGTTATGGCCGGGTTTGAAGAAAATGTGCTAAACTTTCCCTTTTTGGCCGTGAGGTGTGTTCTGGCAAATATGCTACAAAACTGTAATGGTACCTGGCAAAAACATAATTGTACGGTGTGTTTTGGCTAATACCAGAAAATAACGGTGTCCTGTACCGAAATTTTCCTTTGAATAAATATCCAAAGTTTATCCCTACATGCATTTTGCAGATCAATAAAATCCATCTTTATGAATTGACTGAGTTGTATATTTGTCACAGTAAATTGATGAAAAGGGCCAAATCAGATGGCAGCATTCTTCGGAAAAGCAACACTTCAATGTCCAGCAACGGTCAAAATGGAATTTCGACATCGGAATTTAGTGGTTTAAAAAAGGATCTACAATCTCCAAACTGTCAGTCTGATACAGTGCATGTAGTTTCACGTACCTCTGATAATGCAGTTTTAAAGTCAAGGTTGGTCAGAGTTCTATTCTAAAACTTCACCTTTTCATATTCTGTCAATAGCATACCGATGCATGGTTTGTAACATGAGTGGCATTTCACAGAAGTTAATATTTGACACTTATGGTATCAATTCTCTCTTTTCTCTTGAAAACAACTGCAGTTATACTCCGACAGTGTCTCATATCAAGTATGCCAGCTGTGAGCTTGGCTATTGCAGCGGTTCTGGGGATTCAAACTTCCTTAATCTTGATTGGCTTTCAGCTTCAGAAAATGGAAGGTTGTTCATACCACTCTGCTTTTCCCTTTTGAACCTATATCTGTGTGTTCCAATGTATCACTAAAGAATTTGGTAACAGGAATTCCTTAACAGTTATTCTACATTTATCACTAAAAATTTGAACTTCTGAACATAGCTTGCACATATTGTTTATTTGAACAAATCTATAGATCTTTTGTTTGCATTAGACTTCTATAACACTGTTTGGATTAGGAATTTTAGATTGGAATTGAATTAGACTGGAAATTCCAAATCCAAGGTGGAAAGGAAATGGTCTGCAATTCCAATTCTGTTGTTTGGATGCACATGTTATTTGACGTTGGAATTAAGGGGGTAGCACCCAATTCTAATTCCTGTTTGGATATACAAACCATGGAATCGAATATTTGTTGAATTTATACAATATAAACTAGTCTACATGTATGAAAAGTAGTATGTGTATATTTAAATGTTTATATCTTATTTTTCACACATAATAACATTAAAATGATCTAAACTAAGATCACAAGAACAACAGGCATGTCACAAAATAATTTTGTCCACGACAAATGTGTACTGTCCCCTTGGATAACCAAAGAGAGGCACACGTTACTTGGTCGTACTAATCACCAACCTCATGAACGAACAGCCAAGAACGAAGCCAACTAACAAGAATTAATCTAGCCGGCCATGGCAAGACCCAACCTCATGAACGAACAGCCAAGAACGAAGCCAATTGACAAGAATTAATCTAGCTCGCCATGGCAAGACCCATGTACTGCGACCTGGACCTGGAGCTCCAGAACGTGTCCATGGACACTTTTCCTCATCTTCCCCCAGGCTAATGACGTGCCCCTGCTGCCGCCGTTCTCCCTCCTGCCGTCGCTCCCCATTTCGCCTGCTCGATCTAGGGTTTGGGGCGAGTCTATGGAGAGGACGGAGCTGGGAGATATGGGGACGGGAGAGGGAGATGAAGGCGGGGAAGGGGAGAAGGGAGACGAGGGCGGCAAAGGGCTCACCGGTGCCGCCGCCAGCAGCTTCTTGCAGGTCGCGACGGCGCAAAAAACGAGCTCCCCGCCCCACCTCTGTTTCTATCGTCAACCGGTACGTGGGGTAGTTTCCGAGCCTTTCCGAGCGGGGTGGCTCTGAATTGGACGAGCTCGGGCATAGCCGTGGCTTGGAATTGTCTGCAATTTCCACGCCCCAATTCCTTGACCACCCAAACAAATGAATTCGGTCCAGCCAATTCCAAATAGACGATTCTGAGGCTGAATTCCTACTTCCAAACACAGCGTAAGATATGTTCAGAGGCACCTAAAATATTGTAATAGTTGCCTTTTATTCTCTGTTCAACTTTTGAAGTGTCCATGCAGTGCTCGCTGAAACTGCAATATACAATTCTCCTGTCTCTGAGCGTCCACGCTCACAACCACAGGTTGACAAATGCTCTTCTAACGTTAAGGCCGAGGGGTTCCTTTATGCTTATACTGAACAAGATTGTGATGAAATGCTTTTGAATATTTTCTGGCTTTGTTTGCCGTGTGCTCTACTATCCCTAAATACACTGTCCATGGAGCTGCTCCTTGATACCGCGCATTCGAAATTGATACCTTGAAGAATTCTCCTATCCTTTCTCACTATATTTGTGCCTTTGAGCAGGACAAGAGCCGGAAGTACTCCTGATGTGAATGTAACAACCAATAATGGTGGCAGTGGTCACGTTCCAGAGATTCAGGCTCGGGGGTTATCTGAAAACTTCATGCAGTGGGTTGATGAGGGAGAGGTTTTTTGGTACTGATATTGCCAGGTGATTTATCACGTACATCCAAGCTGCATGATGGCATCAAACCTTGTGATAGATGATTCCGGGAGCCACACCATCCAAGACCCAACTAGTCCTTTAGTGAAGTGTATTATTCTGGTCACTTGTTCATCTGTATTTATTTCTTCTAGAGGTGAGTAGATAGGCATTGTTGCTATTTTCTTAAAGGAAAGAAAGAATGTAGGTAGTGTATTATTCTTTGGAACTTGTACCATTATTCATGTTTCCATCGTGTAAATATATATATGTTGGAAGTGTTGACCTCCCCCCGAGTTGAGGTGGACCTGAAATCACCATTTTTCCTTCCACCTCTCTGGCTGGGATATCTTTGAAACATGTACCCCTGCATTTTTCATTTCAACAGAGGAGATACTGTTGTGTACTTCCGAGTCAACTCGTGCATTTTAGACACCTCTGGTACATATATATATAATGTGTTTTCTCGTGAAACTTTTCTTGCAATTGTTTGATTCGTTTGTCATTGCAGTTCTGTACTGGTTTTGGGTTCTGTCAACTGCACTCGTGTGTTGTGTACCAGGCCCTGTTTGGAAGTGGTTTTTTTGATGAATTGAATTGCTTGACATGAATTCTAATTTTTGTTTTTTTTTACAGAAATTCAAGTCTCTGTCACTTAGACATTGGCACAATGCTATACTTGGAATTGCAGTAAACAAAGTGCATTCTAGCAAAATGTGGGGCAATTCTATTTGCTTGTGCATCGCCTGTTTCACAAATGTAGTACTCCTTCTGTCTGGAAATAAGTGACTTAGATTCCAAGTCACTTGTTTCGGACGGAGGGAGTATATTTTGTCAAACTAAATAGTTGAACAGAGGGAGTAGTCCACTAACTATGGAGGTTGATTTTGCTGGAAAACAGTAAACATTGCGTCTAGATACTTACAATGGTCATGGAAATGTTTTATTGAATTCTTTTAACGGTGTTACAATCATCTGGCGCCTATACATTTCCAAATTAGATGAGATATTTTTTTTCAGGCGTCCAAAAAAATATCAACCATCTAGAAAACTATTCTGAGATTTCCGTGTTCAGCTCTCGGCGCTTTGTCAACATCAGCGTCCCTGGGCTCTGCATCCCAGACTACGGCATGTTTGTAGTGGAAGTACATAGCACGGTAGTCCTTTCAAGCACCGAGACGCCCATGCCGGTCACGGTCAGCAGAGGCACGCACGGACCAGGGTACTTTTCACCAAAGCCATGGAGGCATGGAGAGCAATTGGCCCATGGTCTGAGCAAAGGGCCAGTACGGCGGTATGGTGGTACTTTCTGTGGGTTTCTCACGTGTCGACGGCTTTTGCGGCCCTAGTCAGTCAGCCATGTGATCCGATGCCCACTGGCTATGCGACGACGCGCAGATCAGGCCACGAAGATACAGCAGCCACAGCGAGCCATCATCGGCAATTTGGACAAAAAATAAATTATAAAAAAACAAATTCACGAAATGAACTCCGGCAAAAAGAAATTTATTGTACTAACCCTTTTTACAACGCCATACGCCGCTGGCGCTGCACCCTGAAGAGCAGCGCCATGCGGCGTGCCTGCCAGCGTGGCTCGCCCGTGGCCTCGTGGGGTCCGGCCCCGTTAGTGCGTGTGGCGCCACACTCTGTAGTGCAATGCCAGCGCGTATGACGCCGCACTTTAGGTCTTCTACCAGCGTGGCCAGCCCTCCCCCGACCCAGCTCATTCCTCTCCCACACAGGCACAACAGCGACGACGGCGGCTCCGGTCCTCCCTCAACCTCCTCCCTCCTAGTGCCCAAATCGGAAGCCTCTCTCCGTGGATTTCGATCCCCCAAGTGCCTTGAGGTATTCTTCCCCTTCTTCTTTGATTTCACCCATTAATTTCTTGTTTTGGTCCATATCTGCAAACCCTAGGTTGTTTTGTAAGATGCATGGTAGAATGTTGTTGCATTGGCATATTGGTTAGGCATTTTGTTGATGGTAGCATTTGTATGTATTGAGTATGTTGACCATGGTATTGTTGTTGTGATTATCTTAGGCATGGCAAGAATTGTTCATGTTCACCATGTAGATAAGGATGCTTTTTTGAGAGGTAACATAGAACCGGACCCGGACGAGCTTGATTTGGTGTTTGAGCGTACTCCAACCTATGCCGAGGTCTTGGAGAAATTGAGGATTGAATTGAAATGAATGGACCCAAATGATGTTGTAGAGTTGGAGGGAAGACATAATGTTGGCTTGGGAATGCATGTCTATTGGAAGACCATGCGTATCTTCTCCGAGACCCGTTGGCTTGCATACAAGGAGATGGTGGCCGAATCACTAGACAAGGCTCTTGAGCTATTTGCCACCAAGAAAGTTGATATTTTATTGTCTTTGGACTTGAACCGTCTTGCCTCCCCACTGCGTACTATGAGTCCTCCACCCGTAGACCAAGAGATAAGCCGTGAACCTCCCTTGACCCAAACATTGAACCCGATTTCAAGACACCAAGACAAAGTGTTGGAAGAGGACAATGATGCTTGTGGGGGTGAAGATGATGATGTTGAACTCCACGACAACAATGTAGGAGATTTGGACAAATATATCACACAAGATGGCATGGACCGTGACCTCCCATATTCTCGAGTCTATGGATCGGACTCGGATGATGATGGTCCTGAAGAAGAAGTTGACGAGGAGGGGTTCACGGCTAGAGAGGCCGAAAACCACGATACCGTATTGGGGCGGGACCATCGGGTGCCTTTGTTTCGTGATCTTAGTCTCGCGGATGAAGCCACGGTTGATGGTGGCAAGGGCATAGTGCTTGGACCAAGGACAAGTTCTTATCGGGATGGCAATGACATGAATAGTGGATTTTGCAAAGGATAACGGTTCAAGACCTTGTTGGAATTTAAGCAATGGATAAAGGACTTCTCGGTGAAGCATAATCGTCCTTACATGGTCGTGCACTCGGACATCAAGAAGCGTTACACGGTGAAGTGCGAGGAGGAAGGATGTCCTTGTATTGTGCGTGCAAGACCATTCAAGGGAGGTCCCGAATGGCACATATATAGTTGTGTATCAACTCACATGTGCCGAGGCCCGATGGTGGATGGCAATGATGCGAAGCATGAGCACCGACAACTCACCTCCGATTTCCTCGCTTATAGACTATCCAATGACATCGCGTCATTTCCAATAATGAGCATCAAGATGGTCATGGAGCTTGTGAAAGCCCTCTTTCACTACGAGGTAAAGTATGGGAAGGCTAAGAAAGCCACATTTAAGATGTTGTACGGTGATTGGGAGGAATCTTATAACCGAATCCCAAGGTTGTTGGGAGCGATGGCCAATGCTAACCCGGGCATGGTTCATGTGGTTGAACCTTATGGGAACAAGATAAGGATTGTAAACAGAAAAACCGTGCGAGTTTTTGGCCGTGCATTTTGGGGTTTCGAGCAATGTGTCCGGGCTTTTGAACATTGTAGGCCGGTCATCTCCGTTGATGGCACCTTTATGACCGGACAATTCAAAGGCACTATCTTGGTTGCAATAGCCCATGATGCCAACAACCGGTTGATTCCTTTGGCGTTTGCTTTGGTGGAGGCGGAAAGCAATGATAATTGGGAGTGGTTCTTCTATATTTTGAGAACCAAGGTATTAACCCCTCAAAGGGAAATATGTGTCATCTTGGACCGTCATCAAGGAATTCTTAATGCGGTGATGGTTGATATTCCCAGCCATGCTCCATTGCACAATCGTTGGTGCATGAGACACTTTTGTGCAAACGTCTATAGGGAATGCAAGAGCAAGGATTTGTTTGATGATCTACAAGATTATTGCCTCGCTTTCATGGAACGTCATTTCTCTAACTTGTACAACAAATTGCTATCCAACAAAGAACTCAATGCGGGTGGTCGAGAGTTTCTCAATAGGAACATTGAACATATGGGAAAGTGGGCACGAGCTTTTGATGATGGTGGCCGGAGGTACGGACAAATGACAAGCAACATGGCAGAGGAATTTAACAAGTTGCTCAAAGGTGTCTGTGCATTGCCCGTCATGGCAATAGTCCGATATACATTCTACATGATGAATAAGTATTTTCTGAAATACTCACATGAAATGGACCATCATATCGCGGGGGACAACAATAACAAGTACAAATACAAGTACCCAACGAAGGTTGACGATTGGATGCAATTTCAGTCAAGGAAAACGGATTCCAAGCTGTCACGGAATATGACAATGACGAGCTAATTTACCAAGTTACGGTGCCCGGAGGTACAACGGCTGATGGTGTACAACACGGAGGCCGAGCTTTCAAGGTCTCGCTCAAGACTTGTGAGTGCACATGCGGAAGGCCATCATTGCTTCATATTGCGTGCTCGCACTTGCTCATGGCGTCTTGCAGGCAACATTTGGATTACAATAATCTGCTCACGGTGAGAGAGTCTGAGTTCTCTATTGAGACTACTAAGAAGACATGGGCTCCTAGATTTCATCCATACTTGGACCAATCACAATGGCCGGAGTACCATGGAATTGAACTATGGCCCGATCCGAAATGGAAGGGACGTGGAAGACGCAAGACAAAGCGCTTTAGGAGCAACATGGACGGATGGGGACGTGGTGGTGGTCGAAAAACGTGCAACGACCAATTCCAAGAGCCTCATGAGAGAGCCCGGTGTGGAACGTGCAATGGTGAAGGGCACAATGCAAGAAAGTGTTCTCAAAGGAAAACAGCAAAATGAAATGAAGAAAGAAGTAGCCAACCGAGTGATGGCCAACCAAGTAGTAGCCAACCAAGGACTAGCCAACAAGATCCAAGCCAACCAAGGACTAGCCAAGAAGCTCCAAGACAACCAAGTGGTAGCCAACCAAGGACTAGCCAACAAGTCCCAAGCCACAATGTTCTTAGACAACAATCTCCTAGACAACAAAGAGGTCGACAACTTGGGCTAAGAAGAGGAAGAGGGCATGGTGGTTTTAATCCCGCTAATATGATAGCTTACTTAGAAGGACCAAATCCGTATGCGCGTAGGTATGTTCATATTTATGCATATTTTACTATCTTTCATGCTTATTGGGTTCAATGCACTATTGTTTACATTCATGCATCATTTACTAACTTATACCTTTTATTCTTATAATAGGTATGATGACTCAACCCCAAAAGGGCAATGATGGGGAAGGTGTGAACTACTCTAAGGTCTAGGAGAACGCTATGGAGGTGGCGGAGAAGAGGAAGAGAGGAAGAGGAAGGAAGTTGAGGAAGAGAGGAAGATGAAGGAAGTTGAGGAAGAGAAGAAGAGGAAGGCATTCAAAGAGGTAGTTCAACTTGCTCGTGACTTGGTGAAAAAGAAGGACGAAGAGGACGAGGTGATGAGGAAGAGAGGAAGAGGAAAAAGGAGAAGGACGCGGAAGAGAGGAAGAGGCAAAAGGAGAAGGAAGATGAAGAGAGGAAGAGGAGGGAAAATGCTAGGCCACCTTGCGCCGACCAAGAGGAAAGGCCACGGAAGGCGTTTCGTACTTCTAAGGCCTATGGAAAGGAGGTTCCTATTTGTTGGTGCGAAACCGATTGCATTGTCAAGCAGTCCCAAGACTACCATTCTGATAGTTGGGGAAAGAAGTTCTTCATGTGTGCCAACTACTCTCGCTCTCCCGTGCGTATCCGCAACCCGTATGAGACTCCACCGATATGCACAAAGCTTTTTAGTTCTTCATGTGTCCCAACTATTCCATGTCATAGTACTAACATGCACTATTTTCTTGTAGTCTCCCCCTCCAGTATGCAGGTACTACACTTGGATAGATCTCGAGCAACCTCAAGCCAACAAGAGTATCCAAGAGATCGATCGTGCCATAATAAGAAGGCGCTACTACGAAGGGTCGCATAACAAGGAGATGGCGAAGAAGCGCAAGCAACGTGAGGACGAGCGCCACTAGAAAGAGGAGGAAGAGAATCACCTCGCTAAGGAGGCTCGTAATGCGGAGAGGGAAAGGCTGCGTCAAACTGTGTGGCGCTCCATGGAGGACGACGAGAAGAAGAAGAAGAAGGGAAAAGGGCCTATGTTCTAGACTTTGAATATGTAACCGGGAGCCATGGAGGAGCCTCGTGCTCTAGACTTTGAGTATTTAAGCCCCTTAAGGGCAAAACATGTCCCATGTATTAGGTTCTTGCGTTCGAAACATGTCATGAACCTCGTGTTATTTTGTATGTGTCAAGATTTGCTCAAGAAACATTCCCCCACCCCCCGAAAGATTTTGCTTATTTTCGTGATTTGCCCTCGAAATAGCCCTAGCTTAGCTCTGGCTGTAACAACATCCTGAGAGTGCGGCGCCAGGCATCGTGGTGTTTCACCGCGTGGCGCCGTGCGGCCTGGCGCCACACATGGGCTCCAAAACATACAGAAGGTTCTGTCGATTTTGGAGCCAATGTCTGCCAGCGTCGTCAGGCGACCTTGTCTTGGCGCCATCGGCGACATTGCACCATGCGGTGCCATGCATCGTGGCGCCGCACATTGGCTCCAAAACATATAGAAGTTTTTGTCTATTTTGGAGCCAATGTGCGGCGCCAGGCGTCGTGGCGTTGCACTATGCGGCGCCACTGAGCCCATGCGTCGTGGCGCCGCACATTGGCTCAAAAAAATATAGAAGGTTCTGTCTATTTTGGAGCCAATGTGCAGCGCCAGGCATCGTGGCGTTGCACTATGCGGCGCCACTGAGCCAGACGCTGCACCGTGCGGCGCCATGCGTTGTGGCTCCGCACATTGGATCCAAAACATACAGAAGGTTCTGTCTATTTTGGAGCCAATGTGCGGCGCCGGGTGTCATGGCGTTGCACCGTGCGGCGCCACCGAACTGGACGTTGCAGCGTGCGGCATCGTGCTACGTGGCGCCGCACATGGGCGCCGCACTTTCTTGTGAATTCTTGCCCAACACATAGCTCGTGTGCGGCGCCGTTTGTTGTGGCGCCGCACTTTACTAGAGCGTGACGTGAATGGTGTTGCCACCTCGGAGTCATGACAACCTAGCAAGTTTGACAGCTGCCTTAACCGTTGGTCCTGCTTCTTAACAAATTCACAAAACAGACCCTCTCCCTTCTCTCCGCGAGGGTATGTGTCCAAAGCATCCTCGCATGCATCGGCAGACTTTCTTACCTCCGCGTGCTATCATAGACAAGAAACTAGTAAGTTATTCATGCAAGATGTGAAAAGGGCTAAGACGGAAAACAAACATTCGGAACACTTTACCACAAAGTTTACCAAAGGAGAAAACTCGACTTGTCGCCCCTCTCTGATCATGATGTTGTATTGTTCGGTTGCAAGCTCATCGAACAACAATGGATCCTCCAAGATCGAATCCCGAAATGCTCGTGGGTATATCTCCACCCGCGTGTTGTCAATGAACCATGTGATGTAGTTATTGAAACCATCCTGACTGAAGGCCCTTTCCTGTGTTCCTTTTGCTTTCTTAGCCTCGATCACACACCTCCTGAATTTCTCAACATGCTTCCTGTGAAGCCTATCCCAATCCTTCTCCTTCCTCTGCTTTTTCATGTCCCAGTTGCACACAACAACAAGTCCTAGAGCGTTATTTTGGCGAAGGATAAATACATCACATGTTAAGGTAGTTAGTAGCTTACCCATGGAGTTGTATGTCCATGTCCTTCCACTCAGGCGGGATAATTTGAAATAACCCAAACTGGGTCATGACACGATGTGGCTGGTGATACTCAACAATCCACATGCACACCATGGGGCAACGCATTAGCCACAGACGAGATTCTCTAAAGAAAATAGGGTTAAGGCGATAGTCCTCAGGAACACCAAAGCGCTCCCCTCGACCGTATGGCTCCCACGTCACCTGCAGCCACACACATGTCAAGTTCAAAGATTACAAGTTCAAGACATATAATTGACCGTGACCCGAGGAAATTACCTGATCCATGATGACCGTGTCAAACTCGTTGGTGTACCTCTTTTATGTCGCCACTAGGTCACCTAGTACGGAGGACCCACACATCCTTGTAAGCCCCCGTGGGGTAGAAGGTAGTCCTATCATCAATCAATATAAAATTTGAATTCAACAATATCCATCCCATCAGAAGCATTCCCAACTCCACACGAAAATAAGGGCAAACAACCACCGTGTTTTCCTCTTTTATATGTCACACTAGGGCTAAGCGGTTCGGAGACCACATCCCACTTGTAAGCCCACGTGGGTAGAAGGTCGTCCTTGCCGTCATCAATATAAGGATTGAATTTCAACAATATCGGCCATCCAACGGGGAAGCATTCCCAACTCCACACCGAAATAAGGAGCAAACAACCACCAATGCTTGCATCGGTGGCGCTCCTAAGACAAGCATCATACAACTGCAGATGAAGTGAACAACCATTTGGTAAGAACAATATTTTTTGAGGTAATTCAGAAAAATACAACAACATTTGTAAAGAACAGATTACCTGATGGTACAACCAGGCCAACACCGCTGAACCCCAACTGAGGGTAGAGTCAAAAGCAACGAGCAACTTGAGCCAATGCCACTGAGCATGATCCCCACTACTGTCAGGAAAGAGAGTCCTCGTGATGATGTACCACACATACACACGAGTGTATGTCTTGATCGTCTCCTTATCGGCATCCTCGGGGCAGATCTTGAAATTCTGGATGATCCAACTAAAAGTAGCCCCGGCAGCGACCCTCAGTCTTTCCCCTTTCGTGTTTATAGCCTCGGGTGGATCCTTCCCTACAAGGTCGACCATATTCTCATGCCACCCGTCTGAATCCAAGCTTATGCACACAGGGTTTCCCTCGATTGGGAGTGCCAGGATCATGATCATGTCCTACAAAGTGACCGTAGTCTCATCGGTCCTAAGGTGAAAAGTGTGCGTCTCCGGCCTCCACCAGTCCACAAGCGCGGTGATCGCAGCAGGGTTGAAGGCCGTGTGGACCGAGTGACCATGTGGATAAAGGGGAGGAGTCCTAGCTGCTGGATGTACGGAGTGTACCGCTCATCATAACGCATCTTGCCAGACGAGACCTCGTGGTACCTAAGCTGAAGGGGTAGAAGCTCCTGCAAACATACAATGGAAAAGGTTAGATTTCCATCTAAACAAACATGGCATGTTGTTCGACTTGCATGGAAGTTTTTAGTACCTGTCTCTTCTTCGACATCTTGTAGGCACGGTGTTGAACATCATAGTGAGCATTGTTTAGAGAGGGGTTTAGAGACATCCTACATATTCAAAACAATAGAGAGAATAAGAACAATTACAAAAAGTACATATTATTGCAACTATAGTTCTAACATATACTCCATCTTACTCTAGCCATAGTTCTAAAATGGCAAAAATCCTACTCTACTCTACCTACAATTGTAACATGAACAAAAAATTCATCCTACTCTACATATAGTTCTAGCATCTAGAGTTGTAGGCTAAATCAACCACCTAGAGTTCTACCATATACTTGTATGCTAAATCAAAACACCTAGATGTAAGATAAATCTAAACACCAACCAGAATTTCAACCATATGTCCTAAAATGGAATTGCAAATATGAACAAAACACCTAACATATACTTGTAAGCTAAATCAACCAACTAGAGTTCTACCAATGAGTACTATGCCATATCTAAACCTAAATATCAAATAAGTATTGCAATGATTCATATAAATTTGAATATCCAATATAATCTAGGGTTTCACACGATTTTACAAATAGAGGGAAAACTGGAAGAAATTTGCGGATGAAATTGATAGGATTGAGAGAAATACCTGGGGAAGGGATTGGGAACAAGAATCCTAGAGTTTTTCCTTCAGATCTTGGCGATTTGAGTGAGGAGGAGCCAAGCCGCCGCCACCATTGGAGGCTATGTGTGCGTGCTGGGGTGAGAAGAATGAGGCTGGGTCGGGGAAGGGCTGCCCGCGCGCTCGTAGAAGACCTAAAGTGTGGTGCCACAAGCACTGGCGTTGCACTACAGAGTGCGGCGCCACACGGTGTGGCACCGCACTAACGGGACCGGGGCCCACGAGGCCACGGGCTAGCCACGCTGGCAGGAACGCGGCGCCACGCCTCATGGCGCTGCTCTTCAGGGTGTGGCGCCAGCGCGTATGGCTTGCAAAAAGGGTTAGTCCTGTAAATTTATTTTCGCCGAAGTTCATTTCGTGAATTTGTTTTTTATAGGTTATTTCCGTCCAAATTGTCGCCATCATCATTAGCCAAATGAACCCACTCGGGTGCTGAGAATATCCATCTGTGTACTTGCACCTGGCCTAATACAGCCCATGATTTGAAGTCTTGCCCACCAAAACACAAATCTGGCCACATCGTTGTATGCGCAGCATTGAAATCAAATGAAAGATGGCCCCACCATTGCCGCAGACTCTTCCATTGTCCAAGGTGTTGATACCGCCGACCCGACCGGATCCTTTGTCGCTGACGTCATTGGCATTGCCATTGTCGCCGGTGCCCTCATTTGTTGCAAAACGGCGGCCAGTGTTAGATTTAATCTTGAGATTATTATACACATGCAGGTGTGCACGATGAGTGTATTGCATGTCACGTTTGCACTAGTAGTAAGTGTTGGTATATATGAGTATTAAGCATGTTAGTTGTGTCATTAGGCCGAGTGATTTGGTGTGCATGCACGGTGGAGTGTGCAGTTTGTTAGTTAGTTCCTTGAGAAAATGTCCTAGAGTTAATTGGATAGCCAGGTCGTGTCCCGCCGAGAGTGATTCTAGGAGGAAGAAGTGGTCTGCTTAGCTAGTGCATGAGTGGAGTTAGTGGCCGGTCATTTAGTGGATAGTTGGTTCAGAGTCCCTTGTATAAATATGGCATTCAGTTAATAAAAAAAAGCAGCCGCGAGGCACTAGAAAAAAATGTAGTTCTTGTGTTTCAGAGAGGATTGCATCGACAAAAATAGCTATTCTCTTCTCTGCTGGGTGTGTGCGTGTGTTCTGGTGGTGTGTGAGGCACAAGAGAGAAGAAAATGAGTGAGTTCAGAGGTAGAAGAAAGAAAGAGGGGCTGCCAGATGTAGCCCCAACATTTGGTATCAGAGCGAGAAGATCTTGGATGCCTACGGCGAAGGTGGCGTGATTCCGCTAAAGCCGACAACGGCGGCGGCAGACTCCATGCGAGGTGGAGGACGACGTCGCAAGGTGGAAATTGTTGGCAGCGAGATGCAGCTAGCAGCCCGTTGCAGTGCGATGCTGCTAGGAGGAGGAGGCGGTGTGATGCCGCCACAATAAGGCAACAGTGTGATGCGTTGCGGGAGAAGTTGGCGGTGTGATGCTGCCACGAGGAGACAACGGTGTGATGCCGTCAGGAGTATGCATGATGGTGGTGCCATGGCATCATATCGAGAAGAGTCGGTGCGATGCCGATGGTGGTGGTGTGATGCCGACGGTGGTGGTGTGATGCCATCATCTCGAGAAGAGTCGGCGCGCTGCCAGCACGACGATGTGATGCCATCCTCATCATGGAGAGTTGGTGTGAAGCCGACAAAGGTTGCTGTGTGAAGTTGAGACAAGACGAAGTGGTGACCGGAGCTGCGAGGGCGTCGTCCATGGCAAGGTGGTGGTGATATGTGCCGTGAAGGTTTTGAGTACAACCTGGTGAAGTTGGTGCATGTTCGCGGAATCCATGTCAAGATTAGGAGGGAAAATGTTAGCTTTAATCTTGACATTATTGTACACATGCATGTGTGCACGATGAGTGTGTTGCATGTCACGTCTGCACTAGTAGTAAGTGTTAGTATGCATGAGTATTAAGCATGTTAGTTGTGTCATTAGGCCAAGTGATTTGGTCTGCATGCACGGTGGAGTGTGCAGTTTGTTAGTTAGTTCCTTGAGAAAAGGTCCTAGAGTTAGTTGGATGGCCAGGTCGTGTCCTGCTTAGAGTGATTCTAGGAGGAAGAAGTGGTCAGCTTAGCTAGTGCGTGAGTGCATGAGTGGAGTTAGTGGCCGGTCATTTAGTGGCTAGCTGGTTCAGAGTCCCTTGTATAAATATGGCATTCAGTTAATGAGAAAAGCAGCCGCAAGGCACCAGAAAACAATATAGTTCTTGTGTTTCAGAGAGGATTGCATCGGAAAAGCTAGCTGCTCTCTTCTCTGCTGTGTGTGTGCTTGTGTTCTGGTTGTGTATGAGACACAAGAGAGAAGAAAATGAGTGAGTTCGAAGGTAGAAGAAAGAGGGGCTGCCAGATGCAGCCCCAACAGTCAGCTCCATCGTATACCACGCCTTCACTCCCGTATCCAATGGCCGATTTGTCGACTCTCAAGATCACGAGGTACTCTTTTCTTCACCGCAATTCCTTACCTTACCTTACCAAGCAAGATTTTCTTGTCTTGCTTCTCCAACAAGGCCGCTCACCATGAATCTGTCTCTCCTCAAAACAGGTTTTCGCCCCGCTATTTAATATAACAACCACACGAAACAACTTTGAGATCATTTCTGGACCAAACAACACATCAAGACCCAGAGAGAAAACAAGATAAGAAAAGAGAAACTAAAGCCGACATCGCTGATGTCTACGCACTTCTATTCTTGTAGACAGTTGTTGGGCCTCCAAGTGCAGAGGTTTGTAGAACAGCAACAAGTTTCCCTTAAGTGGATTACCCAAGGTTTATCGAACTCATGGTGGAAGTGGTCAAAGGTATCCCTCTCAAGCATTCCTGCAATCAAGATACAAGAATTCTCTTGTGTCCCCAACACACCCAATACACTTGTCAGGTGTATAGGTGCACTAGTTCGGCGAAGAGATAGTGAAATACAAGTAGTAACGGTGCCAGAAAAGAGATTCTAACTTGTTGTTGACGTGGGAGAGACTAAAAGCAAACTCAAATAAAGATGGAAGCAAGTAAACATGCAATATATCTAAATGCGAACGGTGTTTCAATGTTTAGAAACAAGGCCTAGGGATCATACTTTCACTAGTGAACACTCTCATATAAATATATTCTCTTCATGATACTACCCTGAACTATTCTCTGGTTGGACACTCTAATCCATGGTAGGGCTATAACAGCACTCCTCAAAGTCCGCCTTCCCCATCTAGATAACCCCACACTGTCACCTTGAGCGCTAGATGGTTCCAACAAACACCACAATTTCATAGAGACAACCAACTCAAAATATACTCATGATAAATATATATGTAACCTAGCTTAAGTGCCACAAATGATGTGCATGCTGTCACTTTCGCACACGTGGGGAAAAGCATAGATCTATTAAAGCACGATGAGTATTTATGTAGACACTAGCCTAAGTGCCACCATGGCGTGCACGCTGTCACTTTCACACATATGGGGAGAGCAGAGATCTATTGAAGCACTTGAGTAGCAATGTTGATCTACTTGATTACAAAGCTCATGACCACAATATGATCATGCATAGAGAGAGAGAGAGAGAGAGAGAGAGAGAGAGAGAGAGCTGAACACATAGCTACCGGTAGAGCCCTTAGCCTTAAGGAAGAAATAATCCCTCCTCATCATGGAGATCAGCAACGACGATGGAGATGGTGATGGAAATGGCTCCGGAGGCACTTCCCCGTCCCGGCAAGGTGCCGGAACAGAGACTTTATGTCCCCCGAATCTCCCCTTCGGTGGCGGTGGCGCTGTGGAACTTTTCGTGTCTTTCTGGTTGATCCTTTAGGGTTTCTGAGTTGGGGGCTTCTTATAGGCGAAGGAGGCAAGGTCGGTGGAGGGCCAGGGGGCCCACACCCCCTGTGGGCACGACCAGGGTGGGCCCACGCCCACCTAGGGTGTGGCCACCCTGGTGTCCTCCTCCATCTCTTCTTCGATTTTCCGTATCGTTCAGGGAAATTATGAACTTTGGATTTTGTCCCGTCCAATTCCGACAATATTCATTTTTTAGATTTCTGAAACCAAAAACAACAGAAAACATGCAACTAGCACTATGGCATCTTGTCAATAGGTTAGTTCCAGAAAGTGTATAAAAATACCTTAAAGTGTAGAAAAAACATAACAAAGTTGATACTAAACATGCATGGAACATCGAAAATTATAGATACGTTTACAACGTATCAAGCATCCCCAGGCTTAACTCCTGCTCGTCCTCGAGTAGGTAAGTGATAAAAAGAATAATTTTTGAGGTGACATGCACCATCACAATCTTGATCAAACCATTTGTAAAGCATTGAAAGCTGGGATCAAAGTACTCTAAACATGACCATGAAAGATGTAGTTCTAACAATAAGACAAAGTAACTATGCATGCAACATAAAAGGTTACAAACAAACATCATGAATAACAATGCATTAAAAGACGTTTGTTTGTTTCACATATAGAAAACATAGCATAGTGGCATTCAACTTGTCCCTCATGGAGTAGCAAATAGATGCATAGGACACCTTCAAAGTTCATAAGAGTGACTAGATACAAATAGTTCAAGAACAAGCAATATCAACAATATGAATCAGTCAATAAGTTTTGGGACAATGCACATAGAACTAAGAATGGCAACTATGCTCTCTTAAATGGTGCCTAAGGATAGAAGGTGAAGACTCAATATAATAGTGGAAGAAAGGCCCTTCATAAAGGGAAGCAGGGATTTCAAGTTTCAAAAAGAGCTTCCAAAAATTATGGTACCTGTTAGCTTTTAGCCCTCATTGCCCCTATCATAAGCATCTTGAAGTGATTAAGGTTAAAGTGAACAAAGATGGAGTATATGCTTGACAAAGTATAAGTTGGCAATCTCATGTCCCTTGAATACGAGGTCCGCACCTCATGCTACTCAACTTTAGTCACCTGTAAGTTCTTGTCATAGTAAGTACATGTGTATTATAGAGAACCGCCAACGGGGTACCCCTTTGATACGTCGGAAACGTATCTATAATTTTTGATGCTCCATGCTTGTTTAGTATCTACTTTTCTTTACTTGTCTACACTTTGAGGTGCTTTTTACATGTTTTCTGGTACTAACCTATTAACAAGTTGCAACAGTGCCAGATGCCTATTTTCTGTTGTTTTTGGTTTCAGAAAAGTTAGTAGAGAAATATTCTCGGAATTAGACGGGACAAACGTCAAAGTCAATTACTTTCCGTGGGGAACAAGTAGTCCAGAGGGGAGCCGGAGAGGCAAGCCAGGGCGGCCAGACCCACCCTAGGCATGGGTGGGCCCTGCCTCGCACCTGGGAGGGGTGTGGGGCCCCTGGCCGCCTCCTCGGCCTCCCCATTCGCCTATAAGAATCCCCCGATGCAGAAACCCTAGGCACCCGATCAAATCTCCACGAAACCTTCTGTAGCCGCCGCCACCGTCGTCCCTAGATCGAGGGGGGATCTGAAGTTCTTCCTGGCACCCTGCCGGAGGGGAGATCATCCCGAAGGCCTTCTCTCCGGTATGATGCGTGAGTAGTTCCACCTTGGACTATGGGTCCATGTAGTAGCTAGATGGTTGTATCTCCTCCTTTGTGCTTTCATGTATAGATCTTGTTAGCTCTGTTCATGATCAAGATATAATATATTTGTAATCATGCATGTTGTGTTTGCGGGGATCCGATGGATATTGAGATTATTATGTTGGTTTGATTAATGGTTTTGTCTTTATGATTCTATCATGTCTGTGTTGTTTGTTATCTTGCATGGTCTCCGTTGTTAGTAGCTATCTTGGTCAAGTAATTGCTAGTGACTCCAGGAGGGGGTACACTACAAGGAATCTGGCTATATATGACCCTCAATATTCGTCACAAAATCGTCACAATAGTCTGCTTATGATGATTCTATGACGATTTTAAGATCGTCGAAAGCTGGGCGTCGCTAATGAACTATAACGACGATTTCAACGAAATCGTCATAAACTTCTATGACGATACTGGATCATCATAACCTCTATGACGATTCAATATCGTCATGGGATATAAGGCCTAGACACGTCAGATCATACGTGGTCAGTCCGACGTGGCATACAATCAGCCCGGTCCATTTCAGCCATTTATATGGGCCAAGCCCAGCAAATCAGCATGTTTATGTTTTTTTCCTTGCTAGTTCTATCGGTTACATGGGCCATACCAAACATTCCAGCCTTTTTATTTATGGGCCATAGCCTATTTAAAATCCATTTTAATCCAAATTCATCCATTTTAGGACCTGGTTCCACTTTGCAGATAGGTGCCACTTGTCATGTTCAGCTCAAAAATTGGCCCCGCGTAAGAAGGGTAAAAAATGACATTAATTTCAATCATGGGTTTCTATTCACAAGTTTGAGATCACATACATAATCAATATTTGAGAAAAATCAAAGAGAACAGATGTAACTATTTAAAACTGCTGAAATTAATCTATTACAATTTTACAAAGTCTAGTATAATCTAGATACGCCTAACTATTATAAGAAACTAGGCTACTCTTTGATCTGTAGTACAACTGCTGAAATTAGGCTACTCTTTGATGGCTTCTCTTCATAGCTTCACTGACTTCAGGTTTCTTAGGGATAGAGCTCCTGTAGACGAGAAACAACTACAATTTCAGTCTCAATGACAGACATAATTTAAAATTGTACAAGCCCAGTTTTGCAACGGCTCCAAGAAGAAAAATCTGAACATATGTTTTTACAAAGGAGGTTAGCTGTTATGAATTCCCATAAAATTGTACAAAGAGATACCAGTATTAGAGGAGCACATCAAAATGCCCAACTACTATCAACAAATCATGTCCTAATTCTCTAGACTGAATATATGTCATAAATGAACAAGCTATCGAGTACTCATAAGTAAAGGTTCAGGGTCGTGAGTACCAAGCACAGGAAAGTTGAGTTGACGTGATGCGGTACACATCCTAATAATCAGTAAGAATTATCAGCAGAAAAGCTAAAGCGTACTCCCTGAGCACCCTTTGATAAGAGCTGGAATAACCTTTTTTCAGAAGCCCAACACTCCAGCTTCCTTGTAAAGATCATGAATCTGTAGCTGGACTAAGTCAATCAACTATATTTCAAACCGAATAAATAAGCGGCTTTGAATTAAGATCAAGTATATGAAATCAGCCTTAAATAAATAAAAATAACTGTAGAAAAAAAAGAATTATTCTTTTCCCTCATAAAGTAATAGTACTCGTCATGTACTCATAGTACATTATTTCTTGATCTCTAATGTAGATTGTGGACCACAAGATGATTCCCAGGTCCTTCCACCCTGGCCTATGCAAATTCAGACCTCCTTGTTCACAATTCATTTGGTTATCATGTTTAATGCCTACTTATAGTCTAGTCTATATCTATGGTATATATTTTTACTTGAAAGAAAAGGTGAAATACATATACAATCGCAATCCAGCAACGTTAGTATTTCTAGCTTGACAAAGAGTCAAAAGTAACATGAATCAATTGGTACAGTTTTGTCCTAACCTTAGCTCAAATATTGTAGCTCTACCACACATTTAGATCACGAGAATCACAGTTATTTCGATGACACAAGAGTAGATAAACACTTCTTCTATCACAACCATGTCTCATATAACAAGTGGAGGAGAAAAGGGATGAATCAGGGAACTTACATACATAGATCTCGTGAAGAAGAGGAGCGGTACGGAGTGAGGTCAGTAAGATCTAAAGACCTAGCCAGAGGATCTTGTTTCGTCAACCATTGCAAGTCAATGCTACTGGTGCACTCCAAGTTGCCAGCCTCTTCTTATCTCACATCCCAATCTGCCAATGTACAACGGTGACCATATCAGAACCCAAATATAAAGGAACATGTACAGTAGTGACCATAAATAACATCATTGAGACTCAATCAGATCTTAGTACAAAGCTATTCAGACCCTAGATTCCATATCATAGAATAGTATGGCATGGCACCATGTCCTATCAATCAAGTAACAAAGGAAGAGAAGAGGTTCAACCAAATACTTACCTAATCACTAGTAGAAAAAATTGTGTAGATAAAACATCAAAATATAAGAAGTTATGAGACAAGTGCTGAACCAGTAACCATATACTTATTTGAGATCATTACTTAAAGAAGGATTCATATACAAGTGTGAAGGTTTGAATTGAACAGTAAGATGCACAAATAAACTATATGAACCTAGTATAGCCCAGTAACTTTTAGCTCAAAGCAACCATATTTTGCACATAATCTAATCGTTCAGCTTGGTTGGTTCAATGGTTTAGTGGCAATCAGATACTGTAGTGTCAAGAGCTGACAGAAATGCGCCGAAGCTGCTGCTGCTGCTTGGAGGCATGACAAGATGGCGTGTAGCAAGTCTTTACACAATAATCTAGCCATATGTTCAAAATTTCAGGATAGAGCATAATGAACTAGGAATACTGTATGTCAACGCATCAGTTGCTACTTGAAATGAACCATCTAGAAAACTATTCTAATACTAAATTAGTGAGGGGGAGAAGACAGAGGGAGTAGGTACGCAACGAACCTGGGTTGCACGAGGGCTGCGGCGATTGATAATAATAAATCAGTGAGGAACTGCTTGGGGACGCGGTCGTAGCTCTTGTCGGCTGCTGCAATTCAATTTGACTCGGATTCGACTGTGAGGAACCAACCATCCAGTACCAAGCCTGATGCAAGTTCTCTTCCTGGTTATGTATACTTGCACACCAACAACAAACACATGATCATGGTCAGCAACAGAATGCTTTTGTATACAAAGGAAAGAAGCAATTCATGCATTTCTTTAACCAAGCCTAACAACAATACAAAGGAGGTGGGAAAAGACCTTAACAGGTGCTAGCAAAGGCATGCTAAAGTGCTCCTCATGGGAGACTAACCATTGCTACAGAGAATTAATAGTGGGAGCCTGATGAGCCTTAAGTAACAATTAAAATAATAAACTAAACATCTCAAGGGATTGCATGGGTGCCAGACTAAGCATTATCTCCTATTATGGAAAAGTAGCGCTCTGGCTATGGTCAGTGGAATCAAACTAACCACATGCACTTCATCAAGGAGTGGCAACATTTTTCCAAACCTTCAGGTATTGACAAGTACTGGTGTTTTACAAATAAAGGGCTAATCATGAGTGATGCATACTAGAAAGTACGGGTGTTTTACATGTTCAAGTCCTTATTCTTCTATACAAAACTTCGGGTATTGACAAGAAAACATCTTAATTTGAACAATGTCATATTCAAGTACTGCAGCAGCTAGCTAGTTTACTTGCTACTCCCTCCAGCGAATAGTAACTCATTACAACATAGAAATAATGTGTTGTTGTTGCCTAACAAGCAAACAAATAGCAAGCACCCAATCTGAGGAGGGTATCTAGCATAGAAAGCTATATATCTACTCCATGGCAAAGGCAGAAACGATGGATGTGACGAGGAAAAAATGCTGGTGAAAGCGAGATGAGATGGACCTGCGTGTCGTAGCCAGGAAGCTTAATGATGAAGGAGTGGGCCTTGGCGACCCTGGCGGCCTCCTCCTGGCTCACCAGCACGGGCTCCTGGCTCCTGGATCACCAGCACGATCTGCCAACGCGGCTTCAAATCCTTGAGCTCCACACCGTATAGCGTGAGCTGCCCTGCTCGGTGAGGGATCCGTAGCGGAGCACCGACACGGGCCTCTAAGTAGGTGAGGTACTCGAAGTGGACGCTCCAGGCCCCGCGTAGTCAACGATGAGGCTGCCGCCGGCGGGACAGTGGGGGAAAGGAGGAGCGTCCGTGGCGGCTAGCCCCCTGACGAAGATGCAGAGGGGATCTTGCTCGGGTGGCGCCGCTTCCCGTGTTTGTCATCGGGGAGGGGAGAAGAAGATGGAGAGGGAGATTTGGGGCACAATAGATCGGGCCGGGAACATCGGCTCCAGATTTGGGGAGGTAGGTGGTGGCAGGGCCAGGTGAAATTGAGTGGAGGTGGAGATGGCGGAGGGGAGGACGGCCGTGGCTTGGGGAGAAGGGCGGCGCCGGAGGGGAGTGTCGGCCAGGGGAGAAGCGGAGCAGCGTTCGATCTGGAAGGAGGAGGAGGGGATCGCCTATAGTGAGGAATTTAAGGGGCGGCCGGAGATGGGCGTGGTGTGGCGGCTGGGGAGATGGGAGTGGTGTGGCGGCTGGGGAGAGATTAGGGTGAGAGGATGGAGGGGTCCTGGGGGCGGGGGATTTTGTGCGTGCTGGATGCCAGGTCACCGATCCACAACAAGTTTCCACACTTCACCATCTTATCCGTTTATTACGTTTACATCCTACGGTTGATATTGACCCTCTCTTATATCTCAACCTGTCTAAAAATTATGACGATTTTGTCCATAGAAATTACGACGTTTTTCACGAAATCGTCATAGTTTAATAAGGATTTGGCCCTCCCAAATAGCTTACAACCATCTAGTATAGAATCGTCATAAATTTATGACGATTTCATTCAGGGTCACTACCAAAACGTCATAGTTTGACACATTCCTTGTAGTGGTATTTATGCTCGATAGTGGGTTCATGCCTCTAGTTTCCAAGGGAAGTGATAATAATCTCTTCGGTTGTAGATGTGTTGTTGATACTAGGGAGAAAACAACGACCTCTTGTTCATGGAACATGTGGACTGTTTACCTTACACACTTTGCTTAAAGCAGTTGTCTGTTGCTTGCAACTTAATACTGGAGGGGGTTCGGATGATAAGCGGAAGGTGGACTTCTAGTCATAGATGCAGTTGGATGGCGGTCTATGTATCTTGTTGTATTGCCCAATCGAATCTCATAGGATCTTTCTGACTAGTAATTGCATTGTTATGCCTTGCTCAGTTCCTATCAATTTCCCTGCTGTAATTTGTTTACCCTTCATGCCATGTTGTTTATCTAAGGAGAGCACCTCTAGTGAACTATGGACCCTGCTCCAATCTTTACCATTGATACATCTTCCACCGTTACCTGTTTACTTGCTGCAAACCATTACCTTCCACAACATACGTTTAATCCTTTGTTACAACAAACCGGTGAGTTTGACAACCTCACTGATTCGTTGGGACAAAGTCTTGAGTTTGTGTTGTGCAGGTCTCCGCGTTGCTTGCAACACCTGTGTGATGTTTCCTTCCTCCTTCTGGTTCGATAACATCGGTCTCAACTGAGGGAAAACTTCTGCTTGATCTTCACACCCTACGCTTGGGGTTAGCAACGAAGTGCCACGTGGAGCATCATCAAAGCTTTTCTGGCACCGTTGCCGGGGAGGCTAAGGACGTGTTCATAAGGGGAGTCCTTCACTTCCTTTCTCTTTACTTTGTTTTTAGTTTGCTTTGTTTCTTTTGCTTGGTTTTGTTTGCCTCTTTCCAAAAAACCCAAAAAATTAGTCTAGTTTGGTTTGCTTTATTTATTAAAAAACACACAAAAAATAGTTCCTGCGCTAGCTGCTGCTGATGTTTTTGGCTTGCCCACCTTTGCCAAAATGAACTCTGTTGAGAACACCAAGTTGTGTGACTTCACTAGCACCAACAAAAATGATTTCCTAAGCACTCCTATTGCTCCACCTGCTCCTGATGCTACCTTTTATGAAATTAAGCATGCTTTGTTGAATCTTGTGATGAGAGAGCAATTTTCTGGTGCTGGTTCTGATGATCATGCTACCCATCTCAATAGCTTTGTTGAACTTTGTGAGATGCAAAAGTATAAGGGTGTAGATGGAGATATTATTAAGCTCAAGATTTTTTCCTTTCTCCTTGAGAGGAAAAGCTAAAGAATGGTTGCTTTCTTTGCCTTAAAATAGTATTGATTCTTGGACTAAGTGCAAAGATGCTTTTATTGGAAAATACTATCCTCCTGCTAAGATTATATCTATGATAAGTGACATTATGAAATTTAAATAACTTGATAGTGAACATTTGCTCCATCTTGGGAAAGAATGAAGTCTTTGGTTAAGAATTGTCCCACTCATGGACTCACTGCTTGGATGATTATCTAGACTTTTTATGCAGGTTTGAACTTCTCCTCAAGAAATCTGTTGGATTCAGCTGCTAGAGGTACTTTTATGGGCCTCACCTTGGGTGCTGCAACAAGGATCCTTGATAATATGATGGTTAACTACTCTGAATGGCATGTTGAGAGAGCTCCACATGGTAAAAAGTTAAATTCTGTTGAGGAAACTTCCTCTTTGAGTGAAAAGATTGATGTTATTATGGCTATGCTTGTTAATGGGAAAGCTCCTCTAGATCCTAATAGTGTTCCCTTAGCCTCTTTGGTTGCTCAAGAAGAACAAATTGATGTGAACTTCATTAGAAACAACAATTTTGGCAACAATACTTATGGTAACTTTAGGCCTTATCCTCCTAGTGGAAATGTTTATCATGGTAGATCTGGAATTCCTAGTGAAGAAAGGATTCTAGAAGTAGAGAGATCCACTAAGAATTTTATGCAAATGCAATATGCGCAAAATAAGATTTTCACTAAAACTATGGAGGAACAATCTATTATATTGAAAAACATTAGTCATCAGCTTGAGAATTTAAATAAAGAAATTCCTAGTTTATAGTCAAAAATTTTGAGTGTTGAGAAAAATATATCCTCTTTGTCTGAAGCTCAGTCTTCCTTGATTAATAAAATGGCTGCTAAACCTGAAACTATGAAAACACCTTTGCTGCTGCTCATGCCATACAAGTTACTATTGATGTAAATGTTAGGCTGTTAGCTCAACTCCATGCTAGGTGGGAAAGGGAAGCTGAAATTGATAGAAACAATAGTGTGTGCACCATCACCACTAAACCACAAGTAGTCCCTATTCCTCCTCCTACTATGCCTAAGCCTATTGAGCCTACTACTAGTGATACTAAGTTTGATTTTGATATTGATGGTTGCAATATTTCTGAAGCGATTATGTTCCTATAAAAGCTTGCTAGAAGTCCTGATGCTAGTGATATGCATGTTGCCTTTACCAAACATATTACAGATGCTCTTGTTAAGATTAAGGAAGAGAAGCTAAAACACAAAGCTTCTATTCCTAGTAAAGTAGAAGATAGTTGGGAACCCATTATTAATATGCAAGTGAATGACTTTGATCTCAAAGCTTCATGTGATCTTGGTTCTAGTGTCTCTATTATGCCTAGGAAGATTTATGAAATGCTTGATTTTCCACCATTGGAAGACAGTTATTTGGATGTCCCACTCAATGATAATGCTAAGAAGAAACTCATGGGGAGTATTAATGATGTTATCATTATGGATAACAATGCTTATGTCCCTGTTGATTTCTATGTTTTGGATGTTGAATACAATGCTTCTTGTCCTATTACTTTGGGAAGACCTTTTCTTAGAAAAGTTGGTGCCATCATTGATATGAAAGAAGGCACCGTTAAATATCAATTTCCATTCAAGAAAGGTATTGAACACTTGCCTATGAGGAGAGAGAAGTTGATTTTTGCTCCTCCTTTGAAAGCAAGGTTTGATGTTAATGCTTCATCATTTGAAAATACTTGATTCTTCTTGCTTCTTGTGCCTAACTTAAAGGCGTTAAAGAAAAGTACTTGTTGGGAGATAGACCAAGAGTTTCCTTGAATCTTGGAAGTTATTACTTCAGTAATGACCTCTACTTATCCTTTTTGTGCCAAGAATGACCTCTAATGAGAGGGAAGTAAGATTTGGGGAGTTGCTGTCCCGAAACAGATTTCTGTCCTCCACCAAAATATTTCGTGAGGAGTCTCTGTAACTCGGATTGAGCTCACAATTTATGAATAAATCCCCCAGTATGTTAGGTAACTTTAGTTAGTTCAACACTTTTTGATTTGAGCAATAGAAGATGTTCAAAAAAATCGATTTCTACCTGCTGGTATGTTTTGATAGATTTCTGCCATTATTTGTATTTGCTTCTTATTAATTCCTTTTTGAGTTCTCTTTAGGTTAATTGAGCTTTTTGAAGGAGTTACTACAGTAGCTTTTGTTTTTAGTGAAAAGCCTTGCTGTTCCAAAGCTTTGCCAGGGGTCTAATATCTTTTGAATACACTAATGTTGCTAATAAAGATTGTGTGAAGAAAAAATTTCAGGTGTAGAGAGAAAATGATGCAATGAGATGAAGAATGGACAAAATCTCAAGCTTGTGGATGCCACCATGGTGTCACCCCAAGAAATATCCAAGATTTACAAGCGTCAAAGCTTGGGGATGCCCAAGGCATCCCCTTCTTCATCAATAAAAAGCTCAGGTCTGTCTAGACACTTCGTTTTTATTGTTTCATGCACAGTTGTGTTGTTCTTGGAGCGTCTTAGTTTTTGTTTGTTTTGCTTAGGTTGTTTAGTTTGCTTGAATAAAGTAGTTTGGACCCCCGTTCTCGCTGTGTTGTTTTGCAAATAAGTTGCTTGGTGTTGGAAATGAGTAGTAAGTTATTGCTTATAAGTGCAAGAGGAGCTTGCATTGACTTTGACTTAGACTTTAGCATGACATGCTAGGTGTTGTTTTGACCTTATGCTTAGTGATTATTTTTGTAGCATGTCTTGTTCCAAAATATTGGGATTTCTTAGTGTGCCTTGAAGAAATTATGCGTTGTTTTAGCATGCAAAATCATAGTTTTGTGGTATTCTCCTTTGATGTTTTGCTTGGGTTGACTTGTCACATGCTCACACCATGTTATGACTATGACAAGTCACCATTAGCCTCTATGATCATTTAGTCCTTGAATTGTAGTACCACTCTTTGCTTTGATTAGTATGCTTTGTTGCACTACATGATTATGACCATTATGCTCTCTTAGTTGGTTGCTCCCAGTCTTTTGCTAGCCTCCACTTGTATGAGTAAGTTCTACTCATGCTTCCAACTCCCAAGAAACCAAGTTATTCTGAAGTGTCCACTATAAACTCCTATGCATGGTGTGTTATACCATTCCAAGTATATTCTTGTTTTCAACTATCTTCCAATTCAAAACTATTTTGTTATGAGAAAAATTAGTGATTAAAGCCCTCACAAACTTGATGGCACACTTTATATTCTTTGCCCCTAATAAACTTCAACCATTTTGACAACTTTGTTGTATATGCTTGCACTTATACGTTGGAATTAGCAGAACTGTGCTGTCACGGGGAACGTTTTCAACATTGCACTTGTACTTTGTACTCAGTTGATATCATTATCTTTTGTCTATGGATGTCACCGGTGTGAAATAAAGAGGGAACTTGTAAGTCCATGGAGTTTGTATTCTGTGTTAGAGAAACTCCTGGGCCGCTAGCCTAAGCCATGCCTAATCATGGTGGAAACTTGCAGCATCACCAAAGTGAGCTAGCTATGAAGCATCCTCATTAAAAAGATATGCATATGCACTAGAGGAAAAAGGGCTATCCGTTCGCGACCCCTCGGAGCATTAGTCCCGGTTGCGCCACCAACCGGGACTAATGCTGGCACGCGTCCCGGTTGGAGCGGGCACGGGGCCAGGGGGCATGCGTCCCGGTTGGTAAGGGGGCATGCGTCCCGGTCGGAGCCACCAACCGGGACTAAAGGTTTGGCCACCACGTGGCGCAGACGCACCTTTAGTCCCGTTGTCGGCTCCAACCGACTAAAGACCGCCTCTATAAATGCACGCTGACCCCTCTGCCCACTGTTTTTTCGAATGGTGGAAGGTGTGAGGGGGTGTGCTAGTTTTTTCTCATGCATGCATTGAAGGTGTTTGTTGAAATGTTTGAGTGAATAATCCCGTTGAATTTATCATAGAACAAAAATATAGAAGGTGTCCGAGACGCACTTGAGCTTTCTCCTCTTTATTTCCCTCGATCGAGGTTAGCAATCTTATCTTTTCTAGGTCATTGATACAATTAATGTGTCGGTGTGAATTGGTTATTTCACTATTTATGATGTCCTGTTTTTTGATAAACTTACTTATATGATGCAGATGAACGGTCGGGAATGGATGTACGATGACCGGCGGGTAGCCGGGTATATCAAAGGCGTGGATAAATTTATCGATGTGGCTACGGCAAACAAAGAGAATGGATTTATACGTTGTCCATGTGTTCAATGTCGGAACAACAAGGAGTACTCTTCCTCGAAAATCATTCATGCCACCGATTATGAAAGGTTTCATGCCCAACTATAATTGCTGGACCAAGCACGGGAAAGAGGGGTTATGATGGAAGATGGTGAAGAAGAAGATGATGATAACAACTATCATCATATGTTTCCTGAATACTGATACCGCAATGGAAGACAATGGAGAGGAAAGAGGTGAAGAACGGGCATCGATGAGCCACCGATGAACTTGGTAGGGTCATTTCGATGCAAAGCGAGACCGTGAAATAGAAAATGAGAAATTGAAGTTAGAGGGCATGTTAGAAGATCACAAGAAATTGTTGTACCCAAATTGTGAAGATGGCAGCACAAAGCTCGGTACCATCTGGAATTGTTGCGATGGAAGGCGAGTGTGGTCTAACCGACTCCTCATTTGAAAATATGCTGAAAATAATGAAGCGAAGTTTCCAAAACATAACGAACTTCCCGAGAGTACCTACGAAGCAAAGAAGACTCTCATCCTCCGGGATTAGATGTGCAAAAGATACATGCATGCATTAATGATCGCATCCTCCACCGCATGTAAGGAGTATGAGAATTTAGATAAATGTCCGGTATGCAACGCTATGGTATAAGATCGACGAGATGACCACGGTGATGTTGAGGAGAGCCTCCGGAAGAGGGTTCTGCTAAGGTTATGTGGTATGCTCCTATAATACCAAGGTTGAAACACATGTTGAAACAAAGAGCATGCCAGTTGTTGCGATGGCACAAAGAAGACCGTAAGAAAGACGGGAAGTTGAGACACCCTGGCGATGGGTCACGTGGAGAAAAGTCAAGAGAGACTTCCCACTTTGCGGTGACGCAAGGAACTTATGGTTTGGTTTAAGTACGGATGGCATGAATCCTTTTGGGGAGCAGAGCTACACAGACTGGCCCGTGACTCTATGTATCTACAACCTGCCTCCTTGGTTGTGCATGAAGCGTAAGTTCATTATGATGCCAAGTGCTCATCCAAGGCCCAAGCAACCGGCAACGACATTGATGTGTACCTTAGGCCATTAGTTGAAGAACTCTTACGGTTGTGGGGCAAACCAGGTGTACGTCGTGGGATGAGAACAAACATGAGCCATTTAATCTACGAGGGTTGTTATTCAGAACATCAATGATTAGCCTGCTCTTAGTAACCTTTCAACACGCATAAACAAAAGATATAAGGCATGCACCCACTGTTTAGATAAGACCGAAGGTACATATTTGCATAAATGCAAGAAGGTTGTGTACTGGCGAATCGATTTCTTCCGATCAATCATCCCGTAAGAAAGAAAGGCAAGCATTTCAAAGGTGAGGCGATCACCGAAGAAGCTGAACTCCCCTTTGGTGATGATGTATTTGGTATGGTCAAGGACATAGAAGTAATCTTTGGAAAGGGTCCCGGCGGTCAATCAGTTCCGAACGACGTCGCTACAGGACACGCACCCATGTGGAAGAAGAAATCTATATTTTGGGAGCTGCCATATTGGAAAGTCCTGCGTGTCCGCTCTTCAATCGACGTGATGCACGTGACGAAGAATCTCTGCGTGAAGCTGCTAGGATTCCTAGGCGTGTATGGGAAGACAAAAGATACACCTGAAGCACGGGAGGACCAACAAATTATGAAAGACCCAAAGAACATGCATACAGATAACAAGACGGATAAAGGGCGTCACTTAAGTCGTGCCAGCTATGCTCTTACCAAAGCAGAGAAGGAAATCTTTTTTGAAGTCCTTTACAGTATCAAGGTGCCGTCGGGCTTCTCATCTAATATAAAGGGGATAATAAATATGGCAGAGAAAAAGTTCCAAAACCTGAAGTGTCATGACTATCACGTGATTATGACGCAGTTGCTTCCGATTGCATTGAGGGGGCTTCTACCGAAAAATGTTCGAGTACCCATTGTGAAGCTGTGTGCATTCCTCAATGCAATATCTCAGAAGGTAATCAATACAGATATTCTGCCAAGGTTACAGAAGGATGTGGTACAATGTCTTGTTAGTTTTGAATTTGTGTTCCCACCATCCTTCTTCAATATTATGACGCATCTCCTGGTTCATCTAGTGGAAGAGATTGCCATTATCGGTCCGGTATTTCTGCACAATATGTTCCCCTTTGAGAGGTTCATGGGAGTCTTAAAGAAATATGTTCATAACCGTGCTAGACCAGAAGGAAGCATCTCCAAGGGATATGGAACAGAGGAGGTCATTGAGTTTTGTGTTGACTTTATTCCTGACCTTAAGCCGATTGGTGTTTCTGACTCGCTACATGAGGGAAGACTAAGTGGAAAAGGCACGCTGGGAAAGAAAGCAATGATATGTAGGGACGGGGATTCTTTCACTAAAGCACACTACACAGTTCTATATAATTCCACCTTGGCAGCTCCGTATATCGAGGAACACAAGAATATTGTACGCTCCAAAAACCCGGGGAAGCCTGAATCATGGATTACAGATGAACACATGAAGTCTTTCGGTGGTTGGATGCGGATACATCTCTTGAATGACACCACTGTTGGAGATCAGCTATACTTGTTGGCCGCGTCACCATCTTCTATTGTATTGAATTTCCAAGGGTACGAAATAAATGGGAATACATTCTACACGATTGCCCAAGATAAAAAGAGCACCAACCAAAATAGTGGTGTCCGCTTTGATGCAATAGACGAGAATGGACAAAAGGACACATATTATGGTTACATAGAGGAGATATGGGAACTAGACTATGGAGTCTCTTTTAAGGTCCCTTTGTTTCGCTGCAAATGGGTCAACCTGAATGGGGAAGGGGTAAAGATAGACCAGTTGTACGGAATGACAACAGTGGATCTCAACAATCTTGGTTATAGAGATGAACCATTCGTCCTAGAAAATGATGTGTCTCAGGTTTTCTATGTGAAGGACATGTCCTCCAGACCGAAAAAAAGAAAAAAATATGCAAACGAACACATCATATGATGAGCCAAAGCGTCACATAGTTCTTTCAGGGAAAAGAAACATTGTGGGAATCGAGGACAAGACAGACATGTCAGAAGATTATAATAAGTTTGATGAAATTCCGCCCTTCACAGTGAAAACTGACCCAAGCATTCCGTTAAGTAAAGAAGATGCTCCATGGTTACGTCTGAAGCGGTCATAAGGAATGACATATGCCAAGAAGTTCATGCTCATATTATGTAACTCTAGTTCATGTCTTTCGCGGTTTGTGGCTTGACCGAAGGATATCTTTCGCAGTTTGTGGCCTTTAGTCCCGGTTTTGTAGTATCAGTTTTTAATATTAATAAATGTCTTGCAGCTTGTAACTTCACTAACTAGATCAATACGCCTCGGAGCTAACTAATTTCACATATTAGGGAGTGCCTCTATGACCAGTTTCTCGGAGATGCGAGGAGGCCTGGGCTCGTCGGCATCTCCTCGAAACTGGCCGCAGTGGTGTCCCCGCCTCGAAAACCATCTTGCAGCTTGTAACTTCACTAAGTAGATCAATACGCCTCGGAGCTAACTAATTTCACATATTAGGAGTGCCTCTATGACGATTTCTCGGAGATGCCGGAGATCTTGGGCTCAATCGGCATCTCCACAAACTGGCCGCATGGTGTCCGCTCTCCAAAACCATCTTGCAGCTTGTAACTTCACAAACTAGATCAATACGCCTCGGAGCTAACTAATTTCACATATTAGGGAGTGCCTCTATGACCGATTTCTCGGAGATCTTGGGAGGACTGGCTCCGTCGGCATCTCACTGAAAATGGCCGTAGTGGTGTCCCTGCTCTCTAAAACCATCTTGGAGATGCCTCAAACTGGCTGGAGGACTGGACTCACAAGGATGCATATTTATAGTACAAGCAGCTCGGCATAATGTCGACACTCACGACATAATGTCGACACTCACCCCTATTATTAGTGCTGACTCATCTTTAGTCCCGGTTGGTGTCTCCAACTGGGACTAAAGGTTCATCTTTAGTCCCGGTTGGTGACACCATCCGGGACAAGGTACAAGCCGCACGACATAATGTCGACACTCACCCCTATTATTAGTGTTGCCTGGCCCACTCTGCCGCAATCCCTTCAGTCGCGGTTGGTTTCTCCAACCAGGACTAAATATGAAACCTCTCTTTATATAGGCATTTCCCTCTATTTATTAGGTAACGCTCAAGACATTTATTAATATTAAAAACCGGGACAAACCGGGACTAGCTAACACTCAGGACTAAAGCTGCCCCCTTTAGTCATAATCATGCCTAGTCCTATAGTACGCAGCTTCAGGGTCTTCATCGTCGTTGTCATCATCATCGTCATCGTCACCTGCCACTCCGGGGATCCTCAGCCCATCCGTGGCATATACCAGGGGCCATTCCAGCCTTGGATTCACGACGGGTGGGAGAGGGGTCTCCTGGAAGACGATGCCGCTACCGCCGGGACAGTGTGGGGCCTGTGGCGGGTGGACTCGTGGGCACCGTAGGCGAGGATGGTCTCCCCCGGCGATATAGCACATCACTTTGATGATAGTACGGTTCGCCCACCATGCACGACGGCCGTTGTGGTTCACCGTGGCGGCCATCACCCTCGACTGGCGATCTCCCTTTCCGCCTATTAGCGAAGAAGGCATTCCGGTGTGTCGAGTTGTCGGGATCCCACTGGGATCCATCCGCTGCCGGCGTGAGCTCGTGGTAGAAGTGGTTTGTGATGGCCTTTGGCGTGCGGAACCTTGAGGGCGGAGGGACAGAACCCCTCCGCTCGGCCAAAGATCCGGCGGGCGGCCGGTAGCCCGGCGGACAAGGGTAGTTGGAGGCGCACAGCGCCTCGGTCTCCTCGAGGGTCAGAATGGCCCAGTAGGCGTTGTCCATTGTTCTAAGAGAGGAAGGTGTGGATAGCAATGACACGATCACCCTAAATATAGAGGGAAAGGGCGGGAAAACTTGGCGTGAAGCTTTGGGAAATGGCGGGAAATATCTTTAGTCCCGGTTAGTGACTACATCCGGGACTAAAAGCTCTAGTAGAAAGGAAAGGGCGGGAAAACTTGGCGGGAAGAGGTGGGAAATGGCGGAAACTATTTTTAGTCCCGGTTTGTGACTACATCCGGGACTAAATGTGTGCCGAACAATGATCATGTTTCGAAAAAACCTTCACAAAATGACCTATCATGTTCGAGGTTTCATGGCTTTTCGGTCCAAATGACCGATGTTATGTCTGAATCACGGCATAGTTTGTGATGTTGTTCCCATATTATGCATGTGTGGACATTGGTATGGAGAACAATGTTGCAGGGAGGAAGTTTTCCTTTTGTCGCAGGGAAAAGCCCTTTTCCATTTTCCCGAGCGCAAAAACGGGTCGCTTTTGTGAAGTAACCACCAAAATGCCGTTCGAGAATGCTACCGTCCTATTTTCCTAAAATACTAGACCACCTTACATGGACTATCTCCCAACCGGTACATCTCAAACCTTTTCGTCTATCCGGGTAAAAGGACAAATGTCTGTAGAATCCAGGAAGTGGGTCCGTTTGTACTACAGTACATGATCTATCGCCCGTGATTTTTTGAAAAAATCATTTTTAGACTCGCAATATGTGGTTTCTTCAGATATCCAATGCAAGTTCTAATGATGCTCGTCCCCTATCTTCATGCACACCGGTTCGACCATAGTTAGAAATTCAGATAATTCAAAACGGGCATAATAAATTCAAAACAAATCCGAACAATGAAAATCCTTCGCGTGGTGTCATATTATGTTACATAGTTGAAAGGAAAAATACTAGACTTGGTATATTGATCATGTTTCGAAAAACCTTCACAAAATGACCTATCATGTTCGAGGTTTCATGGCTTTTTCGGTCCAAATGACCGATGTTATGTGCTGAATCACGACATAGTTTATGATGTTGTGCCCATATTATGCATGTGTGTGGACATTGGTATGGAGAACAATGTTGCATGAGAAAATGGTTTTGAATTATTTATTTAAATCCAAACACTTTTTATGTTTCAAGTTTTTCTAAATTCCAAATTAATATTCAAAAATATAAGTTAATTCATTTTAAAAGGTTACATTAATTATTTTTTAAAAATAGAAAATGGTTTTGAATTATTTATTTAAATCCAAACACTTTTTATGTTTAATTTTTTTCTAAATTCCAAATTAATATTCAAAAATATAAGTTAATTCATTTTAAAAGGTTACATTAATTATTTTTTAAAAATATAATATGTTTTTGAATTATTTATTCAAATCCATACACTTCTTATGTTTAAAGTTTTTCTAAATTCCAAATTGATATTAAAAAAATATAAGTTAATTCATTTTTAATTGTAAATGGTTCATATTTTAAATGGTTACATTAATTATTTTTTAAAATAGAAAATGGTTTTGAATTATTTATTCAAATCCAAACACTTTTTATGTTTAAAGTTTTTCTAAATTCCAAATTAATTATCATTTAAAAAACAATACAAATTTAAACCCCAAAATAAAAAATAAGGCGGGAAGAGAGAGAAAATACCTGAAATTTTTTGAAAACAGGGGAATATGTCCCGGTTGGAGCCACCAACCGGGACTAAAGACCCCCTGCGCGCCAACCCTTGGTCTGCTGAAAATATTGGAGTATAGGTCCCGGTTGGTGGCTCCAACCAGGACGTATGACCCTCACCAACCGGGACTAAAGGCCCTTTGGTTATAACTGGGTGCCCCTCCTCTTCTTCTTCCCCATCTCACAATATTCTCAAGACAGAGGGCGACGCGGCCAGGAGCTTCCCTGGCCGTCCTGCACGCCCTAACGGCTACTTCTAGAGCTCCGCCTCCTCGCCAGGAACCTCCTCACCGAAGCTCGCTTGCTGGGGTGCCCTCTCCCGCCGGAATCGAGCACGTCCTCTCCGTCACCGACGCCGGCCGCCATCGCCATTCACGCCGTTCAGGACCTCCCCACACTTCCCCGTCACTACCTTGAGCACCAGGGTGAGCACTCGGATCTCGCCGACCTTTTTTCCCTCTCTCCCTCGCTCTGTGGTCACCGCTCGCTGACGAACTGCAAGCGCCGCCGCCTCTGCTCGCCATGCGCCATGCTCCGGTGACCAATCCGAAGCGGCGCCGCTGCCTTTTGGCTCAACGCAACCGCGTGAGTCTAGCGCGCTAGCCCATGCAGCCCCGCTCGCTTCCTAGCGCCAACCCACGCCGCCGTCTGGCCCGTTGGCCGGCGAGCCGATGTGGCGTTCGTGTGGCGTCCACGTGTTGCCTGCGTGGCCTGCCCACTCGTCGACCTCTCGGCTAGATGCGTCGGTGAGAAATAACCAACCAACCCCGGTCCCTCTTGCTTATGAGTCTGTGAGGTGGCCATGGGGCCCTCATCGACCACTGTGGGTAGGTATGCCTGCGGTGTAAAAAGTTTAACCATCTTTTAATAATTTCAGAAATAATTATAATCTTATAAATTCAATAACTTTTAATCTATAAGTCATAAAAATATGAATAATATATCAAAATGTTCATAAAAATGAAACCTAGCTATCTAAGCTATAATCATGCATTGTTCAACAACTTAAATTACAAGTTTAATTAGAAGAACAAATCCACCCCTCTCATGTGTTCCGGAGTTTCTCCGAGTTAGGGTTTTCACCCCTCGGAACCCCGATTAAATCGTCGAGCATTTCTTAGGGTTACATTCCAATGCAAATTAACTTGTCATATCATCATACTTGCTTGATCATTGCATCGATGCCATGTGTTGATTGTTTCCCTTTCTTTTTGGTGTTTGGATTATTAGGTTTATTATTAGTTAGGTATTATTAGGTTTATTAATTAGTTTGGTATTATTGGTCTTCGGCCCACCGGTCACCATGTGGGTAGCCCTGACCGATTCACATTTTCAAGCAACTTAGGTGCATGTGGGTTCGACGATGTGCCTATCTACTACACGGTTTCCCTTTCTCTTCATTTTTATTATTGTGTATGTATATATTAGGGTTTCTCTGAATTAGGGTTTATATCTCTCAACACCGTACTTAACTTTATCCTTTAGCCGCTTTGACTTATTCGTTTTTACACCTATGCAGAAAATATGGACCCACACGTCAGAGACGAAGAAAAGGAAGAGTTGATCCAAAGTGTGATCCGTGGGGAAGATAATTTAGACGTATAAACGTTTCTGAACAACTCCGGTGAGGGTGATCCTCTTTTTATCGGAGTAGACAACTTGTTTGAGGTTGAAGGTGTTGCCTTCCGCGAGGGAGAAGGCGATGCCTTGTGTAATCGAGAAGACGACCGCTCCGGCGAGGTGCATGTAATATAAATCAATTCATTAATTAATCATATGCTATCTATATAGAAATAGTAACGACGATCTTTCTTCTTTTAGCCCTCCGGATCGAAGGAATCTCCGAAAAGAGCGACGAGGCCCAACCAAAAGTTGCAAGACCATGAGAGGTTCAGATCGAAGATGTCGTTGAAGACGGCAAACCGACTCGAAGTTTTCAGAACCAAATTTGTGGCACAATGCGGAGTAATCGTTAGGGACTTAATCCCACCACCATTAGAAATTGGAATAGGCCGCTAATGCGGATGAAGAGGGAACATGTTTATTTGTCCCTAACCACGCCAAAGATTTCTCGTGGAAGAGGCTCATGGTTAATTTCAAACTACCGAAGATAGAGCTGGATCCAAATGCGGAGGATCCAGTTGAGGACGCCTTACAACATGGGAGAGCCATGGAGGCTAAGGTCAGGGAGTGGGCTTTGAAGAAGATGGCCCAGTGTTTCACAAACTGGAAGAAAAGATTGCACCTTGACTATGTCGTGAAAAACAAGACTCCCGATTTCAAGAATATTCAGTTTGAGAAGATAAAACCATTCTGGGCTGAGTTTGTGGAATACAAGAAATCAGAAAAAGCTAAGAAAATGTCTGAAACGAATAAGCTAAATGCTGCTAAGAAGAAGTATCACCATACTATGGGGCAAGGTGGCTACAGGGTTGGCATTCCTAAGTGGGAGAAACTTGAGCAGGAACTGCGTGATAAAAAAGATCACCCCAGAGACAGACGATTGGGTAGAACGTGCAAGGAATTGGTTTTACGGGCATGGGGGCACGTTGGACTCGGAAGGGAGGTGTATATATAACATACGACATAAAGAAGACCCCTTGCCAATCGAGAGGATCAGAAAAGCAGTAAAGGCTGTTAAAGATGGGGACTTCATTCCCGATAGATAGAATGATGAGCTCACACTCGCCCTTGGAAATAAGGAACATGATGGACGAACACGAGGCACAATAGGCTCCCAATCATGGAGGACTGGGTTTCCCGAAGAGAGGAAGAAATATCCTGATAGAAGCCGTCAGAGGAGTAAGGATGGCGGCTGAAGCAGAAGTCGAAAGAGCGAATGCGTTAATTGAAGAACGATTAAGGCAACAACAAGATGAAATTAACACACTTAAAGAGAAGTACTACCGCCCATCTCAAGAAGATACGCATTCGATGCTACCGCCTATCGAATAATCAAAAAGCAGTGGCTTCCACCGAGGTCCCGGGTGATGACAATGGCGATGACGATGATGCACCGACGATGGCTCCTGTTGGCTACCCAGTGGATGATATCACAGAGATGACACACTGCGAGCTACATGTCAAAGTTGTGAACATATCAATGAAGGTGGCGGTCGGCTATGCCTTACCAATTGGACCCACACCAACTTACCACTGTCCTCCAGTTCCAGAGGGCTACGCTGTTGTCGGCGTGGATGAAATCATGCCCACCTTTGAGGTTTTGGATCTTCACTACCCTGCTGGTGAAGGGGATGTGACTGTGCTGGGTGACGCAAAAAACGTCACCATTCTATGGCCGAAGGATTGTATCGTGCTTCAAAATCACACGCCAAGGCCATCTTCGCCGCCGCCTCACCCGTCTCCAGCGAGGTCGTCGCCGCCGCGGCAGCCGTCTTCGTCGCCTCACCCATCTCGGTCGCCTCACCAATCTCCGGTGCAGCCATCGCCGCGGGAGCCATCGCCGGCGCCTCAGGATAAAAGCGAAGCGCATCGCCATCAGGCCGTAAGCGATCGCCGAAATGTAAACAAGAGCCTCTTCCAAAAGTACCAACGGTTCCTCCCAAGAGAGCTTATGACTGTACTGAAGAGGAGACTGCGGCGATCGTTGATGCGGAAACGACAACATTTTTCGCTAAGCTGAGGCGACCGAAAGAGCTAGAGTTCCCCAGCACCAAAGAATAAAAAGCCAAAGTGTTGAAAATGCTAAAGAATCTTCATCAACCCGAGCCAAAGCTGTCATCAGACTATGAGCGTTCTATTCTCAAGTCACATGCGGCACAAAAAGCCTCGAAGAGCAGTACTGATGCAAGCGGGAAATCTATTGCCCAGCTCGGAGAACAAGCAAAATAGACTTGCACCCCTCTCAAGGTGATTTCTCACACCAATGTGGGGTCGAGCAAATATGGGGCCGAAGAGCAGTATGATCCAGAGGTAGTTGCACAATACGAAGAAGCTGCCGCTGCTCAAGGTATGAGTATTGCCCAGTACTTATCCCAGTTAGAGTTCTTCCCCGTGAGTGAAGTAGCATACAAATACCAGTACGGAAAACCTCTCGTCAAACCTGAGGAGGTAAACAATCTTCCAACAAAAATGCGAAGATTGCATAACTGGTACATGCATGCCACAAGGGCCGGGGCTAACTGGATAGTGCTGAGGGTTACAAAAAAGCATCATGGGAAATATAAGGATGACATGATATCCATTGAATTTGATGAACTATTTCAATTATTCAATCAAGACGCCTTGGACAAATCGATCATCAGTGCCTATTGTCTGTAAGTACTAATTCTGTAATTAATTTAGTCTCCATCTATCTCACCTTGTTTATTGCATGTATATAATCATACTGTAATATGCAGAATGAATATTCTCGAATGCAGCAGAGGACAAATCTATGACATTGGCTTCATTGACCCATATTGGGTTCATGAAGCTAATCTCAAAATAAGCCCCCAGGATACGGAGGATAATATAGTACACGCGTTAAGGTTTCAAGAAACCAAAAGGGAAATACTATTTCCTTACAACTTCGAGCGAGTGTTATTTTCTTGTATACACTTTCTATTTCGCTTACTCGATGTTAAGTATATAATTGATTAGTTATGCATTTGCAGCTTTCACTATATTTTGTTAATCATTCAACTTGACAAAGGGCGTGTACTAGTCATGGACTCGAAACATAAACCCCTTGAGACGTGGAAGGACATGCAGATACTTCTCCAGCGGTAATTCTAATCATTACGACACTATATCAGCAACGTTCGTGAATTTTATGATATCAAGTACTTAATAACTTATTTTATTCGCTTTTCTCGCAGCTTGGAAAGCAGTTCACCAAGAAGGCTAGGGGTGTTTGGAAAGAGGAGCTTACATTTCAACCACTAAATGTAAGAACCACTAGCTATATCCGCGCATCTCTTTGATTCTAGTTTTGATACGCTTATTATCATGCTTGATTATTATTTTGATTGAACTCTGTTCGTAAAGTGCGACGCAGGACCGTGTAACAATCTATGTGGATACTATGTATGCGAGTTCATCCGTGCGATGAGAAGGGCAGAAATTTAGAGTAACTCCACGTACGTAAACAATTTCTATAGTTTTTAATTACAATCAAATTGTGTTTAGTTTCATATTCATATAGGCTGACTCCTTTTTTAAATCAGATCGAACGTCTACGGGACGGTATTCTACCAAAGGATCGCGTACGAGCAATTCAGGAGGAATTGGCGGGATTCTTGGATGCAGAAGTCCTAAACACACAAGGGGAATACTACTCGGCTGTGTATAGACAATAGGAATTGTAAAAATAGCAACTTTCAAGAAATTGGCCGGTAGCATCGAATAACAACTTTTGTATGTAGTGTATGAACTCGATCCGTGTATTGAATGCAATGTTGTCATGATGATCTTGTGTAATATAAGTTTCCTTCGTTGATAAGTGCAAAACACTAAATAAAAAATAAAACAACCTAAATGTATTCTCTGCCGCGGCACAAAAAGTGGCGAAAATGCTGCCGCGGCAACAAAATGTGCCAAAATGAATTCTGTGCCGCGGCAGAGAAATGGGCGAAATCTCTGCCGCGACAGCAGGTTATTAGTCCCGGTTCGTGTTACGAACCGGGACTAATGCTCCACCACCCTCACGCTCTGATGCCGCCACGTGTGCCCCATTTGTCCCGGTTGGTGGGGCAACCGGGACTAAAGGTTAGAGCTTTAGTCCCGATTGCCCCGTCCCGGTTGGGCAACCGGGACTAATGGCCCTTACCAACCGGGACGCATGGGCCCTTTTCTACCAGTGATGGTAAATAAAAAGATTGCTGAGATGCTCATTGTCTGTACCATGTGCAAGGGGTACCCTGTTGGCGGTTCTCAATGATATGCAAATACTTACAATGACAAGAACTTACCTGGGCCCAAAGTTGAGTATGCATGAGGTGTGGCCCTCATATTCAAGGGACTTGAGATTGCCAACTTATACTTCATCAAGATATACTCCATCTTTGCCACTTTAACCTTAATCACTTCAAGATGTTTATGATAGGGGCAATGAGGGCTTAAAGCTAACAAGTACCATAATTTTTGGAAGCTCTTTTTGAAACTTGTAATTCCTGCTTCCTTTACAAAAGGCCTTTCTTCCACCATTATTGAGTCTCCACCTTCTACCTTTAGGCACCATTAAGAGAGATAGTTGTCATTCTGTGTGCAGTGTTCCAAAGCTTATTAATTGATGCATATTGTGATATTACTTGTTCTTGTGCTATTTGTTTCTAGTCACTCTTGTGAAGTTTGAAGGTGTCCTATGCATCTATTTGCTACTCTATGAGGGACAAGCTGATTGCCACTATGCTATGTTTTCTGTATGTGAAACAAACAAACATTTTTCAAATGCATATTATTCATGATCTTTGTTTGTAGCTTGTCATTTTGCATGCATAGTTACTTTGTCCTATTGTTAGAACTCAATCTTTCATGCACATGTTTAGAGTTCTTTGATCCCAGCTTTCATTGTTTGCAAATGGTTGGATCTTTATTGTGAGGGTGCATGTCACCTCAAAAATTATTCTTTTATCACTTACCTACTCGAGGACGACCAGGAGTTAAGCTTGGGGATGTTGATACGTCGGAAACGTATCTATAATTTTTTATGCTCTATGATTGTTTAGTATCTACTTTGCTTTACTTGTCTACACTTTGAGGTGCTTTTTACATGTTTTCTAGTACTAACCTATTAACAAGTTGCAACAGTGCGAGATGCCTGTTTTCTGCTGTTTTTGGTTTCAGAAATGTTAATAAAGAAATATTCTCGGAATTGGACGGGACAAACGTCAAAGTAAATTAATTTCCGTGGGGAACAAGAAGTCCAGAGGGGACCCGGAGAGGAAAGCCAGGGCGGCCAGACCCACCCTAGGCGCGGGTGGGCCCTGCCCCGCGCCTAGGAGGGGTGTGGGGCCCCTGGCCGCCTCCTCGGCCTCCCCATTCGCCTATAAGAAGCCCCCGATGCAGAAACCCTAGGAACCCGATCAAATCTCCACGAAACCTTCTATGGCCGCCGCCACCATCGTCCCTAGATCGGGGTGGATTTGAAGTTCTTCCCGGCACCCTGCCAGAGGGGAGATCATCCCGGAGGCCTTCTCTCCGGTATGTTGCATGAGTAGTTACACCTTGGACTATGGGTCCATGTAGTAGCTAGATGGTTGTACCTCTTCCTTTGTGCTTTAATGTATAGATCTTGTGAGCTCCGTTCATGATCAAGATCTAATATATTTGTAATCATGCATGTTGTGTTTGCGGGGATCCGATGGATATTGAGATTATTATGTTGGTTTGATTAATGGTTTTGTGTTTATGATTCTATCATGTTTGTGTTGTTTGTGATCTTGCATGCTCTCCGTTATTAGTAGCTATCTTGGCCAAGTAGTTTCCAATGACTCCAAGAGGGGGTATTTATGCTCGATAGTGGGTTCATGCCGCTAGTTTCCAAGGGAAGTGACAATAATCTCTTCGACTGTAGATGTGTTGTTGATACTAGGGAGAAAACAACGGTCTCTTGTTCATGGAACATGTGGACCGTTTACCTTACACACTTTGCTTAAAGGAGTTGTCTGTTGCTTGCAACTTAATACTGGAGGGGGTTCGGATGATAACCTGAAGGTGGACTTCTAGTCATAGATGCAGTTGGATGGCGGCCTATGTATCTTGTTGTATTGCCCAATCGAATCCCATAGGATCTTTCTGACTAGTAATTGCATTGTTAGGCCTTGCTCAGTTCCTGTCAATTGCCCTGCTGTAATTTGTTTACCTTTCATGCCATGTTGTTTATCTAAGGAGAGCACCTCTAGTGAACTATGGACCCCGGTCCAATTTTTACCATTGATACATCTTCCACTATTACCTGTTTACTTGCTGCAAACCATTACCTTCCACACCATATGTTTAACCCTTTGTTACAGCGAACCGGTGAGCTTGACAACCTCACTGATTCGTTGGGACAAAGTGCTGAGTTTGTGTTGTGCAGGTCTCCGCGTTTCTTGCAACACCTATGTGACGTTTCCTTCCTCCTTCTGGTTCGATAACCTCGGTCTCAACTAAGGGAAAACTTGCTGCTTGCTCTTCACACCCTACGCTTGGGGTTACCAATGAAGTGCCACGTCGAGCATCATCACCCTTGCACATGATATAGGAGCTATCCCATAATAAAAATGACAAGGAAGGCAGACAATGAGCATCTCAGCAATCTTCTTATTTACCATGGGAATATGGTGCTTTTTTTCTCTCTTTCCTCTTTTCAATATGTCTCTTTTTTTATATAAGAAGAAAGCTTCATAGATTGCTCACTATGGTGATGCTGCAAGTTTCCATCATGATTAGGCATGGCTTTGGCTAGCGGCCCAGTCGTTTCTCTAACACACATACATAACTCCATGGACTTACAAGCTCCCCTTTTATTTCACACCGACGACATCCATAGACAAAAGAGCATGATATCAACTATATACAATGTACAAGTGCAATGTTGAAAACGTTCCCCATGACAACATGGTTCTGCTAATTCCAATGTATAAGTGCAAGCATATACAACATAGATGACACAATGGTTCAATTTTATTAGGGGCAAGAAAAATAAAGCGTGCCATCAAGTTCGTGAGAGCTTTAATCACTAAATTTTCACATAACAAAGAGACTTTTTAATTGGAATATAGATGAAAACAAGAATATAATTGGAATGGTGTAACACACCATGCATAGGAATTTATAGTGGACACTTTGGAATAACTTGGTTTCTTGGGAGTTGGATGCATGAGTAGAGCTTACTCAATACAAGTGGAGGCTAGCAAAAGACTAGGAGTGACCAACTAAGAGAGCAATAATGGCCATAATCATGCAGAGCGACAAAATGTTTCTAATCAAAGCATAAAGTGGTACCACAAGTCAAAAACTAAATGATCATAGAGGCTTGGTTCATATTCATAACATGGTGTGAGCATGTGCCAAGTCAACCCAAACAAAGCATCAAAGGAGAATACCACAATACTATGCTTTTGTATGCTAAAACAATGCATGATTTTTTCTAGGCACATTAAGCAATCTCAATTGTTTAGAACAAGTCATGCTACAACAATAATCACTAAGCATAAGGTCAAAGCAACATCGAGCATGACATGATAAAGTCTAAGCCACAGTCAAAACAAGCTCCCTTTTGTACCACTATAAGCATCAAACTTCCTACTCTTTTCTAACACCAGTCAACTTATTTGAAACATCTCACAAATATAATACTCAATAAAGATCAGTGAACTTGGATCACAAATCCACAAGGAAGAACTAAAAAGTTCTAAGCAAAAAGCATAGGAAAACTACAGCTAAACGCAGTGCTAGCAAAAGTGAACACTCACAGAATAATAAGAGTGAAAAGTAGAGTGTTCTAGGCAATGAAAACAGCGTGTGTCTCTCTACAAAATAAGTGTGATGTAATCCAACCAAATTATTCAAGCAAACTAAGAAAACAAAAACCAAAAACGAAAACTAAGACGCTCCAAAAACAACACAACAGTGCATGAAACAATAAAAACGAAGTGTCTAGAGAGACATGCGATTTTTATTGATGAAGGGGATGCCTTGGGCATTCCCAAGCTTTGACGCTTGTACCTCTTGAATATTTATTGGGGTGAAACGGGGTGACATTCCTAAGCTTGAGCTTTTGTCCATTCTTCATCTCATTACGTCATTCTTTATCTACACCTGCAAATTTTCCTTCATACAAAACTTCACACAATCTTCATTAGCAACATTAGTGCATTCAAAAGATATTAGACCCTTGGGATTTAGTTTTGGAACAGCAAAACTTTCACTAAAAACACAAGCTACTGTAGCAATTCCCTCAAAAAGCTCAATTTCCCAAAAAGAACCCAAAAAGGTATCAATAAGAAGCAAATGCTAATAATGGCAGAAATCTGTCAAAACAGACCAGCAGGTAGAAACCGATTTTTTCGAAGACCTTCTGTTGCTCAAATCAAAAAGTGTTGAACTAACAAAAGTTAGATAACATACTGGGGGATTTATTCAGATAATATCAGCTCGATATGACTTACAGAGATTCCTCAAGTTTTTACGGTGGAGCACAAAAATCTGTTTTCGGACAGCAACTCTCCAAATCTTACTTCCCTCTCATTAGAGGTTATTATTTGCACAAAAAGCAAATAAAAAGGATAAGGAGTGGTCATTACTGAAGTAATAACTTTCAAGACTCAAAAAAACTCTTGGGTTATCTCCCAACAAGTACTTTTCTTTAACGCCTTTAAGTTAGGCTTGATAGTTTGAGAAGATGCTCACATAAGAAATATGAATTGAAGTAAAAGAGAGCATCACGAAGCAAATTAAAAACACATTTAAGTCTAACACACTTCCTATGAAAAGGAATCTTGTAAAGAAACAAGTCATTAAAGCACAAAGCAACAAGCATAGGAAAGCAAAACAAGTGAACTTCAAGATTTTCAACATAAAGAGGGGAAACTTAATATTGTTGAGATACATAAGACCATGTTTCCCTCTCTCATAATAACTTCAGTAGTATCATGAATAAAATTAACAATATAACTATCATATAAACATTCTTATCATGAGCCACATGCATAAAATAATTATTACTCTCCACATAAGCAAAGGCATTCTGATTAATTGTAGTTGGAGCAAATTCAATAAAATAGCTATCATTATTATTCCCATCACCATAATCATCAAATATAGGAGGCATATTGTAATCACAATTAATTTCCTCTTCAATAGTAGGTGGATTGAAAATATCATAGTCATCATTGTAATCATCATATATTGGAGGTTTGGTATCATCATAAGCAATAGAATAACTATCTTCCAAAGATGGAGAACTAAAAAGATCATTTTCAAAAAAACTAGCTTCCCCAAGCTTAGACATTTCCATAGCATTAGCAATAATGGTGTTCAAAGAATTCATATTAATAACATTGCTATTATCATGCAAATGAAGCTCCATAGGTTTTTTAATTTTCTCTTTAAACACTTCATGTCCTAACTCAAGATAAATACTATAAAGCTCTCTATTTTTGTTGTTGTTTTCCATTAAGCCTAACTAGTGAAAACAAGAAACAAAAATACAAAATTGCAGAATATAAAGGAAATAACTTCGAGCACTCACACCGGAGGATGTGAGTACCTTTTACCTTACCTTCCCGGCAACGGCGCCAGAAAATAGCTTGATGTCTACGCACTTCTATTATTGTAGACAGTTGTTGGGCCTCCAAGTTTAGAGGTTTGTAGAACAGCAGCAAGTTTCCCTTAAGTGGATTAACCAAGGTTTATAAAACTCAGGGATGAAGTGGTCAAAGGTATCCCTCTCAAGCAACCCTGCAATCAAGATACAAGAAGTCTCTTGTGTACCCAAAACACCCAATACACTTGTCATGTGTATAGGTGGACTAGTTCGGTGAAGAGATAGTGAAATAAAAGTGGTAACAGTGCCATAAAAGAGCTTCTGACTTGTTGTTGACGTGGGAGAAACTAAAGGCAAACTGAAATAAAGATGGAAGCATGCAAACATGCAACAGATCTAGATGCAAACGGTGTTTCAATGTTTAGAAATAAGGCCTAGGGATCATAATTTCACTAGTGAACACTCTCTCATATAAATATCTTCTCTTCATGATACTACTCTTAACTACTCTCCGGTTGGACACTCTAATCCATGGTAGGGCTATAACATCACACCTCAAAGTCCGCCTTTCCCATCTAGATAACCCCACACTGTCTCCTTGAGCGCTAGATGGTTCCAACAAACACCACAATTTCATAGAGATAACCAACTCAAAATTTACTCATTATTAATATATATATAACCTAGCTTAAGTGCCACACACGGTGTGCACGCTGTCACTTTCACACATGTGGGGAAAATCATAGATTTATTAAAGAACGATGAGTATTTATGTAGACTCTAGCCTAAATGGCATCATGGTGTGCACGCTATCACTTTCACACACATGGGGAGTGTTGGGAATATGCCCTAGAGGCAATCATGTATGATGATATTCCCCATTGTATTCATAAAGTTATTAAGTAGTCCTTGTATAAACATCTGATGTGTATCATTGAATATGTGATTCAGTTGTGGAACTATGCATTCATGTTGTTTGTACTAAATATCCTTGGTCATTGAGGTTGTGCTGGACACACAACTTAGACCAATGTGAAAGTTGGCTTGATGACTCGGTTCCACTTGTCATGGGCATGGAGATGCCATTCCAACTTACACAGACTAGGCTAAAGAGTTTAGCGAGTCGGATCGACCCATATTGAGGTACAACGAACTAAGTTGTCATTTGTATATCTCAATCAATGTAATCCTTAGACCTGAGGTTGTTGCATAGTCCGAGTTGAGGATCACCGACTTAGGTTCTGTCAAACGCTGATCCATAACTGGGCAGTTATAAAGGCAAGGTTCGGATCGACTGGGAATCAAGCTGCGGGATGTGAATAACCAATATGGGATTTTGCCCTCCACTGGAGAGATATTCTCTGGGCCCTCTCGTGAGATATGATTCGAAAGCATGGCCATGCGACTCGGTTAAGTGTTAACCGAGGCGATCGGCTAAGAGTTAGTCGGGTGAATCACTTATCTCGGATCGAGAAGAGAGTTGGACTATTTAAGGGATGACATATATTCGCCTATAGTCTGACAAGGTATATCGTGAGGCAAAAGGGACTCAGACGTAAGTCGCATTGGAAAGGCAAGTCGTCATGACTCTTTGGTACTTGGGAATCGGTATGTTCTGCTAGGAGCCGATTGATCGATTGTGAGTTGGACTCTAATCGTGTCCAAGTAACCATGAGCCTGCGGGGTCACACACTTAAGAGCGGGAGCAAGTTCGGATTGGATCCGAATCATATAATCTGGTTGGGTTGGACCTAAACCAGATTAGGACTGAGTTAGTGAGTTGGACTCACGGTGACTAGTTTTATATGGGCTTTAGTGAATGGGTCGCGCAAGCAGAGCCCACGTTCTCACTCCTATATATAGTGGAGCACAAGAACCCGTAAAGGTTAATCGTTGTTCGGTTAGGTCATTCCATGTGTTGAAACCCTAGCTCCACAGCAGTCCGGCCGTAACGAACCTAGCGATTCGCGCGGTGCTCCTCCTTGTACGTGTGGATACCAGCAGAGGTGCTGTGCGATCAGCACCAGGACGATCGGATCGTGAGGACTGCACTGCATCAACTGACGCGCTTCATCAGTAATCCGCAACCGCGCGTCTAGTGGTAAACCTCGTGGTCTTCTACCTCAGCTAGGTCTTGGGATCACCACGTTAGAGGAAAAGTTTTTCGTTTTATCTCTGCGTGGCCCAACAGGGAGAGCAGAGATCTATTAAAGCACTTGAGTAATAGAGTAGATCTACTTGATTACAAAGCTCATGACCACAACAAGATCATGCATAGAGAGAGATGAACACATAGCTACTGGTGGAGCCCTTAGCCTCGAGGAAGAACTACTCCCTCCTCATCATGGGAATCAGCAACGGTGATGAAGATGGTGGTGAAGATCGATGGAGATTGCTCTGGGGGCACTTCCCTGTCCCGGCAGGGTGCCGTAACAGAGACTTTCTATCCACCGAATCTCCCCTTCGGTGGCGGCGGCGCTGCGGAACTTTTCGTGGCTTTCTGGTCGATCCTTTAGGGTTTCTGAGTCGGGGGCTTCTTATAGGCAAAGGAGGCAAGGTCAGTGGAGGGCCAGGGGGCCCACACCCCCTGTGGACGTGGCCAGGGTGGGCCCGTGCCCACCTAGGGTGTGGCCACTCTGGTGTCCTCTTCCGTCTTGTCTTTGATTTTCCGTATTGTTCAGGAAAAAATATGAACTTTGGCTTTTGTCCCGTCCAATTCCGATAATATTCATTTTTTAGCTTTTTAAACCAAACCAGCAGAAAATAGGCAACTGTCACTATGGCATCTTGTCAATAGCTTAGTTCTAGAAAGTGTATAAAAATACCTCAAAGTGTAGACAATACATAGCAAAGTTGATACTAAACATGCATGGAACATCAAAAATTATAGATACGTTTACGACGTATCAATCCCCACATCGTTGAAAGCGTTGATGACCAGTGACCGTTGCCTCCTCTGGAGAAGTCCCACCACACTCCTATGACTCTGAATCATCGTGTACCAAGCAGCACGTTCAAGAAGGAATGCGACAACGACGCTACTGCTCGGACTGATCCTAGGATTTCTCCCGGTACACCTAAGGGAGTGGGGTACATCTAACACCCTTCAAGAAGGGAGGGTGGAGCCCACAGGCGTCACCGTGTTGTGGCCAGTCGGACCGACATGAATTTCTCTCGACCCCAAAAAATCACCCTCCTGTACAATCTGTCACGCTCCACCAAAGTTACCGTCCACAAACATATGCCCATGTTATCGCGATCATCAATGACGTCTCACCATGACAAATGATGTGAGGTTGGCCGGACCGAGAAGACCGCCGAGGACAAGGGGCGGCAGAGCCACAACCACATGCGAGAGAACAACCTCCACCGCCATAGGCAGTATCAGATCCAGCGCAGTAGCAGGAGCACACCATGACAACTTAGGCATGACCAGGCCCAAATCGGGTCGTTGAAGCTCCTGCTGGCGTATTGTAGTAGATGTGGCTCCGTCCCGCCACCCCCATACTGATATTGTTGGAAATATAAGCAATAATCCATATGATTTAATCCGAATAATAAACTGATGAAACATGATCATACAAACGGTACTAAAACCAATTATGCAGATCAACAAAGTAGATGAACATATTACATCTATAGGAGATAAACCTATCACATATACAACAAACGCTAGAACGGAGAACTCTAGCATAATTCGAAAAAGACTATTGAGGATCACGTACAGTGTAGGCTGAATAGCAGCCGCAGCGGTTGCAGCAGCGTCGCCCATGTTGAGGTTATCGAAGAGGTCGGCGTCCGGAAGAAGTCGTCGTCAGGGAACTCGTTGTCGACGACGCCGTCGTGGTTGCCCGAGTCGCGCTGAGCGCTCCCAAAACCTGATCGCCCCTCACCCGTACAGGTTCTCGAGAGGCGGGGTTCCGGAGGCCTACTGTCCCGATCTGCGGTGCACGCCGCAAGCCGGGATGGAGAAGACGAAAGCGGCAGCGCAAGGTTCTGGAGGTAGGCGCGTGAGTGGATTGATACCGTACCGATTAGGTTTAGCCCAGACGCTTTATATAGTGCAGGTTAGGAGGATCGTGGGCTCAGCCCGTCCGAAGTCGATAACAGCCACGTCCATAAAAATCGAAACGCAGTAATTAACGCGTCCGTTAATGACTCATAATCAGTTTTCCCAACCAGCAAAATAAAGCTCGGCTCGGCGAGATTCCCGCAACCCGCGGCGCGCGCGCGTCGTGACGAGGCGAGGCGGGCGGCGTCGGAGGAGGAGTGCGCGAGGGCTACTCTTCTTGTCACACCTTAGTGAGTGGTGCAACACTCTACTATATAAGGTGGTCCAACTCTCCTTCAACTAGCAATGTGGGACTAAACTTTAGCACCACTAGCACAGCCATATGCTGCCATATACAAGTGGGCCAAAGAGAATTTCAGAATTTGTCTAATGGGCCAATAGCCCAATATACACCAAATTCCAACAATCCCCCACAAAGTCTCATTGGCACATCACAACACTTTTCTTCCAGAACATTGTTTTAAATACCGGTGTGTAGTGGAGACTGTTAAGTTGAACTTCCACGTTAAACTTCATGCTACACTAGCTAGCAACTTGAATAGTGGACTATGCCTTGAACTACAAGTTTTCTGCGTGCTAGTTTCACACAAAATCTATACTGCACAGGTTACACCGTCGGCTTCCCGCGGTTTGGAGCTTATGCGTCATACTCCGTGGCCTTTCATGAGTTTATTAGAGAGCACCCAACTCTCACGGATGCGACGTTTGTGATCGACTCATATAGGTGTATTCCTCAAGAGATGTTCTGCAGGACAACATCTCCGCTTATAAAAAGCCACTTGGAACACATTAAGATAAATATCAACCTGCCATGCAAAATAAGAGAGTATTGCATCTTTATGGAGATGTAAATATAATATGGGAATACTCTCCTCTCAGCTGACCAACAGCTTGTCTCCCATCTCTAATTCACGGGATCTCCGATCACATAGAGTGGGTTGCCAGGATCAACTCATAGTGTGGGTCTCAAACCCATCTCCCTCGATGCATTATCTATCACATTACGTGATAGTCCCTTTGTGAAAGGATCTGCCAGGTTCTTAGATGTTTGGATATAATCCAACGCAATAACTCCGGAGTTTCTCAGTTTCCTGACAGATTTCAATCTCCTCTTCACATGCTTTGATGACTTCGTATTATCCTCGAATGTTTACTTTGACGATCACGGTTTGATTATCACGATTCATTGGGATAGCGGGTATTGGTTTTCAACCACGGTAAGTCCATCAAGAGCTCACGCCACTCGCTTCAACAAGGCTGGTGTCTAATGCTGTGAGTTCTGCTTCCATTGTTGACCTCGTTAAGATGGTGCGCTTGCAAGACTTCAGAACAGCGCCACCACCAAGTGTAAACAAATAACCACTTGTGGCCTTAATCTCATCGGCATCGATATCCAATTTGAATCACTATAACCCTCAAGTACCCGAGGATACCCAAGATAGTGAATACCATAACTCGATTGCCTTTCAAATAGCGCAAAACTCTTTCAAGAGCATGCCAATGATCATCTCCGATTTGACACAAACCGACTCGGTTTGCTTCTGACAAAGGAGATGTCAGGTCTAGTAGCACTGGCTAAATACATGAGCGAGCCAATAATTTGAGAATATCTCAATTGATCTTTAGCATTCCTTCGATTCTTTCGAAGTAGCACACTCGGATCATAAGGCGTTGGAGAAGAATTGCAGTCGCTATACCCGAAGCGACTCAATATCTTTTTCCACATAGTGAGACTGAAGCAGTGTAATCCCACCATTGTCATCCTTCAGTAGCTTGATGTTTAAAATTACATCAGCCACTCCCAAGTCCTTCATCTCAAAGCAGCGAGATAGGAACTCTTTGACCTCCTCGATAACAGCAAGGTTGGTCCCGAATATCAATATGTCATCAACATAGAGACACATAATAACTCCCTCGCCCCCACCATGGCGATAGTACACACATTTGTCAGCTTCGTTTACAATAAAGCCTTCAGCAGTTAAAGTTCTTTCAAACTTCTCGTGCCACTGCTTAGGAGCTTGCTTAAGACCATATAAAGACTTCACTAACTTACACACCTTTCCTTCTTGACCATCTACCACAAATCCGTCAGGCTGCTCCATATAAATTTCCTCATCTAACTCTCCATTTAGAAAAGCTGTCTTAACGTCCATTTGATGAACGAGAAGACCATGTGAGGCAGCCAAGGATAGCAGTACTCGAATAGTGGTCAATCTGGCTATAGGTGAGTAGGTATCGAAGAAGTCTTCACCTTCCTTTTGGGTATAACCCTTAGCCACAAGACGTGCCTTGTACTTTTCAATAGTACCATCAGGTCTAAGCTTTTTCTTGAACACCCACTTACATCCTATAGGTTTGCACCCATAAGGACGATCAGTGATTTCCCAAGTACCATTAGCTAAGATGGAATCCATCTCGCTTCGAACAGCTTCCTTCCAGTAGTCAGCATCTTGAGATGCATAGGCTTCTGAAATAGAAGTGGGAGTATCATCCACAAGGTACACAATGAAATCATCACCAAATGACTTTGCAGTCCTTTGTCTCTTGCTCCTTTTGGGAGCTTCATTGTCATCCTCCACAGGATCATCAGAGTGTTCTATCGGCATAGTGGGTTCAGGAATTATAGAAAATTCCTGACTAGATGAACTAGTCATCTCCTGATTTGATGAGCTAGACATGCCTTTCATAGGAAAGATGTCCTCAAAGAAAGTCGCATCATTCGACTCCATAATTGTACCAACATGCATGTCGGATACCTCAGATTTTACTATCAAAATCTATAGCCAATGCTATGAAAAGCATATCCCAGAAAAACACAATCAACGGTTTTTGGTCCAAGCTTTCGCTTCTTGGGTATTGGAATATTGACTTTCGCCAAACAACCCCAAGTTCGTAAGTAAGAGAGTTTAAGCCTTTTCTTTTCCCATTCCTCAAATGGAGTCATGGTTTTATCCTTTACAGAACACGGTTTAGGACATGACACGCATCATTAGCGCCTCCCCACCATTCCTTGGATAGACCCGATGTATCTAACATGGCGTTAACCAAATCGGTTAGAGTGCGGTTCTTCCTTTCGCCACCCCATTTGACTGAGGTGAGTAGGGCGTCCTCTCATGTATAATACCATGTTCCGCAGAATAAATCAAATTCATTTGAAAAGTACTCTCCACCACGATGCGACCTTAGCCGCTTGATTTTAAGATCAAGTTGGTTTTCGCCTCACTTTATAGATTTTGAAGTAGTTCAAAGCTTCATCTTTAGATTTCAGAGATAAACATAGCAAGATTCTAGTGGAGTCATCAATCAACGTCATAAAGTATCTTTTTCCACCTTTTGTCAACACACCATTCATCTCACAGAGATCTGAATGTATAAGTTCTAGCGGTGCTAAGTTTCTCGGTTCCGCAGTCGTATGAGACTTGCGGGGTTGCTTTGCTTGCACACAAACTTGGCACTTAGAACCTTTGACAGTGGTAAATTTCGGAATTAAACTCATATTGGCTAGCCGCGTCATGCAACCAAAGTTAATATGACAGAGTCGTGAATGCCAAACATTGGACTCATTATCATTGCAAACATGATTTATAACTTTAGTACATGAGTCTGAAAGAGACAAGCGGAACAGACCTCCACACTCATAACCTTTTCCAACAAATTGTACATACTTAGAAATTACAACTTTATTGGACTCAAAAACCAACTTAAAGCCATCTCGACATAAAAGCGATCCACGACGAGATTCTTATTGATGGAGGAACATGCGACGTTCTTCATATGCGGTCTTCCCGAAGTAAACTCCAGATCTACTGCTCCAACACCATGAATGAAGCACGTGAGCCGTTTCCCATCGCCGGAAGAAGTCCTTGAGACCTGATAAGAGGAGAACATGGAAATATCAGAACATACATGTGTATTAGCGCCCGTGTCTATCCACCAATCAGGAGAATGACATACTGAAAGGATAGTAGGTAAAATACCGTACCCAGCATCCTTCATCTCAGTATCGCTAATAACAACATTCGCGGTCTTGCCGCTATTCCCATGTTGACGCTTATCAAAGCGATTAGGGCAGCTAGGAGCCCAATGATCAGGATCACCACAGACGTGGCAAGAGCCTTTCCTCTTATCATTTTTCTTCTTGAAGTTGGTTGAGTGCGTGGCCTTGTTCTTGCCATCGAACTTTCCCTTTCCTTCAGTTTTGTTCTTATTCTTGAACTTGTGGGATTGGAAGTTTTTCCTCTGCACTAAATTGGCAAGAGAACCTCCTCAAGTCCTCGAGCAGTTTTGTCCTTTGCTCTTGCCTTCTCTTCCACATAAAGAGACCCAATGAGATCCGTAACGGAAAACTCTTGTCTCTTATGTTTCAAATAAGTAGCAAAGTTCCTCCACGAAGGAGGAAGCTTGACAATAATGCCACCAGCCACAAATTTGTCCGGTAAGAAACATTTGAACTGCTCAAGTTCTTTGGCAAGTGATTGTATCTCATGAGCTTGATCAACGACGGAGCGCTCATCAACCATCCTGTAGTCATAGAATTGCTCCATGACATACAGCTCAGCTGCCGTCCGAGACCCCAAACTTGGCCTCGAGCGCTTCCCACGCGTCCTTGCCATTATCAAATGACATATAAGGGTCAACAATGTTGTCCCTAAGAACATCGAACAAAGCCGCCATAAACATGGTATCGGCTTTTTAAAGTTCGCTTCGCTCGCCAGAAGATCTCCTTCAGGCTTGCCAAGAGTGGCGCTATAACAGTTTAGGTTTTCAAACCAGAGAACTGCTCTCTTGCGCCATCTCTTATAGTGCATGCCATCAAAAGGAGGCGGTCTAGTAGCCGCGGCTACACCAGTGGAATTCAGTTGCCTATAATCAGGTTTTTGGATTGTTGGAAATATAAGCAATAATCCATATGATTTAATCCGAATAATAAACTGATGAAACATGATCATACAAACGGTACTAAAACCAATTATGCAGATCAACAAAGTAGATGAACATATTACATCTATAGGAGATAAACCTATCACATATACAGCAAACGCTAGAACGGAGAACTCTAGCATAATTCGAAAAAGACTATTGAGGATCACGTACAGTGTAGGCTGAATAGCAGCCGCAGCGGTTGCAGCAGCGTCGCCCATGTTGAGGTTATCGAAGAGGTCGCTGACGTCCGGGAAGAAGTCGTCGTCAGGGAACTCGTTGTCGGACGACGTCGTGGTTGCCGAGTCGCGCTGAGCGCTCCCCAAAACCGATCGCCTCACCCGCATGTGGTTCTCGAGGCGGGTTCCGAGGCCTACTGTCGATCTGCGGTGCCGCAAGCCGGGATGGAGAAGACGAAAGCGGCGGCGCAAGGTTCTGGAGGTAGGCGCGTGTGTGGATTGATTCCGTACCGATTAGGTTTAGCCCGGACGCTTTATATAGTGCAGGTTAGGAGGATCGTGGGCTCAGCCCACGTCCGAGTCGGTAACAGCCACGTCCATAAAAACTGGAAACGGCTGTAATTAACGCGTCCGTTAATGACTCATAATCAGTTTTCCCAACCAGCAAAATAAAGCTCGGCTCGGCGAGATTCCCGCAACCCGCGGCGCGCGCGCGTCGTGACGAGGCGAGGCGGGCGGCGTCGGAGGAGTGCGCGAGGGCTACTCTTCTTGTCACACCTTAGTGAGTGGTGCAACACTCTACTATATAAGGTGGTCCAACTCCCCTTCAACTAGCAATGTGGGACTAAACTTTAGCACCACTAGCACAGCCATATGCTGCCATATACAAGTGGGCCAAAGAGAATTTCAGAATTTATCTAATGGGCCAATAGCCCAATATACACCAAATTCCAACAGATATGCCCTCAGGCAAATTGGAGGAACCCACGCCAGAGCCAGAGACAGCCAACCAGTCCTGATCCAGATCTGGGTCTACAGGGCACCACCGGCCAGGACCATGTCTAAGCCTTCCTCGCTGCCAAGGAGTAGTGCCTGAACCCCGTCGCCATATGGGCATCGCTGGAGCTCCGTTGGCCATTGTGCACTACCACCATGGGAGAGCTCCCAAGATGCACCTCTTGCTAGCGAAAAAAGGACTAGCCGCCACCGACCCCGGGCGGGCAACGCCCGGCGACCCTGCCAATGGTGGCGGGAGGGAGGGAGAGGGGGAAGTAGCACTGGTTGGTGCGGAGGAAGGGGACTCCTAGCGCCTCACGTGAGGAGGCGGAGCAGGAGGTACGGGGGAGCCCGTGCATATGCCTCTTGTCTCCTCAAGTTCGAGTTTGAAGATACCTCGATGAGGCATTTGTCAACTTGCACCCCTCTTTGATGATGGAGCCACAACAACCGTATTTTCCTTCTTATTCCTAGCGAGGCATTCCGCTAAAGGAGCAAGCTAGCGCATCTACATCAATGATGAGACCATTACTGCTAGCATTGGGTGTCTTCTGTGTGACCCTTCAATTCTCGCATTTTTTTAGTCTCTTGAATCGACGCATCAAGTTGAAATCTATGTACTTCTTGTATGCGTGAAACATGTCTAGCATGATTATCAACTAAGCAAGAAGACACACATCAATATACATAGCCATGGTATATCATGCCAAATTGAACAAGTTGATCACTTACTCATACGCCATGTTGATGTCACTCTCAGGTCTATCACGAGCATTCTCAAGAAATCAATGGAACTTTGTTGATGTCATGTTCTATAGTGCTCCAACGACCTAGCGCTCATGTGCAGTTTGGCATACTCCTTGTTCATGAGCTTTTTGTCATCAAACTCAGCTTTGATCATCTTCCAATAGGTGTCACTTGTTTGATTATAATCGGTGATGGGGTCAAGACTCTCCACATTCCAAAAATCACACAAACACTCCCCGTTTAATTCTACTTGGGGCCTCGAGTCCTAGTCCCCTTCTTGCCCTTTCCATTGCCCTTATTCCAAGAGGTGTCTTCATCTTCGTCATCCTCTTCTTCATAATATGTGGCGCCGATATACCCAGTTCTATGTATGTAAACAAACACAAGTCATATGTGAGATATAATCATGCTACACATGCAACACATAATGGCCGATGGATTCGTTACAAGGAAAACAAAAATTTCCTAAGAGATATGCGGAAGAAACCTAGATATGTAATCTATAAGATATTGGTAGTGGGGGAGATCCGATCTACTTACCCTCGAAGACACATGAATAGTTATGATCCATGGATGGAGGTTGATTTAGTCGTACATGGCATCGTATCAATCTAATGAAGCACCACATGAGAAACACATCCGTGGTATCCAAACGTTCGGCCTGATGTCCTCTCCTCCTCCTTGATCCCGCAAGCGAGATATAAGAGTCCCACGAGAATCCGGCATCACATGGAGTATTACCTATTATTATGTTGAATCTGCGAACCCTAAAGTGATAGCTAGAAAAAACAAGGGGGTGATAGTTTGAGGATTATGTGCGTTCATGGAGTGTTAATGCATTGTTTTGGGATATTCAAAAGGTAGACCTTAATTACCTATAGTGTAAAGTTGGCTCCGGTGAAATGGATAGGTTGGACAATAGTTGTTATGCAAATTATCATGGCTAGTATGCATACTATATTTAGGACACACACCTACACACATCAGAGTTAGAGATAAGCACCATGTTGTTTATATTTATATTATATGATCAATCTTATTCATGCAATACCATGCTATATCCTCATGCCTACGCTTTTAGCCACTAAAAGTTACAAGTTCACTACTTTCGGTAAAAACTGACCTTCTACTACTATTTAGTGGTTTGCTTTACTTTTTGGATTCAACTGCTGCAATCAACACTTTCTTTTTGAGAATATTGATACACAAGTGTGGTTGAGAGTGATGTCTCAGCTCGTAAAGTCTTATTGGTATTCTTGTGTTTCCCTTGTGTTGAACTATAAATTCGGGTAATAGTTCTTATCAAAGATTTCAATGATCCCCTATACTTGTGTGCATCAGATAGCAATCAAATTAAGTGACATGACCAAATGCTAAGATTTAATTTGGGTCTTTCAATCACATCATTCTTCTAATAATATGATCTCGTTATCAAGTGACATTACATGTCCATAGTTAGGAAACCTTAGCCATAACTTGACTAACAAATTAGGCCAAAAGAGGCTTACTAGCGACACAATTTTATTTATATATCCATACAATTATTTATTTTCCGGTACATACAATTATAGCATAGAGAATAAACACTTATCATTAACATCAAATATAATAATAACAACATCGGATATAATAATACCAAAACTTATCCACACATGTATCTTGGGCATATTCCCAACAATGGCAGCGCTCCCATACCCCGTAGGAGCCAAATCCACTAGGATGCATTCCATTAAATACGTTGTATGCATCCATGCCAGGAGCACCAAACAAACCGTGCTAGGTGAAATCGAGTGGACCTCTTTCGGTTGGCACCATAAACGATCCATGATAGGCCTGGTGAAGGTCCATGGCAATACGGCGGCCAATGATGATCGTGGAAAATATGATGTTTGGGTCGAAGCTGTCGTGCTCTCTTTTGCCATACTCGGGCAAGAAACTTGGCGTCAGCGTCACACCTTGGCTTGCTTGGTAGCAGTCCGGTGAAGAGGTGGCGCGCTTCTAAACTGAATGTAGTTGTGTGCCTCGATCTCCCTTGGATTCCACCGATGGAGGGGGCGATGGTAGGGGTGTTGATGTACTAGCTTAAGGCGGCAAGCTTTGCCACCATAGAATCCTTCATTTTGTTGGAGTCACGCCACCGTTGCATTCCTGCATGGATAGCTTCCAATAGATACAGTCCCTGCCCCAAACATTATCTGCTATCCCCTTTAGCTTCGTCTTCGGTGGTGCCGACTTCTTGTGAGGCCTGGCAAACAACACTTGCTTCGGTACCTTCAGCTTCGGTGCCTTTAAGGACATGGCAACAAGGAGACGAACGAGATACCTCAGCGAGAGCTAGGCTGGAACGGGAGCGGCAATCGAGAGAAATGGAATGTGGGAGAAGCGAAAGTGAAATGGGAGGGAAGAAAAGGGAATGACATAGGTTTTTGTTGTGAAACTGACAGGGCTGGCCCACCCTATTGCTGCGTGTGCCGAATGCTGATAACCTGCGAGTGTTTTTAAGATAGTACTATCGAAGTACTTTGACATGAAGTATCTCCCAGTATATAATGTTGCTTGGAAGCTTTGAAGAATGGCTAACACACGACCCCACAACTATGTGGTCAGCGCAACTATATTCACACCCTAAAAGGAAATAGCTTATTCTATAAGCTGCTAGGATTAAAATAAGCTAGAACCAGTTTCAACACAACATAGTGTTTGAACTCCTCCAAAAAAAAATTCTAGTATGAAGGAACACAATATTATCATGGTCTAAGGACACAAAGTATAAACAACAATGTTACGATAAAACCAAAAATTATGTGATGATGTAATCTCGAAGGTTATTATCGATATTGGGTGAAAGTGCAACGCACATCGCCTAGAGGAGGTGAACATGATTTTAAAATTATTTCGGTTTAGGCTCTAAGAAATGTGAAATAAAACTAACGTTTAATTTATTGAGCACAAAACCTAAAACCACTAGATTCAACTAAGTGCACCAACAACCTATGCTAAGCAAGACAAGCAACAAGGTGATAGGAAGATATAATACTTTAAGCACGATGGCAATGTACTAAGCATTTCATAAGATGCAATATACTAAGTGAAAACCAGCTCTCACCGGAAGTAGGCCGAAACTTCCACCGGTAGTACCGGCGAAAAAATGCCCGAGCGGTACTTCCGGGTGAAGCAACGGTACTTCCACCGGGGACGGTACTACCTCCTTTACTTCCAGCCAAGTTCCGATAAATAGACACACTTAAATAGAAAGGTTACTGAAGTGAGACATAGGCTGAGTGGAAGTGGCCCGGTACTACCGGCGGCAAAAATGTCCTAGCGGTACTACCGGTGGAACGCTAGAACTACCGCCCATGGAAACTTCATAACCAAAACTCCCATAACTTTCACATCCAAACTCTAAATGAGATGAAACCAATTTTGTTGGAAATATGGATACCACCTAGGGAGAAAATATCATGTATATATATATGAGACATATCTCCCAAGGTGTTGAGGTGAAAACCCGCAAGATCAAAAATGCAAAATGATATCCAAGAGAAATCCGTTTTTGATGAACCCGAGCTTGTTATGAAGATACACACAAGCTCTAGATCCTTTCATGGACAAGATCCAAACAACAACCAAGAAAAATGATGGTATGTATGCAAAGGTTTGAGCTCTCTCCGAAATATGTGATCGAGTCACTCACTCGAGATCCCCTCTTGATAGTATGGCTATCTATCCTAAACCCAGTCTCCCCAACTAACAACATGAGACTGACAAAATAGAAACCCTATCAAGACCATACCTTTGTGTTGAGCATTCCACTTGAGCTTGATGTAGACCTTCTTGTCCTCCTCAAGGTGGAACAACTTTATTAATTGCTCTTGCTCACTCTTGCTTGATGAAGACTTGCAAATTGCTCCCCATACACCATAGGGAGGCCTCTTCCTTGAACTTTCTGCATCAATGCATGATCACCCAGGATGGCAAGCTTCAAGAATGAGATCTTCTAAAGATGGTGCATCTTGAGCTTGCACTTCATTTCTTCTATTCCCATAACGATGATGTCTGGAAGATGCACATGAGGAACTCCATATTCTACTTCAAGACACCCTTGATCTTCTTCTTCATTTCGTCTACCTTGAAACTGTAGGGGTTCGTAGCATGGAAAGCAAAATAATTCAATCGCATGAACATACACAAGCCAAGATCTAATCTACTAGATTGGTGCAACGAGTTGATAGAGTACTAACCCTCAAAGATCCAAAGCGGTTAACGAGATTGGATTCTCGTGGTTGATGTAGTCGTTCACTTACCGATCTCAAGATCGTGAAGACGATCCTTCCGGTGCCGCGTTCCGGCAGTGCTTTCGCAGTTGGTCACACGTTCAATACTTGATGAATACCTTCCTCTCCCTTGTTCCAGCAGGAAGCGGAGGTTGTAGATCTCTCCTCGCGATTCCAGCAGCACGACGGCGTGGTGGTGGAAGTAGAGGGGAAATCCCGCAGGGCTTCGCCTAAGCCGGAGCGGGTATGGTGGAGTAGAGAGGTCCCTTGGCAACTAGGTTTAGAGGCCAAGGTGTTTAGAGGTGGTGGCCGATGGCTAGGGTGTAATATACCTCCTTTGTAAAGGAAAGGATCCCTGTGATTGCAATGCTAGTCCCTGGATCAATGCTAGCATCCGCAGTTTAAGATGAAGTACACAGAAACAAAGGTCATTATTACATATCATTCTAGAGACAAACATAGTCTTTTACAAACTGCATGGCCACATGCCTAATACAAGAGTTCAAAATATATAATAAGATAGATAAGTCTTCATCTTCATGTGCCACAGGCAAGCATGTTGAGTGTAGACTCATGACTCCTAATCATCATCAAAATATCCTGCAACATCACAAGTTACAGCCACAGTGGGTCAATACATTGGAATAGTATTGGCAACTGATACCTTAGAAGAATATTGGTAGATTAAATACTATATGCATTTTGGCTAAGTGTAGATTAGGCTTGCTTTTATCAAAATAGGTTTTACCTATTAGTTGAAACACTAAGTTTTTCTTTATCAAAATCTTTCCGAAGGAACCACTAATAGACATTGGGAAACCTTCACCCTTGTTCAACCACAAGTTTTTACTTAGAAATTGGGATGAGGAGATTCTTGATAGCTTCCATGTCTTGATGCTCAAGTTGTCCAATACCAGGGACATGGCTAAGTACTTAGATTCTTCCATCTGCAGAGGTTGTGCACTTTCCCCACAAGACTTGATTTTCACCAAGACAGACCTTCGTAAGCCTTCCCTTAGAACAAATGGACGCGCTCCAACCTATCATCCCACTACCACCAACTGTCCAAATGGCTAAGTTATTGCAACCTATATGATCCAGGCAGAGCCCATATTGCCAAGTGGCTGCACTAGAAGCTTCTTAACATATGGCATCTCAAATCCCTTTGTTCCTGGGTGGCTTTCCACAAGTGAGATACACAAGATAAACCATAGAAATGGGCCTTGTGTAACCACTCAACATAAACCATTCCTTCCATTCCACCCAGGTGTTTCATTCACTTAGTTGTTTTATTAAACAAAACTCAAGTCTAAAGACTTAGAAATATTTTCTCATAGTATGAATATATAACCACCCTTGGTTGCTACTAGCTAGGCTAAGCATGGCATTGATAAGACTTAGAAATATTTGTAGCAATTCTACAACTACTAGGATTTCCCAAGCATAGCATATAGATCGAAATATCCATGCAAGTCTAGCAAAAATATTTCTAATGCATAGTTGAAAAACATAGGAATAAATCATGAAGCACCACTTGCCTTGGTAGTTTGGAGAGTAGCTACAATCCTCACAATCACAATCACAATCGCAATCACTATTTGCACCAAAATATACACATAAAATAATAGCACCAAAATCACATACAAAATAAATACAAGCAAAAATATATGGATGCATGCATAATGCCATGTGATGATTTTATACACCAAACAAGACAAGTGCACAGTACTGAAACATAATAAAGTACAAAGTAAGCCAAATAAACTTTATTTGCATAGCAAAACATTTTCCAAATAATTATTGTAAACAAAATAGGCCTACACATGTTTCTGCAAAAACAACCATTTAAACAGAGGCAAAACTTTAAACATATTGCATAGATGGAAAGGATTTTCTCTCCTGATTCCATTGATATAAAATTTGTCAAATTTTGACATGGGAATCAAAAGTTATGAATTAATCAAATTTAAAAATCTAATAGATCTAATTCAGAAATTTAAAACAAAACTCATGCCATGCGGCGCTTCCTGATTGGAGGGTACCGCTTCGCTCATGATCACGCTTCCGAACCGTTAGATCTAACTAAAACGCGCGGCTCAGATTTCTACTTACCCCTTCGACTATGTTCTATCGCGTTCATGTGATCTACATCGCACGGTTATCAGCGACTGACCAACAAGTGGCGGCGCTGGCGGCGCGCTCTGGCTGCAAGCTTGCCGGCGAGCTAGGTCGCCGGGGGAGGTGTGAGGATGCACACCAGAATCGTCGTGACGAGGAGATGCTCGACGTGTGCTCGGTTGGCAAAGAGGCGCTCGTGGTCGTCGTGGATTGCTCGTCGGAGAAGTCCCTCGCGACGGTGCTCTCGGTTGGCAACGAAGGCGACGCTCTGGGCCACGCTAAGACGAGATAAGGGTGCCGTTAGATGCGTAGGACACTGAGGGTCACACGCGTATCAAACAGAGGGAGAGGGGAAGCTGGGGCTTACGGTGAATGGTTGCCGAAGTTCGAGCAGAGAGTGGCGGAGCTCAGTCGACGACGCTGCCAAGGCTACAGAGCATGCGCGGGCAAACGGAGAGCGTCAGTAGATGCGCACAGAGATGTAGAATATGCTAGTCTGAACCAGAGGCAGAGGGGGACGCGGGGCTTACCGGAATTCGACGGCGGACTCGTCGGAGCAGAGGGGCGTCCAGAGAGAAATACGAGCAGCCTGGTGGCTCCGGTGGGGTGGGGTTTGGGGGAAAAGGAGGAGGGCGGCATGGTGCTTAAGTAGGCGAGGACGTGGGCGTGAATTACTCGGGCATTGAACGGGAATTGAAGCCGTGAATCAATCAGGAAACGGCCGAGTGATTTGGGGGAGGAACTCGTCGCCGGGTGGAGACGATGACCGTTGCGTGGGCCGCGTTGTCAGCGAGAGAAAAAGAGAGGGGATGGGGTCCCTGCGTCGACTTCAGGTGTGTTTGCGGGTAAAGGAAATGCTCATGGAGGGGTAGTTGGGCTAGATGGGTCGAACTGGGCTGGTTGGGCCAGTTTGGCTCTTTGTCTTATTTTTTTCCTTTACTCCTTTTCTTTTTCTGTTTGATTTTCTAGAAATGATTTTTCAACTCTAATTCAAATAAGTTTGAATTCAAATCTTATCTAGGTTTTTATACAATAAACTTTGAACTCAAATGTGTGTCAAACACTACTGGTTACTCAAAAACACTTTGATCATTTGAAAATAAAAATAAAACCAAGCCTTAATGTGATATAAACAATAGGCATGAAATTGGTTTTATTTTCACACTTTGTTTTGAAAACTTTGCTCAAGCTTTGGAAAGTACTTAAGTTTGAATTCAAAACATTACTGAACAAAACAAGTACTCTTCTCATTAGAAAGTAACACTAAGGCTAGAGCATACTTACATAAAATAATGTGCAACATATGCTCCTGTTTTTGAAATGGTTTTGAAAATGGAACCCTAAATGATCATGGATGCATGGATGATATGCATGGGTTTTAAAACATGATTTTAGGGATGTTACAAATCTAACCCCCTTAAGGTGAATCTCGCCCTCGAGATTCGGGTTGGCTAGAAAATAGGTGAGGGTGGTCTTTCCGAAGATCATCTTCTCTTTCCCTTTTGCTTCTTCTTCGGAATGATGGTTCCATTGAACTTTGCAGAATTTGATAGTCTTAGTCCGAGTAGCTCTTTCTGCAGTCTCAAGAATCTTGATAGGCTTCTCCTCATAAGTGAGATCACTTTCCAATTGGACCTCTTCCAAAGGTATAGTATCCTTCAAAGAAGTCTCTTCCATTTCTGGATGGCATTTCTTAAGCTGACTCACATGAAACACATTATGAACAGCTAACAAAGACTCTGGCAATTCAATCTCATAAGCTACTTCTCCTTTACGACTCAGAATCTTGAATGGTCCAACATATCGTGGGGCTAATTTACCTTTGACACCAAATATCTTCACTCCACGAAGTGGTGACACTCTAAGATAAGCTCTATCACGCACTTCATAGGTGACTTCTCTACGCTTAGGATCTGCGTAGCTCTTTTGTCGGGACTGTGCAATCTTCAACCTGTCCTTAACCAGCTTGACTTTCTCTTAAGCCTCTTTGATTAGTTCTGGTCCAAATAGACTTCTTTCTCCCACACCATTCCATAGTAATGGGGTGGTACACTTTCTCCCATAGAGAAACTCAAATGGTGCCATCTCAATACTGGCTTGATAGCTGTTATTGTAAGAGAATTCTGCGTAAGGCAGACTTTCATCCCAACTGGCTCCATAGTCTAGAGCACATGCTCTCAACATATCTTCAAGAATCTGATTAGTCCTTTCTGTCTGTCCATCAGTCCAAGGATGAAAGGCAGTGCTGAATTCCAACCTTGTTCCCAATGACTCATGTAGTTGCCTCCAAAAATGGGAAGTGAACTGAGTTCCCCTATCAGACACAATACTCTTGGGTACTCCATGTAGACATACAATTCTACTCATATAGATCTTAGCTAACTTAGCACTTGTGTAAGTTGTCTTCACGGGTATGAAATGATCCACTTTAGTTAGGCGATCCACTACTACCCAAATAGAATCATATCCTGACCTGGTCCTTGGCAATCCGGTGATGAAATCCATGCCAATCTTGTCCCACTTCCAATCAGGAATAGGTAGTGGTTGTAACAATCCTGCTGGTTTCTGATGTTCCGCTTTCACTCTACTACATACATCACACAAAGCAATATGTTCGGCGATGTCCTTTTTGAGATTATTCCACCAAAATCTTTCTTTCATATCCATGTACATTTTGGTGACCGGATGAATGGAATATGGTGAGTTGTGTGCTTCTTGTAAAATCAGTTTCCGACGCTCCGGATCTTGTGGAACACAGATACGTTTCCCATACCATAAAGTACCCTGTTCATCTTCATGGAATCATTTGGCTTTTCCCTTGCCAATCTTTTCCTTAATCTCTTCAATTTCCTTATCTGATTTTTGGGCTTATTTGATCTTGTCCAACAAAGTGGGCTGAACATCCAAAGACATGAGATGTCCTTCAGGCACAATCTCTAATCTGAGATCTCTAAATTGGGCACACAGATCATCTGGCAATTCTCCTTTAGTAAGGCCATTCACAAAAACCTTACGGCTTAGAGCATCCGCTACAACATTGGCTTTACCGGGGTGGTATTGCAAAATCAAGTCATAGTCCTTGATGAGTTCTAGCCATCTTCTTTGTCTCATGTTAATTTCTTTCTGGGTGAAGATATACTTCAAACTTTTGTGATCTGTGAACACTTCACATCGCTTTCCCAAAAGATAATGTCTCCATGTTTTGAGTGCATGGACAACAGAGGCTAACTCTAAATCATGATTAGGGTAGTTTACCTCATGAGTTTTGAGTTGTCTCGAGGCATAAGCCACAACTTTCCCTTCTTGCATAAGTACTGCACCTAATCCATGATGAGATGCATCATAATACACTTGGAAATCTTTCTCCAAACCTGGCAACCACAAGACTGGTGCTGTCACTAGTCTCTTCTTCAATTCTTGAAAACTGAGTTCACATCCTTCAGACCAAGCAAACTTCTTGTCTTTCTTAAGCAGTTCTGTCATTGGCTTAGCTACCTTGGAGAAATTCTCAATAAATCTTCTACAGTATCCTGCCAAGCCAAGGAAACTACGAACCTCCTTCACTGACTTAGGAGATTCCCATTCAGTTACAACTGAAACTTTAGCAGGATCAACTGCTACACCATCTCCTGACACAACGTGTCCAAGAAAACCAACTTCATTTAACCAAAATTCACACTTGCTGAATTTGGCATACAGCTTATGCTCTCTAAGCTTCTCAAGTATCAAACGTAAATGTCCTTCATGCTCTTCTTTGCTCTTGGAGTAGATCAAAATGTCATCAATGAAAACGACAACAAACTTGTCAAGGAATTCCATGAAAACCTTGTTCATCATATTCATGAAGTATGCTGGTGCATTGGTCAAACCAAATGGCATCACGGTATACTCATACAATCCATACCTAGTGGTGAAAGCTGTCTTAGGTATGTCTTGTTCCCTTATCTTGAGCTGGAAATAACCTGACCGGAGATTAATATTTGAGAACACACAAGCTCCTTCTAACTGATCAAACAAGTCATTAGTTCTAGGCAAAGGATATTTGTTCTTGATAGTCACCTCGTTGAGTGAACGGTAATCAATGCATAACCTTTGACTTCTATCTTTCTTTTCCACAAACAAAACTGGTGCTCCCCAAGATGAAGAACTTGGTTGGATAAAACCTTTCTGTAACTGTTCTCCAAGCTGCTTCTTGAGTTCTTTCAACTCATCCACTGACATCTTGTATAGTCTCTTTGCTATTGGTCCAGATCCTGGTAGCAAATCAATAAGAAATTCCACATCTCTATCTGGTGGCATTCCGGGCAATTCTTCCGGAAACACATCCGGATATTCACTCACAATTGGCACACTATCTATGCTAACCCCCTTAAGAGAATTTAGCTTACTCCCTTTTGATTCAAAGTTAGACTTGAACCTAATCCTTTTCTTTTCCGGGGTTGTGAGTGCAACAGTACGATTGGCACAATCTAGTACTCCTTTATACTTGGTCATCCAATCCATTCCCAAAATTACATCCAGTCCTTGGGAATCTAGGATTATCAGACTCACTGGAAACTTATGTTTTCCAAACTTTATCACTAGATCCCGACATCCAAGACTTACAATCATATCTCCACCTAGAGAACTTACTTTTATTGGACACCCAATGTTTTCAGTTGAAAACCCATTTCTATCAACAAATGCTTTTCATATGAATGAATCTGATGCTCTAGTATCAAAAAGAACAAGTGGTGGAATAGAATTGAGTTTGAACTTACCAGCCACAACATCTGGCTCTTCATAGATTTCCTCCACATTGATGTGGTTCACTTGCCCTTTCTAGAAAGGGTTGGGCTTGTTGGGTCCTTCAACTTTCTTTTCTGGGCATTCATTTGCATAATGCCCCATCTTCTTGCACTTTAAGCATTCAACCTGACTAAGATCCTTCTTGACAGGCTGGCTTCCACTGCCACTTCCACTTCCATTGTGGTGGTTCTTATATCCACCCTTGTGATTCTTGTACTTATCGTTGTCATGACTACGGTGGTGCTTGCTGTCATGATAACGGTTGTGGTTGTGGTGCTTGTTGAACTTCCCATGCTTGTGGGATCCAGAACTCCCACTATCATCATAATGGGAACGCTTGTGAGACGATCCCGAGCTATGCTTGTCAGAGTGCTTTCTCTTCCTGCTTTCAACTTGTTTCATCTTGCTCTCCAAAATAGCAGCCTTGTCACAAAGAGACTGGTATGTGGGAACATAGGCCACAGCTAACTGCAGGTTCAATTCATCATTCAACCCTTCAAGGAACTTTTCCTTCCTCTTAGCATTAGTGTCAACTTCATCCAGTGCATATCGCGCTAGATTGTTGAACTCCTCAATATATTCAGCCACGCTGCGGTGGCGCTGCTTCAAGTTATGGAACTCTTTCTTCTTCAAACTCATCACTCCGGATGAGATGTGAGCAGTACGGAAACCATCTTCAAAGATAGCCCATGTCACATCCTCAATGGGAGTGGTGATCTGGAAGTTATCCCACCAAGTGGCTGCTGGTCCTTCCAACAAGTGAGCTGCAAATCTGACTTTCTCTTCATCAAGATGCAACAGTTACCAAGTCCTTGTTCACAGAGCATAGCCAATCATTGGCCACCATAGGATCAGTAGTTCCTGAGAACTTTGCTGGCCTTAGCCTTAAGAACCTGGTAAGCATGTCAAAACCCGGTGGGTTGTTCTGATTGTTGTTGTTATTATTATTATTATTATTATTATTATTATTATTATTGTTGTTTTTGTTGTTGTTGTTCTTGTTGAATTATTCTTGTTATTCGCTGTTGATGTTCTTGTTATCGCTTTATTCATTCTTCTGTCATTCTTCTTCTTCTTCATTGTTATTCTTCTTGTTGTTGTTGTTGTTGTTGTTATTGTTGTTGTATCCCTACGGTTCGTGAATTATGCGGACATGACCAAGACACTTCTCCGATCAATAACCAATAGAGGAATCTGGAAATTCATATGGCTCCCACATATTTCTATGATTACTTTGTGATCGAATGAAACACTTACATACGATACCAATTTCCCTTGGTCTCGTGATAGTTTACTTATCTGAGGTTTGATCGTCGGTATCTCTGCATACCTAGTTCAACCTCGTTACCGATAAGTACTATTTTCTCGTTCCTGTGATATGTGATCCCTTGTGAGCCATTCACATGCTTGCAAGCTAATTGGATGACATTCCACCGAGAGGGCCTAGAGTATATCTATCCGTCATATGGATGGACAAATCCCACTCTTGATCCATGTGCCTCAACACATACTTTCCGAACACTCAATGCCACCTTTATAGCCACCCAGTTACAGTGTGGTGTTTGATGTCATCAAAGCATCCATACGGTGATGGTGATTATCATGATCTCATGGTCGAAGGATTTAGGTTACTATTTATCTGATAGCTTATAGCAACTGAACTATATTAAATGACTTAATCTTTATGCTATGCTTAACTATAGGAGTATGTCCATCACACCATTCTCCTAATGATATGATCTTGTTGTTAATAACATCTCAATGTTCATGATCAGGAAACCATGATCATATATCAACCAACAAGCTAGTTTAACAAGAGGCTTTACTAGGGACTCTTTTATGTTTACAAATCACACATGTATTAATGTTTCCGGTTAATACAATTATAGCATGGTATGTAAACATTTATTATAAGTGTGAAGATATGATAATAACCTCTTTATTATTGCCTCTTGGGCATATCTCCAACAGTCTCCCACTTGCACTAGAGACAATAATCGAGTTTCAAATCTTTGTGTATTCAACACCTATGGCTTTCCGGTGATGTATTTACACGATTTCTAGTGGTCAACTGATTTTCGGATCCGACTCTTTCAGGTCCGTGTGTAATTGCATGTCTTTGCGTCTCTACGCATAAATCATTCTCTAATGAGATGGCTTTGTATAAATTTGGTCCTTTGGTGAGACCTTTGGTTCCTTGGGGTTAAAACATGTTGATAATATTGGCGTACAATATATCTTCATGGTACTATCCCGCCGTAAACCACACCTAGTTTGATATTAAACTACTTTAACACAAGTGCCCTCTTTTGATGCTATAATAGCAGTCATATACTTAGCCTTTTGTTGTAGTATCTATCACAATGTCTTAACTTTGGAACTTATCCAAATCCATTATGGAACTTACTTTCCATTATATTGTGCCACCCTTAGTTTAGATTGAGATAAACTTAATTTGTACTTTGTGAAACTAGCATCAATGTAGTACTTTTACAACGAACTAATCATCTATTTGCCACATCTACAAAAATAATATATTCTTAGTTCATCCAAAAGATCATAAGAATATCCTTACTATCGTCCAATGATCATCTTATGAATCATTCTGGTATATGCTCATAACATCTAGAGCATAGGACATATCTGGATTTGTACATATCACAATGTGATTGATATAAATACTCTTTGTGATTTCATACATCAAGTATCCATCTATACTTGAATCTTTGTTTCACTTACCAAGTGTCGATACACTTGAATTTTGATTTAATCCTTTTTGCATGGCAAGAACCTTTCTTGTCATTTCCATATTGAACTCATTCAATATCTCATCTATGTACATTTTGCACAACCATATTAGCGTCTCAATCTATCTATATAGATATTGATGCCAAATATTCGGGTTTTGCCTAAGTCTTTCATCGAGATGAAATTCTTAACATGTGTTAATAAAAGATACATAATTTCCAATCAACAATATTTCTTCCACATAATGTATTAGAAATATGTCTTAGCGCTCCCACTTAATTTCTTGCAAATGCAAGCATCTTCATCGTCTCTGATGAATTTAAACTCTTTTAACAGTTTCATCATGGTGAAGATTCCAACTCCGCGATGCTCACTACAACCATTGTAGTTTGCATACGCTTTTAACATCCTTTGAATTAACAAAACCCTACGGATCGTGTTATGCACACGTCCTAGGTAACAATTCTATGAGAAGAACTTGTTTTGTTTATTCAACTACCACATAACAAAATTATATGTAGTGGTTGCTACATTAATCCGTCTAGACTAAACATCGCTATGAAAGATCAAATGTTGTCATAGTCAACCTTTGAATATTGTTGTGAACTCTTTCCCAACATGTCGACTATGTCATAGATGTGAAACATCCATGTCTATTTCTTTATAGATCCAAACACGACGGTAAGGTTTTACACCTTTCCAGAGGGTCTTTCAAGTTCAAAGCTTGATTTCTCGTGTATGGAACTATCACGAATTTTAAGGCTCCAAGCCATTTGACGGAGTCAGGGCCCATCATCGCTTCTTTGCATGTAGTCGGTTCATTATTGTCAAATAGTGATTCAACCCTCAAATCTTGGTATTTGATTGTTTATCCGACCTACTTGGTTCAATAGGAACTTAGACTTCCGTGACCACAACCTTTGAGGCACGTGAGCCATGAGCATTGTTTCTGCCTCCGGAACACTTTTCGGTGCTACGCAACTTTGCACATATAGCTAAGGTTATTTTAACCTTATCAATGTTCTATTGTCCTCCCACTTAACTTTTCACGGAAAATTTCTTTCTCAAAGAAACTTGACGTTCTAAGCGACAAACATTTTTGTCTTTGATGTTATGGAGGAATACTCAACGATTATTTGAAATAACATACAAAGATATGTTCATCATATTTTGGTTGCAAACATCTTTCCTATGCATAGCATACCAATGTTTAAGAAAGGACAACTTGGGTTTTATCCCAAACCATAACTTTACATGGTGTCATTTCAACGGATTATGATGGAGCTCTTTTCAGTGAAAAAATGGTAGTATCTAAAGCTTTAATCTTTAAAATATATTGGCAGTTCTATAAATTACACCTTTGATCTTACCATGTCAAACAAGGTTTCATTACATATCTTGAACGCTCCATACTCTTATGGTGTTTCGGGAAATGCAAATCCACGGAACGATTCCTCAAATCTAAGGTATTATGCTAAACTTTTAACTCAAATATCTTCCTTTATGATCCTATCATAAATTCTTTATTTTCTTGTTACATTGATTTTGCACTTCATCTTGAAATTTTTTGAACTTTTCAAATGTTTCACACTTCATCCTGATTAAGTAAATATTCATATATTCACTCAAATTTTTGGAGAAAACATATGAAGTTGAAATCCATCGCTCTTGACTACACGTAATAGACTTCATACATCAAATATGTAAAAATTCCAATAATCTAGTCATTCGTTCCCTTTTGGCCTATGAACGGAGTTTTAATTATCTCTAGGAAAGTTTCACAAGTGTCATTTGATCAAAAATCAAAAGAATCCAAAATTCCATCCACATGGAGTTTCTTCATGTTTTCTTTCTAATATAATTTAAACAGAGATGTCACTTCCTAAGTGATCTTTCAATCAATTTGTCTTTTGACATTTTTAGCACAAGTTTTATGGATGTGATTTCTCCAACGAGATTTGTAAATCATCCATCTTTTATGGATTACGGTAATTATTTGAACAACCCTTTTGTTCTCATAATACCTGATAAAACAAATCTTGAAGGCAATCTTTGATTTCAACGAGCAACAGAATAACCCTTTATTTGTTCTCGATGAACATCATCACATATTCTTTTGCTGGTTACTTAGGCCATTGTAGTTCATGAATTGTGTTGTTTCGTATGACGATTCACACCAACAAATTCAATATCTAATACTTAAGAACCACATTATTTAACAAGCAAAGAATACAACCATAACACGTATATCCTCTATATACCTAAGCTGAACAATTCTGGTCTTTTCTTTTCTGCCATATATTTCTGAGATTCTATTTTAGTATTTCCTTTTCTGTTTTAAAGAATCTATCAACATCAATAGTGGAGCCATACACATGACACATAGTCCAAAACATGTATAGTTAAATACCAATGTCTTTGGACTTGCACTTTGAAGTAAATCACCATCATCAAATGGTTGGTGTTCTTTCAAATTCCATCCGGTTAGTAATCTTTTAGTGTAGTAAACATTTTACCTACATCAAATATTCATCCTTATCATGGAACTATTCATGATCAAGCTACTTTAGCTTATAATGGTGAATTGCGAGTATAATGTTGCTCTCCAAAACCTTTTGGAGGATTAGGACGACTAGCGTCTCCAACCTTTTGAAAATTCCCATCAAATATGAGAACATAAACTTTTCCATATTATACTCTATCATGTTATAGTCAAAACATCGTTTCAGATATCGCAATATCTTCCACATATGATGTTCCTAGATAACCTTGATATTAAAACAATCTTTTGAATATCAAGAATCATGGAGATAAACATGATACTTATATACTAACACTGGAATTTTTACTCTTGATTTAATACCAATTATTAAACTTCGCGGAGCAACCGGAACTTACTGAAAGTTTGCAATAGGACTTTTAAACTTTGGATTAACACTTCAAATCATAAAGTAACTAACCAGAATTCTATAGTTCTATTATCTCAATTATAACTAAGCGCAAGGTGGTAAACGGATGCCAATGACTACAACAACTATGCAAATTCACTTTGATTTAATTTATGATAAATAGTGTTCAACTTTTAATCATATTGATGTTGAACTCCCACTCAAAACAATATCCCTCACATTGTTTTAGTGATTACATGAACCAAATCCACTATACCAAGTCCGATCATCACGTGACATGCTGTAGTTTTAAAGGCGAACAATCATCATGTTCATCATATCATCTATATGACTCATGCTTTACCTTTCGGTATTCTGTGTTCTGAGACCATGTCTGCACATGCTAGGCTCATCAAGATCAAACCTTAGCTTCCGCATGAGCAAATCTAGCTTGCTCCCATTGTATACACTCGCAGAATCTAACACACCCGATCATCACGTGGTGCTTCGAAACAACGAGCTTTAGCAACGGTGCCTACTAAGGATGAACACTTTATAACTTGATATTTTGTGAGAGGGGTCATCTTATAATGCTACTGTCGCAAACTAAGCAATACAAGATGCATAAAAGGATTAACATCACATGCAATTCATAATATGTGATATGATATGGCCTTTCTTCTTGTGCTTATGATCTCCATCTTCAAGCACGAACATGATCTCCATCATCACCGGCATGGCGTCAAGGTCAATGGCGCCGCTCCATGGTTGTCGTCCACCAGCATCAACTATTACAACTACTTTGAATAATAGACATGCAGGTCTTAAAGAAATTAAAAGACAACCATATGGCTCCTGTCGGTTGCCGACTTACAATAAGGAACATTGCATACATCATATATAATCACAATCATGGCCATATCACATCACAGCACACCCCTGCAAAACAAAGTTAGACGCTTCTAATTTTCTTTGCATGTTTTACGTGGTTTGGGGCTTTCAATAAGTGTCGTTCTAACTTACGAACAAGAACCACAACATTGATACTAGTATTGTCAATCATCCGTTGTAAATTGAATCTTAACTATGTTGGTAGAAACAGGCACCCGCAAAGCCACTTATGCAATACGAGTTGCATGTCAAGCGTGGAGCAAGTCTCATGAATGATGTCATGTAAGGTTAGACCGGGCCGCTTCATCCCACCATCCTGCAAGATGCAAAGTACACAAGAAGCGATCGACAACAAAAGCATCAACGCCCACAATGACCATTATGTTCTACTCGTGCAACAGATCTACATATAGACACGACTCTGATACCACTGTAGGGGTTCGTAGCATGGAAACAAAAAAAATCTATCGCATGAACACACACAAGACAAGATCTATCTACTAGATTATAGAAACGAGTCGATAGAGTACTAACCCTCGAAGATCCAAAGCGGTTAACGAGAGCAGATTCTCGTGGGTGATGTAGTCATTCAGTTGCCGATCTCAAGATCACGTAGGCGATCCTTCCAGCGCCGCATTCCGGCAGCGCTCCCGCAGTCGGTCACACATATGGTACTCGATGAAAACCTTCCTCTCCCTTTTTCCAGCAGGCAGCGGAGGTTGTAGCTCTCTCCTCGCGATTCCGGCAGCACGACGGCGTGGTGTCAGAAGTAGAGGGGAGATCTCGCAGGGCTTCGCCTAGGACGGAGCGAGTATGGTGGAGTAGAGGAAGCCCCGACGATCTAGGGTTTAGAGGGCCGAGGTTTAGAGGTAGCTAGCAACTAGAATTTAGCTAGTCGGTAGCGGTTTAGAGGAGATCTAGATTGGTCGCAACTAGAGAGGGGGGCAGCGGCCAACCTAGGGTTTCTTGGGCGCCTAGGGAAAGGGGGATACCTTGGGGTGCGCCCCCAGCCCTCCTTATATAGGTGGGGGGCATCCAAGGGTGTTCCCACCCCAGGTGGAAACCCTCCCTAACTTAGAAACCCTCCCTAACTCGGAACCATGTTGGGATTTGACTTTTTCAAACTGCCTATTTGACTTTCAAATTAGAGTTTGATTTCTCTCTTCCAAATGTCCAGCCAAGTGACCTAGGACATGATGCAACCATTACACTTTGTCATGAAACATCCATGTACCCTTCCCCTTCCGGATCGGTGAACCTTCTAGACCCTTCTAGAACATTCCGGTGAAAACACTAGAATCATTCCCGAACTCCGAAATTGGAATTTCCTTATATGAATCTTATTCTCCGGACAATTCCGGATCTCCTTTTGATATCCCGGATCTCATATGAGACTCCGAACAACATCCAATCTCTTTACTCACATTCTATATCTACTAAACAACATCAAATCCTTAAGTGTGTCTCCCTACGGTTCGTGAATTATGCGGACATGACCAAGACTCTTCTCTGATCAATAACCAATAGAGGAATCTAGAAATTCATATGGCTCCCACATATTTCTACGATTACTTTGTGATCGAATGAACCACTTACATACGATACCAATTTCCCTTGGTCTCGTGATAATTTACTTATCTGAGGTTTGATCATCGGTATCTCTGCATACCTAGTTCAACCTCGTTACCGATAAGTACTATTTTCTCGTTCCTGTGATATGTGATCCCTTGTGAGCCATTCACATGCTTGAAAGCTAATTGGATGACATTCCACCGAGAGGGCCTAGAGTATATCTATCCGTCATATGGATGGACAAATCCCACTCTTGATCCATGTGCCTCAACACATACTTTCCGAACACTCAATGCCACCTTTATAGCCACCCAGTTACGGTTTGGTGTTTGATGTCATCAAAGCATCCATCCGGTGATGGTGATTATCATGATCTCATGGTCGAAGGATTTAGGTTACTATGTATCTAAAAGCTTATAGCAACTGAACTATATTAAATAACTTAATATTTATGCTATGCTTAACTATAGGAGTATGTCCATCACACCATTCTCCTAATGATATGATCTTGTTGTTAATAACATCTCAATGTTCATGATCAGGAAACCATGATCATATATTAACCAACAAGCTAGTTTAACAAGAGGCTTTACTAGGGACTCTTTTATGTTTACAAATCACACAAGTATTAATGTTTCCGGTTAATACAATTATAGCATGGTATGTAAACATTTATCATAAGTATGAAGATATGATAATAACCTCTTTATTATTGACTCTTGGGCATATCTCCAATAGTACCCCCTCGGCCTCCCTCTTCGCCTATAAGTTGCCTCTTGACCTAAAAACCGAGGGGTTCGACGTTTTTCCAGAAGAGTTCCGCTGCGCCGCCACCACCAGAAACCGCGATTGGGAACCAGAAACTTTGTTCTGGCACCCTGCCGGGACGGGGAATTTGGAGAGGATCATCGCCATCATCATCAACAACGCCTCTCCATCAACCATCCATGTTTCCCTCATCCATGAGTGATTAATCCCCTGCTATAGGCTATGGGGATGGTAGGGATTGGATGAGTTCTATCATGTAATCGAATAAAATTGTTAGGGCATGGTGCCTAGTATCTCTATTAGTGATATTTGACTTTGTTGCAACTTGTTGTGCTTAATGCTTGTCACTAGGGCCTGAGTGCCATGATCTCATATCTGAACTTATTATTGATTCATTGTTATAGTATTGTTTGTGATCTTATCTGCAAGTTGTGTACACATATCATTGTCCGGATCCAAAGGCTACGAAGTGACAGAAATTGGGACAACTTGAGGGGATGGCCATGATATGAGGATCACATGTGTTCATGGAGTGTTAATGCTTTGCTCCAGTGCTCTATTAAAAGGAGTGCCTTAATTGTCAGTAGTTTCCTTGAGGCCCCGCTGCAACGAGCTGGCAGGACAAAAGATGTTGGGCAAGTTCTCATTGCGAGCACGCATGACTATATATGGAGCACATGCCTATGATTGTTTAGTACTTGGATGTTTTATCTTATTTATCTGCAGTTGCCCTAGATCTTGAAGGTACGTGTTTAGACTCGTCCATGCAAGGCCCATCTATCCATCCCTATGCCTACCGCGCTCATATCCTACTGTTTGCTACTACTGTTACTATTACTCCTGTTCTACTGATGTTATTGCTTTGGTTTTGCTACTACAAAACTATTGCTACTGATAAACTTCTGTGAGCAAGAACTATTTCCAGGTGCAGCTGAATTGACAGCTTAGTTGTTAAGGCTTGCAAGTATTCTTGGGCTCCCCTTGTGTTGAATCAATAAATTGGGTAATACTACCCTCGAAGACTGTTGCGATCATCTATACTTGTGGGTCATCAAGACTATTTTCTGGCGCCGTTGCCGGGGAGCATAGCTTTATTTGTAAGTTCACTTGGTTCACTACTACTCCTATCATCATGGAGAAGTCTCGTGATGGAAAGTTTCCTATTTTACCATCCACTACAAGAAGAAGTACAATCCTAAACACCTCTGCTGCTCTTGATTCACCGTCTGTTATAAGTAAGCTTGTTACACCACGACCACATACACATGCTACACATACTGCTACTACTGCTGAATCTAAAACTGCTTTTGATACTCATGATGTTACTTCTACTATGCTTGATGTCAGTGGTTCATTAGGTCCTTCCCTAGATGCTACTATTGCTAGAACTATTTGGGAAACACTAAAACTCCTAGTGAAGACACTATTACACATGTTAGCTCACCTGGGTCTAGAGAGAGATATGATATTAGTGATGGTTACATTGAAATGACTAATGATTTTATTGAAGAGTACCAAAACACACATGGTGCTAGTGCTATTAGGAGTCTCCTTGAGAGACGTACCATTATTCCTAAACTGTCTTCTGATCCTAAGTTTTCCACCTCTCCCACAGATATTAAAGATAAAGATTTTGATTTCTCTCTTGATTTGTCCTATTTAGACATTGTTGAGAAAGAACCTTTTTGTGGGACTAAGAGTGAGAGTGTTGTGGCACATATGAATGATCTTTCCACTATGAGTGCTTTCTTCTCTAATGATTTTAAGATGCGCAAGTACTTTGTTACTAAGATCTTTCTTTTTTCACTAAAAGGGGAAGCTAAGGCTTGGTTTAATAAATTACCTCCTGGATCCATTGATAGTCCTGATTGTTTGATTGCTTCTTTCTTCCATAAATATTTTCCTCCCAGTGCTAGACATGCTGCTTTGCAGAGACTTTTTTGATTTTAAACAGGGAGAAGAAGAGAAATTGCCTGAGTCATGGACTAGGTTCTGTGCCTTGATTCATGTACATCCTGTATGTCCATTACCTAAAAATGAGCTTCTTGATATTTGTTATAATGGTCTAACTGATGATTCTAGGACATACCTAGATAGTTTTGCTGATTGTGTTTTCAGGAAAAGAACTCCTACAGATGCTAAAGAATTAATGGCTAAAATAAGCAAGAATTATGATGATTGGACTTCAACTGAGCTAAATACACCTGAGCCTATTACTCCTAAACCAGTTGTGCCTGAACCAGTTCCAATACCAACACCAAAGAAGTGGGGAGTTATTGCATTAAATGATGAAGTGATGAAAGAACCTAAAAATGTCTTAATGAGAAAGGTATAAGAGCTAAAGATGTGAAGAATCTACCTACTATAGAAGAATTATGTAAGCCAATTCCCCACTCATCTACTATTGAGGTACACTCTCTCAACTTTAATGAAGGTGATATTCCCTATGGTAAGCCTCCTAATCAATGCTTAGATGAACATGACACATTTATAGTTAAACAAGGTAATTTTAATAAACAAGTCCAGAATCATTTATTGGAAAACTCTAGAGCTATTAATGAGTTGAAACATGTAGTATCCCAAAAATCATGATTTGTTAAAGTTTGCATTTCATTCATGCATTTGGTCTTTCCAAAGAAAATTTCAAATAAGAAACCATGTTATGCCTATTTGTTTTGCAAATAAGGCAATGGTTTTATTTTTATTTTCAAAGTATGAGAGTGCTTTGGATTGATCAGTAATGTTTTAAAATGGATGCAAGGCTTGCACAATTTTTTTCAAAATAAAACAATTTATATGCCTAATATATATATATATATATATATCAATAAAGGCATGTTTTTTTTTCAAAGTGTCAAAGTGAATTTGACTATACAGTAGTGTTTTATACACAATTAGGAGCAAAGGTTTCACTACAAAAATCCAAAAGTGATTGGAATTCAAAATCATTTGAATTTGATTTAATTTGGTTTCTGGAAATCAAAATGGAAAAAGAAAAAGAGTAAAGAAAAGGAAAAAGGCCGGCGCCACCGTTTCAGCCCAACAGCATAAGCAGCCCGTGAAGCCCCCCTGGACATCTCCCTCGCCCCTCCATTTATCACACGCGCGAGCCACACCCCCTCTCTGACAGGCAAGCCCCACTGCGACGTCAACATCGTCGTCAATCTTGCGCCAGAGGACCCACGTCGAAGGACCCGCTCCCCTCTCTGCCGTTTCCTCCCCGTTTCAATTCGCGTTATTGCGCTTGATTCCCGGCGTGACTGCCCCTCTCGACCCTGCTACTTAAACCCCCAATGCCCCTTGCCATTCCCCTCACTCAGCAAACCCGGAGAGCCCCGAGGCTCGACAAATTTCTACTCGCGCCGCCGCCGTCCCAACCCGCTTCGGCGACCAATCCCGGTAAGCCTCGACCCCTTCACTCTCTGGTTTGCTTTACCGCAACCCTCGTTCTTGTGCAGGTCCACTGATAGCTTCCGTTTATTTTCTTGTGCCTTGTAGCCTCGTCTTTGTCAACATCTGCTAGGGCCCGACGATGTGCGCTACTCCGTGAGGAATTGCCGCCATACCCGAGCGCCCCGCCCTCGCCCGTGACCTCCACTGCAACCGCGTCGTCACCGCGACCTTGGTAATGCCTTACACCCTTCCTCTTAACCCCTAGCATCGCCGGAGCATGACAGGCAGAGCCGTCGCCGCCGCTCTCACCATCAATGCCGCCCAGCTATGGTCGCTTCACCCTGGACCTTAGATCTAGATCTAGTGGTTAGAATTATATGTTAGCGCGAAGAGGTACGGTCCGATATGGACACACGGGATAAATTAGATCTAACGACGCACAAGCCCGATCCACATGAAGCGGTACCGACCAATAAGATCGTGCCGCGTGTCAGTGTTTTTCTGTTTAAAAATCCAGAAAAGGTTTTTGAATGTGCAAATTTGTAAAATTCATAACTTTTGATCTGTTTATCAAAAAAATGCAAATAATATATCAATGGATTCACAAAAATAAATCCTACACTACTGTGGGCTTATTTTTGTGTTTTGATTCTGTAAAAACGGAATTTTACACAGAGACAAATATAGGCTTATTTTGGCTATATAAATTATTTTGAAAATGTTTATAAAGACAAATTGAGTTTATTTAGACTACAAATGTTTAGTTTTGTGTTTAGTACTGTTTACTGTTCTTGATTAGTTTAGAAAAATCATCACATGGCATTTGCATACATTCATATATTTTTGCTTGATTATTTGGAATGTAAATTTGGTGTTATCATTTCATGTGTAGATTTTGGTGCTAGTGGTGATTGTGATTGTGAGGATTGTTGCTACTCCCCCAACTACCAAGGAAAGTGGTGCTTCATGTATTTGTGATATTATTTTTGACTATGCACTAGTATTATTTTGTATAGGGCTTGCATGAAATTTTGCTAAGTATCTATATGCTATGCTATGGGAAATCCTAGTAGTTGTAGTCTTGGTAGAATTTTCTCTAAGTCAAGATACTTGTTATATTATCATGATTAGCCTAGCTAGTAGCAAACAAGGGTGGATTATATACATGCTATGGAAATTTTTGTTAAGTCTTTGACTTTTGTTTTTGCCTAATAAAACAACTAAGTGAATGAATCACCTGGGTGGAATGGTATGTATGGGTTATGTTGAGTAGTTACACAAGGCCCATGTCTATGGTCTACCTTGTGTATCATACTTGTGCAAAGCCACCCATGAACAAAGGGATTTGAGATACTTAGTATTTAGAAGCTTCTAGTGCAACCACATGGCATATGGGCTCTGCCTTGATCATATAGGTTAGAATAACTTAGCGAGATGGACAGATGGTGGTAGGGTGATAGGTTGGAACGCGTCCATTTGGTCTAAGGGAAGGCTTATAAAAGAGCTCGTCTCGATGCATGTCGAGTCTTGTGGGAAAAGTGCACCACCTCTCGAGAAGGAAAAATTTAAGTACTTAGCCGTGTCACCGGCAACGGACAATTCGAGCATCAAGACATTGAAGCTATCAAGGATCTCCTCATCCCAATTTCTAAGTAAAAACTTGTGGTTGAACAAGGTTAAAGGTTCACCAATGTCTATTGGTGGTTCCTTGGGAGTTTTGTCAAACAAAAACTTAGTGTTTTCAACTGATAGGCAAAACCTATTTTGAGCAAAGCAAGCCTAAGCTACACTTAGGCAAATTCATATAGAAGCTAGAAACTATTATTCTACTAAGGTATCACTTTCCAATACTATTCCAATGTATTGACCCACTGTGGATGTAACTTGTGATGTTGCAAGTTACTCTGATGAGGATTAGGGTTATGAGTCTACATTCAACATGTTTTCCTGTGGCACATGAAGATGAAGACTTTACTTTATTTACTTATGTTTGAACTCTTGTACTAGCCTATGGATATGGAGTTGTAAAAGACTATGTTATCTCTGGAATAACGATGTAATAAAGACCTTTGTATCTGTGTACTTCATCTTAAACTGTGGACGCTTGCATTTGATCCAGGGATGTAAGGTTCCCAACCTTTAATAAGGTAGAGATCCCTGTGTTTACAATGCTAGTCCCTATATCAATAGCTAGCATCCACAGTTAAGATGTAATATCAAGAAACAAAGGTCATAATACAACTTTATAACCAGGAATAAAATATTTCATTACATCTTACATAGCTCATTTGTCTATTACACTACATTGCAGCAGAATATATATAAGCATGGGGTCCTTCATCTTCAAAGTGCCACAGGCAGTCATGTTGGTTGTAGACTTGTAATCCTAATCAATAAACTTCACTAACATCAAACAAACCTGCAACATAACAAGTTGCAGTCACAAGGGTCAATACATTTGAATTGTATTGGCAAGTTTCACTACTATGTAGAATATAAGTGGATCCTATCAATACATGCATATTTGGCTAAGTGGGGTTTAGGCTCATTTGCAGAAAGCAATATAGTTTTATCCTATCTTTTCAAAATGGTTTTGATCTTTTGTCAAATCTTTCTGAACTCCTTGGAATCCACCAAGTGTTTCAAAATCCCTTGTTGTCACCCTCAAGTTTTAACTTTGAGAAATTAGAATGTCGAGATCTTCCATAGCTTCAGGCCTTAGTTGCTCAGTATTGTCCATAACCGGGGACATGGCTAAGTACTTAGAATTTGATCTTCTGCAGAAGTTGTACACTTTACCCACATGACACAATCTCATCTTGATGCCACCAGTGGCCGCTGGATAAGTACTCACCAAGATGGAGTACTGGTAGATTGAGAATGTGACAAAGTCTTTCCATAGGAGTCCTCCCAATACACAATGCTAGCTTGTCATTCAGGCACCAATGTAGGGTTTCAAGTTCCCTAGCACAAATCTAGTTAACCCGAAGATGCCAATGCATGGGTCTTCCACTATGTAGTTGACTAAGCCAGAGCCCATTTAGCATGTGGCTGTACACGGAAGCCACTGTACGAGAAACATGTTCAATCTCTAAGTCCCTGGGTGGTTTTCTTCTAGTGCAAAAAAAAAGAGATTGCCATATAAACATGGTTCCTTTTGTTGCCACCTTGTCCAAAACTTGAGTATCCTTGTCCACCCAGGTGGTTCATTGAGTAGTTGTTTTATTATAAAAAACATAAGTCTTTTCAATACTTCATATAATCATAACATGTATCCCATCCCAAATATATAGCTGGGCTAAGCATACTACAACTACATTGTTTTCACTAAGGAATATAAAAGGGTATCCTATTAGGATTTAGCATAGCATAAAATATAGAAATCATTATCATGCATGTTTCAAAAATCCACTAAGTATAATGAAAATAGTAGGACTTAGATGATAGTGTCACTTGCCTTTTTGGTAGATGATGTTTGCTTCACTTCTTGATCTTGCTAATATCACACTCTTCTAAATTCACTACAAATCAATCAAGCAAACAAAGATTCAACTAGCATTCCAACCAATATTCAAACAATCTATCACACATAAAAATAATAGAAACAAAGTCATGCATGCAAGCATGCAAAAGATTGTTCTATTTGCAAAGGTGGTTTCTAATAGGCTCTAATCATTATAAGGTTCAAAGTGGTCATTTACTAAAGTGGTAAAACCATTTACAAAAGGGTTTTATCTATAAACCATTTTTAAATCAAACCATTATTTCATGTGGTGAAAAATGTTTTTAGCAAATCAACAATTTTATATTGTTCAACAAATAAGTTGTTAATTCACAAAACTTGGTTTTTAGGGTCAGTAGGTTTGAATCAAAACATTTTCCAAAGGTTTTTTTCTCAAAAATCATTTCCATATCACAATCAATATTTTTATTTGACTAGAATAAGCTAATTCAAGTTTTTATTCCTAAACTTCACAAAATTCATTTTTAAATCCATAAGTTGTTTCCTAGGGTCATTAAGTTCACAACAAACCATTTTGCAAAGATTTCAGCACCAAAATCATTTTGGAATAAATTTTATATCCTAAACAAGCATACACAAGTTTCTGCAAAAACAACCATTTTACCAGATGCTTTTTACTAAACAAAGTGCATGGTTGGCTAGGGCTTGTTCCACTGAATCCATTGATATAAAGTTTGAAAAATTTGGACGTGTAGAACTAAAGTTATGGATTTTTCAAATTTGCATACAAACTAGATTCTAATACTATTTTAAACAGATCCAATGCCACGCGGCGTGTCTCTGCGGGGCGTTGGATTTAAATAGATCGCGCGGATCAGATCAAACGTACCCCTTCGTTTTAATGAATCTATCCTAGCCAACGGATTGAGATCCAATGGATCACAACAGCCAGACTATAATCTGGCGATTTAGCGGCAAGTGACGGCGTATGCGTTTCGGTTGGAGTTTGCCGGCGAATTAGGTCGCGCGGGAGAGGGAGAGGATGCTCACTGTGCTTGCCGAAGTGCAGCGATGCTCAAGGCGTGATCAGTTCGTCGAGGGGCGCACAGGAACGGGGTGGATTGCTCGCCGGAGCTTGCAGCGGCGTCGGGTGCTTCTGGTTGTCGTCGGAGGCGAGGTTTGAGGGCGCGCTAAGGCAAACAGACCATGCGGTTAGCTGAGTACGGTACTGGGGATCACAGGAGCATCATTGGGAGGTGCTGGGGCAGTCTGTACTCACCGGGGAACTTCGGCGAGTCGAGGCGGCGATGCTCGATGTTGAGGTTGCCGAGGCTACGGTGCTCAGCGGGTGTGGAGTTGGTCGGGAGATGCGCAAGAAGAGGTAGCAGCTCGTGTGCCTGGGAGGCGGGGCGGTTGGGCGGCGGAATCGGCAAGAAGCTCGTCGGTGTGGTGCTCGAGCTCGAAATTGGGGCAGCACTGAGAGGGAGGCGGTGTCTGGAAGCGGAAGAGGAGGCGGCGTTTTACCTTGCGTGATGGCTGGGCGAATTAACACGGCAGTTAACGGGGATTGAAGGAGCTATCAACGGGCAGAAACAGCAGCGAGGTGGGGAGTGGCCACCGCGGGTGAAGACGACGACCGGCGAAGTGGGGCCGCGATGTCTGTGAGAGAGAGGAAGAGAGAGTGGGGTCTGCTAGTTAGTGACTTAGCGGGTTTGCTTCTGGGTGAAAACGGTTTGCGAGTGGGGTAAGCAGATGGGCTGTGTTGTTGGGCTGTTGGGCCAGTTTAGTGGGTCGAGTCTGATTCCATTTTTTTATTCTGTAATCTTTTTCTTTTTTAATTGATTTTCTGTTTTGAAATTCAATGAAACAATTCAAACAACAAATAAATTCAAACTTCCACCACACTTTGTATTTGAGTTTGGTTCTGTTTAACAACACAAATCCAAGTCCCAAAATAAAATAATATTTTTATTTTAGGGTCCATTTATAATTAAATGAATAGACCTTAATCATTTAATTCAAATAGGATTTGTTTATTAAAATCTTTATTTTTGAAATCTAAAATATAAAACCAAAAACACTTCAGTAGGTTTTATTTGAGATTATAAAAATACTTGGAAAACCGGTTTAAAATAATTTAACAAGTTTTGATGTTTAATTAAAATGGTAAACCCCTTTATTTAATAAAATTGGTTTATTAATAAACTCTCATTACTTTATTTAAATAAACCTTTATTCTTTTAATCAAAGCAAAACATTTTATTTCAAAAGCTTGGCCAAGGTTTAATTTGGCTCTATAAAATAATCCTTATTTATATTTCTACCTTTTCATTTGAAAACCAAATATTTTTATTAAAAGATCCAAAATAGTAATTCCAAATATTTTTATATTTATTATTTATTTATCTTTTTAAATCCCTTTAGGATTTTATTTGATCAAATAGGTTTGAAAGTTTCCAATTGGAATCAAAAGTTTCTTCTCACCCTAAAAATTAATAAAGTTTTATTTTATTCATTCATTTTTCACATAACAAGATTTCAAAAATCTTGGGATGTGACAAGGGACTAGCATTGCAATCACACGAACCTTTACCTTTATAAAGTTGGGGTCTTACAGATGGTATTAGAGCACTGTGTTGCCTGTAGGATCATGACCCTAGGCTGGAATAGACTAAGAAAACCATAAGGAAAAAAAGCAACTCTTTGCAAATTCCACACTTGTCTTTTTCTTCTCGTAAACTTTTCATAATCTTCTTCCTCATCTCTATTTGTAGATGGCCGCCATCAACGAAGCTGTCAAGAAGGGAACACTCATGACCATCACTTTAGAATGTGAGACAGAGTTTCCCAAAGCACTCGAAAACCCTTATGGTTAGCTTGGGGATACATGGTGAGGCCGTGTACAAAGGATTTCCAGTAATGGATGAAGGAGAACAATATTGGTGGGTGCAACTTCACTTGTACAAAAACAAGGGAGACAACCACAAAGAGTCGGGATTCTACATAGGCACCAACTTAGAAATGTATACAACATTCTTTGACTCTGCAAGAAATGCATCTTGGAATGCTATCAAGGAGCTTGGTGAAAGACTCAAGTGTAGAATGCTCAACACTAAAAATGATCTCGAGGAGAAGTATACCCAAGACTTAGAGACCGCCATAAAACGTCTAAGGGAGGATACCATAGACTTAGTATATGAGTGAGAATTGTAACGTACTCCGCTAGTTGGACCACCACACTTGTCGTTTTTCTCGCAAAAAATTGTCCAAGTTATGTTGAACCTTAGTGTTTGTATTGGATTGGTGTATGCCATGACTTGTATGTTTTATTGTTGAAAGTGTGCTCCTGTTTTTATTGTCTTATGATTTTTCTCTACTTGTATTGATTCTAACCTTTCTCTATCTTATATAATAGATGCCTAACATTGTTATCAGCACTGCCGAGGAGTTCAAAGGAACTCGTTTCGGTTCTCGTCTTGTGGAGCTCACCAAGTTTGAGAGGAAGGACCTTTGGGGCTTCAGAGTCACATAGCCAGGACGCCAGACGGAGCCACCCATGGAGGACATCACCTTCAAGATGATGCATGATGACAAGGAGAAGGGCTTAGATGTAGTCATGCAGGAGTTACTTGGACGCCTGGTTGGGAGGCACTCCAACGAGCTTAGAGGCCTCTACTTTCACCCGTTCGGGAGACGTGACGAGCAGGGTGAGGCTGTAGAGTACGGTGACGCTACTAGAGAGACGATTGAACCAGTTCGTCTATACCTTCAGGAACTAGAGGGTCTTATTAGACACCTCGACACGGAGAGGACCAACGTCGTCATGCTTAGCAATGACTAGCCCCAGATTCAGTTGAGGGAGAAGGATAAGCTCTTCGCGGAGCAATACGAGATCGTCAAGGAGATGGAGGCCAGATTCGAGAGCCAGGACAAGAAGTTCAAGAATCAGGAGAAAAGGGTCCAAGACAGAAAAAAGAAGATCCGGGAGATGAAGCCTGAGATAGAGGCCAAGGACTTCGAGCTCGAGCACCAGCAGGGAGTGATTGAGAGACTGCACTCATAGAAGAGAGCTCTCTGTGCGAAGGTCGAGGCCTTGACCACCGATGTCGAGGATTACAAGACAGCCATGGAGTCTGCCGTACTTACACTTGTTGACGTGGAGGTCGACATGGAGGAGTAGTATAGACTACTCGACTATCATTTATCTATCATACTTTGATTATTGAGTCGCAATGACCATCCAACATGTGGATGGCTTGCTATGGTGTGTTTAATTTTTCAAAAACTTGTTGTTTACTTTGTTCAAATTCTATGTTATTTTGAGCTTAGTTATTGTGATTGTTTCTATGCAATGTATTGTGCATGTTAAGCATCTATGGGTATCTCATTCTTATCCTTATTGAAACCACAGATGCCTCCCCACCGTGCCAACCCCAACCAAAACAACAACAATAACGTCACTCCCGAGATGCAGCAGTTGATGACAACTCAAGCTCAACTGATGCAGATGATGACTCAGTTCATCCAGAACCAAAATCAGAATCAGAATCAGAATCAGAACAACAACAATAACAACAATAACAACAATCAGAACAATCCTCAAACATTTGACATGCTCACCAGATTTCTGAGACTGAGGCCTGCAAAGTTCTCGGGAACCACTGATCCAATGGTAGCCAATGACTGGTTACGTTCAATGAACAAGGACTTAGTCACTATTGGCTGCACCGACGAAGAAAAGGTCAGGTTTGCAACACATCTGCTCGAAGGACCAGCAGCAACATGGTGGGACAACTTTCAGATCACCACTCCCCTTGAGGATGTGACTTGGGCTATTTTTGAGGATGGTTTCCGTACAGCTCACATCTCATCCGGAGTGATGAACTTGAAGAAGAAAGAGTTCTACAACCTGAAACAGCATCACCACAGTGTAGCTGAGTACATTGAGGAATTCAACAATCTGGCGCGCTATGCACCAGATGAAGTTGATACTGATGCACAACTCGGGATCGTCTCACAAATGTTCTCATCATGATGATAGTGGAAGTTCTGTATACCACAAGCATGGAAAGTATAACAACCACAACCACAACTGTCACCATGACAACAAGCATCATCGCAGTCATGACAATGACAAGTATAAGAATCACAAGAGTGGACACAAGAGCCACCACCGTGGAAGTGGAAATGGAAGTCAGCCTGTAAAGAAAGATCTGAGTCAGGTTGAGTGTTTAAAGTGTAAGAATATGGGGCACTATGCAAATGAGTGCCCAGAAAAGAGAGTTGAAGGTTCCAAAAAACCCAATCCCTTCCAAAAGGGACAAGTGAACCACATTAATGTGGAAGAAATATATGAAGAGTCTGATGCTGTGGCTGGTAAGTTCAAGCTCAATTCTTTTCCAGCACTTGTTCTTTTTTACACTAGCGCATCGCATTCATTCATATCAAGAGCATTTGTTGATAAAAATGGACTTCCAACTGAAACTATTGGGTGTCCTATAAAAGTAAGCTCTGCCGGTGGAGATATGATAGTGAACTTTGGATGTCATGATCTAGTGATAGAATTTGGGAAGTATAAGTTTCCCGTTAGTTTGATAATCATAGATTCCCAAGGATTGGATGTTATTTTGGGAATGGATTGGATGACTAAGTATGAAGGAGTACTAGATTTTGCCAATCATACTGTCACACTCACTACCCCGGACAAGAAACGGATTAGGTTCAAGTCCAACTTTGAGTCTAAAGGGAGTAAGCTAAATTCTCTTAAGGGGGTTAGCATAGAAAGTGTGATAATTGTGAGAGAGTATCCGGATGTGTTTCCGGAGTAATTTCGTAGAATGCCACCAGATAGAGATGTAGAGTTTCTGATTGACTTACTGCCAGGATCTAGACCAATAGCAAAGAGACCCTACAAGATGTCAATGGTGGATGAGTTAAAAGAACTCAAGAAACAGCTTGGAGAACAGTTACAAAAAGGGTTTATTCAACCAAGTTCTTCATCTTGGGGTGCACCAGTTTTGTTTGTTGAGAAGAAAGATAGAAGACAAAGGTTATGTATAGATTACCGTTCACTCAATGAAGTGACTATCAAGAACAAATATCCTTTGCCTAGAATCAACGAACTGTTTGATTAGCTAGAAGGAGCCCGTGTGTTCTCGAAGATTGATGTCCAATTAGGCTACTTTCAACTTAAGATTAGAGAGCAAGACATACCTAAGACTGCTTTCACCACTAGGTATGGTTTGTATGAGTACACCGTGATGCCACTTGGTTTGACAAACGCACCAGCCTATTTCATGAATATGATGAACAAGGTGTTCATGGAGGTTCTTGACAAGTTTGTTGCCGTTTTCATCGACGACATTTTGATCTACTCCAAGATCAAAGAAGAGCATGAAGAGCATTTACGTTTGATACTAGAGAAGCTCAGGGATCACAAGTTGTATGCCAAGTTCAGTAAGTGTGAATTCTGGCTGAATGAAGTTGGGTTTCTCGGACATATTGTGTCGGGAGATGGTATAGCTGTCGATCCCGCAAAGGTGTCAGCTGTAACTGAATGGGAATCTCCCAAGTCAGTGAAATAAGTTCGTAGTTTCCTCGGCTTGGCAGGATACTATAGAAGATTCATTGAGAATTTCTCAAAGGTAGCTAAGCCAATGACAGAATTACTCAAGAAAGAAAAGAAGTTTGATTGGACTGAAGGATGTGAACTCAGTTTCCAAAAATTGAACAAGAGACTAGTAACAGCACCAGTCTTATGTCTGCCAGATTTGGAAAAGGATTTCCAAGTATATTGTGATGCATCTCACCAAGGATTAGGTGGAGTTTTATGCAATAAGGGAAAGTTGTGGCTTATGCCTCGAGACAACTCAAAACTCACGAAGTGAATTATCCTACTCATGACTTAGAGTTAGCCTCTGTTGTCATGCACTCAAAACATGGAGACATTACCTTTTGGGAAAACGATGTGAAAGTGTTCACAGATCACAAAAGTTTGAAGTATATCTTCACTCAGAAAGAAATCAACATGAGACAAAGAATATGGCTAGAACTCATCAAGGACTATGACTTAAGTTTGCAATACCACCCCGGTAAAGCAAATGTTGTAGCGGATGCTTTAAACCGTGAGGTTTATGTGAATGGCCTCACTAAGGGAGAATTGCCAGATGATCTGTGTGCCCAATTAAAAGATCTCAGATTGGAGATAATGCCTGAAGGACATCTCATGTCATTGGATGTTCAAACCACATTGTTGGATAGGATCAAGGAAGCCCAAAAGATGGACAAAGAAATTGATGAGATCAAAGGAATAATGAAAAAGGGGAAAGCTAAAGGTTTCCATGAAGACGAACATGGTACTTTATGGCATGGAAAACGCATCTGTATTCCACAAGATCCGGAACTTCGGAAACTGATTCGGCAAGAAGAACACAACTCACCATATTCCATTCATTCAGGTAACACCAAAATGTACATGGATGTGAAGGAAAGATTCTAGTGGAATAATCTCAAGAGGGACATCGCAGAACATATTGCTTTGTGTGATATGTGTAGTAGAGTGAAAGCGAAACATCAGAAACTGGCAGGATTACTGCAGCCACTACCTATTCTTGATTGGAAGTGGGACAAGATTGGTATGGATTTCATCACCGGACTGCCAAGGACTAGGTCGGGATATGACTCTATTTGGGTTGTTGTAGATCGCCTAACTAAGGTGGCTCATTTCATTCCCGTGAAGACAACCTACACAAGTGCTAAGTTAGCCAAAATCTATATGAACAGGATTATATGTCTGCATGGAGTACCCAAGAGTATTGTGTCTGATAGAGGAACTCAATTCACTTCGCATTTTTGGCGACAATTGCATGAGTCATTGGGAACGAGATTGGAGTTCAGCACAACTTTTCACCCCAAACTGATGGAAAGACAGAAAGAATCAATCAGATTCTAGAGGATATGTTGAGGGCATGTGCCCTAGACTATGGTGCTAGTTGGGATGAAAGTCTTCCTTACGTAGAATTCTCTTACAATAACAACTATCAAGCCAGTATTGAGATGGCGCCGTTTTAATTTCTCTATGGAAGGAAGTGTACTACACCATTACTATGGAGTGGTGTAGGAGAAAGAAATTTGTTCGGGCCAGAACTGATTAAGGAAGCTGAAGAGAAAGTCACATTAGTAAGGCACAAATTGAAGATAGCACAGTCCCGACAAAAAAGCTACACGAATTCAAAGCGTAGAGAGGTCACCTATGAAGTAGGTGATAGAGCCTATCTTAGAGTCTCACCACTCCGTGGAGTGAAGAGATTCAGAATCAAAGGAAAGTTGGCTCCAAGGTATATTGGACCATTCAAGATTTTGAGCCACAAAGGAGAAGTGGCCTATGAGATTGAATTGCCTGAATCACTGTCTATCATTCACAATGTGTTTCACGTAAGCCAGTTGAAGAAATGCCATCCGGAGATGGAAGAAACTTCTTTGAAGGATACTATACCTTTGGAAGAGGTTCAGTTGGATAGTGATCTCACTTATGAAGAGAAACCTATCAAGATTCTTGAGACTGCAGAAAGAGTTACTCGTACTAAGACTATCATATTTTGCAAAGTTCAGTGGAATCATCATTCCAAGAGGAAGCAACTTGGAAAAGAGAAGATGACCTTCGAAAAGATCACCCTCACCTATTTGCTAGCCAACGTGAATCTCGAGGGCAAGATTCATCTTAAGGGGGTTAGATTTGTAACATCTCAAAAATCATGATTTGTTAAAGTTTGCATTTCATTCATGCATTCATAGCATTTGGTCTTTCCAAACAAAATTTCAAATAAGAAACCATGTTATGCCTATTATGTTATGCAAATAAGGCAATGGTTTTATTTTTATTTTCAAAGTAATGTTTTAAAATGGATACAAGGCTTGCACAAAAATGGATACAAGGCTTGCACAAAAATTTTCAAAACAAAATTCAAAATAAAACCATTTATATGCCTAATATATATATATATATATATCAATAAACGCATGGTTTATTTTATTTATCAAAGTGTCAAAGTGAATTTGACTATACAGTAGTGTTTTATACACAATTAGGTTCAAAGGTTTCACTACAAAAATTCAAAAGTGATTGGAATTCAAAATCATTTGAATTTGATTTAATTTGGTTCCTGAAAATCAAAATTGAAAAAGAAAAAGAGTAAAGAAAAGGAAAAAGGTCGGCGCCACCGTTTCAGCCCCTCTCTGTCGTTTCCTCCCCGTTTCAATTCTCGTTATTGCGCTTGATTCCCGGCGTGACTGCCCCTCTCGACCCTGCTACTTAAACCCCCACTGCTCCTCGCCATTTCCCCTCACTCAGCAAACCCGGATAGCCACCAGGCTCACCGAATTTCTACTCACATCGCCGTTCTCCCGACCCGCTTCGGCGACCAATCCCGGTGAGCCCCGACCCCCTCTCACTCTCTGGTTTGCTTTACCGCAACCCTCGTTATTGTGCGCGTCCACTGATGCCTTCCGTTTATTTTTTTGTGCCTTGTAGCGTCGTATTCGTCAACATCTGCTAGGGGCCGACGGTGTGCGCTACTCCGGTGAGGAATTGCCGCCATACTTGAGCGCCCCGCCCTCGCCTATGACCTCCACTGCAACCGCGCCGTCACCGCGAGCTTGGTAATGCCTTACGCCCTAGCATCGAAGGAGCATCACCGGCAGAGCCATCGCTGTCGCGCTCACCATCAATATCACCCATCTATGGTCGCTTCACCCTAGACCATTAGATCTAGATCTAATGGTTAGAATTAGATGTTAGCGCGTAGAGGTACGGTCCGATTTGGACCGCACGGGCTAACTTTGATCTAACGGCGCACAGGCCTGATCCGCACGAAGTGGTACCGACCAATAAGATCCAGAAAAGGTTTTTAAATATTCAAACTTGTAAAATTCATAACTTTTGATCTGTTTATCCAAAAAAAATGAAAAATAATATATCAATGGATTCACAAAAATAAATCCTACACTACTGTGGGCTTATTTTTGTGTTTTGCTTCTGTAAAAATGGAATTTTATGCAGAGACAAATATAGGATTATTTTGGCTATATAAATTATTTTGAAAATGTTTATAAATACAAATTGAGTTTATTTAGACTACAAATGTTTAGTTTTTTGTTTAGTACTGTTTACTTGTCTTGATTAGTTTAGAAAAATCATCACATGGCATTTGCATACATTCATATATTTTTTCTTGATTATTTGGAACATAAATTTGGTGCTATCATTTCATGTGTAGAGTTTGGTGCTAGTAGTGATTATGATTGTGAGGATTGTTGCTACTCCCCCAACTACCAAGGCAAGTGGTGCTTCATGTATTTGTCCTATTATTTTTTACTATGCACTAGTATTATTTTGTATAGGGCTTGCATGAAATTTTGCTAAGTATCTATATGCCATGCTATGGGAAATCCTAGTAGTTGTAGTCTTGGTAGAATTTTCTCTAAGTCAAGATACTTGTTATATTATCATGCTTAGCCTAGATAGTAGCAAACAAGGGTGGATTATATACATGCTATGGAAATTTTTGTTAAGTCTTTGACTTTTGTTTTTGCCTAATAAAACAACTAAGTGAATGAATCACCTGGGTGGAATGGTATGTATGGGTTATGTTGAGTGGTTACACAAGGCCCATGTCTATGGTCTACCTTGTGTATCACACTTGTGGAAAGCCGCCCATGAACAAAGGGATTTGAGATACTTAGTGTTTAGAAGCTTCTAGTGCAACCACGTGGCATATGGGCTTTGCCTTGATCATATAGGTTGCAATAACTTAGCCAGATGGACAGATGGTGGTAGGGTGATAGGTTGGAACTCGTCCATTTGGTCTAAGGTAAGGCTTCTGAAAGATCTTGTCTCGATACATGTCGAGTCTTGTGGAAAAGTGCACCACCTCTCGAGAAGGAAAAATATAAGTACTTAGCCGTGTCCCCGGCAACGGACAATTTGAGCATCAAGGCATTGAAGCTATCAAGGATCTCCTTATCCCAATTTCTAAGTTAAAACTTGTGGTTGAACAAGGGTAAAGGTTCACCAATGTCTATTGGTGGTTCCTTGGGAGTTTTTGTCAAAGAAAAACTTAGTGTTTTCAACTGATAGGCAAAACTATTTTGAGCAAAGCAAGCCTAAGCTACACTTAGACAAATTCATATAGAAGCTAGAAACTATTATTCTACTAAGGTATCACTTGCCAATAATATTCCAATGTATTGACCCACTGTGGCTGTAACTTGTGATATTGCAGGTCACTCTGATGAGGATTAGGGTTATGAGTCTACACTCAACATGTTTTCCTGTGGCACATGAAGATGAAGACTTTACTTTATTTACTTAAGTTTGAACTCTTGTACTAGCCTATGGCTATGGAGTTGTAAAAGACTATGTTATCTCTGGAATGACGATTTAATAAAGACCTTTGTATTTGTGTACTTCATCTTAAATTATGGATGCTAGCATTTGATCCAGGAACTAGCATTGCAATAACAGGGACCTTTACCTTTATAAAGGTGGGGTCTTACAAAAGATATTGTGGAAAGAACTGCTAATGATATTAAAATGCTTTGTAAACACTTTCAAATGGTTCAAACTCAAATTGATAAACTTGATAAGGTACAAAAGGATATGCTAGTTAATGCCTCAGGAGATAAACATGCTTATGGAATTAGAACTAGCAATGGTATAGCTACTCAAGATCCTTTATATCCTGAAGGACACCCTAAAAGAATTGAGCGGGATTCTCAACAAGGTGAAAGTAGTGGCAGTCCTCGTAAGAGAAATAAAAAGAAACATAAAATAGTTGAGGAACCCTCTGAACCTGTTGTAGATCCTAATAGTTTATCTATGTCTGATGCTAAAACTTAGAGTGGTAATGATAAAAATGATGCCCCTGGTAAGGAGGAAGTTGAGGAAGAACCTGAGAAGCACACTAAGAACACTAGGTACACTAAGGAAGATTTTATTGCTAAAAACATGGTAGTGCGAGAGAACATTGGGTGCAGAAACCTATGCCTTCTCCAAATAAGAAACACAAGTCAAAGGAGGAAGAACACTACAATAAGTTTTGTGAGTGGAGGAAACCTTTATTTTTGCAAATTCCTTTGACTGATGCTATTAATTTGCCTCCTTATTCAAAGTATATGAAGGACACTGTTTCTAATAAAAGGAAGATTCCTAATGAGGAAATTTCTACTTTTCTTGGTAATTATTCCTTCAATGGTAAGGTTCCAAAGAAACTTGGTGATCTAGGTATTCCAACTATTCCTTGCTCCATTACAAATAATTATGTTAGAACTGTTTTATGTGATTTGGGAGCTGGAGTTAGTGTTATGTCTTTTTCTCTCTACAGGAGACTCCAGCTAGAAAAGTTGATACCAACTGATATATCTTTGCAAATGGCTGATAAGTCAACTACTATTCCTGTTGGTATATGTGAGGATGTTCCTGTTCAAGTAACTCATAATTGCTTGGTTTTAACTGATTCTGTTGTGCTTAAAATTCCTAAAGATGATAATATGTCCATTATTCTTGGGAGACCTTTTCTTAATACTACAGGTGCTATCATCAATTGTAATCAAGGAAATGTAACATTTAATATTAATGACAAAGAGCATACTTTCTATTTCCCCAAGAAGATTGATAAGAGCTATTGTCTGAATTCCATTGAAAATATTGAGAGCATCAAAGTTGGAGAGATATATTGTCCCATTCCACAAGAAAGTTTTGAAACTATTATGATTGGGACCATGTCTATCAAGTTTGAGGTAACATAATCACTTTGTGGAATGTAAAGTTGCGGTGACCCAGCATACCACTACATGTGTAGTAAACTATAATCGTTGACATGATATCCATAGAACACCATTTCGTAAATATCACATCCCTCAGAGTGGTACAACAGAAACATTGCGGGTCCATATTACAAACATACACACATTATTATTATTACAATACCAGAAGTTCAAGACTTCATAAGATTCAAATTACTAACCACATATAAAGGTTTTCAACGGAAGTTTTAACGTGACAACTTCAACTCCAAATTGAGCTCAACAACTTATTATATAAGGTTCATGCTGCTCGGCTAAATTGGTTATTAATAACTAAGGCAACTAATCTGACTTGTTGCCATCCACTCCATATCAGATCTCCTAGTCCCTTCAACACAGCCCGACAGGTCAGGATCCTCATAGAAGACATTTGTCACATCCCAAAATTTTCAAATTTTCAAATGTGAAAAATAAATAAACAAAAGAAATAATTGTTGAAATTTAGGGTGAAAAGAAACTTTCTGTTTCTAAATGGAAACATCAAAACCCTACTTGAACAAAATTTTAATAATAGGGAATCCAACAAAGTTTCAATCAAGTGAAATGCATTCATCAATGAAGGTATCTTGAAATTTAAACATTTGTAAAAGTTAAACCAAAACCCTAAACCCTAATGGAATAAATCATTTCCAAGATCTCTCTAAGACTATGGATTTTATCCATATAAAAATTTAGCAACAAACATTTATAAATGATCAAAAATGATAAACAAAAATATTATAAAACCATATAAATTGGTTTCACTCAATTTGGAACCATGGATAAAAACTTATGAATATAATAAGATAAAAGGAAGTGATTTCCAAAGCTAATAAAACTCCTAGCTAAAATCCATACCAAATTGTGAGCAAAATAATCCTAAAAGGATTTGAAAACATAAACAAATATCAAATAAAAATATACAAATTGGAATCACCAATTTTGGATATATAAATAAAAAGATATGGATTTTATGAGATAAAGAATGAAATGAAGAAGTAAGGAATATTTAAAAGCCAAATTAAATCTTGGCCAAATCCATAAGCAAATAAAAATTAAAGATTATTGAATAAAGAAAAGGAGCAAAATATTATTTAAATAAAATCACAAGGATTGACCAATATTCAATTTTATTTAAATAAAGATAAGTTGCCTAAATAATATATCCCAAGAAAATTATTTAGAAGACAAATTAAACCTTGAATTAAATCCATAATAAAAGGGAATAAAGATAATCCAAATACAAATATAATAAAGGTATAAAGAATATTCAAATAAAAGTATATGGTACTAATCCATATTCTAATTATATTTAAATGGAGACAAATCCCTAATGAAAATGATTAATTAAATCATGAGAGAATAATAAATTGGAATTTGCCAAAGTGGATTAAAAGTTATCTAATAAACTTAAAAGGAATTATTTGAATAAAATTTACATGGGATAAAAATCATATTTGATTTTATTTGAATAAAGACAAATGCCCAATTTAAATGATTGATAAACCATATTAAAATAATTTAAATAATTCAAAGTGAAATATTTGCACTAATAAATAAATAAAACCTACTCAAAGGGTTTGGTAAAAATTAGAATTCAAATAGAAATTGAAAATAGATATTTAAAACCTTATTTAAATAAAGACAAGTGTCTAGTTTGAATAATTAATAAACCATAGAATAAAAGAAAATTATTTTAAAACAGACTTTAAATACAGGGTTAAATAGTATAGAAACTTACTAAAAAGTTTGGAAAAGATTTGAAATAAAAGAGGGTTTGAAATCATTTGAATAAAACCAAAAAAAGAAAATAAAAAGAAAAAGAAAAAGGAAACATAAAGAAAAAATGAAAAGAATCAGCCCAGCTAAACCTAACCCAGCCCAGCAGAACTCCTGCAACCCACCTCTCTCTCTCTCCCCCGAGTAGTTCTTTTCTCACCAGAATATGTACCCCTTCGCTCTCAGACAGCAAGACCCCATCGTTCCTCTCTCCCTCGCGACAACACAACACCACCTGTCAGCTCTTCGTCTTCAACCCGCGACTCATTCTTCCCCCTCTCTCTCTCCCGTTTCTGCTTTGATTCCGTAGCTTAAATTCGTCTTAATGCCACGAGTAATTTGCCCCTGCAACTACGCACGATATCTCGCCTCCCTCCTCTCCTCATTTCCCCCCATTCCTCAGCTCCACTCTGCCTCTAGGATGCCTCGAATTGCGGTTGCGCCACCACTGCCCCGATGAGCTCTTTTCCCCGATTCCGGCCAGTACCTACCTCCCCTTGATCCCTGGCACCAACGAGCCTGCTCCCCATCCCCATATGCATCCACCGGTAACCTCCACTTGACCGCGCGTGCCCCCTAACGTCGTCAACATCGACGATAGAACGTCGTCACCGTCTGCCACTTCTCCGACGAGATCTCCAGGTAAACCCCGACGGAGCCTTTCCCTCTCTTTGATGCTCCCATTCTCACGACCCTCTTACGCATCTAACGGCGCCTTCGGTTTGTCCTAGCACGCCCTACATCGTCGCCTCCATCGACGAGCAGACGCACCCTTCGCCAGAAGCTTCACCGGCGAGCAATCCTCATCGCCACTGTGCGCCCCCTGCCCAACGACGAGTACCTTGAGCTTCCTCACGCCTCAGCGAATCTGGTGATCCATCTCTCCTTCTCCCTTGCTTCTTGCTCCTCCAGAACTGCCGCAAGCAGAACCGCGTCGCCGCTCGTCGCTGGATTGCGCCACCAGACTTTGGTCAGGGCACTGCAGCCATTAGATCTTGATCGCATGATTAGGATAGATTAACTTAAGTGAAACGGTATGCTAGATTTGAGCTGTGTAATCCCCTTTTAATACAACAGACCATATTGATCGATCCCGCCGAACCGGTATTGTCCAATAGAATACAGACACGTGGCCTAGACTCTGTTTTAAAAACCAGATTTGTTCTATTAGATGATTAAAATTGAAAAATTCATAAATTTAAATCTACACGTCCAAAATTTACAAATCTTATATCATTGGAATCTGGAAAAATAATAATTTGCAACCATACCCATTGTTTCGTATTTTGCTTCTGTAAAATTGGTTATTTTTGCAGAAACATGTGTAGGCCTATTTTGGTTATAAAATTTATTCTAAAAATGTTTTTACGGCAAAATCTTTGGAAAATAGTTTGTTTTGAACCTACTGACCATAAAAACTAACTTTTGGATTTAAAAGTATATTTTGTGATACTAAGGAATAAATCTTTGAATAAAAGCATTTTTAGTTAAATAAAAATGTTAATTATGGTTTAAAAATGGTTTTTGAGTGAAACCTTTTGTAAATGATTTTGTTTTTAAACACTTTGACCATAAACACTAACATTTGTGTTTAAAAATATATTTGGCAAACACTAGAAATTATTACTTTGATTTAAATCATTTCTAGCAAAACAAAAATAATTTAAAGTGGCCATTTTCACTAACTTGTTTTAAAATGACCTTGCCACTTTTATAAATGACCAATAGGTGTTTTAAAATGTTTATAACCTATTAGAAACAACGTTTCCAAATAAAACAATCTTTTGCATGTTTGCATGCATTGCCTTGTTTTTATTATTTTATGTGGTGAATTGATTTGAATGCTAGATTGAATTTGTGCCTTGATTGAATTGTAGTGAAATTTGAAGAGTGTGACCATTTCAAGATCAAGGAGTGAATCTATATTCTCTACTAAAAAGGCAAGTGGTGCTTCATATTTTTGTCCCATTATTTTCACTATGCATTAGTGATATTTTGAGTAGGACTTGCATGAAATTTTCTAAGTATAAGCTATGCCATGGGAAATCCTATAAGATGTCTTAGTAGAATTATCCTAAGTTAGGAAACTTTCCATGTGATCATGCTTAGCTTAGCTAGTAGAAAACAAGGGTGGATTATTTTCCTGCTATGAAATATTTCTAAGTCAATGACTTGTGTTTTGTTTAATAAAACAACTATGTGAATGAATCACCTGGGTGGAATGATGTGAATGGGTTGTGTTGAGTGGTTACACAGGGCTCCATATTTATGGCCTACCCTAGTGTATCTCACTTGTGGAATGCCACCCAGGAACAATGAGATTTGAGATGTCAAATGTTGAGAAGCTTCAAGTTCAGCCACATGGCAATATGGGCTCTGCCTAGATCATATAGGTTGCAATAACTTAGCCAAATGGATAGTTGTTGGTAGGGAGTGATAGGTTTGGAGCGCGTCCATTTTGGTCAAAGGGAAGGCTTCTGAAAGATCTTGTCTCGATGCATGTCGAGTCTTGTGGGGAAAGTGCACCACCTCTCGAGAGAGTAAAATCTAAGTACTTATTTGTGTCCCCGGCAATGGACAATTTGAGCATCAAGACATGGAAGCTATCAAGGATCTCCTCATACCAATTTCTAAGTTAAAACTTGTGGTTGAACAAGGGTTAAAGGATTACCAATTTCTATTGGTAGATGCCTTGGGTGATTTTGACAAACAAAAACTTAGTGTTTTCAAAAGATAAGGAAAATCTATTGTGAGGAAAGCAAGCCTAAGCTCCACTTAGCCAAATGCATATAGAAGATAGATACCACTACTCTACCATAGTATCACTTGCCAATACAATTCAAATGTATTGACCCTTGTGGCTATAACTTATTATGTTGCAGGTTTGTTTGATGTTAGTGAAGTGTGTTGAATAGGATTACAAGTCTACAACCAACATGATTGCGTGTGGCACTTTGAAGATGAAGGACTCCATGCTATATAGTTATTCTGCTGCATTGTAATGAGATAGCCAAATGAGCTATGTAAGATGTAATGAATTATTTTATTCCTGGTTATAAAGTTGTACTATGACCTTTGTTTCTTGATATTACATCTTAAACTGTGGATGCTAGCTATTGATCCAGGGACTAGCATTGTAAACACAGGGATCTCTACCTTATCAGGTTGGGACCTCTACAACATCATCTTGACATTCTGCTGCATACATTGGAGTATCTTCTGGATCCTCCGAGTCTAAGCAGGGGATCAAAGGAAAGGGTGAGTAACAGCGTTACCCAACAAGTTCATTATATGCAAGGTGGAAAGTTTGATGTTCTATCTACCACCTCAGACTATAAGTCCTTGGCACTATGCAGTTTTCATAAATCTTTCTTCAAAGATTGATTTTATTGTTAAAAAAACTATGCCCATCAGCCTTCATAGGTTTACCAGAACTTTCATGGAGTTCCTTTCCTGCCGCGTTCGTAGCTCCTTCCCGAAACAGGGAGTAAAAAGTTACAGTTCTTACACTCTGCAGAGGTGCGTTACTTTACCCATTGATATGTCGGAAACGTATCTATAATTTTTGATGCTCCATGCTTGTTTAGTATCTACTTTGCATTGCTTTGTCTACACTTTGAGGTGATTTTATATCTTTTCTGGAACTAACCTATTAACAAGTTGCCACAGTGCCAGTTGCATGTTTTCTTCTGTTTTTGGTTCCAGAAAGGCAGAAAATCATTATTCTCGAAATTGGACGGCACAAAAGCCAAATTCAATATTTACCGTGGGGGACACGAATCCAGAAGACTAGACGGAGACATGAACCAGGGTGGCCAGACCCCCCTAGGCGTGGGTTGGCCCTACCCCGCGCCTGGGTAGGGTGTGGGACCCCTGGCCGCCTCCCAGCCTCGCCTCTTCGCCTATAAGAAGCCCCCGATGCAGAAACCCTAAGGACCCTATAAGAAACCACCTGCGCCTATAAGAAGACTCCGACCTAAAAACCCAGGGGCATCCAGAAGAAATCCACAAAAACCTCCACAGCACTGCCTCCATCGAAGGGGAGATTCGAGGGACAGAAAGTCTCTGTTCCGGCACTCTGCCGGGACGGGGAAGTGCCCTCAGAGCCATCTCCATCGATTTCCATCACCATCTTCATCACCATTGCTGATTCCCATGATGAGGAGGGAGTAGTTCTTCCTTAGGGCTAAGGGCTCTACCGGTAGCTGTGTGTTCATCTCTCTCTATGCATGATCTTGTGGTAATGAGCTTTTTAATCAAGTAGATCTACCTTGCTACTCAAGTGATTTAATAGATCTCTGCTTTCCCCATGTGTGTGAAAGTGGCAGCGTGCACGCCATGGTGGCACTTAGGTTTGAGTCTACATAAATACTCTTTGTGCTTTAATAGATCTATGCTTTTCCCCATGTGTGTGAAAGTGACAGCGTGCATACCGTCTGTGGCACTTTGGCTAGATTGAATATTTGTTATGAGTTATATTTGGAGTTGGATGTCTCTATGAAATTGTGGTGTTTGTTGGAACCATCTAGTGCTCAAGGTGACAGTGTGGGGTTATCTAGATTGGGGAAGGCGGACTTTGAGGTGTGCTGTTATAGCCCTACCTTGGATTAGAGTGTCCAACCGGAGATTAGTTAAGAGTAGTATCATTAAGAGAGGATATTTATATGAGAGAGTGTTCACTAATGAAAGTATGATCCCTAGGCCTTGTTTCTAATCATTGAAACACCGCTTGCTACTAGATATGTTGCATGTTTGCTTGCTTCTAGTCTTTTCCTCCATGTCATCAGCTATTTTCTGGCACCGTTACCACTTTTATTTCACAATCTCTTCACCGAACTAGTGCACCTATACACCTGACAAGTGTATTGTGTGTGTTGGGGACACAAGAGACTTCTTGTATCTTGATTGCAGGGTTGCTTGAGAGGGAATACCTTTGACCACTTCCTCCCTGAGTTCGATAAACCTTGGGTGATCCACTTAAGGGAAACTTGCTGCTGTTCTACAAACCTCTGCACTTGGAGGCCCAACAACTGTCTACAAGAATAGAAGTGCGTAGACATCAATATTGAGGATAAATCTATAACAGAGCTTGCTCGTAACCCCTTCATACAATTCTTGTTCCTAAAATTAAATGAAGAAAATAATGCTGCAAAGAGAGAATTCATCTTTGAAACTTTATTAAAGGAATTCCATGATGTTGCTAAAGAAGCCAAAAAGGTCTTTGAGCGTTTCAATATGCTAGGCTCAAGTGTAGATGTTGTGGGTATTTCTGATACAACTAAGCCTAGAGAAGAATTTAAGATACCCATACCCTTTAAGCTTGTTGGAATGCATGAAGCCTTTGAAAAGAATTTTGATTGGATTGCTCCTGAAAATCTTTTTGATGAAAGTAGTAGACCAAAGAGAGATGAGAAGGGATCCTCCAAAACCCATTTGGTTGAGATAACTTTCATAATTGAAGATTTTGCAAGTATTGATGTTAATGCTTCCTCATTTGAAAGTACTTGAGTCTTTTTGCCTCTTGTTCCTAACTTAAAGGCGTTAAATAAAAGTACTTGTTGGGAGATAACCCAAGAGTTTCCTTGAGTCCGAGAAATTATTACTTCATTAATAACCTCTCCTTATCCTTTTTGTTTGCTTTTTGTGCCAAGAATGACCTCTAATGAGAGGGAAGTAAGATTTGGGGAGTTGTTGTCCCAAAACAGATTTTTGTCCTCCACCAAAAAAATTCGTGAGGAGTCTCTGTAACTCAGATTGAGCTCACAATTTACCAATACATTCCCAGTATGTTAGCTAACTTTCGTTAGTTCAACACTTTTTGATTTGAGTAGAAGAAGATTTTCTAAAACAACGGTTTCTACCTGCTGGTCTGTTTTGACAGATTTCTGCCATTATTTGTATTTGCTTCATATTGATTCCTTTTTGAGTTCTCTTTAGGTGAATTGAGATCTTTGAAGGAGTTGCTATAGTAGCTTGCGTTTTAAGTGAAAATACTTGTTGTTCCAAAGATTTACCAGAGGTCTAATATATTTTGAATACACTAATGTTGCTAATGAAGATTGTGTGAAGTTTTGTATGAAGGAAAAATTTCAGGTGTAGAGAGAGAATGATGTAATGAGATGAAGAATGGACAAAATCTCAAGATTGGGGATGCCACCCCGGTGTCACCCCAAGAAATATCCAAGAGGTACAAGCATCAAAGCTTGGGGATGCCCAAGGCATCCCCTTCTTCATCAATAAAAAGCCCAGGTCTGTCTAGACACTTCGTTTTTATCATTTAATGCATAGTTGTGTTGTTCCTGGAGCGTCTTAGTTTTTGTTTGCTTTGCTTAGGTTGTTTAGTTTGCTTGAATAAAGTAGTTTGGACCCCCATTCTCGTTGTGTTGTTTTGCAAATAAGTTGCTTGGTGTTGGAAAGGAGTAGTAAGTTCCTGCTTGAAAGTACAAGAGGAGCTTGCATTGACTATGACTTAGACTTCAGCATGACATGCTAGGTCTTGTTTTGACCTTATGCTTAGTGATTATTGATGTATCATGTCTTGTTCCAAACAATTGGAATTGCTTAGTGTGCCTTGAAGAAATTATGCGTTGTTTTAGCATGCAAAAGCATAGTATTGTGGTATTCTCCTTTGATGCTTTGTTTGCGTTGACTTGGCACATGATCACACCATGTTATGACTATGACAAGTCACCATAGCCTTTATGATCATTTAGTGCTTGACTTGTAGTACCACTCTATGCTTTGATTAGCAATGCTTTGTTGCTCGGTATGATTATGGCCATTATGCTCTCTTAGTTGGTTGCTCCCAGTCTTTTGCTAGCCTCCACTTGTATGAGTAAGCTCTAATCATGCTTCCAACTCCCAAGATACCAAGTTTTTCCAAAGTGTCCACTATAAATTCCTAGGCATGGTGTGTTACACCATTCTAAGTGTATTCTTGTTTTCAGCTATCTTCCAATTAAAAACTTTTTATTTTGTGAAAACTTAATGATTAAAGCCCTCATGAACTTGACGGCACACTTTATATTCTTTTCCCCTAATAAACTTGAACCATTGTGTCGTCTATGTTGTATATGCTTGCACTTATACGTTGGAATTAGCAGAACCATGCTGTCACGGGGAACGTTTTCAACATTGCACTAATACTTTGTACTCAGTTGATATCATGTTCTTTTGTCTATGGATGTCACCGATGTGAAATAAAGAGGGAACTTTTAAGTCCATGGAGTTTGTATTTTGTGTTAGAGAAACGCCTGGGCCATGCATAATCATGGTGGAAACTTACAGCATCACCATTGTGAGCTATCTATGAAGCATCCTCAATAAAAAAATATGCACATAGTAAATAAAAAGATCGCTGAGATGCTCATTGTTTGCTTGCCTTGTCATTTTGGTTATGGGATAGCTGCTGTACCATGTGCAAGGGGTACCCCATTGGAGGTTCTCTATGATATGCAAATACTTACAATGACAAGAACTTGCAGGTAACTGAAGTTGAGTAGCATGAGATATGGCCCTCGTATTCAAGGGACTTGATATTTCCAACTTATACTTTGTCAAGCATATACTCCATCTTTGTTCACTTTAACCTTAACCACTTCAAGATGCTTATGATAGGGGCAATGAGGGATGAAAGCTAACAAGTACCATAATTTTTGGAAGCTCTTTTTGAGACTTGAAATCCCTTCTTCCTTTATGAAAGGCCTTTCTTACACCATTATTTGAGTCCCCACCTTCTACTTTTAGACACCATTAAGAGAGCATAGTTGTCATTCTGTGTGCAGTGTCCCAATACTTATTGATTGATGCATATTGTGATATTACTTGTTCTTGTGCTACTTGTTTCTAGTCACCCTTGTGAACTTTGAAGGTTCCCTATGCATCTATTTGCTAATCTATGAGGGACAAGCTGAATGCCACTATGCTATGTTTTCTGTATGTGAAACAAACAAATGTTTTTCAATGCATGTTATTCATGATCTTTGTTTGTAGCCTTTCAGGTTGCATGCATAGTTACTATGTCCTATTATTATAACTCCATCTTTCATGCACATGTTTAGAGTTCTTTGATACCAGCTTTCAATTCTTGCAAATGGTTTGATCTTGGTTTTGATGGTGCATGTCACCTCAAAAATTATTCTTTTTATCACTTACCTACTCGAGGACGAGAAGGAGTTAAGCTTGGGGGTCCTTGTGAAGGGGTTCGTAGCATGGAAAACAAAAAATTTCTATCGCATACAAACAGACAAGCCAAGATCTATCTACTAGATTGTAGCAACGAGTCGATGGAATAACTTACCCTCGAAGATTCCAAAGCGGTTAACGAGAGCAGATTCTCGTGGGTGATGTAGTCGTACTCTTTCCGATCTCAAGATCGTGTAGACGATCCTTCCGGCGCTGCGTTCCAGCAGCGCTTCCGCAGTCGGTCACACGTTTGGTACTCGATGAAGACCTTCCTCTCCCTTGTTCCAGTGAAATGGAGGTTGTAGCACTCTCCTCGTGATTCCAAAGACTGTGGCGTGGTACGGAAGTAGAGGGGAGATCCCGCAGGGCTTCGCCTTAAGCCGGAGCGAGTATGGTGGAGTATGAGAGAGAGCTATTAGTGGTCTAGGGATTAGACACACCAATTAGAAGGCTCTAAACCGCAGGCTAGAGCAATTAGAAGCTCTAAACCAAAACGGCTCTAAACCGGAGATTAGAGGATAGGAACTTGTGTGTCTAGAGGAGGAGGCCCTGCCCCTCCTTTTATAGGTGGGAGGGGCGGCCAAGGGGAGGGGAGTCCCTCCCCAAGTCGGCCTTGGTTGGTGCGCCGGCTTGGAGGGACTCCTCCCCCAAGTCGGTTCCAACCACCTCTTGCTTGTTTCCCACAGTTTCCTGTTTCCCACAGTTTCCTGTTTTCCACAGTTTCCTGTTTTAGCCGTTTGACTTTCAAACTGGCAGTTTGACTTTTCAGTTTTGGAACAACAAGAACACTTAGTACATGATGCAATCATTCAATGACACATTCATGTACCCTCCCCCCGAGTGCCGGACAATCCGGAACCTTCTAGAACATTCCCGATGAAAACACGGGAATCATTCCCGAACTCAAAGCAGGGGCTTTCCTTATATGAATCTTATTCTCGGACCATTCCGGATCACCTGATATCCGGATCCCATCCAAGACTCCGAACAACATTCGGTCTCTTTCTCATAATACCATAACTACTCAAACAACGTCAAATCCTTAAGTGTGTCTCCCTACGGTTCGTGAATTATGCGGACATGATCGAGACACTTCTCCGAACAATAACCAATAGAGGAATCTGAAATTCATATGGCTCCACATATTTCTCGATTACTTTGCGATCGAATGAACCACTTACATACGATACCAATTTCCCTTTGTCTCACGATAGTTTACTTATCCGAGGTTATGATCGTCGGTATCTCTGCATACCTAGTTCAACCTCGTTACCGATAAGTACTCTTTTCTCGTTCCCGTGATATGTGATACCTTGTGAGCCAGTCACATGCTTGCAAGCTAATTGGATGACATTCCACCGAGAGGGCCCAGAGTATATCTATCCTTCATATGGATGGACAAATCCCACTCTTGATCCATGTGTTTCAACCAATACTTTCCGAACACTCAATGCCACCTTTATAGCCACCCAGTGACGGTGTGGTGTTTGATGACATCAAAGCATCCATCCGGTAAATGTGATATGCATGATCTCATGGTCAAAGGAATTAGGTTACTATGTATCAGAAAGCATATAGCAATTGAACTATTGAAATGACTTGATCTTTATGCTACGCTTATCTATAGGAGTATGTCCATCACATCATTCTCCTAATGATATGATATTGTTGTTAATAACATCTCTATGTTCATGATCAGGAAACCATGATCATATATTAACCAACAAGCTAGTTTAACAAGAGGCTTTACTAGGGACTCTTATTTTAGTTTACAAATCACACAAGTATTAATGTTTCCGGTTAATACAATTATAGCATGGTATGTAAACATTTATCATAAGTGTGAAGATATGATAATAACCACTTTATTATTGCCTCTTGGGCATATCTCCAACAGTCTCCCACTTGCACTAGAGTCAATAATCTAGTTTCAAACCTTTGTGTATATAACACCTATGGCTTTCCGGTGTTGTATGTACACGATTCCTAGTGGTCAACTGGTCTCCGGATCTGACACTTCCAGGTCCGTGTGTAATTGTATGTCTTTGCGTCTCTACGCATCACTCATTCTCTAATGAGATGGCTTTGTATAAATTTGGTCTTTCGGTGCGACCTTTAGTTCTTTGGGGTTAAAACATGTTGATAATATTGTCGCACAATATATCTTCATAGTATTATCCCTCTGTGAACTACACCTAGTTTGATAACAAACTACTTGACACAAATGCCCTCTTTTGCTGCTATAATAGCATTCATATACTTAGCCTTTTGTTGTAGTATCTGTCACAATGTCTTAACTTTGGAAATCATCCAAATCCATTATGGAACTCACTTTCCATTATATTGTGCCACCCTTAGTTTATATTGAGATAAACTTAATTTGTACTTTGTGACAAAACTAGTATCAATGTAGTACTTTTACAATGAACTAACCATCTATTTGTCACTTCTACAAATATTATACTCTTAGTTCTTCCAAAAGATCATAAGAATATCCTTACTATTGTCCAATGATCATCTTACGAATCATTCTGGTATATGCTCACAACATTTAGAGCATAGGACATATCTGGATTTGTACATATCACAGTATGATTGATATAAATACTCTTTGTGATTTCATACATCAAGTATTAATCTATACTTGATTATTTGTTTCACTTTACCAAATGTCAATACACTTGAATATATCATCAACATTTGAACTCTTTCAATCCTTTCTGTGCGACAAGAACCTTTCTTGTAGTTTCTATATTGAACTCATTCAATATCATGTCTATGTACTTCAACCATATTAGCGTCTATTGATGCCAAATATTTGGGTTTTTCCTAAGTCTTTCATCGGGATGAAATTCTTAATATGTGTTAATAAAAGATACATTATTTCTAGTCAACAATATGTCTTCCACATAATGTATTAGAAACATGTCTTAGCGCTCCCACTTAATTTCTTGCAAATGCAAGAATCTCCATCGTCTCTGATGAACTTTTAAACTCCTTTAACAGTTTCATCACAGTGAAGATTCCAACTCCGCGATGCTCACTTTAACCATTGAAGTTTGCATATGCTTTTAGCATCCTTTTGAATTAACAAAACCCTATGGACCGTGTTATGCACATGTCCTAGGTAACGATTATATTAGAAGAACTTGTTTTGTTTATTCAACTACCATATAACAAATTATATGTTGTGGTTGCTACATTAATCCGTCTAGACTAAATATCACTATGAAAGATTAAATCTTGTCATAGTCAACCTTTGAACATTTTGTGAACTCTTTCCCAACATGTCGACTATTTCATAGATGTAAAACATCCATGTCTATTTCTTTATAGATCCAGACACAACTGTAAGGTCTTACACCTTGCTCGAGGGTCCTTCAAGTTCAAAACTTGATTTCTTGTGTATGGAACTATCACGGATTTTATGGCTTCAAGCCATTTGACAGAGTCAGGGCCCATCATCGCTTCTTTGCATGTAGTCGGTTCATTATTCTCAAATAATGATTCAACCCTCAAATCTTGGTATTTGATTGTTTACCCGATCTACTTGTTTCAATAGGAACTTAGATCTTCATGACCACAACCTTTGAGGCACGTGAGCCATGAGCATTGTTGCTGCCTCCGGAACACTTTTCGGTGTTGCGCAACTTTGCACATATAGCTAAGGTTCCTTTAACCTTATCAAAGTTCTATTGTCCTCCCACTTTTATTTTTACGAAAAATTCCTTCCCAAAGAAACTTGACGTTCTAAGCGACAAACACTTTTGTCTCTGGTGTTTTGGAGGAATACTCAACAGTTATACAAAGACAGGTTCATCCGACTTTGGTTGCAAACATCTTTCTTATGCATAGCAAACCATTGTTTAAGAAAGGACAACTTGGGTTTTATCCCAAACCATAACTTTATATGGTGTCATTTCAACGGATTATGATGGAGCTCTTTTCAGTGGAAAAACGGTAATCTCTAAAGCTTTTAATCTTTAAAATATAATGGCAGTTTTATGAATTATACCTTTGATCTTACCATGTCAAACAAGGTTTAATTACATATCTCGAACGCTCCATACCCTTATGGTGTTTCGGGAAATGCAAATCCACGGAACGATTCCTTAAATCTTAGGTATTATGCTAAACTCTGTAACTCAAATATCTTCCTTTATGATCTTTATCATAAACTGTTTATATTCTTGTTACAATGATTTTGCACTTCATCTTGAAAGTCTTTGAACTTTTCAAATGTTTCATACTTCATCCTTATTAAGTAAATATTCATATATTCACTCAAAATTTTGGAAAAAGCAAATGAAGTTAAAATCCATCGCTCTTGACTACACATAATGGACTTCGTACAACAATATGTACAAATTCCAATAAGCTAGTCTTTCGTTCCCTTTTGTCCTATGAACGAAGTTTCAATTATCTCTAGGAAAGTTTCACAAGTGTCATTTGATCAAAAATCAAAAGACTCCAAAATTCCATCCACATGGAGTTTCTTCATGTTTTCTTTTTAGTATAATTTAAACGGCGATGTCACTTCCTAAGTGATCTTTCAATCAATTTGTCTTTCGACATCTTTAGCACTAGTTTTCTGGATGTGATGTCTCCAACGAGATTTGCGAATCCATCTTTTATGGATTACGGCAATTATTTGAACAACCCTTTTGTTCTCATAATACCTGATAAAACAAATCTTTGAAGGCAAGCTTTGATGTCTAACGAGCAACACAATAACCCTTTATTTGTTCTCGATGAACATCATCACATATTCTTTTGCTAGTTACTTAGGCCATTGTATTTCATGAATTGTGTTGTTTCGTATGACGATTCACACCAACAAATTCAGTATCAAATACTTGAGAACCACATTGTTTAATAAGCAAAGAATATAGCCATAACATGTATATCATCTATATACTTAAGCTGAACAATTCTAGTCTTTTCCTTTTTGCCATATATTTATGAGATTCTCTTTCAGTATTTCCTTTTCTGTTTGAAAGAATCTATCAACATCAATAGTGGAGTCATACATATGACATATAGTCCAAAGCGTGTATAATTAAATACCAATGTCTTTGGACTTGCACTTTGAAGTAGATCACCATCATCAAATATTTGGTGTTCTTTCAAATTCCTTTCTTTAGTAATCTCTTGGTGTAGTAAACATTTTACCTACATCAAATATTCACCCTTATCATGGAATCGTCCATGATCAAGCTACTGTTAGCTTATAACGATGAATTATGAGTATAATGTTGCTATCCAAAACCTTTTGGAGGATTAGGACAACAAGTGTCTCCAACCTTTTGCAAATTCTCATCAAATATGAGAACATGATTTTAGCCATATTATACTCTATCATGTTGCAACCAAAACTTCGTTTCAGATATCACAATATCTTCCACACATCATGGTTTCTGAAACAACTCTTTCAGATCCTAGATAACCTTGATATTAAGAGAATCCTTTGAATATCAAGAATCATGGAGACAAACATGATACTTATATACCAACACTTGGAATTGTTACTCTTGATTTAATACTAATTATTAAACTTCATGGAGTAACCGGAACTTACTGAAAGTTTGCAATAGGACTTTTAAACTTTAGATTAACACTTCAAAACAATACGATACCAGTTCGTAAAGTAACTAACCAGAATTCTATAGTTCTATCATCTCAATTATAACTAAGCGCAAGATGGTAAACGGATGCCAATGACTACAACAACTATGCAAATTCACTTTGATTTAGTTTATGATAAATTGAGTTCTAATTAATAATTAAATTAATCTAGGTGAACTCCCACTCAAAACAACATCCCTGACATTGTTTTAGTGATCACACGAACCAAATCCACCACATCAAAACCGATCATCACGAGAGTTGATGTAGCTTCAATGGCGAACAATCAACATGTTCATCATATCTACTATATGACTCATGCTTTACCTTTCGGTGATCCGTGTTCCTGAGACCATGTCTGTACATGCTAGGCTCGTCAAGATCAAACCTTAGTTTCCGCATGAGCAAATCTGGCTTGCTCACGTTGTATACACTTGCAGAATCTAACACACCCGATCATCACGTGGTGCTTCGAAACAACAAGCTTTAGCAACGGTGCTAACTAAGGGTGAACACTTTATGACTTGAAATTCATGTGCATGAGGGATCATCTTATAATGCTACCGTCGTCTACTAAGCAATACAAGATGCATAAAGGATTAACATCACATGCAATTCAATAATATGTGATATGATATGGCCTTTCTTCTTTGTGCTTCCGATCTCCATCTTCAAGAACGAACATGATCTCCATCATCACCGGCATTGCATCAAGGTCAATGACGCTTCTCCATGGTTGTCGTCCACCGGCTTCAACTATTACAACTACTTTGAATAGACACGCGGGTCTTAACATAATTTAAAAACAACCATATGGCTCCTGCCGGTTGCCAACTTACAATAAGGAACATTGCATACATCATATATAATCACAATCATGGCCATATCACATCATCAGACACCCCAAAACAAAGTTAGACGCCTCTACTTTCTTTGCATATTTTACGTGGTTTGGGGCTTTCAATAAGTGTCGTTCTAACTTACGAACAAGAACCACAACATTGATACTAGTATTGTCAATCACCCGTTGTAAATTGGATCTTAACTATGCTAGGAGAAACAGGCACCATAAAGCCACTTATGCAATACAAGTTGCATGTCAAGCGTGGAGCAAGTCTCATGAACGATGTCATGTAAGGTTAGCCCGGCTGCTTCATCCCAACATACCGCAAGATGCAAAGTACACAAGAAGCAATCGACAATAAAGCATCAACGCCCACAATGACCATTGTGTTCTATTCGCAACAGATCTACATATAGACACGGCTCGATACCCTTTGAAGGGTTCGTAGCATGGAAAACAAAAATTTCTATCGCATACAAACAGACAAGCCAAGATCTATCTACTAGATTGTAACGAGTCGATGGAATAACTTACCCTCGAAGATTCCAGCGGTTAACGAGAGCGATTCTCGTGGGTGATGTAGTCTCTTTTCCGATCTCAAGATCGTGTAGACGATCCTTCCGGCACTGCGTTCCGGCAGCGCTTCCGCAGTCCGTCACACGTTCGGTACTCGATGAAGACCTTCCTCTCCCTTGTTCCAGCAAGCAGCGGAGGTTGTAGTTCTCTCCTCCTGATTCCGGCTGACAACGGCGTGGTACCTAAGTAGAGGGAGATCCATGAGGCCTTAAGCCGGAGCGATTATTGTGGAGTGTGAGAGAGAGCAATTAGTGGTCTAGGGATTAGACACACCAATTAGAAGGCTCTAAACCGCAGGCTAGAGCAATTAGAAGCTCTAAACCAAAACGGCTCTAAACCGGAGATTAGAGGATAGGAACTTGTGTGTCTAGAGGAGGAGGCCCCTCCTTTTATAGGTGGGAGGGGCGGCCAAGGGAGGAGTCCCTCCCAAGTCGGCCTTGGTTGGTGCTTGGCTTGGAGGACTCCTCCCCAAGTCGGTTCCAACCACCTCTTGCTTGTTTCCCACAGTTCTGTTCCCACAGTTTCTGTTTCCCACAGTTTCCTTTTCCAGATTTCTGTTTTAGCTGTTTGACTTTCAATGGCAGTTTGACTTTTCAGTTTTGGAACAGCAAGAACACTTAGTACATGATGCAATCATTCAATGACACATTCATGTACCCTCCCCGGAGTCTTGGACAATCCGAACCTTCTAGAACATTCCGATGAAAACAGGAATCATTCCCGAATCCAAACGGGACTTTCCTTATATGAATCTTATTCTCCGGACCATTTCGGATCACCTCGTGATATCCCGGATCCCATACGAGACTCCGAACAACATTCGGTCTCTTTCTCATAATACCATAACTACTCAAACAACGTCGAATCCTTAAGTGTGTCTCCCTACGGTTCGTGAATTATGCGGACATGATCGAGACACTTCTCCGAACAATAACCAATAGAGGAATCTGGAAATTCATATGGCTCCCACATATTTCTACTATTACTTTGCGATCGAATGAACCACTTACATACGATACCAATTTCCCTTTGTCTCACGATAGTTTACTTATCCGAGGTTATGATCGTCGGTATCTCTGCTTACCTAGTTCAACCTCATTACCGATAAGTACTCTTTTCTCGTTCCCGTGATATGTGTTCCCTTGTGAGTCAGTCACATGCTTGCAAGCTAATTGGATGACATTCCACCGAGAGGGCCCAGAGTATATCTATCCGTCATATGGATGGACAAATCCCACTTTTGATCCATGTGTTTCAACCAATACTTTCCGAACACTCAATGCCACCTTTATAGCCACCCAATTACGGTGTGGTGTTTGATGACATCAAAGCATCCATCCGGTAAAGGTGATATGCATGATCTCATGGTCGAAGGAATTAGGTTACTATGTATCATAAAGCATATAGCAATTGAACTATTGAAATGACTTGATCTTTATGCTACGCTTATCTATAGGAGTATGTCCATCACATCATTCTCCTAATGATATGATCCTGTTGTTAATAACATCTCTATGTTCATGACCAGGAAACCATGATCATATATTAACCAACAAGCTAGTTTAACAAGAGGCTTTACTAGGGACTCTTATTTTAGTTTACAAATCACACAAGTATTAATGTTTCCGGTTAATACAATTATAGCATGGTATGTAAACATTTATCATAAGTGTGAAGATATGATAATAAACACTTTATTATTGCCTCTTGGGCATATCTCCAACACCTTGATACGTTGGAAATGTATCTATAATTTTTGATGCTCCACGCTTGTTTAGTATCTACTTTGCTTTGCTTTGTCTACACTTTGAGGTGTTTTATATATTTTCTGGAACTAACCTATTAACAAGTTGCCACAGTGCCAGTTGCCTGTTTTCTTCTGTTTTTGGTTCCAGAAAGGCAGAAAATCAATATTCTCGAAATTGGACGGGACAAAAGCCAAACTCAATATTTTACCGTGGGGGACACAAATCCAGAAGACGAGACAAAGACATGAACCAGGGTGGCCAGAACCCCCTAGGCACGGGTGGGCCAAACACCATGCCTGGGTAGGGTGTGGGCCCCCCTGGCCGCCTCCAGCCTCGCCTCTTCGCCTATAATAAGCCCCCGATGCAGAAACCCTAAGGACCCGATCAATATTCCACGAAACCTTCTGTAGCCGCCACCACCGTCGTCCCTAGATCGGGGGATCTGAAGTTCTTCCCGACACCCTGCCGGAGAGGAGATCATCCCGAAGGCCTTCTCTCCGGTATGATGCGTGAGTAGTTCCACCTTGGACTATGGGTCCATGTAGTATCTAGACGGTTGTATCTCCTCCTTGTGCTTTCATGTATAGATCTTGTGAGACCCGTTCATGATCAAGATCTAATCTATTTGTAATCACGCATGTTGTGTTTACGGGGATCCGATGGATATTGAGATTACTATGTCAGATTGATTAATGTTTTGTCTTTATGATTATATCATGTCTGTGTTGTTTGTGATCTTGCATGCTCTCCGTTGTTAGTAGATATCTTGGCCGAGTAGTTGCTAGTGACTCTAAGAGGGGGTATTTATGCTCGATAGTGGGTTCATGCCTCTAGTTTCCAAGGGAAGTGACAAAAATCTCTTCGGTTGTAGATGTGTTGTTGCTACTAGGGAGAAAACAACGGTCTCTTGTTCATGGAACAAGTGGATTATTTACCTTACACACTTTTCTTAAAGCAGTTGTCTGTTGCTTGCAACTTAATACTGGAGGGGGATCGGATGATAACCTGAAGGTGGACTTCTGGTCATAGATGCAGTTGGATGGCGGTCTATTTATCTTGTTGTATTGCGCAATCAAATCTCATAGGATCTTTTTGTCTGGTATTGCATTGTTATGCCTTGCTCAGTTCCTGTCAATTGCCCTGCTGTAATTTGTTTACCCTTCATGCCATGTTATTTAACTAAGGAGAGCACCTCTAGTGAACTACGGACCCCGGTCCAATCTTTACCATTGATACATCTTCCACTGTTACATGTTTACTTGCTGCAAACCACCATTACCTTCCACACAATACGGTTAATCCTTTGTTACAGCAACCAGTGAGATTGACAACCTCATTGCTAGTTGGGGCAAAGTCTTGAGTTTGTGTTGTGTAGGTCTCCGCGTTGCTTGCAACACCCGTGTGACGTGTCCTTCCTCCTACTGTTTCGATAACCTCGGTTTCTTACTAAGGGAAGACTTTTTGCTGTGCTGCTTCACACCTTTCTCTTAGGGTTCCCAACATGCTCCACATCAATTGAGCCATCACCCATGAGAGATCAACTCCTTGTTGCACAACCGGGCATACTTTCCCGTCCACAATTCCATGATCTGGTGCCCAGTAGGTGATCCAAGCCAATCACTGCCCCCTTCGTGACCCCACATACCTCCTTGGTGTACACCATGCCCACCCATTGAATTACGACAATGGTTTGTATAGACCCTTAGATGCCGAACTACCGTGGGATGATGAGGGTTCCCACCCATATGCTGCATATCCTTTATGAATTACCAATTAATGCATGCTACGAGGATAACAGCCATGACCTGCACATCCGGCTACATGCGAGAGTAATAAGATACAGCTGACTTCTCTGTCCCATTCCAAATCTCATGGTTAACGTGTAATATATGGCGCTAGAATCACTGATGTCAGGGGTTGTTAAATTCCTAGATGATTATCATTGTTGCCAATAGAACCCTAAGTTCTATTGCTTCTCTATATCATCACTTTGGATGATATCATCAATTTATTTATTTGAGAAAATAATATTTTCTTTCCTTGAAGCATAGATGATAACACACAATTTATAAATACTTTGGTAAAGACTCTTCAAGGGACATGAGCAAGTGATGAACTTTCCTTGTGATTGCAAGGTAGTGAAGACGGATGCTTGCACTAGACCTTGAGCTTCTATGTCTACAAAATATCATTATTGCCTGGTAAGGACAATATTTAAAGAAGCAAAATGTATATGCATAGTAATGTAATGCATTATTTATTATTTATCTTCTTTGTGTGTTTTACCCAATATTTTAGTTTCTGGAATTTCTTTAAGTAATAAAGGAATTCATTTTTAAGGAATATCCTTTAATATTTTATAAATATTACATTCACTATTTTTATAAGGTAATATATTATTAATAGAGTTAAAAACTAATTATTATTTTATTTTAACTTCTATAATTATTTTCTTAATATTCTTTTTAAGAATGAGTATTTTACTTTATAAGATTTTATTTTGATAACTTAAATATCCCTTTTGTATTTTTCTAAAATACTATAATGATTAAGGATGATAAAAGTTATTTTTATTTATTTTTAGGTATTTTATTTATTTTTATAAAATTCCATAAGGAATATATATTATAAAAATCTTTAACTTGAATTTATATTATTAAAAATAGTCTTCTTAATTTAATAAAGTAGCTTGAATTATTATAAACCTAAAAATATATTATTTGTATTTTTAGAGTGTTTATTTTATTTATTAGAATTTGATAAATTCAAGGGGTATTTTGGTCTTTTGCTAAATTATTAAATTCAGGTTCTTTTAATAGTTGGGCCAACCATATTGGGCTATTTGAGCCAAACTTGACCAAAATGGCAAGGTCAAAAAACTCTCCCCGAAGAGGTACAGTCCCTATCGGCCCAGCCCTCTACCTCTCCTTCTCTCGACATCATCTCTTTCTCCTCCTCGACCCCGTGGTCGCTGGCGCCGCCACCGTGCAATTCCTGCCGTCGTGGTCTGCCCTGGCCACTACTATGGTATATGGCGAGGTTGTTGACCATGCTCTTTCGTATGGTCCATTTCGATTTGGCTCTAGGGCGCTCATGCGGCCAGGCTAGCCCCATCTTGAACCCTAGGGTTTGGGATGCTGCCGGTGATGCCTTCGTTGCTGCTCCCGTGGTGCTGTGAGGTGCTCGTGCGTTGTTGTGGGGTGCTGTGTGTCCTCTTCTGCTGTGTGGCCACCGCCTCGGCTTGGTGCGGGTTGTAGCGCCCTTTGGGGTGCTCCTCGTGCCGTCGTGCGCTCGTCGGCCCCTATGCTTCCTCTTCTATTCTTCAACGAGGACATGTGAGTTTGGTCTTGATCGTCACCCGTGTCTTCTATCCTCTGTCTCCTTTGATTTATCTGAGTGACTCCAGTGTCCATCCCTAATTAGGGTTCATGACTATATTAGGGTTCATCCCTTTGTTTTGGGTGATATATGATGGATAGAAATTAGTTGTATAGGTAACTAAGGATAATGGATGATTATTATGTGTGGATTACTGTCTATTATTGGGCTTTTGGTGACGCTAGTGGATTACCAGTCTAATTCTTGTGGGTAATTTGATATGGTTCAAATGATAGTGCTATTGTGGAATCATTACTTGTGGATCCTAGTGATTTGAAAGTTCACTATTATCATGATCTGGTTATAGATAGTGGTTTTGTCAGTGGTTTATTCACTACATCTTTAAATGTTGGCTTATGGATTCATATGCAGATTGGGGTTAATTAGTTTCTTACAGTGATGCTCTGTATACATAAACATGGACATGATTCCTGGTGATTGTTTCTAGGAAAATGATAGTTATTGGCTTGCTGGTTTATTTATGAAAGCTAAGTAATTGCTTTGGCTTGGAGTTTTAGAACTTGTTCTTGTGACACCATCTAGAATGGCACTCAAGTTGTGATTCTACTACTGATCTTTATTTTGGTCAGTGCTTAAGGTTAGATAAATGCTAAAGATAAATTGTAAGCTTCTTTCTTTAAGCCTCAATGCCTATGATGTTATTCTGAGGCTTAGGAACTAGGTTCCTTGTAAGGTTCCCAACCTTTAATAAGGTAGAAATCCCTGTGTTTACAATCATAAAGAAAAAACCATTAATCTTTACAGAAAGAAATATAGCTTTATCCTACCTTTTCAAAATAGTTTTGATCTTTTGTCAAATCTTTCTGAACTTCTTGGAAAACTCCAAGTGCTTCTAATCCCTTGTTGTCACCATCAAGTTTTACTTTGAGAAATTGGAATGTCGAGATCTTCCATAGCTTCAGGCCTTAGTTGCTCGGAATTGTCCATAACCGGGGACACGGCTAAGTACTTAGAATTTGATATTCTGCAGAAGTTATACACTTTACCCACATGACACAATCTCGTCTTGATGCCACCAGTGGCCGCTGGATAAGTACACACCAAATGGAGTACCGGCGGATCGAGAATGTGACAAAGTCTTTCCATAGGAGTCCTCCCAATACACAATGCTAGCTTGTCCACCAGGCACCAATGTAGGGATATATCTCCCTTACACAATTATAGTTAACCTGAAGATGCTAATGCATGGGTCTTCCACTATGTAGTTGACTAAGCCAGAGCCCATTTAGCATGTGGATGTACACGGAAGCCACTGTACGAGAAACATGTTCAATCTCTAAGTCCCTGGGTGGTTTTCTTCTAGTGCACATAAAAATATAGCAATATAAACATGGTTCCCTTTGTTGCCACCTTGTCCAAAACTTGTGTATCCTCTTTCCACCCAGGTGGTTCATTGAGTACTTGTTTTATTATATAAAACATATATCTTTCCAACACTTCATATAATCATATCATGTATCCCATCCCAAATATATAGCAGGGCTAAGCTTACTACAACTACAATGTTTTCACTAAGGAAGATATAAGGGTATCCTATTAGGATTTAGCATGGCATAAAATATAGTAGTCCTTATCATGCATGTTACAAAAATCCACTAAGTGTAATGAAAATAGTAGGACATGGATGATAGTGTCACTTGCCTTTTTAGTAGAGAATATTGGTTCACTTCTTGATCTTGAAAATATCACACTCTTCAAACTTTACTACAATTCAATCAAGCAAACACATATTCAACTAGCATTCAAACCATTTCACCACATAAAATAACAAAAACATGGCCATGCATGCAAGCATGCAAAAGATGGTTTTATTTGGAAAAGGGTTTCTACTAGGCTCTAAACATTTTAAAGATCAAATTGCTCCTTTACTAAAGTTGTAAAACCATTTGCAAAAGGTTTTATCTCATAAACCTAATATTATGCTAAGGTGATATTTTTTGTTGTTGAAAATATCTTTTAGCAAAGTACAACTTTATATGGTTCATCAAATATGTTCTTAAATCAAAAAACTTGGTGTTTAGGGTCAGAAGGTTAGAATCACATCATTTCCCAAAGGCTTTACTCAAAAAAATCATTTCTAAACCATAAACAATATTTTTATTTGACTAGAAATGTGCTAACTCAAATATTTATTCCTTAAATTTAAAAAATACATTTTTAAATCCATAAGTTGGTTCCTATGGTTAGTAGGTTCAAAACAAACCAATTAGCAAAGATTTCATCTTAAAAATAATTCTAGAACAATTTTTATATTCAAATTATGCCTACACAAGTTTCTGCAATTTCAACCAATTTTCCAGAAGCAAAACATTAAACAAAGCGCATGGTTGCAAAGTACTTGTTCTGCTGATTCCATTGATATAAAATTTGCAAAATCTGGACGTGTAGAATTAAAGTTATGAATTTTGCAAGTTCAAACATCTAATAGAACATTTTCTATTTTTAAATCGAAATCAGTGCCACGCGTCTTAATCTTACTGGTCCATACCGCTTCGGGTGGATCGAGCTCCGCTGGCCGTCAGATCTAACTTAATCGCACGGATCATATTACTCGATAACGCTTCATTATATGATCTATCCTAACCACTGGATCTACATCCAACGGACGAGGTCGCTTTGGCCATGGACTGGCGACGCTGGCGGTGGCGGACGGCGTCGCACGCTCGGGCGGTGGCGTTGGCGATGATTCAGGAAGCGAGGGAGAGAGTGAGTATGCTCACCGTGCTCGCAGTGACGCACTGATGCTCAAGGTGGTCTCAGTCGTTCAAGGGGCGCACGGGTTCCAGAGGGATTGCTCGCCGGAGTCTGTGGCGTCGTCGGGCGTCTCTGTTTGTCGTCGAATGCGGAGCTACAGGCCACCCGAAGGCAAGAGGAGGGTGTAGTTAGACGCGTCCGAGTGCGGGGATTAAAGGAGCATCAACGAGCGAGTTCGGGGCGGTCTGATGTTACCTGGGAAGTTCGCCGGAGAAGTGGCAGACGACGGCGGTGTTCAGAAGTCGAGGTTATCGAGCCTCTAGGGCACGCACGGTTGTGGGGTTGGTGCCGGGATATGCAGGAGACGATGAGGAGCACGTACGTGTGGCCGGGAGGCAAGGGGCGGTTGGACGGTGCCAGAATTGACTGGAGAAGCTCGTCGGAGCAGAGGGGTTCGAGCTCGCGATTCTCGCAGCCTGGAGGCAGAGAGGAGGTGTGGCTTGGGGGAAATGGAAGAGGAGAGCGTGGCCTTTAAAGGCACGTTGTTACTAGAGAGATTAACATAGGCAATTAAGCGAATTCGTCGCCGGAGTTACTCGGCTAGGAACGGCAGCGAGGAACCGGTCGCGAGGTTGATGACGCTGCGCTCGCCAGTGGGTCCCCTTCGTCAGCGAGAGAGAGGGGGGCATGGGGTCCACAGCTCAGTGACTCAGCGGGTGCTCTTCTGGGTGAAAAACGATTCGCGAGTGGGGGTGAGTAGGTGGGCTGCGAGTGGGCTAGACTGGGCCTTTTGGCTGGGCTGCTTTGTTTTCCTTTTTTTTATACAAACCTTTTTCTTTTTCTATTTTGGATTTCTGTTTTGATTTTTCATTCAAATAATTCAAACTCCAAATGAATTCAAACTTCCACCAAACTTTAGGTATAGTTTAATTCTATTTAACAACATATTCCAAAGTCCAAAATAAAATAATTCTTTTGTTCTTTTAGGATCTATTAATAATTAAATAAATAGACATTAGTCTTTAATTCAAATAGGGTTTAATATCTTTTAAAAACTCTATTTGAAATCTAAATTTCTACAAAAATCTTTTTAGTAGGTTTTATTAAAAACATAACACTTTGAAATATAATTTAAAATACTTTAATAAGTTTTTAATGATCATTCAAAATAGGAAAAATTCTATACTTGAATGAAATTTGGATATAAATAAATCCTCATGGTTTTATTTAAATACACCTTTACTATTTTTATCAAACAAAATATTTTATTTTTAAATGCTTGGCCAAGATTAATTTGGCTCTTTTTAAAAATAGTCCTTATTCATTATTCTACACTTGCTTATAAAAAACATATATTTTTATTTAAAGATCCAAAAATGGTGATTCCAACTATCATAACTTTATTTATTATTTGTTTATCTTTTTAAATCCCTTTAGGATTCTATTAGATCAAAATAGGTTTTGATGTTTCCAATTGGAAATCAAAAAGTTTCTTTTCACCCTAAATTTCAACAAATTTTTATTCTGTTTATTTATTTTTCACATTTAAAAATTTGGAAAATTTTGGGATGTGATAGGCTACCACCCTTAAAAGAAATCTCGTCCCAAGATTTGGGAAGGCTAGGGTTACAAGTTGGCTTGAAGACAACTAGGGTACTACCACCCTTAAAATAAAGTCTCATAGGGTTACATTGATGGTTCACTTGACTATGGGTTCAACACTTGATATCTAGACAAGGAGTCCTTATTTGACTCTTCTGAGTTAACTAATTCCTGACATCCACTTCTTCTATCTCCTCAAAGTTCCCATCCATGTCAATGTGGTTCACATGTCCTTTCTGGGTCACATTGGAGTCATTTCCATTGGAGTTTCTAGCATCCTTTTTCTTTTTCTTCTCAGGACAGTCTGATGCATAGTGTCCAAGTTTATTACAATTATAGCACTATAAATGGCTAATGTCTTTCTTCCTGAAAGTTTCATGTTGGTTCTGACCAAGGTCATCTCCATTGTCAGTATCATTTCCATTATTATCACTTCCATTGTTGGTGTGGTGATACTGATGTGGTTCAGAATCTTCATTGATCCTTTTGAATGAACGCTTCTTTTGTGATGATCCTGAGTGATACTTGAGTTTATGCTTCCTCTTCCTGTTCCCAACTTGATTCATCTTGTTTTCCAAAATGGTGGCTTTGTCACAGAGTGATTGATAAGTTGGGACATAGGAAACAGCTAGTTGTAGGTTCAACTCATCATTAAGTCCTTCGAGTAATTTCTCCTTCCTCTTAGCATCTGTATCAACTTCATCCGGTGCATAGCGTGCCAGATTGTTGAATTCTTCAATGTACTCAGCCACACTAAGGTGGCGTTGTTTCAGATTGTGAAACTCCTTTTTCTTCAAGTTCATCACTCCAAATGAGATGTGAGCTGTACGGAAACCATCCTCAAAAATAGCCCAAGTTACATCTTCAAGGGGAGTGGTGATATGAAAGTTGTCCCACCATGTTGCTGCTGGTCCTTCAAGCAGATGTGATGCGAACCTAAATTTTCTTCATCGGTGCAGCCAACAGTCATTAAGTCCTTATTCACCGAACGTAACCAATCATTGGCTACCATTGGGTCAGTTGTCCCAGAGAACCTTGCAGGCCTTAGTTTCGTGAGCATATCATGTGCTGGAGGATTATTCTGATTGTTTTTGTTGTTGTTGTTGTTGTTCTGATTCTGTATGAACGTGGTCATCATCTGCATCAGCTACGTCTGAGCTGTCATCATATGCTGCATCTCAGGAGTGATGTTGTTATTGTTGTTTTGGTTGGGGCTGGCACGACGGGGAGGCATCTGTCGGTTTGATAGGGATAAGTAATGATGAATAGGTCTAAAGAAGTTCTAACACAAAACCCAAAACAATCAAGTTCAATCAAGCAATCAAACAATCAACAAGCAACTATTCACTTAACAACTTATGAGCGTATCTCATGAGTTGAAGGAACACAACAAGTTTTCTTGAAATAATTAACTTAGTATAGTCATACCTCATAGGTCAATATGATCCATACACTAACATGATATCAATGTTTTGGTAGGCAATCTAATGTCTCTAGGTTCTCACTTGTAGTCCTTAGTGATGTCTAAGTTGAAGTCCTTGGTGAAACTAAAGTTGAAGTCATTGGTCATGGCTTTGTCCATCAAGTTGAAAAGGAAGAGGTGTAGAATCAAAACCCAAAGGTTGAGGAAAGAGTTTACAAGATTGTTTGTAAATAACTTTTGGAACAAATACAACTCCTATTTTTCTACCGTTTTTTTTTTCAATCCTAGGGTTATAATCCTACAGGCAACACAGTGCTCTGATACCATCTGTAAGGTTCCCAACCTTTAATAAGGTAGAGATCCATGTGTTTACAATGCTAGTCCCTGGATCAATAGCTAGCATCCACAGTTAAGATGTAATATCAAGAAACAAAGGTCATAATACAACTTTATAACTAGGAATAAAATAATTCATTAGATCTTACATAGCTCATTTGGATATCTCATTACAATGCAGCAGAAATAACTATAGCATGGAGTCCTTCATCTTCAAAGTGCCACGGGCAATCATGTTGGTTGTAGACTTGTAATCCTAAACGACTCACTTCACTAACATCAAACAAACCTGCAACATAATAAGTTGCAGCCACAAGGGTCAATACATTTGAATTGTATTGGCAAGTTTCACTACTATGTAGAAATAAGTGGATCCTATCATTACAGAAAGAAATATATCTTTATCCTATCTTTTCAAAATAGTTTTGATCTTTTGTCAAATCTTTCTGAACTTCTTGGAAAACTCCAAGTGCTTCTAATCCCTTGTTGTCACCACCAAGTTTTACTTTGAGAAATTGGAATGTCGAGATCTTCCATAGCTTCAGGCCTTAGTTGCTCGGAATTGTCCATAACCGGGGACACGGCTAAGTACTTAGAATTTGATATTCTGCAGAAGTTATACACTTTACCCACATGACACAATCTCGTCTTGATGCCACCAGTGGCCGTTGGATAAGTACACACCAAATGGAGTACCGGCAGATCGAGAATGTGACAAAGTCTTTCCATAGGAGTCCTCCCAATACACAATGCTAGCTTGTCCACCAGGCACCAATGTAGGGATATATCTCCCTTACACAATTATAGTTAACCTGAAGATGCTAATGCATGGGTCTTCCACTATGTAGTTGACTAAGCCAGAGCCCATTTAGCATGTGGATGTACACGGAAGCCACTGTACGAGAAACATGTTCAATCTCTAAGTCCCTGGGTGGTTTTCTTCTAGTGCACATAAAAATAAAGCAATATAAACATGGTTCCCCTTGATGCCACCTTGTCCAAAACTTGTGTATCCTCTTTCCACCCAGGTGGTTCATTGAGTACTTGTTTTATTATATAAAACATATATCTTTCCAACACTTCATATAATCATATCATGTATCCCATCCCAAATATATAGCAGGGCTAAGCTTACTACAACTACAATGTTTTCACTAAGGAAGATATAAGGGTATCCTATTAGGATTTAGCATGGCATAAAATATAGTAGTCCTTATCATGCATGTTACAAAAATCCACTAAGTGTAATGAAAATAGTAGGACATGGATGATAGTGTCACTTGCCTTTTTAGTAGAGAATATTGGTTCACTTCTTGATCTTGAAAATATCACACTCTTCAAACTTTACTACAATTCAATCAAGCAAACACATATTCAACTAGCATTCAAACCATTTCACCACATAAAATAACAAAAACATGGCCATGCATGCAAGCATGCAAAAGATGGTTTTATTTGGAAAAGGGTTTCTACTAGGCTCTAAACATTTTAAAGTTCAAATTGCTCCTTTACTAAAGTTGTAAAACCATTTGCAAAAGGTTTTATCTCATAAACCTAATATTATGCTAAGGTGATATTTTATGTTGTTGAAAATACCTTTTAGCAAAGTACAACTTTATATGGTTCATCAAATATGTTCTTAAATCAAAAAACTTGGTGTTTAGGGTCAGAAGGTTAGAATCACATCATTTCCCAAAGGCTTTACTCAAAAAAATCATTTCTAAACCATAAACAATATTTTTATTTGACTAGAAATGTGCTAACTCAAATATTTATTCCTTAAATTTAAAAAATACATTTTTAAATCCATAAGTTGGTTCCTATGGTTAGTAGGTTCAAAATAAACCAATTAGCAAAGATTTCATCTTAAAAATAATTCTAGAACAATTTTTATATTCAAATTATGCCTACACAAGTTTCTGCAATTTCAACCAATTTTCCAGAAGCAAAACATTAAACAAAGCGCATGGTTGCAAAGTACTTGTTCTGCTGATTCCATTGATATAAAATTTGCAAAATCTGGACGTGTAGAATTAAAGTTATGAATTTTGCAAGTTCAAACATCTAATAGAACATTTTCTATTTTTAAATCGAAATCAGTGCCACGCATCTTAATCTTACTGGTCCATACCGCTTCGGGTGGATCGAGCTGCGTCAGATCTAACTTAATCGCACGGATCATATTACTCGATAACGCTTCATTATATGATCTATCCTAACCACTGGATCTACATCCAACGGACGAGGTCGCTTTGGCCATGGACTGGCGGTGGCGGACGGCGGCGCACGCTCGGGCGGTGGCGTTGGCGATGATTCAGGAAGCGAGGGAGAGAGTGAGTATGCTCACCGTGCTCGCAGTGACGCACTGATGCTCAAGGTGGTCTCAGTCGTTCAAGGGGCGCACGGGTTCCAGAGGGATTGCTCGATGGCGTCGTGGCGCCGCGTCTCATTGCTTGTCGCGAATCGGACTCTAGCCACCAAGGCAAGAGGAGGGTGTAGTTAGACGCGTCCGAGTGCGGGGATTAAAGGAGCATCAACGAGCGAAGTCGGGCGGTCGATGTTACGATGTTACGGAGTTCACGGAGAAGTGGCAGACGACGGCGGTGTTCAGAAGTCGAGGTTATCGAGCCTCTAGGGCACGCACGGTTGTGGGGTTGGTGCTGGGATATGCAGGAGACGATGAGGAGCACGTACGTGTGGCCGGGAGGCAAGGGGCGGTTGGACGGTGCCAGAATTGACTGGAGAAGCTCGTCGGAGCAGAGGGGTTCGAGCTCGCGATTCTCGCAGCCTGGAGGCAGAGAGGAGGTGTGGCTTGGGGGAAATGGAAGAGGAGAGCGTGGCGTTTAAAGGCACGTGGTTACTAGAGAGATTAACATAGGCAATTAAGCGAATTCGTCGCCGGAGTTTTACTTTGAGAAATTGGAATGTCGAGATCTTCCATAGCTTCAGGCCTTAGTTGCTTAGAATTGTAAATAACCGGGGACACGGCTAAGTAATTAGAATTTGATCTTCTGCAGAAGTTGTACACTTTACCCACATTACACAATCTCGTATTGATGCCACCAGTGGCCGCTGGATAAGTACACACCAAATGGAGTACCGGCAGATCGAAAATGTGACAAAGTCTTTCCATAGGAGTCCTCCCAATACACAATGCTAGCTTGTCCACCAGGCACCAATGTAGGGATATATCTCCCTTACACAATTCTAGTTAACCTGAAGATGCCAATGCATGGGTCTTCCACTATGTAGTTGACTAAGCCAGAGCCCATTTAGCATGTGGATGTACACGGAAGCCACTGTACGAGAAACATGTTCAATCTCTAAGTCCCTGGGTGGTTTTCTTCTAGTTCACATACAAAAATATAGCCATATAAACATGGTTCCCTTTGTTGCCACCTTGTCCAAAACTTGTGTATCCTCTTTCCACCCAGGTGGTTCATTGAGTACTTGTTTTATTATATAAAACATATATCTTTCCAACACTTCATATAATCATATCATGTATCCCATCCCAAATATATAGCAGGGCTAAGCTTACTACAACTACAATGTTTTCACTAAGGAAGATATAAGGGTATCCTATTAGGATTTAGCATAGCATAAAATATAGTAGTCCTTATCATGCATGTTACAAAAATCCACTAAGTGTAATGAAAATAGTAGGACATGGATGATAGTGTCACTTGCCTTTTTACTAGAGAATATTGGTTCACTTCTTGATCTTGCAAATATCACACTCTTCAAACTTTACTACAATTCAATCAAGCAAACACATATTCAACTAGCATTCAAACCATTTCACCACATAAAATAACAAAAACATGACAATACATACAAGCATGCAAAAGATGGTTTTATTTGGAAAAGTGGTTTCTACTAGGCTCTAAACATTTTAAAGTTCAAAGTGGTCCTTTACTAAAGTGGTAAAACCATTTGCAAAAGGTTTTATCTCATAAACCTAATACTATGCTAAGGTGATATTTTATGTTGTTGAAAATACCTTTTAGCAAAGTACAACTTTATATGGTTCATCAAATATGTTCTTAAATCAAAAAACTTGGTGTTTAGGGTCAGAAGGTTAGAATCACATCATTTCCCAAAGGCTTTACTCAAAAAAATCATTTCTAAACCATAAACAATATTTTTATTTGACTAGAAATGTGCTAACTCAAATATTTATTCCTTAAATTTAAAAAATACATTTTTAAATCCATAAGTTGGTTCCTATGGTTAGTAGGTTCAAAACAAACCAATTAGCAAAGATTTCATCTTAAAAATAATTCTAGAACAATTTTTATATTCGAATTATGCCTACACAAGTTTCTGAAATTTCAACCAATTTTCCAGAAGCAAAACATTAAACAAAGTTCATGGTTGCAAAGTACTTGTTCTGCTGATTCCATTGATATAAAATTTGGACGTGTAGAATTAAAGTTATGAATTTTGCAAGTTCAAACATCTAATAGAACATTTTCTGTTTTTAAATCGAAATCAGTGCCATGCGTCTTAATCTTACTGGTCCATACCGCTTCGGGTGTATCGAGCTGCGCAGGCCGTCAGATCTAAATTAATCGCATGGATCATATTACTCGATAACGCTTTGTTATATGATCTATCCTAACCACTGGATATACATCCAACGGACGAGGTCGCTTTGGCCATGGACTGGAGGCGCTGGCGGCGGCGGACGACGGCGCACGCTCGGGCGGTGGCGTTGGCGATGATTCAGGAAGCGAGGGAGAGAGCGAGTATGCTCACCGTGCTCGCAGTGACGCGCTGATGCTCGAGGTGGTCTCAGTTGTTCAAGGGGCGCACGGGTTCCAGAGGGATTGCTCGCTGGAGTCCGTGGCATCGTCGGGCGTCTCTGTTTGTCGTCGCAGGCGGAGCTGCAGGCCACCCGAAGGCAAGAGGAGGGTGTAGTTAGACGCGGCCCAGTGCGGGGATTACAGGAGCATCAGCGAGCGAGTTCGGGGCGGTCTGATGTTACCTGGGAAGTTCGCCGGAGAAGTGGCAGACGACGACGGTGTTCAGAAGTCGAGGTTGTCGAGCCTCTGGGGCACGCGCGGTTCTGGGGTTGGTGCTGGGAGATGCAGGAGACGATGAGGAGCATGTACGTGTGGCCGGGAGGCAAGGGGCGGTTGGACGGTGCCGGAATTGACTGGAGAAGCTTGTCGGAGCAGAGGGGTCCGAGCTCGCGATTCTCACAGCCTGGAGGCAGAGAGGATGTCTGGCTTGGGGGAAATGGAAGAGGAGAGCATGGCGTTTAAAGGCGCGTGGTTACTGGAGAGATTAACATAGGCTATTAAGCGAATTCATTGCCGGAGTTACTCGGCTGGGAACGACAGCGAGGAACTGGTCGCGAGGTTGATGACGCTGCGCTGGCCAGTGGGTCTCGTTCGTCAGCGAGAGAGAGAGAGAGGGGGCGTGGGGTCCGCAGCTCAGTGACTCAGCGGGTGCTCTTCTGGGTGAAAAACGATTCGCGAGTGGGGGTGAGCAGGTGGGCTGCGAGTGGGCTGGACTGGACCTTTTGGCTGGCCTGCTTTCTTTTCCTTTTTTTTATACAAACCTTTTTCTTTTTCTATTTTGGATTTATGTTTTGATTTTTCATTCAAATAATTCAAACTCCAAATGAATTCAAACTTCCACCAAACTTTAGGTATAGTTTAATTCTATTTAACAACATATTCCAAAGTCCAAAATAAAATAATTCTTTTGTTCTTTTAGGATCCATTAATAATTAAATAAATAGACATTAGTCTTTAATTCAAATAGGGTTTAATATATTTTAAAAACTCTATTTGAAATCTAAATTTCTACAAAAATCTTTTTAGTAGGTTTTATTAAAAACATAACACTTTGAAATATAATTTAAAATACTTTAATAAGTTTTTAATGATCATTCAAAATAGAAAAAAGTCTATACTTGAATGAAATTTGGATATAAATAAATCCTCATGGTTTTATTTATATACACCTTTACTATTTTATCAAACAAAATATTTTATTTTTAAATGCTTGGCCAAGATTAATTTGGCTCTTTTTAAAAATAGTCCTTATTCATTATTCTACCCTTGCTTATAAAAAACCATATCTTTTTATTTAAATATCCAAATATGGTGATTCCAACTATTATAACTTTATTTATTATTTGTTTATATTTTTACATCCCTTTAGGATTCTATTAGATCAAAATAGGTTTTGATGTTTCCAATTGGAAATCAAAAAGTTTTTTTCACCCTAAATTTCAACAAATTTTTATTTTGTTTATTTATTTTTCACATTTCAAAATTTGGAAAATTTTGGGATGTGACATTCCTATCTTGCTATTCCTCATAGATATGTTTTGGTAGTGATACCAGTTACTTATTATGGAATTCCTTTGGTAAAATGATTGGTGTGCTAATGATTTTGCATGGATCCATAAGATTTATGGATTCTAGGGTGCTACTCTTTTAAGAGATGTGCCCAAAATTCATAATCTTGACTATGATTATACTGCAATATAATATTTGTCCTTTACATCCAGGATCAGTGATGTTGGTCTGAGATCCTGGTTTACTTGTATGATATTCTTATGGCTATGACTTTAGTATTCAAAATCCTCTATGATGGATCCACCCCACTTGGGTGCTTTCTAAGAGGTTTAATATAAGACAACGCATGAATTATTATCTAACTTTAGATAGAAAAATCATTTGATGGTTTTATACTACTCACCACAACAGTAGAGTTGTTGGTGTTGTAACTGGTTGATCATGTGGCTTGATCTTGCTGGTGGTGTTGCTGGCCTGATCCGGTCCTTCACCTCCTGGTTCTGCTCCTGCTACCTTTGATTCCTGTGAGCTTGACCTTGATCTGCCCTTCACCTCCTAGCTCCTACAACTTGGCCTTGCTATCCACCTGATCCACCCCCTCCTTATGTCACCATCTGGTGATGCTAGGATGATCTGCTGTGTGGTTTGGCTGGTGGTTTGCTAAGCTTTGATAAACTGGGTGTGTTCTTCATGTGGTGTTTGAGATGAAGAGGTGAGCTGCTAGAGCTGCCCACAGTTGTGCTACTCCTTTTACTTGTGTGAGCTATTATTGCTGTGTCGACAGCACACACCATGCATTTGGTGATTGTCCTGCATGTGTGCTTGGTACATGGTTTTGGATCAGATCGGTGAGGCGCCCCATCTTTTGATCTTTTAACTTTTCACTTTCCTGGTGAAACTTGCCCCTCTTACTTGCTGTGAATGTTTGACTTGTGGCTTATTTATTATGAAAGATCAAATTCTTTCATATTGGTGAAACTTGCCCCTATAATTACTACTCAATGATGTAATCTTGAGCGAGGCAACTCACTGCTCTCTACTAAGAGTAAAACTAACAATTAAGCTTTTATTTTCCTTTTGTTTGTTTTGTATTTTGCAGGTACAAGATCTGGACACTCGAGATTTAGTATAGGATTACCTAGATAGATTCTTTTGTAATCTTTATTTTATTCTTTTCTTAGAATATTGTAATAGTTTATTCATCTTTTTAATTTCCTTACTTGTAAATTCTTTACTGTAATGATTCTTTATTACTTGAATGAGTTTATATTTGTACCTTGTTTATGAAATAAAGATAAGGAATAAAGATTCATTTCTTATATTGATTTTTTATTACTATTTATTATATATTTATCAAAACAAATAATATTACTAAATCATTTTTGGAATTCATTCTAAAATGCCAAATCCCAACTTTTAAAATATAAGTTCAAATTTAAATTTAAATTCTTTCCCCCAAAACACAACAATTCCTAAAGATCATGTCAAAATTTATAACGATCACTCTCCAGAGCTATTCCTACACCTAGAGAGTGAAAAAAATCTTATCACTTTAGGTTTTTATTTGGCGAAAAATTTACCCACATTTTACAGATGAATGCATGCACATGCACAAGTTCCTAAATCTACCCTTCGTTGGTTCCTAAATGCTGGGATGTTACAAAAGTTTTGTTTCATATAAGATTGTTTTGGTAACAAGACTTGATCAACCTTGTTAACAAAGGGATTTTTAATGAACAAAACAATGCTTTCATAGTGGTTATACTTGCTCACTTTTATTTTTCTCCTTCCTAGTCTTTGCTCTTTCTCTTGTTAGCTTTAGTTTTGCTAGTTGTTTGATTGTTAGAGTGTCTTAGAACTTCTGTAGTTTTGGTTTTGGTTCGCTTTTGCTTCTTCTAAAAAAACTGTTTCTGCGAGAAAATCAATTTTCATACCCTGAAAATTGGCCAAAAATAAAGTTTCCCAAAAAATCCCAGAAAATTCATATTAAAGTTTTCCTCGAAAAAAGGGGCTGAGGGACACCTGAAGTGGCCCAGGGGACCCACCAGGCCAGCACACCCCCTGGTGGCACGACCAGCCCCAAGGGCGCGCCTGGACTGGGTGGGGCCCACCTATGGCCCTCCAAGTTGTCTACTACCAGCCACTTCTTTATCTCTCCCGAAAAACACCGGAAAAAAATTTCAAGCTCGAGTTCCTGCTGTTCTTGCTCCTGATTTTCGATCTCCTTTCTCAGCCCATCTTTGCTGCTGATTTTTGGAAGGATTGCTCCTTGGTATGTGCCTCCTCCGCTTGTCCAATTAGATTTTTGATTGGTAGATTGTATCTTGAGAATTTTGCTGCTATAGGTGTGAGGTTGTGTGATCTTGCATGCTTGTTCTATGCTTAGAGATTTCATTTTGATGCATGTCTAGCCCTCTAGCAAGTACCTATAGTAGTTTCTCATCATTTACCAACTTGGAAATCACTTGGCTTGATGTTTGTCTAAAAATTTCAGAAAAAGGGTCATGGACAACCACACCTTTGGTGAAGTATTTGAGAGTGATGCACCTAGGAGGACAAGCCTTGAAGATCATCCTCCCGAGTTAGGCACTCATACAACGAGGATCTCATTACACCGTGATTTGGCGACGAGGGAGATGAGGGGGATGCGCACCCTTCTACCTTTCCTTGTCCTAACTTTTTGCGGGCTGCGGGGATTCTCAATGATTTCCTAAACTTGGTTCGGAGGGTTGGATTAACGAGTTATATGCAGGATGAGAGTGTGCAGTATGCTACGCTCACTAAAACCTTTGTGGAGAGTTTCTCTTTTTCTAATAGCCCTTTCAAACCAGACGTGTCTTTCAAAATCTATAACAGGCCTTTCTCCATGACATTGAAGAAATTCTATGAAATCTTGGGTATTGGCATGGCTGGGATGGTGAAGAAGATTCCAGCTCAACCCGCTGATTTGTTAGAGCTCTACCGCAGGATAACCAATGATGATGACCGCAAAGCCCAGCGGAGAAAGATAAGAAATATTCAACTCCCATCTATTAGGTATTTTGCTTATTATCTTGACACTAGTGTTCTTGGTAGGGAGAACACTAGCAATATTTCCAACTAGCATTTGGCATTCCTAGCTACTGCACTCAACAATGAAACCAGGTACAATCTTGGTTCTCTCATTGCTCGTTGCTTAGATGCTAAGGGACCCATTTATGGGGGAATTATTGATGCATGTATTGTTGCTGCCCTAGACCTTTCTGTTGATCCAAATGATAAAGTTTTGGCTCCTCGAAGGCTTGATTTAGCTGCCATTAAAGCGCATCACTTTGTCACTACTGGCTCTACCCTTGAGAGTTTGGTTTATAGAATGATGTTTACTGAAGGGGAAGAGAGAGATCTTCCTTTGCCCCAAACCACTTTATTCTGTATTTCCCAGGTACCTTGGTCACGCTCCAAGGAGGAGATGGACGAGCAGCTACGCATTCGTGGTTTCCACGGACAGTACCAAGGGGACACGCCCTCATACGACCCCTCTGTGCACTACACAGGGGAGTCCTCGAGCTCGTACCAGGAGGAAGGGGCCTCCTCGTCGTACTACGGAGGTGCACCTTCTTGGTCACCATGGAGTTGAGCCCCACTTAGGCCAAAAGCCTAAGCTTGGGGGGGGTATACCGACATCACACTCATATATATATATCATGTTTCATCGGTTCTTTGTATATCCATGTTTCGCTTTCTTTTTGGATTTTGTTTTGCTTTCTTAAAACACCAATATACCAAAAAAATTGTTGTTTCTCTTGGTTTGTTTCTTTGCTTTTTAGCTTTGGTTTGCCTTAAAAGAAAATCCAAAAAGATTTTGCTTTGTGTGCTTGCTTTAAAAAAATCGAAAACACCAAAAATATTTGTTGTTCTTCTTTGGTTTTGTGAAGTTCTTTGCAGGCTTCCGTAGTCCTCAGTGGGGTTTGGTTTCATGTTATTATTCAAGCCACACAAGTGAAGAGCAATAATGAAAATCAAGACAACTTGAGGTGTGGTAAGAGGCTGGTAATGAACTCTATCTGTTTTCATTTTTGTACATATACTGATCATTGTGAGCATGCTTAGTCTATTCATGTAAGGTGTTATGTTATTTATGGATGCTTAGTAGTTCTTGCTCTCTTATGATTAGCTCCAACTTACTAATAGTTTGAAGCATGTCATATGAATGTTTGCTTGCATTGTTCTATTCATAACTTGGTATGATATTGTGGTATACTCCTCTGAATGTTTCATATGAATCGACTTGGCACATGCTCATGCATGCATATGACTAAACAATAGTCAGTAAGCCTCGATGATTTATTTTGCCTCGGAGTTCTTGAATCACTTTCATGCCATAATTAGTCATGTTTTGTTGCAAGCATGATTATGACAGTTATTGCTCTCTCGTTTGTCGCTCCCTCTCTATTGCTAGCCTTAAATTGCACTGAGTATGAGCTCTACTTGTCCATCCAACTCCCCAAAACCAATATTGCCAACAGTGTCCACCATACCTACCTACTAGCATCATTTGCTATTCAGTGCATATTCATTATGCCTCGTTTTCTTTCAAATAAATTATTTGACTATTTTGAGAAAGTTAGTTAGTAAAGCTCTCATAAACTTGATGGAACACTTTATTTCTTTCACTTAATAAACCTGAACCATTGTGACTGTCCATGAAAGTTATATGCTTGCAAATTATAGGCTGGGAGTTAGCAGAACCGTGCTGTCACGGGGAATGCTTTCAACACTTATGGATACATAACCAGTTGATATCATGCTCTTTTATTTGCAGATGTCGTCGGTGTGAAATAAAAGGGGAGATTGTGAGTTCATGGAGTTATATATATATGTGTTACAGAAACGCCTGGGACGCTAGCCTAAGCCATGCCTAATCATGGTGGAAGCTTGCAGCATAACCATAATGAGCAATCTGTGAAGCATCCTCAATAAAAACCTATGCAAATAGAAGATAAAAAGATCGCTGAGATGCTCATTGTCTGCTTGCCTTGTCATTTTGATTATGGGATAGCTCATGTATCATGTGCAAGGGGTACCCTGTTGGCGGTTCTCTATGATATGCATGTATTTATGATGACAAGAACTTACAGGTAACTAAAGTTGAGTAGCATGAGGATCGGCCCTCGTACTCAAGGGACATGAGATTTCCAGTTTATGGTCTATCAAGCATATAACTCAGATTGGACCTCACTTTCACCTTAATCATCTAAAGATTCTTATGACAGGGGCAATGAGAGATCAAAGCTAATGAGTACCATACTTTTATCATTTGGGAGCCTTTCAAACTTTTCACAACATTTTTTATTTCCTTGTTGAGTCACCACTTATTCTATGAGCACCTTCTTGAGAGCATAGTTGTCATTCTTAGTGTAATGTGCTTGTCTCAAAACTTGGTTAATTATGCCATGACTTTGATGCTTGTATCTCTGATATCTTTACTTCTAGTCTTCACATGAACTTCAGAGGTGCCTTGGCATTTATTTTGTGCTCTACAAACAAAGGCAAGCGAGATACCACTCTATCATACTTTATTATGAGCATTGCAATGTTGCTTATATTTATGTTTCGTGCTACTTATTATTATTGCGTTGGAATATCTTCATAGCTATTGTTTCCCGAACACTTTTGCTATTGTTTCTCCTCTAAATTTGTGTGATTTGGATACAACTAACACAGACTGACGCTGTTTTCAGCAGAATTACCTTGGTGTCTAGTTTTTGTGCAGAAAATCAACTATCAGGAAAAATCCCGGAAAATATGCCGAAAATCCTATTTCACCAGAAGACTCACCGAGCCAGAATATGAGACGGAGTGGAGGCCTGAGGGGCCCACACCCCCCTCGGCCTCCCTCTTCGCCTATAAGTTGCCTCTTGACCTAAAAACCGAGGAGGGTTTGGCGTTTTTCCAGAAAGAGTCCCGCTACGCCGCCACCACCAGAAACCGCGATTCGGAACCAAAAACTCTGTTCTGGCACCCTATCGGGATGGGGAATTTGGAGAGCATCATCGACATCGTCATAAAAAACGCCTCTCCATCAACCATCCATGTTTCCCTCATCCATGAGTGAGTAATCCCCCGCTGTAGGCTATGGGTATGGTAGGGATTGGATGAGTTCTATCATGTAATCGAATAAGATTGTTAGGGCATGGTGCCTAGTATCTCTATTAGGGCTATTTGACTTTGTTGAAACTTGTTGTTCTTAATGCTTGTCACTAGGGCCCGAGTGCCATGATCTTAGATCTGAACTTATTATTGATTCATTGTGATAGTATTGTTTGTGATCTTATCTACAAGTTGTGTACACATATCATTGTCCCGATCCAAAGGCCCTGAAGTGACAGAAATTGGGACAACCTGAGGGGATGGCTGTGATGTAAGGATCACATGTGTTCAGGAGTGTTAATGCTTTGCTCCGGTGCTCTATTAAAAGGAGTACCTTAATTGCCAGTAGTTCCCTTGAGGCCCCGCTGCAACAGGCTGGCAGGACAAAATATGTTGTGCAAGTTCTCATTGCGAGCACGCATGACTATATATGGAGCACATGCCTATGATTGTTTAGTACTTGGATTCTTTATCTTATTTATCTGTAGTTTCCCTAAATCTTGAAGTTACATGTTTAGACTCGTCCATGCAACGCCCGTCCATCCATCCCTATGCCTACCGCTCTCATATCCTACTGTTTGCTACTACTGCTACTATTGCTCCTGTTCTACTATTGATGTTGCTTTGCTTTTTCTACTGATAAACTTCTGTGAGCAAGAACTATTTCCAGGTGCAACTGAATTGACAACTCAGTTGTTAAGGCTTGCAAGTATTCTTTGGCTCCCCTTGTGTCGAATCAATAAATTGGGTAATACTACCCTCAAAGATTGTTGTGATACCCTATACTTGTGGATCATCATGATTTCATTCATCAAGTATAAAAAAAATTGAATCTTTGTTTCACTTACCAAGTGTCGATACACTTGAATTTTCGCTTTAATCATTTCTATGTGACAAAAACCTTTCTTGTCATTTCCATACTGAACTCATTCAATATCTCATCTATGTACTTTTGGCACAACCATATTAGCGTCTCAATCTATCCATATAAACATCGAGATGAAATTTTTAACTTGTGTCAATAAAAGATACATCATTTCTAATCAACAATATGTCTTTCACATAATGTATTAGAAATATTTCTTAGCGCTCCCACTTAATTTCTTGCAAATCCAAGCATCTTTATCGTCTCTAATGAAATTAAACTTTTTAACAGTTTCGTCACGGCAAAGATTCCAACTCCTTGATGCTTACTTCATCCATTGAAGTTAGCATGTCCTGTTAGCATCCTTCGAATAAACAAAACCCTTTGGATCGTATCATGAACACGTCCTAGTTAACCATTCTATTAGAAGAACTTGTTTTGTTTGTTCAACTATCATATACCAATATATGTAGTGGTTCCTACATAGATCCGTCCAGACTAAATATCGCTATGAAAGATTGATACATCGGAAACGTATCTATAATTTTTGATGCTCCATGCTTGTTTAGTATCTACTTTGCTTTGCTTTGTATGCACTTTGAGGTGTTTTTATATCTTTTCTGGAACTAACCTATTAACAAGTTGCCACAGTGACAGTTGCCTGTTTTCTTCTGTTTTTGGTTCCAGAAAGGCAGAAAATCAATATTCTCAGAATTGGACGGGACAAAACCCAAAGTCAATAACTTTCCATAGGTAACAAGAAGTCTAGAGGGGATACAGAGAAGCGGGCCAGGGCGCCTAGACCCCCCTAAGCGCGGGTGGGCCCTGCCCCGTGCCTGGGTAGGTTGTGGGGCCTTTGGCAGCCTCCTCGTCCTCCCCCTTCGCCTATAAGAAGCCCCGATGCAGAAACCTTAAGTACCCGATCAATATTCCACGAAACCTTCTATAGCTGCTGCCATCGTCGTCCCTAGATCGGGGGGATCTGAAGTTATTCCCGGCACCCTGCCGGAGGGGAGATCATCCCAGAGGCCTTCTCTCTGGTATGATACGTGAGTAGTTCCACCTTGGACTATGGGTCCATGTAGTAGCTAGATGGTTGTATCTCCTCCTTTGTGCTTTCATGTATTGATCTTGTGAGCTCCATTCATGATCAATATCTAATCTATTTATAATCATGCATGTTCTGTTTGCGGGGATCCGATGGATATTGAGATTACTATGTCAGATTGATTAATGGTTTTTTTCTTTATGATTCTGTCATGTCTATGTTGTTTGTGATCTTTCATGCTCTCCGTTGTTAGTAGCTATCTTGGTCGAGTAGTTGCTAGTGACTCCAGGAGGGGGTTTTTATGCTCGATAGTGGGTTCATGCCTCTAGTTTTCAAGGGAAGTGACATAAATCTCTTCGGTTGTAGATGTGTTGTTGCCACTAGGGAGAAAACAACGGTCTCTTGTTCATGGAACATGTGGATTGTTTACCTTACACACTTTTCTTAAAGCAGTTGTCTGTTGCTTGCAACTTAATACAGGAGGGGGTTCAGATGATAACATGAAGGTGGAATTCTAGTCATAGATGCAATTGGATGGCGGTCTATGTATATTGTTGTATTGCCCAATAGAATCTCATAGGATCTTTTTGTCTGGTATTGCATTGTTATGCCTTGCTCAGTTCCTGTCAATTGCCCTGTTGTAATTTATTTACCCTTCATGCCATGTTGTTTATCTAAGGAGAGCACCTCTAGTGAACTATGGACCCCGGTCCAATATTTACCATTGATACATCTTCCACTGGTACCTGTTTACTTGCTGCAAACCATTACCTTCCACACCATACGTTTAATCCTTTGTTACAGCAAACCGGTGAGCTTGACAACCTCACTGATTCGTTGGGGCAAAGTCTTGAGTTTGTGTTGTGTAGGTCTCTATGTTGCTTGCAACACCTGTGTGACGTTTCCTTCCTCCTACTGTTTCGATAACCTCGATTTCTTACTGAGGGAAAACTTGCTGTTGTGCTTCTTCACACCTTTCTCTTAGGGTTCCCAGCAGATTCCACATCAAGCACCAAGTTCTCTGGCGCCACCAAGGAGTCATCAGCAAGTTTTCTGGCGCCGTTGCCGGGGAGGCTAAGGACGTCTTCACTAGGGGAGTCCTTCACTTCCTTTCTATTTACTTTGTTTTTAGTTTGCTTAGTTTATTTTGCTTGGTTTTATTTGCCTCTTTTCAAAAAACCCAAAAAAAATAGTCTAGGGTTTGCTTTCTTTATTCAAACACACAAAAAAAAGTTAGTTCCTGCTCTAGTTGCCACCTTGCTCTAGCTCACCATGTTATTCCCCAAGTTCGCCCTGAAAGATCTTGCAATAGGTAGTGGCTCTATAATCGGGAAAGGTAATATTGAAGAATTCTTTAATCATGTTAGCAAGCATGAGAAATATTGAGGATAAATCTATAGCAGAGCTTGCTCCTAATTATGAGATTGCTGCAGCTTCTTTAGTTCATATGTTGGAGGCTAGGTTTGTTAGCCTTAACCCCTTCATACAATTCTTGTTCCTAAAACTACAAGAAGAAAAGAATGCTAAAAAGAGAGAATTCATTCTTGAAACTTTACTAAAAGAGTTCCATGATGTTGCTAGGGAAGCCAAAAAGGTATTTGAGTGTTTCAATATGCTAGGCTCAAGTGTAGATGTTGTGGGTATTTCTGATAAAACTAAGCATAGAGAAGAATTTAAGATACCCATCCCCTTTAAACTTGTTGGAATGCATGAAGCCTTTGAAAAGAATTTTGATTGGATTGCTCCTAAACATATTTTTGATGAAAGTAGTAGACCAAAGAGAGATGAGTAGGGACCCTCCAAAACTCATTTGGATGAGATATGTTTCATAATTGAAGACTTTGCAAGTATTGATGTTAATGCTTCTTCATTTGAAAATACTTGATTCTTCTTGCTTCTTGTGCCTAACTTAAAGGCGTTAAAGAAAATTACTTGTTGGGAGACAACCCAAGAGTTTCCTTGAGTCTTGGAATTTATTACTTTAGTAATGACCTCTCCTTATCCTTTTTGTTTGCTTTTTGTGCCAAGAATGACCTCTAATGAGAGGGAAGTAAGATTTGGGGAGTTATTGTCCCAAAACAGATTTCTGTCCTCCACCATAAAAATTTGTGAGGAGTCTCTGTAACTCGGATTGAGCTCAAATTTACGAATGAATCCCCCAATATGTTAGCTAACTTTCGTTAGTTCAACACTTGTTGATTTGAGCAACAGACGATTTTTGAAAATATCGGTTTCTACCTGCTTGCCTATTTTGACAGATTTCTTTCATTATTTGCATTTGCTTCTTATTGATTCCTTTTTCAGTTCTCTTTAGGTGAATTGAGATTTTTGAAGGAGTTGCTACAGTAGCTTGTGTTTTTAGTGAGAAGTCTTGTTGTTCCAAAGCTTTGCCAGAGGTCTAATATCTGTTGAATAAACTAATGTTGCTAATGAAGATTGTGTGAAGTTTTGTATGAAGGAAAATTTCAGGTGTAGAGAGAGAATGATGCAATGAGATGAAGAATGGACAAAATCTCAAGCTTGGGGATTCCACCATGGTGTCACCCCAAGAAATATCCAAGAGGTACAAGCGTTAAAGCTTGGGGATGCCTTGGGCATCCCCTTCTTCATCAATAAAAAGCTCAGGTCTGTCTAGACACTTCGTCTTTATTGTTTCATGCACAAGTTGTGTTGTTCTTGGAGCGTCTTAGTTTTCGTTTGCTTTCTTAGTTTGTTTAGTTTGCTTGAATAAAGTAGTTTGGACCCCCGTTCTTGCTGTGTTGTTTTGCAAATAAGTTGCTTGGTGTTGGAAAGGAGTAGTAAGTTCTTGCTTGTAAGTGCAAGAGGAGCTTACATTGACTGTGACTTAGACTTTAGCATGACATGCTAGGTGTTTTTTTAACCTTATTCTTAGTGATTATTGCTGTAGCATGTCTTGTTACAAACAATTGGGATTGCTTAGTGTGCCTTGAAGAAATTATGCGTTGTTTTAGCATGCAAAAGCATAGTATTATGGTATTCTCCTTTGATGCTTTGCTTGGGTTGACTTGGCACATGCTCACACCATGTTATGACTATGACAAGTCACCATAGCCTGTATGATCATTTAGTCCTTGACTTGTAGTATCACTCTATGCTTTGATTAGTAATGCTTTTTTGCTCTGCATGATTATGGCCATTATGCTATATTAGTTGGTTTCTCCCAGTCTTTTGCTAGCCTCCACTTCTATGAGTAAATTCTACCCATGCTTCCAACTCCCAAGAAACCAAGTTTTTCCAAAGTGTCCACTCTAAACTCCTATGCATGGTGTTTACACCATTCTAAGTATATTCTTGTTTTCAGATATCTTCCAATTAAAAACTATTTTGTTATGTGAAAACTTAGTGATTAAAGCCCTCACAAACTTGATGGCACATTTTATATTCTTTGCCCCTAATAAACTTGAACCATTGTGTCCTCTATGTTGTATATGTTTGCACTTATACGTTGTAATTAGCAGAACCGTGCTGTCACGGGGAACGTTTTCAACATTGCACTTGTACTTTGTACTCAATTGATATCATGCTCTTTTTTCTATGGATGTCACCGGTGCGAAATAAAGAGGGAACTTGTAAGTCCATGGAGTTTGTATTTTGTGTTAGAGAAACGCCTGGCCGCTAGCCTAAGTTATGCCTAATCATGGTGGAAACTTGCAGCATCACCATAGTGAGCTATCTATGAAGCATCCTCAATAAAAAGCTATGCACATAGTAAATAAAAAGATCGTTGAGATGCTCATTGTCTGCTTGCCTTGTCATTTTTATTATGGGATAGATCCTGTACCATGTGCAAGGGGTACCCCGTTGCGGTTCTCTATGATATGCAAATACTTATAGTGACAAGAACTTATAGGTGACTAAAGTTGAGTAGAATGAGGTGTGACCCTCGTATTCAAGGGACTTGAGATTTCCAACTTATACTTCATCAAGCATATACTCCATCTTTGTTCACTTTAACCTTAATCACCTCAAGATGCTTATGATAGGGGCAATGAGGGCTGAAAGCTAACAAGTACCATAATTTTTGGAAGCTCTTTTTGAAACTTGAAATCCCTGCTTCCTTTATAAAAGGCCTTTCTTCCACCATTATTTGAGTCTCCACCTTCTACCTTTAGGCACCATTAAGAGAGCATAGTTGCCAATCTGTGTGCAGTGTCCCAAAGCTTATTGATTGATGCATATTGTGATGTTACTTGTTCTTGTGCTATTTGTTTCTAGTCACCCTTGTGAACTTTGAAGGTGTCTTATGCATCTATTTTCTACTCTATGAGGGACAAGTTGATTGCCACTATGCTATGTTTTCTGTATGTGAAACAAACAAACGTTTTTCAATGCATGTTATTCATGATCTTTGTTTGTAGCATGTCATGTTGCATGCATAGTCACTATGTCCTATTGTTAGAACTCCATCTTTCATGCACATGTTTAGAGTTATTTGATCCCAGCTTTCAATGCTTGCAACTAGTTTGTTCTTGGTTTTGATGGTGCATGTCACCTCAAAAATTATTCTTTTTATCACTTACCTACTCGAGGACGAGTAGGAGTTAAGCTTGGGGTTGCTTGATACGTCAAAAATGTATCTATAATTTTTTATGCTCCATGCTTGTTTAGTATCTACTTTGCTTTGCTTTGTCTACACTTTGAGGTGTTTTTATATCTTTTCTGGAACTAACCTATTAACAATTTGCCACAGTGCTAGTTGCCTGTTTTCTTCTGTTCTTGGTTCCAGAAAGGCAGAAAATCAATATTCTCGGAATTGGACGGGACAAAAGCCAAAGTCAATAACTTTTCGTGGGGAACAAGAAGTCCAGAGGGGAGACAAAGAAGCGGGCCAGGGCGCCCAGACCCCCCTAGGGGCGGGTGGGCCCTGCCCCACGCCTAGGTAGGGTATGGGGCCCCTGGCTGCCTCCCCGGCCCCCCTTCGCCTATAAGAAGGCCCTGATGCAGAAACCCTAAGTACCCGATCAATATTCCACGAAACCTTCTATAGCCACCACCACCGTCATCCCTAGATCGGGGGGATCTGAAGTTCTTCCAGGCACCCTTCCGGAGGGGAGATCATCCCGGAGGCCTTCTCTCCGGTATGATACATGATTAGTTCCACCTTGGAATATGGGTGCATGTAGTAGCTAGATGGTTGTATCTCCTCCTTTGTGCTTTCATGTATAGATCTTGTGAGCTCCGTTCATGATCAAGATCTAATCTATTTGTAATCATGCATGTTGTGTTTGCGGGGATCCGATGGATATTGAGATTACTATGTCAGATTGATTAATGGTTTTATCTTTATGATTCTATCATGTCTGTGTTGTTTGTGATCTTGCATGCTCTCCGTTGTTAGTAGCTATCTTGGCCGAGTAGTTGCTAGTGACTCCAAGAGGGGGTATTTATGCTCGATAGTGGGTTCATGTCTCTAGTTTCCAAGGGAAGTTACAGAAATATCTTCGGTTGTAGATGTGTTGTTGCCACTAGGGAGAAAACAACGGTATTTTGTTCATGGAACATGTGTATTGTTTACCTTACACACTTTGCTTAAAGCAGTTGTCTGTTGCTTGCAACTTAATACTGGAGGAGGTTCGGATAATAACCTGAAGGTGGACTTCTAGTCATAGATGCAGTTGGATGGCGATCTATGTATATTGTTGTATTGCCCAATCGAATCTCATAGGATATTTTTGTATGGTATTGCATTGTTATGCCTTGCTGAGTTCCTGTCAAATGCCCTGCTGTAATTTGTTTACCCTTCATGCCATGTTGTTTATCTAAGGAGAGCACCTCTAGTGAACTATGGACCCCGGTCCAATCTTTACCATTGATACATCTTCCACTGTTACATGTTTACTTGCTGCAAACCACCATTACCTTCCACACAATACGGTTAATCCTTTGTTACAGCAAACCGGTGAGCTTGACAACCTCACCGATTCATTGGGGCAAAGTCTTAAGCTTGTGTTCTGCAGGTCTCCGCGTTGCTTGCAACACCCGTGTGACGTTTCCTTCCTCCTACTGGTTCGATAACCTCGGTTTCTTACTGAGGGAAAACTTGTTGTTGTGCTGCTTCACACCTTGATCTTGGGGTTCCCAACAGACTCCACATCAATCACCAAGTTCTCTGGCGCCACCAAGGAGTCATCAAAGATCAAATCTTGTCATAATCAACTGCTTGAACATTGTCTTACGCATTTTCAGAGGGTCTTCCAAGTTCAAAGCTTGATTTCTCATGTATGGAACTATCACGTATTTCATGGCTTCAAGCCATTTATGGAGTCAGGGCCCATCATCTCTTCATTGCATACAGTCGGTTCATCATTGTCAAACAACAATGATTTACTTTCAAATCTTAGTATTTGATTGTTTACCTGACCTACATAATTCAATAGGAAATTAGACCTCCGTGGCCACAACCTTTGAGGCACGAGAGCAATGAGCATTGTTGTTGCCTCCGAAACAATTTCCGGTGCTGCGCAACTCGGCACATATAGCTAAGGTTCTTTTAACCTTCTCAAAGTTCTATTGTCCTCCCACTTAACTTTTCACGGGAAAATTTCTTCTAAAATAAACTTGACATTCGACAAACACTTTTGTCTTTGGTGTTATGGAGGAGTATCCAACGATTATTCGAAATAACTTACAAAGACATGCTCATCTGACTTTGGTTGTAAACATCTTACTTATGCATAGCATATCAATGTTTAAGAAAGGACAACTTGGGTTTTATCCCATGGTGTCATTTCAACGGATCATGATGGAGCTCTTTTCAGTGTAAAAAGCAACAGTCACAAAAGATTTTAATCTTTAAAATATAATGGTAGTTATATAAATTACACCTTTGATCTTACCATGTCAAACAAGGTTTCATTACATATCTCGAACACTCCATACTACTATGGTTTTTTCGGGAACATAAATCTATGGAACGATTCCTCAAATCTTAGGTGTTTTGCTAAACTTGTAACTCAAATATCTTCCTTTATGATCCTATCATAAACTATTTATATTCTTGTTATAATGATTTTCCACTTCATCTTGAAATTCCTCGAACATTTTCAAATGTTTTACACTTCATCCTCATTAAGAAAATATTCATATATTACTCAAATTTTTGGAGAAAGCATATGAAGTTGAAATCCATCGCTCTCGACTACTCATAATGAGCTTCATACATCTATATGTACAAGTTCCAATAAGCTAGTCATTCGTTCCATTTTGGCCTATGAACGGAGTTTTAATTATCTCTAGGAAAGTTTCACAAGCGTCATTTGATCAAAAATCAAAAGACTCCAAAATTCCATCAATCATGGAGTTTCTTCATGTTTTATTTCCAATATAATTTAAACGGCGATGTCACTTCCTAAGTGATCTTTCAATCATTTGTATTTCGACATTTTTATCACTAGTTTTATAGATGTGATTTCTCCAACAACATTTGTAAATCATCCATCTTTTATGGATTACGGCAATTATTTGAACAACCGTTTTGTTCTCATAATACCTGATTGAAATAAATCTTGAAGGTAAGATTTGATGTTAACGATCAATACAATAACACTTTGTTTTTTTTCAATGAACATTATCACGTATTCTCTTGCTAGTTACTTTAGGCCAATGCAGTTTATGAATTATGTTGTTTTTGTATGACTTTTCATACCAACAAATTCGGTATCCAATACTTAAGAACCACATTGTTTAACAAGCAAGGAATACAACCATAACATGTATATCATCTATATACCTAAGCCAAACAATTCTAGTCTTTTCTTTTTCTGCCAAATATTTCTGAGATTCTCTTTCAGCATTTCCTTTTCTTTTAAAAGAATCTATCAACATCAACAGTGGCGCCATACACATGACACATAGTCCAAAGCGTGTATAGTCAAATACTAATATCTTTGGACTTGCACTTTGAAGTAGATCACCATCATCAAATGTTTGGCGTTCTTTCAAATTCCATTCTTTAGTAATCTCTTTGTGTAGTAAACATTTTACCTACATCTTATATTCATCCTTATCATGGAAATTTTCATGATCAAGCTACTTTAGCTTATAACGGTGAATCATGAGTATAATGTTGCTCTCCAAAACCTTTGGAGAATTAGGACGACTAGTGTCTCCAACCTTTTTGCAAATTCTCATCAAATATGAGAACATTAACTGTCACATCCCAAGATTTTCCAAATCTTGTTATGAGAAAAATAATTGAATAAAAATAAGGATTATTTTATAGAGCCAAATTAAACCTTGGCCAAACTTTTGAAATAAAACATTTTGTTTTGATAAAAATAGTAAAGGTTTATTTAAATAAAATAATAAGGATTTAATGTCCAATTTTTATTTAAATAAAAGGTTTTACCATTTTAATTAAACATCAAAAACTTATTAAATTATTTTAAATAAGTTTTCCAAATGTTTATTATTTCCAAATAAAACCTATTGAATGGTTTTGGTACTATTTTAGATTTCAAAATAAAGATTTTAATAAAACAAATCCTATTTGATTTAATAACTAAGGTCCATTTTTATTTAATTATTAATGGACCCTAAAATAAAAATGTTACTTTATTTTAAACAATTTTTCCAAATGTCTTATATTTTCAAATAAAGCCTACTGATTTGGTTTTGATAATATTTAGTTTTCAAATAGAGATTTTATTAAATAAATCAAAACCTATTTGAATTATTAACTAAGGTCTATTTTAATTAATTATTAAATAGATCCTAAAATAAAAATATTATTTTATTTTGGGACTTTGGTTGTGTTGATTAAACAGAACCAAAACTCAATGCAAAGTTTGGTGAAAGTTTGATTTGATTTGAATGCTTGATTGGTTGTTTGAATTTCAAAACAGAAAATAGAAATAGAAAAATAAAAAGCATTTGGAAAGAAAAAAATGTGTAAGGACACAGCCCAACCGGCCAGCCCAATAAGCCCAACAACCAGCCCACTGCCCTCTCCCATGAGCGATTCACACTCGATTAGACACAAATTCGTTCCTTTCGCTATTATGGACCGTATGGTCATCTTCATGGCATCATCTCATCGGCTCGGGCGGGCTCAGTGCGTCAGCCCTCGTGGGGGCTGGGACGCGTCTCCGTCCTGGTTGCGGCTGTGTGGATGTGTGTGTCTGCGTGCAGTCCAGTGCGTCCATTTGAATGGGATTGGATTTGGTTTGTGGAGTCCATGGTTTTGGTTTCTGGGTCCCGGGATCCCAGGTGGACAGTCCTGGCCAGCCGTGTGGTTTTCTTTGTGAGTTCTTGTTTAAGTGTTTGCAGAACATTTGTGTCTTGTTTGGATTGTAGGTTGTTTCAAAGTGATTTTGGGATGTAAGTCTTTGAAGTGGTGTGTTTTGACCTGGGGTTCAGGTTGTGTTTGGTGGAGCAGTTCTTTGATTTAGGCCATTTCTGGTCAGATAAAGTATGGTTTGTTTGTTAAAGAATGGTTTTGGGGAGTGTTTTGTTTGGGCTCCTGCATTTCAAGTTTTGGTTTGAAGCATGTTTTTGTGGTACAGAATTGTGTAAAAACACATAAATGTGCTGTTTTAATGGTTTGTGGTAACACCTTTGATGGCTTTTAAATTGTTTCAAATGTTTTATGACCCATTAGGAACCACTCTCCATTAAACAAAGCTTGGCATGCATGCATTATAACTTTGTCATTTTATGCTTGATGTTTTGTGATTGGTGGGTGGGGAATTGTACCTTGCTTGGACGTTGGTGACTTGAAAGTGTGATTGTTTGAGACAGGAACTTATGCCCTCTGCCAAAAGGCAAGTGATCTTCATACTTTGTCATTGCTTTCCTGTGATTTTCAGTAAAACTTGGAATTTTCTAAGTGAACCTTTGTAGGAAGGCCTGATGAGCCTTGGTAGAGTTAGGGTCCTAATACTGTGTAAGTAGAAAACGGTGGAATATGTCCATACTGTGGAGAATTTCCCAGGGTCTGAGGACTTGTGTTTTGTTTAATAAAACAACTAAGTTATTGAATCACTGGGTGGAATGGTAATTGCTTGGTGGTTTTTGGTTGAGTGGTTGCTGAGCCCTGTTTATGGTTTTGTGTGTCACGCGTAGTTGCGAGACAAAGTTTGAGATGTCAGAGTATTTGGGCTTAAAGTGCATTGGTGGGCTCTGCAGTTGCAATAACTTGGCCATATGGGTGATTTGGTGCTGGGTTGATAGGTTGGGCTGTCCATTTTAATTGCAGGGAAACCCAGAAGGTCTTGTCTTGGTGAGGCCAGAGTCTTGTGGGGAAAGTGCACATAAAGTGTAAAATCAAGTATAGCCATGTCCTGGTAAAGGGACAGTTTTTGAGGCATCAAGACATGGAAGCAATCCAAGGGAATGTCATCATCCAGATTTCTGATTTAAAGGTTGTGGTTGAACAGGAGTTAGGATCTTGATGCTGATTTAAGATGATTTTGTCAAGAAAAGCTAGTGTTTCAGGTGTTAAGAAAATCTGTTTTGATGGCCTCCAACTCTGCTTGGCCGTGCATAGATGATAGGCTCACTGTCTCCCATCTGTCGCGCATTACAATTTCGTGTGGCCCTTGTGGCTGTAACATTGTGTTGCAGTTTGGTGATTTAGTGAAGTTTGGTGAATTTGGATTACAGAGTCTGGCCAACATGTCACCTGGCATGAGACCCTTGGGTATTACCTTGTGCCTTGTGTAATAGCCCAATGGGCTGTAAGATGTAATAAGGTATGTTATTCCTGGTTGTAAAGTTATTTGACCTTTTGTTCTTGATATTACATCTTAACTGTGGATGCTAGCTATTGGTCAGGGACTAGCATTGTAAACACAGGACTCTACCTTGTAAAGGTTGGAACCTTTAGGATAGTGTCGAGCATTTGTGTTTGCTGTAAGTTTGTAAACCTAGGATTGAATGAAAACCCTTAGAAAATGGGGTTGTATTTGTTCCAAAACTTGTTTACAAATGATCTTGTGAACTCTTTCCTCAGCCATTTGGTTTTATTCCATCTTCAGCTAAACATTAGACAGAAGCCTGCATAGGGCTTTGCCATGTGCAAGATTTATTCAGCTGTCAAGCAGCAGCTCTGGCCAGCTAGCATCAGCAGGACCTCGGCCTTGGATGTCACTACAAGGACAAGTGAGACAGTGTATCAAGTTTGGGTAAGAGAGCACAGGTTGAAAGAGACCCTTGTCATTTGGGTTTGTGACCAAAGTTTTTATAAAACCTGATCTCGTGGAAGATACGGCCAGAGGATGGAAAGGTCACCGTGGATGGATACCATAAGTCAAAATGTTTGTTGCACAAAAGTATTGCTTGAACTTTGTTGTTTGGTGGAATGTTTGTGATTTCCACATTGGCAATGGCAGATTAGCAGTGTGTGTGATTGGGAATTGTTCTTAAAACATTTTGCCTGTCTAATCGTCAGCCCAGGCTTCAAGAACTCAGCATAGGGGATGGTGACACCAACAGCAAGGACAGCAGGAGACTTGCCAGCCCAAGGCGATTTGGGCCAGGGAGACAGCTGACTTTTTAGCCAACAATGGACTGGGCCAGCCATGCAAAGTTTTGAACTTCAATCCCGGTGGCGCAAGGATTGGTTTCTCGAATGGTCATGAGGAAACTTTTCCCCAGGCTGATGACGGCAAGGATGACCCAAAGATGTTGTTTAGAAGGAACCCGGCATTGTGTTTGTGGGACAGGGATCGTGTGCAGGGGCAGATCGTGCCTGGTGAAGGTCATGTCTGCTAGCCTTTGAAGGGTTTGAGGGCGTGGGGCTCTGGCTGGGACCCGAGAGAGGACATGGGTTGCAGTTTTACGGTTTCGAGAGAGGGACGCTGTGGATAGAAGAGGAGAGGACCAGAGACGGGCAAAGGCTGGTGGGGCCCAGGATGAGGGAGGTTTGGCCAGGTGTGCAGGGGTTGGGACATTTGTGTCATGTTGTCAGGAGGGTCCGGGGACCTCGTGTCCGTGACAGTGCGAGGGACTGGGCACGTGGAGGTTGTCAGGATCTGGTAGGATGGTTGGAATCTTTGGGGTTGGTGGTGCTGGATGTGGGGTGATTTGGGGCCTGGCCTTTGGTCTAGGATGAGTTTGTTTTGGGGTGGTGGCTGTCGTCCCAGGGTTCCAGATCTTTGTGGGAGGATAGATAGGGCTTTTGATTTTGGGAGAAGAAACTTTTGAGATCGGTGGGCCTTGAGCCTGTTTGGTCGATAAAATCAAAGGGATTTAAAAAATTTAAATAAACAATAAACTTAAAATATTTGGTACTATTTTGGATCTTTATTAAAAGATTTGGTTCTCCAAGGAAAGGTAGATTTTAAAATGAGTTATTTTGTAGGCCAAATTAAACCTTCCGACTTTTGAAATAAAACATTTTGTTTTGATAAAAAATGGTAAAAGTTTATTTAAATAAAATAATAAGGATTTAATGTCAATTTTTATTTAAAATAGGGTTTTACCATTTAATTAAACTTTATCAAAAACTTATTAAATTATTTTAAATAAGTTTTCCAAATGTTTATTATTTTCAAATAAAAACCTATTGAATGGTTTTGGTACTATTTTAGATTTTAAAATAAAGATTTGTAATAATCTATTTGATTTAATAACTAAGGTCCATTTTATTTAATTGTGTGGACCTAAAATAAAAATGTTACTTTATTTTTAAACTTAATTTTCCAAATGTCTTATATTTTCAAATAAACCTGCTGATTTGGTTTTTGATATTATTTGGTTTTCAAATGAAGTTTTAAATAATCAGAGCTGTTTTGGTTATTGTTAAGGTCTGTTTTGGTGAATTTGTTAAATGGTCTGAGTAAAATGTTATTTTGTTTTTGGGACTTTTGGTTTGTGATTAAGCGGAATGAGCTCAGTACCAGGGATTTTGGTGAGGTTTGCGGTTTGGTTTGAATGTGATTGGTTGTTTTGGTTTTAAATAAGTAGAAAATGGCGTGGAAGAAAAGTATGTGGGGATTGCATTGATATTGTCGTGACAGCCAGGAGACCCTTCAAATTTGGATCCCGTTCCTTTCATTGGACGCATTTAAGTCTTGGCGCGATCATTCCTTTGGGATATCGTTTCTCTGTCAGTCAGTCACAGGTAAAAGTTCATGGTGCGTTGGTTCATATAAACCATGGTATCTCATTTCCTCTGGCGAAATATAGGGTCCTGGAACCTGATGCGTGACTGGTTTAAATTCCAGCCGCCATTGCGCTCCGGGCGCAGCCCATCTCACCGTGGTAAAAGCCAACAAAATCGCTGGTTTCCGTAACCATTCCGGTCTTCTCGTTGCCTCATAAGGTGGACCATAGAGTTTGGGCCTTGGTCTCCATCCTCTGACTGCGTATGGCCAGGTGTGGATGTGGAGTTGGGATCCGGTGGGATGGGCTGGTGAAGATTAAGTGGCGTCTGCGTGATGAGGCGGTCAGCGGTCTGTTGGTGGGTCATTTGACGGATAGGTTGGTGTCGGGGTTTGTAGGGCGGTTTGAATATATTAGATTTGTGATTTTGTAAAATCCATAACTTTAGTTCCACACGTCCAAAATTTGCAAACTTTATATCAATGGAATCAGTGGAACAATCCCTATCCAACTATGCAATTTGTTTAGCAAAAAGCTTCTATTAAAATGTTTGTTTTTGTAGAAACATTTGTATGCTTGTTTAGATTGTAAAATTGTTCAAAAATGGTTTTGGGGATAAAATCTTTTGCAAATGGTGTTTTTTGAACCTAATGACCCTAGGAAACACTTTGTGGTTTCAAAATTGTATTTGGTGAAACAAAAGAATGATTCTTTGATTTAAAACCATTTCTAGTCAAATAAAAATATAGTTTATTTATTAAAAATGGTTTTGGAAGAAAACCTTTGGGAAATGTTTTGTTTCAAACTCTCTGACCCTAAACACAAAGTTTTATGGTTTGAAAACATGTTTTGTGAACCCTATAGATTAATGCCTTAGTAAAAACATTTCTACACCACATAAAATGATACTTTGTTTTGAAAATGGTTTATGAAGTGACACCTTTTGCAAATGACTTTGCCACTTTATAAAATGACCATTAGGTGTTTTCAAATGTTTATGACCATTAGGAACCACTCTTTCAAATAAAACAAAGCTTGGCATGCATGCATGCATTACTTTGACTTTATCATTTTATGTGATGTTTTGCTTGATTGGTAGATTGAGATTGTGCCTTGCTTGATTGAATTGTAGTGACTTGAAGAGTGTGATTGTTGCAAGGACAAGGAGTGAACTTATACCCTCTACCAAAAAGGCAAGTGATGCTTCATACTTTTGTCCCATTACTTTCACTATGCATTAGTGATTTTTTTTTCTAAGTAAAACTTGCATGGAATTTTGCTAAGTATGAACCTTGCTATAGGAAAACCTAGTAGACGAAACCTTAGTAGAAATTTTCCTAAGTTAAGATTCCTACTACTATCATGCTTAGCTTAGCTAGTAGAAAACAAGGGTGGAATATATATCCATACTATGGAAAATTTCTAAGTCTGAGGACTTGTGTTTTTGTTTAATAGAACAACTAAGTTAATGAATCACCTGGGTGGAATGGTAATTGCTTGGTGGTTTTTGGTTGAGTGGTTACACAAGGCCCATGTTTATGGTTTACCTTGTGTATCACACTTGTGGATTGCCACCCAGGAACAAAGAGATTTGAGATGTCAAATGTTGAGAAGCTTCAAGTGCAGCCATTTGGCATTATGGGCTCTGCCTGGATCATATAGGTTGCAAGAACTTAGCCATATGGACAGTTGGTGGTAGAGTTTGATAGGTTGGAACGCGTCCATTTTGGTCTAAGGGAAGGCTTCTGAAAGATCTTGTCTTGGTGAAACCAAGTCTTGTGGGGAAAGTGCACCACCTCTGCAGAGTGTAAAATCTAAGTACTTAGCCATGTCCCTGGTAAAGGACAATTTTGAGGATCAAGACATGGAAGCAATCAAGAATCTCATCATACAAATTTCTAAGTTAAAAATTTGTGGGTTGAACAAGGGTTAAAGGATCTTCAATCTTTGATGGAGAGAAATGATTTTGTCAAGCAAAAACTTAGTGTTTTCAAATGTTAAAGAAAAAAATCTATTTTGAGCAATGCAAGCCTCAACTCTACTTATCCAAATGCATATAGATGATAGACTCCACTATACTACCATAGTATCACTTGCCAATACAATTCAAATGTATTGACCCTTGTGGCTGTAACTTGTTATGTTGCAGTTTTGATTGATTTAGTGAAGTTTAAGTGATTAGGATTACAAGTCTACAACCAACATGTCTACCTGTGGCACTTTGAAGATGAAGGACCCCATGCTTATAGATATTCTACTGCAATGTAATGTAATAGCCAAATGAGATATGTAAGATGTAATAAAATTATGTTATTCCTAGTTATAAAGTTGTATTATGACCTTTGTTTCTTGATATTACATCTTAACTGTGGATGCTGGCTATTGATCCAGGGACTAGCATTGTAAACACAGGGGACTCTACCTTATTAAAGGTTGGGAACCTTACATTAACTTTGCCATATTATACTCTATCATATTGCAACGAAAACATCGTTTCAGATATAGCAATATCTTCCACACATGATGGTTTCTAAAAAAATTCTTTTATATCCTAGATAACCTTGATATTAAAACAATCCTTTAAATATCAGGAATCACGGAGACAAACATGATACTTTAGATACTAACACTGGAATTGTTACTCTTGATTTAATACTTACTATTAAACTTCATGGAGTAAACAGAGTTTGCTGAAAGTATGCAATAGGACTTTTAAATCTTTAGATTAACACCACAAAACAATACGATACCAATTTGTAAAGTAACTATCCAGAATTCTATAGTTCTATTATCTCAATTGTAACTAAGCGTAAGGTGGTGAACGGATTTCAATGACTACAATAACTATGCAAATTCACTTAGATTTAATTTATGATAAATAGTGTTCAACTTTTAATCATATTACTTTTGAACTCGCATTCAAAACAATATCCCTCATATTATTTTAGTGATCACACGAACCAAATCCACTACTCCAACTCCGATCATCATGAGAGATGATGTAGCTTCAAAGGCGAACAATCAACATGTTCATCATATCATCTATAATACTCGTGCTTTACCTTTTGGTATTCCGTGTTCTGAGACCATGTTTGTACATGTTAGACTCGTCAAGGTTAACCTTAGTATCCGCATGTGCAAATCTGGCTTGCACCCGTTGTATGTACACGTAGAATCTACCACACACGGTCATCACGTGATGCTTCGAAACGACGAGTCTTAACAACTGTGCCTACTAAGGACAAACACTTTATTACTTGATATTCTGTGAGAGGGGTCATCTTATAATGCTACCGTCGTGATCTAAGCAATACAAGATGCATAAAAGGATTAACATCACATGTAATTCATAATATGTGATATAATATGGCCTTTCTTCTTGTGCCTTTGATCTCCATCTCCAAGCACGAACATGATCTCCATCATCACCGGCGTGGCGTCAAGGTCAATGGCGCCGCTCCATGGTTGTCGTTCACCAGCATCAACTATTACAACTACTTTGAATAATAGACACGCATGTCTTAACAAAATTAAAATAATAATCATAAGGCTCCTGCCGGTTGCCAACTTACAATAAGGATCATTGCATACATCATATGTAATCACAATCATGGCCACATCACATCATGGCACACCCCCGCAAAACAAAGTTAGATGCCTCTAATTTTTTTGCATGTTTTACATGGTTTGGGGCTTTCTAATAAGAACCGTTCTAACTTACGAACAAGAACCATAATGTTGATACAAGTACTGTCAAGTGCCCGTTGTAAATTGAATCTTCACTATTGTGGGAGAGACAGACACCCGCAAAGCCACTTATGCAATACAGATTGCATGTCTAGCATGGAGCAAGTCTCATGAACGATGTCATGTAAGGTTAGCCCGGCTCGCTTCATCCCACCACCCTGCAAGATGCAAAGTTCACAAAAATAAATCGACAACAAAAGCATCAACGCCCACAATAACCATTGTGTTCTACTCGTGCAGCAGATCTACGCATAGACACGGCTATGATACCACTGTAGGGGTTCGTAGCATGGAAAACAAAAAATTTCTATCGCATGAACACACACAAGCTAAGATCTAATCTATTACATCGGTTGTAACACCCTCAGAATCGGACCTATGCAAGTTTGGGCAAAATTCACCAAACCCGCATAGAAACGATTCAAAGGTGCCCACCAGGCACTTTCGTGCGGGTGGAAAACGAAGTAATAACATTACACAACAGTCCTCGATGGGACCCACAGAACAGATATACAACAGCGACTCAATGAGTCAAGAATACAGATATAATATACAAAGATCCAAAACACCTTGAAAACGATAGAGCGTCCAGCTACGGACAAGATGCAAATGGGGCTAAGAGCCCTGAGGAATAACCAATGGCGTCCATAACCCCGAGCCAAGCCGGAAGGGTAACCCTGCTAACGGCGTCGATCGCAAACCTGCTTAACAAAAGGGGTGCCGACAAAGGGCAAAGCAGAAAACAAAGAAGGAGCGTCAGTACTGAGGCCAGTACACGGCGAGGCTAGAATTCGGCGGTCCTCGCCTACATAGGTATGGTGGATCAAGCGGCGGCAAAGATGCACTAAACAACCTATAGAGACTCGAAACAATGGCGGTTATCGAGAGGGGTAAGAATGACCTAACCGGATCCAACCGAAGCTATCACCAAACAAACCCATCTCGGTGTTTCCCCTCGAGACCAAACGAGGAAGTCAACCGAGGAACTCACAGTTGGCGCTTTTATTTATTCGATTATAGTTGCGGCACTTTACTAGTCAAGTTTAGATAATCGTCTGATAAAATAAACCGTGGGCACTTTTAGTTAACCATTCCGTGATAGTTGCAACAATTACTAATCGTGCATGAGATAGCATGAGATAAACCCAAAACCCAGCAGTTGTTGGTACTTTTATTCAGCCATTTCGTTGTAGTTGCAACACTTACTAGTCGATACAATTGCATGGCGACAACCAAACAAGCAATTGTGGGCAGTATTAATTAGCCATTCCGTTGTAGTGAAGCTGATTACTAGTCATTATAAGTCAAATTTATGGCGGTAAACTTTAGTTATGCTTGTCTATGATCGAGATATCATGCTCCAAGTCGTCCATATCCGCGACACGGCTTTGAAAGTTTTACCCGGCGGTGCACCAATAGCAACACACGCCGATCAACCTCGGAAAAACCAAATCAAAACCCAACGAGGCTTTCATTGAACAATCACAGTTGAGAAATATTTCAGGGGCCACCCTTTGAGTAGAACCCGCAACGGGTAGGCAAGCTCGAGACGGCCTCAAGGTTGCGCCAATGGTCATGCGATCGGGAACCCGAAAGTGTGGCTGGGCTTGTCGATACCGCGTAAACACTCCGCATACCTAAACAGTACAGTGTGCTCCTCGCACAATCGTAAATAAAGCAGTAAAACATGGCATAAGTACAGGATCGTAATAAAACCTCAAACTAGTTTGTGGCCCCAAGAAATAAGAATGAATCAAGCTCTGGTTCAGGGGGGTCCCATATACCTCTCGGATGTGGATAGCGCGATAAATCAAGGAACAGGTATCAAGTACTCGGGGTCTTACGGGACACAAGTGGGCGTTCGGAAAACCAAATATTATCTATCACCCACCGATGCCTCTGCTTATTCAATTTTAGTTGTTAAACAGAAATTAAAGTGACGATAAGTAAAGCTAGAAGCATCTCCAACATTAACATGCGGCAATACATCAGCAACTGTGGCATAAGACGACTCACATCAGCACTTGAGCAAGCAACTACGACGCGCAAGTCCAACTATCTACCAAACAACAGGTAATAGGATGTGTCCAAGGCAATATAGGGCTGCAAGGGATTTCACGGGTACGAAAACTAGAGCATCGCAACACAGATAGCCATAGATCAACAGGAATGAGTAAATTACTATAAAAGTAAGATAGGTAGAAAGGGGGAGATGCTCGCCTGAAACATTGTCGAAGGTTCAACCGAAGATCGGGGCGATGCTCACATCAACTCAACGGCCTTATCCGCGAAGAAGCAAAACACTAGAAGAAACACCGGATGCAGTATTTAATACAACGGCAGAAGATCGGCATGATGCATGCATGATGGAGGACATGGCAAATGTGCGATGCAATTAGGTCATATTAAGCGGAACCGGGGTCCCGACAATTAATTAGATGGTTCAAGTTGTTTAACTACCCCGCAGTTTATATGTTGTTTCAACAAGGCAAGATTGCAACCTCGGTTCGCTACACAAGTTTAAATGAGGCCAATATAAGGCTAGTTTTGCCCGCATATGGGCCCCATATTTAATCATTAGGTGAATCGGCATAAGGCCCCCAAACCACATGAATGTATGCGGGATGAACAATTCAATATGCAACGAGTTGTTATTATATTATGAAATTAGGGTTTCGGAAAGGGGTTCGCACATCAGAGGGGGCTCGACGATCTTGGGGTTTCCGGGGTTCGGGGTTCGACAGGGTTCGACGGAGCTGGGGTACGGGTTCGGCGGAAGCGTTCTCGGTCACGGGGCAGATCTTGAGTTCCGGGGAGAAGGACTTCGCGTTTGGTGGCGATCTTGACGGCCTTCGGGTACGGGATCGTCTCCGGGTTCGGGGGTCTCGGCGTTCCATGAAGGAGTACTTGGCCTGGCGTCGGGGCATCGGTACCGTCTTGGTTGTCATCGTTCTTGTCGTTGCGACGCTCTTGTTGGGTCCGCGCCATCGAGGCGGTCTTGGCATCCGGGGGCGTCGGGTCATGGCGTCTGTGAGGGAGCACTTGTCGCATCCGGGTCGAAGGTCTTGTCGCATGTGTGGCCGCCGGTTCCGCGAAGTAGTTCTCGTCGTTCTGGAATTCCTTGGTTCCGTGGTCTTCGGGGATCTTGGACGGTCATGGCGATTCCGGGTAGGAGAACTTGCGGGTCCCTGTCGGAGGCCTTCGGGTTCGGCCCCTGGTACATCACACACGAGCACCAACGCAGGGGCGGAACGGCTAACTGCGAGGCGGGGCGGACGGCGAGCTCGAGGCGAGACGGTGGGGTGGCGCTGCTGTGGGGCAGGCGGCGAGGGCGGCAGCAGAGCCGCAGCAGGTGGAGCGGCGAAGTGCAGGCGTCTCCGGGCGGCGTCTGCGAAGCCGGGCGGACGGGCCGAGGCGGCAGGCGCCGAGCGCGGGGGCGAGCCGAGCAGCAGCGGCTCCGGACGGCAGCGGAGGCGGCTCGCAGCGGCGACCGCCAGACTGGAGGAAACAGCGCGGCTGGGAAGCGCCAGCGCGGCGGGTCGTGGCAGCGCCGACGAAGCTCGAGGAGGCTGCTGGCGGAGGTCGACGGAGGCGCGCGCGGAGCAGGCAGTGGAGGGAGGCGACGGGCGCGGGCGTGGTCCGGCGGCGCGGCGGCTTCGGGAGGCGAACAGCGGAGGGGAGCTCGGTGGTCGCCACGGCGGGCAGCCGGGGCAGGCGGACGGCTGGGACGCCGGAGGTTGGGGAAGGGCGGCGACGTCAGGCAGGGCCGGAGGACGCGTGGGAGCAGGGGGTGGGGAAGCGGCATGGGCTGCGGTGGCGTCGAGTGGGGAGGGGGAGGAGAGAGGTGCGGGCGTCGGGGTGGGGAAGGAAGAGGAGCAGGTGTCAGGGGAGGGTGGGCCGGACGTGGGGCCAGGGCAGGCAGGTGGCCCGCGGGACAGGGAGGGTGGTTGGGGCCAGGTCGTGTGCGTGGGTTTGGTCTTTGGGTGGGCGAGGAGTTGTGTGGCCGAGAGAGGAGAGAAAAGAGAGAGGAGAGAGCATGCGTGGCGGACTGTGGTTGGGTGAGGGTAGAGGGTCGTGAGGTGGCGTGCAGGATAGGAGGGAGTGAGGTGGCTGGGTGGGTTGGGTAGACTAGTGGGTGAGTTTAGGATTAGATGGGGTAGGCAGGTTGGACCGTTTAGAAAATGCAGGCGGTCGTTCGGACTAAACGGCTCGACCGATTTGCATAAAATAATTAAATATTTTATTTAATTTAAACGGGCCGTCTGCAAACCGATAGCGGCCAAAACAAAATATTCCGGGGACCCGGTTTTGATGTTTGAAAAGAGAGGGGGCGTTTTGAAAACAACACGGGCTTTGCAAACATATTTTTAGCAAACAATGCATGATGATGACGATGCAATGCACAAATTCAACGCGATTTTCTGGTAGTGGTTTTGCGGGATGCCACAATTCGACACCACTAACAAGGGATCTCGCCCTCGAGATCCGCCTCATGGTACCGGAAGGAAAAGTCGGCGATCTGAATCTTCTCGCTTCGTGTAGATCCTCGCGACACCACTAACGAGGGTTCCTTCTTCATCTGGGAATCGGCGACACCACCAACAAAGGGTCGTTGTTCCTGATCGTCGAGAGAGCACTCCGGAAACAAAAGGTCGAAGGTAGAGGTATCACAAATAAAGCCACCCCTAACTTCCGTTAGAAGAGGGAAAAGTTACATTGATCCACCAGTTCGATGTACAGAGCGAACAGTAAGAGTCGGGTAGGGTGATCAGTCCATCCCGGCCCAAACTATCAACTCTCTACATGGGTAGGGAATCAGGCAACTCAACTCTCGAGATTTAGACTGAAGATCTTCATAGGTGGTATCCGGAACAAAGGAATGCTGCCAGCAGGAAATCGTATGGGAGACACACTGATTAGGTTTCGCGGTGGTTCCATTGGCATGAACAACACATGCTCAAGGTTAACCCCAACTTCACCAAAGCTCGTCCTTCTCATATGTTTTTCAACGACACTGATATCCAGCAAGGAACACATACGGATAAAGACCTCAAGAACAAAAGATTGGAAGAAGGGTTCAACCTGACAAGTTGCAGATTGATGGTCGTAGCACCTCCGTTACAAAAGGAAGAAAGCGAAACCCTGAAGGTACGACGGAAACCCAACCACGAGAAATCCTGGACCCGAAGAAAAAGAAGAGAGCGGATTTAAAACACGTCGGGATAAGAGGGGAATAGCAGAGGGTAAGGAGTAAAATCAGACCTAATCAGAACTATCCAACCGATTTTCAGAAATAGTTTTGACACTCTACTTCGGCCGTTAGCTAGGTTATCCTACAGGCTGGACTTGTGGGGTATCGCAACTGCTGAGCTCTGATACCACTCTGTAACACCCTCAGAATCGGACCTATGCAAGTTTGGGCAAAATTCACCAAACCCGCATAGAAACGATTCAAAGGTGCCCACCAGGCACTTTCGTGCGGGTGGAAAACGAAGTAATAACATTACACAACAGTCCTCGATGGGACCCACAGAACAGATATACAACAGCGACTCAATGAGTCAAGAATACAGATATAATATACAAAGATCCAAAACACCTTGAAAACGATAGAGCGTCCAGCTACGGACAAGATGCAAATGGGGCTAAGAGCCCTGAGGAATAACCAATGGCGTCCATAACCCTGCCCAGGCCAAGCCGGAAGGGTAACCCTGCTAACGGCGTCGATCGCAAACCTGCTTAACAAAAGGGGTGCCGACAAAGGGCAAAGCAGAAAACAAAGAAGGAGCGTCGATCGAGGCCAGTACACGGCGAGGCTAGAATTCGGCGGTCCTCGCCTACATAGGTATGGTGGACTGAAGCGGCAGCGGCAGCATGCACTAAACAACCTATAGAGACTCGAAACAACTGGCGGTTATCAGAGAGGGGTAAGAATGACCTAACCGGATCCAACCTGAAGCTATCACCAAACAAACCCATCCTGGTGTTTCCCCCTCGAGACCAAACGAGGAAGTCAACCGAGGAACTCACACAGTTGGCAGTTTTATTTATTCATTTATAGTTGCGGCACTTTACTAGTCAAGTTTAGATAATCGTCCTGATAAAATAAACCGTGGGCACTTTTAGTTAACCATTCCGTGATAGTTGCAACAATTACTAATCAGGTACAGATAGCATGAGATAAACCCAAAACCCAGCAGTTGTTGGTACTTTTATTCAGCCATTTCGTTGTAGTTGCAACACTTACTAGTCAGATACAATTGTCGCAAGCGACAACCAAACAAGCAATTGTGGGCAGTATTAATTAGCCATTCCGTTGTAGTGAAGCTGATTACTAGTCATTATAAGTCAAATTTATGGCAGTAAACTTTAGTTATGCTTGTCTATGATCGAGATACTGTGCTCCAAGTCGTCCATATCCGCGGACACGGCTTTCAGAAAGTTTTACCCGGCCGGGGTGCACCAATAGCAACACACGCTCGATCAACCTCGGAAAAACCAAATCAAAACCCAACGAGGCTTTCACGACTGAACAATCACAGGATTCAGAAATATTTCAGGGCCACCCTTTGAGTAGAACCATAGCAGTAGGCAAGCTCGAGACGGCCTCAAGGTTGCGCCAATGGTCAAGCGATCGGGAACCCGAAAGTGTGGCTGGGCTTGTCGATCGCGTAAACACTCCGCATACCTAACAGCAAAGGTGCTCCTCGCACAATCGTAAATAAAGCAGTAAAACATGGCATAAGTACAGGATCGTAATAAAACCTCAAACTAGTTTGTGGCCCCAAGAAATAAGAATGAATCAAGCTCTGGTTCAGGGGGGTCCCATATACCTCCCGGATGTGGATAGCGCGATAAATCAAGGAACAGGTATCAAGTACTCGGGGTCTTACGGGACACAAGTGGGCGTTCGGAAAACCAAATATTATCTATCACCCACCGATGCCTCTGCTTATTCAATTTTAGTTGTTAAACAGAAATTAAAGTGACGATAAGTAAAGCTAGAAGCATCTCCAACATTAACATGCGGCAATACATCAGCAACTGTGGCATAAGACGACTCACATCAGCACTTGAGCAAGCAACTACGACGCGCAAGTCCAACTATCTACCAAACAACAGGTAATAGGATGTGTCCAAGGCAATATAGGGCTGCAAGGGATTTCACGGGTACGAAAACTAGAGCATCGCAACACAGATAGCCATAGATCAACAGGAATGAGTAAATTACTATAAAAGTAAGATAGGTAGAAAGGGGGAGATGCTCGCCTGAAACATTGTCGAAGGTTCAACCGAAGATCGGGGCGATGCTCACATCAACTCAACGGCCTTATCCGCGAAGAAGCAAAACACTAGAAGAAACACCGGATGCAGTATTTAATACAACGGCAGAAGATCGGCATGATGCATGCATGATGGAGGACATGGCAAATGTGCGATGCAATTAGGTCATATTAAGCGGAACCGGGGTCCCGACAATTAATTAGATGGTTCAAGTTGTTTAACTACCCTTGGTTTATATGTTGTTTCAACAAGGCAAGATTGCAACCTCGGTTCGCTACACAAGTTTAAATGAGGCCAATATAAGGCTAGTTTTGCCGCATATGGGCCCCATATTTAATCATTAGGTGAATCGGCATAAGGCCCCCAAACCACATGAATGTATGCGGGATGAACAATTCAATATGCAACGAGTTGTTATTATATTATGAAATTAGGGTTTCGGAAAGGGGTTCGCACATCGAGGGGCTCACGATCTTGGGGTTTCCGGGGTTCGAGGTTCGACGGGGTTCGGGGTACGGTTCGTGAGCGTTCTCGATCACGGGCAGATCTTGAGTTCGGGAGAAGGACTTCGCGTTTGGTGGCGATCTTGACGGCCTTGAATGCAGGATCGTCTCGGGTTCGGGTCTCGGCGTTCCATGAAGGAGTACTTGGCGTCGGGGCATCGTACCGTCTTGGTTGTCATCGTTCTTGTCGTTCTGACGCTCTTGTTGGGTTCGCGCCATCGAGGCGGTCTTGGCATCCGGGCGTCGGGTCATGGCGTCTGTGAGGGAGCACTTGTCGCATCGGTCGAAGGTCTTGTCGCATGTGTGGCCGCCGGTTCCGCCAAGTAGTTCTCGCTGCTCGTTAAAATTCCTTGGTTCCGTGGTCTTGAGGATCTTGGACGGTCATGGCGATTCCGGTAGGAGAACTTGCGGGTCCTCGCCGGAGGCCTTGAGTTCGGTCCTGGTACATCACACACGAGCACCAACGCGGGCGGCAACGGCTGCAGGGGCGGGGCGACGGCGAGCTCGGCGAGCAGTGGGAGTGGCGCTTCGCCTGAGGCTGGCGGCGAGGCGGCAGCGAGGCCAGCGAGTGGAAGCGGCAGCGGTCAGGCGTCTCGCGTGAAGCGTCTGCGAAGCCGGCGGGCGGATCTTTGGAAGCGCGGCGCAGGCGAGCCGCGAGGCGAGCGGGCAGCTCCGGGGAGCGGCGTGAGCGGGCTTCGAGCTCGCAGCAGCAGCAGCGGACTTCATGAGGAAAACAGCCTTGCTGGGAAGCGCGCCGAGCGCGAGGTCGTGGCTTCGCAGCCAGCAAGCTCGGAGGCTGCCGCCAGAGGGCGCAGGCGGCCGACGGAGTGGAGGGAGGCGGCGGGCGTGGTCCGGCGGGCGGCTGAAGCGGCCGAGGCGAACAGCGGAGGAGCTTCAGGGGTGGTCGCCACGGCGAAGCCGGCCGGCAGCATGAGGGACGCCGGAGGTTGGGAAGAAGCGGCGAGGGGGCCGGAGGAGCGTGGGAGGCGAGGTGGGAAGCGGCCGCGGGCTGCAGTGGCGTCAGTGGGGAGGAGGAGAGAGGCAGGCGTCGGGGTGGGGAAGGAAGAGGAGGTGTCGGGAGGGTGGGCGGACGTGGGGCTGAGGCGGTGTGGCCCAGGACGGGGAGGTGGTTGGGGCCAGTCGTGCGTGGGTTTGGTCTTTGGGTGGGGCGGGGAGTTGTGTGGTGAGAGAGAGAAAAGAGAGGGAGAGAGGGGCCACGTGGCTGTGGTTGGGTGAGGTAGAGGGTCGCTGAGGTGGCGTGCAGGGATAGGAGGGAGTGAGGTGGCCAGGGTGGGTTGGGTAGACTAGTGGGTGAGTTTAGGATTAGATGGGGTAGGCAGGTTGGACCGTTTAGAAAATCTGGGGCGGTCGTTCGGACTAAAACGGCCCGTTCGACTGCCCCCGCAAAATAATTAAATATTTTATTTAATTTAAACGGGCCGTCTGCAAACCGATAGCGGCCAAAACAAAATATTCCGGGGACCCGGTTTTGATGTTTGAAAAGAGAGGGGGCGTTTTGAAAACAACACGGGCTTTGCAAACATATTTTTAGCAAACAATGCATGATGATGACGATGCAATGCACAAATTCAACGCGATTTTCTGGTAGTGGTTTTGCGGGATGCCACATCGGTGCAACAAGTTGATAGAGTACTCACCCTCGAAGATCCAAAGCGGTTAACGAGATCGGATTCTCATGGTTGATGTGGTCGTTCACTTGCCGATCTCAAGATCGCGAAGACGATCCTTCCGGCATCGCATTCTAGCAGCTCTTCCGCACTCGGTAACACGTTCGGTACTCGATGAAGACCTTCCTCTCCCTTGTTCCAGCAGGCAGCGGAGGTTATAGATCTCTCCTCGCGATTCCAGCAGCAGGACGGTGTGGTGGTGGAAGTAGAGGGGAAATCCTGCAGGGATTTTCCTAAGCCGGAGAGGGTATGGTGGATTAGAGAGGGCCCTTGGAAACTAGGTTTAGAGGCCAAGGGGTTTAGAGGTGGTGGCCCGTGGCTAGGGTTAACTAGGAGGCGATGTTTAGAGGAGCCCTAGGCAGCAGCGACTTGAAAGGGGTGTGGTGGCCGGCTAGGGTTTGGGTGTGAGGGGTAGGGGGAGCCCCTACCCCTCCTTATATAGGTGGGAGAGGCGGTTTGGGGAGAGGGGAGTCCTCCCCTAACTCCTCATCAAGGACGGCGGCAAGGGAGGGAGGGAATCCTTCCCTAAGCGGAATTCCTTTCCTCCCTCCACTAGGCAACCATGTTGGGATTTGACTTTTCAAACTGGCATTTGAATTTTCAAACTAGAGTTTGATTTCTCTATTCCCATTGCCCAGCCAAGTGACCTAGGACATGATGCAACCATTCCACTTTGGTATGACACATCCATGTACCCTTCCCACTCCGGATTGCTGGACCTTCTAGACCCTTCTAAAACATTTTGGTGAAAACACCGAAACCATTTCTGAACTCTGGAATTGGACTTTCCTTATATGAATCTTATTCACCAGACTATTCCGAATCTCCTCGTGATGTCCTGGACCCAATCCAAGACTCCGAACAACATTCAGTCTCTTACTCACATGCCATATCTACTAAACAACATCGAATCCTTAAGCATGTCTCCCTACGGTTCGTGAATTATGCAGACATGATCGAGACTCTTCTCCGATCAATAACCAATAGATGAATCTGGAAATTCATATGGCTCCCACATATTTCTACGATTACTTCGTGATCGAATGAACCATTTACATATGATACCAATTTCCCTTTGTCTCGTGATACTTTACTTATCTGAGGTTTGATCGTCGGTATCTCTGCATACCTAGTTCAACCTCGTTACTAATAAGTACTCTTTACTCGTTCCTATGATATGTGATCCCTTGTGAACCAGTCACATGCTTGTAAGCCAATTTGATGACATTCCACCGAGAGGGCCCAGAGTATATCTATCCGTCATATGGATGGACAAATCCCACTCTTGATCCATGTGCCTCAACACATACTTTTCAAATACTCAATGCCACCTTTTTAACCACCCAGTTACGAAGTGGTGTTTGATGTCATCAAAGTATCCATCCGGTGATGGTGATTCACATGATCTCATGGTCGAAGGATTTCGGTTACTATGTATTTGAAATCTCATAGCAAAGGAACTATTGAATGACTTTTATGCTACACTTAACTATAGGAGTATGCCCATCACATCATTCTCCTAATGATATGATCTTGTTATTAATAACATCCAATGTCCATGATCAGGAAACCATGGTCATCTATTAATCAACAAGCTAGTCTAACAAGAGGCTTTACTAGGGACTCTTTTATGTTTATAGAACACACAAGTATTAATGTTTCCTGTTAGTACAATTATAGCTTGGGATGTAAAAATTTATCATAAACATAAAGATATGATAATAACCACTTTATTATTGCCTCTTGGGCATATCTCCAACAGAAACCAACACATGGTCCAAGCAAAGCCAATGGACAACCCCTACAAGTGAAACTCGGTTTACACATTAGTCCATAAATATTATCATTAATTACCAAAACCACACATGGGGCATACATGCCCTTTCATTGGGTCGGTTCAATATCATTGGTTAGCCAACATAATGCTCTCATTATCGTTGACATCTTTGTTCATAATCTAGAAAACATGATCAACAAACAATCAAAGAGCTAGTCCTAGAGGCGGGAGTAGGAACACTTTGATGATCATCTCTCGATACGTGCATGTGAGTCCTCTTTGAATGTCATATTCAGTATTCACAATAGTTATAACATGAAGATATAAACCATAATAGTGATCATGAAAGCAAATAATACTCCCTGCAATCCTAAATAAGTAACATTTACAAACCATGTCGACGGTGTGTCGCCGCTGCTGCTCCTCATTGAGTTGTCCTGGCGTTGTTGGTTGTGGACGGGAAGTCGCCAAACGAGTCAAGAAGACCATATTCATTCTAGAGACGAACAAGAAGAATGAACTGCCGATGAAGCTCCTTGACGATCCGAAGATCCCCACAGCCAGACGAAATTCTCTAATACCAGACCACTCCCACAAGCTTCTCGATGTCGAGATGGGACTGAAGTCGGGCAGACCATATTGGAAGAGTCGTCGCCGCCGCCACCCGAGCACCGCCCCATCAAAGTTGAACCCTGGAAACAGGAAAACAGGAGCCCTCCCGCCGATAGGGGCCGAGATCCACCCCTGTTCCATGGACAGAAGGCCGCAGAGTCGAGATGGATTTGCGGCGGCGCCGACGGGAGACAAGGTAAACCTTATTGCCTTCTCATGGGCGAAGCGGGTAGTAGCAGCTTGGAGGGAGTATCATTTATTATTACATCTTGGTCATAAATTTCCTTTATGATGTGATTGCTTGCTCTTTCACGAAAATAAGCTAGTAGTTAATATGTGTGAGGTGTTTTATGTTGTTTTTTTTGTTTTGTACCGATTAATTAAGATAGTAGTTAAGATATGCATTTCCTCTTGTTCTGAGGTAAGAGTTAATTAATATGCGTGATATGTTTTCTGTTGTTATTCATTTCGTACCAAGTAATCAACTTAATATTTAAGTTGTGTGGTGTGTTTCCTGGTTATGTTTATTCATGTTTGGCAAGCCAATTTAATGTTTATTTCCTTTCCAAAAACTCATGCTATAAGTCCACCACAAGGATACAATTCATGAAAAGCAAACAGGTCCAAAATCCGGTCTGGCGTGCCGTGTACCAAGCGCCTGTGCCCTGACCACCGTCTCACGTTCGTCCCTTTTTTCGCACGCAATTCGGTCCGGGTAAAACATACAACAGTCAGGTCTCGTGCGACGAACAGCTGCGAAAAGCGACCTTTTCTTTCTTGTCTCCAAAGAAAAAAACCAAGCCGTCAGTTTGAGAAAGCTACGAAAAACCCCCCTCAAATCACGCTCATCATGATCAGGATCAGGACCATCTATTCGTTCCAAATTAAAAATGTCTTGTGCAGGAAGAAAGAGAAAGAAAAGTCACTGCGGGGCGGCCAGTGGGGATTGAAAACGGAAGGAAGCAAATCAGGAGGCAAAACCGGACGCCACCTCCGCGGTTTTGGAACGCGGCGGGCAGGACGACGAGGAACGCCACGTGGGCGTGCCCTCACCCGGCTCGGCGGCGCCCATGGATTACAAGGAATGTAGTACTACTTACTGAAATCCGGTTCAAATCCGAGCGATCCAAAACCATGGCTTGCTGCGCAGGGCAGGACGAGGAGCAGGAGTAGTAATTAATTAAATAATTAATTACTCGCCAGCCTCATCGTCGCTATAAAACGCTGCCCTCCTGCGCCTTCTGCAACACCTCATCCCATCCCCTCCCCTCCCATCATCATCGTCTGATCCGATTCGCTTCCGCGAGCTCTCCCCGTTCCGTCTGTTCTTCCAAGGTAAAGGTAATCGCGTCTCTTCCGCCGTTCATTATCGGTGCAATGCCGGTCACTAGACTATGTTTGGTTGCTTTTCTCTGCGTTTTATGCTTTGCGAAATACCAGTAGTACTCTAAGGACGTTTGATGCGCATCTTCTTCTTGTTCGGAACGTAGGGCTGGTGTCGACAGCATCGTCGCCGACGAGAGCTCGCTGTCCGTCCGGTCGGCTTATTTTAAGTGCATTTTGCAGCAACCCAAGAACTCGATGCTTTCTTCTCCACAAATAATAATATTACAGCACCTTTTCGTTATATGCCCCGTCCTTTTCTGAAGATAATCACGCTTAACTAACAGCACCAAAGAATCGCCACCTGGGTGCTAATTAGTAGTAGTAGCGGCATCTTCTTGGTGTTTCCCCCATGGTCTCCGCCCACAAGCTTTGTGCTCTCTCGACTCTCTGGGTGGGAGTGGGAGTGGAATACATACCCTGTATGTAGAGTGTAGGCCAAACCTTCTAGAACAAGGAAGACGTGTGTTCTCTCGTGGTTGGTCCGCTTGTCACCATTAGGTGCAAAAAAAAAAGAAATGTCCTCTTTGCTTATTTTCCAAGACAGTCTCATTTGCACTTATCCGTTCTCTGTTGTGCCATCAGGCCCGTCGCCGTCAAATCACCCAACTTTTCCTGTTCCCCCACCTAATCCACTTTGATATTTCCCCCAGAGGTTGAAAAAAGTGAAGCATCCTCATTTTCTTTTACTTTCTTTCTTCCTCCAAATCATTCCCGTCCAGTCCTTATGTCTATTCAATGCACCTGGCCAAAACAGCTTTTTCTCAAAAAAAAAAAACTCAGCAGATTAACTGTGGAACTTTGCCAAAGCCGCCACCAGATGGGCCAGCATATGCTGGTTGGATTCTTGCGTAATTAGTGACACCACCGGATAATACTATCCTAGTTGTAGTATGTCAGCTTGAAAGGTCCCTACCAATCCCACTCTGCTTAGCCACCACCTGTCCCTCCTCCCACTCCCACTCTGATAGACTGGGGTTTTTCTCCTGCTCCTGTCTATTTATTGGCCCCTCTGGATCTTGCACAAACCCTCCGCACCCCGTTTGCCTTCTCCCCCTCCTCACGCCTCGCCTCGCCAGTTGGTATGAACCTCTCTGCTTCTTTCCGTTCCACCCGTGCTCTGTTCTTGCCTGGGTGGGATTTTGCTTCGATTTCTAGCTAATCTGGGCAGAAGAAACCTCAAGACTTTGATGTTCCCTTATCGCCTTGTTGATCGCTGCCTTGCTCCGCTGTATTTTGGGGGGTTTCCTTTCCTGCTCTTCTGGTTGGTCTTTGCTGACATGTTCTTGGGCGTGTGGGGTTCTCTCAACCGAATCTCTCCTAGATTTGCTTGCCTGGAGGGCTTTCTGGCGTCCTATCCCGGTTAATAATGAGCCGACTCTTCTCCTTTCGCCAAATTTTTCTTTACCTTTCTCAGTTAGAAATTATATTACTCTCACAAAAAAAATCGGCTTGATTTTATTTTTTGCTGAGTAATGTGTTTCCGTTTTGACTTCCGATTAGTCGGGTTTAATGACATCAATAATCTGAAAATCATCTTTAAAAAAATTAGTGCACCCATCTGCTCAAGTTGGTGCCTTTTCCCCCCTGTGGGAAACAAACCGTAAGAAAAAGACTTGTTTGGTGGTGGAATCAGTGCTCGATCTAGTTGCTCGCAGGATTTAATACTCGATTAATCGTTCCGTTACTTTTCTATCCTCGATCTGTAAGATTGGTGGTGTCTCTTGGCTTGTGGTTCTTGTGCAACTGAACGGTCTGATTCTTCATGTGCTAATCTTGACCTTGCTCTGCAGTTTCGTGTCCTCAGCCATGGCCGCCAAGCTGACTCGCCTGCACAGTCTCCGGGAGCGCCTTGGTGCCACCTTCTCCTCCCATCCTAACGAGCTCATCGCACTCTTCTCAAAGTAAGGATCTCAAACCATGTGTAGCTTTATGTGAAATAACCTCTGTTTATGCTACTGAAAAAATGTTCACATGGTATAAATTGCATCCCTGTCTACTGTCTTCAGTTAGTCTGTAGCACAGCACCGTGAGAAATAGACAACCTTGATCTTCAGGACAGTTTGTTTGTTCTTAGCAAGACCTCAGTTTACTCTTTTATACAATGCTGTGCAGTAGTGCTGTTTACATAGTTCAGCTAGCAGAAAAATATGAGATGCAGCACCAGCACTGTTTTCTTTTTTCTGAAATACCACTCTTTGCAGGTATGTTCACCAGGGCAAAGGAATGCTTCAGCGCCACCAGCTGCTTGCTGAGTTTGACGCCCTGTTCGAGTCTGACAAGGAGAAGTATGCACCCTTTGAGGACATTCTCCGTGCTGCTCAGGTAACATCGGCTGCGAACATGCCATACTCAACTGCTTGCCAATTGAAACTTATATATACCAGGCATTCTAATATCCTTCCTTGACTTCAATGTAGGAAGCAATTGTTCTACCCCCGTGGGTTGCACTTGCCATCAGGCCTAGGCCTGGTGTCTGGGACTACATCCGGGTGAATGTTAGTGAGTTGGCTGTAGAGGAGCTGACAGTTTCTGAGTACCTAGCATTCAAGGAGCAGCTTGTTGATGAACAGTAAGTTCCAGGATGAAACCTCGCCCGTTGTAGGCACAGATTGTACATTCTACTTCTAGTGAATAACCTTGTATGAATTCAATCTCTTTTTCTTGACGACAGCGCTAGCAGCAAGTTTGTGCTTGAACTTGATTTTGAGCCTTTCAATGCCTCCTTCCCACGGCCTTCCATGTCCAAGTCCATTGGAAACGGGGTGCAGTTCCTTAACCGTCACCTGTCTTCCAAGTTGTTCCAGGACAAGGAGAGCCTCTACCCACTGCTGAACTTCCTGAAAGCCCATAACTACAAGGGGACGGTAAGCTTCCAATGCACAGAACCTGCCACTTTATCGGAAAAAAAAACACAGAACCTGCCAAGTGATGTACACTTCAGAATTATTGTTGTGACAATTGCTTGAATTCTGAAACCCCTTATGGACCATGACATACTTATATAACCCACTTAATAATTTGTTCACTGTTTCTTCAACAACTAAAAAAAATGATGTTTTCAATTACAGACTATGATGCTGAACGACAGAATTCAGAGCCTTCGTGGGCTCCAATCAGCCCTTAGAAAGGCAGAAGAGTATCTAACGAGCATCCCTGAAGACACCCCTTCCTCTGAGTTCAACCACAGGTTTGTTCGTTTAAAATGGCCTCGACTACTTAGCTCAGGTTAAACTACTGCAAATGGGATAGCTGCTTATAAGGTTGTCACGATTTGAGTGCAGGTTCCAGGAGCTTGGCTTGGAGAAGGGTTGGGGTGACACCGCAAAGCGTGTACATGACACCATCCACTTGCTTCTTGATCTGCTTGAGGCCCCTGATCCTGCCAGCTTGGAGAAATTCCTTGGAACTATACCAATGATGTTCAATGTCGTTATCCTGTCTCCACATGGATACTTTGCTCAATCCAATGTGTTGGGATACCCTGATACCGGTGGCCAGGTAAGGCTGCTTAAAATCTGATTATTCTGTTAGCTAGTTCTTCCAGGCTTTCTAGTTTTGATCTGACATGCTATTGTCTTACAGGTTGTGTACATCTTGGATCAAGTCCGTGCTTTGGAGAATGAGATGCTTCTGAGGATTAAGCAGCAAGGCCTTGACATAACACCTAAGATCCTCATTGTATGTTTGAGATAACAATGCTGGATGTTCCAGTTTCTAAGACCTTGTCAGTATGTTCTGAGTGACTAACTAAATGTGCCCACCCAATTTTATTATGCAGGTTACTAGGTTGTTGCCTGATGCTGTTGGAACTACATGTGGCCAGCGGCTGGAGAAGGTTATTGGAACTGAGCACACTGACATTCTACGTGTTCCATTCAGAACAGAGAAAGGGATCCTCCGTAAGTGGATCTCCCGTTTTGATGTCTGGCCATACCTGGAGACATACACCGAGGTAAATGATTTATTCAATATAGCACCCTGCAGAGCTGAACATAGTATGCATATTCTGAGATCATACTCATACATGTTGCTACAGGATGTTGCAAACGAACTCATGAGAGAAATGCAGACCAAGCCTGACCTCATTATTGGCAACTACAGTGACGGTAACCTTGTTGCCACTCTGCTCGCACATAAGTTAGGAGTTACCCAGGTGTGTTTTGTTGTCATGGTGTCTCTGAATATTTTTTTTGTTTTCAGTTAGAGAAATTACTTATGATTTATCTTTTACATGAATACAGTGCACCATTGCCCATGCTCTGGAGAAAACCAAATACCCCAACTCAGACATATATTTGGACAAATTCGACAGCCAATACCATTTCTCATGCCAGTTCACCGCTGACCTTATCGCCATGAATCACACTGATTTCATCATCACCAGCACATTCCAGGAAATTGCTGGAAGGTAACCTCTACATATTTTCAGCAGAATATAACTCTGGTTGTAACAGTTGTGAAAAATTTATCTTATGCTTCATTCATTCCTTTCTGCAGCAAGGATAGCGTGGGCCAATATGAGTCCCACATTGCTTTCACCCTTCCTGATCTCTACCGTGTTGTCCATGGGATTGACGTGTTCGATCCTAAGTTCAACATTGTCTCTCCTGGAGCAGACATGAGCGTCTACTTCCCATACACTGAAACTGACAAGAGGCTTACTGCCTTCCACCCTGAAATTGAAGAGCTCCTTTACAGCGATGTTGAGAACTCTGAACACAAGTGAGTACTGAACTGTTGATTACACCGCTGTTATTTGTCAACCAGTGAAAGAAGTCAACACTCATGCTTTCCTGATGCAACTTTGCAGTTCTTTCAATATACCGAATCTTTGTTTTGTGGCAGTACCTTTGTTGACCTGAACTTCTTCAACTTATAACCCTTACTATAACAAAACAATAACTATCGTGGCAATAACTATTGTCTCCCATGCTCTCAGCTGGTTTAAGACTTAAGTGTTTATCTGGAAAATTGTTTAAAATAAGTGCTTACTTTGTCATGTATGGACATATAGACTGCAGAACATGCTCTACCGTTCAAGCATTAAATGTTTTTCTAAATGTTATGCAGGTTTGTATTGAAGGACAAGAACAAGCCGATCATCTTCTCTATGGCTCGCCTTGACCGTGTGAAGAACATGACAGGCTTGGTTGAGATGTTCGGTAAGAATGCTCATCTGAAGGATTTGGCAAACCTTGTGATTGTTGCTGGTGACCATGGAAAGGAATCCAAGGATAGAGAGGAGCAGGCTGAGTTCAAAAGGATGTACAGTCTCATTGAGGAGTACAAGCTGAAGGGTCATATCCGGTGGATCTCAGCTCAGATGAACCGTGTTCGCAACGGAGAGTTGTACCGCTACATTTGTGACACCAAGGGAGCATTTGTGCAGGTAATACACATGCCATGTCTTGGTTGTACCGTAATTGTATTTTGAAAAAAGAAAACAGCCTTGGGTTTTCAGCGTACTAAACTCTTGTTTCAATTGCTTTTAGCCTGCATTCTATGAAGCATTTGGCCTGACTGTCATTGAGGCCATGACCTGTGGTTTGCCGACAATAGCGACATGCCATGGTGGCCCTGCTGAAATCATCGTGAATGGTGTGTCTGGTTTGCACATCGATCCTTACCACAGTGACAAGGCTGCAGATATCTTGGTCAACTTCTTTGAGAAGTCGAAGGCGGACCCAACCTACTGGGACAAAATGTCGGAAGGAGGCCTCAAGAGAATTTATGAGAAGTACGTTTCCCATTCATGCAATCTACTAAAATTTAAAACCACAGAAATCATCATCTTTCTCGATTTAAAAAGCAGAATTGGGTGAGACAAGTGTTTTTATTTATCTGAACAAATATTGGTCCTATAATAATTTTGCAATGTTCAGGTACACCTGGAAGCTGTACTCAGAGAGGCTGATGACCCTGACCGGTGTATATGGATTCTGGAAATACGTGAGCAACCTGGAGAGGCGTGAGACTCGCCGCTACCTGGAGATGTTCTACGCTCTGAAGTACCGCAGCCTGGTAAGTTACCTGACCGTTGGAGAGCAACGCATATCAATGTCCATTTCAGCGCTCCTCACTTACGGGTTTTTTTCTACTCGAATGCAGGCGGCCGCCGTTCCATTGGCTGTCGACGGCGAGAACACCGACAATTAGTGCGGGACATGAAGAGGCGCCTTCAAGGGCAAAGTGTTGGCTGCGTTATGATTGATTTTCTACCGTAGTTTCCATTTGGTCTACTGTGGGGTGTGCACCTTGTAATGTGTTGGCACTTCTGTGAGGTTTTTGGGCAGTGCTTTGCTGGTTTCTGCTGGCTGCATATGTTCCCTTCAATAAACGCCTGCCCTTATTGTTCATCTCTTAGAAATCAATGCAATCTTCTGTTGCCTCATTCTCTGTCTTCCAAGTCTGCTTTGTCATGAGTGAACCTGATGATTGTGATTGTGTTCCAGTGCATGGTAACCATCAGCTGTGAGAAAGAATCACTTTCGCCAATGTGATCAAAGTTGCGCAATCTGTATACTTAGTTGCAATATGGCCCAAGTTTATTCAGTTTTGTCAGAAGCATATTGTACCTCTTTTACACACAAGTATGTCCCAAATGCCACCTACTCTATGTTTCTGCAGTCTTTAAGTTGTATAGTAAATGTACTAAATGTCAATAGAAGTGAGAAAAAGCTTCTTGAACTGGGACTTACAAAAGAGCCGAGGGAGGTGAACAGAGGCCAGACATTAGCAAGTTATGTTTTTGGATTAATATAACACATCCATATCGCTAGCGCACAAAGTCAATTTGAATGAACCAGCATCCGACATGTAGTGGCCAAATTAAATCTGATGGTGAGGATTAGGAGGTATCAGCTAATGTAGCAGTACCAGGCTTTGTGTTGTCTCCGCCGCCCGCGCCCCAACTTCGCTCATCTTCACCTTCCTGAGCTTGCCCTGCTGTAAGGGGTGGCTACCTGCCTTCATCACATGGACGACGAAGATGGCAACAGTAGCCCTGTATGCCATCAAGCACCAACTTTTTCCAATGTTGGATTTGATGTAGCGCAAAGCTCATTCAAGATCGTTGAAAGCCTCTCGAAAATCAGCTGAATGTGGTAGTTTTTGTCTCTGACGTTCCATCTCTAAATTTCTGAATGCCTGTCGAAAGTTTTTTTTTTGGAAAAGAGTATATATTAATATCACAAGGACACCAATTACACCCGGCCTCTGCAACAACGCATGCCCTATCGGCTCTACGGATGCACACAACTCAGAAAAAAGAAAGAGAAATTACAAAAAAGAAAAGTTCCGCTACAGAGAACTAATCCTCAAAAAAACGATAGTGACACCATCAAAACAACACCATTAATCCTCCACTCCAATAACAACGCCTTCAAGAAGGAAACAGTGCCCAAGCGCCATCGTTGCCCGACCAAAGGTCATAGGTTTTCACCCTGGAGAAAGTCCTTACTCACAAAACAATGCCTTCAACAAGGTCATTGCCAGGCACAACCAGCTAAGGCCAGACCTTGGATTTTCACCGCAAGATAAGGCGGGACTCCCTGTGTTGTCTTCCGCACCAACGATCTGCAATGGGTCCCAGATCACGCAGCCAGATCTCCGTCGCCACAAGAACAAAAATCACCATCGCTACCCTCAAATTTCCGCTTTCCTGACATTCTCCGCATCTGACATCACCATGGCTCAAAGCATGGCACTTGGTGGGAACAAACAACAGAGCTTCGCAACGCTCCCGCTGAAACCAAACGGCCAGAAAAACAAGGTGCGCGCGACCGAATACCTTCCGATCCAGCAATCTCCAGGCATGAAACGCCCATGGGAGTTCGCCGGCAGAGCCTTCCGGAACCCGCCTCTCCAGACCAGTTCAAGGAGGGCATACATCAAGCAGATCTTCGTCTTCGTTCGAAAGAAATCAAAGGACCACCTCCTTTATTAGATCCGACACAGCGATCCCCACACTACTAGGAAAATGGTCGTTTGTGGCGCACCTGAAAGGCCCATCCGTGGCGCACCATGATGCGCCACTTACTGGCTATCTCTCGGCCGTGGCGCCTAATCGCCACGGTTGTGTAGAGATAGGCGTGGCACCAGCCAATGCGCCACGAAGTTTGGCATGGCGCTACCCTTTTATCTTACGTGGCGCACTACGATGCGCCACTAAACATCCATGGTGCGCTTTAGGTGTAGTGCGCCACGAAGGTAAAACATGTGCGCCACAGATGTATTTTTGTTTTTTTTAATTTCCATGCGGATTATATGCAATACAGATTATATACAATATTACAGCAGATATACACACACAGATACAAGATATACAATTATATATATAAATACCGATATGAAAAACAAGATTGAAACAAATACATATAGATAAGTCTCATACATGAATACATAGTCCAAGTTACATTGTTTTGATCATGTTACAAAGTAGTAGTTGGTGACATGCGAATACATGTGTCGATCGAACAAGTTAGAGCTCGGAAGCTCGCCTAGACATCTAAACTAGCTAGCTAGACACAAAGCGGGATAAATAACCAAAAAGATAAGCATGATCACCGCATGACGAAGGTGTAGGTCTTCATCCGGTTCCTTGTCCTAACTCCCGCTAGATAGCGCGTGTATCTATCTTCCGCCTCCGCCATAGTGTTGTACCCTTTGTAGCTATTGTCTGAAGCGGTGCACTGTCTCGGCAGTCTTCCCAATCATCGAGACTCGAATCCGTCCCTTGTACACGACGTACCACGTCATCTACAAGTTGACAATAATAACTAACCGGTGATTGAAAAAACATGTATAATTAAAGTCGCATATGAAGATACAATTATAGAAGGTACTCTTAAAACAAAAGAGCAAACTCAAAAGCATGCCTCATATATAACTAGCTAGGTCGTTGGACACAGAATTGCTTATGACGGGAATTAGCCAAGTAGGATGCACAATTCACGGACTTGTGCATATCACAAGGCTAACAATCCCGTCATAGCACATTCACATATATATTGTGCCACGACATTTCAATCATCGGCATATTCTCGAAAAGACAAAAATAACTCGAAAAGCATGCCTCATATATAACTAGCTAGGTCGTTGGACACAGAATTGCTTATGACGGACTGCTAGCCAAGTAGGATGCACAATTCCGGACTTGTGCATATCACAAGGCTAACAATCCCGTCATAGCACATTCACATATATATTGTGCCACGACATTTCAATCATCGGCATATTCTCGAAAAGACAAAAATAACTCGAAAAGCATGCCTCATATATAACTAGCTAGGTCGTTGGACACGAATTGCTTATGACGGGACTGTTAGCCAAGTAGGATGCACAATTCACGGACTTGTGCATATCACAAGGCTAACAATCCGTCATAGCACATTCACATATATATTGTGCCACGACATTTCAATCATCGGCATATTCTCGAAAAAGACAAAAATAACTCGAAAAGCATGCCTCATATATAACTAGCTAGGTCGTTGGACACGAGGAATTGCTTATGACGGACTGCTAGCCAAGTAGGATGCACAATTCGAGACTTGTGCATATCACAAGGCTAACAATCCCGTCATAGCACATTCACATATATATTGTGCCACGACATTTCAATCATCGGCATATTCTCGAAAAAGACAAAATAACTCGAAAAGCATGCCTCATATATAACTAGCTAGGTCGTTGGACACGAATTGCTTATGGGGACTGTTAGCCAAGTAGGATGCACAATTCACGGACTTGTGCATATCACAAGGCTAACAATCCCGTCATAGCACATTCACATATATATTGTGCCACGACATTTCAATCATCGGCATATTCTCAAAAAAGACAAAAATAACTCGAAAAGCATGCCTCATATATAACTAGCTAGGTCGTTGGACACAGGAATTGCTTATGACGGGACTGTGAGCCAAGTAGGATGCACAATTCCTGGACTTGTGCATATCACAAGGCTCACAATCACGTCATAGCACATTCACATATATATTGTGCCACGACATTTAATCATCGGCATATTCTCGAAAAAGACAAAAATAACTCGAAAAGCATGCCTCATATATAACTAGCTAGGTCGTTGGACACAGGAATTGCTTATGACGGGACTGTGAGCCAAGTAGGATGCACAATTCTGAACTTGTGCATATCACAAGGCTCACAATCCCGTCATAGCACATTCACATATATATTGTGCCACGACATTTCAATCATCGGCATATTCTCGAAAAGACAAAATAACTCGAAAAGCATGCCTCATATATAACTAGCTAGGTCGTTGGACACGGAATTGCTTATGACGGACTGTCGACCAAGTAGGATGCACAATTCACGGACTTGTGCATATCACAAGGTGACAATCCCGTCATAGCACATTCACATATATATTGTGCCACGACATTTCAATCATCGGCATATTCTCGAAAAGACAAAATAACTCACACTTGTCGTCCGAGAACCAAAGAGTAAGCAAAAAACCAAAGAGTAAGCAAAAAACCAAAGAGTAAGCAAAAAACCAAGCATTGATTGATATATAATAATAATAAGCAAAATAAGTAAGCGTGATACATAAACCTAATAAGATAAGTACACTTGTCGTCCACACACACAATAAAGGTCATCTATAGTTTGCAACTACAACTAGGCCAACATCAATATCAGCTCGGCTTAGGGAACGGGAGGACGCATACCTGCGTCATGAACTTCCTATAGTCACCTGCATCTCTAGGCGATCTTCTATGTCACGGTTATTCGGATATTTCCTCGAGAAGATCCCCGAAGTCATGACATCACGAAGATGATTGCCCCAAGCTGGCTTTGGATGCGATACATCTCTTGTCTAATATCCGAATCATTGATCTTGGCCTTTGCTTGACCCACTGCTTGAGATGATCCGGCGTAGAATTCTGGTCAAGTAGGAGCCCTCATGTGATGGAGTGCGTAGTAGGCTTCCTTCTTCTTTTTTTTTGCTTCACGAGGGAACTCATTACGTGGTTGAAGGCGTGCTGCGAACTTGACCTTCTTACGCCGAAGCTGGTGCCTTCCGTCGAGGCAAAGCCGTGAGAGCATCATCGAACTTCCTTGATCTTGTCGTAGTTTTCTTCTTTTCTAGACTCCCGAGTCGAAATACGTGGCGTGGGAATGCTTGGCGATAAGGAGATGAGCGTGCGTGTTCATCTCTGCGCAAAAATTCAAATGGAATGTGTTGAAAAAGAATGATGATGATCTAATAAAGCCAATCGGCGGTGGCGGTGAATAACGACTTACTCGGGAAAGTAAGGCACGAGAATGTATTCCTTTGTCTTGTTCGCCACAAGGATTCTTTTTAGGTACGAGGCCACGATACGTCGTTCGGAGGGAACCCAAGCGGCCACGCATGTAGTAGGGGTCCACTATAGCGATGCCGGTGTGTTCTCTCTAATGATCTGCGTGGCGGTGAGAGAAAAGGCGGACCATGGTATAGTGCACGGGTATAGGTGGAACATATTGAAGATGTCCTCGAACCGCAGGAAGAACAGATCCATGGGGAAGTGTCGTGAAGCCCAAGCCTGGTGGCACCTTAACTACGAATACCGGGTGCGAGGGATCTTTCTACGATAGAAGGCGTCTCTCTATCGTCAGCACGCCGTCATGCACACTCTGCAGTTCTGAACTGGCGAGCCTCTGCAAATTCTTAGGTAGCATGGGCTCACCCGCCACATGAATCCTCCACATAATACCCTCGGGTCTTGGTGGCCCGTCCCGAAAGCTGATCGGATTCGCAGTTGTTGACGCCACCGGCTGGCTCGAGCTGCTAGATTTTCTTTTCCTGCCCTTTTTTCCTTTTGGAGAACGGGCAGGCACATATCGAGCACGGCCGCCCTATGTAGTGTGTCGGGCTTAGAATAAAGGGCGGTTGGTTGTATCGGTGGCTCGTAAAGCGCAAGTGGAGGCGTCTCGAGAACCAAGCAGACGCTTGGTGATAGTGGCTTTCTGTGGGGCCACCAGCTAGGTCTTCTTCGTTGCCAAAGTCTTGAAGAAGTGATCATTCCGGTCTTGAAGTCCTCGGCACCGGATCTGCGCCATGTGCATATCATCAACATGATCATCCGACCCACCGCGTGGAGGTGGCGGCGATGAGGCCTTGCCACCGCTTGTCGGCTGGCACGACGGGCGGTCTTGTTGTCTGGCGTGATGGCCCCCGTCCCCTAAGCGGATCATGCTCTTTGGCCATAGCATGAACAAGCGAAGCAACTTCGAGACGACGACTCTTCTTCATCCGCTCTCGGGGTTGAATGGGAGGTTCGGTCGCCGCCCTTAGCACCGACTAATTTTAACCACTGCACGCTATCTCGGCATCGGCTTTGAGTGGAACGTCTTGCTGCAAGGGTTGAACGATGGTACCCTTGGCAACATCCTCACTCGTTGTTCACGTAGCATAAGAGAGTGCAAGGAACATCCGTCTGCGGAAAACATGTACGGCGTCGTCAGAGCGAGATTCCACAAGAGTAATATATAGATGGCATGAAAGGCGGTAATTAAAGCAATTTGTTTACCGTGATGGCGTCGAGATCGGCTAATGTCGACGCACCGCATCTGGCGGCAGGCGTGCAAGAGACGGAAGGGCTGCTTGATGGCGCGGTGCTGGCCGCCGGTGTATTCTCCCTAACGACAGGTTCTTGGAGCTCCGGTGCCGCCGCGACGATGGCAGGGGGGCACCAACATGTACTCCGGTGCCGCGGTGATGGCAGGGGGAGTCACCAACACTTGCGGCGCCGCGGTGCTAGCGGGCGGAGTCACGAACACGTAGTTCGCCTGATTCGTCGGCGCCGCGTTGTTCGAGTGGCTGCTGACCATGATTGGAATCGGGCACGGCCCTACTCGACCACCCGCACTCCAGTTCGCTATTGACTCCACCAAGGTAGGCAGGAAGGATGTAAGGGTGATTGCCAGGTTGTCTTGGACGATCTGCGGGATCCGCGCCACTTGTGCCTTAAGTTCTTGAACCTCTCTGTTATCCTCCTCGCTCCTTCCCGACGGCGCCACATGCGTCCTCGGCGGTGGACCAAAATGATCCACCCAATTCTTACCCCGAGGCGGCCAGACGGCGACGGCAACTTCGTAACCGGCTCTATTTTCTTGGCGGTTCATCGCCTGTTAAAAGGGTTATCCCACCGGTGGCCGCCGTCGACCCACAGGATGAGGAACCACAGGATCCATGACTAGCAACAATTTCCTCCTCCTGCAGAAAAGAAGTGGTGAATCATTTAGATCATCGATTAGATTGCAATCGTGTTGATCACCGTAATTAGATTATACTTACCACAATTTCCTCGAATTCCTTCACCGCAGATCCGCGGTGAGTTGTTTGGTTTTGGGTCCACATGGTAACGGGCCTCGATGAAGTTTCAACCTGCCCGGGTTGAATTTAGCAAAGGTTTTCTATCCCTTGGATCTATACTCTTCGTCCTCCTTATTCCATTTGGCCTCCGCAGTTCAGATCCACCAGATCCGAGATGGTGATGACCTATATTCATCGCTGCGGCACCTTTCCGATTACTATTGGCGTGGCTCTTTCGGATTCACACCTCTCCTTGAACTCCGGGTCGATCTTCGTGATCTCCGGAGACTTTCCGGATCTCCTCGAGACTTTTGCCTTCTTTATCTCTTCTTCTTCTTCCAAGGGCTCCCGGTGGCCGGTGCTCATCTTTGTGAGGGCTGATTTTTTACTCGCGTTCCCATGATAATTTGTGTTCGATACTTAGCGGGAACTTGTATCGGCGTGCAACTTCAAAGAGGAGTGTGCAAGTGGCCATTATCTTTATGCGGAGAGATTCTCGGTGTTGATCGCGAGATGGTTGTCCGGGTGATCGCCGCCACTTGCCCACCTTTTGACGACAAGGCGGGCTCCAAAGGAACTGGGATGGGCAATTTCCTCCACGACCGCCGGCCCGACCGTGTTGGCGGTCCTCCTTCTCTTAGGAGGGTTGCTACCACTCCACGTGCCCTCGCCGCCATCGTTGGTTTCATCGTCCGCCTTTTCCGGCTTCTTCCTCCGTCTTCCATCTCATCATCCTCGCTCTCGAAGGATGGTATTCTTCATCGTCTTCTAGACGCTTGGGCCTCCCGTAATGTCAATTGTTTATTCGAGGTGCGAGTTCTCCTTCAGCCGATGCGCTTAGAACATCCAGCCGTCGTTATCACACATCTTTGCACTAATAAAAACAAATAATTGGTTAAATGCACGGAAAAATCCGCATGACCTTTGCTAATTTTCTTAAACTAGGAGTGCCCGATTTCTGCCAAAACGGAAGTTAATCAACATTCCGGCAAAAATCGTGACTCGTTTCATACAAGAACCTGCATACACGACATAATAAAGTAGCTCCTGTATATCACATCAATCAACAAATACTTCTGCAAATGCTGGACATTCTTGTGTCAGCACTAGCACATTCTTGTGTCTGAATTTAACTTTTGTAGGTCTTGGTACTAGCACTAGCACTAGCAAAGTTTGTGTCAATTTAACTTCAGAGGTGCTGATCGGTAATCGGTACTAGCACTAGCACTAGGTACTGGTACTAGCACTAGCACTAGTCAGCACTAGCACTAGCACTGGTACTGGTACTAGCTATAGTTCCAGGAGTTCCAAGGCAAGGTCAAGGAGGAATAACCAGCAACTGCAGACACTAGGGTAGCAGGCAACAACACAAGGCAACAGCAACACAAGGTAAACCTCCAATCTTTTGATCCAACACTTGATCACATACATGTATATACAATAGTTGTTGGGAAATATCCTCAGTAATCATGCAAGAGACATGGTCTGCACATCATAGGATCTTTAAGAAAAGGGGCAGTAAAATAGCACTTGTTCAAACTTCAGCCTAGGTCTCGTGACTGCATCACTGACCCAAGTTGATACTTTATAGTTTTTAAACTAGATACCAGCCATTACAAAAAATGGTCAGCCAATAGAAATGCTACAGGTGTCAGATCAGATTTCAGACTTTACATCTCAAACAAATAGTCTCTTGAAAAACAATTGTACACAGCCTAGGATTTTATTTATTATCGCACATCGCGAGTTTTCCATCTCATTAGAAGTATATGAATCTAATGTTTCTTGGCCTAACGAGCCACAACAGTTATGCTTGACACTGGTACAATATTGCTGTTGTATAATCTATGCTATGTACTTGGCTCTAAAGAATATCCAGGAGCATTTGGTCTCCATTTTATTTTGCTCTACACAAAATGAACTAGCTAGCTGCTTGGTGCTGGCTAGTTGTATATACTAAGGTTGTACAGACAATAACCCAGACAATAATGCCAAGCCATATGGATCTTCACTAGTCAGACCAAGTAAGAGGAAATCGAACCAAGGAATATGCCACAGTTTCAAAACACTTGTAGAAACACCACCAAGTAGATAAATGGCAGAAGAGGGCCGAGTGAATATTTGCACACCTAGCTTGCATAGACTTTGAAGGCCAGTGATGTGCTCTTGGTAATTTAACTGAACATGACTCAGAGAATGCACTAAAAGTCACCTGAATTTTGTCACTGACAAAGGAAAACAACCACTGAATATCAAATTCCCTGCTCATTCACATTCTGCCATCCAAAAATAGGGTGAAACAACTAAGCAAAACCCACTGCACTGCTTGCCACAGACCATCTGAACAAGAACTCCTCTAAACCCTAACCTCTAATCGTCTGAACCCTAACCTAATCCTCTGAACCCTAACCTCGAGCAGCAAAGTTACCTCTAAGATGGAATGGATGCAGAGAGGCGAGAGAGGGAGAGAGAGGGGCGAGGCTCACCTCTAAGATGAGGACGACGGCGGTCTCCTCCACGGCCTCCTCCTCCTCGAGCATGGCCCTCCTCCTCCTCGAGGCGGGCGGGATCCTCCTCCTCGAGCGCACGGCCTCCTCCTCGGCGACGGCAGGTGGCCTCCTCCTCCTCTGGCGTGGCTGGGATGCGGCGGTGGCGTCGTCGGAGATGCGGCGGTGGCGTCGATCTGTGTGTCGAGGCGATGGGGATGGGATATGCTAAGGACGATGGGGAGTTGTTGACTAGCTAGTCATACTCACTTGGGCGCACTGGCAAGTGCGCTACGGATAACCGAAGCGCACTTGCCTGTGGTGCGCCACGCCTAAGTGGCACGACTACTTAGATAAGAGGCTGCCACCCCCTTTGCTAACACTAGCACTACCTTACCCCACCGGTTCCGCCCACTGGTCTATTCTAAACCTGTTAGCACCCAGGTTCGAATCCTGGTGCCCACATTTTTTATTTTTATTTTAAAAATACTTTTAAATATTCCAAAAAATGCCCAAAAGTGGTGATATATGCTACAAAAGTTTTGTTTTGTTTTAAAATACTTTTATATAATCCAAAAATGCCCAAAAGTGATAATATATGTTATATAAGTGTTACAAATTAAATATGCTTCAAATATGTCATAATAATTTGTCGATAAATATTACAATTTTTTTTGACCACGCGTTTTACAATATTTTTTGAGCTAGCGTTTTACAATATTTTTTGAGCTAGCGTTTTACAATCTTTTTTCCCTTCTTTGTCGCGGTTGAATAATTTAGCCCCGGCACTTTAATGTTTCTTCTTTCGAACGGGCTACCTTTTTTGGGTAGGGTTGTCCTTTTTCTTCTTGTGATGTATGTTGATGCATCGTAGTCGTCGTCATCTTCAATCTTTGGATCGCCGTACTGGTCGAAGTCTTGCTCATTGGCGACTCCATCCATTCCGATGATGTTCCTTTTTCCTCTCCTCACGACAACACGGCTAGGCTTTGTCGGGTCGGTAATGAAAAAACATTGGTCCACTTTGGTAGCCAGTACCCACGGTTCATTTTTCGCGGCCACGTTTGCACCGGCGGCCTTGGATTTGGCTGCTTCGGGTATAACCATGGTTGTGAAATACCGGTCTTCTCTTTCGACGTTCTTTGCCCATCGACCGGAACATCGGCACCTTTTCTCCATGAGTCGAGCTCCCGGATCTCCTCGATTCTTCCAGAATCTTTCCTTCACGTTGTCATCGGTGTAGAATTCACGCTATACGCTGAGTTCGATAATCACACTTGTTGTCCTTTTCCTCCGTGTAGAATGTGTAGCCGTTGATATCATACGCTGATAGGTCACCAGGTTTTGCATCGGTCCTCGCGACAAGGTGAATATGATCTTTTCCGTGTCGGAAGAATGCGAGCGGGATTATCAAGAGCGCCTAAACCAACGCGTGAAATCTGAGTTGTGCTCTTTGATTATTTCTCCTCGCCCTCTGTATGCCCCGGTCACTGTACTTCTTCTCGATTAACCTTTTGTGCTTCTGTACCCAAGGATCGACCAGTTCTAAATGCTGTAGCGCGACAAGGTTTGCTCGATCAAAGTCTGCGCGTCGAAAATCAAAGTCTGCATGCAGTATGCGACGACCCTCTCGGTGACCAGATCCATCGAGCTTGCCAAGGTGCCTGTTTACGGGAAGACCGACAGGGTTCTCGATGTCTAGATAATTCGTGCAGAAAGAGATGCACTCTTCGGCCAGAAAGCCCTTGTCTATGCTTCCATCTGGACGGGACCTATTGCGAACGTATCCTTTGATGTGTCCGTTCATCCTTTCGAACGCCATCATGCCGCGGAGGAACATCGGCCCGAGTTGTACAATGTCCTCCACGACATGGACCAGCAGATGCACCATAATGTCGAAGAATGCGGGTGGGAAGTAGACCTCAAGCTCACATAGTATCACCACGATCTCCTCCTGTAGCCTCCTGAGCTGATTCACGCCAATCGACTTCCTAGAGATGACGTCGAAAAACTTGCATAGGCCAAATAACGCTTTCACGGACGTGCTCGTCCATTATCCCTCTTAGTGCGACCGGAAGTACTGCGTCATTAGCACGGCACGATCGTGAGACTTCATGCCATCGAACCTCTGTCGCCTCGCCTAGGTATCGCTTATCTTGCCCGTGGCCGTAAGGAAATTTGACTCTAGAAGGCACTTGAAAACTGTTTGATCTCATCACGGCTTAGAGTGAAGCAAGAAGGAGGGCAGTAATATTCGTTCTTCTTGAACTTTTACCCTTCCGGCGACCTTGTGTCGTCTCCGACTCATGATCATCGTCATCTTCCGATCATCGAGAAAGTGCGTCCTCCGTGAAGCTCCTTCCGGATACCCAAGCATATCGGTCGTGGCTTGCTTTGGACCATCTTCGTCCTATCGGCATGTTGATTATGGTGGCGACTCGCAGACACGTTTTTCGTGATATGCATGATGTCGAGGCTATGAGGCGTGCGGAGAAACTTCCAGTATGGCAACTCCCAGAAAACAGACCTTGTTTTCCATACCTTCATCAGCGGCTTGTCTTGTTGCTGCCTCGAGATATACCCGCAACCTGGATAGTCTTGCACCGTAGTGACCAACGCGGCTCTCATAGTGAAATAATCTTGTGCGACGGCGTCGTAAGTATTGGCTCCAGATTCCCATAACGTGGCTAGCTCCTCTTTCAACAGCGAGATATGATTGATGTCGGTACCAGGTTGTTTCGCCCTTGAATTAGCATACTCATTTGTATGTACTTCTTCTTCATGCACAACCATGGAGGGAGGTTGTACATCCATACAAACACAGGCCAAGTCTTGTGCGTGCTGCTCGCTACCGAACGGATTGAGTCCATCGGTGCTCGCACCAAGCCCGATGTTCCTCGAATCTCCACCGACTGGAATTCGAGGTCCAATGCTTTCCAGCTAGCATCCGAAGGGTGCGGCCAGCTCATCCTTTTCGGGGTCATCATCATCTCTGGCTTCTTCCTTTCCGCATGCCATCGCATGAGCTTCGCCTTAGGGTCCGCGAAATAGCGCCGCAGACGAGGGTGATAGGAAAGTACCATACCACTTTTCGAGGTGCTTTCTTCCCTTTCTTGTATCGACTCACACCGCACACCGGACATGTGGTTTTCTCCGCCCCGATAAATGATGCAATCGTTGATGCATACGTGATATCTAACGTGCGGTAGATCGAGAGGATGACGATTTTCTTGGCATCCTCGATACTAGTTGGACATGTGTTCCCTCCGGAGACGATCGTGCGAATGCCATCATATCGTCAAGCTTGCATCGCTCAATTTTTGTTTTGCCTTCATCTCCATAGCCTTGAGCGTTACATTCAACCGGTTATCATCGGGCCTGCATTCTTCATACAATGGAGTAACCGCGTCTTTCTCAAGTTGCGCGAGCTTGTCTTTCTCTCTAGCAGCAGCCCTGGCGTTACTCGTCTGCTTGAGGAGCAGCTCTTGCACATAAGGGTCCCGCACCACCGACGTTGTTCCATCATCGTCTACTCCTCCCATCTAGATCATCATCATCCCGCCCCGCCTGCACCTTCACCATCTCCAGAGCCTCTTCATCATCTCGCCTGCTCGCCGTGATGATGATCACCGCTCCATCATCTACGCCATCGCTTATCCAACGAGTGTATCCATCCATGAAACCATGGCGAGCAGTGCGCAGATTCCCGGAACTGGGTCGATCACCCATTGAGTTTGCATCTTACGCACGGACATCTTATATCCGTCTTGTTATTTCGTATCATGTCGGCCGTCGCACATTTCAAAAATCTAGCCACAATGCCTTCGCTCATTATGCGGACCATTTTTGCCTGCACGATGTACACGGTACAATTTTGAAGTCTATTAGAACCACATAATGAATGCATGCATGCAATGGTCGATAGAAAATTTCGGCATGACCTATCCTAAAATTAGGACCTTTATGAATGTTAAAGTCTTGCCAAAATGGAAATGAATCAACATTTTGGCAAAACAATGGCAACTTGTTCACATACAAACACAAGAAAGAGAGAGAGACCGATCCATACACACATGAACATATCATTATCCTCTCCATACACACATGCATGAGCATCATCGATACTCTCCATATACACACACATATGACCATCGATCCTAGCTCTCCACACATACACACATCATGACATGAGCATCGATCATCTACATACATATGAGCACATGCATCATCCATATACACATGAACACATCCTTACATGGACAACTTACCGAGATGAGAGACCGATCGCGAGAAAGATGGAAAGGAGAGGTGCTCGCGTCGACCGGAGACGGATAGATGAGAGACCGGAGACCTCCTCTATTACTTATGTAACATCCAAAGCAAGTTTTACATGCTAAAAATGGTGAATGTGTGGAGAAATTGAGGTGGGAAGGAGAAGATCCCGACTAGATCTAAGGAGGAAGAAGAAGGGCAAAGTGAAGTGTGGGGTGGTGGATGTGGTCACACATGTGCACATAAAGTGCTTTAAAAAATCGACACATCCGTGGCGCACACGGCAACAGGCGCCATGGAGTACAAACTGTGGCGCACTAGGCGTAGTGCGCCATGATGTTTTAGACCTGTGGCGCACTAGGCGGAGTGCGCCACGGGTTAGTGGCCGTCTCAGAGCGAGAGGTGGGCATGCGCTCGGTCGTGGCACACCATGCACAGATGACCCTAACAACCGTGGCACACGTGTGCATGGTGCGCTATAGAAGTTTGGCGTGTGGCCAACAGGGCCCTGGCCCACACATATCTGTGGCGCACTAGGGTCATGTGCGCCACGGATGTTCTAGTTATTAGTAGGGCACGCCTGGGTGAGCCACGCTTTAGTTTGCGTGGGGCACTTCAACCATGTGAGCCACGGATGTGCTGATTACCTATAGCCGTTTTCCTAGTAGTGCCACACCGCCGGCCGGATACCGGAGAACGGATCGAGAAGGCAATTAGGGTTAGAGAACCGATCTAGGTCTTCCAGTGGAATCCCATCACCGGCACCTCCTCCACCAGATAGCCACCACAAGGAACCGCAGCCTCCACCACCTCAAGGGACGCCTTGTCAGTCTCGCTTCAGCCTCAAGCAGCTCCGGCTTTGCCCGACGATTGGGCCCAGCCACCTCACTGTGCTTGGCCATGCAACCATCGGAGATGGCGGGAGGAGGCGTGAGCTTGCATGCTGCAGGGAGCGGGCGGTGATCCAATTTGTCCCGCCGCTATTTTACTCACCTCCCAGAATCGTCCTATTAAGCTATGGATGTGCCACCTCCGAAATCAAATCCACCATTCCCCTTTTCTACCTCCTCCCTCCTCTCATTTCCATGAGATGTTGGGAGCTTGGACCTCGAGCTCGGCAATGGAGGCCATCGACATCTTGTTGGCTTCTCCCTCCTCCCCGACCCTCCATGACTTGTGTGTAGGATGTTGTTTTGCTGTCTGTAAAAATCCGAAACCCTGGATCCTTTAGCTTAGATCTATAAGAATGTGCTAGATGTGGGTTGATGTATGGATCTGCAACCATATATGATATTCGTCATGCTCGGCTGTAGGTCATTTCGACATTTCCCTCGATCACGACAACGGTGGTCCTGTCAGCTTCCCCCCTCGAGCATGACGATGGTGGTCCTGTTGGTTTACCCTACTTCCCCGACCTCTGTGTTGAAGCCTACTCCTTTGTATATAAGAAGAATCGCTAACCCTTGATGTTGTAGGTGTACTCTGTGTTCGTTAGTCATCTGCAAACGATTTTCATGCTTCCCATTGTATCATGATTATTATTATTCTTACTAGAGGGGTAGGATTTCAGAAAGGTTCTTACCATTGTTCTTGGTTGTACCATGCTTAATCAATATAGAACAGCATGCTTACTAGCTGCCCCGACTTGTCTGCTCCTTTCGTGGGAAAATTTGACATGAGCTGGATGCAGCCTACCAAAATGCTAATTAAGTGTGCCCCTAAACCTTTAATGGTTTGGAAACTTGTTTTATCAGAGTTCTTCCTAAATAGGATGGCTGTGCTTGTAACAGCAGGTAAACTATGCCAACTGGTTCATAGAGAGGCATATGCATCATACGAACAATGATGTTCATGTGACACCCCTGGTATCAGGGCTAAGCAAATCTCAGACATCTGTCTGACATAAGCTTAACCTTGAGCTCGAGGATATCTAGTGAAGAATCGGTAACACGACAGTGACCCTACGATACAAAATTTATTACAGCAAGCTCATAAGAGCGAAGAGTCAAATTGTTACAAACAGAGGTCACTGACCACAAACATCAAACAACGGATGGAAAATTATGCTATTAAATATAACAAACTTAACAAATGGCCTAAGAGGCCTGAAGCATAACGATGACGTCCCAGCCCATAGATTCCAGGCTACCGGCCGGGAACCCCAAGCTACTCGTCGGTGTCGATGTCGTATGAAACTTGTCTTCGGGTGAACACTTACTCTGCTACAAAATTATCAACAAAGCAAGGGTGAGTACATGGTGCACTCCGCAATACTTATGGCTGGTAGATTTGCTTTGCGTAAAGTCATCTTTGTTTGTAAAACAAGAGAGAGAAGAAGCTCGTCTAATCAGAATATTTTAAAAGGGGATAAGAGAGCAACATCTTCGAAGTATTGATCATAATATTTGATATCCACCAAGTCATCATCATCTGAACCTCAACTAGGATCACCCCCTCATACCCATGAGGAAGCATCCTTAAGCACACGTTGATCTGGCAAGTTTTACGATTAGGTTATAGTTCTCTATGATCTTAGAATTCGTCACCAAGCATTCATAACCGTGGACACGACTTCTCAAAAAAATTAACCCTGCAGGGGTGTACAACTTTACCCACACGCACCAACCGACTCTTAGCGCCACTTGACACACTTCCTTGGTGTGCTGGCAGAGGGTGTGGTTGGACATGACCGTTTTACCTTGCTTTCGCCTAATCCATGAGTCTCCAAGAAAGGGTTCCATCAACCCAATCTCTATGTCCAAGGATCGGGAGTACTCCCGGGGCCTCCTTCCTCCTTGGTCATGCCCTGTATGATGGACCATCTTCAACCCATCCAAATATGCAGATGCCAAATATCTAACTACGGACTCATGGATCATACTAGGCAAGTTAGTTAATCGTGGGTCCCCATAAACCCCGGGTGGCTATACGCTCGTATTGTTCCAAAGGCAAGAACTCGGGTCCTAGTGGTGGCGAGCATGGGACTACAAAAACCACATCCCACTGTGGCCTCCCATACAATCCTTAGCAAGTTTAATCTCATATCACCTCATCAGTATATCTCGATCTCCTTTTATACTAGATTCTCTGCATCTGATACATCATCTGGATGAACCAGCACTGATAGCTAAGCATGTCTAAGCAGAATACAGAAATAAGCTCTAGCAGTGCACACAAGCCAAACCTAGTTATTGTAGGAGCAGTGGATCAGGTATTATAAGCTCAAAGGGAGTAATGCAACAGACAGGATACTCTATCTATCGATAAAATACCATAGTAAAATCGTATGCATCATGGCAAAAATTGAAATGCTTTCGAAATCATAGGATTATATCATGGTGGGGCTACGCTTGCCTTTGCCAGTTGATAACCAATAAGCAGATCTTTGGAAGCCTTGGCTTGACTTGATTATAGTTGGTCAAGTATTGTTCTTTGGTCTTTGATGGTCTTGATCTCGGTCTTCAATCTCGATCTCGATGTCGTATTCTACCAGGAAGAATCAAACACCGGAAATAAAGGGAAACAATCAACACATGAAATTGATGCAATGCTTAAACAAGGATGATGATATGACAAGTTAAATTGTATTTAAATAAACCCTAAAGCATGCTTGGCAATTTAAACGGGGTTCCGAGGGGTATCAACCCTAATTCGGAAGAACTCCGAAATCACCTGTGAGGGGTTACTATGTTGTTCTAATTAAACTTGTAATGTAAGTGGTTGAACATTGCATGATTATAGATCAAATAGGTAGATCTCATTTTTTTGAACATTTTGATATACTATACATATTTTTCTGACTTAAAATGAATTAGTTATAATTTTCTCAATTTTAATCCATTTTTAAACCATTTTAAAATAATTTAACATTTTGGAATATATTAAGTGTTTATCCATTTGGTCCCACATGTCAGGTTTTTATTAATTACAGAAAATATTTTCGGAAATGATTAAAATGCTGACAACCTGGGCCCACCTAGGGTTATTTATATTTCCAGAAATGATTTTCATTAAACAAATAAACTAAAAGAAAAGGAATACTGCGTCATGCTGATGTTATCCTGGCATCAGCAATGGAGATGCTCATAGACAACGAGGGATTGGGCGATTGGGCACGCGAGAGGGAGCTAGGTTGGGCTCGCTCGAACGAGCAGAGGATGGAGAACTTGCTAGTGCTAGCGCCGCTCTGATTTGGTCGCCGGAGGGAAGCCGACGACGAGCTTCTGCGGTGGCGGCGGACAGTGCTTGTGGCGGAGGCAACATAGAGGGAGAGGGAGGGATTGTAGGGCACTAGGATTCTTAGGGACTCGCCACGATGCGAGTAGATAGGCCGGGGAGGCCGGAGGAGCTTGGACGGCGGTGAATCGACAACGACGGAGACCAACAGTGAAGTCGAGCTTGGGTGCCTCGATTCCGAGCGCGCGTAGGCGATTCCTCTGGCGGGGAGACGTAGTCTGACACAACGGTTCTCTAGGGTTTCATGGTGAGGCATGACGAGGCTCGGTGGTGACCATCAGGCTAAGGTTTGGCCAGAGGGGAAACCGGGGGAGAAGGAAGAGGATAGGGTTTGTCCGGCGGTGTAGGCGTACTTATAGCCTACGAACAGCGGTGGCGAGTATCGTGGTGAAGGAACGCATCATAGAGCATGGCGACGGTCGCTGCAGCGCCAGCGAGCTGCTTCCGAGATCGACCGGCAAGCAAGACGACAAAGAAAGAAGGGTCGAATTGGTACGAGGCCACTTGCGGGCTGGCTTGGGTCAGGTGTTGGGCCGCGGGAGCTGCAAGTGGGCGACATGTAAGAGAGGGACAGGGTGGGCTACGGCCTGGGAGGGTTAGCTGGCTCCATTTTTTTTAGACAAAACCCTTTTCTTTTTCTGTTTTGATTTCTCCTTTGGCAATTTCATTTGAATTCTGTTTTGTATGATTTTAAAAATACCAGAGAATTTATAAAATATATGAAAATATTACAGGGCCCTTTTAGTCCATTTGGGCTCCACGATTTTGGTAGTTTTCAAATACAAAAACACTTTGAATTGATTTCAAAGAGAGAGAGGAAGATTAGGGTTTTTATTTTATTTCTTCAATGCATGCATTTTAAAGTATGATGCTTATGATGCACAACAAACCCTAATATAAGTTTAACTAAAACTGGGGTGTTACAGTTCATGACTTTGCTGGGATCGCATTGACCACTCTTTAGTTGTACAACCACATGAGGAAGTGGAGAATGAAATGGAACCTGATAGGCAAGCATAGAGAGAAAGAGGTCGTTAGATGGTGCCCGAACAACACGACCTTTATGATCGATGATGACAACATGCTAAAGAAGCTCCTCGTGGTAAGATGGCATGGCACTATCTTATGTTTCACTTGTTCGTAATGTAGAAATTGATATGCACTAACGCAATCTCTTCTCAATCATAGGCCTGCCCAAAGCTCCTTGAGTTGGTGCACACACCCATAGTGAACTGTGCTCAGATGAAGACGATCTTCACGCCCAAGTTTTGGATCATAGAGAACTTTGGGATCCAAAATTGATGCTGAAGACTTTCCTATAGTATGTAAGTTGTTTCTTATTGTAGAGCCCAACTATCCATTTGTCAACACCCGGATTTTGAATCACAGGTGCCTATTATGCCATACATCGCAATCCCAGGATTACCATTTTTGCGAGACATAACAGATTGGATATCACAGTACATCATCCATTACAAACCATACATAAGGTCTTACACAAATAAGGATCTCATGATCCAGTTCTTAATACAACTCAAGCAGCGGAATAACGCAAAGATAACGATAGCGTAGGCGAAGCTCCATCTTCAGGGTCACAGGCAATGCTGACGATGGGAGATGATCCTAGTTGTCGTAACCTTCCTGCGGTCCGTCATCCTGATACTCCTCTTCATAGTCTAGCCACGGGAATAGTCAGGGACAAAGCCATGAGTACTCTTTAAGTATTCGCAAACTAATACTAACAAGATAAGGTTTTTTTCTTGTAGTAGGATACTAAGCTCTAGGGTTGTTTTGCAAAAAGCCAGATTTACCTCTACTAAGTTCAGAAGCAAATAAAACTAGTTTGAAGTTTTATAACACCTAAGTGGGAACTTGAATTTCATATCACAACTCTGTTGTGGTCAAGTCAAAGTCACAAATTATTTCACAAGTTGTTTTGAAAAAATCTGACGGGGAAACAGTATGGCCACTCCAACTGTCCATAATCGTGGATGCGGCTATTCAAATAGTTTGACACTCTGCAGAGATTGTACACTTTCACCACAACATTCGATACATCCGTCAGGAACAAATCCTGAATTCACCATACTCAGTATGCGGATAATCAATCCTAACCTTTCAATTACACGCCCTAGTATAGGCACCTCTCCTGTGAGTTTGGCCTTCCAACCATGACCAAATATCATCTTGGGTACTGCACAGGTGGACAATCTTCACAAGGTAGCCTCAGCTCAGACCTTGGCCGCAAGGTAACCCATACTAAGGTATATAAATTTTCAGTCAAGCCCTACCCAATTTTTGGGTATTGTGGTTGTACGGTAAAATTGGAATGGTATCGCATCCAGACAACCATCAGTTTTATAAAGGGCTAAGGCTCATGCCTCAACATTTTCATCATCAAAATCATCCGGTGTTTAGAAACACATGTCAAAACATTTCAGTAGAATGACTCATCATTCTAAGGTTTTCATAACCATTTTCACCAAGCATTCCCATCTAAAGTTGATCAAGTTTTATGCTTAGCACTAGCATCTACAAGTGGGGGTAAATACTAATGAGGGGTGGTAAACAAGTGGGTATTATCTAAGTTCAATCTCATGCCTCAGGATGACATTAAGATTATCTAACTTAGGCCAAGTTTTATTCTCTTTATGCTACCTTCAATTATCTTTCTAGAATCTACAAGTCACTAAGTAAACTTTTGATAGAAAGCTTTTAATAATACTAAGCTTGCAAGTAAAACTAGGATGGTGTGCCAAGTGGGTATAATCACATATGCTTAAGGCATATAGTTGGCATAGTAACAAGCAAGTAGTAGCTTGCATAAGTAGGGTATCTTGCAAGTGTTAGCTTGCCTTGTGCAGAGCAGTGGTTGAAGTTCTCCTCGGCTTCTTCCTCGTAGTATCCTCCTTCCTCCTCGTATCCTTGGTCGGTACTAGCGTCTATAAATAAATATGAGGTACACAATCACCAAACAATACTTAACTATTTTTAATCATCACATAAAGGTTCACACTAGGTGATCTATCATCATCACTAACATTACAAGGATTAAAACACTTGTCCCATTTACTTTATTTTGAGAAAAGTAATTTCTACTCAATGAAAAACTACTTAAGATTTAATATTTTCCAACTCAAACATGGGATCATGTTCACACATGTCATCACCACATATTTCAGTACATGGGAATGTGATTTAAAGTGGTGTCACAATTTAATAAGGTTTAATATTTTTATTTTATTTAAATAAAGTGACTAGAAATGCCTATGTGGCATTCTTTTATTACTTGAACATTATTTCTATAAGTAAACCTCTATATTTTCATATATTCTGAAAGGTGTAGTTAAATGTGATTTTTGAGAGTTGGACTGAACTCAAAAGCTCTTATGGTTGAATTTTGAAAAATGTTTGAATGCAGAAAATCTTCTTGCCTTGTTATTTTTACCATGGTTGATCTACAAATCCAAATGGTTTGAATCCAACGGGATTGGATTAAGCATTTCAGTACCTTCCTAACAAAATTGGTTTCATGCATTTTGGTTTAGTGAATCGAGCTGGGTTGATTTTTGAATCTAGGTACAGAAATGGGTTTGAAATTAAATGAATAAAACTAAATTTGAATTGTTGGGTCGCGCGGGAGGTTTAACTGGGCCGGCCCACTACGCACAACGCATGCGCGGGCTGGTTAAGTGGCTGTCCCCATGCGTCAGTGAGACAGTGAGGGGCGAAGCGATACATGGTGATCTAGGCCGTAGGATCTAATTCTAATCGAACGGCTCGAGTTTATCATCCACGCGACGAGCACGAACCGGAGTGCGGCCATTGGGGGTTGTGGGAGGATCACCGGGGCTCAGGCGATGGTCGGTGACGGGGGCGAATGACGAAGTCGACGACGGCGATCCTCCTGGTACCGGCAGCTTCTCCTGGGGGGCTCCAAACGACGGCGCCTATCCTCCTCTGCAACAGCGAACTCCGGTGAAATTCCGGCCACCTGGTGCTCTCCTTGCTCCGAGAGTGAGTGGGTGTGATCAGTGAGAGGTGGGGAGTGAGCTGGTGTGAAGAAAACGAGCGGGGGAGGTCTCCTTTTATAGTGTGGCGAGGGGACCGAAGGTTGCAGGCTGAGCTCGTCGTGGTCGATGGCACAGAGGGCTATTGGCATGGGAGACGGTAGGGGGCGGTGCTGTGCTCCCTGGCGAAGCTCAACGGTGTGGTGGCGAGGCGTGGGGCGGTGCTGATCGGTCGGAACACGTCAACGCTATGGGCGGGTCTGACGGTGATTTTAATGGCGCACAACATGCGTGGTCTGCACGGTGGCGAACGGGCATGTCTGCGGGGTTGCTGGGGATATGGTGATCACGCACGCAAGCGGCGTGGGCGACGCACGGTCTGTGCGAGCGTGTCAAGCGGGACGCTCTGGCGCGCTCTCGGCATGGTCGTAGAGAAACTGGGCGCGTGCTTGGTGGGTGGTCCATGGGATGGCTATGCTCTAGGTTGGGACAGGGAGTGGCGATGGACGGTGCTGCGTTTGTGAGACAAGGTTGGCGAGGCTAGAGAGGTGTGTAGCTTGCTGTCCACATTAGGGGGTGGCAAAGGGGCTCGACATGGTCACCATTAGTGGCTATGCCAAGCTCACAATGGTGATAAGGCTTGTTAATTTGGCTAGTTCATCTACTAAGAGTATAGTGAGAGCTAGAGAGGGAACAAGGTTGGCCAAAATTACTGCACACTAGTGTTTTGTGTTTGTTTGTTTGCTGTTTACAAGGTGTTTGATGAAATGGCCGAAAGAAAATCAAATTTGAATTTTGGATTCAAACTTGGTGGGTTTGCTAGGCACATACTAGGGAGTATCTGGTTAGTTGGATTGGTCAAGGGGCACTGGTTTGGTTGGGTTTTGAAAAGGTGTGATCTTCACATATGATAAAGATTCAATTTTTACTTGTGATTTGAATGAGGTTGCCAATTATTTTTGAAAGTTTGAAAGGTGGGCTTTGATTCACTTTTACTTGGTATAGAAAGGTGTGAAAAGAATTGGAAAAGTTTCTGTTTGAAATCTTGGACTAGAAACACTCAAAGTGACCTAGCGAGCAAGATTGGCAAAAATGACCATTTGCTTTATTTGATTTGTTTTTGATTTTATCTTGATTTGTTTCTGCATGGAATTGTTTTATATGATGTTATATTCATCTTTAAACCATTTCTTGCTATTTAGGTTAATCACACAAGTTCGTTCATGCATTTATCAAATCATCACATACACACATGCATTCATATGATTTTAATTAATCAAAGTTTTTGTTAACCCTAATTTTAGTGATTAGAGTTTGATGATCATTGTTTTATATTTTTGGGATATTAAACCATTGATCCATGCTTCCATTCTTGTATCAGCACATGATCCTGGCTTTTGAATCTTCCATTGATCCATGCTTCTAGGCTTGCATCAGCACTTGATCATGGCTTCTAAATCTTTTCCTAGATGTGATTGGATTCTTGACGCAAATGGTTGTTCCGAGATCCTTTAGCATTTTTGCAAGCATGCTTATGTCTTCTTATATTGATAGAAACAGGGTATGCTGATGGTTTTCTTACTGCCCACAAGTAGTCAACCTATTGCCCATATTATCTGACAAATATCTTAGTCAGACTTGGTTTGAATCACTAAGAACAATGTTCAGTTCTGTATCTGAGTCATACTTGCTCGGAAAAGACTGATATCATAAATCAAACAAATATAATTATGTATTTTTAAATAGAGGCAAAAATTGCTCCATTATTTGGTTGTGTTTGGCTAGAATTACTCTACAACTAGGTGTTCAAAAGAAATATTAATGCTAATCGGTCTTTACACCCAAAAAACATGGTTTTAGAATTGTATTGATACTTCTACACTCATGGGGTTTTATTTGTTTGTTTGTTGCAACTAGCAAGTTTTGTCATGTTCTTTTTAGCAACCATCCTGTATATTCAGCTTTGTCCTTATAATGTATATTCAGCCTTTTCCTTATAAGGGACTTTAGTACAACTTGGTAGTTCTAAGGCTGGCATGGCTGCCCGTCTATACTGTTTGGTTTTGTGGATTTCTCACTACTATATTGATGAAGCATATATGGTTCACCAGATGTAGTTGTAAGTGCCAACAACATGGGACATGAAGCAGTACCAGCAGCATGAAGATTGAAAATTTTGACCCCTCCTGGAACGAAGGCGTCCTTCTGGAAGTCACCTACAACATATTTATCCTCAAGACAAACAAATCAACTTATTTCTCTGCTCTGTTCAACTATGAACTTTTTCTTCTACATCAGCTGTATGTATTTATATATATCTGAATATCCACTAGTAACCATTGTCTAGTGTATGTGCTTCTTTATTCCCGACTAGCAGCTTATTATATCTTGCTTGTATGCCACATACAGGACCACGTTCCCACTGTCTTCGATAACTTCAGCGCCAACGTCGTTGTCAACGGGAGCACCATCAACCTTGGTTTGTGGGATACAGTAGGTCTGCTTGCTTGCTTGATTTCTTTTCAGTGGTGTAGTGGACACACAAATTATAACCCATTCTTAAAACACTAATGATGACCTTCCTTATGCTAGTTCTTTTCTGGTTGTTTGTTTGATAGAAATGCCATGTGAAGAAGGATATCGGAAGTACTTGGATTATTTACGGCAAGGGTACCATTAAGGAGTAGGAAACTCTACTAGCAGTGAAATATGGTGTGTTGTGTCTATCCGTTGTGTGTTTGGATATCTGTTGTGTCACTATTTTGAATTTTCTTGTTTACTTATGATGACGTGAGCTCAATTGTGGAGTCATGTGACGTGAGCCTGTCGTGATACTGTGATTGGTGTGTTACTGTCGCTTTTATGAAGTTATTTCTTGTTATGTGGTGTAATACTGTCTTGATGATTGAGTTGAAATGCTTTGTAAATTATTTTTATTGGGGCTAGTTTGGTTCTTTGAAAGGTATCTATAGTATCTAAGTAGGCCACGTCCCAAACAACAATATACAAAAGGAATGTACCTTGAAAAGGCCATGACCCAAAATGATATTAATCCTCAAAGAGCCTACGACCCAAAAAGAATTGCAATGAAATAGGATAAGGCCTAAAGAAGAAAATGAAAGAATTGTTGGGATTAGCCCATGTTAAGCACCGAATTGGACCGGGCTAAATTTAATCAACGATCTTTCCAATTTGTCACATATTTGCCATGTAGGATCTGACGTGGACAGGGTAGATAGTCTGTGACCAATATAGTTGGTTATAGAATCTATGACCATCTCGATTGGTCATAGACGTCTATGACCAATTCAGAAAAAGGTCATGGTATTTAACTAATGATGCTCAACTTTTGACCATCTGTATTTGGTCACAAAAAGGTCATAAATTAAAAACTATGACCTTTCAGTGACCAATATGGAGGGTCATGTATCACTAAACTTCTTGTAGTGACACCTATATGAGTCTGACTGTTAAATGTCACAGTCTATGAGAGTATGGTGATCTTTAATAAATCCATAAAGGCCATGAAGTATGACGCATAAGCTCCACCCGCAGGGAAGTGCCACGGTAGCCTAGTATTGGTCAAGACTTTGTGTGAAGCTAGGTTCACAACAAACTTGCAGTTCAAGGCCTAGTTCATTGTGCAAGTTGAAGTATAGTATACCATAAAGCTCTAGGTGGAAGTTTAACTTAATAGTCTCCACTGCAGTATCGGTATATAAACAATGTTTTGGAACCGAAGGAAAACTTTATGTGCCTCTGGGATCTGGTGGGGAATTGTTAATTTTTTTGCCCAAATGGCCCAGCCCATATTTCCATTTTAATAATTCCTTAAAATCCTAAAGGCCCTTGTGGCCCATTCATGCATGGCAAGAGGTGGGACAAATGTTTAGTCCCAAATTGCTAGTTGAAGGAAGATTTCACCACCTTATAAGGGGGTCTCTTCCACCACTTGGAAAAAGGATAAGAAGGAGAGAGACACACACGCGCACTCCTCCTCCTCTGCTGCCCGCCTCACCACGCCTCGCCTCGTCACGACACATGCGCCTCGTGGGTTGCAGGAATGCCTCGAGACAAGACATTCTCTTTGCTGCGCATAAATGGACTATTAATATGAACATTCTGCGTAAGTGGGTGTTTAATATGAACTCAGTGGAGATTTAATTTGAACTTAGTGGAGGATGTTCGGCTCTGGTAATTGTCTATTCGTTTCCTCTTCCGACGCTGCATGTTCGCCTGCTTACCTGTGCCTATTAGAGTGAGAGGTCGCTACTATCCTCAGACACGCTTCAGTACATCGCCTCTAGTTCCAAAGCATTGCGCTGCCGCTTTGTTCTTTCCCATCCTGTCTTGCGGCTGATGTCTACGCACTTCTATTCTTGTAGACAGTTGTTGGGCCTCCAAGTGCAGAGGTTTGTAGAACAGCAACAAGTTTCCCTTAAGTGGATTACCCAAGGTTTCTTGGGTAATCCCTCTCAAAGGTATCCCTCTCAAGCAACCCTGCAATCAAGATACAAGAAGTCTCTTGTGTCCCCAACACACCCAATACACTTGTCAGGTGTATAGGTGCACTAGTTCGGCGAAGAGATAGTGAAATACAAGTGGTAACCGTGCCAGAAAGAGCTTCTGACTTGTTGTTAACGTGAGAGAGAGACTAAAAGCAAACTGAAATAAAGATGGAAGCAAGAAAACATGCAACAGATCTAGATGCAAATGGTGTTTTAATGCTTAGAAACAAGTCCTAGGTATCATACATTCACTAGTAAACACTCTCATATAAATATCTTCCCTTTATGATACTACCGTGAACTACTCTCCGGTTGGACACTCTAATCCATGGTAGGGCTATAACTGCACTCCTCAAAGTCCGCCTTCCCCATCTAGATAACCCCACACTGTCACCTTGAGCGCTAGATGGTTCCAAGAAACACCACAATTTCATAAATACATCCAACTCCAAATATAACTCATGATAAATATATATGTAATCTAGCCTAAGTGCCACACACGGTGTGCGCGCTTTCACTTTCACACACATGGGGAAAATCATAGATCTATTAAAGCACGATGAGTATTTATGTAGACTCTAGCCTAAGTGCCACCACGGTATGCACGCTGTCACTTTCATACACGTGGCGTGGGGAGAGCCGGAGATCTATTAAAGCACTTGAGTAGCAAGGTAGATCTACTTGATTACAAAGCTCATAAACACAACAAGATCATGCATAGAGAGAGATGAACACATAGCTACCGGTAGAGCCCTTAGCCTCGAGGAAGAACTACTCCCTCCTCATCATGGGAATCAGCAACGGTGACGGAGATCGATGGAGATGGATCCGGGGGCACTTCCCCGTCCCGCTAGGGTGCCGGAATAGAGACTTTTTGTCCCCCGGATCTCCCCTTCGGTGGCGGTGGCACCGTGGCACTTGTCGTGGCTTTCTGTTTGATGATTTAGGGTTTCTGAGTCGGGGGCTTCTTATACGCGAAGGAGGCAAGGTCGATGGAGGGCCAGGGGGACCACACCCCTTGTGGGCGCCAGCAGGGCTGGCCCGCGCCCACCTAGGGTGTGGACACCCTGGTGTCCTCCTCCATCTCTGCTTCGTGGTTCCGTGTTGCTTCGAGAAAAATAGTAAGATTGGCTTTTGTCCCGTCCAATTCCGAGAATATTGATTTTCTGTCTTTTCTGGAACCAAAAACAGAAGAAAATAGGCAACTGGCACAGTGGCATCTTGTTAATAGGTTAGTCCCAGAAAACATATAAAAATACCTCAAAGTGTAGACAAAACATAACAAAGTTGATACTAAACAAGCATGGAGCATAAAAAATTATAGATACGTTTACGACGTATCAAGCATCCCCAAGCTTAACTCATGGTCGTCCTCGAGTAGGTAAGTGATAAAAAGAATAATTTTCGAGGTGACATGCACCATCAAAATCTTAATCAAACCATTTGCAAGCATTGAAAGCTGGGATCAAAGTACTCTGAACTATGAAGTTCTAACAATAAGACATAGCAACTATGCTACAACATGAAAGAATACAAACAAAGATTCATGAATAACAATGCATTGAAAGATGTTTGTTTGTTTCACATATAGAAAACATAGCGTAGTGGCATTCAGCTTGTCCCTCATGGAGTAGCAAAACATAAATGCATAGGACACCTTCAAAGTTCATAAGGGTGACTAGATACAAATAGTTCAAGAACAAGCAATATCAACAATATGAATCAATCAATAAGTTTGGGACAATGCACTACTAGGAAAACAACAGTTAGTGGCGCACCTGAAAAGAGCATCTGTGGCGCACTAGCAGTGCGCCACAACCCTTGCGCTACGGCTATCTCCTAGCCGTGGCGCACTGCATAGTGTGCCACGGTTGTGTCGAGATAGGCGTAGCGCACCTGCTAGTGTGCCACGGCTATGTGGGCAGGTGCGCTACGTGTAGGATCTTCTGTGGCGCACTTCCCAGTGCGCCACTAAGCTTCTAAAGTGCGCTTTAGGTGTAGTGCGCCACAAAAGGTAGGTCATGTGCGCCACAGGTGTTTTTTTAATTTTCGAGCTAGATTATATACAATATTACAACAGATATACACACACAGATACAATTATATATATAAATACACAATTTGAAAAACAAGATTGATACAAATACATATAGATAAGTCTCATACATGAATACATAGTATAAGTTACATTGTTTCGATCAAGTTACAAAGTAGTTGGTGACATGCGAATACATGTGTCGATCGAACAAGTTAGAGATCGGAAGCTCGTCTAGACATCTAAACTAGATAGACACAAACGCGGGATAAACAACCAAAGAAGATAAGCATGATCACCGCCACGACGAAGGTGTAGGTCTTCATCCGGTTCCTTGTCCTAACTCCCTCTAGATAGCGCGTGTATCTAGCTTCCGCCTCCTCCATAGTGTTGTACCCTTTGTAGCTATTTTCGCTGAAACGGTGCACCTGTCTCCGGCAGTCTTCCCAATCATCGTAGACTCGAACCGTCCGCCCTTGTACACCCATTTAACCACGTCATCTATAAGTTGACAATAATAATTAACCGGTGATTGAAAAAAACATATATAATTAAAGTCGCATATGAAGATACACTTATAGAAAGTACTCCTAAATCAAAAAGACCAAACTCAAAAAGCATGCCTCATATATAACTAGGTTGTTCGACATAGGAATATGGTACGATGGAACTGTCCACCAAGTAGGATGCACAACACTTGGACCTTTGCATAGCACAAGGCGGACAATCCCATCGCAGCACATTCACATATATAGCGTGCCACGACATTTCAATCATCGGCATTATTCTCTAAAAAGACCAAAATAACTCAAAAAGCATGCCTCATATATAAATATCTAGGTCGTTGGACACATGAATATGCTACGATGGAACCGTAAGCCAAGTAGGATGCACAACATCTAGACTTGTGCATAACACAAGGCTTACAGTCTCATCGTAGCACATTCACATATATATTGTGCCATGACATTTCAATCATCGGTATTATTCTCGAAAAAGACCAAAGTAGCTCGAAAAGAATGCCTCATATATAACTAGCTAGGTCGTTGGACACAGGAATATGCTATGACGGAACGGTTAGCCAAGTAGGATGCACAATTCCTGGACTTGTGCATATCACAAGGCTAACCATCCCGTCGTAGCACATTCACATATATATTGTGCCACGACATTTCAATCATCGGAATTATTCTCGAAAAAGACAAAAATAACTCGAAAAGAATGCCTCACATATATACATAGGTCGTTGGACACAGGAATATGCTACGATGGAACGGTGAGCCAAGTAGGATGCACAAGACCTGGACTTGTGCATATCACAAGGCTCACAATCCCATCGTAGCACATTCACATATATAGTGTGCCGCGACATTTCAATCATCGGCATTATTCTCGAAAAAAGAGTAAGGAAAAAAAGATGGACCAAAGTGAGCAAAGGACCAAAGAGTAAGCAAAAAAACCAAGCATTGATTGATATATAATAATAATAAGCAAAAGAAGTAAGCGATGATTCATAAACCTAATAAGATAAGTATAGTAGCATGTACACTTGTCCACACACACACAAAGGTCATCTATAGTTTGTAACTACAACTAGGCCAACATCAAGCCTTCTGGCTCGGTTTAGGGAACGGGAGGACGCCTTGCCTCGTCATGAACTTCCTATAGTCACTCTGCATCTCTAGGCGATCTTCTATGTCACGGTTATTCGGGATATTTCCTCCGTAGAAGATCCCCCCCCCCCCGAAGTCATGACATCACGACAGATGATTGCCCCAAACTGCTGCTGGATGCGATACATCTCTTGTCTAATATCTGAATCATTGATCTTGGCCTTTGCTTCGGCCCACTGCTTGAGATGATCTGGCAGTGTAGAATTCTACTGGTCAAGTAGGAACGCCCTCATGTGATGGAGTGCGTAGTAGGCTTCCTTCTTACTGTTTTCCGGCTGCTTCACGCAGGGGAACTCCGTACGTGGTTGAAGACGTGCTCGCGAACTTGACCTTCGTACGCACGAAGGTGGTGCCTTCCGTCGAGGCAAAGCCAGTGAGAGCATCATCCAGAACTTCCTTGATCTTGTCGTAGTTTTTATTCTTTTCTAGACTCCCCGAGTCGAAATACGTGGCATGGGAATGCTTTGGCGATAATGAGATGAGCGTGCAGTGTTCATCTCTGCGCAAAAAAATCAAATGTAATGTGTTGGAAAAAGAATGATGATGATCTAATAAAGCCAATCGACGGTGGCGAGTGAATAACGACTTATTCGGGAAAGTAAGGCACGAGAATGTATTCCTTTGTCTTGTTCTCCACGAGGATTCTTTTTAGGTACGAGGCCACGATATGTCGTTCGGCGGGGGAACCCAAGCAGCCGTCACGCATGTAGTAGGGGTCCAATATAGCGATGCCCGGTGTGTTCTCTCTAATGATCTGCATGGCCAGGCTGAGAGAAAACAGACAGACCATGGTATAGTGCAGCGGGTATAGGTGGAACATATTGAAGATGTCGATGAACCGCAGGAAGAACAGATCCGCAGGGGAATTGTCGACGAAGCCCAAGCCTGGTGGCACCTTAACCACGAATACCGGGTGCGAGGGATCTTTCTCCGATAGAAGGCGTCTCTCTATCGTCAGCACACTGTCATGCACACTCTGCAGTTCCGAACTGGCGAGTTTCCGAAAATTCTTAGGTAGCATGGGCTCACCCGCCACATGAATCCTCCACATAATACCCTCGGGTCTTGGTGGCCCGTCCCGAAACCTGATCGGATTCGCAGTTGTTGACGCCACCGGCTGGCTCGAGCTGCTAGATTTTCTTTTCCTGCCCTTTTTTCCTTTTGGAGAGCGGGCAGGCACCACAATATGAGCACCGGCCGCCCTATGTAGTGTGTCAGGGCTTAGAATAAAGGGATGGTTGGTTGTATCAGCTGGCTCTGTAAAGGTGCAAGCTGGAGGCGTCTCCTAAGAACCAAACAGACGCTTGGTGATAGTGGCTTTCTCTGTGGGGCCACCAGCTAGGTCTTCGTTTCTAAATTGAGTGCTGAAGAAGTGATCATTCCAGTCTTCGTCATCCTCGGCCGGATCCTGCGCCATGTGCATATCATCAACATGATCATCCGACCCACCGCGTGGAGGTGACGGCGAGGGCGGTAAGGGGGCCTTGCCACCGCTTGTCGCTGGCACGACAGGCGGTGCTGTTGTCTGTGGCGTGATGGCCCCCGCCGTCCCCAAACGGATCATGCTCTTTGGCCATAGCAAGAATAAGCCGAAGCAAGTTCTGAGGACAGACGGCTCTTCTTCATCCGCTCCTGGGGGTTGAATGGGAGGTTCCAGGTCGTCGCAGCCCCTTAGCACCCGACTAATTTTAACCCTGTGCACGCTATCTGACATCGGCCTTGAGTGGAACGTGCGCTGCAAGGGGTGAACGATGGTACCCTTGGCAACATCCCTCAGCTCGTTGTTCACGTAGCATAAGAGAGTGCAAGGAACATCCGTCTGCGGAAAACATGTACGGCGTCGTCAGAGATGCCATAAGAGTAATAGATGGCATGAAAGGCGGTAATTAAAGCAATTTGTTTACCGTGATGGCGTCGAGATCGGCTAATGTCGACGCACCGCATACGGCGACGGGCGTGCAAGAGACGAAAGGGCTGCTTGATGGCGCGGTGCTGGCTGCAGGTGTATTCTCCCTACCGACGGGTGCTTGGAGCTCCGGTGCCGCCGCGACGATGGCAGGGGGGCACCAACATGTACTCCAGCGCCGCGGTGATGGCAGGGGGAGTCACCAACATTTGCGGCGCCCCAGTGCTAGCGGGCGGAGTCACGAACACGTAGTTCGCCTGATTCGTCGTCGCCGCGTTGTTCGAGTGGCTGCTGACCATGCTTGGAATCGGGCACGGCCCTACTCGACCACCCGCACTCCAGTTCACTATTGACTCCACCAAGGTAGGCAGGAAGGACGTGAGGGTGATTGCCAGGTTGTCTTGGACAATCTGCGGGATCCGCGCCACTTGTGCCTTAAGTTCTTGAACCTCGCGGTTTTCCTCCTCGCTCCTTCCCGACGGCGCCACATGCGTCCTCGGCGGTGGACCAAAATGATCCACCCAATTCTTACCCCCGAGGCTGGCCAGACGGCCAGCCGCAACTTCTTCATAACCGGCTCTATTTTCTTGGCCCGGTTCATCACCCTGTTAAAAGGGTTATCCCACCGGGTGGCAGCCGTCGACCCCTGGGATGAGGAACCCTGGGATCCATGACTAGCAACAATTTCCTCCTCCTGCAGAAGAAATAACAGTGAATCGTTTAGATCATCGATTAGATTGCAATCGAGTTGATCCGCGGTAATTAGATTATACTTTCCACAATTACCTCGAATTCCTTCATCGTAGGATCCGCGGTGAGTTGTTTGGTTTTGGGGTCCACATGGTAACGGGCTCTGATGAAGTTTCGAACCTGCCCGGGTTCGAATTTAGCAAATGGGTTTTCTATCCCCTTGGATCTATACTCTTCGTCCTCCTTATTCCATTTGGCCTCCGCAGTTCTGTATCCACCAGATCCGAGATGGTGATGACCTATATTCATCGCCTGCAACACCTTTTCCCGATTACTATTGTCCAGGGCTCTTTCGTATTCACACCTCTCCTTGAACTCCCGGAACTGATCTTCGGTGATCTGTGGGTCAATCTTCTAGATCTCCTCGAGACTTTTGCCTTCTTTATAGATCTTCTTCTTTATCCGGGTTCTCCAGCTGTCCAGGGCGGTGCTCATCTTTGTGAGGGCGGATTTGTCTACTTCGTTCCCATGATAATTTGTGTTCTGATACTTACCGGGGAACTTGTATCTTGCGTGCAGCTTCTCGAAGAGGAGTGTGCGCAAGTGGCCATTATCTTTATGCCGGAGATTCTCGGTGTTGATCGAGATGGTTGTCCGGGTGATCGCCGCCACTTGCCCACCGTACCCTTTGACGACAAGGGCGGACTCCAAAGGAACCCCTGATGGGCTCACTTCGGTAATTAATTTCCTCCCTGACCGTGCCGACCGTGTTCGGCCGCCGGTCCTTTGGCTTCTTCTTCTTCTTCTTCTTCTTAGGAGGATTGCTACCACTCCCTGTGCCCTCGCCGCCATCAGTGGTTTCATCGTCCGCCGTTCCTTCGGCTTCTTCCTCCACGTCTTCCATCTCATCATCCTCGCTCTCTAAAGGATGGTATTCTTCATCGTCTTCTAGCCGCTGGGCCGCCTCCCAGAATGTCAATTGTTTATTCAGAGGTCTGAGTTCTCCTTCAGCGCTGATGCGCTTAGAACATCCAGCCTCGTCGTTGTCACACACCTTTGCTAATTTTCTTAAACTAGGAGTGCCCGATTTCTGCCAAAACGGAAGTTAATCAACATTCCGGCAAAAATCGGGACTCATTTCATACAAGAACCTGCATATCTATGGCCAGCATAGCTAGCACACAATAAATGGCCATCATAGCCAGCACAACCAGCATAAATGGCCCAGTATAGCCAAAGACAATGCACAACCAGCACACAATAAATCTGTTTCAGGCAAAAATGGAGCAACTAGAATAAATGGCCAACACACAAACAATACATCAAGCATAAATGGCCAGGTTTCAGGTTTGGACTTAGCAGTTTCAGGTTTTAGGTTTGGACTTAGCAATTTCAGGTTTGGACTTAGCAGTTTCAGGTTTCAGCAAGCATAAAGAGTGTAAAAATGCAAATAGTATACACAGCTAGCTACTGTCTTGTTTTTGTTTTTTTAATCTCCACTACTAGAGAAAAGGCTATAGGAGACATGCTTATGCGAGGCACATTTAGACATATGCGCCTCCTATAAAAATAGGCGAGGCGCACTTTGCGATATGCGCCTCTAGTATAAAAATAGGCGAGGCGTATATGATAAGAATGCGCCTCCTATAATCCCTATACAGACGGAATATAGCAGCCCCATATTATCCGAGGCGCATTCTAGTCATATGCACCTCCTATATATCAGATAGGCGAGGCGCATATGGACAGAATGCGCCTCGCATATTCTGTGTAGGCCCGAGTGTGGGTAGGTGCACGAATATGCGAGGCGCATATGGCTATATGCGCCTCCTATATTTGATAATATGCGAGGAGCATATGGCCATATGCGCCTCAAGTAACGCATGCGGGCCCGGGCGGTGGTAGGTGGCCGCATATGCGAGGCGCATATTGCTATATGCGCCTCCTATAGTTTGAATTATAGGAGGCGCATATTGTGCAATATGCGCCTCGCATAAGCTGGCACCAATTTTTTCCAGCTTTTTGCACATGGAGGCAACTACCACCCCACTCAATTGTGTCACTTCTTCCTCCTTCACCAAGACAAATCTGGTCGCCCCCCTCCTCCTCCCCACCTCATTTCCCCCATTGATTCACCATAGAAGCTTGGTCAACATCCATTGGTTGGCACCCATATGTAAGTTAAGTCTCTTGCTCCTCTAGATCTACAACATGTCCATTTACTTCTCCTCTGGCTCTCTTGCGCAAGTCGTTGTTGGAGTAAGCGTGAAGGCGTTGCTTGCATGTATGCGCGTTGTCGGAGACACCGACTATATGATTGTGTTGTGGTGCTACTTTTTGTGCAGGGATTTCATTTGAGATGCCAATGTTTCGCCGGAATGTCGATTTATTTCTTTTCCGAATTCGCACTCGCGGATGTCCTCTTTTTAGGGGAGGTCATGCCGAATTTTTCCGGCGATCCACGTCCATATATGCTCTAATTATTCTCTTGCTCTTTGTACCACGCTGACGACCATGGTCCGACCACTGATCAACAAAGCCCGCGTGGATAGGTGGATGACATGCGCGAGGGCCGACATGGAACGTGCAAACAAGACAGAGATAAGATGTCCATGTCGGGACTGCAAGCTGATGTATCTGATAAGGCATGATTCCGGAATGCTGGAGTCGCACCTGCTTCTACGTAGTTTCATGGATGGCTACACTCGATGGATACGTGATGATCACGAAGATCAAGATGCCAGTGATGATCACGAAGATCAAGACGCCAGTCACGATCACGAAGATCAGGGTGGTGGCACTGGACATGGACACGAAGATGATCAAGGTGGCGTCGGGCATGGACAAGAAGATGATTAAGGTGGTGCCGACCATGATTTGAGCCGGTTGTGAGACCCTCATGTCCAAGATCCGCTTCTCAAGGAGACGAGTAACGCCAGAGCCGCCGGTAGAGAGAAGGCTAAACTGGAGAAAATGGAGAAAGACGCGGTCACTCCATTGTTTGACGGATGCAACGACGGGGATACCCGTCTAAATGTAACGCTTAGGGCTCTGGAGATGAAGGAGAAACACAAAATGACCGACGAATATTTCGACGACAACATTGTATTCTGGCACGATATTCTTCCCAAGAAGGGGAACACATGTCCGACTAGTATCGCTGAGGCGAAGAAAGTCGTGTGCCCTCTCAATCTACTGCACGTGAAATACCACATCTGCATAAATGATTGCATCATCTACCGGGGCGAGGACGCGGAGAAGACCACGTGTCCGGTGTGCAAGACCTCTCGATACAAGAGATGGACCAAGAAAGCTCCTAGGAAGGTGGTGTGGTACTTTCCTCTAATTCCTCGTTTGCAGCGGTATTTCGCAGACCCTAAGGAAGCACAGCTCATGCGCTGGCACGCGGAAAGAAAGAGGCCGGAAGACGATGATCCGGAGAAGGAGGAAATGTTGAGGCACCCTTCGAATGCTTGCCAGTGGAAGGCGTTGGACCTACAATATTACCAACATTTTGGGAAAGAGTCAAGGAACCTCAGGCTGGGCGTGAGCACTGACGGACACAATCCGTTTGGAAGCCAGAGCAGCACACACATCACCTGGCCCGTGTTTGTATGGATCTACAACCTCCCTCCCTGGTTGTGCATGAAGAAGAAGTACGTAACCATGAGTATGCTCGTTCAAGGGCCAAAACAACCTGATGCACATCAATCTGTATCTCACGTTGTTGAAAGAGGAGTTGGCCACGTTATGGGAAGAAGGAGCCCGTACATGGGACGCCTCGAGACAAGAGTACTTTGACATGAGAGCGGCGGTGATCACGACGGTGCAAGACTATCCAGGTTACGGATACTTCTCGGGCAGGTGGTCCAAGGATTCTATGGGTGCGTTAGGTGCAAGGATAATACAACGTACCGCCAGCTACAGAAAGATCCCGGGTCCGGGAAAACCGTGTTCCTTGGGGCTCGGAGATGGCTTCCCAAGAATCACGCCTGGAGAAAGCTAGGACATCTGTTTGATGGGACGATCGAGCTCCGAGGAATCCCACACCAGAAGAGTGGCGCGGAAATCTACAAGCTGTTGAATAACTGGAAGGAGTGCCTCGCCGTGGAAGACCTGAAGAAGCCGAGCTGCTTTGAAGGTATGGAAGGCGAGGTCTGTTTTCGGGACTTGCCATCTTGGAAGATTCTCCGCGTGCCTCATAGCCTTGATCTCATGCATATCACGAAGAACGTGGGCGAGAGTCTGCTTGCCACCCTCCTTAACACCGACAAGACAAAAGATGGGCCGAAGGCAAGGAACGACTTGAAGCATATGGGCATCAGGGATGAACTTCAACCACCACCTAGCGATGATGAGGAGGAGGACGAGGTGGAGGAGACAGAAACACAGAATAGCCGTCGCAAGGGGAAAAAGGTTAAGAAGGGAGAGGTCAAGCTCAAGGCCTCATGCTTCACTCTGAGTAAGAAGGAGGCCATACAGTTTATGAAGTGCCTCCTCGGAGTAAAATTTCCGAACGGCTACGCGGGGAAGATAAGCAGATGGATAGACGAGGCGAAGCAGCGCTTCAGCGGGATGAAGTCTCACGACGTCGCCGTGCTAATGACGCAGGTACTCCCAGTCGCGATCCGAGGTATAATGGACAAGCACATCCGTGAAACACTGTTTGGCCTCTGCAACTTTTTTGACGTCATCTCTCGGAAGTCGATAGGCATTAAGCAGCTCATGAGGCTACAGGACGAGATCGTGGTGATAATGTGCGAGCTCGAGATCTATTTCCCCCCCGCTTTCTTCGACATCATGCTTCATCTGCTTCTCCATGTCGTGGAGGATATCGTCCAGCTCAGTCCTGCGTTTTCTGCGAAGCATGATGCCGTTCGAAAGGCTCAATGGACACATCAAGGGATACGTTAAGAACAAGTCCCGTCCATATGGAAGCATAGCAAACGGCTTCCTGGCCGAAGAGTGCATATCTTTCTGCTCGAACTTTCTACAAACCGAGACCCCTCTTGGTATGCCATTCAACAAGCACCTCGGGAGGCTCGCTGGATGGGGTCACCGCGAGGGTCGACGTGCAAAGCATGTCGACATGGAGGGCCGAACCAAGGACTTTGAAAGAGCAAACCTGGTCGCGCTGCAACACCTACAGGTGGTTGATCCATACATACATGAGCACAAAGAGTTTATCCAGAAGAATTACGCTGATCAGGGGCGCCAGGTCCCGAGGGAGTAAGATGTTATCAAGGAGCACAACTCCGGTTTCACGCGGTGGTTTAGGGAGAAGGTCATAGCTAATCCACCGCAGGGCGAGTACTCGGAGGAAGATAAACTCATATTATCATTGTCACAGGGCGCCTCGCACAACCTCATGACCTATCAGGCTTACGATATCAATGGATACACGTTCTACACAGAGGAAAAAGACAATAACTGCGATTACCAGAACTCAGGGGTAACAGGGATATTCTACACCGGTGACATCCCGGAAAGATACTACGGAAGGATCGAGGAGATTTGGGAGCTCGACTATGTTACAGAGAAGGTGCCGATGTTCCGTGTCAGGTGGGCCAAGAGCGTCGAGAAAGAAGACCGGTATTTCACCACGATGGTTATCTCAAAGACCACCGGTATGAACACACCGCAAGAAATGAGCCTTGGGTTTTGGCTAGCAAAGTTGACCAATGCTGGTACATCAAAGACCACAAAGCCTAGCCGGTTGTCGTCAGGAGAGGCAAAAGGAACATTATCGGAATGGACGGAGTCGCCAACGAGCAAGACTTTGACCAGAACGGCGACCCGAAGATAGAAGACGGGTATGGCAACCAAACACCGTACACCACAACCCTACCTAAGAAAGGACTTCCGTTCAAGAGAAGTAGTGAAGACGTCCCGGACCTAACCTATGCAACCGCGACAAAGAAGGGCAAGAAGACGACCATTGTCAAGAAACGCTAGCGCGCTCCGACCATTGTCAAGAACCATTGTGTGTGTGGCCTACTATTATGTATCAAAACATTCTTAATTTTCATTATTTGTGTTTTATAATAATATTGCATTGAGAATATTATGTATCGACAAGACACATTCATTGAGAATACTCACTTTTGTTGTTTTAGCAATATTTGAATATTTAAAATATTTGTAGTATATTTTATAGTTCATATTTGTATGCTTTTACATGAAAATTGGCCTTTAAAAAAATTTCCAAAAAATTTGCCCCCTTAGGATTCGAACCTTGGTGGCCAGCAGTGAAGGACAAGGCATGTTACCACTAGGCTACTGTGTGATAGTTGATAGAAACTTGCGCACTGCCCTATTTGTCTAGGATTGCATATTATGCGAGGCGCATTTAGCCCAGATGCGCCTCGCGTAATATTATACGAGGCGCACTTTGCGATATGCGCCTCGCATAACCGGCACACATCGATCAAGTCACACAGCGCTAGCAGCTAGTACATACACGACTTCACATATCTCAGAGCCCGACGCCACATCGATCGAAGCCGTCTCCGCCGTGGAGGAGCCCGACGCCGCCCCGTGGAGGAGGAGCCCGCCACCCCGTGAAGGAGGAGCTCGCCGCCGCCCCGTGGAGGAGGAGCCCGACGCCGCCGTCCCCGTGAAGGAGGAGCCCGACGCCGCCGCCCCGTGAAGGAGGAGCCTGACGCCGGCTTCCCACCCACCCACGCCCCCACCCACCGACGCCTCTTCCCCTCTCTCCGGTGAGTCCCCGCCCCCCACCCACCCACGCCTCTTCCCCTCTCCTCCCCTTCTAGGGTTTCTCTACCACTTCGACTGTGAGCTCCCCGGCGGGGCGAAGCCGGGTGAGCTCGACATGGCGGAGGAGATGGGCCTTACTGTCCGGCGGAAGAACGACCTGTTCCTGCACGCCGTGGTTCGAGTGCCCTCGATTTGATTTGAGCTTGCATTGATATGTGATCACCCGTATAGTACATTTCAGCATCAGCCTATCGATGAAGACGAGCACGGTTGAGCAAATAATCTGCTGGATAGTTTTTACTCAAAATGTTGCATCTGTGTCACCAGGGAGGGTTTTGGGTGCGCTGTATCATGCCCAGATTGGCTAAAGGTGTGTATGTTCCAAGGTAGACCATGTAGATATAGTTCGGTCTTCTGTTCTTCAGTTATACGAATCTCACTCTGTTCTGTTATCTTTTGATAGTTATACATCAGTCATCAGAGTATGCGCTCCTCTGCTTCCTCAGGAGCTTGTTCATGGATGCATGAATCGATTCTGAGTTCTTCTGTTTATTCTATATTTAATGCATAAAAATTTCAGATCAGTTTGACTAATTTTCTTGCCCAAGGTTGGACTATAGGAATTGTTGTAGCTATAATTCAGTCGATTCTAGTTTATAGAAATATTGGAACAACCTAGTTTGGTGATCAGTAGTGCTATAGTTTCAGATCAGTAGCTCCTGGTAACTGTGCTATTTTCTCTGATTTGGTGATCAGTAGTGCTTTCACATCTTTGAAGTCATGCTTGCCATCTGTATTATTGTACTACTAGCTTAGAGAGTGCAAAACCATGAAGATATATCTGTATTATTTAGCACCTAGTGTTGGAGGATTTCAGTATTTGAAGAGAACCTTTTCTGATACACCTGTTGTTCTAATGCCGCTTGTATGTGTAATTAAGAACACCTAGATCCAATCTGGCATCATGAGATTTTTTCAGGTAAAAAGTAAATACTCTGGTAAGAACATACTAAATCACAGCGAGAATAAAACAATCACTGAAAGAGGAGTTGGCCTCACCACATAGCTTTATATGTTAGAAAATACATGTGTGGCTGGTGGTAGTTGTACTATTATATCTCTGATTTGGTGGTCAGTAGTATTCCCAGATCTCTAAATCATGCTAGCATTTGAACTGTTATGACTAAAAATATGTTGGTATGTATGGGTTGGTGCCTCTGTGTATACATGGTTAATTTGTGTATACAGGGTTGGTGCCTCTGTGTATATATGGCCTGGAGCATGATATATATACATGGTGTTTGTGTATGCTGGCAACAAAATGGCTGTGTTTGTGTATGCTGGCAGCAAAATGGCTGTGATGATGGCAGTTGATCCTTTTTGTGCAGGTTTTTCTTTTTGAGTTTCCAATGTTTCGCCGGAATGTTGATTCATTTCCGTTCCGGCGAATTTCTGGCACTCCTAGACATAGAAAATTAGCAAAGTTCATGCCAAAATTTTCTGTGAATTTTTGTGCTTATTAGTTTCATTTATTTGTGTGTTTAGAAATGTCGGATCCGGGCCTTTCTAGCCAGAAGCCCTTTTGGGAGCAGCAGGCGGAGATGGAATCCCTAGAGGCCCCGGAATTTGTTCCGCGGGACGACGAGATGGAGGAGGACGAGGATACCTCGTCGGGCAATGAGGAGATGGGGGACGCCGATGGCGACGCCACTACCATCGATGGCGGCGGAAGCTACTACAGACGGTGGTAGCGCATCAAAGAAGTCTCGGAAGGATCGGACCCCGATCGTGGTCGACCTCAAAAGGTCCATCATCACAAGCGTGATCCCTAAAGGTGCGCCTTTGGAGCCAGAATAATTTGTTGGGGGTTACTCTAACCAGCTCGGCAATCCTCCGAACACCGTCACGATCAACATGGAGAACCCAAGGTCAAGAGAACAAGGGTTTCCTCATCCAGCTTTTTCGGAAGCTGCACGCAAGATACGCATTCCCGGGTGATGAGGAAAACAAGTATAATAATGACAATCTCAAAGGGAATCCGGTGAACAAGTATGCCCTCGGGAGGATGACCAAGGCCTTGTCAAATTGGAAGGCTCGGGTGAAGAATCTGATTTTCGAGGAGAAGGTTATCCAGAGCTCCAAGAAGGAGCCTCGTCAAGGAAGAAGACTACAATGTGTTCAAGGCCGATGTAACTCCGCCTTGGGCAAGGCAGGATCGAGAAAGGCAAGAATATGAGATCCCAAACATTGGTACCCACCATCTCGGCTCCGTGGTTATAGAGCCATGAGGCCCAAATGGGATAAGGAGGACGCTTTCGTGCAAAGGGGTTCACACGTCCCTTTGACGACATAAAGGAGGAGTAGGAAAAGAACTTCGTCAGGGCCCGGTTTGCCCCGCCGAAAGGGGGTTCTGATTATTCTTCGGAGCCCGCCGGCCCCTTTGCTCCGAGGGTGAAGGACTTCATGCAAAAATATGTAAGTAGTTTGCATGCAAGTCGATTAATTGCATTCTGATTAATCAATGAAGTCCAGTTTCGATCAAATGCTTCGTTCCTTGTGCGCAGGACGAGGAGTGTAGGAGCTCCTCATCCTGGGGTCGCCACCGCCGCCAAGTGGGACACCACTTTTAATAGGGCGCTGAACCGACCAAGAGTGTCGATCCTGGCGCCCGGCTGGTCGTGGTCGGCTTTGGCATATCATGGTCCGAGTACTATGGCACCCGGAGCGAAGGGCAAGAAGGCAAAGCCGAGGTAAAACTCCTAAGGGAACAGGTGGAAGCCTTTCCAAATATAGTCCAAGATGCCGTGAACAAGGCTGTGTCGGCTGCCGAGACAAAGTTCCAAGAACAAGTCCAGACACAAGTCCAGTCACAAGTCCATTCACAAGTGAACGAGAAGCTCAACACCATCCTTCCCGTCTACATGGAAAAGTACAACAAGTGGCAGAAGGGTGGTAAACGGGGGCCGCCACCGGTTCCCAACCTCAATAGCGCCCAATCGGACAATGTGGCGCGGCCGGAGGCGTTGGTGACTCCTCCAGCAGGGCCGGTGGTGGTGGAGACTCCTCTAGCTCCGGAGCTTAACTTGCCCACTGCGGCGAAGGCGCCGGCCCGCACCACCGTGCCATCAGGCAGCCACTCCGCCACTTGCGTGGTCAAGCCTGTCGGCGTCGGTGCCTCGACATTGGCCGAGTTTGACACCCTCAAGGTAACTAACTAATTAAAGCGAGAGTTGGGAGGCTCAACCACACCGATGACTTGATCTCTGTTTTTCTAACGCTCGGCCTACATGTCGATCTTTCGCAGGGAGACACTCCTTGCACTCTAATGCATTGGGTGGGCGGCCAGTTGATGGATGTTGCCAAGGGTACTATTGTTCAACCAGAGAACCGCAAAATGCACAATGTCACAATGCCACCTGACATGATGAGGGTCAAATACAGTATGGTGCTTCCGGGCTACGAGCAAGTGGAAACTCCCTCTCAACCTCAAGGATGGGATGATGAGGACACGGCAACGGTCCTCAATACCGGCTTCGGCTACTTGTACCTATGGCCGAAGAGCCAGATCCGTTTGGGGACAGAGGACCAGCTCAACATCACCCTAGAGGCATCACAACCAGCACATGATGAATACTTCGAGATGGGAGACTTGGACAACATGGCACAGAATCCCGATGATGATGAAGAAATTGACCCGAACTACGGTGACCAGTTTGTTAACACAAGGTTTTCTGATTTGTATGAGCCGGGACCATCAGGCACACATCAAGTTGCCGAGACCCAACCAGCACCAGCGAAACCCCCTTGCAAGGTGCGTCTCTTCCCAACTAGTCAGGAGACGCCGCCACCTGTCCCCTTCATCGAGCCTCCAAGGCTAGTAGTTCCTTTGATCAGCCTCGGCACCCTCCATAAGACGGTCGGTGAGGTGAACGCAGTGGCCGAAGCCGTAAAGAGCAAGAAGGGTCGCAAAAGGAAGCCGAAGGGTGATCGGGGCCAGGATCCAAATCCTCTTTTCCGGGACGGCGCTGTGGGGCAAGCCAGGGATCAGCAGCACGTGGCAGGTGTACCGATGATGTGGAAACCGATGCTCGAGGTCGCAGGCTCGCATATGCGTAGTATTCATTATGGATGTCTCACAATTGAGCAGTGCCGCATTCGCGACAACGATCAGTCGTACCTCGTTTTCAAGGCTAAGGTGCCTTCTCATATGCCGTTGCCACCGACTTACCCGGGATATCTTCTACGTGCGGCATACCGACCTGTTTGACATGTTGAACGGGTTTCGACTGCACAATACCCTGGTCCGGCTGTTCTCCCTCAATATGGCCATGGAGATCACCAGAGACAAGATCCCGGGCATCCAGATAGTGGATCCCTACTTCATGCGTGACGCCGTCCTGAAAGATTCTGAGGCCATAGATCTGGCGACCGACTACCTCTCAAACTTCCTGCAAACATACTCGGACAAGGATGTGATTCTCCTTCCCTACCATCCCATCACGGAGGATGATCGGACAGGCTGTCTGCTCATAAGCTTGAATTTGAAACACTCAACAGCCTTGTACCTCGACTCAAACAGTGCGATCCAAAAAAACTACACCAATATCAAGAAAATTCTAGATGGCGCACTCACCAGCTACGTCGCAGCGGGAGGCGTCAAACCGGCAAGGCCACATGTAAAGTTCGGCGCGCACGTGTTCCTCCACATGATGAAGTTTGCCTGCGTCAAGCAGCCTCCTGGCAGTGGGTAGGATGCCTTCTACGCCATTTACCACATGAAGGCGTTCTTCAATGACATGGAGACCAAAACGCTGCCATCTGACCTCGTGAAGTGGGCTGAAAAGCTTGCATGCATGCAGGCTCGCAACCTCAGGCAACACTTCTTCAACATCCAGGAGGAGATCGCGACAATCGTGTACCAGGGAGTCATAAAAACCGGAGGCACCTTCCACGATGGCTATACACCGTCCAACAGGGAGATAGACGAACGCTTAGCGCAGCAGGGTGACGGCAGGATGTTCATGCAAATGGCGAAAACTCGGTCGGGCTTCATCAATGCCCCCCCAAAGCCGACTCAAGAGCCGAAGAAGACTTCATGATTGCATTGCAGGTACCTAGCAGTTAGTTCCGAACTCGTGTTGTAACCTCTTATCACTATGTTAAACTTGCCTAGCAAAACCTCTAGAATATGTTTCGTCAACCGTTGAACTTGATTGTGAGAGACACTAGCTAGTTATTTCTGTTACGAACTATTTTAAGTGCTTGTTGCTTTTCATTTGTCATTGCTTCCCTACTTTCTTGTGGTTTGCTTTCTTTGTCTTTCTTCGAAATGCCGATGATTAGAACGTGTTGTGGTGTCACGTGTATGAGTATGCCGCTGTTCGATCTTGTGTGCCAAGTAGACTAGTAATTTGGGCATATACTCTACTTGCCGCACAAGATCAAACAGCGAGCATTGTTATTTCCGTGCCCAATCTAAGTATGAGGCACTAATCCATGTCATTCTTGGTTTTCTTTTTTTTGGTCTTTCTTCGAAATGCCGATGATTAGAACGTGATTTCTTACATTTTGTTGCACCCATATATATATATATGCATGATTCTATCTTGTGAACTGCTAGCTATTGCTTTTCACTGACATAAGTAATATCATCTTTATTATGTGTAGGAGATGCCGAGGTGTTATGTCGTGTACGTCGGTCGGGTTCCAGGTGTGTACGAGGAGTGGAAAGACTGCCAGAAGTAAGTGAACAACTTCTCGGGCAACAACTACCAAGGCTATGAGAGTAGAGAGGTGGCGGAAGAGAAGTGGAGGAGGCATGGAAGGAAGAAGTGGAGGAACTTCCTCGTGATCACCACCTTGTTGCTCTTCATTGTAGGTTATGTGTTCTACTTCATCTAGGTAGAGCTACGTCGTTGGAGTTGTAATGTGATTGTGAACTTGTACTCGAAGGTGTAATGTGATTGTGAACTTGTACTCGGAGGTGTGAACTTGTCGCACAAACAATTGATGTATGAACTTGTATGTCATGATTGATGTGTAATGTATTGTATTCATGTTGGTTCTATTATGCTTTGGAAAATTGCAAGTTTCTGAAAAATTCTGTGCTCTTTATACTGTATTCTGGACTATATTGTATATTTGAATATCTGTATATTATTATTTATAGTGGTCTGTAAAACTTGAATTTCGAAAATATTACCGGAGGCGCATATAGCATACTATAGGAGGCGCATATACTATGAATATCCGAGGCGCATTGTAAAACATATGCGAGGCGCATATGATATGCGCCTCCTATACTTCACATATGCGAGGCGCATATCGATATGCGCCTCGCATAATAATATGCGAGGCGCATATCGATATGCGTCTCGCATATGTGAAGTATAGGAGGCGCATATCATATGCGCCTCGCATAAGAAATACCCGAGGCTTGAAGCTAGAGGCGCATACTCGGATAGGCTTTTAGGTGCGCCTCGCATAGGATTTTCTCTAGTAGTGCTTAGAGCTAGCTAGCTAGCTACTGTCTTGTTTTGTTGCTGCAAAACAATAACATGCTACACTACTTTGCAGAGCTAGCTAGAGGTACAAAACTCAATGATAAAATTGGACCAGCTGTTTTTAAGGTACTGTTCATTTCATCACCAGGAGCATTCAACACCAGGAGCATTTCATCACCAGGAGCATTTCATCACTAAAGAAAATAAGCAAATAAGCAAGTTTTAACCATGTATTTTCATCACCAGGAACATTTCATCACTAAAACCATCACCAGGATATTTGGTTCAACACATATTCATTTTACATATTCACACATTTGGTTCAGCATCTTCATATCTAAACCTACACAGTAGAAATCTAAACCTACTCCCTACACAGTAACTACATAGTGGCAAAAATCATATCTAAATCATATCTAAACCTACATAGTGGAATTTTTTTCATAAATAGGTAGTCAAACCTACACAATGGCTGGTGTGTATATTCACCTCTGCAGTGACTGACATAAGAACAATGTAACATCCCAAAAATACCAAAATTAGATCATCAAACACTAATCATCAAGATTAGGGTTAACAAAAACTTTTCTAAGTAAACCCATGAATACATGTATATGTGTATGCATGGATTTTGAATTTCTTTAAAAACCACCTTGTTTGTGTGATCCATTGCTTGTAAAATGTTTCTTAGGTGAAATGAACATCATCTAAAACATTTCCCACACTTTTCCTAAAGACAAGTAAATCAAAACAAATATATGAAGTGAACGGTCATTTTGACCAATTTAACTCCCATGCCTACTTTGGCTGTCTCAAACTTTCAAAACCTAACAGAAACTTTTCTGGATCTTTGCACCCCTTGAATGTACTCATAATAAAGTATCAAGGCCCACTTTGTGATCATCCAGAAACTTTCAAATGCATAGTTTAAATGACAATTCAAAATTGAATCTTCTTCATATGGGAAGATCCCACTTTTCCAAAACCCACTCAAACAAGGTCAACTTTCAAAACCCAAGCATCTACAGACTCACCAGCACCAATCTAGCAAACCCACCAAATATCATTTCAAAATTCAAAACTTGATTTCATGCGGCCATTTCATCAAACAGGTTGCAGACACAAATCAAACAAAACATCAAACACTATAGTGTGCAGTGATTCTTGCCTAACTTGTTCCCTAGTTAGCTCTCACACACACCTCAGTAGATCATCTAGAAAGATTAGCCCAACACTAGCACCCCTGTGAGCTTGCCATTGCCATTAATGGTGAACAGCTGAGCACCTCAATGCCACCCCATTGTGGACAGCAAGCTAGGAGCAGCAGCAAGCCTAGCCAGCATGTCTGGGAGGCATCCCACCGTCCACCGCCACTCCCTATCCCATCCGCGAGCGTTGCCAAGCCCTGGACCACGCGCACGAAACACGCCCAGACCATGCCGAGCGTGCGCCAGAGCGCCACCCTCGACCAGCATCCACAGACCGCGCGCCGCCCTCACCGCGCGCGCACACGATCACCACCGACCTAGGAGACAGCTAGACATCCCCGTTTGCCGCCCCGTGCCATACAGCCACCGCCCGCCGTCGAAGACGCCGCCTCTGCCGCGCAGAGCACCGCCCGTTCCAGACCAAACCACACCGCCCCATGCCTCGCGACCATGTCGTTGAGCATCGCCAGGAGACACCACACCGTCCCCTACCCTTGGCCATGCCTTTAGCCGCCTGTAATGTCGCCCCCGACGAGCTCACCGTGCGCCCGACGGTCCCCTCGCTCGACTATAAATAGAGGCCACCCCGCACGATTTCTTCACACCATCTCACTCCCCTCTCCCCACTGACCGTTCCACACCATTCTTAGATCAAGCCGAGCACCACCCCGTCGGAATTTCACTGGAGCCTGCCGCTGCCGGAGAAGAAGGGAGCCAGCGATTGGAGCCGCCCCAGGAGGAGCCACCAGTACCAGGAGGTTCGCCGTCGTCGACTTTGTCGTTCGCCCGCCTCGCCGACCCTCGCCCGTACCCCGGTGAACCCCCAGCACCCCTCACTGGCCGCGCTAAGTTTCTTTCTCGCCGGAGCTGTCTCGCGTCGACGATGACCCTCAGCCGTTAGATTAGAACTAGATCGAACGATCCACGTTGCCCCATACCGCTTCGCCTAGCTCCGTGTCACTGACGAGTGGGGACACCCACTTAAGCAGCCCGCGGGAGCACAGCGCTTAGCAGGCCGGCCCGTTATAATTTCCCGCGCAGCCCAACAATTCAAATTAAAGCTTTTTCTATTTCTTTTCAAACACACTTCAGCACCCAACTTCAAAAATCAACCCAGATCGATTCATTGCACCAAATTGGATGAAACCAATTTTGTTGGAAAGGTCTGTGAATGCTTAATCCAAGCCCGTTGGATTCAAGTAATTTGGATCTGTAGATCACCCATAGTAAAAATAACAAGGCAGAAGCTTTTCTGCATTCAAACATTTTTCAAATTTAAACCATACAAGATTTTGAGTTGATTCCAACTCTCAAAAATCACATTTAACCATACCTTTCAGAATATATAAAAATATATAGGTTTACTTGAAGAAATATTGTTCAAGGAATAAAAGAATGCTACATAAGCATTTCTAGCCACTTTAATTAATTAAAATAAGAGGGTAAAACCTTATTAAATTGTGACACCACTTTAAATCACATTCCCATGGACTACAATATGTGGTGATGACATGTTCCACATGATCCCATATTTGGTTTGGAGAATATTAAATCTTAAGTAGTTTTTCAATGAGTAGAAATTACTATTCTAAAAATAAAAGGAATTAAATCAAGCCTTAACCTTGTAATGTTAGGAATGATGCTAGATCATACATAGGACCCTTGTGTGTGATGATTGCAAGTAGTTAAGTATTGTTTAGTGATGGTGTACCTCTTATTTATTCATAGACGCTAGTACCGACCAAGGATACAAGGAGGAAGGAGGATACTACGAAGAGGAAGCCGAGGAGAACTTCAACCACTGCTCTGCACAAGGCAAGCTAAAACTTGCAAGACACTCTACTTTAGCAAGATGATACTATACCAATGCAAGCCTAATACTACTAGTGAATGTGCAAGCTAACCCTTGCAAGATACCCTACTGATGCCACAAACCCATACTTATGATCCTACCTACTTGTTAAACCAATCCTAGTTTTATGGCAAGCTTCTTACTTTATTTCTTTATCAAAGCTTACTTAGAGTCTACCTAAGAGTGTGGTAGATACCAGACAGTTGTGCTGAAGGTTGCATAAAGAGCATAAAATTTGGCCTAAGCTAGAAACCTTGATATCAGCCTAAGATATAAGGTTGGACTTAGTTGAAACTCCACTAGTTTACCACCCCTCATCAATACTACCCCCACCTGTAGATGCTAGTGCTAAGCTTAAAACTTGATCAACTTTAGATGGGAATACTTGATGGAAAAATGGTTATGAAAACCTTGGAATGATGGATCATTCTATTGAAATGTTTTGGACATGTGTTTCCAAACACTTGAGGATTCTGGTGATAAAAATGTTGAGGCATGAGCCTTAGCCCTATATAAAAATGATGGTTGTCTAGATGCGATACCATTCCAATTTTAGCGTACAACCACAATACCCGAATGTTGGGTAGGGCTTGACTGGAAACTTATATCCCTTAGTATTAATTCCCTCCCGGCCAAGGTCTGAGCTGAGGCTACCTTGTGAAGATTGTCCACCTGTGCAGTACCCAAGATGACAGTGGTCATGGTTGGGAGGCCAAACTCACAGGAGAGGTGCTTATACTAGGGCGTGTAATTGAAAGGTTAGGATTGATTATCCATCACGAGTATGGTGAATTCAGGATTTGTTCTGACGGATGTATCGAATGTTGTGGTGAAAGTGTACAATCTCTGCAGAGTGTCAAACTATTCGAATAGCGGCGTCATGATTATGGACAGTTGGAGTGGCCATACTGTTCCCCCGTCAGACTTTTCAAAATGACTTGTGAAATGAATTGAGACTTTGACTTGACCACAACAGAGTTGTGACCCGAATTACAAGATCCCACTTAGGAGTTATAAAATAATGACTAGCTTTGAAAACTAGTAGAGATAAATCTGGCTTTTGCAAAACAACCCTAGAGCCTAGTGTCCTATTATACAAAGACCCCTTTATGTGTTAGTATTAGTTTGCGAGTACTTAAAGAGTACTCATGGCTTTGTCCCTGGCTATTCCCATGGCCAGACTATGAAGAGGAGTACCTGGAGGATGGACCCCAGGAAGGTTACGACAACTAGGATCATCTCCCATCGTCAGCATTGCCTGTGACCCCGAAGATGGAGCTTCGCCTACACTACCGTTATTATTACGTATTCCGCTGCTTGATGTTGTATTAAGAACTGGATCATGAGATACCTATTTGTGTAAGAACTTATGTATCGTTTGTAATGGATGAAGTACTACGGCATCCAATTCTGTTATGTCTCGCAAAAATGGTAATCCTGGGATTGCGATGTATGGCATAACAGGCATCTAGGATTGAAAAATCCGGGTGTTGACAAGTTGGTATCAGAGCCATCCTGACCATAGGAGACCCTAGTTAAACTGGACGTTGAACCAAAAACTTAGTTTCAAAACCAAAGAACAAAAATATTTACAAAAACCTATTCTCATTCTTACCTCTTTACTTCTTTCATAAAACTTCATGTTCCTCAAAAACTCTTGCAAAATAGATAAAATTTTGACACACTTGATCACTCTGCTAATCTAGTCATCCTCTATTTTTATAGATGGACGTGAAGTACAACAAGTTTTACCAACTGGGGAATGGTGGAGACCTTATCTTTGAGAGGGATCTGGATAAGCTTTCGGAACTTCTGGAGCGTCCGCACCCCGAGTTCTTCAGAGCTCAGCTCAATGATCAAGGAGGAGAAGATCTGCAGTGGCTAATTGTTGCAAGTCTCCGAGGAAAGATTGAACCTCCCACTGCGGAGGGAATTCAGTTTACCTTGAGGGAAAACAACTGGCTCGATGGACTTGTCAGAGCAATGCAGGAAGCTCTTTCCCGTCTATGTGGGCAGAGCATCAATCAGATCAAGGGTACACGCTTTGAGTTTTGCCCAAGGCGTGATGCAAATGGCCAACCACTGGAAGCCCCATACCACCCCGAGCTGAAGACCCAATTGGACCACCTTAGCTTCATGATGTATGATCGTCAGCAGGAGTTGGACAACTACCGTGACAATTGCCACCACAAGTCTGCCATCATAAAGACGAAGGACCAGCCCATCGACATGCTAGCAAAGGACCGCAAGTCTCGCCGCCGTCAGCTCGAAAAAAAGGAGCGCATTATTGCCCGTCTTCGCCACCGCATCTCATCTCTAGAGGAGACCATCCACGAGATAGACATGCAGTTAGGGGAAAGGGAGAATGCAGGAGAGGATCTTTGTGGAGACCCTTACTCCTATCTCAGCGATGACGATGATTTTCTGGAGGATCAGGCCATGGACTTCTTCACCGATGAGGATGATTTCGCCTTCATCGATGATGCTGAAGATGATGAAGCCACAGACTCCGAGGAATAGTAGCACTGAGCACTAGCGTAGTAAGTAGTAGTCGGTCCCACTGTTTCGTAGTTTTCAGAATGGTTCTTAAAACCATCTGTTTTTCTTTGTTGTGGTGTGTGTTGTACTGTGTGCTATGAGTGAATGAATGAAAAAGCAAGTTGCTAGAAAAACCTGAGTCAAACTCTAAAAACTCAAAAACCCAAAACCTTAGCAATTTCTCTCTTTTCTCATGATCTATATCAATCTTCAGATGCCACGTGGAGGAAGTGGTTCAGCCCCGGACCCGATGTTGCAGATCCTGCAAATGTTGACTTCTGACCGCGAAGCTGAAAGAGCGGAACGTCAAGCCAACCTAGCCACTCTGCAACAGATAGCCCAGCTAGCCCACAACAACCAAGGCCGCGGAAATCAGGACAACCATGGATCTAAGCTCAAGAATTTCCAGAATACCAACCCACCGGTTTTCACCAAGTCAGAAGAACCCCTAGACGCCGATGATTGGCTGCAAACCATGGAAAAAAACTTAGAAGTAGCAGGAGTGGAAGCCAACGAGAAAGTCCTATTCGCCACCCATTATCTAGCCGGAGATGCCAGGGCATGGTGGAACAGTGTTCGTGCCATGACCGGAGGCCAGATGATGATCTAGGAGGAATTCAAGGTCAAGTTTAGCCGAACCCATGTGCCACCAGGTTTAATCAAGAGAATGAGAGACGAGTTCAGAGAATTGAAGCAAGGAAGGATGACTGTAGTGGAATACCGTGACAAATTTATGTCATTAGCTAGATATGCCCCGGACGAGATAGACACCGATGCCAAGAAGAAAGAAAGATTCCTGAATGGTCTGCATGACGAGATGCAGACGGTGTTAGTCAATATCCCCTTTGATGATATTGAAGCCCTTGTCGGCTCTGCTATCCAGATGGAAGGAAAGATCAACCAGGCCAATGAGAACCACAAACGTCGCATGATGCATCAACCAGGAACCCATCAGACCCCAAAGTATCGCCCCAACCCATCTCCAGGATTTTCCCCAAGAACCAACAGACCCCCTATGACCCGTCCAACCTATCCCAACCGTGGAAACCCTAGAACCGTAGGAAATCACAACAACCCCGGGCAACTCTAGAAATTTCACCCGTGCCCCACCCAAGTTCAACACCAACAATGCTACCGCCAACCCCAACACTTCCCCGAGGACTGGAAGCAATGTTGTGCCTGTCGCAGCCAAGGACAAGTCACAAGTGACCTGTTATGACTGTGGAAATAAAGGCCACTATTCCAATGAGTGCCCCAACAAGAAGAATGCTACAGCCCCTAATACCAATGTCCCAGCTCAGCAGCAGCGTCGTGTTCAGCCAGGAAGAAGATTTGCCCCAGGGAATTCACTCAACCGCAATGGCCGTCTTTTTCTCATGCATGCTGAAGAAGCTCAGGAAGCGCCAGACGTCGTGCTGGGTATGTTTTCTGTTAATTCAGTACTTGCAAGAGTGTTGTTTGATTCTGGTGCATCGCATTCATTTGTCACCGAAGAATTTTCCTGCACTAGTAAAATTCAACCAACCAAATTGAAGCATGTGATGATTGTACAAATTCCCGGATCAACCACCAAGGCTAGGCAAATTTGCAAGGCCGTCCCTATCCGAATCCATGGCATAGATTTTTATGCTAACCTAATAGTACTCGGAACTAAAGGTTTGGAAGTAGTACTAGGAATGGATTGGATGTCCAAACATAAAGGATTGATTGACTGTGCCAAGAAAGCCATCACCATGACCAGTACCGCTGGAATATCAGTCGAGCATATATCTGAAACCTTACCTCGCCAATTCAAGTGTAACAAGAGTCTAGCCCAACCTACTATTGACCAAGTTCGGATAGTCTGCGAATACCCCGATGTATTTCCATATGTTTTGCCCGGTATGCCCCCAGATCGGGATATCGAGTTTATCATCGAACTAATCCCCGGAATAGGACCCATAGCCCAGAGACGCTATAGTATGAACCCGTCAGAACTAGAAGAACTGAAGAGCAACTGGATTCCATGTTAGAAATCGGATTGATTCAACCGAGTGCGTCCCCATGGAGGTCACCTGTCTTGTTTTTGGACAAGAAGGATGGAGGTAACCGTTTGTGTACGGATTATCGGAAGTTGAATGATGTCACCATCAAGAACAAGTACCCCTTGCCTAAGATAGAAGATTTGTTTGATCAGTTGACCGGTGCCAGGTGTTTTCTAAGATTGATCTTAGAACTGGCTATCATCAACTCAAAATTCGTGCAGAGGATATTCCAAAGACTGCCTTTACCACCAGATATGGATTGTATGAGTATACAGTCATGTCTTTCGGATTAACCAATGCCCCCGCTTATTTCATGAACCTCATGAATAAGATTTTATGGACTTCCTGGATAAGTTTGTCATTGTTTTCATCGATGACATTCTGATTTATTCCAAATCAGAAGAAGAACATGAGCTACACCTAAGGACCATTCTTGGAACCCTTAGAGCGCATCAGTTGTATGCCAAGTTCAGCAAATGTGAATTATGGTTACAGGAAGTAGGATTCCTCGGTCACATTGTATCAGCCGGAGGAATTGCCGTTGACCCTGCCAAGGTGAAAGATGTAGAAGATTGGCAAGCCCCAACCACTCAAACCCAAGTTCGTGCTTTTCTCGGATTGGCGGGATATTACCGCAAATTTGTAGAAGGATTCTCTAGTATCGCCCGACCCATGACCCAATTGCTGAAGAAGGACAAGAAGTTTGAATGGACCAACAAGTGTGAAGCGAGTTTTCAAGAACTCAAGAAGAGATTGATTTCAGCCCCAATCTTAATCATGCCGGATATCACGAAGCCCTTCGATGTGTATTGTGAGCATCCAAGATTGGTCTCGGATGTGTGCTAATGCAACAAAGTTATATCTTGTCTATCGCGACAATTGAAGCAACATGAACAAAATTACCCAACCCATGACCTCGAAATCGCAGCCGTAGTTCTAGCCCTGAAGACATGGATACATTACCTTATGGGAAATCGTTGTGAGATTTATTCGGATCACAAGAGCCTAAAGTATATATTCACTCAGAAAGAGCTGAATATGAGGCAGAGAAGATGGATTGAGCTCATCAAGGATTACGACCTGGACATTCACTATCACCTTGGTAAAGCCAACGTGGTAGCCGATGCCCTTAGCAGATTGCCGTGCCGCTTGAACTCCATGATTTTGAAGGAGCAACCAAGTTTGCACAAAGAGATGGAAGATTTTCGAATGGAATTAGTAAGTGAAGGATTTTTGGCTAGCATAGAACTTCAGCCCACTTTGAGCAGTCAGATTAAAGAGGCACAGAAAGGAAATGCTAGTATCGACGGAATCAAGCATCGTATCGGTACAGGCAAAGTACCCGGATTCACTGAGGACGAAGGAGTTTTGTGGTACAAAGGAAGCCTTTGTGTACCATCAGATTCAGAGTTGAAAGAAGTTATCTTGAAGGAGGCTCACGATACTCTTTATTCTATCCATCCCGGAGGAACTAAGATGTATCAAGATTTGAAAGAGCAATTTTGGTGGCATAATATGAAGAGAGAAATCGGAAGCTATATCGCAAAGTGTGATATATGTCAGCGAGTCAAGGAAGGACATCAAAGACCCGCTGGATTGTTGCAACCTTTGCAAATTCCGGAATGGAAATGGGATTCTGTAGGAATGGAATTTATCACTGGACTACCTACTTCTAGTAGGGGAAATGACTCTATTTGGGTCATAGTGGACAGATTGTCCAAAGTCGCCCATTTCTTGCCCGTTAAAACCACCTATCAGAGTTCAAAGCTAGCAGAGTTGTACATCGCTAGAATCGTTAGTTTGCACGGAGTCCCCAAGAACATCGTGTCGGATCGAGGAACTCAGTTTACCTCGAGATTCTGGAAGAGAGTCCAAGAAGGTTTAGGAACCGGCCTAGATTTCAGTACCGCGTATCACCCTCAGACCGATGGACAAACGGAGCGAGTAAACCAAATACTCGAAGATATGCTTAGAGCATGTGTGCTAGAATATGGATCCAAGTGGGAAGACTGTGTGCCGTTTGCAGAATTTTCCTACAATAACAGTTACCAAGCCAGTTTGCAAATGGCCCCATTTGAATTCATGTACGGAAGAAAGTGCCGCACCCCTTTGAACTGGTCGGAAGTAGGAGAGAGTCAGATTTTCGGACCCGACATCCTACGAGAAGCAGAAGAGAAGGTTCACAAGATTCGCGAGCACCTCAAGACCGCCCAATCCCGACAGAAGAGTTATGCCGACAAGAGACGTCGAGACCTCGCCTTCAACATCGGAGATTTTGGTTTTCTGAAAGTGTCGCCATTGAAGGGAATGCAGCGTTTCCAACTCAAAGGAAAGTTAGCCCCCAGATATATCGGACCTTTCAAAATTCTGAACCGTCGAGGAGAAGTATCATATCAATTGGAACTACCTGAAGAAATGTCAGCTGTGCACAATGTGTTCCATATCTCGTTACTTCGCAAGTGTCTCGAAGTCCCCGAGAAGACCGAAGTGTTCAAAAATATCGACCATCGGACCATAGAGATCAACGATGACCTAACCTATCCCGAAGTACCCATCCGTATATTGGAAGAAGCCTTTCGAACTACCAGAACCCGAAGCATCAAGTTTCTCAAGATTCAGTGGAGCAACCACACAGAAGAGGAAGCTACCTGGGAACGCGAAGATCACATCAGGACGGAGTTTCCAGATCTCTTCAAATCCTAGGTAATCTTTTCGTCCTTTTTCAAATCTCGGGACGAGATTTTGTTTAAGGGGGGAAGGTTTGTAACATCCCAAAAATACCAAACTTAGATCATCAAACACTAATCATCAAGATTAGGGTTAACAAAAACTTTTCTAAGTAAACCCATGAATACATGTATATGTGTATGCATGGATTTTGAATTTCTTTAAAAACCACCTTGTTTGTGTGATCCATTGCTTGTAAAATGTTTCTTAGGTGAAATGAACATCATCTAAAACATTTCCCACACTTTTCCTAAAGACAAGTAAATCAAAACAAATATATGAAGTGAATGGTCATTTTGAACAATTTAACTCCCATGCCTACTTTGGCTGTCTCAAACTTTCAAAACCTAACAGAAACTTTTCTGGATCTTTGCACCCCTGGAATGTACTCATAATAAAGTATGAAGGCCCACTTTGTGATCATCCAGAAACTTTCAAATGCATAGTTTAAATGACAAATCAAAATTGAATCTTCTTCATATGGGAAGATCCCACTTTTCCAAAACCCACTCAAACAAGCTCAACTTTCAAAACCCAAGCATCTGCAGACTCACCAGCACCAATCTAGCAAACCCACCAAAAATGATTTCAAAATTCAAAACTTGATTTCATGCGGCCATTTCATCAAATAGGTTGCAGACACAAATCAAACAAAACATCAAACACTATAGTGTGCAGTGATTCTTGCCTAACTTGTTCCCTAGTTAGCTCACACACACCTCAGTAGATCATCTAGAAAGATTAGCCCAACACTAGCACCCCTGTGAGCTTGCCATTGCCATTAATGGTGAACAACCGAGCACCTCAATTCCACCCCATTGTGGACAGCAAGCTAGGAGCAGCAGCAAGCCTAGCCAGCATGTCTGGGAGTCAGCCCACCGTCCACCGCCACTCCCTGTCCCAGCCATGGCGTTGCAAGCCACGACCACGTGCACGAGACACGCCAGACCATGCCGGCGTGCCAGAGCGCCACCCTCGACCAGCGCCCACAGACCGCGCCGCCCTCACCGCACGCATACATGATCAGCACCGACCCAGGAGACCGCCAGACATCCCGTTTGCCCGTGCCACATACCGCCCGCCGTCGAAGACGCCGCCTCTGCCTTGCAGAGCACCGCCCGTTCCAGACCAAACCACACCGCCCCATGCCTCGCGACCATGTCGTTGAGCATCGCCAGGAGACACCGCACCGTCCCCTACCCTTGCCCATGCCTTTAGCCGCTTGTAACGTCACCCCCGACGAGCTCACCGTGTGCCCTAACGGTCCCCTCGCTCGACTATAAATAGAGGCCACCCCCGCACGATTTCTTCACACCATCTCACTCCCCTCTCCCCACTGACCGTGCCACACCATTCTTAGAGCAAGCCGAGCACCACCCCGCCGGAATTTCACTGGAGCCTGTCGCTCCCGGAGAAGAAGGGAGCCAGCGATTGGAGCCGCCCCAGGAGGAGCCACCGGTACCAGGAGGTTCGCCGTCGTCGACTTCATCGTTTGCCCGCCTCGCCGACCCTCGCCCATACGCGGTGAGCCCCCAGCACCCCTCACTGGCCGCGCTAGGTTTCGTTCTCGCCGGAGCTGTCTCGCGTCGACGATGACCCTCAGCCGTTAGATTAGAACTAGATCGAACGATCCACGTTGCCCCATACCGCTTCGCCCAACCCCATGTCACTGACGAGTGGGGACACCCACTTAAGCAGCCCGCGGGAGCACTGCGCTTAGTAGGCCGGCCCGTTAGAATTTCCCGCGCAGCCCAACAATTCAAATTAAAGCTTTTTCTATTTCTTTTCATACACACTTCAGCACCCAACTTAAAAAATCAACCCAGATCGATTCATTGCACCAAATTGGATGAAACCAATTTTGTTGGAAAGGTCCGTGAATGCTTAATCCAAGCCCGTTGGATTCAAGTAATTTGGATCTGTAGATCACCCATAGTAAAAATAACAATGCAGAAGCTTTTCTACATTCAAACATTTTTCAAATTTAAACCATACAAGATTTTGAGTTGATTCCAACTCTCAAAAATCACATTTAACCATACCTTTCAGAATATATAAAAATATATAGGTTTACTTGAATAAATATTGTTCAAGGAATAAAAGAATGCTACATAAGCATTTCTAGCCACTTTAATTAATTAAAATAAGAGGGTATAACCTTATTAAATTGTGACACCACTTTAAATCACATTCCCATGGACTACAATATGTGGTGATGACATGTGTCCACATGATCCCATATCTGGTTTGGAGAATACTAAATCTTAAGTAGTTTTTCAATGAGTAGAAATTACTTTTCTAAAAATAAAAGGAATTAAATCAAGCCTTAACCTTGTAATGTTAGGGATGATGCTAGATCATCCATTGGACCCTTGTGTGTGATGATTGCAAGTAGTTAAGTATTGTTTGGTGATGGTGTACCTCGTATTTATTCATAGACGCTAGTACCGACCAAGGATACAAGGAGGAAGGAGGATACTACGAAGAGGAAGCCGAGGAGAACTTCAACCACTGCTCTGCACAAGGCAAGCTAAAACTTGCAAGACACTCTACTTTAGCAAGCTGATACTATACCAATGCAAGCCTAATACTACTAGTGAATGTGCAAGCTAACCCTTGCAAGATACCCTACTGATGCCACAAACCCATACTTATGATCCTACCTACTTGTTAAACCAATCCTAGTTTTATGGCAAGCTTCTTACTTTATTTATTTATCAAAGCTTACTTAGAGTCTACCTAAGAGTGTGGTAGATACCAGACAATTGTGCTGAAGGTTGCATAAAGAGCATAAAATTTGGCCTAAGCTAGAAACCTTGATATCAGCCTAAGATATAAGGTTGGACTTAGTTGAAACTCCACTAGTTTACCACCCCTCATCAATACTACCCGCACCTGTAGATGCTAGTGCTAAGCTTAAAACTTGATCAACTTTAGATGGGAATACTTGATGGAAAAATGGTTATGAAAACCTTGGAATGATGGATCATTCTATTGAAATGTTTTGGACATGAGTTTCCAAACACTTGAGGATTCTGGTGATAAAAATGTTGAGGCATGAGCCTTAGCCCTATATAAAACTGATGGTTGTCTGGATGCGATACCATTCCAATTTTAGCGTACAACCACAATACCCGAATATTGGGTAGGGCTTGACTGGAAACTTATATCCCTTAGTATTAGTTCCCTCCCGGCCAAGGTCTGAGCTGAGGCTACCTTGTGAAGATTGTCCACCTGTGCAGTACCCAAGATGACAGTGGTCATGGTTGGGAGGCCAAACTCACAGGAGAGGTGCTTATACTAGGGCGTGTAATTGAAAGGTTAGGATTGATTATCCGCACACTGAGTATGGTGAATTCAGGATTTGTTCCTGACGGATGTATCGAATGTTGTGGTGAAAGTGTACAATCTCTGCAGAGTGTCAAACTATTCGAATAGCCGCGTCCGCGGTTATGGATAGTTGGAGTGACCATATTGTTCCCCCGTCAGACTTTTCAATATGACTTGTGAAATGAATTGAGACTTTGACTTGACCACAATAGAGTTGTGACCCGAATTACAAGATCCCACTTAGGAGTTATAAAATTATGACTAGCTTTGAAACCTAGTAGAGATAAATCTGGCTTTTGCAAAACAACCCTAGAGCCTAGTGTCCTATTATACAAAGACCCCATTTATGTGTTAGTATTAGTTTGCGAGTACTTAAAGAGTACTCATGGCTTTGTCCCTGGCTATTCCCATGGCCAGACTATGAAGAGGAGTACTTGGAGGATGGACCCCAGGAAGGTTAGACAACTAGGATCATCTCCCATTGTCAGCATTGCCTGTGACCCCGAAGATGGAGCTTCGCCTACGGTACCGTTATTATTACGTATTCCGCTGCTTGATGTTGTATTAAGAACTGGATCATGAGATCCCTATTTGTGTAAGAACTTATGTATCCTTTGTAATGGATGAAGTACTACGGTATCCAATTCTGTTATGTCTCGCAAAAATGGTAATCTTGGGATTGCGATGTATGGCATAACAGGCATCTAGGATTGAAAAATCCGGGTGTTGACAAACACTTATGGTGATGGAATCAGTGTCGTCAACAGAAGAGCCTCACATTTGAATGAAAATGATAAAAGGACAAATAATTGTTCATTTCTTTCATTCAAAGTGGCGATGAAAGTTTCAGAGCTCCAGTAACCAACTGAAAACATTTCTACCTCCTATAAATGAAACAAAAATTCTGACTCCGCTAGGAACATTTCTACACATTAAACACCATGCAATTTAGCTAGATGCAGCTTCCGAAACAAAAGAATCATAACCAGGCTACAATGATTCTTATTAACTGGTACTGATTCTGGTGCAAATAGAACTACAGGTAGGTGGAAGCTGGATATAACAATTCCAGGTCGATTTGTCCATGGTGGATACTAAAAGAGTTCATTAGAATTTGTGCTACCTAGTAGCAACATATATTTCTTGAGTTGCAACTTCCAAATTTGTTTACCCTAGTTATCTGTAACCTAAATTCTTGCTATGGCATCATGTGTCCAATTTTTAACAGCAAAAACAGAATGTACACTACTATAATATGAAATCATGAACACTATGAACATTCACAAACAGTACCACATGAAGAAATCCTAGAAACGCAAAAGGCCAGGAAGCTAAACAATTTAAAACAAGGAAATGGCACAAATGTAAACAGACACCAAAGCCTGAACTTTTTCTTTGGACAAGGAGCAAATTCAGACAAAACCTCACCTTAATTTGAGTCCTAAGACAGCTATAGAGAAAACTGAATTCAGCCACAAATGAAAACAGAAGCAAATATTTTTCGGTACTTGGCATTCATTCATTCAACTACAGTTGAGAGAGAGGGAGAGAGAAAGAGAGGGAGAGAGGGAGAGAGGGGAGGTGGGCAGGGGACTCACCAGGAGGTAGCGCGGAGCTAGGCAGGCGGGTAATAAGGACGACGATGGCGGGCGGGCGGACGACGATGGCTCCTCCTCCTCCACGTCCTCCTCCTAGAGCGACGGTGGACGACGGCGGGCGGGCGGGCGGATGACGGCGGGTTCCTCCATGGACTCCTCCTCCTCGGACGCGCACGGCTCGGGCTCCTCCTCCTCCTCCACGCGCAGCTGGCAGGGCTCCTCCTCCTCCTCCTCCACGCGCAGCTGGCAGGGCAGCGACGGATCGAGAGCGCGGCGGCGGGGCACGGTTTAGATCGGCGGTGTCTGGTATGAGATGGGGAGAAGAGGCGCGCGGGGCGTGGCACGGTTGACTACTAGTACCGAGTTAGGGTAACCGTAGTGCACTTGGCCAGGGTGCGCTAAGCCTAACTCGGTACTACTAGTCACATAAGAAGGCGCGGCCACCCCTATAGACAACTAAAACTGCCCTATCCCACTGGTTCCACTCACTGCTCTAATCTAAACCTGTGAGCACCCAGGTTCGAATCCTAGTGCCCACCTTTTTTATTTTTATTTTAAAAATATTTTTAAATGTTCCAAAAAATGCCCAAAAGTGGTGATATATTCTATAAAAGTTTTGTTTTGTTTTTAAAATACTTTTAAATATTCCAAAAATGCCCGAAAGTGATAATATATGTCATAAAAGTGGTACAAATTAAATATGATTCAAATATGTCATAATAATTTGTCCATGAATATTACAATCTCTTTCGACCACGCGTTTTACAATATTTTTTGAGCTAGCGTTTTACAATCTTTTTTCCCTTCTTTGTCGCGGTTGAATAATTTAGCCCCGGCACTTTAATGTTTCTTCTTTCGAACGGGCTACCTTTTTTGGGTAGGGTTGTCCTTTTTCTTCTTGTGATGTATGTTGCTGCATCGTAGTCGTCGTCATCTTCAATCTTTGGATCGCCGTACTGGTCGAAGTCTTGCTCGTTGGCGACTCCATCCATTCCGATGATGTTTCTTTTTCCTCTCCTCACGACAACACGGCTAGGCTTTGTCGGGTCGGTAATGAAAAACATTGGTCCACTTTGGTAGCGTACCCACGGTTCATTTTTCGCCACGTTTGCACCGTGACCTTGGATTTGGCTGCTTCGGGTATAACCATGGTTGTGAAATACCGGTCTTCTCTTTCGACGCTCTTTGCCCATCTGACACGGAACATCGGCACCTTTTCTCCATAGTAGTCGAGCTCCCAGATCTCCTCGATTCTTCCGTAGAATCTTTCCTTCACGTTGTCATCGGTGTAGAATTCCGACGTTATGCCTGAGTTTTGATAATCACACTTGTTGTCCCTTTCCTCCGTGTAGAATGTGTAGCCGTTGATATCATACGCCTGATAGGTCACCAGGTTTTGCATTGGTCCCTGCAACAAGGTGAATATGATCTTTTCCGTGTCAGAATAATGCGATCGCGGGGGATTATTAAGGAGCGTCTGCCTAAATCAACGCGTGAAATCTGAGTTGTGCTCTTTGATTATTTCTCCCTGCGTCCTCTGTATGCCCCGGTCACTGTACTTCTTCTCGATTAAACTTTTGTGCTTCTGTACCCAAGTATCGACCAGTTCTAAATGCTGTAGCGCGACGAGGTTTGCTTGATCAAAGTCTGTGTGTCGAAAATCGAAGTCTGCATGCAGTATGCGACGACCCTCTCGGTGACCAGATCCGTCGAGCTTGCCAAGGTGCCTGTTGACGGGATGACCGATAGGGTTCTCGATGTCTAGATAATTCGTGCAGAAAGAGATGCACTCTTCAGGCAGAAAGCCATTGGCTATGCTTCCATCTGGACAGGACCTGTTGCGGACGTATCCTTTGATGTGTCCGTTCATCCTTTCGAACGCCATCATGCTGCGGAGGAACATCAGCCCGAGTTGGACGATGTCCTCCACGACATGGACCAGCAGATGCACCATAATGTCGAAGAATGCGGGTGGGAAGTAGACCTCAAGCTCACATAGTATCACCACGATCTCCTCCTGTAGCCTCCCGAGCTGATTCACGCCAATTGACTTCCTAGAGATGACGTCGAAAAACTTGTAGTGGCCAAATAACGTTTCATGGACGTGCTCGTCCATTATCCCTCTTAGTGCGACCGGAAGTACCTGCGTCATTAGCACGACACAGTCGTGAGACTTCATGCCACTGAACCTCTGCTTCGCCTCGTCTAGGTATCTGCTTATCTTGCCCGCGTAGCCGTAAGGAAATTTGACTCCTAGAAGGCACTTGAAAAACTGTTTGATCTCATCCTGGCTTAGAGTGAAGCAAGAAGGAGGGAAGAAATATTCGTTATTCTTGAACTTTTTACCCTTCCAACGACCTTGTGTCGTCTCCGACTCATGATCATCGTCATCTTCCTGATCATCAGGAGTAGTGCATCCTCCATGAAGCTCCTTCCGGATACCCAAGCATATCAGGTCGTGCCTTGTTTTCGGACCATCTTCGTCCTATCGGCATGTTGATTATGGTGGCGACCGGACTCGCACCACGTTTTTCGTGATATGCATGATGTCGAGGCTATGAGGCGTGCGGAGAAACTTCCAGTATGGCAACTCCCAGAAAACAGACCTTGTTTTCCATACCTTCATCAGCGGCTTGTCTTGTTGCTGCCTCTTTCGCTTCTTTCCAGGCTTAGGACAATCTTTCCAGTTTTTCAGCAACTCTTCCACTTCTTCACTGCTCCTACGCTTTGGGAATCCTCAGGTCTCGGATTTGCCATCGAACAGGTCTCCACGTTTTCTCCATGGATCATTCTTGCCGAGCCACCTCTGGTGCGCCATGAACACGATTTTTGATGACCCTGGATCTTTCTCTAGTTGGAGATAGCTTGTGTTATCCATGCACCTAACGCATGCGCAGAATCCTTGGATAACCTGCCTCGAGATATACCCGCAACCTAGATAGTCTTGCACCGGAGTGACTAACGCGGCTCTCATATTGAAATAATATTGTGCGACGGCGTCGTAAGTATTCGCTCCAGATTCCCATAACGTGGCTAGCTCCTCTTTCAACAGCCCGAGATACAGATTGATGTCGGTACCAGGTTGTTTCAGCCCTTGAATTAGCATACTCATTTGTATGTACTTCTTCTTCATGCACAAACATTGAGGGAGGTTATACATCCATACAAACACGGGCCAAGTGTTGTGCGTGCTTCTCTGGCTACCGAATGGATTGAGTCCATCGGTGCTCGCACCAAGCCTGATGTTCCTCGAATCTCCACCGAATTCTGGGAATTCGAGGTCCAATCTTTCAGCGCTAGCATCTGAAGGGTGCGTCAGCAGCTCATCCTTTTCGGGGTAATCATCATCATCTCCTGGCTTCTTCCTTTTCGCATGCCATCGCATGAGCTTCGCTTCCTTAGGGTCCGCGAAATAGTGCTGCAGACGAGGAGTGATAGGAAAGTACCATACCACTTTTCGAGGTGCTTTCTTCCCTTTCTTGTATCGACTCACACCGCACACTGGACATGTGGTTTTCTCCGCGTCCTCGCCCCGATAAATGATGCAATCGTTGATGCATACGTGATATCTAACATGCGGTAGATCGAGAGGACAGACGATTTTCTTGGCGTCCTCGATACTAGTTGGACATGTGTTCCCCTCCGGGAGACGATCGTGCCAGAATGCTATCATATCGTCGAAGCTTGCGTCGCTCAATTTGTGTTTTGCCTTCATCTCCATAGCCTTGAGCGTTACATTGAACCGGGTATCATCGGGCCTGCATCCTTCATACAATGGAGTAACCGCGTCTTTCTCAAGTTGCGCAAGCTTGGCTTTCTCTCTAGCGGCAGCCACAGGAGTTACTAAATGCGCTTGAAGCAGCTCTTGCACATAAGGGTCCCGCACCCTAACGTTGTTCCATCGTAAATACGCTCCTCCGACATCTAGATCATCATCATCCCGGTCTGCTTCCGCACCTTCACCATCTCTAGGAGACTCTTCATCATCTCGCCCGTTCTCGCCGTGATGATGATCATCGTCATGTTGGCCACCTTCACCGTCTCCATCGTCTTCGTCATCGCTTATCCAACGAGTGTATCCATCCATGAAACCATGGCGGAGTAGGTGCGCATGCAGATTCCCGGAATTTGGGTCAATCACCTAGTTGAGTTTGCATCTTCTGCACAGACATCTTATATCCGTCTTGTTATTTCGTATCATGTCGGCCGTCGCACATTTCAAAAATCTAGCCACAATGCCTTCGCTCATTATGCGGACCATTTTTGCCTGCATGGTGTACACGGTACAATTAGAAGTCTATTAGAACCAAATAATGAATGCATGCATGCAATGGTCGATAGAAAATTTCGGCATGAACTATCCTAAAATTAGGACCTTTGCGAAATGCCAAAGTCTTGACAAAATGGAAATGAATCAACATTTTGGCAAAACAAATGTCAACTTGTTCACATACAAACACAAGAGAGAGAGACCGATCCATACACACATGAACATATTATTATCCTCTCCATACACACATGCATGAGCATCATCGATACTCTCCATATACACACACATATGACCATCGATCCTCTCTATACACACATCATGAGCATCGATCATCTACATACATATGAGCATATCATCCATATACACATGAACATATCCATACATGGACAACTTACCGAGATGAGAGACCGATCGCGAGAAAGATGGAAAGGAGAGGTGCGCGCGAGACCGGAGAAGGAGATGAGAGACCGGATACCTTCCTCTATTACTTATGTAACATCCAAGGCAAGTTCTACATGCTAAAAATGGTGAATGGGTGGAGAAATTGAGGTGAGAAGGAGAAGATCCCGACTAGATCTAAGGAGGAAGAAGAAGGGGAAAGTGAAGTGTGGGGTGGTGGATGTGGTCACACATGTGCACATAAAGTGCTGTAAAAAAAAATCGACACACAGGGAGTAGGAACATCCGTGGCGCACATGCCATAGTGCGCCACGGATGTGTCTGGCCGTTTCACAGCAGAGGGGGGCATGCGCTTAGGCGTAGCGCACCCCCTCCATGTGTGCCACGGTTGACACTAACAACTGTAGCGCACCAACCCTATGTGCGCTACAGATGTTTGGCGTGCGGCTAACAGGTCCCTGGCCCACACATATCTGTGGCGCAGTATGGTCATGTGCGCCACGGTTGTTCTAGTTACTAGTAGGACACTGCCCATAGGTGAGCCACGCCTGTTTTAGCCGTGGGGCACTTCAACCATGTGAGCCACGGATGTGCTGATTACCTATAGCCATTTTCCTAGTAGTGATGCACATAGAACTAAGAATGAAAACTATGCTCTCTTAATTGGTGCCTAAGGATAGAAGGTGGAGACTCAATATAAAAGTGGAAGAAAGGCCCTTCACAGGGAAGCAGGGATTTCAAGTCTCATAAAGAGCTTCCAAATATTGTGGTACTTGTTAGCTTTCAGCTCTCACTGTCCTATCATAAGCATCTTGAAGTGATTAAGGTTAAAGTGAACAAAATATGGAGTATATGCTTGACAAAGTATAAGTTGGCAATCTCATGTCCCTTGAGTACGAGGGCCGCTCCTCATGCAACTCAACTTTAGGCACCGGTAAGTTCTTGTCATAGTAAGTACATGTGTATCATAGAGAACCTCCAATGGGGTACCCCTTTCCCCATGATACAGGAGCTATCCCATATCAAAATGACAAGGCAACATACAATGAGCATCTCAACAATCTTCTTATTTACCATGGGAAAATGGTGCTTTTTTCTCTTCTTTCCTCTTTTCCATCTCTCTCTTTTTTATAAGAAGAAAGCTTCATAGATTGCTCACTATGGTGATGCTGCAAGTTTCCACCATGATTAGGCATGGCTTAGGCTAGCGGTCCAAGCGTTTCTCTAACACACACATATAACTCCATGGACTTACAAGCTCCCCTTTTATTTCACACCGACAACATCCGCAAACAAAAGATCATGATATCAACTGGGTACAATGTACATGTGCAATGTTGAAAGCGTTCCCCATGACAACATGGTTCTGCTAATTCCCAACGTATAAGTGCAAGAATATACAACATAGATGATAGAATGGTTCAAGTTTATTAGGGGCAAGAAAAATAAAGTGTGCCATCAAGTTTGTGAGAGCTTTAATCACTACTTTTTCACATAACAAGTTTAATTTAGAAGATAGATAAAACAAGAATATAGGAGTTTATAGTGGACTCTTTGGAATAACTTGGTTTCTTGGGAGTTGGATGCATGAGTAGAGCTTACTCAATACAAGTGGAGGCTAGCAAAAGACTGGGAGCAACCAACTAAGAGATCAATAATGGCCATAATCATGCAGAACGACAAAACATTATCAATCAAAGCATAAAGTGGTCCCACAAGTCAAAAACTAAATAATTATAGAGGCTAAGGTGACTTGTTGATAGTCATAACATGGTGTAAGCATGTGCCAAGTCAACCCAAACAAAGCATCAAAGGAGAATACAACAATATTATGCTTTTGTATGCTAAAACAACGCATGATTCTTTCAAGGCACATTAAGCAACTCAATTGTTTGGAACAAGTCATGCTACAGCAATAATCAGTAAGCATAAGGTCAAAACAACATCTAGCATGACATTCTAAAGTCTAAGTCACAATCAAAGAAAGCTCCTCTTGTACTACTCAAGCAAGAACTTTCTACTCCTCTCCAACACCAATCAACTTATTTGAAACAACACAGCAAGAACGGGGGTACACTAATTTATTCAAGCAAACTAAACGAAAACTAAGACGCTCCAAGAACAACACAACAGTGCATGAAACAATAAAAACAAAGTGTCTAGAAAGACCTGAGATTTTTATTGATGAAGGGGATGCCTTGGGCATCCCCAAGCTTTGACGCTTTCACCTCTTGAATATTTCTTGGGTGACACGGGATGGAATCCCTAAGATTGAGCTTTTGTGCATTCTTCATCTCATTACATCATTCTTCCTCTACATCTGAAAATTTTCCTTCATGCAAAACTTCACACAATCTTCATTAGCAACATTAGTGTATTCAAAATATAATAGACCTTTGGGGTTTAGTTTCAAAACATAAAAACTTTCACTAAAGACACAAGATACTGTAGCAATTCCCTCAAAAAGATCAATTTCCCCAAAATAACCCAAAAAGGAATCAATAAGAAGCAAATGCAAATAATGGCAGAAATCTGTCAAAACAGACCAGCAGGTAGAAACCGATTGTTTCGAAGACCTTGTGTTGCTCAAATCAAAAAGTGTTGAACTAACAAAAGTTAGCTAAAAACCTGGGGGATTTATTCAGAAAATTATAGCCAAATCCTACATACAAAGATTTTTCATGAATTTTTACAGTGAAGCACAAAAATCTGTTTCGTGACAACAACTTCCCCAAATCTGACTTATCTCTCATTAGAGGTTATTCTTGGCACAAAAATCAAATAAAAAGGATAAGGAGAGGTTATTACAGAAATAATAAATTCTAAGACTCAAGAAAACTATTGGGTTATCTCCTAAGAAGTACTTTTCTTTACCGCCTTTAAGTTAGGCTTGATAGTTTGAGAAGATGATCACATAAGAAATATGAATTGAAGTAAAAGAGAGCATCAAGGAGCAAATTAAAAACACATTTAAGTCTAACCCACTTCATATGCATAGGAATATTATAAAGAAACAAGTCATGAAAGCACAAAGCAACAAGCATAGGAAAGCAAAACAAGTGCAACTTCAAAATTTTCAACATAAAGAGGGGAAACTTAATATTGTTGAGATACATAAAACCATGTTTCCCCCTCTCATAATAACTTTCAGTAGCCGATGACCCACAAGTATAGGGGATCTCAACAGTCTTCGCGGGTAGTATTACCCAATTTATTGATTCGACACAAGGGGAGCCAAAGAATACTTGCAAGCCTTAACAACTGAGTTGTCAATTCAGCTACACCTAGAAATAGTTCTTGCTCACTTAAGTTTATCAGTAGCAACAATTTTGTAGTAGCAATAGCAAAGTAACAGCAGCAGTAGAACACGAGCAATAGTAACATTAGGATATGAGTGCGGTAGGCATAGGGATGGATGGATGGGCGTTGCATGGACAAGTCTAAACATGTAACTTCAAGATCTAAGGCAATTGCAGATATATAAGAATAAGCATCCAAGTACTAAACAATCATAGGCATGTGCTCCATATATAGTCATGTGTGATCGCAATGAGAACTTGCACAACATCTTTTATCCTGCCAGCCCGTTGCAGCGGGGCCTCAAGGGAACTACTGGCAATTAAGGTGCTCCTTTTAATAGAGCACCGGAGCAAATCATTAACACTCTGTGAACACATGTGATCCTCACATCACAGCCATCCCCCCGGTTGTCCCAATTTCTGTCACTTCGGGGCCTTTGGATCCGGACAATGATATGTGTACACAACTTGCAGATAAGATCACAAATAATACTATCATAATTATTCAATAATAAGTTCAGATCTAAGATCATGGCACTCGGGCCCTAGTGACAAGCATTAAGCACAAAAAGTTGCAACAAGTCAAATAGCACTAATAGAGATACTAGGCACCATTCCCTAACAATCTTATTCGATTACATGATAGAACTAATCCAATCCCTACCATCCCCATAGCCTACAACAGGGGATTACTCACTCATGGATGAGGGAAACATTGATGGTTGATGGAGAGGCGTTGGTGAGGACGATGGCGATGATCCTCCCCAAATTCCCCGTCCCGGCAGGGTGCCAGAACGGAGTTTCTGGTTCCAAATCACGGTTTCTGGTGGTGGTGGCGCAAAGGAACTCTTTCTGGAAAAACGACGAACCTCCCTCGGTTTTTAGGTCAAGGGGTATCTTATATGCGAAGAGGGAGGCCGAGGGGGTGCCTGAGGCGTCCGCACCCCCCATGCGAGGGCTGGGCCCACCCGCGCGGCAGGGGGTGTGGGCCCCTCAGGCCTCTACTCCATCTTGTACTCTGGCTCCTGGATATTCTGGTGAAATAGGATTTTTGGCATATTTTCCGGGATTTTTCCTGATAGTTGATTTTCTGCACAAAAACTAGACACCAAGGTAATTCTGCTGAAAACAGCGTCAGTCCGTGTTAGTTGTATCCAAATCACACAAGTTTATAGGAGAAACAATAATAAAAGTGTTCAGGAAAGTAGATACGTTTTGGACGTATCAGTAGCAACATGAATAAAATTAACAATATAACTATCGCATAAAACATTCTTATCATGAGCCACATGCATAAAATAATTATTACTCTCCACATAAGCATAGTCATTCTTATTGATCCTAGTGGGAGCAAATTAAACAAAATGGCTATCATTATTATTCTCATCACCATAATCATCAAATATAGGAGGCATATTGTAATCATAATTAATTTCCTCCTCAATAGTAGGTGGACTGAAAATATCATATTCATCATTGCAATCATCATACATTGTAGGTATAGTATCATCATAAGCAATAGAATACCTATCTTCCCAAGCGTGTTCATTTGTAAACATATCATCATTGGAAGGAACATGGATAACACTAATAGCATAACAATTATTAATATCATCATTTTCAGAATTGGTGCCAAAGAGATTTTCAATATCAAAAGTAGTGTGCTTTTACCAATCATAATCACTACTATAGGTAACAGGCATAGGAACATCATCTAGTTCAGACTCATCAGCAAAAACTATGATAGGAGCAACATGCTTAGGGGAAAATATCGTTTCCTCTCTCCTTTTACTCCTCTTCTTCTTCTTCTTCTTCTTCTTCTTCTTCTTCTCCTCTTTAGGAGGGAGAGGCTTGAAAGGAAACTTCTCCACATACCCTGGTTTATTGTTAGAGACAATAGAAGAAACTTTGGAGGATTCCTCCTTTTCATTAATAAGCACAAAACTCATATTAGTCCTATCATATTTTGGTAAAATATCATATTTTATAAGATTTTGTATGTAAGTATTTGCATGGAAATTATCAACACAATAAAGATGACACCCATATAGGACGCTATTCATACCAAAAGCACTCATGTCTACCAAAGAAGTTTTCCTTGATAACTCTTCACACCCCAAAATAATGTAAGTTCATCATGTTAATTATTAGTGATCATGTTATCACAATACAAACTTGCAGTACTCATTGGATTAAAAAGGTGATTATTATGGCCTGAGCATTGAAAGTTGAAATGATCCACTTTATAGCAGAGTTCACAAATAAAAGGATAGAGGGCACCCACTTTTTTTACCAAGATCACTTAGAGTCTTATACCATGTTCTAGTTTTTTCATTCTAGTGGGTGATACAATAATCTTCTTCATTTTGATTCTTTTCACAAGGTCTATGCATTCCACAAAAATTAACATTCTGTAACACCCTCAGAATCGACCCTATGGAAGTTTTAGCGCTTCCCGCCAAACCCGCATAGAAATGATTCAAAGGTGCCCACCAGGCACTTTCGTGCGGGTGGAAAACGAAGTAATAACATTATACAACAGTCCTCGATGGGACCCACAGAACAGATATATATATATAACAGCGACTCAATGAGTCAAGAATACAGATATAATATACAAAGATCCAAATCACCTTGAAAACGATAGAGCGTCCAGCTACGGACAAGATGCAAATGGGGCTAAGAGCCCTGAAGAATAACCAATGGCGTCCATAACCCTGCCCAGGCCAAGCCGGAAGGTAACCACGCTAACGACGTCGATCGCAAAACCTGCTTAAACAAAAGGGTGCCGACAAAGGGCAAAGGAAAAAGAGGAGCGTCGATCGAGGCCAGTACACGGCGAGGCTAGAATTCGGCGGTCCTCGCCTACATAGGTATGGTGGACTGAAGCGGCAGCGGCAGCATGCACTAAACAACCTATAGAGACTCGATACAACTCGCGGCTATCAGAGAGGGATAAGAAAGACCTATTCGGATCCAACCTGAATCGTACACCAAACAATCCCATCCTGGTATTTCCCCCTCGAGACCGATCGAGGAAGTCCACCAAGGAACTCACACAGTTGGCAGTTTTATTTATTCAGTTATCGTTGCAGCAATTACTAGTCAGGTGTAGATAGTCATTCTGATAAAAATAAGCAGTGGGCACTTTTAGTTAACCATTCCGTTGTAGTTGCGACACTTACTAGTCAAATACAATTAACATGAGATAACCCAAAACCCAGCAGTTGTTGGTACTTTTATTTGGCCATTCCGTTGTAGTTGCAATACTTACTAGTCAGGTACAATGGTCGCAAGCGACACTCCAAACAAGAAATTGTGGGCAGTATTATTTAGCCATTCCATTATAGTGAAGCTGATTACTAGTCATTATAAAGTCAAATTTATAGTACTACTTTAGTTATGCTTGTCTATGATCGAGATACTGTGCTCCAAGTCGTCCATAACCGCGGACATGGCTTTCAGAAAGTTTTACCCGGCCGGGGTGCACCAATAGCAACACACACTCGATCAACCTCGGAAAAACCAAATCAAAACCCAACGAGGCCTTCACGACAAAGCAATCACAGGATTTAGAAATATTTCAGGGGGCCACCCCATTGAGTAGACCCGCAACGAAGCCAGCTGACTCCGAGACGGACTCAAGGTTTGCGACAATGGCTGTAAACGACTGGGAACCCAAAACTGGGCTTGTCGATACCGCGAAAACATTCCGCTTACCTAAACAGTATAGTGTGCTCCTCGCACAATCGTAAATAAAGCAGTAGGATGGCATAAGTACAGGATAGTAAATAAACCTCAAACTAGTTTGTGGCCCCAAGAAATAAGAATGAATCATGCTCTGGCTCAGGGGGGTCCCATAATCCTCCCGGATGTGGATAGCGCGAAAATTCAAGGAACAGGTATCAAGTACTCGGGGTCCTACGGGACACAAGTGGGCGTTCGGAAACCAAATATTATCTATCACCCACCGATGCCTCTGCTTACTTACTTCAATTTTAGTTGTTAAACAGGAATTAAAGTGAACGATAAGTAAAGCCATGATCATCTCCAACATTAAACATGCGGCAATACACCAACAACTGTGGCACTTGACGACACGCAACAGCACTTGAGCAAGCGACTACGACGCGCAAGTCCAACTATCTACCAAACAACAGGTAATAGGAGGTGTCCAAGGCAATATAAGGCTGCAAGGGATATCACGGGTACGAAACACTTGAGCATCACAACACAGATAGCAATAGATCAACAGGAGGGAATAAATACTATAAAAGTAAGATAGGTAGAAAGGGGGAGATGCTCGCCTGAAAACATTGCCGAAGGTTCAACCGAAGATCGGGTCGGCACTCGCATCAACTCAACGGCCTTATCCGCGAAGAAGCAAAACACTAGAAGAAACACCGGATGCACTATTTAATACTACGGCAAAAGATCGGGCATGATGCATGTATGATGTATGACATGGCGAAGGTGCAATGCGATTAGGCCATACTAAGCGGAACCGGGGTCCCGACAATTAATTAATAGGTTCAAGTTGTTTAGATACCCCGCAATTTAAATGTTGTTTTAACAAGGCAAGATATGACAACGGTTCGATGCACAAATTTAAATGAGGCCAATATAAGACTAGATTTGCCCGCATATGGGCCCCATATTTAATTATAAGGTGAATAGGCATAAGGCCCCCAACCACACGACAATATGCATGCATGAACATTTAATATGCGACAAGTTGTATATATTATAAAATAGGGTTTCGGGAAGGGATTCACACATTAGGGGGTCTCGACGAACTTGGGGTTCCGGTTCGGGTCGGTCTGGTTCGACGGAAAAGGGTTCGGTGCAGGGTTCGACGGGATCGTTCTCGGACAACGGAAGTCGATCTTGTCGCACGAGCGTCAAAGCTTCCGGGAAGGAGAACTTGTCGTCCAGGGTCTCGGTGTCCGGGTGAAGAACTTGGCGTCCTCGAGGAAGTACTTGGCGCATCCGTGTCGGCGACCTTGGCGTTCAGGGGGAAGTTCTCGGTGAACGGGTTGGTTCCCTGTCCGAGGCCTTGGCGCCTCGGATCGGTTTCCGGTTCGGGGCCTCAGGGTCTTGGGGTTCGCGTCCGTGTGGCGGTCTTGTTGTTCCGTGTAGGCGTTCTCGAGGTCGATGGCGAACTTGTCCGGTACCGGGGTTCGGATCCGGGAAGGAGTACTCGAGCGGTATCGCCTTCGGGTTCCGTGAAGGAGATGCTTTGGGGGCCTCGGTCGTCAGACTTGTGTACGGCGCCGGTGTTTCATCGGGCTCATTCGGGTTGGTGTCGATCTCGGTGAAACATCTTCGCCAAACGGATGGCGGCTTCCCGGAGGTCTTGTCGGTGAGGGAGTTCTTGTGGGGTTCCGGTTTCTTCGGACAACGACGTCGGACTCGGGTACCTTGTGACCATCTACAAGCATAACAACACCTGATGCAACACATGTACAAAGACGTGGACAATCAGCCACTGTGCACGCGCGCTTGAACAGAAGAGGCAGGCACTTCAGCAAGGCCTGCGTTCACATGGGCGACAGGACATGCGCCGTATGGCCTGGACAAGGATCGCAGCGACGCACGCTGGACGGTCGAGGAGGAAGGCGCAGGACGGCGCTGCGAGACGGCTGACAAGGCAAGGCGGTCGAGGAAAAGCCGCGGCAGCGGCGGTGGAGCTCGCCGGAGGCGACGCGGAGGGCGCTCGGGGCCCGCGAGGAGGCGGAGGAGGCCACGATGGCGGAGGGACGGCCGGAGGCGGGCTACGGCCACACGGCGGCGCAGGGAGGCGGTTACCAGCGAGAGAGGGAGCCCGCGGTCGGAAACAGCGGCTCTGGCGGCCGAGGATAGCGGGCGGCTCGGCGGAGGAGCACCGCGGGCGCGGGGTTGCAGAGGCCGGGAGACGGGGCTCCGGCCGGAGGCGGGCGCAGAGGAAGCGAGCGGCAGGGAGTCGGGGCACCGCGGGGAAGGAGCCTGCAGGGCCACGGAGGAGAGGCGCGGGACAGGCCAAGACCACGCGGCGGCCGCGGGCTCAAGGAGGCGCGCCGTTGCGGAGGCGTTGCAGCGTCTCGGCGAGCGGGTGGTGCTGGCGTGGAGGGTTGCTCGCGGAGAGGCCGCGCGGAGAGGAGGCGACGCCGGAGTTGGGGCAGAGGGGCGGAGAGCGCGTCGGCGGCGGGGCGCGGAGGGGGTCTGCGGCCGGCGGGTTGGTGGAGATGAGCGGAGGAAGAGGAGGATGCGGGGGAGGGAGAGACGAGGCAGGAGGGGTGAGGACGCGGGGTGGGGCTGAACGAGGCGGCAGAGGGGGCCGACTGGCGAGCGGCTGGGGTGCGGGCTGGCTGGGTGGGTCCTGGGTCAGGCGTGCGTGGGGTGTGTGCTTTGGGTGGGTTGGGTGGCAGGGGTGCGATGGGTGGAGGGAGAGGGAGTTGGGGGGGTGAGTTGGCATTGTGTGGTTGGGTGGGAAATGGGGCAGGGTGATGTGTCGACCAGGGATTGGAGGGAGTGAGGTGGAGAGGGGCTGGGTAGACTAGGTTGGGTAGTTTTAGGGTTTTGGGGTGGACCGATTAATTCTGGGGGTGGTCGTTCGGGTCGAAACGGCCCGTTCGACTGCCCCACTAAAAATAATTAAAGGTTTTATATATTTCAAACATGGCTTTCGCAAACCGATAGCAGACAAAATAAAATAATCCGGAGACCCGGGTTTTACGTTTGAATAAAGACGGGGCGTTTAGAAAACAAATTATATTTTCCCGAAAATAGTTTTATGCAAGCACATGCAAGATGATGACGATGCTCAAATGCAATGTGGCATGATGACATGAGCATGCGGTCATGATGATGCAATGCACAAAAACAACGCGACTTTCTAGTAGTGGTTTTGCGGGATGCCACAATTCGACACCACTAACAATGGATCTCGCCCTCGAGATCCGCCGAATGGTACCGGAAAGAAGATCGGTGATCTGCATCTTCTCGCTTCGTGTAGATCCTCGCGACACCACTAACAAGAGGTCGTTGTCCGTGATCGTCGAGAGAACACTCCGGGATCAAAAAGGTGAAGGTAGAGGTATCAACAAATAAAGTGTGGCATCCCGCAAAACCACTACTAGAAAATCGCGTTGAATTTGTGCATTGCATCGTCATCATCATGCATTGTTTGCTTAAAACTATTTTTCGCAAAGCCTGTTTTTGTTTTCTAAAACGCCCCGTCTTGTTTTCAAATTCAAACCCGGGACTCCGGATTAATTGTTTTGTCGGTTTCGGGTTGCAAGGCCCTGTTTTAAATAAATACAACATTTAATTATTATTTTAGCGAGGCGATCGAGCGGGCGAATCGACCACCTGTAACCAAAACAGTCCACCTAATCAGCCTCTAAATCCTAAAGCTACCAACCTATCTACCCACCCCTCCACCTCACCCCAATCCCCACCGACACCTCACCTCTCCCTCTACCCTATCCCACGCTGCCACTTGGCCATAGCCCTCTCTCCCTTCCCTCTCTCTCTCAGCACACTCACCCCTGGCCACACAACACCCACGCCCCCACACCACACAGCCACTCTCTCACCCAGCCCGCCACTCTCCCGACACTGGGCCCCCACCCTCCGCCCACCCAGCCATCTCCCCACTCATCCACCTGGACCCCACCGCCCACTCCCACAGCCACCAACTCCCACCCGACCACGCTGCCTTCTCCTCTCCCCATCGTCCTCCTCTGCCTTAACTTCCTCTCTGCAGCACCACCTTGCCTCGCGCCTCCTTCCTCCTTCGACGCCATGAAGCCCCTCCTCGCCAACCAGACCTCCGCCTCTCCCCGCGCCCCTCCACACGCCCCCGGCCTTCTCTGAAGGGCCACACACCAAGCGCCTTCTCCCTCGCCGACCCTGACCGAGCGTGCCGCCGCCGCCAACCTCTCCGGCCTCGGCCTCACCAGTCGCCCGGCCGTCCTCCGCCTTTCGCCCCGCCGTTTCCCCGCCGCGCCCGCCCTCGACGCAGAGTGCAGCCGCATGGTCCCCATCGCCTCTGCCTCGCTCGTGTCCGGCCGTCCCCGCAAGCCGCGCCGCCGCGCGGGCCCGCCTCGCCGTCGCCCTCCTCGTCTGCCGCCTCTCCTCGCTGCAGCTGCGCGACCCCAACCTCGCCTCGACTTCCTCCCCGTTGGCCGTTGTCTCCGCGGTCCAGACCTTGCTCGGCCGCCGCGTGTGCAGGGATAACCTGATGCGCATATTAGTTTTGCCGTCGGCCTGTGTCCCTGTTCCATGCGCAGCGCTCTGCGTGTGTTTGTGTCACTCGAGTTGATGCTGTTGTTACCGTAGCATTACCGTCCGTGTGACGGTGTTGTCCCTGTTCTTCCGAGCCTGTCCCGCGTCCGATCCCCATCGTCCAATACCAACTTCAACAAGATCTAGTTGAAAGCTGTGTGCTCGTGAGGTGATAATATCAGACAAGATCTTCTTCGGAACCGAAGGCTGTGGAACACCAAGTTCGTCGAGACCCTGAAAAACCCGTTCCTGGATGGGAAGTCCGAACCCGGACACGCCAAGCTCTTCTTCACGGAGATCGAAGGTCGTTGATGCCGAACCCCAAGACCGATCCCGGCGCTCGAAGCCGAGAACCCCGACAAGAACCACAACCCTGATACACCGAGTTCTCCATCGAGAACACCAAGACCGTCGACATGGAAACAAATGACGTCAACCATTTCGTCGCGGAACGCCAAGTACCTCATCCCGAACGCCATGACCGTCGACATGACCCGAAGACCACGAATGCGACAAGAACGGCATCGGCCCGGAAGAATCCGACGCGCCCCGACACCGACCCAAGTCCTGCTTCCCGGACGCGACAAGAACTACCCCGATATCCGAGAACGACCCCGGAGTCCGAGAACGCTTCCGTCGAACCCTGGACCCTGAGACCGACCCCGAACCCCCGGAACCCCAAGTTCGCCGAACCCTAAATGTGTGAACCCCTTCCCGAAACCCTATTTTATAACATAATACAACTTGTCGCATAATCATTGTCTTGCATGCATACATTCATGTGGGTTGGGGGCCTTACGCCGATTCATCTCATAATTAAATATGGGGCCATATGCGGGCAAATCTAGTCTTATATTGGCCTCATTTAAATTGGTGTAGCGAACCCGGTACTATCTTCTGCAATGATATGACAACATTTAATTTGCGGGGTAGCTAAATAACTTGAACCATTTAATTAATTGTCGGGACCCCGGTTCCGCTTAATATGGCCTAATTGCATTGCACCTTCACCATGCCATGCATCATACATGCATCATGCCCGATCTTCTGCCGTAGTATTAAATATTGCATCCGGTGTTTATTCTAGTGTTTTGCTTCTTCGCGGATAAGGCCGTTGAGTTGATGTGAGCTTCGCCCCGATCTTCGGTTGAACCTTCGACAATGTTTTCAGGCGAGCATCTCCCCCTTTCTACCTATCTTACTTTTATAGTATTTATTCCCTCCTGATGATCTATTGCTATCTGTGTTGCGATGCTCTAGTTTTTCGTACCCGTGAGATCCCTCGCAGCCTTATATTGCCGTTGACACATCCTATTACCTGTTGTTTGGTAGATAGATGGACTTGCGCGTCGTAGTCGCTTGCTCAAGTGCTGTTGCGTGTCGTCAAGTGCCACAGTTGTTGGTGTATTGCCGCCTGTTGATGTTGGAGATGATCATAGTTTTACTTGTCGTTCACTTTAATTTCTGTTTAAACAACTAAAATTGAAGTAAGCAGAGGCATCGGTGGGTGATAGATAATATTTGGTTTCCGAACGCCCACTTGTGTCCCGTAGGACCCCGAGTACTTGATACCTGTTCCTTGATTTATCGCGCTATCCGCATCCGGGAGGTATATGGGACCCCCCTGAGCCAGAGCTTGATTCCGTCTTATTTCTCGGGGCCACAAACTAGTTTGAGGTTTTATTTACTATCCTGTACTTATGCCATGCTACTGTTTATTTACGTTTGTGCGAGGAGCACACGCATCTTAGGTAAGCGGAATGTTTTCGGTATCGACAAGCCCAGCCACACTTTCGGTTCCCGATCGTTTATGACCATTGTCGCAAACCTTGAGTCCGTCTCGAGCTTGCTTACCGCTATGGGTCTACTCAATGGGGTGGCCCCCTGAAATATTTCCGAATCCTGTGATTGCTTAGTCGTGAAAGCCTCGTTGGGTTTTGAGTTGGTTTTTCCGAGGTTGATCGAGCGTGTGTTGCTATTGGTGCACCCCGGCCGGGTAAAACTTTCTGAAAGCCGTGTCCGCGGATATGGACGACTTGGAGCACAGTATCTCGACCATAGACAAGCATAACTAAAGTTTATTGCTATAAATTTGACTTTATAATGACTAGTAATCAGCTTCACTACAACGGAATGGCTAAATAATACTGCCCACAATTGCTTGCTTGGGTTGTCGCCGGCGACCATTGTACCTGACTAGTAAGTATTGCAACTACAACGGAATGGCTAAATAAAAGTACCAACAACTGCTGGGTTTTGGGTTATCTCATGCTAAATGTATTTGACTAGTAAGTGTCGCAACTATAACGGAATGATTAACTAAAAGTGCCCACTGCTTATTTTATCAGGATGATTATCTATACTTGACTAGTAATTGCTGCAACAATAACCGAATAAATAAAACTGCCAACGGCGTGAGTTCCTCGGTTGACTTCCTCGATTGGTCTCGAGGGGGAAACGCCAAGATGGGTTTGTTTGATGATAGTATCAGGTTGGATCCGAATAGGTCTTCCTTACCCCTCTCTGATAGCCGCTAGTTGTTTCGAGTCTCTATAGGTTGTTTAGTGCATGTTGCCGCTGCCGCTTCAGTCCACCATACCTATGTAGGCGAGGACCGCCGAATTCTAGCCTCGCTGTCTTGGCCTCGATCGACGCCTTCTTTTTCCTTTGCCCTTTGTCGGCACCCTTTTGTTTAAGCAGGTTTTGAGATCGACGTTGTTAGCGGGGTTACCCTTCCGGCTTGGCAGCAGGGGTTATGGACACCATTGGTTATTCTTCGTGGCTCTTAGCCCCATTTGCATCTTGTCCGTAGTCGGACGCCTGTCATTTTCAAGGTGATTTGGATCTTTGTACATTATATCCGTATTCTTGACTCATTGAGTCATATATATATATATATATGTTCTGGGTCCCATCGAGGACTGTTGTGTAATGTTATTACTTCGCTTTCCACACGAAAAGTGCTGGTGGGCACCTTTGAATCGTTTCTATGCGGGTTTGGCGGGTTTCGCTAAAACTTGCATAGGGCCGATTATGAGGGTGTTATAGAGTGGTATCAGAGCTCAGCAGTTGCGATACCCCACAAGTCCAGCCTGTAGGATAACCTAGCTAACGGCCGAAGTAGAGTGTCAAAACTATTTTGCAAAATCGGTTGGATAGTTCTGATTAGGTCTGATTTTACTCCTTACCCCTCTGCTATTCTCCTCTTATCTCGACGTGTTTTTGAATCTGCTCTCTTATCTTTTCTTCGAGTCCAGGATTTCTCGTGGTTGGGTTCCGTCGTACCTTCAGGGTTTCGCTTCCTTCTTTGATAACGGTGCTCTACCATCCGGTGTTCATGCTGCTTGAGGAATCCGTCTGCTGTGGTACCATTCTTTGTTCCTTGTTTGTGCCTTCCGGTGTTTTCCGACGCGACGACATCCTCTATGCCAGATCCGATGCAGAGTCTGCATCACTCCGTTGTTCCGAACCTCGCTTGTCGAGATCTTCAGTCTAATTCTGAGAGTTGTTTGCATAATCCGCCTATTCGTGTGCAGAGTAATGCTTTGGGTGCGCGATGGACTGATCACCATCCGACTACTCTTATCATTCGCTCTTGTACATCGAATCAGTGGATCCAGCAGTTTACTCCGTCCACGGAAGTTAGAGGTGGCTTTATTTGTTGATACCTCTACCTTCGCCCTTTTGTTTCCGGAGTGTTCTCCCGACGATCACGGACAACAACCCTTGTTAGTGGTGTCGCGAGGATCTACACGATGCGAGAAGATTCAGACCGCCGCCCTTCCTTCCGGTACCATGAGGCGGATCTCGAGGGCGAGATCCATTGTTAGTGGTGTCGAATTGTGGCATCCCGCAAAACCACTACTAGAAAATCGCGTTGAATTTGTGCATTGCATCGTCATCATCATGCATTGTTTGCTTAAAACTATTTTTCGCAAAGCCTGTTTTTGTTTTCTAAAACGCCCCGTCTTGTTTTCAAATTCAAACCCGGGACTCCGGATTAATTGTTTTGTCGGTTTCGGGTTGCAAGGCCCTGTTTTAAATAAATACAACATTTAATTATTTTTTTAGCGGGATGGTCGAGCGGGCATCAATTCAACGACCACCCCCAGAACCAAAAACGGTCCACCTAATCACCCCCTCTAAATCCTAAAGCTACCAACCTATCTACCCACCCCTCTGGCCCCCCCACCCTACCCAATCCCACGACACCTCACCTCTCCCTCCTCTACCCCATCCCACTTGGCCATAGCCCTCTCTCCTTCCCTCTCTCTCGGCACCCTCACAGCCACACAACACCCACGCCCCCACCACACCCAGCCACTCTCTCCCCCACTCCTCACTGGGCCTCCCACCCTCCGCCCACCCGCAGCCATCTCCCCACTCATCCACCTGGACCCCACCCCTGGCCCTCACAGCCAACTCCCACCCGACCACGCTGGCCTTCTCCCTCTCCCCATCGTCCTCCTCTGCCGCCTTCCCCTCTGCAGCACCACCTCGCCTCGCCGACCCCACACCTCCCGACGCCGCGCTCCCCGACCTCCCGACCCCGACCCAGCGCCCCGCTAATCTCTCCGGCCTCGGCCTCCACGGCAGCCGCCGGCCGTCCCGGCCTCCGCTCTCGCCAGCCGTTTCCCACTGCGTCCTCGACGCAGCAGCAGCCATGGCTGGTCCCCATAGCCTCTCGCCATGCCGGCCCGCTTTTGCGTCCGCCCTCCTCGTCTGCCGCCTCTCCTCGCTGCAGCTGCGCGACCCCAACCTCGCCTCGACTTCCTCCCCGTTGGCCGTTATCTCCGCGGTCCAGACCTTGCTCGGCCGCCGCGTGTGCAGGGATAACCTGATGCGCATATTAGTTTTGCCGTCGGCCTGTGTCCCTGTTCCATGCGCAGCGCTCTGCGTGTGTTTGTGTCACTCGAGTTGATGCTGCTGTTACCGTAGCATTACCGCCCGTGTGACGGTGTTGTCCCTGTTCTTCCGAGCCTGTCCCGCGTCCGATCCCCATCGTCCAAGACCAACTTCAACAAGATCTAGTTGAAAGCTGTGTGCTCGTGAGGTGATAATATCAGACAAGATCTTCTTCGGAACCGAAGGCTGTGGAACACCAAGTTCTTCGAGACCCTGAAAAACCCGTTCCTGGAGGGGAAGTCCGAACCCGGACACGCCAAGCTCTTCTTCACAGAGATCGAAGGTCGTTGATGCCGAACCCCAAGACCGATCCCGGCGCTCGAAGCCGAGAACCCCGACAAGAACCACAACCCGGATACACCGAGTTCTCCATCGAGAACACCAAGACCGTCGACATGGAAACAAATGACGTCAACCATTTCGTCGCGGAACGCCAAGTACCTCATCCCGAACGCCATGACCGTCGACATGACCCGAAGACCACGAATGCGACAAGAACGGCATCGGCCCGGAAGAATCCGACGCACCCCGACACCGACCCAAGTCCTGCTTCCCGGACACGACAAGAACTACCCCGATATCCGAGAACGACCCCGGAGTCCGAGAACGCTTCCGTCGAACCCTGGACCCTGAGACCGACCCCGAACCCCCGGAACCCCAAGTTCGCCGAACCCTAAATGTGTGAACCCCTTCCCGAAACCCTATTTTATAACATAATACAACTTGTCGCATAATCATTGTCTTGCATGCATACATTCATGTGGGTTGGGGGCCTTACGCCGATTCATCTCATAATTAAATATGGGGCCATATGCGGGCAAATCTAGTCTTATATTGGCCTCATTTAAATTGGTGTAGCGAACCCGGTACTATTTTCTGCAATGATATGACAACATTTAATTTGCGGGGTAGCTAAATAACTTGAACCATTTAATTAATTATCGGGACCCCGGTTCCGCTTAATATGGCCTAATTGCATTGCACCTTCACCATGCCATGCATCATACATGCATCATGCCCGATCTTCTGCCGTAGTATTAAATATTGCATCCGGTGTTTATTCTAGTGTTTTGCTTCTTCGCGGATAAGGCCGTTGAGTTGATGTGAGCTTACCGATCTTCGGTTGAACAGCCGACAATGTTTTCGAGCATCTCCCCTTTCTACCTATCTTACTTTTATAGTATTTATTCCTCCTCGATGATCTATTGCTATACGTGTTGCGATGCTCTAGTTTTTCGCCATTGAGATCCTCGCAGCCTTATATTGCCGTGGACACATCCTATTACCTGTTGTTTGGTAGATAGATGGACTTGCGCGTCGTAGTCGCTTGCTCAAGTGCTGTTGCGTGTCGTCAAGTGCCACAGTTGTTCGTGTATTGCCGCATGTTGATGTTGGAGATGATCATAGTTTTACTTGTCGTTCACTTTAATTTCTGTTTAAACAACTAAAATTGAAGTAAGCAGAGGCATCGGTGGGTGATAGATAATATTTGGTTTCCGAACGCCCACTTGTGTCCCGTAGGACCCCGAGTACTTGATACCTGTTCCTGGGTTTATCGCTATCCACATCCGGAGGTATATGGGACCCCACGAGCCGAGCTTGATTCCGTCTTATTTCTCGGGGCCACAAACTAGTTTGAGGTTTTATTTACTATCCTGTACTTATGCCATGCTACTTTATTTACGCGTGCGAGGAGCACAATCGCTGCTTTAGGTAAGCGGAATGTTTCGCGTATCGACAAGCCCAGCCACACTTTCGGGTTCCCATCGTTTACAGCCATTGTCGCAAAACCTTGAGTCCGTCTCGAGCTTGCTTACCGTTCTTGGGTCTACTCAATGGGGTGGCCCCTGAAATATTTCTGAATCTGTGATTGCTTAGTCGTGAAAGCCTCGTTGGGTTTTGAGTTGGTTTTCCGAGGTTGATCGGCGTGTGTTGCTATTGGTGCACCCCGGTAAAACTTTCAAAGCCGTGTCCGGATATGGACGACTTGGAGCACAGTATCTCGACCATAGACAAGCATAACTAAAGTTTATTGCTATAAATTTGACTTTATAATGACTAGTAATCAGCTTCACTACAACGGAATGGCTAAATAATACTGCCCACAATTGCTTGCTTGGGTTGTCGCCGGCGACCATTGTACCTGACTAGTAAGTATTGCAACTACAACGGAATGGCTAAATAAAAGTACCAACAACTGCTGGGTTTTGGGTTATCTCATGCTAAATGTATTTGACTAGTAAGTGTCGCAACTATAACGGAATGATTAACTAAAAGTGCCCATTGCTTATTTTATCAGGATGATTATCTATACTTGACTAGTAATTGCTGCAACAATAACCGAATAAATAAAACTGCCAACGGTGTGAGTTCCTCGGTTGACTTCCTCGATTGGTCTCGAGGGGGAAACGCCAGGATGGGTTTGTTTGATGATAGTATCAGGTTGGATCCGAATAGGTCTTCCTTACCCCTCTCTGATAGCCGCCAGTTGTTTCGAGTCTCTATAGGTTGTTTAGTGCATGCTGCCGCTTCAGTCCACCATACCTATGTAGGCGAGGACCGCCGAATTCTAGCCTCGCCGTAATCGCCTCGATCGACGCTCTTTCTTTTTCCTTTGCCCTTTGTCGGCACCCCTTTTGTTTAAGCAGGTTTTGAGATCGACATCGTTAGCAGGGTTACCCTTCCGGCTTGGCCTGGGCAGGGTTATGGACGCCATTGGTTATTCTTCAGGGCTCTTAGCCCCATTTGCATCTTGTCCGTAGTCGGACGCTCTGTCATTTTCAAGGTGATTTGCATCTTGTCCGTAGCCCCGCCGAATTGAGTCGCTGTTATATATATATATATATATATATATATATATATATATATATATATATATATATATATATATATATATATATATATATATATATATGTTCTGTGGGTCCCATCGAGGACTGTTGTGTAATGTTATTACTTCGTTTTCCACCGCACGAAAGTGCCTGGTGGGCACCTTTGAATCGTTTCTATGCGGGTTTGGCGGGTTTCGCTAAAACTTGCATAGGGCCGATTCTGAGGGTGTTACATAAAGCCACCCCTAACTTCCGTGGACGGAGTAAAATCGCTGGATCCCCTGATTCGATGTACAAGAGCGAATGATAAGAGTAGTGGTACGGTAGCTACTCCATCCCACACTCAAACCATTACTCTGCACACGAATAGGCGGATTATGCAACCAACTCTCGGAGTTAGACTGAAGATCTCGACAAGCGAGGTTCGGAAACCAACTAGGGATGCAGACTCTGCATCGGATCTGGCGTAGATGATGTCGTCGCGTCGGAAAACATCGGAAGGCACAAACAAGGAACAAAGAATGGTACCACAGTAGACGGATTCCTCAGACAGCTTGAACACCGGATGGTAGAACACCGTTATCGAAGGAGGAAGCGAAACCCTGAAGGTACGACGGGAACCCAACCACGAGAAATCCTGGACTCGAAGAGAGAGAAGAGAGCGGATTCAAAACACGCAGAGGTAAGAGGAGAATAGCAGAGGGGTAAGGAGTAAAATCAGACATAATCAGAACTATCCAACCGCTTTTGCAAAAATAGTTTTGACACTCTACTTCGGCCGTTAGCTAGGGTATCCTACAATGGACTTGTGGGTATCGAACTGCCGAGCTCGATACCACTCAGTAACACCTCGAGAATAGACCCTATGCAAGTTTTAGCGCTTCGCCAAACCCATAGAAACGATTCAAAGGTGCCCACCAGCACTTTCGCAGTGGAAAACGAAGTAATAAAATTACACAACAGTCCTCGATGGGACCCACGAGATATATATATAACGTCTCAATGAGTCAAGAATACAGATATAATATACAAAGATCCAAATCACCTTGAAAGCGATAGAGCCCCAGCTACGGACAAGATGCAAATGGGGCTAAGAGCCTCAAGAATAACCAATGGCGTCCATAACCCGCCAAAGCCAAGCCGGAAGGGTAACCTGCTATCGACGCCGATCGCAAAACCTGCTTAAACAAAGGGTGCCGACAAAGGGCAAAGGAAAAGAGGAGCGCCAGATCGAGGCCAAGACAGCGAGGCTAGAATTGGCTGTCCTCGCCTACATAGGTATGGATCAAGCGCAGAAGCAAAGGCATGCACTAAACAACCTATAGAGACTCGATACAACTCGCGGCTATCAGAGAGGGATAAGAAAGACCTATTCGGATCCAACCTGAATCGTACACCAAACAATCCCATCCTGGTATTTCCCCCTCGAGACCGATCGAGGAAGTCCACCGAGGAACTCACACAGTTGGCAGTTTTATTTATTCAGTTATCGTTGCAGCAATTACTAGTCAGGTGTAGATAGTCATTCTGATAAAAATAAGCAGTGGGCACTTTTAGTTAACTATTCTGTTGTAGTTGCGACACTTACTAGTCAAATACAATTAACATGAGATAACCCAAAACCCAGCAGTTGTTGGTACTTTTATTTGGCCATTCCGTTGTAGTTGCAATACTTACTAGTCCGGTACAATGGTCGCAAGCGACACTCCAAACAAGCAATTGTGGGCAGTATTATTTAGCCATTCCATTATAGTGAAGCTGATTACTAGTCATTATAAAGTCAAATTTATAGTACTACATTAGTTATGCTTGTCTATGATCGAGATACTGTGCTCCAAGTCGTCCATAACCGCGGACACGGCTTTCAGAAAGTTTTACCCGGCCGGGGTGCACCAATAGCAACACACACTCGATCAACCTCGGAAAAACCAAATCAAAACCCAACAAGGCCTTCACGACAAAGCAATCACAGGATTCAGAAATATTTCAGGGGGCCACCCCATTGAGTAGACCATAGAACGGTGACCGACCGGACTCAAGGTTTTGCGACAATGGTCAGAACGATCGGGAACCCAAACTGGGCTTGTCGATACACAAAACATTCCGCTTACCTAAACAGTACAGTGTGCTCCTCGCACAATCGTAAATAAAGCAGTAGCATGGCATAAGTACAGGATAGTAAATAAACCTCAAACTAGTTTGTGGCCCCAAGAAATAAGAATGAATCATGCTCTGGCTCAGGGGGGTCCCATAATCCTCCCGGATGTGGATAGCGCGAAAATTCAAGGAACAGGTATCAAGTACTCGGGGTCCTACGGGACACAAGTGGGCGTTCGGAAACCAAATATTATCTATCACCCACCGATGCCTCTGCTTACTTACTTCAATTTTAGTTGTTAAACAGGAATTAAAGTGAACGATAAGTAAAGCCATGATCATCTCCAACATTAAACATGCGGCAATACACCAACAACTGTGGCACTTGACGACACGCAACAGCACTTGAGCAAGCGACTACGACGTGCAAGTCCAACTATCTACCAAACAACAGGTAATAGGATGTGTCCAAGGCAATATAAGGCTGCAAGGGATATCACGGGTACGAAACACTTGAGCATCGCAACACAGATAGCAATAGATCAACAGGAGGGAATAAATACTATAAAAGTAAGATAGGTAGAAAGGGGGAGATGCTCGCCTGAAAACATTGCCGAAGGTTCAACCGAAGATCGGGTCGGCACTCGCATCAACTCAACGGCCTTATCCGCGAAGAAGCAAAACACTAGAAGAAACACCGGATGCACTATTTAATACTACGGCAAAAGATCGGGCATGATGCATGTATGATGTATGACATGGCGAAGGTGCAATGCGATTAGGCCATATTAAGCGGAACCGGGGTCCCGACAATTAATTAATAGGTTCAAGTTGTTTAGATACCCCGCAATTTAAATGTTGTTTTAACAAGGCAAGATATGACAACGGTTCGATGCACAAATTTAAATGAGGCCAATATAAGACTAGATTTGCCCGCATATGGGCCCCATATTTAATTATAAGGTGAATCGGCATAAGGCCCCCAACCACACGACAATATGCATGCATGCACATTTAATATGCGATAAGTTGTATATATTATAATATAGGGTTTCGGGAAGGGATTCACACATTAGGGGGTCTCGACGAACTTGGGTTTCCGGGGTTCAGGGTCGGTCTCAGGGTTCGACGGAAAGGCAGGGTTCGGGTCTGGGGTTCGACGGGATCGTTCTCGGACAACGGAAGTCGATCTTGTCGCACGAGCGTCAAAGCTTCCGGGAAGGAGAACTTGTCGTCCAGGGTCTCGGTGTCCGGGTGAAGAACTTGGCGTCCTCGAGGAAGTACTTGGCGCATTCGTGTCGGCGACCTTGGCGTTCAGGGGGAAGTTCTCGGTGAACGGGTCGGTTCCCTGTCGGAGGCCTTGGCGCTTCGGATCGGTTTCCGGTTCGGGGCCTCAGGGTCTTGGGGTTCGCATCCGTGTGGCGGTCTTGTTGTTCCGTGTAGGCGTTCTCGAGGTCGATGGCGAACTTGTCCAAGATCGGGTTCAATCGGGAAGGAGTACTCGAGCGGTATCGCCTTCGGGTTCCGTGAAGGAGATGCTTTGGGGCCTCGGTCGTCAGACTTGTGTACGGCGCCGGTGTTTCATCGGGCTCATTCGGGTTGGTGTCGATCTCGGTGAAACATCTTCGCCAAACGGATGGCGGCTTCCCGGAGGTCTTGTTGGTGAGGGAGTTCTTGTGGGGTTCCGGTTTCTTCGGACAACGACGTCGGACTCGGGTACCTTGTGACCATCTACAAGCATAACAACACCTGATGCAACACATGTACAAAGACGTGGACAATCAGCCACTGTGCACGCGCGCTTGAACAGAAGAGGCAGGCACTTCAGCAAGGCCTGCGTTCACATGGGCGACAAGACATGCGCCGTATGGCCTGGACAAGGATCGCAGCGACGCACGCTGGACGGTCGAGGAGGAAGGCGCAGGATGGCGCTGCGAGACGGCTGACAAGGCAAGGCGATCGAGGAAAAGCCGCGACAGCGGTGGACTTCAGCCGAGGCGACGCTGAGGGCGCCGCTGCGTGGGCCCGCGAGGAGGCGGAGGAGGCCACGATGGTGGAGGGACGGCCGGAGGCGGGCTACGGCCACACGGCGGCGCAGGGAGGCGGTTACCGGCGAGAGAGGGAGCCATGGGTCGAAACAGTGGCTCACGGCGAGGATAGCGGCTCGGAGGAGCACTGCTGGCTGGGTTGCAGAGGCCGGAGACGGGCTCCGGCCGGGAGGCGCAGAGAAGGAAGCAGCGGAGTCGGGGCACCATGAGGAAGGACTGCAGGCCACGAAGGAGAGGCGCGGGACAAGCCAAGACCACGCGGCGGCCGCGGGCTCAAGGAGGCGCGGCCATGAGGCGTGCAGCTGCTCGGGCGAGGTGGTCTTGGCGTGGAGGGTTGCATGAGAGGCCATGGGAGGAGGCGACGCGGAGTTAGGCAGGGGCGGAGAGCGCTGGCGGGGCGGAGGGGGTCTGCGGCCGGGGGGTTGGTGGAGATGAGCGGAGGAAGAGGAGGCTGCGGGGAAGGTAGAGACGAGGCAGGGGGGGTGAGGACGCGGGGCTGGACGCGGGATGGGGCTGAACGAGGCGGGGCAGGAGGTGGGGCCGACTGGGAGCGCCAGGGCTGGGCTGGGTGGGTCCTGGTCGGTCGTGGGTGTGTGCTTTGGGTGCGTTGGGTGGCAGGGGTGCGATGGGTGGAGGGAGAGGGGGTTGGGGGGGTGAGTTGGCATTGTGTGGTTGGGTGGGAAATGGGGCAGGGTGATGTGTCGAACAGGGATTGGAGGGAGTGAGGTGGAGAGGGGCTGGGTAGACTAGGTTGGGTAGTTTTAGGGTTTTGGGGTGGACCGATTAATTCTGGGGGTGGTCGTTCGGGTCGAAACGGCCCGTTCGACTGCCCCACTAAAAATAATTAAAGGTTTTATATATTTCAAACATGGCTTTCGCAAACCGATAGCAGACAAAATAAAATAATCCGGAGACCCGGGTTTTACGTTTGAATAAAGACGGGGCGTTTAGAAAACAAATTAGATTTCCCCGAAAATAGTTTTATGCAAGCACATGCAAGATGATGACGATGCTCAAATGCAATGTGGCATGATGACATGAGAATGCGGTCATGATGATGCAATGCACAAAAACAACGTGATTTTCTAGTAGTGGTTTTGCGGGATGCCACACATTCTTATAAGAAATAATACTTTCAGAAGTTTGAGCATGTTTATTGCAATCATTAATAACAATTCTATTTGTCATGCAAGTGTCTTTAAAAGGTTCATGATACATGTCCCACTTTTCTTTAGGAGCATTAATATGGGAAGCAAAGACTCTATAATATTTAACAAGAATTTGAGTATTGAGACCATACTTAGAACTAAGCTCTTGAAATCATCAGTTTCAGCGAAAGACTTAATACAATCATACTCATAGTTTATACTTGGTTCTTTACCTTTGTCGTTATCCCAATCTTTGGTATTGCTTTGAATTGTTTCAAGAATATCCCACTTAGCTTTGACCTCCTTACTTGTGAAGGATCCCTCTAAACATGTATCTAGATAGTCCTTGTAATGTCCTGAAAGCCTCGCATAAAAATTATTAATAACAATATTACTGGGGAGCTCATGAATGGGACATTTGAGCATTAGTGACTTCAATCTCCCCCAAGCTTGGGAAATACTTTCTCCCTCATGAGGATGAAAATTATAAATATAATTCCTATCTTTATGAATTTCATGAGGAGGATAAAATTTAGAGTAAAAGAGAGATTCAAGTTCCTTCCACTCCAAATGATGAGGATCATCTAGTAGCTCATACCACTCTCTTGCTTTGTCCCTAAGTGATAAAGGGAATAGCTATCTCTTAACATGGTCCATTGAAATACCTGCACACTTGAAAAACTCGCGTAATTCATGTATAAAGATAAATGATCACTAGGATGGACAGTTCCATCTCCAAAATAGCAGTTATTCATAACACGTTCAACAATTTAAATAGGTATTTTAAAAGGGACACTTTTAGTATGTGGATTTAAAATATCACAAGTATCATTAGAATTAACACATATGGGGGATAAAGTATCATAAGAGCAAATTTTCTTCCCTAAAGCTGGGGAACTAAAAAGATTTCTTTCATAAAAACTAGCTTCCCCAAGCTTAGATGTTTCCATAGCATTAGTAACAATGGTGTTCAAAAAATTCATACTAATAACATTGCTATTAGCATGCAAAGGAAGTTCCATAGGTTTTTTTAATTTTCTCTCCATACCATTCATGTTCTAACTTAGGAAAAATACTAAAAAGCTCTCTAATTTTATTGTTGTTTTCCATTAAGCCTAACTAGTAAAAACAAGAAACAAAAAGACAAAATTGCAGAATCTAAAGGAAATTTTTCGAGCACTCACACCGGAGGATGTGAGTACCTTTTACCTTACCTCCCCGGCAACGATGCCAGTAAATATTGATGGCGCATGGTTGACGTGGGAGCAGATTCTTCTTAAGTCCCTGGCAACGGCGCCAGAAAATAACTTGATGTCTACGCACTTCTATTCTTGTAGACATTTGTTGGGCCTCCAAGTGCAGAGGTTTGTAGAACAGCAGCAAGTTTCTCTTAAGTGAATTACCCAAGGTTTATCGAACTTAGGGAGGAAGTGGTCAAAGATATCCCTCTCAAGCAACCCTGCAATCAAGATACAAGAAGTCTCTTGTGTCGCCAACACACCCAATACACTTGTCAGGTGTATAAGTGCACTAGTTTGGCGAAGAGATAGTGAAATACAAGTGGTAACGGTGCCAGAAAAGAGCTTCTGACTTGTTGTTAACGTGGGAGAGACTAAAAGCAAACTGAAATAAAGATGGAAGCAAGCAAACGTGCAACATATCTAGATGCAAATGGTGTTTCAATGCTTATAAACAAGGCCTAGGGATCATACTTTCACTAGTAAACACTTTCTCATATAAATATCTTCCCTTTATGATACTACCCTGAACTACTCTCCGGTTGGACACTCTAATCCATGGTAGGGCTATAACAACACTCCTCAAAGTCCGCCTTCCCCATCTAGATAACCCCACACTGTCAGCTTGAGCGCTAAATGGTTCCAAGAAACACCACAATTTCATAAAGACATCCAACTTCAAATATAACTAATGATAAATATATATGTAATCTAGCCTAAGTTCCACACACGGTGTGCACGTTGTCACTTTCACACACATGGGGAAAATCATAGATCTATTAAAGCACGATGTGTATTTATGTAGACTCTAGCCTAAGTGCCACCACAGTATGCACGCTGTCACTTTCATACACGTGGGGAGAGCCGGAGATCTATTAAATCACTTGAGTAGCAAGGTAGATCTACTTGATTACAAAGCTCATGACCACAACAACATCATGCATAGAGAGAGATGAACACATAGCTACCGGTAGAGACCTTAGCCTGGAGGAAGATCTACTCCCTCCTCATCATGGGAATCAGCAACGGTGATGAAGATAGTGATGGAGATCGATGGAGATGGCTCCGGGGGCACTTTCCCGTCCCGACAGGGTGCCGAAACAGAGACTTTTTGTCCCCTGAATCTCCCCTTCGGTGGCGGTGGCGCTGCAGAACTTTTCGTGGCTTTCTGGTCGATGATTTAGGGTTTCTGAGTCGGGGCTTCTTATAGGCGAAGAAAGAAAGGTCGGTGGAGGGCTAGGGGGCCCACACCCCCTGTGGGCGCCACCAGGGCTGGCCCATGGCCATGTAGGGTGTGGCCACCCTGGTGTCCTCCTCCATCTCTGCTTCGTGGTTCCGTGTTGCTCCGGGAAAAATAGGAAGATTGGCTTTTGTCCCGTCCAATTCCGAGAATATTGATTTTCTGCCTTTTCTGAAACCAAAAATAGAAGAAAATAGGCAACCGGCACTGTGGCATCTTGTTAATAGGTTAGTCCCAGAAAACATATAAAAATACCTCAAAGTGTAGACAAAACATAACAAAGTTGATACTAAACAAGCATGGAGCATCAAAAATTATAGATACGTTTACGACGTATCAGCGGCGTGCACCGCTAACCAGGACAGTAGGTCTTCGAGACCCCGCTGCTTTGAGTCCTGTACGGGAGAAGGGCGATAAGTTTTTTAGGGATCAATATTGGTGTGACTACTGGCTTCATCACGGACTACTTCACGGATAGCGATAGCGCCGACGTCTTTCCCAACGACGACTTCTTTCCCAACATCAAGAACCTGTTCCTCGATGACATGGCTGACGATGGTGCCAACGCCAACCCTGGCAGTTCCTCTGCTGTGGTGTACATCCTATTCCTTAATCGTATTTATCTCTTTCAGATAGTATGTCATTCCTTTTGGTTTGCTGTAGACCTTGCTATGATATTATCTCAAGTTGTATGCCTTGCAATCCTCTTGGATATCTGCCTTAATTTGTATCCTCTAATTCACATGATTAGTTTAATTTTTATTATTCTATTCATGTTTTATTTAGCGTTTATCTTGGGTAAATTGCTCTTATACTCAACACTTCCTCTGCGGATCAGATCCATCGACTAACTACCTCGACAATAGCATGGGCGACAACAACAATGACTATGATGTTGCTGCTGCAGTGATGATCTTCCCTGTCAACATATATGTGCATATTTGGCTAGATATGTGTAGATCAGCTAGTGCTTATATGATTTTGATTTCAGAAATTCTCATGCGGAAATTCCTTAATAATCCAACATAACAAGTGTTGAATCAAGATGTTCTTGCCATGCCCTCAAGGAGGCATGGGTGTATGGACAGAAACACATTAGCGGGATGTGATATGATAAAGGATTAACATGATTGTTAGTTACCTGGTCATAGGCGAACTCCTAGATGCCGCCGAGGTAAGTGGACTGGTTTGAGAAATAATGTTCTTTGTGGTGGAGTCACCAGATATCCAGTGGCGTGCCAGGATCGAAACCTTGTGTTGTTAAGCTTTAACAATATGACAAAAATTATATAGAATACACCAATATAGACAATTAAACATGAGCACAAATGGTCACACTTTATTGTATATTTATGGAAGAATTCCTTTATTTGCGTTCATGCATAGCTTGATAGGTATGCATAGCTTGATAGGTATTAATTGACTGGAATACGTCAGTTTCCACACACGTAATTAAACAATAATATAAAAAATCATCACCTATTATATTTCGCAAATCAGTCTTGATAAAGTTCATTGCACAAAACGCTCTCTCAACTGTTGCCCTCGCGACCGGCAAAATCAATGCTAGCTTCACTAAAAAAATACTAGAGGAAAACAAGTATGCTTTGTTGTCTCAACTAGTTTTCTACAAAGATCACTAACCCCTTTTAAATTGGAGAGTCTTGAATCATCACGAACATTTTCAAGGAAATTGTCAAGTTGGACGTTAAGATCTTCCATCTTGCTCTCACTTTCAAAATCATCAAGATATAACCGAGACATTGCCAGTACTTTATATTTTTCAAAGTTAGAGAATGAATCAGAACGGTCCAAACAAGCCATCCCAAGAATCAAGGTCGTGCTGCTCTCGCTAAAGCGGTCATTCAACTCTACAAGCAGTAGATCAATAACAACATATGTGACACTTTGGTAGTAACTATTATTTGATATACCATCTTTCTAAACTTTATGCTTTGATATTGATCCCTGAGGAATATGCATCGCATTCATATCTGGTAGTTGAATACCATGTTTAAGACAGAAATCATTCACCTTTGCAAACATATCTTCCCAGCCTTGGTTTCTCATGTCTTGTGTAGTCGTCTTTTTGTTGTACATAGAAATGATACGACATTCACAATGCCCTGGTCCTTTCTTTGCAAGGCAAGGTTTAGTTCATTAGTAATACCGAGAATTAGCTTCATTAAGTGGATCATAAAAACAAAGTCAAATGTCTGAACACCACCCAGGACTCCCTTTGCTTTAATCCTATCGAGAGCTTTACCGGAATTTTGTGCATTATCATCAATAACTTCAATTACTGAGGGAAACATAATAATCATATTCTTAAGAGAACTGAAATGTGAACCCCATCGAGTATCGCCAGGCCTTTTAAGTCCAAGTTCTTGATTCCAACCTCTCCCTATTTCAAGTTCACCCATATGAAGTGCTTTCTCAACTTGTTTGGATAATTTTTCTCTAAGCATATCCCTATTCTTAAAAGAGTTTCCTACTATGGACAAAACAACACCCATCCACTCAAAAAGCCAAACCACATCTTCATGGTTTTTTCGCATGGAAACCAGTGTCAAATGAAGTTGATGAGCAAAACAGTGTATACTATGAGCAGACCTGGAGTCTTCCATTACTAAAGTTTTTGATCCATTCAAATGCCCCTGCATATTGCTAGCTCCACCGTATCCTTGGCCACAGATTTGAGATGGGCTAAGGTTATGATCTTCAAGTACTGAATACATAGCTTGTTGTGGGGCAAGTGAAGTTGTTTGGGTAACATGAGAAAGTCCAATAATGCGCTCCACTACAAACCCCCTTTTATCAACATATCTTATAGCAAGAGCCATTTGTTCCTTATGAGATACATCACGAGATTCATCAACCAATATAGAAAAGTACTCATCTCCTAAATCTTCTATGATTATTCTGATTGTTTATATATCACAAGCTTCCACGATATCTTTTTGGATGGTAGAAGAAACCAACCTTAAATTCTTGGGAGGATTCTTTTAAAGCAATAGAAGCCACATCAGGACAACGTGCAGCATATCACTCATAGAAAGTGAGGAAATTTCCCTTCCTCAAAGAAGACTCTCTTTCATCATGACCTCGAAATGGCAAGCCAAGAGTAAGAAGTAGCCTTGCAATATCTATTGATGCAATTAGCCGGGTTTTATACTCTACCTTAGATTTTTGTGTTTGCTTGCGTGCAATGGCTATAATGGATTGCTTCTGGTTCATTAGATCCTCACAACTCTTCATGTTTTGATTATGAGAGCTCGAAGGACCACCAACATGAGTATCCGATCTCTTAAGGTTATTCCAACTTTTCCACCCCTTGGTTGAAAAAATATCTCCACTACCACGGCCTAGGCTTCCATTTTGAAACAAGTAGAAGCAAAGACAAAATGCAGCATCTTCCTTTATACTATATCTAGCCAAGGCTTGTATGTCTTGAACCAATATTCATTAAAACGACGCTTAATTCCACTGAAATATGTTTGAGGGAAATCATGTCCTACATGTTGAAATGGGCCCTTACGGAGATAAGCTCGCCGCACATCATTACGAACTTTTGATGTCTTGTATTGAAAATTGGCTTTCGTTTTGCAGGATCTACTGGAAGTTTAGATATATCAACTTCTTCTTTATCTTCGGCTGAGTGTGGCCTAGCATTTCTGTTAAGTAAAACTTTTTCCAAAGCAACTCGAGCATCAACTAGAGTCCGTTCGTCCAATTTTGTAGCTAATCTCTCTGAAGAATTTGCACCATTTGATTTGGACTGCCATTTCTTCACAAATATATCCATTTACCAAACTTATGTCCTGACAAAACAATATTGCTATAATAAAAACGAAATCTGGAATGTATAAAAGAAAATTAGAAAAACAATTATGTACTTCTTATTGCCTGTATTAGAATAGATCACATTCACACCAATTCTTTGTATCTGAACTAACTTAATATTTAGGAAAGTGGAAGGGGATCAAAATAGAACTTACAAATACTAAGAGAAGGGTCTCGTCTTGAATTCAAACTGGTAGTCTGCAACCCCGTACTGCAGCTGTGGCGGCGCACCTAGTTCGTGTTGCCACCACCCTGATAAAACATATGCCGGCCCTCGCGGCATCGCCTGGGTTGTCACGGCAGTGCGCCGGTGCGCCGGTGCCGCCGCGATGGTCTGATCAGGAATCAGGCAATCATGATAGCGGAAGACGGAAGTCTCAGTGCTTGGTGTGTCCCTCCCCATGGGCCATGGCGTAGTGCTTAATTAGACATTAGGGATTAGCAAGGACAAAAATTGGGGATTTGGATGGACACGCGAAGATAGAAACGGAAGAGAGGATTTCCAGCCGATCATGGGAATCAGGCAAGTTAGTTAAGACTTCCCTTTTCTTTGTTTTTCTACATGGGCCCAGCCAAACTTTACCCAAACCTGATGACAAGTGCGCCTATGTGATCAAATTTAAGTATCTGTGTGTATGTGCTTAGTACGTATAGCTGGGGTATTAGATCTGCCAGATTCCTATGTAGTCGCTTGACTACACAACTACAACGTGGCTTCGCATGGAGAGGCAACTAAACAATAACGGGCACAAAGTGCATCCACAATGACTTAGAAGCACCGCATCATCAAGAGATTCACCGATGCTCTGGGAGGTTCGCGCTGATTCAACCGTGGGGGAAATACAACACACAGCAAGCACTTCGATGCCCAGTCTAGCATAGAAGACATGTTGAGAAAATCCGTTGCTTAAAGTAGAGAACCGCCCCCATCGGTTATGGTATGGCCCGACCTACAGTCTTCACCACATCAAGCACCTTGTCAAGCTCTCCATCATCCACCAAGTTGTCATGGACATCAAAGGTGAATTCCTTCCTGTATGTGAGTCCAATTTATACCCTATTGAATGGTATGCTACTCCATACCACATCCTGTCGATATGACATGCTGATGACGAGGAGTACGGGAGAATTGTAGGAATACCAAAGCGTGTGTAGACTCGAGCCCGACAAGATGGACACATGGAATAGAAGGAAGAAGAAGCAGTCTCATCTGCACTGGAATCCCCTCCCATGTATGACCAGAATCTTTGGCCACAATACCGAAATATCTATCCCAAAATATCCGGCCACATATTCGGCCCGCTGTTATGGCCGTTAGTACAAGGACAAGACGCAGACCGGAGATATTTAGGATTCAAACTAGAATCTCCGTCCACACCAGAATATCTTGTAAAAAATATAGAACCCTAGAATATTGTATTGTATTGCAATGACCCTTGTGAGGGTTTATATAGAGTTACACGGGATATGTGGAGACTTGGAGTACAAGATGTAAGGTCCTAGTCTATCTCTTGACTATACACGTATACATACTCTAACATCCCCTTAGTTGGAGTGGGAGTGAAGCGGACGCTCGCGACTAGATTTGAAGTCTTGCGCTTTTATCGTCTTCACCTCTTTGTCATCATCACCTGCATGGACATGATCATGGCTGGCATCTAGGGGCGGTGACCGCGTCCCCTTCTAGTGCCTCTCTTCCCTCCCTCCCGCAGTCACAGCGGGAGTGGCGTGGACGCAAGTAACGACACGGACGCTATTGACTCGAGTTCTTGAGTTGTTATAGACGTTGTTCTTGATATCGATGTCGAGGAAGCCGATCATGATGTAGCCGTGGTCAATATAGGTGTGGTCGATGTCGTAGTTGTCGTAATGGTGTGGCCTCCATTGACGGAGGCGCAACAACTTGCGCGGTTTTTTTGTTGTTGTTGACGAAGCTGCAGTTGTGGACGTTTTGCACATTGTAGAGGTACAGTCGGGGGCGTCTCTTGGACGCGGTCATAAGTGAGACCACCGGTTTTGCCAGGACCGGAGGAACCCACTAAGCACACAAGGTTTTTCTAGAACCATATGCGCGGTCATAGGAGCATCACAATGGTGATGCCGGTTTGTGGATGCAGTCGTCGGGGTCGTGGACGCGGCGATGCCGTCGTCGTGCCTTGCAGTACCGTCAGAGGGCGTCGTTGTTATATGTCCATCATGTGGATGGGTATATCGGCGGCGGCGATGTGTCGACGAAGATTTTGATGAAGACCATGTTGATGTAGACCTTGGCGATGATCGTCGCTTGAAGGCGTCCCTTGTGGCGGCGATGATGTCGAAGCCTTGACGTTGGAGAAGTCGGTGTAGTAGTGTCCCACACCGACCTAGCGTATGGATGATGTTGATATCACTTCTCCGTGGATGTACTCGACGAAGATCTTGGCTTGTAGCCTGGCGTAGTCATACAACTCGATGTCATGGTTTAGGTCGTTATAGTCCGGCTCAGTGTAGTGTGGATCGGTACAACTTGATGTACGTAGATGGCGTATTCTGAAGTCGATGAAGACCGACCCTCCCGGTGTCCAATGGTACGAGCTGGATCAGTGAAGATCTAAATAGCGGCGCCGTGTCATGGTTGTCGGGCATGTCCGTGCCATCGTAGTCGTCGGAGTTCTTTCTGCATGTGCGTGAGCACTAGAGGAAAAAGGGCCATCCGTTCGCCACCCCTGGGAGCATTAGTCCCGGTTGCGCCAAAGAATCGAGACTATCTGGCACGTCGGTTGGAGCGGCACGGGCCAGGGGCATGGGTCCCGGTTGGTAAGGGCATGCGTCCCGTTGGAGCCACCAACCGACTAAAGGTTTGGCCACAGCCACGTGGCTCAAGACGCTTTTAGTCCCGGTTGTTGGCTCCAACCGACTAAAGACCCACTCTATAAATGCAACGCCCCCTCCTCTGCCTCCACTCTGTTTTTGAATGGTGTAAGCTGTGAGGTGTGTGCTAGTTTTTTCTCATGCATGCATGGAAGGTGTTTGTTGAAATGTTTGAGTGAAAAATCCGTTGAATTTCTCATAGAACAAAAATATAGAAGGTGTCCGAGACGCTTGAGCTTATTTCCCTCGATCGAGGTTAGCAATCTTATCTTTTCTAGGTTATTGATACAATTCATGTGTCGGTGTGAATTGGTTATTTCACTATTTATGATGTCCTGTTTTTGATAAACTTACTTATATGATGCGATGAACGGTCGGGAATGGATGTACGGTGACCGGGTAGCCGGTATATCAAAGGCGTGGATAAATTTATCGATGTGGCTACGGCAAACAAAGAGAATGGATTTATCGTTGTCCATGTGTTCAATGTCGGAACAACAAGGAGTACTCTTCCTCGAAAATCATTCGCGCCACCGATTATGAAAGGTTTCATGCCCAACTATAATTGCTGGACCAAGCACGGGAAAGAGGGGTTATGATGGAAGATGGTGAAGAAGAAGATGATGATAACAACTATCATCATATGTTTCCTGAATCGTTGATACCGCAATGGAAGACAATGGAGAGGAAAAAGGTGAAGAACGGGCATCGATGAGCCGTGATGAACTTGGTAGGGTCATTTCGATGCAAAAGACCGTGAAATGAAAATGAGAAGTTGAAGTTAGAGGGCATGTTAGAAGATCACAAGAAATTGTTGTACCCAAATTGTGAAGATGGCAGCACAAAGCTCGACGACATCGGAATTGTTGCGATGGAAGGCGAGTGTGGTCTAACCGACTCCTCATTTGAAAAGATCTGAAAATAATGAAGCCAAGTTTCCAAAACATAACGAACTTCCCGATAGTACCTACGAAGCAAAGAAGACTCTCATCCTCCGGGATTAGATGTGCAAAAGATACATGCATGCATTAATGACTGCATCCTCTACCGCGTAAGGAGTATGAGAATTTAGATAAATGCCGGTATGCAACGTTGCATGTATAAGATCGACGAGATGACCTGGTGATGTTGAGGGAGAGCCCTCCGGAAGAGGGTTCTGCTAAGGTTATGTGGTATGCTCCTATAATACCAAGGTTGAAACGCATGTTCGAAACAAAGAGCATGCCAGGTTGTTGCGATGGCACAAAGAAGACCGTAAGAAAGACGGGAGTTGAGACACCCTGGCGATGGGTCACGGAGAAAAATCGAGAGACTTCCAGACTTTGGTGTGACGCAAGGAACTTATGGTTTGGTCTAAGCACGGATGGCATGAATCCTTTTGGGGAGCAGAGCTGCATCCAAGACTCGGCCCGTGACTCTATGTATCTACAACCTGCCTCCTTGGTTGTGCATGAAGCGTAAGTTCATTATGATGCCGGTGCTCATCCAAGGCCGAAGCAACCGGCAACGACATTGATGTGTACCTTAGGCCATTAGTTGAAGAACTCTTACGGTGTGGGGCAAACCAGTGTAATGCGTGGGATGAGAACAAACAGAGCCATTTAATCTACGAGGGTTGTTATTCAGAACCATCAATGATTGGCCTGCTCTTAGTAACCTTTCGGATGCACAAACAAAGGATATAAGGCATGTACCCTGTTTAGATAAGACCGAAGGTACATATTTGCATAAATGCAAGAAGGTTGTGTACCTAGCGAATCGACGATTTCTTCCGACCAATCATCCCGTAAGAAAGAAAGGCAAGCATTTCAAAGGTGAGGCGATCACGGAAGAAGCCCGAACTCCTGCCTGGTGATGATGTATTTGGTATGGTCAAGGACATAGAAGTAATCTTTGGAAGGGTCCCGTCAATCGTCAACGACGCCGCCACAGGACACGCACCCATGTGGAAGAAGAAATCTATATTTTGGGAGCTGCCATATTGGAAAGTCCTGCGTGTCCGCTCTTCAATCGACGTGATGCACGTGACGAAGAATCTGCGTGAACTGCTAGGATTCCTAGGCGTGTATGGGAAGACAAAAGATACACCAAGCACGGAGGACCAACAAATTATGAAAGACCCAAAGAACATGCATACAGATAACAAGACGGATAAAGGGCGTCACTTAAGTCGTGCTATGCTCTTACCAAAGGTAGAAGGAAATCTTTTTGAAGTCCTTTAGTATCAAGGTGCCGTCGGGCTTCTCATCTAATATAAAGGGATAATAAATATGGCGAGAAAAGTTCCAAAACCTGAAGTCTCATGATCACACGTGATTATGACGCATTGCTTCCGATTGCATTGAGGGGCTTCTACCAAAAATGTTCGAGTACCCATTGTGAAGCTGTGTGCATTCCTCAATGCAATATCTCGAAGGTAATCAATCCAGATATTCTGCCAAGGTTACGAAGGATGTGGTACAATGTCTTGTTAGTTTTGAATTGGTGTTCCCACCATCCTTCTTCAATATTATGACGCATCTCTGGTTCATCTAGTGGAAGAGATTGCCATTCTCGGTCCGTATTTCGCACAATATGTTCCCTTTGAGAGGTTCATGGAGTCTTAAAGAAATATGTTCATAACCGTGCTAGACTGAAGGAAGCATCTCCAAGGGATATGGAATGAGAGGAGGTCATTGAGTTTTGTGTTGACTTTATTCCCGACCTTAAGCCGATTGGTGTTTCGACTCGCGGCATGAGGGAAGACTAAGTGGAAAAGGCACTGGGAAAGAAAGCACTGATATGTAGGGACGGGATTCTTTCACTAAAGCACACTACGCTTCTACATAATTCCACCTTGGCAGCTCCGTATATGGAGGAACACAAGAATATTGTACGCCCAAAACCCGGGAAGCCTGAATCATGGATTACAGATGAACACATGAAGTCTGGTGGTTGGATGCGGACACATCTCTTGAATGACACCACTTGTTGGAGATCAGCTATACTTGTTGGCAGCGTCACCATCTTCTACTGTATTGAATTTCCAAGGGTGCGAAATAAATGGGAATACATTCTACACGATCGCCCAAGATAAAGAGCACCAACCAAAATAGTGGTGTCCGCTTTGATGCAATAGACGAGAATGGACAAAAGGACACATATTATGGTTACATAGAGGAGATATGGGAACTAGACTATGGAGTCTCTTTTAAGGTCCCTTTGTTTCATTGCAAATGGGTCAACTGAATGGGAAGGGTAAAGATAGACCAGTTGTTATGGAATGACAACAAAGGATCTCAACAATCTTGGTTATAGAGATGAACCATTCGCCCTAGCCAATGATGTGTCTCAGGTTTTCTATGTGAAGGACATGTCCTCCGATCAAAAAAGAAAAAATATGCAAACGAATACATCATATGATGATCCAAAGCGTCACATAGTTCTTTCAGGGAAAAGAAACATCGGGGAATCGAGGGCAAGATGTACATGTCAATATTATAATAAGTTTGATGAAATTCCGCCTTCACAAAGGAAAAGACCCAAGCATTCCGTTAAGTAAAGAAGATGCTCCATGGTTACGTCTGAAGCGGTCATAAGGAATGACATATGCCAAGAAGTTCATGCTCATATTATGTAACTCTAGTTCATGTCTTCGCGGTTTGTGGCTTGACCAAGGATATCTTTCGCGTTTGTGGCCTTTAGTCCCGGTTTTGTAGTCTCGCTTTTAATATTAATAAATGTCTTGAGTGTTAGTCCCATTTTGTGGCTGGACCGAGTGCCTCTATGACCTTTCTGAGATGCCGAGGACTGGCTCCGCAAGCATCTCCTCGAACTGGCCGCATGGTGTCCTCGCTCGAAAACCATCTTGCAGCTTGTAACTTCACTAACTAGATCAATACGCCTGAGCTAACTAATTTCACATATTAGGAGTGCCTCTATGACGTTTCTCGGAGATGGGAGGACTGGGCTCCGGCGCATCTCCTCAAACTGGCCGCAGTGGTGTCCTCGCTCAAAAACCATCTTGCAGCTTGTAACTTCACTAACTAGATCAATACGCCTGAGCTAACTAATTTCACATATTAGAGTGCCTCTATGACCAGTTTCTCGGAGATGGGAGGACTGGCCCGCCGCAGATCTCCTCAAACTGGCCGCAGTGGTGTCCTGCTCTCGAAAACCATCTTGCAGCTTGTAACTTCACTAACTAGATCAATACGCCTGAGCTAACTAATTTCACATATTAGGAGTGCCTCTATGACCAGTTTCTCGGAGATGCCGGAGGACTGGCCCGCCGCATCTCCTGAAACTGGCCGTAGTGGTGTCCTCGCTCTAAAACCATCTTGGAGATGCCTCAAACTGGCTGGAGGACGGACTCACAAGGATGCATATTTATAGTACAAGCAGCTCGGCATAATGTCGACACTCACGACATAATGTCGACACTCACCCCTATTATTAGTGTTGACTCATCTTTAGTCCCGGTTGGTGTCTCCAACCGGGACTAAAGGTTCATCTTTAGTCCCGGGTGGTGACACCATCCGGGACAAGGTACAAGCCGCGACATAATGTCGACACTCACCCCTATTATTAGTGTTGTTCGGCCCACTGCCAAGAATCCCTTTAGTCGGTTTGTGACTACATCCGGGACTAAATGTGTGCGAACAATGATCATGTGTGTGTGGACATTGGTATGTAGAACAATGTTGCAGGAGGAAGTTTTCTTTTTGTCGCACGGAAAATCCTTTTCCATTTTCCGAGCAAAAACGGTCGCTTTGTGAAGTAACCACCAAAATGCCGTTTCAGAATGCTACCGTCCTATTTTCCTAAAATACTAGACCACCTTACATGGACTATATCCCAACCGTACAAATCGGGACTAAATATGAACCTCTCTTTATATAGGCATTTCCTCTATTTATTAGGTAACACTTAAGACATTTATTAATATTAAAACCGGACAAATCGGGACTAGCTAACACTCAGCCTAAAGCCGCCCCTTTAGTCATAATCATGCCTAGTCCTATAGTACGCAGCCGTGGTCTTCATCGTCGTCGCCATCATCATCGCCATCACACCGCCACTCGGGATCCTCGGCCCATCCATGGCATATACCAGGGCCATTCCAGCCTTGGATTCACGGTGGTGGAGAGGGTCTCCTCGAAGACGATGCCGCTCACGATGTGGGGCCTGGCGGGTGGACTCGTGCACCGAGGCGAGGATGGTCTCCCGGCGATGTAGCGCATCACTGATGATAGTACGGTTCTCCCACCACAGACGGCCGACTTCGTTGTTGTTCACCGTGGCGGGCCATCACCCTCGACTGGCGAGCTCCCTTTCCCGCCTATTAGCGAAGAAGGCATTCCAGTGTCATAGTTGTCGGATCCCACTGGGATCCATCCGCTGCGGCGTGAGCTCGTGGTAGAAGTGGTTTGTGATGGTCATTTGGCGTGCGGAACCTTGAGGGACAGGAGGGACAGAACCCTCCGGGCCAAAGATCCAGCGGGCGGCGGTACCGGTGGACAAGGGTAGTTGAGGCGCCAGCCCTCGGTCTCCTCGAGGTCGAATGGCCCAAGAGGCGTTGTCCATTGTTCTAAGAGAGGAAGGTGTGGATGTGTGGATAGCCATGACACGATCACCCTAAATATAGAGGAAAGGGCGGAAAACTTGGCATGAAGCTTTGGGAAATGGCGGAAATATCTTTAGTCGGTAGTGACTACATCCGGACTAAAAGCTCTAGTAGAAAGGAAAGGGCGGAAAACTTGGCGGGAAGAGGTGGGAAATGGCGGAAAATATTTTTAGTCCCGGTTTGTGACTACATCCGGGACTAAATGTGTCTTAGAACAATGATCATGTTTCAAAAACCTTCACAAAATGACCTATCATGTTCGAGGTTTCATGGCTTTCGTCCAAATGACCGATGTTATGTCTTGAATCACGGCATAGTTTGTGATGTTGTGCCCATATTATGCATGTGTGTGGACATTGGTATGGAGAACAATGTTGCGGAGGAAGTTTTCCTTTTGTCGGAAAACCCTTTTCCATTTTCCGAGCGCAAAAACGGGTCGCTTTGTGAAGTAACCACCAAAATGCCGCTTCGTAATGCTACCGTCCTATTTTCCTAAAATACTAGACCACCTTACATGGACTATATCCCAACCGGTACATCTCAAACCTTTTCGCCCATCCCGGTAAAAGGACAAATGTTCCGAATCCAGAGAAGTGGGTCCGGTTTGTACTACAGTACATGATCTATCGCCTGTGATTTTTGAAAAATCGTTTTAGACTCGCAATATGTGGTTTCTTCAGAGATCCAATGCAAGTTCTAACGATGCCCGCCCCTATCTTCATGCACACGGTTCGACCATAGTTAGAAATTCAAATAATTCAAACGGGCATAATAAATTCAAAAAATCCGAACAATGAAAATCCTTCGCGTGGTGTCATATTATGTTACATAGTTGAAAGGAAAATACGACTTGGTATATTGATCATGTTTCAAAAACCTTCACAAAATGACCTATCATGTTCGAGCTTTCATGGCTTTCGGTCCAAATGACCGATGTTATGTGCTGAATCACGGCATAGTTTGTGATGTTGTGCCCATATTATGCATGTGTGTGGACATTGGTATGGAGAACAATGTTGCAGGAAGTTTTCCTTTTGTCACGGAAAAACCCTTTTCCATTTTCCGAGCGCAAAAAACGGGTCGCTTGTGAAGTAACCACCAAAATGCCTTTCGTAATGCTACCGTCCTATTTTCCTAAAATACTAGACCACCTTACATGGACTATATCCCAACGGTACATCTCAAACCTTTTCGTCCATCCCGGTAAAAGGATAAATGTTAGAATCGGGAAGTGGGTCCGGTTTGTACTACAGTACATGATCTATCGCCTGATTTTTGAAAAATCGTTTTAGACTCGCAATATGTGGTTTCTTCAGAGATCCAATGCAAGTTCTAACGATGCCGCCCCTATCTTCATGCACACCGGTTCGACCATAGTTATAAATTCAAATAATTCAAAACGGGCATAATAAATTCAAAAAAATCCGAACAATGAAAATCCTTCGTGGTGTCATATTATGTTACATAGTTGAAAGGAAAATACCAGACTTGGTATATTGATCATGTTTCAAAAACCTTCACAAAATGACCTATCATGTTCGAGGTTTCATGGCTTTCGGTCCAAATGACCGATGTTATGTCTGAATCACGGCATAGTTTGTGATGTTGTGCCCATATTATGCATGTGTGGACATTGGTATGGAGAACAATGTTGCAGGAGGAAGTTTTCCTTTTGTCGCACGGAAAAACCCTTTTCCATTTTCCGAGCGCAAAAAACGGGTCGTTTTGTGAAGTAACCACCAAAATGCCGTTTCAGAATGCTACCGTCCTATTTTCCTAAAATACTAGACCACCTTACATGGACTATATCCCAACCGGTACATCTCAAACCTTTTCGTCCATCCCTGGTAAAAAGGACAAATGTCTGCCGAATCGGCAGGAAGTGGGTCCGGTTTGTACTACAGGTACATGATCTATCGCCCGTGATTTTTTGAAAAAATCGTTTTTAGACTCGCAATATGTGGTTTCTTCAGAGATCCAATGCAAGTTCTAACGATGCCCGTCCCCTATCTTCATGCACACCGGTTCGACCATAGTTAGAAATTCAAATAATTCAAAACGGGCATAATAAATTCAAAAAAAATCCGAACAATGAAAATCCTTCGCGTGGTGTCATATTATGTTACATAGTTGAAAGGAAAAATACCAGACTTGGTATATTGATCATGTTTCGAAAAAACCTTCACAAAATGACCTATCATGTTCGAGGTTTCATGGCTTTCGTCCAAATGACCGATGTTATGTCTTGAATCACGGCATAGTTTGTGATGTTGTGCCCATATTATGCATGTGTGTGGATATTGGTATGGAGAACAATGTTGCAGGAGGAAGTTTTCCTTTTGTCGCACGGAAAAGCCCTTTTCCATTTTCCCGAGCGCAAAAACGGGTCGCTTTTGTGAAGTAACCACCAAAATGCCGTTTTAGAATGCTACCGTCCTATTTTCCTAAAATACTAGACCACCTTACATGGACTATATCCCAACCGTACATCTCAAACCTTTTCGTCCATCCACGTAAAAGGATAAATGTCTGCCGAATCGGAAGTGGGTCCGGTTTGTACTACAGTACATGATCTATCGCCCGTGATTTTTTGAAAAATCGTTTTAGACTCGCAATATGTGGTTTCTTCAGAGATCCAATGCAAGTTCTAACGATGCCCGCCCCTATCTTCATGCACACCGGTTCGACCATAGTTAGAAATTCAAATAATTCAAAACGGGCATAATAAATTCAAAAAAATCCGAACAATGAAAATCCTTGGCGTGGTGTCATATTATGTTACATAGTTGAAAGGAAAAATACCAGACTTGGTATATTGATCATGTTTCAAAAACCTTCACAAAATGACCTATCATGTTCGAGGTTTCATGGCTTTCGGTCCAAATGACCGATGTTATGTTGAATCACGGCATAGTTTGTGATGTTGTGCCCATATTATGCATGTGTGTGGATATTGGTATGGAGAACAATGTTGCAGAGGAAGTTTTCCTTTTGTCGCACGGAAAAGCCCTTTTCCATTTTCCGAGCGCAAAAACGGGTCGCTTTGTGAAGTAACCACCAAAATGCCGCTTCGTAATGCTACCGTCCTATTTTCCTAAAATACTAGACCACCTTACATGGACTATATCCCAACCGTACATCTCAAACCTTTTCGTCCACCCCGGTAAAAGGATAAATGTCCTAGAATCGGCAGGAAGTGGGTCCGGTTTGTACTACAGTACATGATCTATCGCCCGTGATTTTTTGAAAAATCGCTTTTTAGACTCGCAATATGTGGTTTCTTCAGAGATCCAATGCAAGTTCTAACGATGCCCGCCCCTATCTTCATGCACACCGTTCGACCATAGTTAGAAATTCAAATAATTCAAAACGGGCATAATAAATTCAAAAAATCCGAACAATGAAAATCCTTCGCGTGGTGTCACATTTTTTTACATAGTTGAAAGGAAAAATACCAGACTTGGTATATTGATCATGTTTCAAAAAGACCTTCACAAAATGACCTATCATGTTCGAGGTTTCATGGCTTTCGGTCCAAATGACCGATGTTATGTGCTGAATCACGGCATAGTTTGTGATGTTGTGCCCATATTATGCATGTGTGTGGACATTGGTATGGAGAACAATGTTGCAGGAGGAAGTTTTCCTTTTTGTCGCACGGAAAAGCCCTTTTCCATTTTCCGAGCGCAAAAAACGGGTCGTTTTGTGAAGTAACCACCAAAATGCCGTTTCAGAATGCTACCGTCCTATTTTCCTAAAATACTAGACCACCTTACATGGACTATATCCCAACCGGTACATCTCAAACCTTTTCGTCCATCCCTGGTAAAAAGGACAAATGTCTGCCGAATCGGGTCCGGTTTGTACTACAGGTACATGATCTACCGCCCGTGATTTTTTGAAAAAATCATTTTTAGACTCGCAATATGTGGTTTCTTCAGAGATCCAATGCAAGTTCTAACAATATGAAAGGAAAAATACCAGACTTGGTATATTGATCATGTTTCGAAAGGAAAAATCCGAACAATGGCCGTCCCCTATCACTTCTTATGTTTATAGTTTTTCTAAATTCCAAATTGATATTAAAAAAATATAAGTTAATTCATTTTTAATTGTAAATGGTTCATATTTTAAATGGTTACATTAATTATTTTTAAAGCATGTAAAATGTTTTTGAATTATTTATTTAAATCCAAACACTTTTTATGTTTAAATTTTTCTAAATTCCAACTTAATATTCAAAATATAAGTTAATTAACTTTAAAAGGTTACATTAATTATTTTTAGAAATAGAAAATGGTTTTGGATTATTTATTCAAATCCATACACTTCTTATGTTTAAAGTTTTTCTAAATTCCAAATTAATATTAAAAAATATAAGTTAATTCATTTTAAAAGGTTACATTAATTATTTTCTAGAAATAGAAAATGGTTTTGGATTATCTATTCAAATCCATACACTTCTTATGTTTAAAGTTTTTCTAAATTCCAAATTGATATTAAAAAAATATAAGTTAATTCATTTTTAATTGTAAATGGTTCATATTTTAAATGGTTACATTAATTGTTTTTTAAAACAGAAAAATGGTTTTGAATTATTTATTCAAATCCAAACACTTTTATGTTTAAAGTTTTTCTAAATTCCAAATTGATATTAAAAAATAAAAGTTAATTCATTTTTAATTGTAAATGGTTCATATTTTAAATGGTTACATTAATTATTTTTAAAATAGAAAATGGTTTTGAATTATTTATTCAAATCCAAACACTTTTATGTTTAAAGTTTTTCTAAATTCCAAATTGATATTAAAAAAATAAAAATTAATTCATTTTTAATTGTAAATGGTTCATATTTTAAATGGTTACATTAATTATTTTTAAAAGTAAAATGGTTTTGAATTATTTATTCAAATCCAAACACTTTTATGTTTAAAGTTTTTCTACATTCCAAATTGATATTAAAAAAATAAAAGTTAATTCATTTCTAATTGTAAATGGTTCATATTTTAAATGGTTACATTAATTATTTTTAAAATGTAAAATGGTTTTGAATTATTTATTCAAATCCAAACACTTTTATGTTTAAAGTTTTTCTAAATTCCAAATTAGTTATCATTTAAAAACAATACAAATTTAAACCCCAAAATAAAAATAAATAAGAGAGAAAACTGAAATTTTTTGAAAACAGAATATGTCGGTTGGAGCCACCAACCGACTAAATCCTTCGCGGCCTCCGATTCTTGAAAATTGAAAAAAAAGTGGAGTATCGTCGGTTGGTGGCTCCAACCGACGATGACCTTTAGTCCTTGGAGCCACCAACCGGTACTAAAGGTCCTTCCTTTATAATCACGCCTCTTCTTCTTCCTCCATCTCACTTCTTCTTCGCAAGACGACGCCGCCGCCGCATGCACGCCCGCCGCCTCGCCAAGCGTGCAGAAGCTTCATTGCCGCCCGAGGCTTCTCCTGAAGGAATCGCCCCGCCGCTCCCAATCGCCGCCACCCTCGAGCCCGACGATCGCTGCCGATTCGCCGGATCTCGACCTCGCCGTCTCGACACCACCACCGCACACTTGGTATGTCTTTGGTCCTCGTGGACCTCTCTCGCCCCATCTCGCTCGTTCATCCTCCCTGCCGACTCCTCGCCACCACCGCCACTGTCGTTGTTGTCGAGCTAGGGTTCGGCAAAGGGGAAAACAGGAAGAAGAGAAGCTAGGGTTGTTGATGGCGCTGGAGTTTTATAGGCTCATGGGCGACGATGATCTTGGCATGCAAGATCGGTGGCGTGGCGTGAGCCACCGTGAGCTTGGCGTCGGGAAGAAGATAGAACAGAAGGCCGAAGGGCACGCTGGCTGGCCGCTCTTGGGCCCCGGTGGGCTTCGCTAGCGCCAGAGAGAGAGAAGGAGAGATGGGCTCGCCCAAGAGCTAGGTTGGATACATTTTTATTTCCGTAAATTTTTTCTATTTCTATTTCGATTTCCTTTGTAATTTGAATTTCAAATCTGTTTTGAATCTTTTCAACTTACGTAAACTTTTATAAAGTATATGAAATAGTGTGAGACCCTTTTATACACTTTGGGCTCAACTCATGTAGTTAGTTGTTTAAATAAAAACTCATTTGAATGGTTTTCAAATGGAGGAAGTTAGGGTTTAGGGTTTGATTTGTTCTTTCTTTATTAAACCAAAATGCAAGTTCAACAATTTAAATGACTAAAGGTCCCTACTAGTTAGGTTCGCCTCGACACCCTCTTCGAACAAACCCACGACGCCTCCCGAGCCCTCTAGCAACGTCGCTGCCACCGCATGCTCACCGGCGATGTGATCAGGTGGGCCTGCTGCTGCGTGGAGGCTGAGTTGGCACTAGGGCCCATCTGTCATCTCACCGGCTAGGGTCGCCCGTGTAAAACTATTTGCCTTTTGTTTTAATTCCAGAAAATGATTTAATATTGTAAAATCAATAACTTATTGTTTATAAGTCGAAAAATACAAATAATATATCAAATTGTTCGGAAAAATGAAACCTATCTATCTAAACTATAATCATGCATTGTTCAACAACTTAAATGACAAGTATAATTAGAAGAACAAATGCACCTCTCATATGTTCCGGAGTTTCCCGAGTTAGATTTTCACCCTCGAACCGATGAAATCGTCGAGCATGTCTTAGGGTTACATTCAATGCAAATTAACTTGTCATGTGGGTTCGACGATGTGCCTATCTACTACGGTTTCCTTTCTCTTCATTTTTATTATTGTGTATGTATATATTAGGGTTTCTCGAATTAGGGTTTATATCTCTCAACACCATTTAACTTTCTCCTTTAGCCGCTTTGACTTATTCGTTTTTCCACCTATGCGTAAAATATGGATCCACACGCCGAGACGAAGAAAAGGAAGAGTTGATCCAAGGTGTGATCCGTGGGAAGATAATTTAGACGTATCAACGTTTCGAACAACTCGTGAGGGTGATCCTCTTTACCGGAGTAGACAACTTGTTTGAGGTTGAAGGTGTTGCCTTCATGAGGGAGAAGGCGATGCCTTGTGTAATCGAGAAGACGCACCGCCCGCAAGGTGCATGTAATATAAATCAATTCATTAATTAATCATCTGCTATCTATATAGAAATAGTAACGACGATCTTTATTCTTTTAGCCCTCCGGATCGAAGGAATCTACTGAAATGAGCAGACGAGGCCCAACCAAAAAGTTGGAAGACCATGAGAGGTTCAGGATCGAAGATGTCGCTGTAGACGGCTCCCGAAGTTGTCGCAACCAAATTTGTGGCACAATGCGGAGTAATCGTTAGGGACTTAATCCCGATCACCATTAGAAATTGGAATAGGCCTGCTAATGCGGATGAAGAGGGAACATGTTTATTTGTCCCTAACCACGCCAAAGATTTACTGTGGAAGAGGCTCATGGTTAATTTCAAACTACCGAAGATAGAGCTGGATCCAAATGCGGAGGATCCAGTTGAGGACGCCTTACAACATGGGAGAGCCATGGAGGCTAAGGTCAGGGAGTGGGCTTTGAAGAAGATGGCCCAGTGTTTCACCAACTGGAAGAAAAGATTGCACCTTGACTATGTCGTGAAAGAGAAGACTCCGGATTTCAAGAAGACTCAGTTTCAGAAGATAAAACCATTCTGGGCTGAGTTTGTGGAATACAAGACATCGAAAAAAGCTAAGGAAATGTCTGAAAAGAATAAGCTGAATGCTGCTAACAAGAAGTATCACCATACTATGGGGCAAGGTGGCTACAGGGCTGGCATTCCTAAGTGGGAGAAACTTGAGCAGGAACTGCGTGATAAAAATATCACCCCAGAGACAGACGATTGGGTAGAACGTGCAAGGAATTGGTTTTACGGGCATGGGGCACGTTGGACTCGAAAGGGAGGTGTATATACCATACGACATAAAGAAGACCCTTGCCAATCGAGAGGATGAGAAAAGCAGTAAAGGCTGTTAAAGATGGGGACTTCATTCCCGATAGAGAGAATGATGAGCTCACACTCGCCCTTGGAAATAAGGAACATGATGGACGAACACGAGGCACAATAGGCTCCCAATCATGGAGGACTGGTTTCAAGAGAGGAAGAAATATCTGATAGAAGCCGCCGAGGAGTAAGGATGTATGTTGAAGCGAAAGTCGAAAAGAGCGAATGCGTTTAATTGAAGAACGATTAAAGCAACAACAAGATGAAATTAACTCACTTAAAGAGCAAAGTACTACGGCGCCCATCTCAAGAAGACACCGCATTCGATGCTACCGCCAAAAGGTGCTGTGGTTTCAGGGGGGTCGGTGATGACAATGGCGCGCGATGATGATGCACCGACGATGGCTCCTTGCTATTACCCAACTGGATGATATCACGTAGATGACACATCGCGATCTACATGTCAAAGTTGTGAACATATCAATGAAGGTGGCGGTCGGCTATGCCAATTACCAATTGGACCCACACCAACTTACCATGTCCGGTTCCAGAGGGCTCTGGCGTTGTCGGCGTGGATGAAATCATGCCCACCTTTGAGGTTTTGGATCTTCACTACCTGCTGGTGAAGGGATGTGGATCTGGTGGGTGACGAAAAACATCACCATTCTATGGCAAGGATTGTATCGTGCTTCAAATCACACGCCAGGCCCATCTTCGCCGCCTCACCCGTCTCCAGCGAGGTCGCCGCCGCAGCCGCCTTCGCCGCCTTCCCGGCCCGCCGCCTCACCAATCTCCGGTGCAGCCATCGCCATGGAGCCATCGCCGCGCCAGATAAAAAGCGTAAAGCGCATCGCCATCTTGGCCGTAAGCGATCGCCAAACGTAAACAAGAGCCTCTTCCAAAAGTACCAACGGTTCCTCCCAAGAGAGCTTATGATCAGATCAAGAGGAGACCGCGGCGATCGTTGATGCGGAAACGACAGTTTTGCTAAGTCGAGGCGGCCGAAAGAGCCAGTTCCCCAAAGACCAAAGAAGAAAAAGCCAAAGTGTTGAAAATGCTAAAGACTCTTCATCAACCCGAGCCAAAGCTGTCATCGACTATGAGCGTTCTATTCTCAAGTCACATGCAGCACAAAAGCCTCAAGAGCAAGATCGATGCAAGCGGAAATCTGTTCAGCTCGGAGAACAAGCAAAACAGACTGCGCCTCTCAAGGTGATTTCTCAAACCAATGTGGGTCGAGCAAATATGGGGCAAGAGCAAGATGATCCAGAGGTAGTTGCAACACGGAGAAGCCGCTGCTCAAGGTATGAGTATTGCCCAAGATTATCCCGCTTAGAGTTCTTCCCGTGAGTGAAGTAGCATACAAATACCAAGACGGCAAACCTCTCGTCAAACCTGAGGAGGTAAATAATCTTTCAACAAAAATGTGAAGATTGCATAATCGGTACATGCACGCCACAAGGGCCGGGCTAACTGGATAGTGCCGAGGGTTACAAAAAGCATCATGGGAAAGAAAGTGATGACATGATATCCATTGAATTTAATGAGCTATTTCAATTATTCAATCAAGACGCCTTTGGACAAATCGCTCATCGTGCCTATTGTCCGTAAGTACTAATTCTGTAATTAACTTAGTCTCCAGCTATCTCACTTTGTTTATTGCATGTATATAATCATACCGTAATATGCGTAATGAAGATTCTCGAATGCAGAGGACAAATCTATGATATTGGCTTCATTGACCCATATTGGGTTCATGAAGCTAATCTCAAAATAAGCCCCCAGGATACGGAGGATAATATAGTACACGCGTTAAGGTTTCAAGAAACCAAAAGGGAAATACTTTTTCCTTACAACTTCGAGTGAGTGTTATTGTCTTGTATACACTTTCTATTTCGCTTACTCGATGTTAAGTATATAATTGATTAGTTATGCATTCGCAGCTTCCACTATATTCTGTTAATCATTCAACTTGACAAAGGGCGTGTACTAGTCATGGACTCGAAACATAAACCCCTTGAGACGTGGAAGGACATGCAGATACTTCTCCAGCGGTAATTCTAATCATTACTACACTATATCGGCAACGTTCGTGTATTTTATGATATCAAGTACTTAATAACTTCTTTTATTCGTTTTCTTCGCCGGGCAGCGCTTGGAAACGGTTCACCAAGAAGGCTAGGGGTGTTTGGAAAGAGGAGCTTACATTTCAACCACTAGATGTAAGCACCACTAGCTATATCCACGCATCTCTTTGATTCTAGTTTTGATACAGTTATTATCATGCTTGATTATTATTTTGATTGAACTATGTTCTTGTGAAGTGCCTGACACAGGGACCAGGTAACAATCTCTGTGGATACTATGTTTGCGAGTTCATCCGCAGACGGCGATGAGAAGGGCAGAAATTTAGAGCAACTCCACGATGTAAACAATTTCTATAGTTTTATTTTCAAACAAATTGTGTTTAGTTTCATTCATATAGACTGACTCCTTTTTAAATTAGATCGAACGTCTACGGACGGTCTTACGCCAAAGGATCGCGGACGAGCAATTCAGAGGAATTGGCGGGATTCTTGGATGCAAGTCCTAGACCAAAGGGGAGTACTATTCTGCTGTGTATAGACAATAGGATTGTAAAAATACCAACTCGGTCCGTGTATAGACAAGGGAATACTTTTGTATGTAGTGCATGAACTCGATCCGTGTATTGAATGTAATATTGTCATGATGATCTTGTAATATAAGGTTCCTTCATTGATAAGTGCAAAACACTAAATAAACAATAAAACAACCTAAATGAATTCTTCGCCGCACAAAAGTGGCGAAAGTGCTGCGCTGCAACAAAATGTGCAAAATGAATTCTCTGCCGCAGAGAAATGGCCAAATCTCGCATGGCAGAAGGTTATTAGTCCCGGTTCAGATACGAACCGACTAAAGCCACCTCCTCGTGACTGTGCAGCTGCCACGTGTATGATCTTTTGTCCCGGTTGGTGGGGCAACCGGGACTAAAGGTTCGGGCTTTAGTCCCGATTGCCCCGTCCCGGTTGGGCAACCGGGACTAATGCCCCTTACCAACCGGGACACATGGGGTGTTTTCTACCGGTGGAGAGTGCTTGGAAGCAATCTGGCCTGCATGTATTACGAAAGAAAATCTGATAAGTTGGCCACGTCTAGACTCATGAACCCACAGTGTGTACGTTTTGTGGAGAACGGCAAGGGCAGTGTACTAGAAGCTTAGCACGCATGCATGTGCGTGGCCGCCTCCGCGCGTGTGGCCGCTGCTGCAGCGCTTGGTGATTGCATGCGCCTCGGTAGGGCTGCGCTCGTCCGATGGCCACACGCAAAATGCGGCGGGCGAGTTCGCGTGGAAGCCGCTAGCTAGAGACGCACGGTGAGTCGACGTAGATCGCATCTTGGATGACCGGTGCTCCGGCGGTATGTATGCTAGATCATTGGTTTTCACCGGAATCTAGGATCGTGGTGTCGAAATTTATTTCGTTAATTGGATCTAATTTACAAACTGAAAAATGAAATTTAATCTAAGATCTAATCTAAAGAACCGATTCAATCTTTGATCGAGACCGGGTGCCGCGCCCCCAAGGCGAGGAGATTGATCTCCCAAGAGGGCCGTGAGACAAACCGCTCTGATATCATGTGAAAAATATAAAACCCTAGAATATTGTATTGTATTGCAATAATCCTTGCGGGGGTTTATATAGAGTTACACGGGATAGATGGAGACTTGGAGTACAACAGAGTCCTAGTCTATCTCTAGCCTATATACGTATACATACTCTAACATATCTGTCCTCCTAACACCCGAAAATATCTGGCCCTGCATGCGTGTGTTAAGGTAGGCCAAACCCATGTAACCTCAAACTTTGCCCCTTTTATGAATGAAGTACCCTAGCTCGTGGTTGTCTATGTATATTCCCTCACCTCCATATGCAAACCCTAGAAAAACCTAAGAGAAGAAGATGGGGCTTTGCTCTTATACCTCCCCTTGTGGAGAACATCCCCATGCGGATACCAATGCCTCTAGATTTACATCTATGAGTTGTACAATATCTCTTGAAGCACTTGGTCTTTGTATGGATTGGAATTCTATTGCTACCTAGTCTTTCTTTTGGATTCTACTTGGAGAAATCTCTTGCCTGTCCTAGATTCTACCAAGGTCTTGCTAATCTTTTAAAAGGTATTCTACCTTTGGCCTTTATCTTGTGATTATGTTGGGTTAGTGGTTCGGGTCAACTAGAGCAAACAAATTGTATCAGTTCTGTTGTCGTTTGTATCATGTGCTTCATTGAGTTTATCGTGTTCTTCGTATCCTCCCTCCAAATCTACCATGAATCCATGAAAGATCAGGCCACCCCTAGAGGTTAGGCCTCGTCAGGTTACTCTTGCATTTACTCACCAGAGAAGGGATAAGGGGAATCAGAATCAGAAAATGAAGAGCGACAGACTGCAAAAGAAATCAATCAGGAAGGGGAGCAATAGAGACCGTCATAGATCTAGGATAAATAAAAAGATGATGCCGAGATGCCGCGCGGCTAGTCCACAAGGAATATCCAACCTACTTTGAGAAGTGGCCCCTAATGTTTTACAACCCATGTGGAAAAATGCATGAAGGGAGACATGACTAAGCGATGAGACTATGAGAGATGCGACCATGCGAAGGGTGGGTGAATAAATGGTTACGTGGCTGCACGAGAACTCGGGAAAATAGGTAAATGGGGCTATTTTTTAGATAGAGAAGATGTCACACAGATGTAGTTTGCCAGCATATTAAAACATGACATGATATAAATTCGACAACACCGCATTCGGTAGCACATGTATAGAACGAGAAAATTGGCATCAAAATCATTTATTAACAGTCTCACAATAATGGAATTGGTGCATCAAAAAGATCCGGACGCTTAAAAATACACGCAAATTAAGGCTCGTCTCTAACAAGGCGCATGCGCATGTTTGGGATTTCAAACTTTCAAGCGCCCCTGTTTGTCGTCCAACCGGTTCAGTAGGGGATGTGCGCTTGTGTCCCGGGCAGGCATAGTTGTTGGAGGCACGATATATGTGTGGTTGCATGCATCTAGTGGGGGAGACGCGGCAGCGAGGTGTTCACTAATGAGCTTAGCATGAGTAATTATCTGTTGCTGTTTAATTCTCTTGATTACCTCTGTGGTATGTTAATTAGTTGCACAACATATCCCAATATTATTACCAGAAGAAAACTACCAAGGTGTTCGAGAAACATTGGGGTAAAGCTTGTGCTTAGGTTCAGAGCAAGAGACAATAATACTCGTAGTTACATACTCTTTAGCCAATGATTCCGTGAAATGATAGGGAAGTACGTGGCTCCCTAATCATACTAAGCATTCTCTCCCGTATGTCTCCTACTCCCATAGTTTAAAGGTAGCATTGCTTCTAGCAGTAGCTTATGCAAGCAATAGGCTCTCGAGAGAAAGCTGATGAATATCCTTTGAATATTGAGAAAACATACACACTCGATTGGTACTCCTCGTCCTCGGTTGTATATATCACTAGTAGAAAACAGGCCATCCGTTCGCGTTCCCTCAGAGCATTAGTCCCGGTTACACCACCAACCGGGACTAATGCTGGCACGCGTCCCGGTTCGAGCGGGCACGGGACCCGGAGGCATGCGTCCCGGTTGTTAACGGGGCATACGTCCCGGTTGGAGCCAGCAACCGGGACTAAAGGTTTGGCCACAGCCACGTGGCATGACACACACCTTTAGTCCCGGTTGATGGCTCCAACCGGGACGTATGCTCCCGCCCTCTATAAATGCACGCCCTCTGCCTCCACTGCTTTTTTCTTGGTGGAAGGTGTGAGGGGTGTGCTAGTTTTTTCTCCCCTATGCATGCATTCAAGGTGTTTGATGAAATGTTTGAGTGAATAATCCCGTTCAATTTCTCATAGAAAAAAATATAGAAGGTGTCCGAGACACACTTGAGCTTTCTCCTCTTTATTTCCCTCGATCGAGGTTAGCAATCTTATCTTTTCTCTGTCATTGATACAATGCATGTGTCGATGTGAATTGGTCATTTCACTATTTATGATGTCCTGTTTTTTGATAAACTTACTTATATGATGCAGATGAACGGTCGGGAATAGATGTACGGTGACCGGCGCGTAGACGGGTACATGAAAGGCGTGGATAAATTTATCGATGTGGCTACGGCAAACAAAGAGAATGGTTTTATACGTTGTCCATGTGTTCAATGTCGGAACAACAAGGAGTACTCTTCCTCGAAAATCATTCGCGGCCACCTGATTATGAAAGGTTTCATGCCCTACTATAATTGCTGGACCAAGCACGGGGAAAGAGGGGTTATGATGGAAGATGGTGAAGAAGAAAATGATGATAACAACTATCATCATATGTTTCCTGAATACAGTGATACTGCAATGGAAGACAACGGAAAGGAAAGAGGTGAAGAACGGGCATCAGATGAGCCGGCTGATGAACTTGGTAGGGTCATTTTTTATGCAAAGCGAGACTGTGAAACAGAAAATGAGAAGTTGAAGTTAGAGGCCATGTTAGAAGATCACAAGAAATTGTTGTACCCAAATTGTGAAGATGGTAGCACAAAGCTCGGTACCACACTGGAATTGTTGCGATGGAAGGCAGAGTGTGGTCTAACTGATTCCTCATTTGAAAAGATGCTGAAAATAATGAAGCCGAAGTTTCCAAAACATAACGAACTTCCCGAGAGTACCTACGAAGCAAAGAAGACTTTTTGTCCTCTAGGATTAGATGTGCAAAAGATACATGCATGCATTAATGACTGCATCCTCTACTGCGGTAAGGAGTATGAGAATTTAGATAAATGCCCGGTATGCAATGCGTTGCGGTATAAGATCATACGAGATGACCCTGGTGATGTTGCGGGAGAGCCTCTCCGGAAGAGGGTTCCTGCTAAAGTTATGTGGTATGATCCTATAATATCAAGGTTGAAACGCATGTTCAGAAACAAAGAGCATGCCAGGTTATTGCGATGGCACAAACAAGACCGTAAGAAAGACGGGAAGTTGAGACACCCTGCTGATGGGTCACAGTGGAGAAAAATCGAGAGAGACTTCCCAGACTTTGCAGGTGGCGCAAGGAACTTATGGTTTGGTCTAAGTACGAATGGCATGAATCCTTTTGGGGAGAGCTGCAGTCACAGCACCTGGCCCGTGACTCTATGTATCTACAATCTGCCTTTTTGGTTGAGCATGAAGCGTAAGTTCATTATGATGTCAGTTCTCATCAAAGGCCCGAAGCAACCGGGAAACGACATTGTTCTGGACTGTCTGGCCAAATTGTTCCGGACTGTCCGGCGCAGCCATCGCCGCGGGAGCCATCGCCGGCGCCTCAGGATAAAAGCGTAAGCGTACCGCTACTCTGCGTCGTGGTAAGCGATCACCAAAACGTAAACAAGAGCCTCTTCCAAAAGTACCAAAGGTTCCTCCCAAGAGAGCTTATGACTGTACTGAAGAGGAAACTGCGGCAATCGTTGATACGGAAACGACAAATTTAAGCTAAGTCGAGGCGGCCAAAAGAGCGAGTTCCCCAAAGACCAAAGAAGAAAACCAAAGTGTTGAAAATGCTAAAGACTCTTCATCAACCCGAGCCAAAACTGTCATCGACTATGAGCTCTATTCTCAAGTCACATGCGCACAAAAACCTCAAGAAAAGATCGATGCAAGCGAGAAATCTGTTGCCCAGCTCGGAGAACAAGCAAAACAGTCTTGCGCCCCTCTCAAGGTGATTTCCCAAACCAATGTGGGGTCGAGCAAATATGGGGCCGAAGAGCAGTATGATCCAGAGGTAGTTGCACAATACAGAGAAGCTGCCGCTGCTCAATGTATGAGTATTGACCAGTACTTATCCCAGTTAGAGTACTTCCCCGTGAGTGAAGTAGCATACAAATACCAGTACGACAAACCTCTCGTCAAACCTGAGGAGGTAAACAATCTTCCAACAAAAATGCGAAGATTGCATAACTGGTACATGCATGCCACAAAGGCCGGGGCTAACTGGATAGTGCTGAGGGTTACAAAAAAGCATCATGGGAAAGAAAAGGATGACATGATATCCATTGAATTTGATGAACTATTTCAATTATTCAATCAAGACGCCTTGGACAAATCGATCATCAGTGCCTATTGTCTGTAAGTACTAATTCTGTAATTAATTTAGTCTCCAGCTATCTCACCTTGTTTATTGCATGTATATAATCATACTGTAATATGCAGAATGAAGATTCTCGAATGCAGCAGAGGACAAATCTATGACATTGGCTTCATTGACCCATATTGGGTTCATGAAGTTAATCTCAAAACAAGCCTCCGGGATACAGAGGATAATATAGTACATGCGTTAAGGTTTCAAGAAATCAGAAGGGAAATACTTTTTTCTTACAACTTCGAGTGAGTGTTATTGTCTTCTATACACTTTCTATTTCGCTTACTCAATGTTAAGTATATAATTGATTAGTTATGCATTCGCAACTTTCACTATATTATGTTAATCATTCAACTTGACAAAGGGCGTGTACTAGTCATGGACTCGAAACATAAACCCCTTGTAACACCCTCAGAATCGGCCCTATGCAAGTTTTAGCGAAACCCGCCAAACCCGCATAGAAACGATTCAAAGGTGCCCACCAGGCACTTTCGTGCGGGTGGAAAACGAATTAATAACATTACACAACAGTCCTCGATGGGACCCATAGAACAGATATATACAACAGCGACTCAACGAGTCAAGAATATAGATATAATATACAAAGATCCAAATCACCTTGAAAACAATACGGCGTCCGAGTACGGACACGATGCAAATTGAGCTAAGAGCCCTGAAGAATAACCAATGGCGTCCATAACCCTGCCCAGGCCAAGCCGGAAGGGTAACCCTGCTAACGACGTCGATCTCAAAACCTGCTTAAACAAAAGGGGTGCCGACAAAGGGCAAAGGAAAAAGAGAGAGCGGTCAGTACTGAGGCCAGTACACGGCGGGGCTAGAATTCGGCGGTCCTCGCCTACATAGGTATGGTGGACTGAAGCGGCAGCGGCAGCATGCACTAGACAACCTATAGAGACTCGGTACAACTGTCGGCTATCAGAGAGGGATAAGAAAGACCTATTCGGAACCAACCTGATACTACCACCAAACATACCCATCCTGGTATTCCCCCCCCCCTCGAGACCAAACGAGGAAGTCAACCGAGGAACTCACACAGTTGGCAGTTTTAGTTATTCAGTTATCGTTGCAACAATTACTAGTCAGGTATAGATAGTCATCCTGATATAATAAGCAGTGGGCAATTTTAGTTAACCATTCCGTTGTAGTTGCGACACTTACTAGTCAAATACAATTAGCATGAGATATCCCAAAACCCAGCAGTTGTTGGTACTTTTATTTAGCCATTCTGTTATAGTTGCAATACTTACTAGTCAGATACAATGGTAGCAAGCGACAACCCAATCAAGCAATTGTTGGCAATTTTATTTAGCCATTCCATTATAGTGAAGCTGATTACTAGTCATTTTAAAGTCAAATTTATATCACTACTTTAGTTATAGTTGTCTATGATCGAGATACTGTGCTCCAAGTCGTCCATAACCGCGGACACGGCTTTCAGAAAGTTTTACCCTGCAGGGGTGCACAAATAGCAACACACACTCGATCAACCTCGGAAAAACCAAATCAAAACCCAACGAGGCCTTCACGACAAAGCAATCACAGGATTCAAAAATATTTCACGGGGCCACCCCATTAAGCTACCCGCAACGAAGTTAGCTGACTCCGAAACGGACTCAAGGTTTGGGTGGACGGCTGTAAACGACTAGGAACCCGAAAGTGTGACTGGGCTTGTCGATACCGCGAAATCGTGTCCCTATCCTAAACAGTACAGGTGCTCCTCGCAAAATCGTAAATAAAGCGGTAAAGCATGGCATAAGTACAGGATAGTAATAAAACCTCAAACTAGTTTGTGGCCCCAAGAAATAAGAATGAATCAAGCTCTGGCTCAGGGGGGTCCCATAATCCTCCCGGATGTGAATAGCGCGAATATTCAAGGAACAGGTATCAAGTACTGGGTCCCACGGACACAAGTGGACGGTTAACAACCAAATAACATCTACTGCCCACCTGTGCCTCTGCATTTACCTACTTCAATTTTAGTTGTTAAACAGTAATTAAAGTCTTGATCATCTCCAACAATAAACACACGGCAATACTCCAACAAATGTGGTACTTGACGACACGCAACAGCACTTGAGCAAGCGACTACGACGCGCAGGTCCAACTATCTACCAAACAACAGGTAATAGGAGGTGTCCAAGGCAATATAAGGTTGCAAGGGATATCACGGGTACGAAAACTAGAGCTTCGCAACACAGATAGCAAGAGATCAACAGGAGGGAATAAACACTATAAAAGTAAGATAGGTAGAAAGGGGGAGATGCTCGCCTGAAAACATTGTCGAAGTTTCATCCGAAGATCGGGTCGACACTCGCATCAACTCAACGGCCTTATCCGGGAAGAAGCAAAACACTAGAATAAACACCGGATGCAATATTTAATACTACGACAAAAGATCGGGCATGATGCATGTATGATGTATGACATGGCAAGGTGCGATGCAATTAGATCATATTAAGCGGAACCGAGGCCCCGACAATTAATTAATAGGTTCATGTTGTTTAGATACCCTGCAATTTAAATGTTGTCTTAACAAGGCAAAACATAGTATCGGTTCGCTACACAAATTTAAATGAGGCCAATATAAGACTAGATTTGCCCGCATATGGGCCTCATATTTAATTATATGGTGAATCGGCATAAGGCCCCCGAACCACACCCATATGCATGCGAGTATGACAATTAAATATGCAACAGTTTATATAGTTGGCAATTTATAAAAAATAGGGCTCGGAAAAGGTCACACATTAGGGTTCGGCGAACTTGGGCTCCGAGGGGTTCGGGGTTGGGTCTCAGGATCCGGATCTGGGGTTCGGCCTCGGCGGGATCGTTCTCGGATAACGGAGGTAGATCTTGGCATTCTGTGAAGAAGGACTTGGTTCGGTGTCGGGGCGCATCGGATCCGCCCTGGTCGGTGCCGATCTTGTCGTCACGAAGATCTGGTCGGGTCCTCGAATCAGATCGGTCTTGCTCGATGAAGATCTTGCCCGCGGCGAAGTGCTTGTCGTACCGGGATGAAGACCTTGGGGTCCGGGTTCTCGGCGAACTTGGCGTCCGGGAAGGAGTACTTGTCGCACCGGGGTCTCGGCGTCCTCGGATCCGAGAGGAAGAACTATGCGTGCCGGGTTCGGTCTTCGGGGTCCGATCATCTTATCCATGTTGGAGATCTTGAGGTTTCGACTCGATTGATGGTGTCGTACTCTAGTTTTGATGCAGGTGAACTTGGTATTTCCACTCGGGGATCTACAGACCATTGAATCCCTGAAGAAGATCTGGAAGCCCATCTCTTCACCGATGTCCTTCGGGTGGCACCACAAGGACATGGGCAGGAGGAGCTCACGGCAACCAGGCACATCCACCGCTCACCACCAAAACAAGGAGACGCTGTACCGAGATGAGATGTTGTTGCATGCGCACACACGCGAGGTGGAGACAACACCTAAGGCAGGCAGAGGACATCAAGCCGTGGGTCAACAGCGACAGAGCCAGAGCTAGGCTCTGCCTCCTGGTAATCGCCAGAGTCAGGCCAACAGCGACGCCGGACTTGGTGGCGAGGGCGCCTGCGTATGGCGCAAGGACAGGTCACGCCCCCTGGCGAGGGAAACCAAGGCTGAAGGCAGAGGCGGATGGGGGTGCACAGGCCACGGGGAGGACGGGCGGTCGAGGGCGACCGGGGAGGGGTCCGGCCGAGAGAGGGCGACGAGAGCAGAGGAACGCGGCTCATGGTAGCGGCGCCGGAGAGGCGCAGGAGGACGCCACGGTGGCGGCGCCAGCACCGGAGGATGCAGAGGAGGTCGCGGCCGAGAGGGAAGGCGCAGGTCGGCGGACGGCGACTACGGGGGGCGTGGCGTGCTCGGGCCGCGGGCTAGAGGAGGTGGCGGGGAGGGACGCTCGCGGAGGGGCCCGCCGGCGACGGCGGCGTCAGACACGGGATGGGGAGCTCGGCGACGTTGGGGAGGCCGAGGTGGGCGCAGAGCTCGACGGGGGAGCGGGCAGCGAGGACGGCAGCAGAGGGCGGTGGAGACGAAGGAGAGGGAGGGGAGGCCCGCGGTTCAGGGGAGGGAGAGGAAGGTGGGGTGTGGGCAGGGACAGGGGAGCGGGGCAGGTCGCGGTCAGGTGGGACCAGCGGGAGGCAGTGGCGGGGTCCGGTGTGGGGAAACGGGCAGGTGGGGGGTGGGACGCTGGTGGCTGGCAGGTGGGGCCCCCGCGGTCAGGCTGGACAGGGGAGGGGTGAGGTGGTGGGCTGGGATAGGATAGGGGAAGGGAGAGGATGAGGTGGCAGTTTGCGATTGGCCGGGGTGAGGTGGCTGAAGGGTGGGTAGAATAGGACTGGATAGGAAAAGGGTTTAGGGGGACTGGTTTTGTACCGGGGGTGGCCGACTGGGTCGGATCGACCCGGTACGGCTACCCCCTAAAAATAATTAAACATTTTATTTACTTTAAACGGGGCTTTTGCAAATCGTTGGTAGACAAAACGAAATATTCCGGAGACCCGGGTTTTGATTTGAAATCAAGACGGGGCGTTTAGAAAACAAAATCAGGCTTTTCGAAAATAGTTTCAGACAAACAAATGCATGATGATGACGATGCTCAAATGCAATGTGGCATGATGACATGAGCATGCGGTCATGATGACGCGCAACACAAAAACACCGCGATTTTCTAGTAGTGGTTTTTGCGGGATGCCACAATTCGACACCACTAACAATGGATCTCGCCCTCGAGATCCGCCTCATGGTACCGGGAAGAAGGGAGGCGACGTGAATCTTCTTGCCTCGTGTAGATCCTCGCGACACCACTAACAAAGGATTGTTTCTCACGTTCGTCGAGAGAACACTCCGGATATCCAACGGACGAAGTTAAAGGTAAGGCCACCTCTAACTTTCATGGAAAGAGTAAGAATTGCATCGATCCACCATTCAGTATACGAAAACGAATGATAAGAGTAGTGGTATGGTCGTGACTCCATCCCGCACTCAAAGCATTACTATGTACACGAATAGACAGATTATGCAACCAACCCTCAGAATTCAGATTGTAAATCTCGACAAGCGAGGTTCTGAAACAAAGGAGTGATGCAGACTCTGCATCGGATCTGGCGTAGATGATGTCGTCGCGTCGGAAAACACCGGAAGGCACGAGAAGGAACAAAGAGAAGTCCACCAGACGAAGGGTTCCTCGGATAGCATGAAGACCAGATGTAGCAACACCGTTACCAAAAGAGGAAGTGAAACCCTGAAGGTACGATGGAACCCAACCACGAAATCTCGGACTCAAGAGAGAGAAGAGAGCGGATTCAAAACGCAGAGAGGTAATAGCAGAGGGGTAAGGAGTAAAAGGCACCTAATCAGATCTATCCAACCGATTTTGCCAAAATAGTTTTGACACTCTACTTGCCGTTAGCTAGGTTATCCTACAGTCGGACTTGTGGGTATCGCAACCCGAGCTCGATACCACTCAAGAACGCCTCGAATCGGCCCTATGCAAGTTTTAGCGAAACCCGCCAAACCCGCATAGAAACGATTCAAAGGTGCCCACCAGGCACTTTCATGCGGGTGGAAAACGAAGTAATAACATTACACAACAGTCCTCGATGGGACCCACAGAACAGATATATACAACAGCGACTCAACGAGTCAAGAATACAGATATAATATACAAAGATCCAAATCACCTTGAAAACAATACGGCGTCCGAGTATGGACACGATGCAAATTGAGCAAAGAGCCCTGAAGAATAACCAATGGCGTCCATAACCCTGCCCAGGCCAAGCCGGAAGGGTAACCCTGCTAACGACGTCGATCTCAAAACCTGCTTAAACAAAAGGGGTGCCGACAAAGGGCAAAGTAAAAAGAGAGAGCGGTCAAGATCGAGGCAAGACACGGCGAGGTTAGAATTGCGGTCCTCGCATACATAGGTATGGTGGATCAAGCGGCACAAAGATGCACTAGACAACCTATAGAGACTCGGTACAACTGTCGGCTATCAGAGAGGGATAAGAAATACCTATTCGGAACCAACCTGATACTACCACCAAACATACCCATCCTGGTATTCCCCTCCCCCACGAGACCAAACGAGGAAGTCAACCGAGGAACTCACACAGTTGGCAGTTTTAGTTATTCAGTTATCGTTGCAGCAATTACTAGTCAGGTATATATAGTCATCCTGATATAATAAGCAGTGGGCAATTTTAGTTAACCATTCCGTTGTAGTTGTGACACTTACTAGTCAAATACAATTAGCATGAGATATCCCAAAACCCAGCAGTTGTTGGTACTTTTATTTAGCCATTCCGTTATAGTTGCAATACTTACTAGTCAGATACAATGGTAGCAAGCGACAACCCAATCAAGCAATTGTTGGCAATTTTATTTAGCCATTCCATTATAGTGAAGCTGATTACTAGTCATTATAAAGTCAAATTTATAGCACTACTTTAGTTATAGTTGTCTATGATCGAGATACTGTGCTCCAAGTCGTCCATAACCGCGGACACGGCTTTCAGAAAGTTTTACCTGCAGGTGCACAAATAGCAACACACACTCGATCAACCTCGAAAACCAAATCAAAACCCAACGAGGCCTTCACGACAAAGCAATCACAGGATTCAAAAATATTTTGGGGCCACCCCATTAAGCTACCATAGCGAAGTTAGCTGACCAAACGGACTCAAGGTTTGGGTGGATCAGAAACGATCGGGAACCCGAAGTGTGAGGCTTGTCGATACCACAAATCGTGTCCCGATCCTAACAAAGACAGTGCTCCTCGCACAATCGTAAATAAAGCAAAAAGCATGGCATAAGTACAGGATAGTAATAAAACCTCAAACTAGTTTGTGGCCCCAAGAAATAAGAATGAATCAAGCTCGCTCTGGGGTCCCATAATCCTCCGGATGTGGATAGCGAATATTCAAGGAACATGTATCAAGTACTCGGGTCCCACGGGACACAAGTAGACAGTTAACAACCAAATAACATCCCTTGCCCACCTGTGCCTCTGCATTTACCTACTTCAATTTTAGTTGTTAAACAGTAATTAAAGTCTTGATCATCTCCAACAATAAACACACGGCAATACTCCAACAACTGTGGTACTTGACGACACGCAACAGCACTTGAGCAAGCGACTACGACGCGCAGGTCCAACTATCTACCAAACAACAGGTAATAGGAGGTGTCCAAGGCAATATAAGGCTGCAAGGGATATCACGGGTACGAAAACTAGAGCATCGCAACACAGATAGCAAGAGATCAACAGGAGGGAATAAACACTATAAAAGTAAGATAGGTAGAAAGGGGGAGATGCTCGCCTGAAAACATTGTCGAAGGTTCATCCGAAGATCGGGTCGACACTCGCATCAACTCAACGGCCTTATCCGCGAAGAAGCAAAACACTAGAATAAACACCGGATGCAATATTTAATACTACGGCAAAAGATCGGGCATGATGCATGTATGATGTATGACATGGCAAGGTGCGATGCAATTAGATCATATTAAGCGGAACCGAGGCCCCGACAATTAATTAATAGGTTCATGTTGTTTAGATACCCTGTAATTTAAATGTTGTCTTAACAAGGCAAAACATAGTATCGGTTCGCTACACAAATTTAAATGAGGCCAATATAAGACTAGATTTGCCCGCATATGGGCCCCATATTTAATTATATGGTGAATCGGCATAAAACCCCCGAACCACACCCATATGCATGCGAGTATGATAATTAAATATGCAACAGTTTATATAGTTGGCAATTTATAAAAAATAGGGCTCGGAAAAGGTCACACATTAGGGTTCGGCGAACTTGGGCTCCGAGGGGTTCGGGGTCGGGTCTCAGGGTCCGGATCTGGGGTTCGGCCTCGGCGGGATCGTTCTCGGATAACGGAGGTAGATCTTGGCATTCCGTGAAGAAGGACTTGGTTCGGCGTCGGGGCGCATCGGATCCGCCCTGGTCGGTGCCGATCTTGTCGTCACGAAGATCTGGTCGGGTCCTCGAATTAGATCGGTCTTGGCGTTCGGGATGAAGATCTTGGCGTTCCGCGGCGAAGTGCTTGTCGTACCGGGATGAAGACCTTGGGGTCCGGGTTCTCGGCGAACTTGGCGTCCGGGAAGGAGTACTTGTCGCACCGGGGTCTCGGCGTCCTCGGATCCGAGAGGAAGAACTATGCGTGCCGGGTTCGGTCTTCGGGGTCCGGTCATCTTATCCATGTTGGAGATCTTGAGGTTTCGGCTCGATTGATGGTGTCGTACTCTAGTTTCGACGCAGGTGAACTTGGTATTTCCACTCGGGGATCTACAGACCATTGAATCCCTGAAGAAGATCTGGAAGCCCATCTCTTCACCGATGTCCTTCGGGTGGCACCACAAGGACATGGGCAGGAGGAGCTCACGGCAACCAGGCACATCCACCGCTCACCACCAAAACAAGGAGACGCTGTACCGAGACGAGATGTTGTTACATGCGCACACACGCGAGGTGGAGACAACACCTAAGGCAGGCAGAGGACATCAAGCCGTGGTCAGCAACAGAGCGAGCTAGGCTCGCCTCCGGTAATCGCCAGAGGGCGTCAACAACGACGCTGGACTTGGTGGCGAGGGCGTCGGCCTGCAGAAGGACAGTGGCGCAAGGGACAGGTCACGCGTCCCCGATGGCGAGGGAAACCGAAGGCCAGGGCAGAGAGGCGGCCAGATGGGGGGTGCACAGGCCACGGGGAGGACGGGCGGTCGAGGGCGACCGGGGAGGGGTCCGGCGCCGGAGAGGAGGGCAACGCGGGAGCAGAGAGGAACGCGGCCACGTGTGCACCCATTTGTCCCGGTTGGTGGGGCAACCAGGACTAAAGGTTAGGGCTTTAGTCCCGATTGCCCCGTCCCGGTTGGGCAACCGGGACTAATATCCCTTACCAACCGGGACGCATGGCAGGTTTTCTACTAGTGTATATGTATACGTGAATCTTTAATAATGCATCTCATGGTTGCTAGGGGCCAATTAAAGATGATACAGTATATTTTTTCACGCAAGATCTTCATAAATTAACAACACCACAATAGGTTATCTTCTACTAGTATTTTAAGATTGGACAAACACCCGGCCATTTTTTAAGGTCTCGGAACGAAAATGGAATAGTTAATGATTTGTATAGTAAACCATCAATTGGACATCATCACATCCTTGGTTCGGAAACTTACCTAAAAACTTATTGTATTATTTTATTATTTTGAAAACATAGCAAATGGCAGTGTTATTTGACGGAAATTTACATGGGTAAGTTTCAGTCCAATATCTCAATATCTATGTGCCATATTTTTTTTTAATTTTACAGAACTAATAAATGTGTGCTTTTCCAAGATATAGAAAGTGTGTGCACCAAAAACTATATTCAATAATACTTATTTTCGTTATTTTTGGCATGGATCCCTAAAGATGGGTTGGTGGTCCAGATATTGAGATGAGACATAGAGGCTTGCTCCAGCACAGACCCCTTCTCCCAAACTTGTATAAAACTCAGACAAACTCAAACACAAAGATGGGTATATGTAGCCTGTAGAAAACTTGTATATCCCAACCAAATTATACGTCTTTCTACCAAACTATATTTGTACTATTACGACTATAGTCCGGCTCATAGCCAGTAACGGCTGTGGCCGGCGAGCTGATAGCGGTGACCGTTGTGTCCGGCGAGCCGGTGGTGACTTAGAGGTGGATCTCGCTGGCACATGGCTCGGCCTGGCCTTATAGGGGTGTGTCGGCAGGGCTGGCGGTGGCGTGCAAGCTTGGCGGCGTCACGGAAGCGGTGTGCGCGCTTGGCGGTGACGAGTTAACCTGCCGGACAGTCCGGAACAATTTGGCCAGACAGTCTGGCGTGTTGGGTATGCGGCTGGTAGGACATGCGCCGGACTGTCCTATGATAGCCACGCCGGACTGTCTTGCGATGGCGCGCTGGACTATCTTGCTGCGTCAGACCGTCTTCGATGCATGCGTCGGACTGTCTTATGGCCGTAGCGGTCGCGATCACGTGGTTAGCCCCTTTCGCCGGTTATCACCACCGACATGTACGTGATATGGATCGGGTTTATACCACTCGTGTAGGACAAATATTGAAGAGTATGGTATGACTATATGTATGCCTATACGCAGTGGCACTAATTTTTTTCAAATAATATGTTTTTTTAAATCATTTTCATAAATAATATACAAATTAAAATTTTTACAATTCTAGCGCGGTGTCGGCATTTGAAATACCGACCGGGACTTGTCTGCTTTTGAAAAGCCGACCAGTCCTGTCTGTATTTGAAATGCCGACATGTTATAGGGGAGGTGTGAAGAATAGGCGGGACTGGTCGGCTTTTGAAAAGCCGACAGGACTGATCGGCTTTTTAAATGCTGACAGGACTGGTCGGCTTAAATGCCGACAGGACTGGTCGGATATTCAAATGCTGACACCGCGCTAGAATTCCAATCTTTCAATTCGTGCATTATTCATGGAAATTATTAAGAAAAACGTATTATTTAAAAAAAATGGCCGCAGTGGCGGAGCTAGAGCTGATGCACCTCTTTGCTATAGCATAAAATTTTCAAGCAATAATCTACTATAAAAAGGTACTGTTTGTAACTTCTAATATAGACCATACGACATAATAAGAGATAGCATATAAATATCAAAGAACTGGTAGAAATATTCATGTCTTCCAAAACATCTTTTCATGATGCTTTTCTTTTGAGAATAAACTTGTCTATAATGTACCTAGACTTGGTAGATAAATATTTCACATTAGGCTTGAAATTCGCCAAGAAAATGATACTCCGTCATATAAGTATACGCTATATAACTTAAACCCTAGCCACAATTTCCGTCAAATTTTATCTACTAGAAAAGACATTTGCAAATTGATTCCGTGTTCTGTAGAATGTCGATTGATCACTGACGCCCTAGAGACCTGGAGGTTCCTGCCTTTCGCCGGGGGAATTTATACAGACGATGGCCGGTGATCTGATTAGAGGGGCTGCCGAGCTGCATCTATGCGTTCCCAAAATCTGGAGTTCTGATTCAGTCATTCAGCCATGGCGCCATGCCCTGCGTGTGATGTCTTTCTTCCCTCTATCAAATCGCTATTCTTTTAAATAATATATTTTTTAATAAATTTTCACGAATTAAAAGATTTGCAATTCTAGCACTGTGTTGGCATTTGAATAGCCGACCAGTCCTATCGGTATTTGAAAAGCCGATCAGTCCTGTCGGCTTTCCGACCCGTCCCGCCTATTATTCACACTGTCCCTATAACCAAATGCAGACAGTGAGACAGGACTAGTCAGCTTTTCAAAAGCAGACAAGTCCTAGTCGGCTTTTCAAATGCCGACACCGTGCTAGAATTACAAATTTTTCAATTCATGTATTATTTATAAAAATAAGTTTTAAAAACGTATTATCTAAAAAGAATTAGCGACCAAATCGATCAGCAGAACAGCCGCACATATGGAGAAGAGATTCCGTGTACGTGCGTTTGTAGGGCAGCTCGGGCCTTGGGCTTGCACGACGTATGGAACGGTAAGTGACGTCCTTGATGCGTATGCGGCACACCCTGATGCACAACGTCCAGTCCACCCTGATGGTAAGCATCGCTAGAAAAAATTTCTGACCCTGATGCCTGTGTATCAGGGTAGGCCCATTGGGCTCCGCCGTTACCGTGTACAATACGTGCCAAGCTCTCTGGGTTTCTTTTTACATTTAGCATTGAACCAGCTGGCGATATTGCTTTATACTCTCTCCGTTTAGAAATATAAGATGTTTTAGGTTTATGAATGAGATGTATCTAGACATCTTTTAATGTGTAGATTCATTTGAATCAATACACTAAAACATGTCTAGATACATCTCCTTCACAAACCTAAAACATCTTATATTTTTAAACGGAGGAAGTACATATGGAAACATTTGAAAAGCCAGCTGGTAAGAATAGCTGAAGTAAACATTTGAAAATAGACGACATGTATTATATACATATGGAAAAATTACTAAAATAATAATATTATACGATGATTCTTACTGAAAATATGTTCCACCATTTTTTCCAGCAAATGTTAGCAACTCTGAGTACTTCTTCATATACATGCTACCCTTGGTCCTGTGTCTAAAATATATTCCACTTTTGCTACTTGTGCAGGTTGGTCTGACCGAGGGGATGGTACTTTGTGTAAGATATTATCATGTATGCTCAAGGATTTTGATCTAATACTGTTATGTACCAAAAGATATCAGATCATTGCGGATATACCTTAGAAGGCAACCTAACTTGGAATTTGTTATTTATACATATAGGAATACAAGCTCGGTCTATTTTGTCTTATAGACACAATAAATATGGATGATACTCCCCGTTTAGAAATATAAGACATTTTAGCTTGTAAGTCGAATGTATCTAGACTTTTTTTAGTGCATATTTTGGAGTGAACCTATACGCTAAAAAACGTCTAGATATATTCATTCAACAAAGCTAAAATGTCTTATATTTCTAAACAAAGGGAGTAGATGATGTACTTAGAAAGTCGAAATGCAAATTTAGATAATGATTCAGTCACTACAGGACGCGTGCGCTACGCCGAGGATAAAAAGCCCTCGGCGTATGGTACGTCGACGGCTGTTCTCGGTGTAGCCTCCTCGGTAAAGGTCTTCCTTGGTGGAGCACACACAAGCCGTCGGCGTATCGAAATGCCGTTGGCGTACGCTACGCCGACGGTTTTTCCCTCGGCATAGCGGCCGTCGGCATAGCCTGTCGGCCGGTTCTAAAAATATTTTTTTTAAATAACTTTTTTTATTTTTTCTCAATTTTTTTAATCTTTGAATTGTTTGACTCATTAATCTCTCGGTTTAAACATTTTTAACACTAATTACATTTAATATATAATTAAATTGCAGTCTTGGTCAAACTTTTCAGCAGATCACCCATCCTAATACTACTCCAGCTCCAGCACGCTTAACTTACTCGTTCCTTCAGAATTTGTTTCCGCAAAGTAATAATACATTGTTGTTAATACTATGATATCAATTTTATTAACTCTTATATCATCATGTCACATGTTTGTATTTTTTGAAATTACAAACAATTATTTAAGTAAACATTAATGAATAAGTAAAAATATTATAGAATTGAAATAAAAATATAATAATTTTACTTTTTTGTATTTTTCTATTTAATATGGAATAATTAATATCTTTAAATCCGTAAGTCGGAATTCAACAAATAATATGTCTAAATTGATCAAAATATGAGAGGAATCCAAATATGATATCAATATCAACTAATCACAAACCCTCTCTTTTTGAATTAGCTATTTGGTGGTTGCTTCAGAAAATCCCCTTTTTGCGTTCGAAAAATGAAAAATGGATTTTTGGTGCGATGAAAAGGAAAACTTGCATTGGATCTTTGATAAAATAGCATATTATGAACTTAAAAATGATTTTTGTAAAATAACATGAGCATCGGATCATATACCTGTAGTTCATATCTGACCCACTTCCTATCGATTCGGCAGGAATTTATCTTTTTTACCAGAGGTGGACGAAAAGGTTTTGGATCCCCTCTTGGGACATTGTTCATATAAGGTAGACTATTATTTTTGTAAAATATGGTGGTAGCATTTTGAATTAGCCATTTGGTGGTTGCTTCACAAAACCGTCTGTTTTTATGCTCGGAAAATGAAAAATTGCTTTTTGGTGTGACGAAAAGAAAAATTTCCTCTTGCAATATTGTTCGCCATCCCATGATACACATGTATGCACAATATGAACACATTATCACAAACTATGCCTTAATTATAGCCATAACGTTTGTCATTTGACCCGAAAGCCAAGAAACCTCGAATAAAATAGGTCATTTTGTGAAGGTTTTTCAGACATAATCAATATACCAAGTTTGATATTTTTTCTTATAACTATATCACATAATATGACACCACATGAAGGTTTCGCATTGTTTTGATCGTTTTTGATTTTTTAATGTCCGTTTTAAACTATCGTCAAACTTTGTCGAACGACAGGCATGAAGATTCTTAGCTCGGGGCCGAGCCTCGCTAAACATGCATTGGATCTTTGATAAAATAGCATATTGTGAACCTAAAAATAATTTTTATAAAAAAACATGAGCATCGGATCATGTACCTGTAGTTCATATCTGACCCACTTCCTACTGATTCGGCAGGAATTTGTCTTTTTCACCAGAGGTGGACGGAAAGGTTTTGGATCCCCCTGTTAGGACATTGTCCATATAAGTTGGTCTGGTATTTTTGTAAAATGTGGTGGTAACATTTTGAATTAGCCATTTGCTGGTTGCTTCACAAAACCGACCGTTTTTTGTGCTCGGAAAATTGGAAATGGCTTTTTGGTGCGATAAAAAGGAAAACTTCCTCCTGCAACATTTTTCGCCATCCCATGATGCACGTGTATGCACAATATAGGCACATTATCATAAACTATGCCCTGATTCTAGCCATAATATTGGTCATTTGACCCGAAAGCCAAGAAACCTCGAATGAGATAGGTCATTTGGTGAAGGTTTTTTTTCATACATAATTATTATACCAGGTTTGATATTTTTCCTTATAACTATGTCACAAAATATGACACCACGCGAAGGTTTCGCATTGTTTTGATCGTTTAGAATTTTTTATGACCGCTTTAAACTATCGTCAAACTTTTTCGAACGACGGGCATGAAGATTCTTAGCTCAGGGCCGAACCTCGCTAAACTTGCATTGGATCTTTGATAAAATAACATATTGTGAACCTAAAAATGATTTTTATAAAGAAACATGAGCATCGGATCATGTACCCGTAGTTCATATCTGACCCACTTTCTACCGATTCGGCAGAAATTTGTCTTTTTCACTTAAGGTGGACGGAAAGGTTTAGGATCCCCCTATTGGGACATTGTCCATATAAGGTGGTCTAGTATTTTTGTAAAATATGGTGGTAGCATTTTGAATTAGCCATTTGGTGGTTGCTTCACAAAATTGTCCGTTTTTTGTGATCGGAAAATAGAAAATGGCTTTTTGGTGCGACAAAAAGAAAAACTTCCTCCTGCAACATTGTTAGCCATCACATGATGCACATGTATGCATAATATGAATACATTATCACAAGCTATGCCTTGATTCTAGCCATAACATTGGTCATTTGACCCAAAAGCCAAGAAACATCGAATGAGATAGGTCATTTTGTGAAGATCTTTTTCAGACATAATCAATATTCCAAGTTTGATATTTTTCCTTATAACTATGTCACATAATATGACACCACGTGAAGGTTTCACATTGTTTCGATCGTTTTTGAAATTTTTATGCCCGTTTTAAACTATCGTCAAACTTTGTCGAACGACGGGCATAAAGATTCTTAACTCGGGGCTGAGCCTCGCTAAACTTGCATTGGATCTTTGATAAAATAGCATATTGTGAATCTAAAAATGATTTTTATAAAAAACATGAGCATCATATCATGTACCTGTAGTTCATATCTGACCCACTTCCTGCCGATTCGACGAGAATTTGTCTTTTTCATCAGAGGTGGACGGAAATGTTTAGGATCCCCCTGTTGGGACATTGTACATATAAGGTTGTCTAGTAATATGGTGGTAGCATTTTGAATTAGCTATTTGGTGATTGCTTCACAAAACCGTTCGTTTTTTGTGCTCGGAAAATGGCTTTTTGTGCGACAAAAAGGAAAACTTCCTCCTGCAACATTGTTCGCCATCCATAATGCACATGTATGCATAATATGAACACATTATCACAAACTATGCCTTAATTATAGCCATATCATTGGTTATTTGACCCGAAAGACAAGAAACCTCGAATGAGATAGGTCATTTTGTGAAGGTTTTTTAGACATAATCAATATACCAAATTTGATATTTTTCCTTCTAACTATGTCACATAATATAACACCACGCAAAGGTTTCGCATTGTGATTGTTTTTGAATTTTTTATGCCAGTTTTAAACTATATATACTGTTTTATATTTCACTTAATTTTTATTTACAAATGTGTAATATTTGAGTGTAGATAGATAGATTTTATTTTTCTGCATATTTTAATATATTATTTGTATTTTTCCAAAATAGAATGATTTAGTTATGATTTTTAAAAGTTTAATGAGGTAAAATAAAAAATAGCTACGCTGAGGGCAGCCGTCGGCGTAGCATAAGATATGCCGAGGGCAATTCTAAGCCGACGGCTGCTTGGCGGGGCTGGCTACGCCGACGGCCCCGACGTTTGGCCGTCGGCGTAGTTTCCTATTCCTGTAGTGAGTGCACACCAGTTTACGTTTTGACGTTGGTTCTTTTCTTCATAGTAAAACCTTTCTATTTATCTTTTCAAACAAAGTAAATTCCATCCTGAACAAGTTGGGGTTTATTTTTCTGCATACTATTAGTTTCAGATATCCAACATTTAGGCACTGAAACCTTACTGGTTGCCGTCAATTAGGCACCCCCTTATCCTATTCTTACCGGCCCTGTCCATATTATGTAAAGAAGATCTGCACGAGAAAATGAATGGAGAAAAATGGGCCATGGATCGACATAGTTTCATTACGCATGTTTATATGTATTAACATGTTTCCAAAATAATATGTGTAACTCATTTTTTCAAAAATGATCATCAAAGGTTTGCTCACTTGGTTGATCCAAGTAAACAACGACTGGTGTGAGCATGCATGAACCCGGTCAACCTCTCATACCAAATTATGTGATCGAAGAACATTTACCATGTGAACCTTTGTCATCAAGTCTGATTATTTAGTACTCCATCCGTTTTAAAATATAAGATGTTTTAGCTATGTAAAACAAATGTATCTAGACTTCTTTTAGTATATAGATTCACTCATGTTTGAAGTGAATCTAGACACTAAAAAAAGTCTAAATGCATTTTCTTTACAAACCTAAAACATCTTATATTTTTAAACGGATGGAGTACTAATTTATGTCTTCTTGATCCAACCAGTACACTAGTACTACATGCCTCCGATGGAATAATGTTTGCCCAACAAGTGTTATGACAACTCTTCAATTCTAGTTCACATGCCAAGCAATCAGGGCCCATAGCGGCACAACTTGGATTCAGAATTGCCAACCATGGTTGCAGCCATCGCTAAATGTGAAGAATTGAAAGCTGATGCAGAATTGCTCAGCATCTTCTCTTTAAAAGCCAGAGAACAGAACTTTCATTCTTCAAAAAGTTAACAACCGAACTCATTGGAGGGGAGGCCCGGAGACATGTGTGATGGGTAGATAGATGGTATTGTACATCTTCAGTGATTAGGCTAGTCTACTCTTTGTTTGTAATGCTGAAAACTTTATGCAAACCACTATCAGAAGTAGTGCACACCAAAGGTCTAGGATTGAGAGGGACTGGGAAAATATTATCTTGCCATTTGAGCGTCTTGTCATAGAGCTCCTGCGCTTGCAGCTCTAGGAAGACCTTGATGCACAATTCTGACGGGCGTCGATGCTCTTCGGGCTGCTTCATGTCTGCTGCTCACAATGATACTGCAAGCGTGGTCGAGTGGAGTGGCACATGTCTGGCTACAATAAGCGGGCGGCATCGCCACGGCTATGTCTCTTGGAACCACTGCTGCTTCCATGCCATGCTGCCACGCTCGGCCCTCGACGGCGCATTGGGAGAAGTGGCCAATGGTTTAGCTGCTGTGTCCCGTCCTACAGCTACAGGCATTACAATCCTGGCTTTGTAGCATTATTCTGTTGTCTGATTACTAGCTAGAGGAACATATGCTATGCCAACTCTGTAAAATCACGGTAGGCACTAACTGATTAGTCTAACAGAAATGTAGTCTAGTTTTAGAATAGCTTTGGCCTGAAGTGTAGTGCGACACCGTACCTTAGTTGATTCAATTGCTAATTATGTGTTGCAGACATGGTTATTGGAAAATGCTGTACTTAGCGCAATTTCAGAGAAGCAGAGGTCATACAAGGAAATGAAGGAATTGATGGTTTGATACGTCTTTAGAAGCATACAGGAATGCTATCTCGTACATGACTAGTTTTCATTTCGAGAGCTCAGTTCAAATGTTTTGCTGGGTCATTCCTTAGTCGTCACATGCCACACAGAGCTCAGTGGAAACGAGAGAGTTGTACCACCGCATGTGTGGCACCAAGGGAGCATTTGTGCAGTGATACACATGCCATGTCATATTATGGTGTAATTACGAAAAATAAGCCTTGAATATACGATGTACTAAACTCTAGTTTCAATTGTTTTTAGCGTGCATTCTATGAAGCGTTTGGTCTGATTGTGATCGAGGTCATGAGAAAGTGGTTTTTTAACCAACGTGCCATGGTGGCCCTCCTGAGATCATTGTGGATGGTGTGTCTGCTTTGCACATTGTTCTCACCAGTGCCAAGTCTGCAGATATCCTGGTCAACTTCTTTTAGAAGTTCAAGGCGGATTGAACCTAGTAACGTACTAGGAAAAAATGTAGGAGGGATTTCAGGGAACTCCTCGGTCAAGTATGATTTATTTTTTCTCTTGAATGAAGGTGGTCGCCGCTCCGTTGGTCATTGATGCTGAAAAACACTGAAACTAGTTGAAACATGAAGAGCCTCCTTCAACGGGCGAAGTGTCCGCTGCATTATGATCGATTATGACAGTAGTTTTCATTTGGTCTACTATTGTGTCCTTGAATAAACGCATTCTCGTGTTGTTGGTCTCTTATAATCGGAATCCAATTAATCTTCCATGTGTCGTTTGTCATGAGTGAACCTAGATGATTGTGAATGTGTGCCACTGCATGGGAATCATCTGCCGTGATGACTCATCACAACCGAGATTTAACGAAGGATCACTTTGGCCAGTATGATCAATGTTTGTACAACCTTTACACTGAAATGCCATTTTGTCCCATCTGAAGCATATTGCAGCTCTTTTACACACATCAGAATGCCACCTACTCAATGTTGTTGTAGCCTTTTACTTTGTAGTAAGTGTCAATAGCCTTCTTTATAAGTGAAAAAGCTTGACAAAACTGAGGGACGTGTTCCAATTCAAAAGGAGGTGCACTAAGACCCACATAGTTAAATATTACTACTAGAATGTATTATGGATGGAAAATATTATGTTTTCCCATTAACACAACATTTAGTAGGGCTAGCACACAAAGTTTGAATGCACGGACAGCCAACACATAGTGGCGAAAACCTTATGGTGAGGATTCGGAGGTATCGGAAAAAGCAGTAGTGCAGATAGACTCATCGGCTGAGCCGTCCCCTAGATTTTCTCATCCTCACTATCGTGAGCTTGCCCTGCCATTAGGGGTGGCTATACTCCTCATCTCTGGCTACAGCCACATTGCCGCGACGGCCCGCTTTGATGTCCGCCAGTGTCGAAAGAGGAAGGGCCAAGGGACGGACACGTGCTGCTCGTAGTGACATCTAGGGGTAAGTCTGTGCTTTTTGAAATGCCCGGTGTCTGGAGGCGCGTGCTCCGACGCGGTGCTACAGCGGAACAGACTGCTCCATCATAGTGCTGAAAATTAGTCGCAGAAGAAACACTTTTCAGCAGAGGAGTGCAAATGTTTCGCGGGGTCATTCCGTTAGTGTTCACATGCCACATAGAGATCAATGGAAACGAGAGAGTTGTACCTCCACATATGTGGCACCAAGGCATAATTTGTGCAGTTATACACATGCCAAGTCACATTATAGTGTAATTACGAAAAAATAAGACTTGAATTTACGGTGTACTAAACTCTAGTTTCAATTGTTATGAGCCTGCATTCTATGAAGGGTTTGGCCTGACTGTGATCGATGTCATGACAAAGTGGTATTTTTAACCAACGTGCCATGGCGGCCCTGCTAAGATCATTGTGGATAGTGTGTCTTCTTTGCACATCAATCCTTACCTCAATGCCAAGGCTGCAGATATCCTGATCAACTTCTTTGAGAGTCCAAGGCGGATCCAACCTAGTAAACTTACTAGAACAAAATGTCAGAAGGAGGTCTGAAGAGAAATTATGAGAAGTACACATTCTATTTTTGCAATCTACTATGACTAAATGTTAATATATTAGACCATGTAAATTATCATCATGATTATGCTTTGTACTCACCAATTATTTAGAGTATTGAGCAAGGGTGGTCTTACTCGATAGTAGAAGGACTTATATCGTCGAACAGAGGGAGTAGTTGATAACAGTACTGTCAGGCCCTATCTTTAATCTCTAAACAAATATTGATCCTATAGTTTTGTGTGGAATCTATACCCAGATACTCAGGTGTTTATGGATTTTGGAAATACATGAGCAACCAAGAGAGGCGTGAGACTTGCTGCTACCTCGAGATGTTCTACGGTCCGAAGAAGTACCGCAACCTGGTAAGTTACATGACTGTTAGAGAGAAATGTATATCAATGTCCATTTCAGGGAACTCCTCAGTCAAGTATGATTTATTTGTTTTCTCTTGAATGAAGGTGGTCGCCACTCGTTTGACCGGCGGTGAAAAAAACTCAAAATAGTGTGGAACATGAAGAGGCGCCTTATCAACGAGAAGTGTTGTGTGCGTTATGATCGATTTCGACGGTAGTTTTCAGTTGGCCTACTATAGTGTCCTTAAATAAACGCAGGATCATGTTGTTCGTCTCTTATAATCAGTATCCAATCTTCTGTTGCCTTCCTCTCTCCCTCCGTCTTCCTTGTGTCGTTTGTCATGAGTGAACCTAGATGATTGTGAATGTGTGTCACTGCATGGGATCACAACCGAGCTTTAACGACTCATCACAACCGAGCTTTAACGAAGAATCACTTTGGCCAGTGTGATCAATGTTTGTACAACCTTTACACTGAAATGCCATTTTGGCCCATCCGAAGCATATTGTAGCTCTTTTACACACAGCAGAATGCCACCTACTCAATATTGCTACAGCCTTTTAGGTTGCAGTAAATGTCAATACTCAATAGCCTCCTTTATAAGTGAGAGAAAGCTTGACGAAACTGAGGTAGGCGTTCCAGTTCAAAAAGAGACGAGTGTGGTGCATGGAGAACCACATAGATAAGCATTACCTGGAGTAGAACGTATTATGAACAGAAAGTATCATGTTTTTGGATCAACACAGAAGATTAGTAGGGCTAGTGCACAAGTCAATTTTTATGCTTTTCAAACTATTTAAAGAAGATGGTGTCTAGCAAACCATTCTATGGAGAAAATATGTTGGCTTGAAAGATGTGTCTCAAATGGTTTAAAAACCCGATGATTCACACTTTTGGGCTTGACTAATGGCGTTCAAAAAGCATTTCTTCCGTTTGGGTGTTTTTAATACTAAGGATGGATCGCAAATTAAATTTTTAGAAGATAAATGGCTTGGCCAAACTTCTCTTCGCGAACAATATCCTGCTCTATATTCGATCGTTAGGCACAAAGAAGATACACTTTTCACAATAATAGAATCTAATCCTTCTAACATGTATTTCAAAAGAAGTCTCATAGGTCCTAGGCAGATATTGTGGAATAATCTTCTATTACGATTATCCATGATACAAGTTTCGGATGGTGTAGACGAGTTGAAATGGAAATTATTAAAGAGTGGCAAATTTTCTGTTGACTCAATGTGTAGAGCCTTGATCCAACCCGATATTTCGGTCGATGATAATAGTAAAATTTGGAAGACGAAAATACCATTAAAAACGAAGAGAAGGGGGGCACGCTGAGCAAGTACGCAAAATTGGCCCCGCGGAGCTATTCGCTTGGTACCTCCGGAAGGGAGTAAACAAAAGATAATCTTGTTAAGAGGAATTGGCATGGAATTACACAATGTGTTTTTTGTCATGATGATGAGACAATACGATATTTATTCTTCCAGTATAAATTTGATCGTGCTATATGGTCAATCATCCAAGTAGCCTCTAGTTTATTTTCCCCATGTTCGGTAGCAATGTATTTGGTAACTGGTTGTATGGGATAAAAGATAAATACATGACATTGTTTATGGTGAGAGAGCATGTCATTATTTGATCGCTTTGGCTATATAAAAATGACAAGATTTTTAATAACATTGTGTCTTCTTTCCAGTAGGTTATCTATCGGGCCACAACTATTCTCTAATCATAGACTACTCTTTCGCGTATGGAGTTTCACGACTTATTGGCGGAGGGGTGTACGCGATTGGAGGATACGGCGAGGGATATTTTCTTCCGACATGGATGTCCGCGTAATTTGCGGATTGATCTGCCATAGCTCGAGGTCATTTATTTGAATACAGTCATTTGTAATTTTGGTCTTCTTATTTTGTTTCTAGTCGTGTGGATTGATCGGTTGTGTGCATCTTAATTATGAACATTACGTTAAGTAATAAAAGCGCACATTTTCAAAAAAAAAAACATAATGACAAAAACCTGATGGTGAGGATTGGGATGTATCAGAAAAGGCAGTAGTGCATAGGATCTTATTCACTCTGTCGTCCACACCGTCGTGAGCTTACCCTTCCGTTAGGGGTGGCTATACTCCCCATCTTTGGCTACAACCACATAGCTGGCGGCCGACTTTGATGTCCATCGGAATCAAAAGTGGAATGGTCAAGCGACAGACATGTGCTGCTCGTGATGACCTCATAGGGGTACCGTGCTTTCTGACTTTCTCTGTGTATGGAGGCGAGTGCTCCGACACGGCGTTGGAGATGAACAGACTGCTCCATCATAGTGCTGGAAATTAGTCATGAAAGAACCATCTTTCAGCAAAGGAGATGTATCAACAACATAATTATTTTGCAAGCTGTGGTTCCTCATTTCTCATGGATATGGAGCTCCTCATCATGCCAAGAAAATACAAAATATTCTTCCGGCTTCTTCTACAAGACATACCAAAAACAAGAAATCTTCTAGTAGAAAGAATTTTCAGTTGTAATCATACTTGGGTGCTACGCACTTCCATGCAATCAGGAGGAAACCCTAAGTCATTTGTTCTGGATATGCCCATTTGCTGAGCAATGCTGGTATTTTGTTTGCCCTCAAAGAACCATAAATCTCTCAGATCTAGAATCCTTTTCATATATAAAGGAGAAATTAAACTTACCTTTCTTCATGGAAATAATTATTTTACCATCTTGGGGCTTGTGGATCATAAGAAACAACAAGATTTTCAAAAACCAAAGGCCCACCTTTAAAAGTTGGAAAGTTGTCTACTATCAGGAGACAAAATGGTCAGCTATAGGATGAAGAAGAAACACGCAGAATCTTTCATAGAATGGCTTCGGTCTCAAACTTAGTTCTTCTTGTATAGTCTCTCTGTTTTCTTCTTTTTTTGGTCTTTAGACCTTTGTATATTTATACATAAATTCTCATATATATATAGCTGACCATCCCAAGTTGAACGCGAGAATATATATATAAAGTGTACTTCACTAAACAAGATCATCCCAACTGGTTTTGGTCCTCGGTAGGAGGTAGTATTGTGCGTTTGAGGCGATCGTGAGTTCAAATTCTAGTAATATAACACTTGTTTTTGTCCGTTTTTTTAGTATTTTGACCAGTGCCTCAAAAACCAGTCAGGTCATCGGTTCTGGTTTTTTTTGTCAGGCCACCGGTCCGGTCTGGTTTTTAAACAATGGTTTGTAGTACTACATACACTCTTTACATTTAAATAATATTTTGGTGTATCACACATGGCCAAATGCCACCTACTCAATATTGCTACAGCCTTTTAGGTTGTAGTAAATGTCAATACTCAATTAATAGCCTCCTTTATAAGTGAGAGAAAGCTTGACGAAGCCGAGGTAGGATTTCCAGTTCAAAAAGAGGCGAGTGTGGTGCATGGAGAACCACATAGATAAACATTACTGGAGTAGAATGTATTATGAACAGAAAGTATCAAGTTTTCGGATGGAGAACCACATAGATAAACATTACACAACAGATTAGTAGGGCTAGCGCACAAGTCAATTTGACTGCAGCCAACATATAGTAGCGAAAACCTGATGGTTAGGATTGGGAGGTATCGGAAAAGGCAGTAGTACTGGCGATCTCATTCTCTTTTCCACCCACGCCCCTAGCTTCTCTCGTCCTCACCATCGTGAGCTTGCCCTGCCATTAGGGGTGGCTATACTCCCCATCTCTGGCTACAGCCACATTGCCGACGGCCCGCTTTGATGTCCGCCAGAGTTAAAAGTGCAAGGGTCAAGAGACGGACATGCGCTGCTCGTGATGGCCACGTAGGTGTAAGTCTGTGCTTTCTGATGTGCTCTGTGTCTAGAGGCGCATGCTCTGACACGGTGCTGGAGTGGGACAGACTGCTCCATCATAGTGATGAAAATTAGTTGCCGAAGAAGCACGTTCAACAGAGGAGATGTATCAACAACTTAGAATGTGTTTGCTTTGCTAGTTTGTAACGTAACCTGTTTACCGTGCAATCTGATTATGTCAAATCATGTTTGTTTTGTTTTGCCTATAGTTAGGTACCATTAAAAAAGTCTCACTCCAGTTTTAACTCACCTCTCAGTGAAAACAAATCGTTATTACCAGATGGAGAGGCACTCGCTCCCTCGCTGTCACCTAGATCCCTTCACGCCGATCACACCTCCGTCGTCTCCACACCAACACTGACACGGTGCAGTTGAGCGTATCCTCCTTGATACGGATGGCAATGGGTACCCGCTACCCGTTTATCCTGCGGGTCCATGCGTAAGTAAATGGGAAAAATTCTTTACCCATTGGGTATTGCGGGTGCGGGTATGGTAAGGCAAAACCCGTACCCACATATCCTCCTACCCGCCATATATTAGTACATGACATATGGGGCATTGTTATCATAGCATTTGTTTCCAAACTAAATCCCTCAAACTAAATACAAACCATCCTTGGCTGCCCAGAAATTCCCGAAATCACATTACTTTCGTTGCCTACTGCTTAATTTCCCGTTAATCTACTATTCTTGTTTTAACTATATACTTCCTATGCAACTTATGTTTAGTTGTACCTTGTTTTCTTCACATATATCATGTGTTTGGCTATGTCTTTTTATTATTTAATATATATTTTCTTGCTTGCTAAAATTGTGAATGAATGAAGATATATGCTATCATTTTTTATTTGTTGTGTTATTACAATGCCTTATTAAGTTGTTTGGACAGACGAGTGGGTATTATCCGCGGATATTTTTATTCTAGGCGGGTGAGGGTATGGGACAAAATCTATACCCATATGCGGACGCGGACGCGAATACGGATTGCGAAAAAGATATAAGATTGCGGGTGCGGATTTGGTTAAGCTTCATCCACACCCACCAACTGCGGGTGCCATCCGTACTTCTTCACAACCTCTCATTCACGTGCAGCAACACCACGTGAGGAGCAGCAGAGGCAGCGCCACACAATAAGGAGCAGCGGCGACCTCCGACCATGGTGCGCGGTCGTTGATCAGCTTATCACTTGATTATGTCCAAATATGCTGTTGGGGAAGCTGGTGAAATCGAAGATATTCATCTCGGTTCTTGCATTGTTGTAAATGACATTAAAGTTACCCTCTTTTATATAGGGAACCATCGATGCCCTTCTTCAAAGAAAGCGAGAATCAAAAGAATATTTTCTTTGCCAGTGATATAAAAATATTAGTTGTGCCGCTGCACAAGTCAGCTCTGTAGTTTCTTTCATAATGCATGTCAAAGATGCTGATAGACAATGCATAATGATGCGCAACGAAAGTGCAGGGATTGAGCGGTATTAGAAAATGCAGTAATGCTGGAACCGGGTGATCGTATATTGAGAAGATTTCGTTGATTAAGTAGGTCCGATTAGCTATTAATTGCCTCCTGCTGTCCAATTATACAAACTGGCAGTGTTCCAGCCTATACGATGGAGAGACAAAGCTACTACTTCAAGGCTTCCAGCAACATTGTGTTCTAGAAAAGGGGATTAATTCCAGCAACATTGTTGGACAAAGCAGCTCATAAGAGGGACGTACGGAAGAGCTGAAGCTTTTTCCGTTGCGTCATTCTGTTAGTCTTTTAGTTTTAACAAAACAGGTAATATTGCCTTATTTTATTAAAAAAAGAATTGACCGGTTAATTAATAGGAAACCGGTCTAAAACCGATACATACACCCTCGCCGACTGTCATGGGACATGACCACCACACACTGTTATCACCATATTTTGGCCAAAGACGGAGATGGGCCGTGATCAAGATGGGCTTAGAAGATACATATATTTAAGGTGTTGTTGGATCGGCCTAGTGCGTAGATTTGGGCTGAATTGCCCGTGTATCTTGTATCATAGTAGGATTCGTGTTTGTTTAGGTTCCGTTTATGTTTAGGTAAAGATAGAGTTGTAGAGTTATTCCAAAAGTAGAGAGTCTCCGGACTATAAATATGTACCTAGGGTTATTGAAAGAAAACAAGAACCACGTTCACAACAAACACAATCTCGGCGCATCGCCACCCCTTGTTTCTAGGGTTTCTTTCGGGTAAGTGCCATGTTGCCTAGATCGCATCTCGCGATCTAGGCAGTATTTACTTATTCGTTACCTGGTTTTACTCGTACTGAAGCGTTGTTGATGGCGAGTAATACTATTATCATAGATTGTTTGAGGCTAGCATCGGTGCTTTTTCATTACTATCGTCGAAGTTATGCTACCTCTAGCTATCCCGCTACCCTTGCACCTTTTCCCAAAGTGCAAGGGTAGCATCTTGCTTGATCTTTATTTAGTCGATTCGATCTGTTATAGTTGTACCTTGTTCACCAAGGTTCAGTTTAATATCTACGTAATCAGGCCTTACAAACGGGTTGAACGATCCGGTAATGCATAAAGGACGTGGCTTATTTGCTCTAGAGAAGATGTTCCGGTAATTGGCTTTATGTTGGTTATTAGGCCTCCTCTAGGGTTGATATTCTTCATCTTTTTGTACGTACTAGGCTCAATTACGCGTAGGACGTTCCAGTTACGTAGTGAAAACATTAAACTATCGTAGATCGATTTAACTTGTAGTGATCAAGCAAAACCCCATGTTATTATAAATCTAACGCAGAACCATGGGGCAATCGGATTTAGGAGCCGATTCTGTGGAAACACGGGAGCCGATTACGGCTCGAATTTTACGATACTTGTTTATCATGCAGAAATCAATCGGAGCAATCCTCACCTTCCCGATCAGGTATAGGTCAGGTGGCACGCCTCGAACCAAGCCAGACGTGTGCGGAGCTTTTGGGCCGTCGCCCGAGGACCAGGCCCACCAGTCTGGAGCCTCCGGCTCTCCGTGTTGTCGATCGCTGTCGCCGTGGGTTTTGACAGGCAACACATTCTCGCACGCCGGTGGGACATTCAACAACGTCTACCTCAACACCGAAGCTGCGATGGAGAATGCACCACTTATAACGATCCGCCTCGACGAGCACAAGGCTGCACGACGAGATCCAGGCCCTCTTCGAGGAAGACCTCATCGCCTTTCGAGAGGACCCGCACGCATGGCATCATATGGAAAGGGTTCTCCCGAGGGCGCTCTTAATGAGGTGGATCTGCATTCCTTCGAGGAGCGCACTGAGCCCTACGACGGAGGTCAACTACATGGTGGCTCATTCTTTGCACCGCCATTCCGAGAGCCCGTGAACGCTGAGCGAGTCGGTTCGCGTAGTCCAGAGATCATGAAGCATCGATTCTCGTCTGGACCTACTTTAGGGACTCACCAGGAGAAAGACCGCCCAAACCAGGCCACAGCTCCCGCTCGCACTTGCTCTCCAGAGCCGCCAGAGCAGCGGCTACGTCGTCTACAAGGCTGGAGGCGACCCAGCGATTGCCAATTCCTGTTTGAGCCGCCAAGGAGATCCCACACGGATATATATGCGCCTACGTGCGGATCGCAATAACGACACGCACAAACAGATTGCAACCGCAGGAGTTTCGCGGGCAGAGTTCTTGGGGCAGATCTTCCGAGCAGCGTGTCCGAGCGGCGATGGTTGGGATGGACGCCGACAAACAGGCGTGGCTAGCCAAGTATGCCACGAACAAGTCATGAGAATCTAGCCCCTACGGCTCAAACATTGGAGCAAATCGGTACCATCACGAGGGACCAGTTCGCGCGTCAAGAGAAGGACAATCGGCTATTCAAAGCCGTACCCAACGAAGTTTGATCTAATTCACCGCCACCCAAGTATAAGCTCCCGAATTCTCAAGGTTTAGCGGGTCGGAAGGGTCGAGCTCGATCGAGCACATAAGCCGATACCGCACAACTAGGCATGATTTCGCATCGGATCGGATGCGTAAGATTCTTTGCGCAATCTCTGTGACAGACCTTTGGGTGGTACACCACTACCACCGATTCAATTCATACCGAAGCAACGGAAGAGCGGTTCCACATCCAAGACCATTCAGAGGCTACGAGGCCGGCATTGCGCACTGGCGCAAGCGAGGAGAAACAGTAGCCGAGTACATCCAGCCAGATCGCCAAGAAGAACCGATGTTACTCGCTCGTTTAATCGAGAAGGAAGCGGTCGAGCTGGCGTGTTAGGTCTCTCAGCGCCCATCAAGGACTGGCGTTCTGTAGAGTACAACTCATTAGCGCACATGGCCTAAATCGACGATGTATGAGCAGCGCCACCACGAGTTGTACCAAGACAAATTCAAACGTCCGATAAGCACGGTCGATGCGTAAGAAGAAGATCCTACGCAGGACCGTGAGGTGGCCGTAGCTGAATGGGCTCGGGGCGATCTGTGGCCTGCAAATGGGTGAAACAGCAAGGGCTGCGAAGGGTTCGACTTGACGTGAGCAAAGCCGAGCAGATATTCGATCCATCTTTGAAGGAGAAGCGGTGAGGTTGCCGAAGGCCACAAAATCCCTACGGCTCAGAAATGAACGGAGACCATACGCAAGTGGCATCACTCGTTCACTCACACCACCAACGAGTGCAAAGAGTCGCCGCCAAATCCAGATGGCGATAGAACAAGGCCGTCGATCCTTAGGCGATTCGCCATGAAAGTGGACACAAACCCATTTCCGGCCAACATGGTAGAACTCACAAGCCCATGGCGTAAGCTGGATTTCTCGTTCGGCGTTAATATGGCGGTCTAGGTACCACCATGACGCTGCATAAGGAGGGCGGTGGTCGCTCTCGGGCAAGGAAAGAAAGGAGGCTAGTCCATGCGACCCCAGCCACATGACAAAGCGGTACTTAACAGGAAACAAGTGAGGAAAGTGCGATATCGAAGCCACATTCTACGCATCTCCTTAACAAGTATGAGCGCCAAGATGACCAACGCCGCCAAGACGATGAGACGACGGAAGATATGAGCACCTTGCTAGGGGACCGTCGAAGAGAAGGAGGCGCAGACAGCATTGGGATTGTCCTTTCTTCGTATTGGCGCAGGAATGAGCCGATTGCCTACAATCGACAATTGCCCGTAATGCGGTCAAAAAAGGAAGACACGAGGCCGTGTCGATTCAAACGTCTAGGGCCTCTTCACCAAGGGCCGCCACAGGAGTCCGCCGAGCGAAGATCTCGAGGAGCCAAAGGATGGCAAGGGCGAAGACAGTATCACCGCCAAGGTGGTGCCCCGACGACTCAGACACACCTGTAGAGTGCAGCGGCCAGAATCTTAGAGGAAGTCAAGCGCAGATTCCACGCTTTGAAGAAAGCACGGCCGATCCGCCGTCAAAGTAAGGCAGTGGAAGCGGAAGACCGCCGACCAGGAAAGAGTGGCGCCAAACCGATAAAAGCCGATGCAAAGACATCGGCCGGCACAAACATGGTGTTCAGATTCGCCGTAATTCTGCGCCAAGAACCGATGAGCTACCCGTGGCGCAGTTTGATCGCGCCCGCGGCGGTTATCTTGAGAAGCCACGCGAGAAGGGTTACAAACACCGCAAGCCCTGCACCGCGAGGTTACATCAACGGGCAACCTGTCGCCAAGATGTTGGTGGACACCGAGCGGATCAACATCATGCCATACTCCATGCTACGACGCTTGGGGACGCCCACCGCAGATCTGATCAAAACCAACGCCACGTTGAGCGACTTCAATGGTCGGTCTTGAACACAAGGTGTCTTGAACGTGGACTTGACGGTGGGAAAACCGTACCCACGTCATTCTTCGTCGTGGACAGCAAGAGCACTTACACTGTCTTACTAGGAAGGGATTGGATTCACGCTAATTGCTGCATCCCGTCCACAATGCATCAGTGCCTGATCCAGTGGGATGGAGACGAAGTGGAGGTCATCCACGCAGACGATTCTATCGAGATCTCCATAGCTGGCATGAGCGTCTGGGAAGCAGAAGACCAAGAGCCGATCTCTGGAATCAATCTAGACGGCTGCGAGCGTATTGAAGATACAAAAAACGGGGTGAGGCTGGTCTTATCCACTGGCCTTACAGAGTAGAAAAGCCCACGATCATCCGTGGTATGGCCGATCCACGCGATCGGCCACAAAAAATAAAAAGCAGCGATCATACGACAAGCAGCTCATGTAGTCGTAGCAGAGAGATGCTCTGCCACTATAAAATAATGAGGTGTAAACCGTCCTTGACTGATGCAACCGAAAAGGGGGCCGATTCAAGCGATCGGCCCAAATTATTTTTGTTGTCCTCACCCACCGTTTGCCCTGTGTTTAGCGTCGATTTGACGGGTGACGGAAAGCTAGGGTACGGGTTTACATCAGCTGATGAGCTAGAAGAAATTGACATTGGTCCTGGGGATAAGTCACGACCAACATCTGTCAAGCAAGAATGTGCTTTCCTGGGAGCGGACGACCAAAGAGCCGATATCTCCAATTACTTGAAGGATTCGGCTCGGGGGGCACCTAAACGGATAAGAAAGGAGTTCCAAGGAGTTCCACGTGGGGATCTGGTGCGAAGTTCCCAGTGACGTACATGCTCGGAGAGCTGAACGGCGTGAAATTCCCAGTGAGGGTCAACGGTCCCAAACATGTGGGATGTTGGGCGGTAAAACTTGAGGGGCCGATGCATGAAATCGGCTGGGTGAAGGCACGAGAAACGATGGACAGTAAAAATATGGGGGCCGATACGGAAAATCGGCCGAATAAAAAACAAAATACATAGTCATAGTCGACGCACGGTCATCGACTCACACATGGTACAAACAGATGTTAGTTCAGCTGTTGAAGAAATTCTTCGAAGGCATGAAGGGCGTCAGTACGGACACGATCCACCTCGGCGATCTCGGCTTCGTCATCTTCGTCCTTACCCTTCACCAGCTGCTTGCTCAGGGCACGTATATCTGCCAGGTCGGTCTTCAGTTGAGCTTTAAGGCCTTCCGCCTCGTTTTGGGAACGGGCTATGGATTCTTCCTTGTCACGGATGAGCTGTTTGGTCACCCGGACCTTCTCCTCAAGATCTTCCAACTCCCTTTTCAAGGATGCGAGCTCGGCGTTACCGACGGAGGTGTCCGTTTTAGCATCTAGGGACGCCTTCTTCTCGTTGAGCTGCTGACATCTGCCTGCAATGTCGGCCTTCAACGGAAGTTGGGCATGGCGCAGGTTGATCCTTTCACGAGCCGACCTCACCCGTGGCCCGAAGAAGGACAAATTTGCAACCGCCCAAAGCTTCACCTGTAAAACTACTGGGAGATGGCCCTGGAGTTCGGCAAGGACACTCTTCACTCCCTCAGAGCCCTCGATCAACTCCTCGATCGGGGAGGACAGCAAGGTTTGAAGGCGCCGGAATTGGGGTAGAGCGGCCCCGGCTTGTGGCTCAGTGGGAGCAACAGAGGGAGTTGGTTCGATGGACTCAGGGTCAAACAACAGCAAACTTGAAGGATCGCAACTCTGGCAGCCAGAAAAGCGTTAGTATCTCGTCTAAACATGTTAAAACGAGCCAAAAGAACCTGAACGTACCTCTCCTAAAGTCAAGGGGATATCTGAGGAGGAGACCATCGGGTCATGTGTGGTTGCTGGAGGCTGGGCGAGATTGGTAGCCGTTTCATCTACGCCTTCGGAGGTGCCCAGGTCCGGCGTTGGCACCGCCTCAGCTGTCTCGCCGAAGACACCAGTCATCTGCACGAAGAGTGGTCTCAGCAGTATAAGTAAATTGGCAGACGAAAAGGGAACAAGCAGGAAGAATTGAAGGACGGAGGGGACGGTGGTTATTGAAACCTCCTGGCTCGACGAAGAAGCTCGTTGTCCTTTACGAGCTCTCTTAGGACCCGCAGATGACCCCGCCTCACCTGGGGCTCGGGGGGCAGCAGGTCCAGGAGCCGACCGTTTTCTGGAAGCCGATGGTGGTGAATCTGGCTGGTTCGGTGTGATGGTTTTCTCGGAATCAGTTGGGCCCAGTTCTCCTCGGCTAATCTGAGTATCCTCACTGGAGGTATCTTCAACAGAGGCCTGTACAAGAGGGGAACCAGTAAGTGTAAACATTTTTGCAAGAATGGAAGAGTGACGAGGTTCGATCAATGCCTGAAATTAGCTTACATGCGAGCTGTCTGGGGAAGGGCTCCGGCGCCTCAAAGTCTTCCTAGCAGCTACCTTTCTCACCGTCGTCCTAGTTTTAGTCGGGACTCGAGGGGCAGCTGACTTAGGAATTGCTGGTTTCTTCGAAGCCGATGGCGGGGCTATCGGCTGTTTCTGCATTATAACCTTTTTCAGAGGCGGCGAGTCTTTGCAGAAAAGAACCACAGGAGCTGGAGGGAAGAACTCGAAGAGGGATCCGTCGCTATGTGTTGGCTCAGGACCCTCTTGTTGCTGCTAGAAGAAGAATGAATTAGTAACAGGATCAATTGCAAGCTGCATCCAGGGGATTTGCAGTAGTAGTACCTGTTCCACGGGGATATCGTAGTCAGCGTCAAGCTGTTTCAAGAGCGGTCCCAGAGCCCTCCTGAAGGCATGAGTTTTCCACATCATCCACCAGTCTTGAGCCGCTGGTTGTGAAGAAAAGGTGAGTCGTCCGTTGGAATAGGGATGGGCAGAGCATCGAAGAAAGAGTAACACCTCTGACTGGTGAGAGGATCAGGCAGGTCGGCTCTACACTCCGTAAGTTGATGAAGAAAGAAGTGGGGAGCTACTTGCCCAAGGCCGAATTGGCGGGCCACCACGACTGGTTGGTAGAATTCGTACCCAGGTTTGATTATCCGGTTGGATGTGCTCATGCCAACTGGAAGGAAACAGGGACGAATAACGGTGGAAAAGAGTTGCCGAGTGCTGGTGTCATCGGCAAAATTGTCCAGCCTGAAGGAGAGTGGATTCTCAAAATGTTCTGCTTCTTCCATGTATGGGAAGAAGTTGGGGTTGTCTAGGCCTTGGAAAAAGATACTGAACCATTTGGATGCCTCTTGGGGGGTCAGTTTACTGCCTGGCAGTCGATACAAAGCTTGGCCATAGCTGGTGCATCGGATTTGCTTCCCTTTAACATCGGGGAAAGAACAGCTCGCCAGAAGGGGGAAGTCTGGGATGCGGTTTTGGAAGTACAGCTGAGCCCACAGCTGGATGAACCACCAAGGTCCACCTGTTCTGATTGCTATGCCTGAAAACAGCTTAACAGACATCAACTGGAGATATCGATAGACCTCTCCAAGGAACAGTTTGCCGATGCCAAGTTGAGTGCCTTTGGCCAGTTCGTAGGCCAAGGAGAGATAGTTCTTGGTGGGAGCTAGGGAAGGGCCACAGAAGATGAAATGCTCTAACCAGAAGTTGAGGAAGGCTGTATGTTCTTTCTCTGAAACAGGGCCCTTTGTTTTCATATGACGGTGGAGATAAGCACCCCAACTGGTACAGTCTGTTTTGGAGGACAGTTTGTAGGGGACTGTGGTCAGTTTGAAAGCAGAAGGGCTGGGTGATGTGACATCCAGACCAGTAATCATCACCACGTCTAGTAAGGTTGGGGACATAGGGCCATGGCCAAACATAAAACAATTCAAAGCATCAGACCAGAAGTAACCGATGGTTTTGAGAAGATTCTCGTGTTTCTCAAGAGGAGACAACGATAGATGCAAGGCATCGGCTATTCCCAGAGTTTCCCATTGGGATTGGTAAGCTCTAGCTACTCTACTAAACCAAGAAACCCAATGTTCAGGGGGATTAGGCCAGGCTCGCAAACAGTCGGCCCAAGAGTTCAGATCTAAGTCTTGGCTTACGAAGGGGATTCTATTTGCTTCGCAAGAAATCAGATGGGCAGGACTGGAATCTGTACGAGGCCAAGACAGAGGGAATTTGGGAGAGAAGGATGCGGCAGCAGGATGTCTGAAACCTAGAAAATTTAATAACAGAGTAAAGGCATTAATTCAGATGTTCGCCATCAAGTTCTTACATCGCGTTCAGACTGCGAAGGGTAGGCGTACCTTCAGACCGGAGACCTCTGGATTGGTGTGGGACGATTCTGCCATTTGGTTGGCCGGCGGAGATGGATCTGTGCGGAGTAAGGAGCGAGGGTTCTTGTTGCTAGGAGCTCGATCTGGTCGGTAGGCAGTTGGGGATCTAGGCCGCCCTTTTTGAAGAGAGTCGCAGGTTACCGTTTGGAACTTAGAGGTGGCCGTTTAGGCTTGCCTAAATAGGCGGCTGAGTTTGACCTTGTCAAAAAATTTGGGAAAAACCAATGTGCATCGGCTCTTTGAGTTGTAGCTTGGTTGACTGTGGGAACATGGCCAGGTAAAAGCCGATGCGTTGCTATCGGCTCCTGGAAAATCGACTTATTTATGTTATCGACAAGATTGGGGCGGAAGGATAATCTGCGAGAAATGGTTTTTTCATTCATTCATTCAAAAGCAGATGGCTTACAAGCGACTGATGGATTACAAAAGGGGATCTACCACTACTACGGCTACTACTACTGATTCCTAATCGAGGCCGAGGTCGTTGCCGCCATCGCCGCTGCGTCTTGTGCGCTATCCTCAAGACTGCTACGGGCGTAGTCTTCACTTGTCACCGAAGAAGTCGTGAGGGCCTCCTCGTCCTCGCCGTCCTCGCTTGGACCCGCGGAAGTACTTCACCGGCTGGTACTCCTCGGAAGTGTCCTCTTTTTCCTCTTCTTCGGAGGAGTCGACGCCGTCCCAGGACATGGCGTCATCAGCGCTGTCCACCTCCAGTTCCCCATCGGCGAGGAACTGCAAGTCCTCCTCGCCGTCGGTCATGGATGCGTCATCCTCCGACCAGACAGCGAAGTCCCAACCCCTCTCGTCCCACCATTGTGGGGCGAGAGTGTTGTACGCCGCCATCGGTGGATGCTCTGGCGTCGGCTCTCGGTCGCTCATCGAGTTGGAGGCATGGGAAGAAAGACCAGAGGAAGCAGAGGAGGCCATGGCGAGAAAGAGGGTTTTTTGCGGCGAAGGAAGAGGGTTTTCTGGCAACTGGAGGAAGATGGGGACGAGTAAACCCTTACGGGAAGTTATACACGAGAGAGAGAGGGAGACATCGAGAGGAGTCTGGGTGGAGTACTTACTCCATACCGTAACAACCTCAGCCATATCTAAACATATTACAAATAATGTTTAACAGGCCTCGCAGCAGGCAGCTCGAAGTGGTGTTGATAGGAGGTCTACATGGATCGTTCTCAATCCCTCTCTCCATTACGCTTCTTTTTTCTTGCATCCGCTTGCTCCACCAATGATTCTTTACTAACAGCAATCGTGTTTCATACTCTTGCACGCCAACTGTTTGTGTTTTTGTCACAGCAACATCTGTTATGGTTCATTGAGATACAATGGTAGACCACCAAAGTTGAATCTTTGGGATTATTGTTATCACCATATTTTGGCCAAAGACGGAGATGGGCCGTGATCAAGATGGGCTTAGAAGATACATATATTCAAGGTGTTGTTGGATCGGCCTAGTGCGTAGATTTGGGCTGAATTGCCCGTGTATCTTGTATCATAGTAGGATTCGTGTTTGTTTAGGTTCCGTTTATGTTTAGGTAAAGATAGAGTTGTAGAGTTATTCCAAAAGTAGAGAGTCTCCGGACTATAAATATGTACCTAGGGTTATTGAAAGAAAACAAGAACCACGTTCACAACAAACACAATCTCGGCGCATCGCCACCCCTTGTTTCTAGGGTTTCTTTCGGGTAAGTACCATGTTGCCTAGATCGCATCTCGCGATCTAGGCAGTATTTACTTATTACACCGGTTTTACTCGTCTTGATCAAGCGTTGTTGATGGCGAGTAATACTATTATCATAGATTGTTTGAGGCTAGCATCGGTGCTTTTTCATTACTATCGTCGAACTTATGCTACCTCTAGCTATCCCGCTACCCTTGCACCTTTTTCCAAAGTGCAAGGGTAGCATCTTGCTTGATCTTTATTTAGTCGATTCGATCTGTTATAGTTGTACCTTGTTCACCAAGGTTCAGTTTAATATCTATGTAATCAGGCCTTACAAACGGGTTGAACGATCCGGTAATGCATAAAGGACGTGGCTTATTTGCTCTAGAGAAGATGTTCCGGTAATTGGCTTTATGTTGGTTATTAGGCCTCCTCTAGGGTTGATATTCTTCATCTTTTTGTACGTACTAGGCTCAATTACGCATAGGACGTTCCAGTTACGTAGTAAAAACATTAAACTATCGTAGATCGATTTAACTTGTAGTGATCAAGCAAAACCCCATGTTATTATAAATCTAACGCAGAACCATGGGGCAATCGGCTTTAGGAGCCGATTTACAGGGAAACCTGGGAGCCGATTACGGCTCGAATTTTACGTATACTTGTTTATCATGCAGGAAATCAATCGGAGCAATCCCTCACCTTCCTGATCAGGTATAGGTCAGGTGGCACGCCCTCGAACCAAGCCAGGACGTGTGCCAGAGCTTTTGCGGGCCGTCGCCCGAGGGACCAGGGCCCACCAGCAGTCCTGGGAGCCTCCCGGCTCTCCGTGTTGTCAGTCGCTGCTCGCCGGTGGGTTTTGACAGGCAACACACACACGGTCAACTTGGCTGCCAACACAAACCGCATACACACCATCGACGCCGAGGTTGCCCATCGGTGGCATCGTCATCACTCCTCCTCGAGCCAGCGACTCCGGCTCCACGCAAGAACGACCACCTAAGAAGCCATCGTCGTAACGACCTCGTGAAGCCTACACCAGCCTAAGGCAAACAGTCGAGGGGGTGAACGGGAGGTGGAGTCAAGGGATTTCTGTACCTGGGTTGTGGATGGGAATGGGACTGTGCGAAGAGGTGAGGATCTCACGGACAAGGATCCCGGCAAATTTCTTGCAGGGGACCGATGCTTTTCTGCAGAATTGGAGATCGGTGTATGATTGAGAGGAATCTATCTTTCAAATCGCACGCGAGTAGGCTCTGAGGGGGTGGCTCTAAGGGGGTTGAATTGGTGGAATGTTCCTCCGAAGGGAATCTACTACGGAACAGAGTGGGGATCTTTTGATTTGTATCCGTTTTTCCTCTCACACTCACTTGATACTCTGGGAATTAGGGATTTTCGTGGGATTAGGGATCGCTCCATGGGGGCAAGAGAGATGAAACATCATCTCGTCGCTCACATGATTCAAAACCCATCTAGGGTTTCGTCCCTTTCGCCGGCAGTGCTGCCGGTATGCTCCACCTCTGATAGCCTTGGGGCCTTGAAGGTGTGGATGACCGCGGGCGGAAGATTTCTGTTCTTTTTAGCCTATTTTCGGTATCTTCTTCGGGATGGTGAAGCGGAGGTTACATTCTGAAGTCATAATAAGGTCCTCCCTTCCCTATCCTCATTCCGGTGGTCCGTCTAACGCCAACAAAGGGTGCGTGGAGTCATGTGACCGGCGGATCTCCTAGAATCCAACCAGTTTTCGTGCCCGTTGGTGTGATTTCAGATCACTCTCTTCAGTAAGGACATTGCCAGGCACAACCAATTAAGGCCAGACCTTAGATTTTCACCCAAGGCAACACAATGAACTTCCCTTGTGCAGTCTCCCCCACTAGCATGCCGTTGCTGCAAGTCACAAATCAACCAAGTCAATTTCCCATCGCAGCCCATACTCGAATCACCATTGCTAGTCCTTAGATCTCGGCTTTTAGTTCTATGGTTGTCATCATTGGTGATGGTTGCTGCTCTATTGCATTGGTCCTTTAGGGTTTTAGCATGCCGACTTTCCGTTTGTTTATTACAACAAGATCTACTAAGATAAGCTTTGTCCAACTCGGTGTGAGAACGGCAGTGTGTCTTCTGCTCGCGCTAGTGTCTGTAGTCGTCGCCAGGTGATCTGCCGATCTATTTATAAGTTTTATTAATTTTTGGCCTCTTTGTACTCTGCAATTCTAGACCACGTGTCATACAATCAAATACAGAGAGGCACAAGTTGGCTTGAGAACTGCCAACCGTTGTTGCGGTCATGGCTACCAGGCCACGAGGAGTTAAATGCACAACACTGCTGGATAGCTCTCTTTTAAAAGCCGGAGAATAGAACAGTCATTCTCCAAACTTCCAGGAAACAACACCCATCGGAGGGGAAGATGGTCCACAACCGGTGTGATGGGTAGATATGTTGGTAGATGCTTACCACGGCAGTACTGCATTTCATCAGTGCTTAGGATAGTCTTATTTTTGCTAGTACTAATAACGCTAGTGAAAACTAACCTCAAATGACGATCAACAATAGTGCACATCCAAGGGCTAGGACTGAGAGGGACCGGGAAGTATTATCTTGCCATTTGATTGTCTTGTCATCGGTCTTCTGTCGCCTGATGCTCTTGGAATTTCCTTATGAGCAACTCAGAATAGATTGGCTGCTCCATGGGCCACTTCTGGTCTGCCGATCCCGACGAAACCACGACTATGATCGAGTGAATAGATTGGAACGCATGTGACTCCGAAGAGTGGATGGCTTCTTTGCAGCAGTGGAGATTAGCGCCTCTGCTTCTTTCACGCAATGCATCGCTGCGCTTGGCCCTCGACCGCGCGTTGGAAGAAGTGGCATATGTTTCGATTGCCCTGTCTCATCGAGTGCGTGCAATATTATCTGGAATTTGTAGCACTATCGATTAGTTCTGGCGCCATCTTCTTTCCTAGATAACAACCATTTGTAGTGATATATGCAACTCTGTAATCACGATTGGCATGTCAGGCATTCAGCTATTATAGTCTTACAGAACATCAGTTTGGTTTCAGAATAGAGTTTTCCTTGAGTGTAGTGCGACACCTAGGTTGGTTACTGAAAAAATGGTAAACTTAAGGCAGGAGTGATCGAACTTCGAAATTTCAGGGAATTTTAACTCATCTGAGGGAAGGTTCTGGAAGTTAGACAGGTCCTTAGATGTATACATGAACACTATTTCATACATTATCATAGTCTACCTGAACAAAAACAATCAAAGTTACACTTCTTAATAGCAATTTGGCAGAACTACTTAAGTTAGAGTACGTGTGAACTTTATATCAGCTGTTGGATTGGTGCATTGCTCAATGTTAACTTGTTTTTGGTGCATCATTTGCTTTGGTGTAGTAATGGAAGGTAAGACATAAGTAGTAAGAGAGAAAAAAAAACTCCTCAAAACCCTGAGTTTCAGGGAGGCCGAAACGATGTGAAGAGAGAACATATAGATATTTCTGTATAGCAGGTTAATAGATCTAGTGCAGAAATCAAACTGGTATCTCACGTGAGACTTAAGGGACAAACTATAGCACTGCAGTATCGCAACCTGGCTGTTAGAGATGTCCATTTCAGAACTCCTCACAAAACAGTAAACGCCTGCTGATGCCTGATAGTGTTCATCTTCAGAGTTCAACGCAGTGTTTTGTTACCTCATTCGGTCAGTTTCAAGTTCAATGATCACTCCTATTTTCATGAATGAACCTGATGGTTGTGTCTATTCATGGTAAGATGGTAGTGTTGTGTTTGTCATGGACATTAAAGAAGTGAAACATTGGTTGATGTGATCAAGAAACATAGCTTAATGTGATTAAAATTTTCTACTCCAGTGCAGCTGCCTTTGTTTTGAGTTGGTCTAAAGCATATTGCAGAATCCTGGTACCATACAGTACCAAATACCAACTACTCTATGTTGAACCCTTTGCATTGTAGTAAATGGCATTAGTTCCCTCTTCCTTATATGTTAGAGGGCGAGAACTCGAAGCAAGCTTCATGAACTAGAAGGATGTGAAGAGAGAGAGGAACATCATAATAGATTATTTTCGAGAAATACAGTACACTACTAATAATTCAGCAGGAGTCAATTTAAAGTTTGTTTTGTGTCCCACTCATAGCAATCTCCATTTGCGAGCTATCATCTTCCTCTTCTCCACTTTCTCTATTACGTCTCTCCTCGCCATGTCCTTAGGTTTTTGATTCAGCATGAGCTCTGGGAAAGGTAACATGCTAGACATGATGAATTCACAGAATTGGGTCGCCGGCATTCATCGCTTAATGGTATCATGCGTGTTGTATGGGGCGAATATGGAGCGCTTTCGTTGCGGCCTGACACATCAATGATTCAATCACCTCGCCGTCTAAACCTAGCCTAGATTTACTCCCACCTAATCCTCCTCTATTAACTCGGTGATTTTTCTAAATTAGGAAGACAGTCCTATCATATTCATTGGAAGTAACGAATTTTCTTTGCATGACTAGATTCATTTTGCATGAGTTTTAGTATCCTATATTATTGAACACAGCTCCAGCATTATCCCTTTACACTTGCCTTTAGTTCGGATTATATTGGCAATGTATCGACATAATTAATATCACAGTTTTTTGGTAGATTTGAGATGCCTCCTTACTCTAGATTGATGTTCTTTTTTCCTCCGGCCCATTCTTCTGGTCCAATAATCAGCTCGGATCTTTCTCTCCACCATCTCTGTTTGATAGCGGGAATCTTATGCTTCACCTACGACTTGTAATGGGAAAAAACAAACTGCACCGGATGTCACAGTTCTACCTGAATGGTGTTGAAATTTGGTGTATATTGGGCTATTGGCCCATTAGACAAATTCTGAAATTCTCTTTGGCCCACTTGTATATGGCAGCATATGGCTGTGCTAGTGGTGCTAAAGTTTAGTCCCACATTGCTAGTTGAAGGGGAGTTGGACCACCTTATATAGTAGAGTGTTGCACCACTCACTAAGGTGTGACAAGAAGAGTAGCCCTCGCGCACTCCTCCTCCGACGCCGCCCGCCTCGCCACGCCTCGTCACGACGCGCGCCGCGGGTTGCGGGTTAATTACAGCCGTTTCCAGTTTTTATGGACGTGGTTGTTACCGACTCGGACGTGGGCTGAGCCCACGATCCTCCTAACCTGCACTATATAAAGCGTCCGGGCTAAACCTAATCGGTACAGTATCAATCGACACACGCGCCTACCTCCAGAACCTTGCGCCGCCGCTTTCGTCTTCCTCATCCCGGCTTGGCGTGCACCGCATCGACAAGAGGGCCTCGAACCCCGCCTCGTGAACCTGTACGGGTGAGGGGCGATCAGGTTTTTGGGAGCTCTTGCGCGCGACCATCGGCAACCTCGACGTCGTCCGACGAGAGTTCCACGACGACGACTTCTTCCCGGACATCAGCGACCTTCGACAACCTCAACATGGGCGACGCTGGCAACCGGCCGCGGCTGCTATTCAGCCTACATCAGACGTGATCCTCAATAGTCTTTTTCGGATTATGCTAGAGTTCTCCGTTCTAGCGCTTTGTAGATGTGATAGGTTTATCTCCTATAGATGTAATCTGTTCATCTACTTTGTTGATCTGTATGATTGGTTTTACTACATGCGTATGATCATGATTTATAGGTTTATTATTCGGATTAAATCATATGGATTATTTCTTATATTTCCAACAATCCAAAAACCTGATTATAGGCAACTGAATTCCACTGGTGTATCCGCGGCTACTAGACCGCCTCCTTTTGATGGCATGCACTATAAGAGATGGCGCAAGAGCAGTTCTCGGTTTGAAAACCTAAACTGTTATAGCGCCACTCTTGGCAAGCTGAAGGAGATCTTTCACGCTGAAGCGAACTTTAAGAAAGCCGATACCATGTTTATGGCGGCTTTGTTCAGTGTTCTTGGGGACAACATTGTTGACCCTTATATGTCATTTGATAATGGCAAGGACGCGTGGGAAGCGCTCGAGGCCAAGTTTGGGGTCTCGGACGCTGGCACTGAGCTGTACGTCATGGAACAATTCTATGACTACAGGATGGTTGATGAGCGCTCCGTCGTTGAGCAAGCTCATGAGATACAATCACTTGCCAAAGAACTTGAGCAGTTCAAGTGTTCCTTACCGGACAAATTTGTGGCTGGTGGCATTATTGCCAAGCTTCCTCCTTCGTGGAGGAACTTTGCTACTTCTCTGAAACATAAGAGACAAGAGTTTTCCGTTACGGATCTCATTGGGTCTCTTCATGTGGAAGAGAAGGCGAGAGCAAAGGACAAAACTGCTCGAGGACTTGAGGGAGGTTCTACTGCCAATTTAGTGCAGAGGAAAAACTTCCAATCCCACAAGTTCAAGAATAAGAACAAAACTGAAGGAAAGGGAAAGTTCGATGGCAAGAACAAGGCCACGCACTCAACCAACTTCAAGAAGAAAAATGATAAGAGGAAAGGCTCTTGCCACGTCTGTGGTGATCCTGATCATTGGGCTCCTAGCTGCCCTAATCGCTTTGACAAGCGTCAACATGGGAACAACGGCAAGACCGCAAATGTTGTTATTAGCGATACTGAGATGAAGGATGCTGGGTACGGTATTTTACCTACTATCCTTTCAGTATGTCATTCTCCTGATTGGTGGATAGACACGGGTGGTAATACACATGTATTTTCTGATATTTCCATATTTTTCTCTTATCAGGTCTCAAGGACTTCTTCCGTGCTGATGGGAAACGGCTCACGTGCTTCTGTTCATGGTGTTGGTACGGTAAATCTGAAGTTTACTGGGAAGACCGACACCTGAAGAACGGCAGCATGTTCCTCCATCAATAAGAATCTCGCCGGATCGCTTTTATGTCGAGATGGCTTTAAGTTGGTTTTGAGTCCAATAAAGTTGTAATTTCTAAGTATGTACAATTTGTTGGAAAAGGTTATGAGTGTGGAGGTTCCGCTTGTCTCGCTGACTCATGTACTAAAGTTATTAATCATGTTTGCAATGATAATGAGTCCAATGTTTGGCATTCACGACTGGTCATATTAACTTTGGTTGCATGACGGCTAGCCAATATGAGTTTAATTCAAATTTACCATCGTCAAAGGTTCTAAGTGCCAAGTTTGTGTGCAAGCAAAGCAACCCCGAAGTCTCATACATCATGGAACCGAGAAACTTAGCACCGCTAGAACTTATACATTCAGATCTCTGTGAGATGAATGGTGTGTTGACAAAAGGTGGAAAAAGATACTTTATGACGTTGATTGATGACTCCACTAGATACTGCTATGTTTATCTCCTGAAATCTAAAGATGAAGCTTTGAACTACTTCAAAATCTATAAAGCTGAGGCAGAAAACCAACTTGATCTTAAAATCAAGCGGCTAAGGTCGGATCGTGGTGGAGAGTACTTTTCAAATGAATTTGATTTATTCTGTGCGGAACATGGTATTATACATGAGAGGACGCCTCCCTACTCACCTCAGTCAAATGGGGTGGCCGAAAGGAAGAACCGCACTCTAACTGATTTGGTTAACGCCATGTTAGATACATCGGGTCTATCCAAGGAATGGTGGGGGGAGGCGCTAATGACTGCGTGTCATGTCCTAAACCGTGTTCCTGTAAAGGATAAAACCATGACTCCATTTGAGGAATGGGAAAAGAAAAGGCTTAAACTCTCTTACTTAACTTGGGGTTGTTTGGCGAAAGTCAATATTCCAATACCCAAGAAGTAAAGCTTGGACCAAAAACCGTTGATTGTGTTTTTCTGGGATATGCTTTTCATAGCATTGGCTATAGATTTTTGATAGTAAAATCTGAGGTATCCGACATGCATGTTGGTACAATTATGGAGTCGAATGATGCGACTTTCTTTGAGGACATCTTTCCTATGAAAGGCATGTCTAGCTCATCAAATCAGGAGATGACTAGTTCATCTAGTCAGGAATTTTCTATAATTCCTGAACCCACTATGCCGATAGAACACTCTGATGATCCTGTGGAGGATGACAATGAAGCTCCCAAAAGGAGCAAGAGACAAAGGACTGCAAAGTCATTTGGTGATGATTTCATTGTGTACCTTGTGGATGATACTCCCACTTCTATTTCAGAAGCCTATGCATCTCAAGATGCTGACTCATCGGAAGGAAGCTGTCCAAGCGAGATGGATTCCATCTTAGCTAATGGTACTTGGGAAATCACCGATCGTCCTTATGGGTGCAAACCCAGGATGTAAGTGGGTGTTCAAGAAAAAGCTTAGACCGATGGTACTATTGAAAAGTACAAAGCACGTCTTGTGGCTAAGGGTTATACCCAAAGGAAGGTGAAGACTTCTTGATACCTACTCACCAGTAGCCGATTGACCACTATTCGAGTACTGCTATCCTTGGCTGCCTCACATGGTCTTCTCGTTCATCAAATGGACGTTAAGACAGCTTTTCTAAATGGAGAGCTAGATGAGGAAATTTATATGGAGCAGCCTGACGGATTTGTAGTAGATGGTCAAGAAGCAAAGGTGTGTAAGTTAGTGAAGTCTTTATATGGTCTTAAGCAAGCTCCTAAACAGTGGCACGAGAAGTTTGAAAGAACTTTAACTGCTGAAGGCTTTGTTGTAAACGAAGCTGACAAATGTGTGTACTATCGCCATGGTGGGGGCGAGGGAGTTATTATGTGTCTCTATGTTGATGACATATTGATATTCGGGACCAACCTCGCTGTTATTGAGGAGGTCAAAGAGTTCCTATCTCGCTGCTTTGAGATGAAGGACTTGGGAGTGGCTGATGTAATTTTAAACATCAAGCTACTAAAGGATGACAATGGTGGGATTACATTGCTTGGTCTCACTATGTGGAAAAGATATTGAGTCGCTTGGGTATAGTGACCGCAATTCTTCTCCAACGCCTTATGATCCGAGTGTGCTACTTGAAAGAATCAAGGAATGCTAAAGATCAATTGAGATATTCTCAAATTATTGGCTCGCTCATGTATTTAGCCAGCTACTAGACTGACATCTCCTTTCTTTGTAAGCAAACCGAGTCGATTTGTGTCAAATCTCGGAGATGATCATTGGCATGCTCTTGAAAGAGTTTTGCGCTATTTAAAAGGCATCATGAGTTATGGTATTCACTATCTTGGGTATCCTCGGTACTTGAGGGTTATAGTGATTCAAATTGGATATCCGATGCCGATGAGATTAAGGCCACAAGTGGTTATTTGTTTACACTTGGTGGTGGCGCTGTTTCTGGAAGTCTTGCAAGGCACCATCTTAACGAGGTCAACAATGGAAGCAGAACTCACAGATTAGACACGGCCATCGTTGAAGCGAGTGGCTTCGTGAGCTCTTGATGGACTTACCTGTGGTTGAAAAACCAATACCCGCCATCCTGATGAACTGTGATAATCAAACTGTGATCGCCAAAGTAAACAGTTCTAAGGATAATATGAAGTCATCAAGGCATGTGAAGAGGAGATTGAAATCTGTCAGGAAACTGAGAAACTCCGGAGTTATTGTGTTGGATTATATCCAAACATCTAAGAACCTCAGATCCTTTCACAAAGGGTTTATCACGCAATGTGATAGATAATGCATCGAGGAGATGGGTTTGAGACCCACGCTATGAGTTGATCCTGTGGCAACCCACTCTATGTGATCGGAGATCCCGTGAATTAGAGTTGGGAGACAAGCTGTTGGTCACCGAGAGGAGAGTATTCCCATATTATATTTACATCTCCATAAAGATGCAATACTCTTATTCTGCATGGCAGGTTGATATTTATCTTAATGTGTTCCAAGTGGCTTTTTATAAGCGGAGATGTTGTCCTCAGAACATCTCTTGAGGAACACACCTATATGAGTCTGATCACAAACGTCGCAGTCCGTGAGAGTTGGGTGCTCTCTAGTAAACTCATGAAAGGCCCCGAGTATGACGTATAAGCTCCAAACCGGGGAAGCCGACGGTAGCCTTGTATCGTCTAGATTTTGTGTGAAACTAGCGCTTGAAAACTTGTAGTTCAAGGCATAGTCCACTATTCAAGTTGCAAGCTAGTGTAGCATGAAGTTTAACGTGGAAGTTCAACTTAACAGTCTACACACCGTATATAAAACAATGTTCGAAGAAAAGTGTTGTGATGTGCCAATGAGACTTTGTGGGGGATTGTTGGAATTTGGTGTATATTGGGCTGTTGGCCCATTAGACAAATTCTGAAATTCTCTTTGGCCCACTTATATATGGCAGCATATGGCTGTGCTAGTGGTGCTAAAGTTTAGTCCCACATTGCTAGTTGAAGGAGAGTTGGACCACATTATATAGTAGAGTGTTGCACCACTCACTAAGGTGTGACAAGAAGAGTAGCCCTCGCGCACTCCTCCTCCGACGCCGCCCGCCTCGCCACGACGCGACGCGAGGGTTGCGGGTTGCGGGTTGCGGGAATCTCGCCGAGCCGAGCTCTATTTTGCTGGTTGGGAAAACTGATTATGAGTCATTAACGGACGCGTTAATTACAGCCGTTTCCAGTTTTTATGGACGTGGTTGTTACCGACTCGGACGTGGGCTGAGCCCACGATCCTCCTAACCTGCACTATATAAAGCGTCCGGGCTAAACCTTATCGGTACAGTATCAATCGACACACGCGCCTACCTCCAGAACCTTGCGCCGCCGCTTTCGTCTTCCTCATCCCGGCTTGCGGCGTGCACCGCAGATCGGGACAGTAGGCCTCCGGAACCCCGCCTCTCGTGAACCTGTACGGGTGAGGGGCGATCAGGTTTTTGGGGAGCGCTCAAGCGCGACTACTGGCAACCTCGACGTCGTCCGACGACGAGTTCCCTGACGACGACTTCTTCCCGGACATCAGCGACCTCTTCGACAACCTCAACATGGGCGACGCTGCTGCAACCGCTGCGGCTGCTATTCAGCCTACACTGTACGTGATCCTCAATAGTCTTTTTCGGATTATGCTAGAGTTCTCCGTTCTAGCGTTTGCTGTAGATGTGATAGGTTTATCTCCTATAGATGTAATCTGTTCATCTACTTTGTTGATCTGCATGATTGGTTTTACTACTGTCTGTATGATCATGATTTATAAGTTTATTATTCGGATTAAATCATATGGATTATTGCTTATATTTCCAACAAATGGGACTTCAGATTTTATCTAAAAATGAGTGGTATTTCCTAGGAAATAATATGTATGTATCGGTCTCCATGCTTTCCTATTTATTATACCGGTCACAGTTCTCCATGTGCATATAATGTTGCACACTAATGAAAATACCCTACAAGTGGCAGTGGAAGAGGTTCATTTGGAGTATGTTCTGTACCCTACCTATTTTTCCATCTACAATGTATGCTATCTTTATTTCTAGAACTATCTATCCATTTTTCATCATTTAATTGTAGAAATTCACTGCTATGTGTAGCTCCTGAACAAGAGAAAAAACACAGATGGCCCTAGATTTGCAATCATCATTATCAGAAGATGATGAATTAAAAGCTAATGCGTAGTAGCAATTTCTTGGTAGCTCTTTATATGCTTGAGAACTGAATATACATTCTTCAAACTTTCAGTGAAACCAACCTCCTCGGAGGGAGGATGGATGACCGATGTGTTGGATAGATAGCTAGATAGATTCATATATCCACCAAGGTCTGTAAATAGTCTATGGTCTTGCATGTTGAAGGTCTGGGATTGAGGGGAATCAGAAAATATTATCATGCCATCAGACCTTCATGTCTTCACTCCCCGGAAGCTCGCTGCTCTGGAAAGACCATGATGCACGCGACTCTGACATGCATGGATACTCAGAGTGTTATTTCTCCTCTCACGCTCGAGATGCCGCCAAGACCATGGCAAAACATAATATCCTAGGCGGTGTGTACAACGTGTGGCTGTTTTATCAGAAGTCGCACACAATTGATTGATAACAAAATCGTTGGTGTTGTGAGGGCATGCAGGGCAATATCATTGCAGACAATTGATACATACAAGGCGTGTGCGATATACATTGCTTCCGCATACAGTTCCAAATATATGCACTAATATAGCCCCTCTACTATTATTCCAAATATATGCAACTAATATAGTCGTCATCCTCCTCAGCCTACTTCTCAGCCTCCATCCTCCATTCGAGCAACGACGAATCATCTTTCGGCATTGCAGTCGTGCATCCTTGTCGTCCTCTAAATTCATTTCGAAGTTTCCGTTCGAGCATGACCAGCCGGCCGAGTACGAGTGGGAGGGGCTTCCATCGATGTATGGCGGCGGGAGGGGTGCTCCTCCTCCCCAATCGGAGATGCTTGCTCCTCCTCCACCACATGAGAGGCCTAATCAACATGGCTATGATGTGCCGGAGGGCACTGCCAGAAGATAAAAATTATTAGAGCGGTCTTTTTTCTGCAAGCCAAAAGTGTGTCTACCGAAGCATTGGTGTTAATACAGTGCAGAAATGGATAAATAAGACCGATTTGTACTAGTTGTAGGAAACTTAGAAATGGATAAATTTATTACTTGATATACATGATAAATCTTCTTTTGCTGAAGGTCTTGCATGTTGTAATAGCATGAAGGTCATCATGCAGTTTGTTTTATGAGAGCAGGTTTGTATACGTTCAAATCTAATTCTTAACCGCCCCACAAAAAAATCCAATTGTTAACACAGTGCAGAAATATGTGTGAAGATAAATATAGACTATAATACACTTTGAAACGGAAGGGTAATTAAGTATTATCTCGACCCCTAATCTGCATCTTGATTTGTAAACTTTGTAAAGGAGTGTATCGATGGAGAAATGAGTTTTATGTAGTATAATCAAAAGTTTCCATCATAGATGTTGTTCATTTTTCGTATGAGGTTGTCTCAATTTTGAAAATGTTGCCAGTTGTTACTACTATCTAATACGACAGTGTTTGCGAAATTATTTAATTTGCGGAAAGAGATAAGTAGCTATTCCTCTCCCTATGTTATGGCAACTTTTCTCTTCCTGTCCATATTTTTTTCGCAAAAAAGGGAAAGCCCAGGCACCTGCCTTGATTTATTTTACTTCTAGTCCACCTGCTAGCCAATCAATAATATAGATGCACGGTCTGGTTTTAGTATTGCCGACTGTGGTTGGAGTCATGCAGCTTAATAGAAGGAATTAAAAGGCACAACAAATATCTGTTCTTTAAAAGCCTGAGAACAGAATAGGGTTTCCTCAAACTTTAAGGCCCAGCTTGTTTCATTGTTTCGGTTACCGATCACGTCCGAAAATTACGGAGCATACCGGGGTTTTAGTGGGATCTAAATTGGTCCATAATATTTACTGGCTTTAATCCAGGAAAACAAACGGGGCCTAAGTGGAAGGATCCAGTACGAAGGTGAAAGGTAGTTTTTGTAGGTTGATAGAAGGATACGAAGATGCTATATTTCATCGTTGCTTAGTGCTTAGGGAAAGTCTGATTTCAGTTGGCACTGCTGAGTGCAACCTGCAGTCTAATCAGTCGATAGTAGAGCACGTTGAAGGTCTAGGAATAAGGGGGATTGGGAAATACAATCATGCCACGAGACCATAGTGCAATCAGTAGTCCGCGGGTGGATGTTTTCGAATGAGCATGATGGGCAACTCCTAGCGGCGAGGATGCTCCTTGAGCTCTTCCTTGTGTGTCTCCTGTAACGACACCGTTACCGACTTCGAGGACGCTCGTCCTAGGCGGAATGGCACGCGTCCGGCTAAGAAATGCGGTTGGCATCACCAGGGCTCTAGCGCTTGTGGCCCCTGCTTCTTCCCTGCTTCGATCTTTTTCCAGGCTCTCGACTTCGTGTTGAGGAAGTTACCGATGGTTCACCGGCTTCGTCGCTGGGAGCTATGCTGATAGCTGATGAATCAACCTAGCTGAAGCCGGTGATGGTCGCTGTATCCAGGACCGGCTCTATGTTTTGCGGGGCCATAGTGCGAAGTCGAAGAATGAGCCCCTAAGATATAATAGAGAGAGAGAGAGAGAGAAATATAGATATATATGTTTCTAGTTGTACTTGCAAACTATTAAAAATTAACGTCCAATTATACATATATTCTTAGTCTCAAAATATAAAGAACTAATATTTCCTACTAGTTTTATCACGTTACAGCTCAAAGAAGATATAATTTCAATGAGTCTGCTGACAATAATGCTTCATTGCTTCACAAAAAGCTTCTTGAGCATTTCTAAATGCAAAATCATTGATTACAATTTTAAGATCAATTTTATGCAAGATACTCTCTCGCTTTCTTTTATTCCTTTCGCAGCGCTAGACTTATGTCTCAGTACCATATCACCTAAAATACATTATACGAAGAATTAAAAAAGAATCCTAATATACTTTCATATAAGTTTGCCTAAAAGACATGAAACAAGAATTAAAGATTCGGAAAAGATTGAATATACCACATAGAGCAAAGCCAAAGTATCGAATTTCCGATCGAGAATTGAGGCGGCCGGAGATCCATCGAGAGAATGGGGACTGGCGATGCGAATATGTGATGCCGTCAGACATCGCCGCATAATAGAGGCATATCGAGACATAGAGGTGTATGCCGCAGTACGCAGAGATCGAGGCATCGAGTTCGCATCCAGGAAATCAACCGCCCGGACGAGGCGTGTCCCTATCGATCACATATCGACTGCCTTCTAAATTCTGACTTCACGTTCTCTGATTCTCTTGCTTGGCACGGCTAGGCTATGTGCCTTTTTTTAAGACAGGCAAGATATGAACTATAGAGAAATTAGTAATCATAAGCCCCATGCTGGCATGGGCCCTTGGCCTTTGCACAAGGTTGCCATGGCCTAGAGACGGCCCTGGCTACATCTGCCGCAGCCTGCCGAGCCTTGCAAATCTGCCTTGGAAGATTGCCTGTGACGGTGCCAGGACTGTCATTGTTAATGACAACGAGAAAATCATGGAGGCAGCCGATCAGCGAAGGATCCTACAGTTGTAATCGTGGTGCTCAGGATCCTTTTCAATCTTGACTCCCACCTCTTTAATGCAAGTTGTGATACAACATGTGGTGCAGATAGAAACATCGCAGTGAGGTTGCCATCGTCAACTGATCATTATTATTTAACAACCTATTAAAAAACACATGGGTTCCATCTGTGAATGCAGGTGGCTCATTGAGTTCTACTACTCCCTCCGATCCATATTAGTTGACTCAAATTTGTTGGATGAATCTAGACACTATTTAGTACTCCCTCTGGCCCATATTAATTGACTTTGATTTGTCAAATTTTGGATGAACCTATATACTAAATAGTGTCTAGATTCATTCAAATTTTGACAAATCGAAGTCAATTAATATGGGTCGGAGGGAGTATATAGGTTCATTTAATTTTTTACAAATCAAAATCAACTAATATGGATCGAAGGGAGTTTAGTAAATATATAGTAAACCAAAATTAAAACATGTGTGTACTTTGATGGTCATCCATCACAATTATATTTTGTAGTAAAAAAGTTAATTCTACTTTAACTAGAGTTTACATATAAAATTAAGAAATATTGTAATATACAACGAGTTCAAAAATATGTGATAGTAAAAAAAAAGAGATCCTACTATCGTTCTACACAATGTTAAACTACTAACTTGCAACGATGGAGTAATTTTGTATGCACTAACATGTTCACTCAATTCGAAAAAAAGAGGTCCACTCATGGTGTTAATCCTTTTCAAAACACTCACCGTGTTAATATTCAGAGCATGTCTAACATCAATATAAGAATATGTTCAGTCACCGACTTAATTCTGTTTATAACCAACAATTTCTTCTAGAGCCGAATAGCTAATATTTCATTACTCCCTCGACCCATATTAGTTAACTTAGATTCATCTAAATACGAATGTATCTAGTCAAGTTTTAGTGCTAGATACTCTCGTATCTGGATAAATTTGAGTCAACTAATATGGGTCGGAGGGAGTACTGAGATTACATATCCATTTTTTATCCTAAGCGCATGAAATAATATATAAATCCTAAAGAGTTCCAAAATTGTCCAGATTTTTGTGTAAATATGGCTTCATAATTGTTGTCTGTCAAAACCCACCGGCGAGCAGCGACTGACAACACGGAGAGCCGGGAGGCTTCCAGGACTGCTGGTGGGCCCTGGTCCCTCGGGCGACGGCCCGCAAAAGCTCCGGCACACGTCCTGGCTTGGTTCGAGGGCGTGCCACCTGACCTATACCTGATCAGGAAGGTGAGGGATTGCTCCGATTGATTTCCTGCATGATAAACAAGTATACGTAAAATTCGAGCCGTAATCGGCTCCTGGTTTCTCAGAATCGGCTCCTAAAGCCGATTGCCCCATGGTTCTGCGTTAGATTTATAATAACATGGGGTTTTGCTTGATCACTACAAGTTAAATCGATCTACGATAGTTTAATGTTTTCACTACGTAACTGGAACGTCCTACGCGTAATTGAGCCTAGTACGTACAAAAAGATGAAGAATATCAACCCTAGAGGAGGCCTAATAACCAACATAAAGCCAATTACCGGAACATCTTCTCTAGAACAAATAAGCCACGTCCTTATGCATTACCGGATCGTTCAACCCGTTTGTAAGGCCTGATTACGTAGATATTAAACTAAACCTTGGTGAACAAGGTACAACTATAACAGATCGAATCGACTAAATAAAGATCAAGCAAGATGCTACCCTTGCACTTTGGGAAAAGGTGCAAGGGTAGCGGGATAGCTAGAGGTAGCATAACTTCGACGATAGTAATGAAAAAACAACGATGCTAGCCTCAAACAATCTATGATAATAGTATTACTCGCCATCAACAACGCTTCAGTACGAGTAAAACCAGGTAACGAATAAGTAAATACTGCCTAGATCGCGAGATGCGATCTAGGCAACATGGCACTTACCCGAAAGAAACCCTAGAAACAAGGGGTGGCGATGCGCCGAGATTGTGTTTGTTGTGAACGTGGTTGTTGTTTTCTTTCAATAACCCTAGGTACATATTTATAGTCCGGAGACTCTCTACTTTTGGAATAACTCTACAACTCTATCTTTACCTAAACATAAACGGAACCTAAACAAACACGAATCCTACTATGATACAAGATACACGGGCAATTCAGCCCAAATCTACGCACTAGGCCGATCCAACAACACCTTGAATATATGTATCTTCTAAGCCCATCTTGATCACGTCCCATCTCCGTCTTTGGCCAAAATATGGTGATAACACATGCCCCCCTGGTTTTGGCAATGATAATTCCAAAACCACTCTGTGTGTTTTTTTCCTCTTCTTCTCCTCCTTTTTTTTATCGGGCTACGCGTAGACAGAATGCGTGGCAGAACAGCACCGTCACGCTACCCCTTCATCATGATGCCCTGTCTTCTCAACTCCTGCACAGCGCGTGATTTGACGATTTTGGCAGTGCAATCTGGGAAACCGCTATGGCATTGAACCGTCTGTCCACTATTCCCTTTATTTAAATCAGCCTGAACAGTTCGCAGTCCCCATCTTCCTCCAGTTGCCAGAAAACCCTCTCCCATCACCGGAAAAACCCTCTTTCTCGCCATGGCCTCCTCTGCTTCCTCTGGTCTTTCTTCCCATGCCTCCAACTCGATGAGCGACCGAGAGCCGACGCCAGAGCATCCACCGATGGCGGCGTACAACACTCTCGCCCCACAATGGTGGGACGAGAGGGGTTGGGACTTCGCTGTCTGGTCGGAGGATGACGCATCCATGACCGACGGCGAGGAGGACTTGCAGTTCCTCGCCGATGGGGAACCGGAGATGGACAGCGCTGATGACGCCATGTCCTGGGACGGCGTCGACTCCTCCGAAGAAGAAGAGGAAGAAGAGGACACTTCCTCTGAGGAGTACCAGCCGGTGAAGTACTTCCACCGGTCCAGCGACGACGACGAGGACGAGGAGGCCCCTGCTGACTTCTTCGGTGACAGCAGTGAAGACTACGCCGGTAGCAGTGCTGAGGATAGCGCACAAGACGACGGCGGCAGCAGCGACGACGACCTCGGCCTCGATTAGGAATCAGTAGTAGTAGCCGTAGTAGTGGTAGATCCCCTTTTGTAATCCATCAGTCGCTTGTAAGCCATCTGCTTTTGAATGAATGAATGAAAAAACCATTTCTCGCAGATTATCCTTCCGCCCCAATCTTGTCGATAACATAAATAAGTCGATTTTCCAGGAGCCGATAGCAACGCATCGGCTTTTACCTGGCCATGTTCCCACAGTCAACCAAGCTACAACTCAAAGAGCCGATGCACATTGGTTTTCCCAAAATTGTTGACAAGGTCAAACTCAGCCGCCTATTTAGGCAAGCCTAAACGGCCACCTCTAAGTTCCAAACGGTAACCTGCGACTCTCTTCAAAAAGGGCGGCCTAGATCCCCAACTGCCTACCGACCAGATCGAGCTCCTAGCAACAAGAACCCTCGCTCCTTACTCCGCACAGATCCATCTCCGCCGGCCAACCAAATGGCAGAATCGTCCAACACCAATCCAGAGGTCTCCGGTCTGAAGGTACGCCTACCCTTCGCGAAATCAACGCGATGTAAGAACTTGATGGCGAACATCCGAATTAATGCCTTTACTCATATTAAATTTTCTAGGTTTCGACATCCTGCCGCATCCTTCTCTCCCAAATTCCCTCTGTCTTGGCCTCGCATGCATTCCAGCCGCCCATCTCGATTTCTTGAAGCAAATAGAATCCTTCGTAAGCCAAGACCTAGATTCGAACTCTTGGGCCATTGCTTTGCGAGCCTGGCCTAATCCCCTGAACATTGGGTTTCTTGGTTTAGTAGAGTAGCTAGAGCTTACCAATCCCAATGGGAAACTTTGGGAATAGCCGATGCCCTGCATCTATCGTTGTCTCCTCTTGAGAAACACGAGAATCTTCTCAAAACCATCGGCTACTTCTGGTCTGATGCTCTGAATTGTTTTATGTTTGGCCATGGCCCTATGTCACCAACCTTACTAGACGTGGTGATGATTACTGGTCCGGATGTCACATCACCCAATTTCTTCCGCTTTCAAACCGACCACGCCCCTACAAACTGTCCTCCAAAATGCTGCATCGGTTGGGGTGCTTATCTCCACCGTCATATGAAAACAAAGGGCCCTGTTTCAGAGAAAGAACATACAGCCTTCCTCAACTTCTGGTTAGAGCATTTCATCTTCTGTGGCCCTTCCCTGGCTCCCACCAAGAACTATCTCTCCTTGGCCTATGAACTGGCCAAAGGTACTCAACTTGGCATCGGCAAACTGTTCCTTGGAGAGGTCTATCGATATCTCCAGTTGATGTCTGTTAAGCTGTTTTCAGGCATAGCAATCAGAACAGGTGGACCTTGGTGGTTCATCCAGCTGTGGGCTCAGCTGTACTTCCAAAACCGCATCCTGCACTTCCCCTTCTGGCGAGCTGTTCTTTCCCCGATGTTAAAGGGAAGCAAATCCGATGCACCAGCTATGGCCAAGCTTTGTATCGACTGCCAGGCAGTAAACTGACCCCCCAAGAGGCATCCAAATGGTTCAGTATCTTTTTCCAAGGCCTAGACAACCCCAACTTCTTCCCATACATGGAAGAAGCAGAACATTTTGAGAATCCACTCTCCTTCAGGCTGGACAATTTTGCCGATGACACCAGCACTCGGCAACTCTTTTCCACCGTTATTCGTCCCTGTTTCCTTCCAGTTGGCATGAGCACATCCAACCGGATAATCAAACCTGGGTACGAATTCTACCAACCAGTCGTGGTGGCCCGCCAATTCGGCCTTGGGCAAGTAGCTCCCCACTTCTTTCTTCATCAACTTACGGAGTGTAGAGCCGACCTGCCTGATCCTCTCACCAGTCAGAGGTGTTACTCTTTCTTCGATGCTCTGCCCATCCCTATTCCAAACGACCTCACCTTTTCTTCGTCAACTGACGGCTTCGAAGACTGGTGGATGATGTGGAAAACTCATGCCTTCAGGAGGGCTCTGGGACCGCTCTTGAAACAGCTTGACGCTGACTACGATATCCCCGTGGAACAGGTACTACTACTGCAAATCCCCTGGATGCAGCTTGCAATTGATCCTGTTACTAATTCATTCTTCTTCTAGCAGCAACAAGAGGGTCCTGAGCCAACACATAGCGACGGATCCCTCTTCGAGTTCTTCCCTCCAGCTCCTGTGGTTCTTTTCTGCAAAGACTCGCCGCCTCTGAAAAAGGTTATAATGCAGAAACAGCCGATAGCCCCGCCATCGGCTTCAAAGAAACCAGCAATTCCTAAGTCAGCTGCCCCTCGAGTCCCGACTAAAACTAGGACGACGGTGAGAAAGGTAGCCGCTAGGAAGACTTTGAGGCGCCGGAGACCTTCCCCAGACAGCTCGCATGTAAGCTAATTTCAGGCATTGATCGAACCTCGTCACTCTTCCCTTCTTGCAAAAATGTTTACACTTACTGGTTCCCCTCTTGTACAGGCCTCTGTTGAAGATACCTCCAGTGAGGATACTCAGATTAGCCGAGGAGAACTGGGCCCAACTGATTCCGAGAAAACCATCACACCGAACCAGCCAGATTCACCACCATCGGCTTCCAGAAAACGGTCGGCTCGACTGCTGCCTCGAGCCCTGTGAGGCGGGTCATCTCTGGGTCCTAAGAGAGCTCGTAAGGACAACGAGCTTCTTCGCCGAGCCGAGGTTTCAATAACCACCGTCCCCTCCGTCCTTCAATTCTTCCTGCTTGTTCCCTTTTCGTCTGCCAATTTACTTATACTGCTGAGACCACTCTTCGTGCAGATGACTGGTGTCTTCGGCGAGACAGCTGAGGCGGTGCCAACGCCGGACCTGGGCACCTCCGAAGGCGTAGATGAAACGGCTACCAATCTCGCCCAGCCTCCAGCAACCACACATGACCCGATGGTCTCCTCCTCAGATATCCCCTTGACTTTAGGAGAGGTACGTTCAGGTTCTTTTGGCTCGTTTTAACATGTTTAGACGAGATACTAACGCTTTTCTGGCTGCCAGAGTTGCGATCCTTCAAGTTTGCTGTTGTTTGACCCTGAGTCCATCGAACCAACTCCCTCTGTTGCTCCCACTGAGCCACAAGCCGGGGACGCTCTACCCCAATTCCGGCGCCTTAAAACCTTGCTGTCCTCCCCGATCGAGGAGTTGATCGAGGGCTCTGAGGGAGTGAAGAGTGTCCTTGCCGAACTCCAGGGCCATCTCCCAGTAGTTCTGTAGGTGAAGCTTTGGGCGGTTGCAAATTTGTCCTTCTTCGGGCCACGGGTGAGGTCGGCTCGTGAAAGGATCAACCTGCGCCATGCCCAACTTCCGTTGAAGGCCGACATTGCAGGCAGATGTCAGCAGCTCAACGAGAAGAAGGCGTCCCTAGATGCTAAAACGGACACCTCCGTCGGTAACGCCGAGCTCGCATCCTTGAAAAGGGAGTTGGAAGATCTTTAGGAGAAGGTCCGGGTGACCAAACAGCTCATCCGGGACAAGGAAGAATCCATAGCCCGTTCCCAAAACGAGGCGGAAGGCCTTAAAGCTCAACTGAAGACCGACCTGGCAGATATACGTGCCCTGAGCAAGCAGCTGGTGAAGGGTAAGGACGAAGATGACGAAGCCGAGATCGCCGAGGTGGATCGCGTCCGTACTGACGCCCTTCATGCCTTCGAAGAATTTCTTCAACAACTGAACTAACATCTGTTTGTACCATGTGTGAGTCGATGACCGTGCGTCGACTATGACTATGTATTTTGTTTTTCCTTCAACAGCTGAACTAACATCTGTTTGTACCATGTGTGAGTCGATGACCGTGCGTCGACTATGACTATGTATTTTGTTTTTCATTCGGCCGATTTTCCGTATCGGCCCCCATATTTTTACTGTCCATCGTTTCTCGTGCCTTCACCCAGCCGATTTCATGCATCGGCCCCTCAAGTTTTACCGCCCAACATCCCACATGTTTGGGACCGTTGACCCCTCACTGGGAATTTCACGCCGTTCAGTTCTCCGAGCATGTACGTTACTGGGAACTTCGCACCAGATCCCCACGTGGAACTCCTTGGAACTCCTTTCTTATCCGTTTAGGTGCCCCCCGAGCCGAATCCTTCAAGTAATTGGAGATATCGGCTCTTTGGTCGTCCGCTCCAAGGAAAGCACATTCTTGCTTGACAGATGTTGGTCGTGACTTATTCCCAGGACCAATGTCGATTTCTTCTAGCTCATCAGCTGATGTAAACCCGTACCCTAGCTTTCCCTCACCCGTCAAATCGACGCTAAACACAGGGCAAACGGTGGGTGAGGACAACAAAACTAATTTGGGCCGATCGCTTGAATCGGCCCCCTTTTCGGTTGCATCAGTCAAGGACGGTTTACACCTCATTATTTTACAGTGGCAGAGCATCTCTCTGCTACGACTACATGAGCTGCTTGTCGTATGATCGCTGCTTTTTATTTTGTGTGGCCGATCGCGTGGATCGGCCGTACCACGGATGATCGTGGGCTTTTCTACTCTGTAAGGCCAGTGGATAAGACCAGCCTCACCCCGTTTTTTGTAGCTTCAATACGCTCGCAGCCGTCTAGATTGATTCCAGAGATCGGCTCTTGGTCTTCGCTTCCCACGCTCATGCCAGCTATGGAGATCTCGATAGAATCGTCTGCGGATGACCTCCACTTCGTCTCCATCCCACCGGATCGTGCATCGATGCATTGTGGACGGATGCAGCAATTAGCGTGAATCCAATCCTTCCTAGTAAGGCGTGTAAGTGCTCTTGCTGTCCACGACGAAGAATGACGTGGGTACGGTTTTCCTGCCCACTGTCAAGTCCACGTTCAGTACACCTTGTGTTCCCGAAGACTGACCATTGAAGTCGCTCAACGTGACGTTGGTTTTGATCAGATCTGCAGTGGAGCGTCCCAAACGTCGTAGCATGGAGTATGGCATGATGTTGACTGCCGCTCCGGTGTCCACCAACATCTTGCTGACAGGTTGCCCGTTGATGTAACCTCGCAGGTACAGGGCTTTCAGGTGTTTGTAACCCTTCTCACGTGGCTTCTCGAAGATAACCGGCCGCGGGCCGCAGTCAAACTGTGCCACGGGTAGCTCATCGGTTCTTGGTGCGCAGAATTCTGACGGGAGTACGAACACCATGTTTGTGCCACCGATGTCTTTGCATCGGCTTTTATCGGTTTGGGCGCCACTCTTTCGTGGTCGGGCGGTCTTCCGCTTCCACACCTGCTTACTTTGACGGCCGATCAGGCCGTGCTTTCTTCAAAGCGTGAGATACCGCGCTCAGCCTTCTAAGTTACGCATACCGCACTCTACGCTCGGGTGTGTTCGAGTCCGTCGGGCACCACCTTGGCGGTGATACCTGCCGCTTGCCATCCTTTGGCTCCTCGAGGTCTTCGCCGAGCGGACTCCTGTGTGGCCCTTGGGCTGAAGAGGCCCTAGACGTTTGAATACGACATCGGCCTCGTGTCTTCCTTCTGACCGCATTCAGGCGCTTGTCGATCAGGCAATCGGCTCATTCCTGCGCCCCAGCAATACCTGAAGAAAGGACAATCCCAATGCCTGTCTGCGCCCTCCTTCTCTTTCGACGGTCCCCTAGCAAGGTGCTCATATCTTCCGTCGTCTCTGTCGTGCTGGCGACGTTGGTCATACTGGCGCTCATACTTGTTAAGGAGATGCGTAGAATGTGGCTTCTGATATCGCACTTTCCTCACTTGTTCCTCTGTTAAGTACCGCCTGTCACTGTGGCTGGGCCGGTCGCATGGACTAGCCTCCTTTCTTTCCTTGCCCCGAGAGCGACCACCGCCCTCCTTGTACGCGTCATGGTGGTACCCAGACCCTGCCATATTAACGCCGAACGAGAAATCCAGCTTACGCCTCGCGGAGCGACTGAGTTCTACCATGTTGACGCCGGGAAATGGGTTTGTGTCCACTTTCATGGCGAACTGCCCAAGGATCAGACGGCCTTGTTCTATCGCCATCTGGATTTGGCGGCGAAGCTCTTTGCACTCGTTGGTGGTGTGAGTGAACGAGTGATGCCACTTGCAGTATGGTCTTCCGTTCATTTCCTGAGCCGTAGGGATTTTGTGGCCTTCGGGCAACCTCAGCTGCTTCTCCTTCAGCAGTAGATCGAATATCTGCTCAGCTTTGCTCACGTCGAAGTCGAACCCTTTCGCAGGCCCTTGCTGTTTCACCCATTTGCAGGCCACAGGATCTGCCCCCCGAGCCTATTCATTACGGCCACCTCCTGGTCCTGCGAGGATCTTCTTCTTCGACCAGGCTTATCGGACGCTTGAATTTGTCTTGGTACAACTCGGTGGCGCTGCTCATACATCGCCGTTACGGGCCATGCGCCAATGAGTTGTACTTCACCGAACGCCAGTCCTTGGTGGGTGCCGAGAGACCCAACACCGCCAGCTCGACCGCCTTCTCGGTTAAACGAGCCGAGTAACATCGGTTCTTGACAGTCTGGTTACCGATGTACTCGCCACGTTTCTCGCCGCACTGCGCCAGTCGCAATGCCGCCTCGAGAGCCTCGAATGGTACCGATGTGGAACCGCTCTTCCGTTGCTTCTAGGTATGAATTGAATCGTGGTAGTGAGGTGTACCACCCAAAGGCTGGTCTGTCGAGATTGCGAAAGAATCTTACGCGCATCCGATCCGATGTCAAATCATGCCTAGTTGTGCGGTATCGGCTTATGTGCTCGATCGAGCTCGACCCTTCGACCGCTAAACCTTGAGAATTCGGGAGCTTATACTTGGGTGGCAGCGAATTAGATCAAACTTCGTTAGTACGGCTTTGAATAGCCGATTGTCCTTCTCTTCGCACGGTTTAACCGTCCTCAGGATGGTGCCGATTTGCTCCACTGTTTAAGCTGTAGGGGCTAGATTCTCGTGACTTGCTCCAGTGGCATACTTGGCTAGCCACGCCTGTTTGTCAGCGTCCATCCCAACCATCGCTGCTCCGGACACGCCTGCCCCGGAAGATCCTGCCCCAAGAACTCCTGCCACAGAAACTCCTGCGGTTGCAATCTGTTTGGTGTCGTTATTGCAGTCCGCACGTAGGCGCATATATATCCGTGTGGGATCTCCTTGCGGCTCAAACAGGAATTGGCAACGCCTGGTCGCCTCCAGCCTTGTAGACGACGTAAGCCGCTCCCGGCGGCTCGGAGCGGCAAGTGCGAACGAGGAGTGGCCTGGTTTGGAGCGGTCTTTCTCCTGGTGAGTCCCTAAAGTAGGTCCAGACGAGAGTACGATGCTTCATGATCTCTGGACTACGCGAACCGCGACTCGCTCGAAAGCGTTCACGGGCTCTCGTAATGGCGGTGCAAAGAATGAGCCACCATGTAGTTGACCTCACGTCGAGGGCTCAGTGCGCTCCTCGAAGGAATGCAGATCCACCTCATTAAGATCGCCTCGGGAGAACCCTTTCCATCGATGCCATGCGACGGGTCCTCTCGAAAGAGCGATGAGGTCTTCCTCGAAGAGGGCCTTGATCTCGTCAGACTTGGCCTTGTGCTCGTCAAAGAGATCGTTATAAGTGATCGGGTCTGTTTCTCCATCGCAGCTTGGTGTTGAGGTAGACGTTGTTGAATGTCCCACCGGGCGTGCTGAATGTGTTGCTGTCAAAACCCACCGCGAGCAGCGAATGACAACACGGAGAGCCGGAGGCTCCAGATCGCTGGGGCTCGGTCCCTCGGTGACGGCCATAAAAGCTCCGCACACGCCCCGGCTTGGTTCGAGGCGTGCCACCTGACCTATACCTGATCAGAAGGTGAGGATTGCTCGATTGATTTCCTTCATGATAAACAAGTATCGTAAAATTCGAGCCGTAATCGGCTCCTGTGTTTCTCAGAATCGGCTCCTAAAGCCGATTGCCCCATGGTTCTGCGTTAGATTTATAATAACATGGGGTTTTGCTTGATCACTACAAGTTAAATCGATCTACGATAGTTTAATGTTTTCACTACGTGAATCGAACGCCCCACGTAATTGAGCCTAGTACGCATAAAAAGATGAAGAATATCAACCCTAGAGGAGGCCTAATAACCAACATAAAGCCAATTACCTAACATCTTCTCTAGAACAAATAAGCCATGTCCTTATGCATTACCGGATCGTTCAACCCGCTTGTAAGGCCTGATTACGTAGATATTAAACTAAACCTTGGTGAACAAGGTACAACTATAACAGATCGAATCGACTAAATAAAGATCATAAGATGCTACCCTTGCACTTTGGGAAAAGGTGCAAGGGTAGCGGATAGCTAGAGGTAGCATAACCGACGATAGTAATGAAAAGCACCGATGCTAGCCTCAAACAATCTATGATAATAGTATTACTCGCCATCAACAACGCTCAAGAGTAAAACCGGTAACGAATAATAAATCGCCTAGATCGCGAGATGCGATCTAGGCAACATGGCACTTACCCGAAAGAAACCCTAGAAACAAGGGGTGGCGATGCGCCGAGATTGTGTTTGTTGTGAACGTGGTTGTTGTTTTCTTTCAATAACCCTAGGTACATATTTATAGTCCGGAGACTCTCTACTTTTGGAATAACTCTACAACTCTATCTTTACCTAAACATAAACGGAACCTAAACAAACACGAATCCTACTATGATACAAGATACACGGGCAATTCAGCCCAAATCTACGCACTAGGCCGATCCAACAACACCTTGAATATATGTATCTTCTAAGCCCATCTTGATCACGGCCCATCTCCGTCTTTGGCCAAAATATGGTGATAACAATAATCCCAAAGATTCAACTTTGGTGGTCTACCATTGTATCTCAATGAACCATAACAGATGTTGCTGTGACAAAAACACAAACAGTTGGCGTGCAAGAGTATGAAACACGATTGCTGTTAGTAAAGAATCATTGGTGGAGCAAGCGGATGCAAGAAAAAAGAAGCGTAATGGAGAGAGGGATTGAGAACGATCCATGTAGACCTCCTATCAACACCACTTCGAGCTGCCTGCTGCGAGGCCTGTTAAACATTATTTGTAATATGTTTAGATATGGCTGAGGTTGTTACGGTATGGAGTAAGTACTCCACCCAGACTCCTCTCGATGTCTCCCTCTCTCTCTCGTGTATAACTTCCCGTAAGGGTTTACTCGATAATTAACACGCAAATGTAACCGAGTTCTAAGGCATGTTCAAATCCTAAAACTTTGTCATGGTATCAGAGCTACTCCCCTCCCTAACCTAGCTGCCTAAATAGCCGCCGCCACCGCTGCAACAGTGCTCTCTGCCACCGCAGCTGCCACAACCTGCCGCCGCCGTAGTCTGTCTACTGCCGCTGCCAAAAACCCCACGTCAAAGCCTTTTTCGCCGCCGTCACAGAGCTCCCCTTTGTGCTGCCGTGACAAAACCCTAGAAACCACAACCAAAATCGATAGCCAACAAAACAAAAAACAAAACCCAAATATCCGCTGCGATCTCACATCGCTGTGTTGAAAAAACCACAAAAATCCCAAGGAGAAGAAGCTTCGCCGTTGCATCTGTAGCCGCGACAATACACATCCCCATGGCGTCATCAACATCTGCTGCGGCCTTGACCGGTGCCCTCAGAGCACCACCTTCTCAACTTCTCACCTGTGACAATGTGTTGGTCTGGAAGGCCCTGGTAATCCCAGCTCTTAATGGTGCACGCGTTCTGAATCTGGTAAAGGGACTAGAGAAAGCTCATGTCGAGGAAATTGAAGTGGAAGATGCCACTGGGAAGAAGATGATAGTTGAAAATCCTGAGTATGTCACATGGATCACTCGCGATCAGCAGGTTCTGAGGTACATATTGAATTCTGTCTCACCAGATATTTTGTCACATGTCATTGGACTTGAAACTTCTGCGGAAGCATGGGCGGCCCTTGAGACTCTCACAACGTCAGCATCACGTTCTCGGACTCAACAGCTTCGTTCTGCGCTGAATGACATCAAGAAAGGTGATCTCTCTGCTGAAAAATACTTTGCCAAGATTAAAACAATAGCGTCTGAGCTCGCTGCTGCTGGAAAACCTCTAGATGATGATGAGTTGATTTGGTCCATATTGCCTGGCTTCGATGACTCTTATAACACACCGAGAACTGTTGTCAATGCAAATCCCAATACCACCCTTGGTGATCTCTTCAACCAGTTACAAGCATTTGATCAGCTTCACAAGGTTGAAGATGGAGTTTTCACCTCCTCGGCAAATAAAGCACGGCGTGGTGGGTCCTCGTATCCACGGATGCGCTAGGATGAACGACACCAGGATGACCGCGGGCGTCAATTTCAGGATGATCGCGGCCGACAGTATCAGGAAGACCGTGGGCGTCGCAACTACGACGAGGACCGTGGGTGTCGCAACTACGACGATCGTCGTGGGTATGATGATCGCCGTGACAGATATGATGACCGTCCTGATGGTGGTGGTGATCGTCGCTATGATGACCGCAACCTGTTGGAGATATGCCCAAGAGGCAATAATAAAGTGGTTATTATCATATCTTCACACTTATGATAAATGTTTACATACCATGCTATAATTGTATTAACCGGAAACATTAATACTTGTGTGATTTGTAAACTAAAATAAGAGTCCCTAGTAAAGCCTCTTGTTAAACTAGCTTGTTGGTTAATATATGATCATGGTTTCCTGATCATGAACAACAGGATCATATCATTAGGAGAATGATGTGATGGACATACTCATATAGATAAGCGTAGCATAAAGATCAAGTCATTTCAATAGTTCAATTGCTATATGCTTTCTGATACATAGTAACCTAATTCCTTCGACCATGAGATCATGCATATCACCTTTTCCGGATGGATGCTTTGATGTCATCAAACACCACACCGTAACAGGGTGGCTATAAAGGTGGCATTGAGTGTTCAGAAAGTATTGGTTGAAACACATGGATCAAGAGTGGGATTTGTCCATCCATATGACGGATAGATATACTCTGGGCCCTCTCGGTGAAATGTCATCCAATTATCTTGCAAGCATGTGACTGGCTCACAAGGGATCACATATCACGGGAACGAGAAAAGAGTACTTATCGGTAATGAGGTTGAACTAGGTATGCAGAGATACCGACGATCATAACCTCGGATAAGTAAACTATCGTGAGACAAAGGGAAATTGGTATCGTATGTAAGTGGTTCATTCGATCGCAAAGTAATCTTATAAATATGTGGGAGCCATATGAATTTCCAGATTCCTCTATTGGTTATTGTTCGGAGAAGTGTCTCGATCATGTCCGCATAATTCACGAACCGTAGGGAGACACACTTAAGGATTCGACGTTGTTTTGAGTAGTTATGGTATTATGAGAAAGAGACCGAATGTTGTTCGGAGTCTCGGATGGGATCCGGGATATCACGAGGTGATCCGGAATGGTCCGAAGAATAAGATTCATATAAGGAAAGTCTCGTTTCAGAGTTCGGGAATGATTCCAGTGTTTTCATCGGGAATGTTCTAGAAGGTTCCGGATTGTCCCAAGACTCGGGGAGGGTACATGAATGTGTCATTACATATTGAATGATTGCATCATGTACTAAGTGTTCTTGCTGTTCCAAATAAATGATTAAATTGAATCCTAAAACAGAAAAGTCAAATGGCCAGTTTAAAAGTCAAACGGCTAAAACAGGAAACTGTGGGAAACAAGCAAGAGGTGGTTGGAACCGACTTGGGGGAGGAGTCCCTCCAAGCCGGCGCGCCAACCAAGGCCGACTTGGGGAGGGACTCCTCCCTTGGCGCCCTCCCACCTATAAAAGGAGGGCAGGGCCTCCTCAGAGACACAAGTTCCTATCCTCTAATCTCCGGTTTAGAGCCGCTTTTGGTTTAGAGCTTCTAATTGCCCTAGCCTTGGTTTAGAGCCTTCTAATTGGTGTGTCTAATCTCTAGACCACTAATATCTCTCTCATACTCCACCATACTCACTTGGCTTAAGGCCTCATGGATCTCCCTCTACTTAGGTACCACGCCACAGTTGCCGAATCGCGAGGAGAGTGCTACAACCTCTCCGCCGCCTTGGAACAAGGGAGAGGAAGGTATTCGCCGAGCGAACGTGACCGATCTGGGAGCGCTGCCGAACGTGGCGCCGGAAGGATCGTCACGCGATCTTGAGATCGGAAAGAGTACGACTACATCACCCACGAGAATCGCTCGTTAACCGCTTTGGAATCTTCGAGGGTGAGTTATTCCATCGACTCGTTGCTACAATCTAGTAGATAGATCTTGGCTTGTTTGTTTGTATGCGATAGAATTTTTTTGTTTTCCATGCTACGAACCCCTACAGTGGTATCAGAGTCGTGTCTATATGTAGATCTGTTGCATGAGTAGAACACAATGGTCATTGTGGGCGTTGATGCTTTTATTGTCGATTGCTTCTTGTGTACTTTGCATCTTGCGGTATGTTGGGATGAAGCGGCCCGGGCTAACCTTACATGACATCGTTCATGAGACTTGCTCCACGCTTGACATGCAACTTGTATTGCATAAGTGGCTTTGCGGGTGCCTGTTTCTCCTAGCATGGTTAAGATCCAATTTACAACGGGTGATTAACTATACTAGTATCAATGTTGTGGTTCATGTTCGTAAGTTAGAACGACACTTATTGAAAGCACCAAACCACGTAAAACATGCAAAGAAAGTAGAGGCGTCTAACTTTGTTTTGCAGGGGTGTGCTGTGATGTGATATGGCCATGATTGTGATTATATATGATGTATGCAATGTTCCTTATTGTAAGTTGGCAACCGGCAAGGGCCATATGGTTGTATTTAAATTCTGTTAAGACCCGCGTGTCTATTCAAAGTAGTTGTAATAGTTGAAGCCGGTGGACGACAACCATGGAGAAGCATCATTGACCTTGATGCAATGTCGGTAATGATGGAGATCATGTTCGTGCTAGAAGATGGAGATCGGAAGCACAAAGAAGAAAGGCCATATCATATCACATATTATGAATTGCATGTGATGTTAATCCTTTTTGCATCTTGTATTGCTTAGTAGACGACGGTAGCATTATAAGATGATCCCTCATGCACATGAATTTCAAGACATAAAGTGTTCACCCTTAGTTAGCACCGTTGCTAAAGCTTGTTGTTTCGAAGCACCACGTGATGATCGGGTGTGTTAGATTCTGCGAGTGTATACAACGTAAGCAAGCCAGATTTGCTTATGCGGAAGCTAAGGTTGATCTTGACGAGCCTAGCATGTACAGACATGGTCTCGGAACACGGATCACCGAAAGGTAAAGCATGAGTCATATAGTAGATATGATGAACATGTTGATTGTTCGCCATTGAAGTTGCATCAACTCTCGTGATGATCGGTTTTGATGTGGTGGATTTGGTTCGTGTGATCACTAAAACAATGTGAGGGATATTGTTTTGAGTGGAGTTCACCTAGATTAATTTAATTATTAATTAGAACTCAATTTATCATAAACTAAATCAAAGTGAATTTGCATAGTTGTTGTAGTCATTGGCATCCGTTTACCACCTTGCGCTTAGTTATAATTGCGATGATAGAACTATAGAATTCGGTTAGTTACTTTCTTAACTGGTATCGTATTGTTTTGAAGTGTTAATCTAAAGTTTAAAAGTCCTATTGCAAACTTTCAAGAAGTTCGGTTACTCCATAAAGTTTAATAATTAGTATTAAATCAAGAGTAACAATTCCAAGTGTTAGTATATAAGTATCATGTTTGTCTCCATGATTCTTGATATTCAAAGGATTCTCTTAATATCAAGGTTATCTAGGATCTGAAAGAGTTGTTTGAAACCATGATGTGTGGAATATATTGTGATATCTGAAACGAAGTATTGGTTACAACATGATAGAGTATAATATGGCAAAAGTCATGTTCTCATATTTGATGAGAAATTGCAAAAGGTTGGAGACACTAGTTGTCCTAATCCTCCAAAAGGTTTTGGAGAGCAACATTATACTTGCGATTCACCGTTACAAGCTAAAGTAGCCTGTTCGTGGATAAATCCATGATGAGGGTTAATATTTGATGTAGGTAAAATGTTTACTACACCAAGAGATTACTAAAGAAAGGAATTTGAAAGAACACCAAACATTTGATGATGGTGATCTACTTCAAAGTGCAAGTCCAAAGACATTGGTATTTAACTATACACGCTTTGGACTATGTGTCATATGTATGACTCCACTATTGATGTTGATAGATTCTTTCAAATGTAAAAGGAAATCTTGAAAGAGAATCTCATAAATATATGGCGAAAAGAAAGGACTAGAATTGTTCAGTTTAAGTATATAGATGATATACATGTTATGGCTATATTCTTTGCTTATTAAACAATGTGGTTCTTAAGTATTTGATACTGAATTTGTTGGTGTGAATCGTCATACGAAACAACACAATTCATGAACTACAATGGCCTAAGTAACTAGCAAAAGAATATGTGATGATGTTCATCGAGAACAAAATAAAGGGTTATTGTGTTGCTCGTTAAACATCAAAGCTTGCCTTCAAGATTTGTTTTATCAGGTATTATGAGAACAAAAGGGTTGTTCAAATAATTGCCGTAATCTATAAAATATGGATGATTCACAAATCTCGTTGGAGAAATCACATCCATAAAACTTGTGCTAAAAATGTCGAAAGACAAATTGATTGAAAGATCACTTAGGAAGTGACATCGCCGTTTAAATTATATTGGAAAGAAAACATGAAGAAACTCCATGTGTATGGAATTTTAGAGTCTTTTTGATTTTGATCAAATGACGCTTGTGAAACTTTCCTAGAGATAATTAAAACTTCGTTCATAGGCCAAAAAGGAACGAATGGCTAGCTTATTGGAACTTGTACATATTGTTGTACGAAGTCCATTATGTGTAGTCAAGAGCGATGGATTTCAACTTCATATGCTTTCTCCGAAAATTTGAGTGAATATATGAATATTTACTTAATATGGATGAAGTATGAAACATTTGAAAAGTTCAAAGACTTTCAAGATGAAGTGCAAAATCATTGTAACAAGAATATAAACAGTTTATGATAAAGATCATAAAGGAAGATATTTGAGTTACAAAGTTTAGCATAATACCTAAGATTTATGGAATCGTTCCGTGGATTTGCATTTCCCGAAACACCATAAGAGTATGGAGCATTCGAGATATGTAATTAAACCTTGTTTGACATGGTAAGATCAAAGGTATAATTCATAAAACTGCCATTATATTTTAAAGATTAAAAGCTTTAGAGATTACCGTTTTTCCACTGAAAAGAGCTCCATCATAATCCGTTGAAATGACACCATATGTTATGGTTTGGGATAAAACCCAAGTTGTCCTTTCTTAAACATTGGTATGCTATGCATAAGAAAGATGTTTGCAACCAAAGTCGGATGAACCTGTCTTTGTTAAGTATTCCTCCATAACACCGGAGACAAAAGTGTTTGTCACTTAAAACGTCAAGTTTCTTTTAGAAGGAATTTTTCGTGAAAATTTAAGTGGGTGGACAATAGAACTTTGATAAGGTTAAAAGAACCTTAGCTATATGTGCAGAGTTGCGCAGCACCGAAAAAGTGTTCCGGAGGCAGCAACAATGCTCATGGCTCACGTGCCTCAAAGGTTGTGGTTATGAAGGTCAAAGTTTCTGTTGAACCAAGTAGGTCGAGTAAACAATCAAATACCAAGATTTGAGGGTTGAATCATTATTTGAGAATAATGAACGTACTACATGCAGAGAAGCGATGATGGGCCCTGACTCCGTAAAATGTCTTGAAGCCATAAAATCCGTGATAGTTCCATATACGAGAGATCAAGATTTGAACTTGAAAGACCCTCTGGGAAGGTACAAGACCTTACAGTCGTATTTGGATCTATAAAGAAATAGACATGAATGTTTCACATCTATGAAATAGTCGACATGTTGGGAAAGAGTTCACAACAATGTTCAAAGGTTGTATATGACAAGATTTGATCTTTCATAGCGATTTTTAGTCTAGACGGATTAATGTAGAAACCACTACATATAATTTGTTATATGGTAGTTGAATAAACAAAACAAGTTCTTCTAATAGAATCGTTACCTAGGACATGTGCATAACACGGTCCATAGGGTTTTGTTAATTCAAAGGATGCTAAAAGCGTATGCAAACTTTAATGGTTAAAGTGAGCATCGCGGAGTTGGAATCTTCACTGTGATGAAACTGTTAAAGGAGTTTAAAAGTTCATTAGAGACGATGAAGATGCTTGCATTTTCAAGAAATTAAGTGGGAGCGCTAAGACATGTTTCTAATACATTATGTGTAAGACATATTGTTGATTGGAAATAATGTATCTTTTATTAACACATATTAAGAATTTCATCCCGATGAAAGACTTAGGCAAAACCCAAATATTTGGCATCAATAAACGCTAATATGGTTGTGCCAGAAGTACATAGACAAGATATTGAATGAGTTCAATATAGAAACTACAAGAGAGGTTCTTGTCGCACAGAAAGGATTGAATGAGTTCAATGTTGATGATATATTCAAGTGTATTGACATTTGGTAAAGTGAAACAAATAATCAAGTATAGATTGATACTTGATGTATGAAATCACAAAGAGTATTTATATCAATCATACTGTGATATGTACAAATCCAGATATGTCCTATGCTCTAAATGTTGTGAGCATATACCAGAATGATTCGTAAGATGATCATTGGACAATAGTAAGGATATTATTATGATCTTTTGGAAGAACTAAGAGTATAATATTTGTAGAAGTGACAAATAGATGGTTAGTTCATTGTAAAAGTACTACATTGATACTAGCTTTGTCACAAAGTACAAATTAAGTTTATCTCAATCTAAACTAAAGGTGGCACAATATAATGGAAAGTAAGTTCCATAATGGATTTTGATGAGTTCCAAAGTTAAGACATTGTGACAGATACTACAACAAAAGGCTAAGTATATGACTGCTATTTTAGCAGCAAAAAAGGGCATTTGTGTCAAGTAGTTTGTTATCAAACTAGGTGTAGTTCACAGTGGGATAATACTATGAAGATATATTGTGCGACAATATTATCAACATGTTTTAACCCCAAAGAGCTAAAGGTCACACCAAAATACCAAATTTATACAAAGCCATCTCATTAGAGAATGAGTGATGCGTAGAGACGCAAAGACATGCAATTACACACAGACCTGGAAGTGTCAGATCCGGATATCAGTTGACCACTAGCAATCGTGTACATACAACACCGGAAAGCCATAGGTGTTGAATACACAAAGGTTTGAAACTAGATTATTGACTCTAGTGCAAGTGGGAGACTGTTGGAGATATGCCCAAGAGGCAATAATAAAGTGGTTATTATCATATCTTCATGCCTATGATAAAATGTTTACATACATGCTATAATTGTATTAATCGGAAACATTAATATTTGTGTGATTTGTAAACATAAAAGAGTCCCTAGTAAAGCCTCTTGTTAAACTAGCTTGTTGGTTAATATATGATCATGGTTTCCTGATCATGAACATAGAGATGTTATTAAAAACAGGATCATATCATTAGGAGAATGATGTGATGGACATACTCCTATAGATAAGCGTAGCATAAAGATCAAGTCATTTCAATAGTTAAATTGCTATATGCTTTCTGATACATAGTAACCTAATTCCTTCGACCATGAGATCATGCATATCACCTTTTCCGGATGGATGCTTTGATGTCATCAAACACCACACCGTAATGTGGGTGGCTATAAAGGTGGCATTGAGTGTTCAGAAAGTATTGGTTGAAACACATGGATCAAGAGTGGGATTTGTCCATCCATATGACAGATAGATATACTCTGGGCCCTCTCGGTGAAATGTCATCCAATTATCTTGCAAGCATGTGACTGGCTCACAAGGGATCACATATCACGGGAACGAGAAAAGAGTACTTATCAGTAACGAGGTTGAACTAGGTATGCAGAGATACCGACGATCATAACCTCGGATAAGTACACTATCGTGAGACAAAGGGAAATTGGTATCGTATGTAAGTGGTTCATTCGATCGCAAAGTAATCGTAGAAATATGTGGGAGCCATATGAATTTCCAGATTCCTCTATTGGTTATTGTTCGGAGAAGTGTCTCGATCATGTCCGCATAATTCACGAACCGTAGGGAGACACACTTAAGGATTCGACGTTGTTTTGAGTAGTTATGGTATTATGAGAAAGAGACCGAATGTTGTTCGGAGTCTCGGATGGGATCCGGGATATCACGAGGTGATCCGGAATGGTCCGGAGAATAAGATTCATATAAGTAAAGTCCCGTTTCAGAGTTCGGGAATGATTCCGGTGTTTTCATCAGGAATGTTCTAGAAGGTTCCGGATTGTCCGGCACTCCGGGGGGGAGGGTACATGAATGTGTCATTACATATTGAATGATTGCATCATGTACTAAGTGTTCTTGCTGTTCCAAATAAAGGATTAAATTGAATCCTAAAATAGAAAAGTCAAATGGCCAGTTTAAAAGTCAAACGGCTAAAACAGGAAACTGTGGGAAACAAGCAAGAGGTGGTTGGAACCGACTTGGGGGAGGAGTCCCTCCAAGCCGGCGCGCCAACCAAGGCCGACTTGGGGAGGGACTCCCGTCCCCTTGGCCGCCCCTCCCAACTATAAAAGGAGGGGCAGGGCCTCCTCCTCTAGACACACAAGTTCCTATCCTCTAGAGCCGTTTTGGTTTAGAGCTTCTAATTGCCCTAGCCTTCGGTTTAGAGCCTTCTAATTGGTGTGTTAATCTCTAGACCACTAATAGATCTCTCTCATACTCCACCATACTCGCTCCGGCTTAAGGCGAAGCCCTGCGGGATCTCCCCTCTACTTCCGGTACCACGCCGTTGTGCTGCCGGAATCGCGAGGAGAGTGCTACAACCTCCGCTGCCTGCTGGAACAAGGGAGAGGAAGGTCTTCGTCAAGTACCGAACGTGTGACCGTCTGCGGGAGCTCTGCCGGAACGCAACGCCGGAAGGATCGTCTACACGATCTTGAGATCGGAAAGAGTACGACTACATCACCCACGAGAATCTGCTCTCGTTAACCGCTTTGGAATCTTCGAGGGTGAGTTATTCCATCGACTCGTTGCTACAATCTAGTAGATAGATCTTGTCTTGTTTGTTTGTATGCGATAGAAAATTTTTGTTTTCCATGCTACGAACCCCTACACAACCGTCGCCGTGATGATGATGGTGGCAGCCGACGTGATCGTGCACCCACACCCTATGTCAATGTCACTTGCCAAATTTGTAAAATTCATGGGCATCCTGCAAGTGACTGTTGGTGGAGGTTCCAGAACAATCGTGATCGGCGTGATGATGGTGACCGCCATGACAATAGTGATCGTGGTGATAAGGGTGCAAACATGGTCTCTTATGGTGTTGACACAAATTGGTACTCCAACACTGGAGCTACAAATCATGTTGCAAATGATATGAGCAAGCTTTCCTTCCAGGAGAAGTACACATGGCGTGATCAAGTTCACACGGCAAACGGTAATGGTATGCAAATCTCTCATATTGTTCATTCAATTTTGCACACTCCCCATAATTCTTTACATCTTAAAAATATTCTCCATGTTCCTGATGCATCCAAGAATCTTATCTCTGTTCATAAACTTGCTCTAGACAATGATGTTTTTCTTGAGTTTCATCTATATTTTTTCTTGATTAAGGATCAAGCCACAAGGAGAACTCTATTTGAGGGACCGTGTCATGATGGCCTCTATCCTCTAGTGCATGTGTCTACCGGGTCATCCTCCAAGCAAGACTTCATCACAGTAAAGTCGTCTTCCTCTACGTGGCATCGTCGCCTAGGACATCCATCCTCCTTTGTGGTTCAGCAAATTCTTAGGAAACATCATATTCTCATTCACCAGAAATAAATCCTTATGTTTGTGATTCTTGTCAACTAGCCAAGAGTCATCAGTTACCATATCTTGTTTCTACTAGTATTTCCATAGCTACTTTAGAGCAAGTTTTCTCTGATGTATGGGGACCACCACCTACCTTAGTTGGCAAAAATTCATATTATGTAAGCTTTATTGATGATTTTAGCAAATTTACTTGGATCTATTTTCTCAAGAAGCGCTCTGAAGTTTATCAAGTTTTTCTTAATTTTCAGCAACTTATTGAAAGAAAATTTGATAGAAAAATTATCACTATGCAAACTGATTGGGGTGGTGAATATGAAAAACTCCATGGTTTCTTCCAAAAAGTGGGTATTACTCATCATGTCTCTTGTCCCCATGCACATCAACAAAATGGTTCCGCTGAACGTAAACATCGCCATATTGTTGAAGTTGGTCTTGCCTTACTTGCTAATGCGTCTATGCCACTCAAGTTCTGGGATGAAGCTTTTCTTACAGCCACCTTCCTTATAAATTTACTCCCTAGTAAAGTCATCAATTTTGACACTCCTATTGAACGCCTTCTTCATACTAAACCTAACTATGAATCTCTTAGAGTTTTTGGATGTGCTTGTTGGCCTAATCTTCGTCCTTACAACACTAGAAAACTTGCGTTTCGCTCCACCAAGTGTGTATTCTTAGTCTACAACCCTCGTCATAAAGGAGTCAAATGTTTGGATATAAAAACAGGTCATGTCTATATTTCCAGGGATGTGGTGTTTAATGAAAAAGTTTTTCCTTTTGCTGAACTTCATCCTAATGCTGGTTCTCATCTTAAGCAAGAAATCCTTTTGTTACTAAAAGATAATGGGGAGACACATGTTGATGATCATATGAATTTGCATATTATTCCTAATGTCACTAGTCTTGATCAAGTTGCTGTAGAAAATACTGTGGTTGCAGATACTACTCCGTCTCAGCAAAACACAGCAGAAACTTCTAGCTCAGACGGGGAAACAACAGTGTCATTTAATGCTAGTCTAGGACTAGAACAAAATAATGGCGCTCAGTCCAATGATGCTTTGATCCACACTGATTCCCAGGGTGATTCCCCTCTGTCGCCTGTGTCGCATGCAGCACCTGGGTCAGGCTCAGATTCCCGCTCGTCTGAACGCACAAGCTCACCTAGTCGCCGCATGCACCGATCGTTGTCGCCGCACAGGATGTCTCACAGCCACCAATCGCTATCTCCATGCAGACACAGGTCGCTGTCGCCATGCAGGCCACTAGTGTCCCGCACAGGTACCCTGTCCTCCCCTGTGTCTGATCCTGATGCTAACAGTGATGCGGAGCATGGCACTCCAGAAAACGATGCAGGGGCAAGGTTCTCTGCAGCAAACAGTGGAGCAGAGGTTTCCTCAGGATCTTCTGCACCTGATATTTCTGCAGAATCATTACAACCTGATCCATCCCCTCATATGGTTACACGTCTCCAAAGAGGTATAAGAAAACCGAAATCATATACTGATGGCACTATTCGTTATGGTCTGTTTACATCCACAGGTGAAACTTCAACACTGTCAGAAGCTCTTTTAGATGATCGTTGGCATAAAGCTATGACAGAAGAATATCATGCTCTCATGGAGAATAAAACTTGGCGGCTTGTTCCTCCCAATTCCACTAGAAATCTTATTGACTACAAATGGGTGTACAGGGTGAAGAAAAATGCAGATGGCACAGTTGACAGATACAAAGCTCGCCTGGTTGCAAAAGGTTTTAAACAAAGATATGGCATAGACTATGAAGATACTTTCAGTCCTGTGGTTAAAGGAGCTACTATTAGGCTTGTCCTGTCAGTGGCTGTATCAAGAGGCTGGAGTTTAAGGCAGCTAGACGTCAAGAACGCGTTCCTTCATGGTGTTCTGGAGGAGGAGGTTTATATGAAACAACCACCAGGTTTTGAGGATCCTCGAATTCCACATTTTATATGCAAACTTGAAAAATCTCTTTATGGCCTCAAACAAGCTCCTCGAGCTTGGTACTCTAGGTTAAGTACAAAATTGCAAGCACTTGGTTTTGTTCCATCTATAGCTGATAGCTCACTTTTTCTCTACAAAAGGGCAGATGTCATGATATTTATTCTTATCTATGTTGATGATATTATTGTCACTAGCTCATCAGATCAGGCTATTATTACTCTGCTGTGTGATCTAAAACATGATTTTGCTCTCAAAGATTTAGGAGATCTACACTACTTCTTGGGTATTGAGGTAAAGAGAGTGAATGATGGTTTGCTTCTCACTCAGGAAAAATATGCCACTGATTTGCTTACAAAAGTTGGTATGAGACTGTACACACCTTTCCCTACACCTCTGTCCTCAACTGAGAAGTTATATCTTGATGAAGGAACTCCCCTTAGTCCTGATGATATGACTGAGTACAGAAGTATTGTGGGTGCTCTGCAATATTTGACATTGACAAGACCTGATATATCTTTTGCTGTTAATAAGGTTTGTCAGTTTTTACATGCTCCAACAACTTCTCATTGGACAGCTACCAAAAGAATATTGAGATATGTTCAGGGTTCTCTAAAGACTCGACTTGTGTTTCAGAAGTCTTCTTAGTGTTTTTTTGATGCAGACTGGGCAGGTTGTCTTGATGATAGGAGATCTACAGGAGGCTTTGCTGTATTCTTTGGTCCTAACTTGATTTCTTGGAGTGCTAGAAAGCAAGCTACTGTCTCCAGGTCAAGTACTGAAGCAGAATACAAAGCTCTAGCAAATGCCACAGCTGAATTGATATGGGTTGAAGCTCTTCTTGGTGAGCTAGGTGTCATTCTAAAGGAAAAACCTTGTCTATGGTGTTATAATCTAGGAGCTACATATTTGTCTGCAAATCCTGTGTTTCATGCAAGGACCAAGCATATTGAGATAGATTTTTATTTTGTTAGAGAGAGAGAGTTGCCAATAAGATGCTAGAGATCAGATTCATTTCAAGCAAAGATCAAGTTGCAGATGGATTTACAAAGGCGTTACCAGTCAAATATCTTAATGAGTTTAAGCGTAATCGCAACCTTTCTCAAGGTTGTGATTAAAGGGGGCAGTTAAACATTATTTTTAATATGTTTAGATATGGCTGAGGTTGTTATTGTATGGAGTAAGTACTCCACCCGGACTCCTCTCGATCTCTCCCTCTCTCTCTCGTGTATATCTTCCCGTAAGGGTTTGCTCGATAATTAACACGCAAACATAGCCGAGTTCTAAGGCACGTTCAGATCCTAAAACTTTGTGAAGGCCGTCACCACGCCTCTTCCTCCTCGTACACGGTACACCGAACCATGCCTCTACCTGCTGCGTGTAGCACGGATGCTCAGGGGGATAAAGATGAGCTAGAGAATGCATCAACAGTTCTGCTGTTGCACCCGAGGAAATGGCGCAGCCTGTGCCAGTGGGCGGCGTCGACTCTTGCGAGGACTAAATAGGAGCATGGAGATTTTTGGTAGAAGAGGAGTCGTGGACTGACGAAGCGAACGCGCCAGCTGCATGCTCAAGGGCCGACGCGAAGGAGTGAGAAAAACGAGAGTCCAACCGAGAAGCATCATCTGTAGATGAATGCAAATCAACGGCCAGTTTTCCTGGGATTCGCTCCTGTTTGGATCGTTAGATTTGTAGAACCAATGGATGATACCATTTGGGGTTGTGTTTTGGCGGGAACGCTGTGGTAAATCCCCTGTTCGAAACTCATGTACTATAGTAGTAGAGAAATATTTAAAGATGACACGTAGTGCAATACTCTGAGATATTTAGGAGCACAGTTCATTGAACCTATATGCTCAGTAGCTAGTAGAAAAGTTGTTGTAGCAGAACCAACTACCACTGATGTTACCGCTAGCTAATTTGTATTTTGTACTGAAACTATCAAACTAATGGCGCTAGACTCCTATATAGTGGGGAGAGGGATGCGGGGGCTCTTAAAGATCTCAAATGAGAAGTTCCATAGGATGAATGAGAAAGGATGTGAAGAGAAGAGACAACATAAAGAGATATATACCAATAGACCAAAATTAACAATAGAGTAGACTAGTAATCCAAGTGAACCCTGATGGAGAATGTGTAGTGGTGCCGGTGCACACTCTGAAGATACGGATTGGGAGACATTGGGACATGCCATGGCAATGTGGCATCAGTATTTTCTAGAGGGGGGAAATAAGCTAGTTCATGTACTCATCAAGATGCGCCTGGATGAGAATGCTGAGCAAGCAACTGCGAGTAATAACAGAATGATATTGTCCATGTCAGGTCGTATTCTACAGCTAGATATAGCTAGTTTACTCGTTTAAACACAACTTGTGAGTTGCGATTCGGGCATTGTGGCAGATTACTGCATGCAATGATCAGTAACAACAAAACTACAAATAGTTATGCATAAATGCATTCACATCTTTTCGATAAAGGGTCCAAAATATTGAGAACTAAGACTGAACTATATTAATTAACTCAAACATGAATCATGAATCAAGAAAATATGCACAAATGGTTTACATAAGACCTTGCATAAGTAAAATGCGCACAATGTAAGAAATGCCAATACACCAAGTGTTGGGATTTGCAACATAGAAAAAAATTCCTACGAGAGAACAACGAACAAGATCCAAATCTATTCTAGGAAGATGCAAGTAACAAGATGGATTACATCTACGTATGCTTGTAGAACACACGTGTTAATGACTGAGAGATCATGGGATGATGTAGTCATACTCTTCGAAATCCAATCTGATCCAAGCACCGCACGAGCGACATCTCCGAGATGTACACATGTACGGCTTGATATTGTATCCTCCGTCTTGATCCAGCAAGCAAGGAGGAGAGGTAGATGATATAAATCCTGGCAGCATGATGGCATGGTGGCGGAAGTATGGTGGAGACTGGTAGAGCTTCGCTAAACAATCCCGGTAGGAGGAAGTGTGAGGGACAGAGGAGGAGGTGCCATTTTAAAACTTTCGTTTGGTGTTTGTTCACAAAACTCCCAGTTTTTGACACTTGAAAAATGGAAAATGGTTTTTTGGTGCGATAAAAAGGAAAAATTCCTCTTACAACATTGTTCACCGCCTAATAATACATATGTGTGCACATTATCACAAACTATGCCATGATTCTAGCCATAACATTGGTCTTTTGGCCTGAAAACTATGAAACCTCGAACACGATAGCTCATTTATGTTTATGTTTTTTTAGATGCAATTAATATATCAAGTTTTATATTTTTTCTTGTAACTATGTCACATAATATGACACCATGCGAAGGTTTTATATTTTTTGGATAATTTTTTAATTTCTTTTGCCCACTTTAAACTATGGTCAAAATGACAGACATGAAGATTCTTAGCTCGGGACAGAGCCTTGCTAAACTTGCAATGGATCTCTGATAAAATAGCATATTGTAAACCTAAAAATAGGGTGGCCTAGTATTTTGTAAAAATAGGGTGGTACTATTTTGAAACTTACATTTGGTGGTTGCTTCATAAAACACCCATTTTTAACACTCGAAAAATGGAAAATATGTTATATGAAAATATATGTAATGTTTTTATATTTGATTCAGCAAAATTATGCAATATTTGAGTTTAGATAGCAAATTTTGATATATTATATGTACTTTTTTGAATTAGAATAATTTAGTTATGATTTTTCTAGGATTAATATGCAAAAAATAGAAAATAGCTAGCTGTTAGCATAGATGTGAAACCTAGGCCCACGGCTAAGCCGTTGGCGTAGACTTGACACCGTCACATCATCGTCACATCCAATCCTTACACCGTCGGCCAATCCCGTCCTACACGGACTTTGGATGTAGCCCTCTTCTTCCATAGTGTTGATGGCTTGATCCGTGAAATGTCTGTTACCCTTAGTCCTGGAGATCTCTTGAGACAACTCTGAATGTTGAAGCTTGCTTCCCTTGTTGTTCCGTCATAGCCTCACATACTATAATAAATCAAAGTTTTCATCATACATGTTGTTCATGTTTGTAAAATTAATTAATTTGTACGAAGTGATAAGTAGCTATTGGTCTCGCTTGTGTTATGAAAACTCTTCGATTCCAGTTCACTTTGTTTTTTCCCAAAAAGGGGAAGTTAATTTTAATTCTAGTCCACCTGCCAGCCAATCAATATAAACACACGGTCTGGTTTTAGTATTTCCAACGGTGGTAGGTCATATAGCTTAATAGAAAACAAGGAATTAAACGCACAACGCTAACTCAGTATCTGTTCTTTAAAAGTCTGAGAACAGAATAGGGATTCCTCAAACTTTCATGGGAACCAAGGGTGGGATCGAGTACCAAGGTGATGGGTATATTTATACTTCCGTGAGTAGGTTGATAGAACGATACAAAGATGTTATATTCCATCATTGCTTAGTGCTTAGGGAGTCCGATTTCAGTTGACAATGCGAGTGCAACCTGGAGTCTAATCACTCAATAGTAGAGCACGTTGGTCGTTGAAGGTCTCGGTCTCTCGGAATAAGGGGGATTGGGAAATAACATCATGCCACAAGACCGGACTGCAATCGGTATTCCGTGGGTTGATGTTTTAGAATGAGCATGATGCACAACTCCTAGCGGGGAGGATGCTCCTTGAGATCTACCCCACGTGCCTCCCGTGAGGACACCTCGATCAATTTGAAGCATGGTCGCCCTAGAGGGGATGGCACGCGTCGGGCTAAGAAATGTGGTTGGCATCGCCAGGGCTCTAGCGCTTGTGGCCCCTGCATCTACCCCGCTTTGGTCCTTTTCCAGGCTCTCGACTTCGCGTTGAGGAAGTTACCAATGGTTCACCGGCTTCGTCGCTGGGAGCTACGCTGCTAGGCGACGAATCAACATAGCTGAAATTGATGCTGGTCCATGCATCTGCCGCAGCCTGCCGTGCCTTGCAAAAATGCCTAGAAATACGGCCTAACGCATATGATTGTCAATGACAACGTGACAATCACACGGAGGCGGTGAGAAGCAAGTTTGGAAGGCTCCTCCAATTATAATTTTGGTGCTTAGGATCATGTTCAAGCTCGACCCCCACCTGTTTAGTGCAAGCTGTAATAAAGCATGTGGTGCATATAGAATGGTGAATATCGCCGTCAGGTTACCATCGCCAACTGATCTTTGTCACTAAACTACCTACTAGCATTAAACAACACACGGAAGTATCTGGCGGATTGTTCGATCTGTGAATGCAGGTGGCTCATAGAGTCCAAATATCTAGAGATAACATGTACTACAGTACATCGCTCTTATATATTTAGGAGCATAGTTCACTAAACCTTTTCGCTTAGTAGTCAGTACACAAGTTGTAGTAGCAGAACCAAGTACCATTGATGTTACTGCTAGCTTCGTATTTTATACTGAAACTATGAAATTAATGGTGCTTATCTCCTATATAGTGAGGACAGGGATGAAGAGTGGTCTCAAAGGAGTAAGTTCCAGAGGCCGAGATAGAAAGGAGGTGAAGAGAGGAGACAACAGAAAGAGATACATACCAATAGTACCGACAGGGTACACTAGTAATGCAAGTGAAACCTGATGTAGAATGTGTAGTGATGCTGGTGCACACCCCAAAGACAAGGATTGAGAGGCATTGGCACACGCGGTGGCATTGGTATTTTCTAGAGGGGCAAAACCAGCTAGTTCATGTACTCATCGAGATGTGTTTAGACGAGAATGCTGAACAGGCAACTTCGAAGGAAGTACTGACAATTGCCCGATTCCCCTCTGGCCGTGGTGGCGAGGGGGTTCGAGTGGCCGCGTTGTCCTTTTCTTCTTCGCCCAGGCGCTGGTGTTGTCCATGCCGCGGTGGGCTTCTCTCTTGTCTGCTTCAGCGCCCAGGGTGGTCGCTTCGAGTGTGCAGTCTGGGAGCCTGCGGCGGCGGTTTCTTTTGGAGCTCCACTCCGGTGTATCATGGCGGCTTCTTCTCGTCTTTGTGCCGGACCGAATGGTAGTAGGACTGTCGCTCCGCCGCTGCTCTGCTCCGTCCGTAAGAATTCTTCCGCCCCTGTCTCCAAGTGGCATTGGAGCCGCCGTTGCAGCCGACGCCGGAGCTCTTGATTCTGGAGGAGGAAGAGGACCGGGGACTTGATTGCTTTTTAAGTTTTTCTCCAAGGTTCTTTGTGCTTATTTTAGGACCCCTGTATAATTTTCTGTTCTTTTGGGTTCCCTTCTACTCCAGAATTTTTAATAGCAGCATCATGTCGGGTGGGTTCCACCCGTTGACCCGTTAAAAAAAAACAATGTTAATGTCAAGTCGTATTCCAGAGTAAATATAGCTGATGTACTCGTTTGAACACAACTTGTGAGTTGTGATTGAGGCATTATTGTAGCAGATTACTGCACGCTATGCTCAGTAACAACAGTACCACACGTAGTTATGCATAGAAGTATTCGCATCTTTTCGATAAAGGGTCCTATATTATTAAAATATTGACAATTGAGACCGATCTATATTAATTAACTCAAGCATGAAACACGAAATCAAGACGATACTAACAAATGATCAGAGTAAATAATAAAGCTAGAATGTAGTACCCCAAACTGCTATGCACGTCGTCCCAATTTTTGTCGGCCGTGGTTGGATGCGGTCAGAATAGAGCTCTGCTCTTCCGAGAGGCGGGACCCACTGCCGGTCTGGCACAAGATTCCCTACCACTGACGGGTGTCGCGTTCGCCATCGTACCCCCGTCGCAGGACGGTGGACCTCGCACGTGTCATGGGCCCACCGTCAGTGTGCGCGGGAAGGAACGCGCTCGGTGAGAGGCATTCCTGGCGCGACACGCCTCCGCACCCGCCGAGGTTGGGTCTTGCCAAGAGCCGACGTGGCACGGTGAGCTAGAATAGGCAGGGACTCTCGTGGTAATGGGGCCACCGAGATCCATCATGGCACCGTTAGCCCATGTCGGACACAGACTCTAGCGGACGTAGGGCCCGCCGCAGGATGACGTGGCGCCTTAAACCCATGCATGTTGTTATAGTAGACCGTAGACGATGTGTCTTCTCGGAGTCGTAGAGCCCAGCTGGCGACATAGACCTTAGACGTCCATGGGTTCTCGAGGCGAGAACGTACAGTGGATCCATTTCATAGTTGATCTGGCAGCATACATTGTTGATGTCACTGGTGGAAATGAGGCCTTTAGTTGAGGTCCAAATTGGCCTTTAACACCGGTTCTCCTACGAACCAGTGTTAAAGGGGGTGTCCATACCAGCGTGGACCGTGCAGCAAAAAGGCCTACCCCTTTAACACCGGTTCGAGCCATGAACTGGTGTCAAAGGCCCTGCCCCACCGCGCCGCGCAGCACACCCCCCCTTTAACACCGGTTCGTGGCTTAAATAGGTGTTAAAGAGTGTGCGCCTATATATAATACACCGTAGCCCACCCCTCTCTCTCATTGTTTCACTCTCTCATTTTGGATCTTAGCAAAGAGGGTGAGAGGGGGTGTGCTAGTTTGTGTTTTCTTCCTATGCACAAGAGGTGTTCGGTGAAATGCCCGAGAGCTTGAATTAAGTTTTCTCGTTGCTCTTTCCTCCTCGGTCGAGGTCGGCAACTTTATCCTTTCATGTGTCATTTATGTACTGTAAAAGTGGTCATCTCCCTATTAATTGATGATGTACTGTAATGATTTTTGATATACGTAATTAATTAAATAATGCAGATGAACCGGCAATGGATGTACGGTGACCGACGCACTTCCGAGTACATTACGGGCCTCCAAAATTTCATCATTGTGGCTAAGGCAAACCATGGTCACAATGGTTTTATTTGTTGTCCATGTGTTCACTATCAGAACAAGATAGACTACTCAAATACCAAAACCATTAACGCCCACCTGCTTCGGTCCGGTTTCATGCCCAACTATAATTGTTGGACCAAGCACGGAGAAAGAGGGGTTATGATGGAAGACAACGAAGAAGAAGAGGATGATGACAACTATCATAACATGTATCTTGAATACGACGATACTGCAACGGGGGTAGATGAAGATCAAGAGGTAGCAGATGGGCCCGCTGATGACGATCTTGGTCAGGCCATTACTGATGCAAAGGAAGAATGTGAAACTGAAAAGGAGAAGAAGAAGCTGGAGCAGATGTTAAAGGATCACAAAACATTGTTGTACCCAACTTGCGAAGATGGCCACAAAAAGCTAGGTACCACACTGGATTTGCTGCAATAGAAGGCAGAGAACGGTGTGACTGATAGCGCATTTTTAAAGTTGTTGGTAAAAATGAAGAATCTGCTTCCAAGAAATAATGAATTTCCCAACAGTACATACCAAGAAAAGAAGGTTGCCTGCCCTCTAGGATTAGACGTGCAGAATATACATGCCTGCATTAATGACTGCATCCTCTACCGCGGTGAGAAGTACGAGAATTTGGATGCATGCCCGGTATGCACTACACTGCGGTATAAGATCAGACGAGACGACCCTGGCGATGTTGATGGCAAGGCCCCTAGGAAGAAGGTTCCTGCCAAGGTTATGTGGTATGCTCCTATAATACCACGGTTAAAATGTCTCTTCGGAAACAAAGAGCATGCCAAGTTGTTGCGATGGCACATGGAAGACCGTAAGAAAGACGCGATGTTGAGACACCCCGCTGATGGGTCACAGTGAAGAAAAGTCGAGCGGGAGTACCTGGACTTCGCACGTGATGCAAGGAACTTAAGGTTTGGTCTAAGTACAGATGGCATGAATCCTTTTGGGGAGCAGAGCTGTAGTCACAACACCTGGCATGTGACTCTATGTATCTATAACCTTCCTCCTTGGTTGTGCATGAAGCGGAAGTTTATTATGATGCCAGTGCTCATCCAAGGCCCGAGGCAACCCGGCAACGACATTGATGTGTACCTAAGGCCATTAGTTGAAGAAATTTTACAACTGTGGGCTAAAACAAGTGTACGTATGTGGGATGAGCACAAAGGGGAGCCATTTGACCTACGAGCGTTGCTTTTCGTAACCATCAATGATTGACCCGCTCTTAGTAACATTTCAGGGCAGACAAACAAGGGATTCAAAGCATGCACGCACTGTTTAGATGAGACTGAAAGTGTATATTTAGATAAATGTAAGAAGGTTGTGTACCTAGGGCAAGGTCGATTTCTTCCGAACATGCATCCCGTAAGAAAGAAAGGCAAGCATTTCAAACGTCTGGCAGAACCTCGGAGGAAGCCTGTCCTCCGTTCCGAATGATGATGCCGGATACGCGCCCATGTGGAAGAGCAATCTATATTTTGGGACCTACCCTATTGGAAAGTTCTAGAGGTTCGCTCTTCAATCAACATGATGCACGTGACGAAGAATGTTTGCGTGAACCTGCTAGGATTCCTGGGAGTGTATGGGAAGACAAAAGATACACCGGAAGCACGGCAGGACCAGCAATGTATGAAAGAACCTGAAAAGCCTATGCATCCTGAGAATGAGAAGGGTAAAGGACGCCACTTAACTCCTGTTAGCTATGCTCTTACCAAAGAAGAGAAGGAAATCTTTTTTGAATGCCTGAGCAATATCAAGGTCATGTCTGGCTTCTCGTCGAATATAAAGAGAATAATAAATATGGCAGAGAAAAAATTCCAAAACCCGAAGTCTCATGACGGCCACGTGATTATGACGCAATTGCTTCCGATTGCATTGAGGGGGCTTCTACCTAAAATGTTCGATTACCCATTGTGAAGCTTTGTGCATTCGTCAATGCAATATCTCAGAAGGTAATCGATCCAGAAATCCTACCAGGGTTACAGACATATGTGGCCCAATGTCTTGTCAGCTTCGAGTTGGTGTTTCCACCATCCTTCTTCAATATTATGACGCATCTCCTGGTTCACCTAGTAGAAGAGATTGCCATTCTCGGTCCTGTATTTCTACACAATATGTTCCCCTTTGAGAGGTACATGGGAGTCTTAAAGAAATATATTCATAACCGTGCTAGGACAGAAGGAAGCATCTCCAAGGGATATGTAATAGAGGAGGTCATTGAGTTCTGTGTTGACTTTATTCCTGACCTTAAGGCGATTGGTGTTCCACAATCATGACATGAGGTGAGACTGCGTGGAAAAGGCACCCTAGGATGTAAAGCAATGATATCTAGGGACGGGCATTCTCTCAATCAAGCACACTACACAGTTTTATATATCTATCTTGGTTGCCCCGTATATCAATGAACACAAGAATTTTATACGCCTCAAACACCCGGGACAGTCTGATGAATGGATTAGAAGTGAACACATGGCGAGTTTTGGCGGCTGGCTGCAAAGACTTCTCACGAATAACACCACTGTTGGAGATCAGCTGTACTAGTTGGCCAAGACACCATCTTCGACTGTATGTACTTTCCAAGGATACGAGATAAATGGGAATACATTTTACACGATAGGCCAAGATAAAAAGAGCATCAACCAAAACAGTGGTGTTCGCTTCGATGCATCAGAAGAAAATGGACGAAAGACCACGTATTATGGGTTCATAGAGGAGATATGGGAACTTGACTATGGACCTAATTTTAAGATCCCCTTGTTTTGGTGCAAATGGGTCAAGCTGACAGGAGGAGGGGTTGAGGTAGACAAGAAGTACGGAATGACAACAGTGGATCTCAACAATCTTATAAAGGTAGACAAGAAATTAGACAAACCATTCGTCTTAGCCAATGATGTGGCTCAGGTTTTCTATGTGAAGGACATGTCTACCAAACCGAAAAAAGAAAAAAAAATAAGCAAACAGATACATCACACGATGAGTCAAAGCGTCATATAGTTCTTTTAGGGAAAAGAAACATCGTGAGAGTGGAGGACAAGACAGACATGTTAGAAGATTATAATAAGTTTGATGAAATTCCTCCTTTCAAAGTGAAGACTGACCCAACCATCCTATTAAACGGTGCTATTACTCCATGGTTACGGCCGGCGCGATCATAAGATTGACTATATGTATTAAATGAGCCATTTTTTGGCACACATATGTATCTTAACATGGAAATCATGTCATATTTCTTCCATTAACACTATATGTATTAAATGAGCCATTTTTCTTCTCGTCATTTCTTCCCGCCATTTTTCTTCCCGCCAGTTCTTTCGGCCATTTTTTTCCGCCAGTTTTCTTCCCGCCATTTCTCACTATATATATGTAGGATTGGCCTCCATTGTCATTGCACATCTCTAGACTCATATCTGCAACATCATCACTCTTTCCCATGGCTTCCACCTTACCACTAACCCCCAGGGAGGCAGAGGCGCTTTGCGCCTCGAACTACCCCTGCCCACCGGGCTACCGCGTCCCCGTCGGCTGGATGCTGAGCGCCGGAGGCGTGCCGGTTCCTCCTATCCCTCTAGGTGTGGCGTGCCAGATGGCCATCACGAACCACTACTACTTAGAGCTCACGCTGGAGCAGTGGAGGAATTCAAACTGGCATCCCGACTATTTCCCGACTTGGGAAGCCTTCTTCGGGGATCGGCGTGAGAGGGCGCTCGCCAGGCACAAGGAGGACGGCCCACCTCCGCCGAACTTCAACGAGGCCGGCCGTCGGCTGTGGTGGCGCGGCCGGACTCTCCAGAGCGTTATGGCCTACGACACGGCCGCCGACTCTAACCCTCGCCTACGCTACCCTCAAGTCCAGCCCACGCGTACTCAGCCTTCAAGGTTCAACTACGGCGACCCTGGCAACAATAGCGACGACGGCCGCAGAGAGTACGACGACTACAATGGCGAGTATTAAAGGTGTACGCGGGAGCATGACTGAATCACTCCAATATTCCAAAACAAGTTCGGCCGATTATGACTTAATATGGCCATGTATCTTAATTTTCAGTTCTTCTATGTATCTTAATTTCGAGTCGTGCTTATGTTAGTTGTGTTATGTACTTTAATTCCAGTTCTATGGTAATAAAATTTTCTTCCCGCCCATTAATTCCCACCCTTTTCTTCCCGCCCTTTTCCTCCCGCGCATTCTGCCCGCCCTTTCCCATTTGTTACTAGTTTGAATAGTTAGAATTTTATTTTTAAAAACAAAAAATGTTTTAGCATTAATTATTCAAATGCAAACAATTTTCATGTTGAAAGTTTTGTCAGATTCCAAAGTATAAAAAAGATGCTAAATTTAAATATCCAAACAATTCAAAAATGTTAATAGAAAAAATGTTAATCATGTTGAAAAATTTCATCTATAGTAACTATAAAATATTTTTATATGAATGGATAGATCTTATTTTTCTGAAAATTATGATATATTATTCATATTTTTCTGAATTGAAATCAAAAAAGATATGAATTTTCTAAATTCTATCGTTTTTTGGGGAATTAAAAATGCCCCCCTTTAACACCGGTTCTAGCCACGAACCGGTGTTAAAGGGGGGGGGGTGGGTGCACGCGAAACGAATTCCCCACCCAACCCCCCCTTGAACACCGGTTCATGGCCCTTTAACACCGGTTCGTCGCTGAAACCGGTGTTAAAGGGGGGGTATAAAGGCGCGCGCCTTCCTCTTCCTCTTCCCCCAGCCAGAATTTGATCGAGCAGAGGATCAGAGGAGCCGTGGCGGAGAAACAGAGACCGTGCCTTCGCTGTCCGCGGCCGTCCGCCACCGCGCCCGCACCGTCCGCCACCCTCGTGCACTCGCGGAGCCGCCGCCGACCCCGTCGTCCATGACCGGTGCTGCCACTCCCCGCCGACCGATCGAGAGTTTGCCGCCGGTGAGGGGATGAGCTCCTTATAATTACTAATTTGTATATATTGTTTGTATGAATAAATGTTGTTTGTATATAAATGTTGTACGAATAAATGGTGCATATATTTGTGTATGAATAATTTTATTTGGGTATGAATAAATGTTGTTTGTATATAAATGTTGTGTATGGAAGTGTATATTTTTTGTGTATATTAAAATATTTGTGTATGAACAATGTTATTTGTGTATGAAAGTGCATATATAAATGTTGTGTATAAATGGTGCATATGTTTGTGCAAAAACAAAGGGTATGTATATTTTTTTGTATGAAAAAAGAAAGGATTATTATGAAAGTGTATGTATTTGTAGTGTATGTATACATAAGAAAGTGTATGTATTATAGTTTCTTTATTTTCTTTATATAGGTCCTTTTCCTATTAATATTTTGTAGAGGCTTTTGTTATGAATTTAATTTACCTATATAAACCATAACTTATTAAAGGATGTATTATTATTAATTCATGAGATTTGATTCTTAATAACTTATAATATTAAAGAAATTTTTATATGGTGATCCTTCATTATTATATGACACATAAAGTTCTAAGGAGTTAAGATGGTTAATATTATTCCCATGAGCTTAAGTGATATCAAGATAAATAGTTTGTTATAACTTGCATAGAAGTTAGGGTTATTGATAAAAGTTCTAAGGAATTAAGATCGTAGAAATATGTGGGAGCCATATGAATTTCCAGATTCCTCTATTGGTTATTTATCGGAAAAGAGTCTCGATGTCTGCATAATTCACGAACCGTAGGGAGACACACTTAAGGATTCGATGTTGTTTAGTAGATATGGAATGTGAGTAAAGAGACCGAATGTTGTTCGAAGTCTCGGATGGGATCCGGGATATCACGAGGAGATCCGGAATGGTCCGGAGAATAAGATTAATATAAGGAAAGTCCAATTTCGGAGTTCGAGAATGATTCCGGTGTTTTCATCGGAATGTTCTAGAAGGGTCTAGAAGGTTCACCGATCCAGAAGGAGAAGGGTACATGGATGTGTCATGACAAAGTGTAATGGTTGCATCATGTCCTAGGTCACTTGGATGGACACTTGGAAGAGAGAAATCAAACTCTAATTTGAAAGTCAAAAAGGCAGTTTGAAAAAGTCAAATCCCAACATGGTTTTCGAGTTAGGGAAGGTTTCTGAGTTAGGGAGGGTTTCCACCTGGGTTGGGAACACCCTTGGACGCCCCCACCTATATAAGGAGGGGTAGGGGCACACCCCAAGGTATCCCCTTGACCTAGGCGCCCACGAACCCATAGGTTGGCCGCCGCCCCCCTCTCTAGTTGCGACCAATCTAGATCTCCTCTAAAACCGCTACCGACTAGCTAAACTCTAGTTGCTAGCTACCTCTAAACCTCGGCCCTCTAAACCCTAGATCTCCGGGGCTCCCTCTACTCCACCATACTCGCTCCGCCTTAGGGGAAGCCCTGCGGGAACCTCCGCTGCCTGCTGGAACAAGGGAGAGGAAGGTCTTCATCTAGTACCGTACATGTGACCGACTGAGGGAGCGCTGCCAGAACATGGCGCTGGAAGGATCGTCTACGCGATCTTGAAATTGGCAAGTGAACGACTACATCACCCATGAGAATCTACTCTCGTTAACCGCTTTGGATCTTCGAGGGTTAGTACTCTATCAACTTGTTGCACCAATCTAGTAGATAGATCTTGGCTTGATCATAGATTAGATCTTGATTGTTTGTTCATGCGGTAGAATTTTTTTGTTTTCCATGTTACGAACCCCTACAGTGGTATCAGAGCCGTGTCTACATGTAGATCTGTTGCACGAGTAGAACACAATGGTCCTTATGGGCGGTAGTGCTTTTATTATCAATTGCTTCTTGTGTACTTTGCATCTTGCGGTATGGTGGGATGAAGCGGCCTGGGCTAACCTTACATGACATCGTTCATGAGACTTGCTCCACGCTCGACATGCAACTTGTATTGCATAAGTGGCTTTACGGGTGTATGCCTCCCCCATCATAGTAAAGATTCAATTTACAACGGGCACTTGATAGTTCAAGCATCAACATTGTGGATATTGTTCGTAAGTTAGAACGACACTTATTGAAAGCCCCAAACCACGTAAAACATGCAAAGAAAATTAGAGGCGTCTAACTTTGTTTTGCAGGGATGTGCTGTGATGTGATATGACCATAATTGTGATTATATATGATGTATGCAATGTTTCTTATTGTAAGTCAGCAACCGGCAGGAGCCATATGATTGTCTTTTAATTTCGTCTAGACCTGCATGTCTATTATTCAAAGTAGTTGTAATAGTTGATGCTGGTGGACGACAACCATGGAGCAGCGCCATTTACCTTGACGCCACACCGGTGATGATGGAGATCGTGTTCATGCTTAAAGATGGAGATCGAAAGCACAAGAAGAAAGGCCATATCATATCACATATTTTAAATTGCATGTGATGTTAATCCTTTTATACATCTTGTATTGCTTAGTTCTCGACGATAGAATTATAAGATGATCCCTCTCAAACAATATCAAGTTATAGAGTGTTCGTCCTTAGTAGGCACCGTTGCCAAAGCTCGTTGTTTCAAAGCACCACATGATGATCGGGTGTGTTAGATTCTGCGAGTGTATACAATGGGAGCAAGCTAGATTTGCTCATGCAGAAGCTAAGGTTTGATCTTGACGAGTCTAGCATGTACAGAAATGGTCTCGGAACACGGAATACCGAAAGGTAAATCATGAGTCATATAGATGATATGATAAACATGATGATTGTTCGCCTTTGAAACTATATCATATCACGTGATGATCGGACTTGGTGTAGTGAATTTGGTTCGTGTGATCACTAAAACAATGTGAGGGATATTGTTTTGAGTGGGAGTTCAATAGCAATATGATTAAACGTTGAACACTATTTATCATAAATTAAATCAAAGTAAATTTGCATAGTTGTTGTAGTCATTGGCATCCGTTTACCACCTTGCGCTTAGTTATAATTGAGATAATAGAACCATAGAATTCTGGTTAGTTACTTCATGAACTGGTATCGTATTGTTTTGAAGTGTTAATCTAAAGTTTAAAAATCCTATTGCAAACTTTCAGTAAGTTTCGGTTACTCCGTGAAGTTTAATAATTAGTATTAAATCAAGAGTGACAATTCCAGTGTTAGTATATAAGTATCATGTTTGTCTCCATGATTCTTGATATTCAAAAGATTGTTTTAATATCAAGGTTATCTAGGATCGGAAAGAGTTGTTTTAGAAACCATGATGTGTGGAAGATATTGCGATATCTGAAATGATGTTTTGGTTGCAACATGAGCGAGTATAATATGACAAAGTTTATGTTCTCATATTTTATGAGAATTTGAAAAAAATTGGAGACGCTTGTCGTCCTAATCCTCCAAAAGGTTTTGGAGAGCAACATTATACTCGCGATTCACCGTTATAAGCTAAAAGTAGCTTGATCATGAATAGTTTCATGATAAGGGTGAATATTTGATAAAATGTTTACTACACTAAAAGATTACTAAAGATTGGAATTTGAAAGAACACCATGTATTTGATGATGGTGATCTACTTCAAAGTGCAAGTCCAAAGACATTGGTATTTAACTATACATGCTTTGGACTATGTGTCATGCGTATGGCTCCACTATTGATGTTGATAGATTCTTTCGAACAGAGAAGGAAATACTGAAAGAGAATCTCAGAAATATATGGCAGAAAAGAAAAGACTAGAATTGTCCAGCTTAGGTATATAGAGGATATACATGTTATAGCTATATTCTTTGCTTATTAAACAATGTGGTTATTTTAAGTATTGGATACTGAATTTGTTGGTGTGAATCGTCATACGAAAAAACACAATTCATGAACTACAATGGCCTAAGTAACTAGCAAAAGAATATGTGATGATGTTCATCGAGAACAAATAAAGGGTTGTTGTGTTGCTCGTTAACATCAAAGCTTGCCTTCAAGATTTGTTTTATCAGTTATTATGAGAACAAAAGGGATGTTCAAATAATTGCCGTAATCCATAAAATATGGATGATTTACAAATCTTGTTGGATAAATCACATCCATAAAAATATTGCTAAAAATGTCGAAAGACAATTGATAAGAAAGATCACTTAGGAAGTGACATCGCCTTTTAAATTATATTGGAAAGAAAACATGAAGAAACACCATGTGGATGGAATTTTGGAGTCTTTTGATTTTTGATCAAATGACGCTTGTGAAATTTTCCTAGAGATAATTAAAACTCCGCTCATAGGCCAAAGGGAACGGATGACTAGCTTATTGGAACTTATACATATTGTTGTATGAAGTCCATTATGTGTAGTCAAGAGCGATCGATTTCAACTTCATATGCTTTCTCCAAAAATTTGAGTCAATATATGAATATTTACTTAATAAGGATGAAGTGTGAAACATTTGAAAAGTTTAAAGACTTTCAAGATGAAGTGCAAAATCAATGTAACAAGAAAATAAAGAATTTATGATAGGATCATAAAGGAAGATATTTGAGTTATAAAGTTTAGCATTACACCTAAGATTTGAGGAATCGTTCCATGGATTTGCGTTTCCCGAAACACTATATAAGCAGAGAATAATCTAGATATTCAATGAAACCTTGTTTGACATGGTAAGATCAAAGGTGTAATTGATAAAACTGCTATTATATTTTAAATATTAAGCTTTACAGACTACCGTTTTTCCACTGAAAAGAGCTCCATCATAATCCGTTGAAATGACACCATATAAAGTTATGGTTTGGGATAAAATCCAAGTTGTCCTTTCTTAAACATTGGTATGCTATGCATAAGAAAGATGTTTGCAACCAAAATCGGATGAACATATCTTTGTATGTTATTTTGAATAATCGTTGAGTATTCCTCCATAACACCAAAGATAAAAATGTTTGTCGCTTAGAACGTCAAGTTTATTTGAGAAAGGAATTTTCCATGAAAAGTTAAGTGGGAGGACAATAGAACTTTGATAAGGTTAAAAGAACCTTAGATATATATGCAAAATTGTGCAACACTGAAAAGTGTTCCGAAGGCAGCAACAATGCTCATGGCTCACGTGTCTCAAAGGTTGTGGTCACAAAGGTCTAAGTTCCTATTGAAACAAGTAGTTCGGGTAACCAATCAAATACCAAGATTTGTGAGTTAAATCATTATTTGACAATAATGATCCGACTACATGGAAAGAAGCAATGATGGGCCCTGACTCTGTCAAATGGTTTGAATCCATAAAATCCGTGATAGTTCCATATACGAGAGATCAAGGTTTAAACTTGAAAGACCCTCTGAAAAGGTGCAAGACCTTACAGTCGTATTTGGATCTATAAAGAAATAGACATGGACATTTCACATCTATGAAATTATCAACATGTCGGGAAAGAGTTCACGACAACGTTCAAAGAATTAACTATGACAAGATCTAATCTTTTATTAAGCGATATTTAGTCTATACGGATTAATGTAGCAACCACTACATATAATTTTGTTATATGGTAGTTGAATAAACAAAACAAGTTCTTCTAATAGAATGGTTACCTAGGACGTGTGCATGACATGGTCCAAAGGGTTTTGTTAATTCAAAGGATGCTAAAAGCATATACAAACTTAAATGGTTGAAGTAAGCATCGCGGAGTTGGAATCTTCACTATGATGAAACTGTTAAAAGAGTTTAATTTCATCGGAGACGATAAAGATGCTTGCATTTGCAAGAAATTAAGTGGGAGCACTAAGACATGTTTCTAATACATTATGTGGAAGACATATTGTTGATTGTAAATGATGTATCTTTTTATTGACACATGTTAAGAATTTCATCTCGATGAAAGGCTTAGGCAGAACCCGAATATTTGGCATCAATGTCTATATGGATAAATTGAGACGCTAATATGGTTGTGCCAGAAGTACATAGATGAGATATTGAATGAGTTCAATATAGAAACTACAAGAAAGGTTCTTGTTGCATAGGAAGGATTGAATAAAGATTCAAGTATTTTTATACTTGATATATAAAATCACAAAGAGTACTTTATCAATCATGTTGTGATGTGTACAAATCCAGATATGTCCTATGCTCTAAATGTTATGAGCGTATACCAGAATAATTCATAAGATGATTATTGGACGATAGTAAAGATATTCTTATGATCTTTTAGAATAACTAAGAATATATTATTTTGTAGAAGTGACAAATAGATGGTTAGTTTCATTGTAAAAGTATTACATTGTAGTCAAAAAGTCAGTTTGAAAAAGTCAAATCCCAACATGGTTTCCGAGTTAGGGAGGGTTTCTGAGTTAGGGAGTGTTTCCACCTGGGTTGGGAACACCCTTGGACGCCCCCCACCTATATAAGGAGGGGTAGGGGCGCACCCCAAGGTATCCTCCTTGCCCTAGGCGCCCAAGAAACCCTAGGTTGGCCGCCGCCCCCTCTCTAGTTGCGACCAATCTAGATCTCCTCTAAAACCTCTACCGACTAGCTAAACTCTAGTTGCTAGCTACCTCTAAACCTCGGCCCTCTAAAATCTAGATCGCCGGGGCTCCCTCTACTCCACCATACTCGCTCCGACTTAGGCGAAGACCTGCGGGATCTCCCCTCTACTTCCGACACCACGCCGTCGTGCTTCCGCAATCGCGAGGAGAGAGCTACAACCTCCCCGCTGCCTGCTGGAACAAGGGAGAGGAAGGTCTTCATCGAGTACCGTACGTGTGAACGACTGCGGGAGCGCTGCCGAAATGTGGCGCCGGAAGGATCGTCTACGCGATCTTGAGATCGGCAAGTGAACGACTACATCACCCACGAGAATCTGCTCTCGTTAACCGCTTTGGATCTTTGAGGGTTAGTACTCTATCAACTTGTTGCACCGATCTTGTAGATAGATTTTAGCTTGATCATAGATTAGATCTTAATTGTGTGTTCATGCGGTAGAATTTTTTTATTTTTCATGCTACGAACCCCTACAGCTCCGAGGTCGTGGCTTAGGGGGGAGAATGTTAGGAATAAGCCACATGGTGGCCGTGGTGATCAGTGTGCGTGCGCTGGTCATGCCGGGCACCGTGTCGTGTGTGTGCGCGTCTGTTACTGCATGCGTAGGAAGAGGTTAGGACAGTTTGTGTTGTTAGTGGCAGAGAGCAGCTGCCGGTCATGTATGCGTGCGTGGAGTTAGTGGCTTCTGGTTGTGTGCATGCTTGAGCCTATACAAGGCACTGTAATCACCATGTTAGAGGTGTGCCAAGTGAATACAGAGAAGAACTAGGGCATTGGTGCGCCCGTGGCGGCGTTCGTGGCCGGCCAGAAAACCTTGTTTCTTCTTCTATCTTAAGTCCGTGATTGAGAGAGAGAGCTAGCTAGCTAGGGTCGCTTGGCACCAACAAAGCCGATGCTGGTCGCTGCATCTGCCGCAGCCTGGCGAGCCTTGCAAGGCTGCCTTGGAAGATGGCGTGTGATTGTTAATGACAACTAGAAAATCACGGAGGCGGCCGATCAGCGAGTTTTCAAGGATCCTCCAATTGTAATCATGACGCTCAGGATCCTTTTCAATCTCGACTCCCACCTGTTTAATGCATGTTGTGATACAACATGTGGTGCAGATAGAACAGTGAACATCACAGTTAGGTTGCCATTATCAACTGATCATTATCATTTAACAACCTATTAAACAACACATGGAAGTATCTGACGAATTGTTTTCCATCTGTGAATGCAGGTGGCTCATTGAGTTCTAAATATTTAAAGATGACACGTACCGCAATACTCTGAGATATTTAGGAGCCTATTCGCTCAGTAGCCAGTAGAACAGTTGTAGCAGAACCAACTACCACTGATGTTACCGCTAGCTTTGTATTTTGTACTGAAACTATGAAACTAATGGCGCTAGACTCCTATATAGTGGGGAGAGGGATGCGGGGGCTCTTAAAGATCTCAAATGAGAAGTTTCATAGAATGAGTGAGAAAGGATGTGAAGAGAAGAGACAACATAAAGAGATATATACGAATAGACCAAAAGTAACGATAGAGTACACTAGTAATGCAAGTGAAACCTGATGGAGAATGTGTAGTGGTGCCGATGCACACTCTGAAGATAAGGATTGAGAGGCATTGGGACATGCCGTGGCAATGTGGCATCAGTATTTTCTAGAGGAGGGAAATAAGCTAGTTCATGTACTCATCAAGATGCGCCTGGATGAGGATGCTGAGCAGGCAACTGCAAGTAATAACAGACTGATATTTTCCATGTCAGGTCGTATTCTAAAGCTAGATATAGCTAGTTTACTCGTTTAAACACAGCTTGTGAGTTGCGATTCAGGCATTGTGGCAGATTACCGCACGCAATGATCGGTAACAACAAAACTACAAATAGTTATGCATAAATGCATTCACATCTTTTCGATAAAGGGTCCAAAATATTGAGAACTGCGACTGAACTATATTAATTAACTCAAACATGAAACACGAATAAAAAAAAATATGTAAAATTGGGTTACATAAGACCTCTGCATAAGTAAGATGCACACACTCTAACAAATGCTAATACACCAAGTGTTGGGGAAGTAAACCGCAGACGCACACGCCGCTCTCAGGGGGGAGGGGGGCACGGGCGAAACCCTAAGCTTCCGCTGCCCCCGAATCCTCCTCCCCTGCAGCCACCGGAGGACGCGGCGGGCTAAGCCCGGACGGCCGATGGTGGCGGCGGGGCTGCCTCCTCGCGTGGTGGCCTCTCCCCGCAAGGAGCCCCTTGGGCGCTTGATGATTGTCGCCCCGATGGCGATCTAATGGCGGCGGGGTCTGGAAGCCGGGGCGACGGCCTCGGGCTTTGATGGCGCTTCTCCCTCGGCGGATGGTGGCATGGGTCACATCTGCTGGCAGGGACGCGGTCCTAGGGTTTCTCTCACGCCAAGACGAAGATCTGTCTTCAGCCTGTTTCCATAGATCTGGTGGCAGTGTCGTGTTCCGGAAGGCTCCGCCAGCGAACTCCCATGGGCGATTCATGCCTGGAGATTGCTAGAATGGATGGCATTCGGTCACGCGCAACCGTTATTTTTCTGACCGTTTGGTTTCAGAGGGAGCGAGGCGAAGCTCTGTAGTCTATTGCCATCATGGAAGATGTCTTTAGTTCCATGATGAAGTGTGCGGAGAATGTCATGGAAGCCAAGATTTGTGGACTAGCTATGGTGGCTCGAGTCCTGATGGCGATGAGAATTTGTCTTGGTCATTCGTGAATTGTAGTAGCGGTATCAGAAAGTGGGGGCAGCAGCACATGAGGAGTTCACAGTCTTACCTTACAGGGTGAAAATCCAAGGTATGCCTTAATTGGTTGTGCCTGACAATGACCTTGTTGAAGGCATTGTTTTGTGAGCGAGGACTTTCTCCAGTGTTAAAACCTATGATCTTTGATCGGACGATGACAGTGCTTGTGCTATGTTTCCTTCTTGAAGGCGTCGCTATTAGAGATGTTGGACTTCTGGTGTTGTTCTGGTGGGGTTAGTGTCGCTGCTACTAAGGATCTAATCGTTGTAGCGGGACTTTTCTTTTTTGTAATTCTTCTTCTTTTTTTGGCGGTGTGCATTCGTATTGCCAATAGGGTATACGTTGTTGCAGAGGCTAGGTGTAATTGATATCCGTGTGATATTAATATATGCTCATTTCCATAAAAAACACCAAGTGTTGGGATTCGCAACATAGAAAACAAAAAATTCCTACGGGAGAACAAACAAGATCCAGATCGATCTATTCTAGGAAGATGCAAGTAACAAGATGCATTACATCTACATATCCCTGTAGAACACATGTGTTAACAATCGAGAGATCATGAGATGATGTAGTCATACTCTTCGTAATCCAATCTGATCCAAGAACCGCACGAACAACACTTCTGAGATGTACACACATGTACAGCTTAATATTGTCTCCTCCTTCTTGATCCATCAAGCAAGGAGGAGAGGTAGATGATATAAATCTTGCCAGCATGACGGCATATGGTGGCAGAAGTATGGTGGAGACCGGTAGAGCTTCGCTAAAAAATCTCGGAGGAGGAAGTGTGAGGGATAGAGGAGGGAGGCTATGGTCAATAGTCAACATGGTTGGGACGCCACAACCCCACCCCTCTCTTTATATAGGCATGGAGCGGGTAGCTTTGCTTGATCCCTCCCTCCAAGATGGTGGCTCACGGCCCAAAGGGGGTAAACTTGCCCTCAAATTTGTCCCTACCAAACTTGGTGCTTACAGTTTCATCATGGGGACACATGGGCCCTTTGGGACTATGGCAACCTTGCACATGTAGGCCGGGGTTGCCCCCACTATCCCATGTAGTTCCTCCCGATAGGTGGGCCCCACTGGTGGACCGCTGGAACCTTCTAGAACCTTCCTAGTATGATATCGTTTTAATTTTTCTGGAACTCTAAAACCACTTTCTTATAAATGTTTATTTGCCTCTAGATCATTTGAGACCTCCTCATGATGTCTCAGATCCCATCCGAGACCCGTAATCAACATTCTATAACACCATATTAATATCTCATAAAACCCTAACGACTTCGAAAGTTAAATGTGTAACCCCAAAGTAGTACAAACTCGTTACTTAGATAATATGCCTAGAGGCAGTTTACCTTGGAATAGAAAAAAACTGCTGTATTCAACAACCTTAGACGGTGGAAAATTAAAACCGTCTCTAATAATTTTTAGAGACGGTTTTAAAATCTAGCTGTTTATCCCGATCGAGACCTAGAAGGTTTTGAAAACCTACCGTCTCCGAAAGAACCGCACCCCACGTCTCACCTCCCTCTCTGTCCCTTATCCTCTCTCCTAAAAACATTTGTCTACACACCCAACACTTCGCTAAAAGTATCCTCACGCCATGATTTCAGCGTATGCGGGCTGTGAAAATACGCGTCGCGCCACGATCCGCTCGGTTCCTCAAAATAAAGCCCCAGCTTCCCAAATTCCCCAAATCTCCCAAAACTTAGTTCCTTCCCAAGCTCCGGTGTTCCCGCCTGCTGCGCCCCCAAATCTTGCGTCGCCTGATGCACTGCCCAATCCCTTGATGCCTCCGATGTCTCGTTCACCCTCCCTACCTGAATATCCCCGTGTCGTCGAGCATTGTCCCTGACGCATGCGCTCCCAAGTCATTCGACCGCCGCCACTCCTTCCCCATCGGCGTGCCACCATTACTCTAGCCTCTGCCGTCCTTGAACTATGGCGGTGGTATCAGGTTTTGGAGATGCAACTCGGTGATGAAGAGTCCAGGGGATGTGATGGTAAGGATCTCTATGGTATCCTCACGCTCAGTTCTGGTCGCCCATATGATGTTCTAGGGTAAAATATGTATGCAATGAGAAGAAAGTAGTTAAGTAAAAAAGGAAATATGAATAACAACACAAACACCTGTCTTTTAAAGATAATGTTCAGCATGTACAACTGAACAAGTAGCATGCTTAACATGTACTACTAGGGTCATTAAGCTATCCTTCAGAACAGAAATTTCGAGACATGGTAAAGAAGTACCTGTTAAATAGATCGCCAGTGTTGAGACCCTAAAAAAAGCATGGCATCAGGTCATTATGGTGCACATATGGATTGGCAATACAAAAAAATGTGTGAAAATATATAAACTTGAAGATAAATAACAAATCACATAATCAAAAAATTGTATGACATAAGATCATTGTGCATACATGCACAGATTTATTGGAAGAACATCAGTTTTGATCACAAGAATAGTGTGTACTAGACCTATGCAACATACACCGCAAATTGTTGAACTTGCAAAGGAAAGAAGATAAGTTTTAAGGACAAATAAATCTAAACATTTGTCAATTAATTGAGGCATGCACCCTGATATCATTTGTCAGTTTTAGTAAAAAAAAATCAGTATGGAGGACAAAGAGGTAGCTTGTACGTAGCATGTCCTAACTATTTGTCAGTTTGAGTAAATTTTGTCCAAGCAGTACTGCTCCTCCGGGCCTTTAGAAGAATACGGAGTAATGAATACTCCATATGACAGGTTTTTTCACAACAATTCAATCTTGGGCCACATGCCAAGCTATCAAGGCCCATAGGGGCACAACTTGCCTTCATATTTGCCAACCATGTGTCCAACAATCATTATCAGAAGATGATGAATTAAAAGCTAATGCATGGCAATTGATTAGTAGCTCTTTATATACTTGAGAACGGAATATATATTCATTCTTCAAACTTTCAGTGAAACCGACCTCCTCAGAGGGAGGATGGACGACCGATGTGTTGGGTATATCTATCTATCTACTAATTTCTTTTAGGGAAATGATATGCCTCCCCCGGGGGATACGATCCCCTGGTTGCTCTCACGCTGATGGCCCCACCAAAACAGCTTTATTTTCTTCTTATCCTTTCCTTTTCTTCTGCCTTGCACGGAACCATCGTCCATGGAACTGCCGCGCACCTGCAGCACGCGCTGCCCGTCCCCGCAGCTTGCACCGCATGCAGCTAGTGCGGCTCCGTCCGCAGATCTCGCTGCCCGCCCGCCAAGATCTCGCGCCGCCCCCGCCATCATCGCCGTGCGCCACCAGCTCGCGCCATGCACCTCCCATCTCTACGGCTGAAGGCCGCCGCCTGCAGCTTGCATCGCAAGATCTAGCGTCGCCTTCGCAGAGCTTCGCCGTCGTCTTGCCGGATCCAATCCTTCCTCTCGTTGGGTAGCGTGGGTAAGGTCGAGAGAGTCGTGGCCGAAACCACCGCTATTTTTTGCTACTTTCGCATATTTCTTTTGCTACTTCCGTGTATTTTTTTTGCTACAATCAATCTATATGGTTTTGCTACGTGGTATCCGGCGATGTCCCATTTGCTACATTAGAAAAAACATTTTGCTACATCTGTTTTGTGATTTTGCTACAATAGCGTTGAATTTTTGCTACACGATCTCCGGCGAGGTCTAAGTCTCCGGCGAGGTCGGATCTGCTACATTAACATAACTTTTTTGCTACCACCGTTTTGCGTTTTTGCTACAACAGTGTAATGTTTTTGCTACACGGTCTTCGGTGAGGTTTACCGGCGAAAGCCTCCGGCGAGTCTCCGGCGAGGTCGAATATGCTACGTTAGCCCAACTTTTTTGCTACACGGTCTCCGCGAGGATTCTGGCGAAATCTCGATTCTGGCGAAATCTCCGACGAGGTCCGATCTGTTTTTTATTTCTGGACCGAACCGTTTTCTGCTACAATGTAGCAAAAGCGGGACACTATGCAGCAAAAATAGATCTGAGTGTAGCAAAAGTGAAAGGCGATGTCGTGACGGGGATCGGAGGCAATTATCCCCCGGGGGACGCGTAGTGCTCCCCTTTCATTTAAGGTAGGTTTGTTCTTACAAATTTCCGTCCGAAATTTTCTTTCCCGTTTTGCCCCTGTCTATTTGCAGTATTTACTAGACCTGCCACCGCTAAGTAGAACATACCGCTAAGAAAAAGAAAAACCTCCCCCTCTGCGTCCCGAGCGCAGGCCCCCTCTCGCGTGCAGCCACGCCGGCGGCCACCCCACCCCGCACCTCCTCGACCATGCGGACATCCCCCAGCCCTACAGCTCGCCGGAGTAGCCAACGACCTCTCCGCAACCGATGCCCCCACCGAGGCAGCCTCCTCGCGCCCCCAATTCATCTGCCTACCAAACCCTAGCTTCCTCCCCTATAGCCCAGCGTCGTTCACCTTGATGTTGATGCTGCAGCAGCAGGAGTTGCCGTTGCTCGACGCTGGTGCCCGGTGCGTGACCAATACGGTGGTGCCCGGTGCGTGACCAATACAGCGCAGCCCCCGTGCTGCTGCATGTCGATACCGACAGACCAACTCCGGAAGGACCGGCACCATCATCCTCACTCGCTCTGATGTATTCGCGAGAAAAAGAAGCAAAAACGAAGGAGAGGTACCTCGACCGGCTTCACGAGCTGCTAAGGAAAATGAAGTGAAGGAGTCGAGGGCGTGTTGGCTCCTGTTGCTCTACCGCCAAGGAAAGCATGCGTGAATCAAAGCGGTCTTCGTTTCCCCATTTAGCATTGCAGTTGCAGTACAGGCATCTTGCCCGGTGCTTCATTCTGTACACATTTATAAACCGGATAGAAAAATACCAAACCAAACAGAGTACCGGTATCACTCCTTGGCTACAGTTAAGCTGTGCACTTTGCTTCTCTTGTACTACTTCCGTTCTCCGATTTGAGAAACAGAGTACAGTATATGATGGCTGTCAGATGTGGCAAATGCTTAAATTTAGGCAGCGATGTGTCTTTTGACCGTGGAGGATCATGGAACTCTTTTTTTATTACAACTTTAGCTGAAAAAAAAGCAAGAAATAGATTTGGCTGACAAAATTTCTTGCGATTACTTCATGTTACAACACTTGTTACCTACATAGCAAAGCTTTCCGAAGGACTTGTGAGTAGTGTAACACAACTAAATCTATATTATGAATTATGCAGGTGAATTAGCCGACTAAACACATCATTTTACCAATTTGTTTTTTATTAAATGGGTTAGATCACGTCCAGGGATACCAACATTGGCCTGATTCTAGCCTTACTGGATCTTTAGAATAAGATTCACAGACTCACTTGCCAGTAGCCTTTTGTAGGCATGCCAAGTAGAAATCAATTTGGTTTCCCTTTTACTTTTCACATTTAACATTGGCCCGTTTTATCCCGTAGCAACGCACGGACATTCAGCTAGTAGCTAGATAGATGCATACATCCACCAAGATCTCCATGGTATTGCATATTGAGGGTATGGGATTGAGGGGAATCAGAAAATATTATCATGCCATCGGACCTTCATATCTTCAGTCTCTGGAAGATTGCTGCTCTGGAAAGACCATGATGCACACGACTCTGACATGCATGGCTACTCAGAGTGTTATTTCTCGTCTGACACTCGAGATGACGCCAAGACCATGGCAAAACATCAATATCCTGGGCGAACTGGGCTGTCTTGCTAAGAAACTTGGATGGCATAGCCACGACTGAATATGTGTTGAGGAAACGCCTGATGCATGGTTGAAGATCTATTTTATTGTCTATGACGCAGTTGAAGGACATGCTCGCCTGCATGCCGCATGCTACACCAAGCTCTAGTGCTCACTTCTCACTCAGCATATCAATATGAATTTGATGGCTTGAAACGTGAAATTTCCATTACCCTTAGTCCTGGAGATCTCTTGAGACGACTCTGAGTGCTGCTACCGTGCTTCCCTTGTTTCACTTACTCAGAGTTGGCATGCAGGCTCCTATAAGCTATTTTGTTACATGTTCTCGGACAGAAACTAAAATCAAGAGATTCAAAGGAACTGAGCTGCTGGATTTTAGAGCATTCATCTCAGTTCTTTTTCGAGAACAAGCAACCAAAGGTTGTATTTTTATTAAGATTTAGCATAGTAGTTTTTTACAAGGATTACACACGGCCAAGACGCCCACCTAAAGGATACAAAGGTTGTCTCAGTTTCAAAATGTTGCCAATTATTACTACTATCTAATACACTACAGTGTTTATAAAATCATTTAATTTGTATAGAGAGATAAGTAGCTACTATTCGTCTTGCTAGTGTTTATATTCCAGTCCACATTTTTTCTTGAAAAGGGGAAAGCCCAGGCATCTGCATTCGTTTCATGCATATGGCTCATCTGTTTTAATTCTAGTCCACCTGCCTACCAATCAATATAGAGGCACGGTCTGGTTTATTATTTGCCAGTCGTGGTTGGAGACTCATGAAGCTTAATACTAGAAAACAAGGAATTAAACGCACAACGCTGCTCAGTATCTGTTCTTTAAAAGACTGAGAACAGAATAGGGATTCCTCAAACTTTCGGGGGAACCAAGTGTAGGACCGAGTACCAATGTGATGGGTAGATTTATAGGTTAATAGAATGATACGAATATGCTATGTTTCATCATTGCTTAGTGGTTAGGGAGTCTGATTTCCAGTAGATAGTAGAGCACGTTGAAGGTCTAGGAATAAGGGGGATTGGGAAATACAATCATGCCACGAGACCATAGTGCAATCAGTACTCCACGGGTGGATGTTTTAGAATGAGCATGATGGGAAACTCCTAGCGGCGAGGATGCTCCTTGAGCTCTTTCTTGTGTGTCTCACGTAACGACACCGTTACCGACTTCGAGCAGGCCCGTCCTAGGCGGAATGGCACACGTCCGGCTAAGAAATGTTGTCGGCATCACCAGGGCTCTAGCGCTTGCGGGCCTTGGGGCCCCTGCTTCTTCTCCGCTCTGGTGTTTTTTTTGGCCATGGACTGCCTGTTGAAGATGTGAATGATGGTTCCCAGGCTTTGACGCTAGGGCCTACGCTGCTAGGGGATGAACCGACACAGCTGAAGCCGATGCTGGTCGCTGCATCTGCCACAGCCTGCCGAGCCTTGCAAAGCTGCCTTGGAAGATGGCGTGTGACGGTGCCAGGATTGTCATTGTAAATGACAACGAGAAAATCACGGAGGCAGCCGATCAGCAAGTTTTCAAGGATCCTACAGTTGTAATCGTGGTGCTCAGGATCCTTTTCAATCTCGACTCCCACCTCTTTAATGCAAGTTGTGATACAACATGTGGTGCGGATAGAACAGTGAACATTGCAGTGAGGTTGCCATCGTCAAATGATCATTATCATTTAACAACCTACTAAACAACAGATGGAAATATCTGATGAATTGTTCCATTTGTGAATGCAGGTGGCTCATTGAGTTCTAAATATTTAAAGATGACACGTACTGCAATACTCTGAGATATTTAGGAGCACGGTTCACTGAACCTGTTCGCTCAGTAGCCAGTAGAAAAGTTGTTGTAGCAGAACCAACTACCACTGATGTTACCGCTAGCTTTGTATCTTGTACTGAAAATAATGGCACTAGACTCCTATATAGTGAGGAGAGGGATGCGCGGGGTGGGGGTGTCTCTTAAAAATCTCAAATGAGAAGTTCCATAGGATGAGTGAGAAAGGATGTGAAGCAACATAAAGAGATATATACCAATAGACCAAAAGTAACTATAGAGTAGACTAGTAATGCAAGTAAAACCTGATGGAGAATGTGTAGTGGTGCCGGTGCACACTCTGAAAATAAGGATTGGGAGGCATTGGGACATGCCGTAGCAATGGGGCATCAGTATGTTCTAGAGGGGGCAAATCAGCTAGTTCATGTATTCATGCAAGATGCATCTGGACGAGAATGCTGAGTAGGCAACCGCGAGTAATAACAGACTGATATTGTCCATGTCAGATCGTATTCTAGAGCTAGATATATCTAGTTTACTCGTTTAAAGACAGTTTGTGAGTTGCGATTCGGGCATTGTGGCAGATTACTGCATGCAATGATCGTTAACAACAAAACTACAAATAGTTATGCATAAATGCATTCACATCTTTTCGATAAAGGGTCTAAAATATTGAGAACTGAGACTGAACTATATTAATTAACTCAAACATGAAACACGAATCAAGAAAATATGCACAAATGGTTTACATAAGACCTCGCATAAGTAAAATGTGCACAATCTAACAAATGCCAATACAACAAGTGTTGGGATTTGCAACACAGAAAAAAATCATACGAGAGAACGAACAAGATCCAGATCTATTCTAGGAAGATGCAAGTAACAAGATGGATTACATCTACGTATGCTTGTAGAACACATGTGTTAATGACTGAGAGATCATGGAATGATGTAGTCATACTCTTTGAAATCCAATCTGATCCAAGCACCGCACGAGCGACATCTCCAAGATGTACACACGTACGGCTTGATATCGTGTCCTCCTTCTTGATCCAGCAAGCAAGGAGGAGAGGTAGATGATATAAATCCTGGCAGCATGATGGCATGGTCGCGGAAGTATGGTGGAGACCGGTAAAGCTTCGCTAAACAATCCCGGTAGGAGGAAGTGTGAGGGATAGAGGAGGAGATACGATTTTAAAACTCTTATTTGGTGTTTGATTCACAAAACACCCAGTCTTTTACACTTGAAAAATAGAAAATGCCTTTTTGGTGCGATAAAAAGGAAAACTTACTCATGCAATATTGTTCACCACCCAATTATACACATGTGTGCACATTATCATAAACTATGCCACGATTCTAACCATAACATTGGTCTTTTGGCCTAAACCCATGAAACCTTGAACACGATAGCTCATTTCTGTTTACGTTTTTTTTGAGATGCAATTAATATATCAAGTTTTATATTTTTTTCTTGTAACTATGTCACATAATATGACACCATGCGAAGGTTTTATATTATTTAGATCGTTTTTGAATTTCTTATGCCCGCTTTAAACTATGATTAAAACGGCAGACATGAAGATTCTTAGCTCGGGGCACAGCCTCGCTAAACTTGCAATGGATCTCTGATAAAATAGCATATTGTGAACCTAAAAATGACTTTTACAAAAAAATTATGAGCATCAGATAATGTACCTGTAGTTCAAATCTGACCTACTTCCTACCGATTCGGCAGGAATTTGTCTTTTTTACGAGAGGTGGATGGAAAGGTTTAAGATATCCCGGTTGGGACATTGTCCATGCAAGGTGTCCTAGTATTTTGTAAAAGTAGGGTGGTATCATTTTAAAACTTACATTTGGTGTTTGCTTCACAAAACACCCTATTTTTAACGCTCGGAAAAATGGAAAATGTGTTATACAAAAGTATATGTAATGTTTTTATATTTGATTCAACAAAAATATGCAATATTTGAGTTTAGATAGATAGATCTTATTTTCTGCAAATTTTGATACATTATATGTATTTTTCTGAAATATAATAATTTAGTTATGATTTTTCTAGGATTAATGTGGCAAAAATAGAAAATAGCTAGCCGTCAGCATATATGTAAAACCTAGGCCGACGGCCTAGTCCACGCTGACGGCTGTCGTCGGCCAATCCCGTCCTACGCGGACCTTCGATGTAGCCCTCTTTGCCCGTAGTGTTGATGGCTTGATCCGTGAAATGCCTGTTACCTTTAGTCCTGGAGATCTCTTGAGACAACTCTGAATGTTGAAGCTTGCTTCCCTTGTTGTTCCGTCATAGCCTCACATACTATAATAAATCAAAGTTTTCATCATACATGCATGTTTGTTAAATTAATTAATTTGTACGAAGTGATAAGTAGCTATTGGTCTCGCTTGTGTTATGAAAACTCTTCGATTCCAGTTCACTTTGTTTTTCCCAAAAAGGGGAAGTTAATTTTAATTCTAGTCCACCCGCCAGCCAATCAATATAAACACACGGTCTGGTTTTAGTATTTCCAACTGTGGTAGGTCATGTAGCTTAATAGAAAACAAGGAATTAAATGCACAACGCTACTCAATATCTGTTCTTTAAAAGTCTGAGAACAGAATAGGGATTCCTCAAACTTTCATTGGAACCAAGGGTAGGATCGAGTACCAAGGTGATGGGTATATTTATACTTCCGTGAGTAGGTTGATAGAACGATACAAAGATGTTATATTCCATCATTGCTTAGTGCTTAGGGAGTCCGATTTCAGTTGACAATGCGAGTGCAACCTGGAGTCTAATCACTCAATAGTAGAGCACGTTCGTTCGTCGTTGAAGGTCTCGGTCTCTCAGAATAAGGGGGATTGGGAAATAACATCATGCCACAAGACCGGACTGCAATCGGTATTCCGTGGGTTGATGTTTTAGAATGAGCATGATGCGCAACTCCTAGCGGGGAGGATGCTCCTTGAGATCTACCCCACGTGCCTCCCGTGAGGACACCTCGACCAATTTGAAGCATGGTCGCCCTAGAGGGGATGGCACGCGTCGGGCTAAGAAATGTGGTTGGCATGGCCAGGGCTCTAGCGCTTGTGGCCCCTGCATCTACCCCGCTTTGGTCCTTTTCCAGGCTCTCGACTTCGCGTTGAGGATGTTACCAATGGTTCACCGGCTTCGTCGCTGGGAGCTACGCCGACGAATCAACACAGCTGAAATTGATGCTGGTCCATGCATCTGCCGCAGCCTGCCGTGCCTTGCAAAAATGCCTAGAAATACGGCCTAACGCTTATGATTGTCAATGACAACGTGACAATCACACGGAGGCGGTGAGAAGCAAGTTTGGAAGGCTCCTCCAATTATAATTTTGGTGCTTAGGATCATGTTCAAGCTCGACCCCCACCTGTTTAGTGCAAGCTGTAATAAAGCATGTGGTGCATATAGAATGGTGAATATCGCCGTCAGGTTACCATCGCCAACTGATCTTTGTCACTAAACTACCTACTAGCATTAAACAACACACGGAAGTATCTGGCGGATTGTTCGATCTGTGAATGCAGGTTGCTCTTAGAGTCCAAATATATAGAGATAACATGTACTACAGTACATCGCTCTTATATATTTTGGAGCATAGTTCACTAAACCTATTCGCTTAGTAGTCAGTATACAAGTTGTAGTAGCTAGCAGAACCAAGTACCATTGATGTTACTGCTAGCTTCGTATTTTATACTGAAACTCTGGAATTAATGGCGCTAGTCTCCTATATAGTGGGGAGAGGGACGAAGAGTGCTCTTAAAGATCTCAAAGGAGAATTTCCAGAGGCTGAATGAGAAAGGAGGTGAAGAGAGGAGACAAGAAAAGGAGATATCTACCAATAGACCAATAGTATCGATAGAGTAGACTAGTAATCCAAGTGAAACCTGATGGAGACTGTGTAGTGGTGCTCGTGCACACTCTGAAGATAAGGATTGGGAGGCATTGGGACATGCCGTGGCAATGTGGCATTATTTTTCTTTTGAGCAATCGGTAGGAGCTCTACCTTTTCATTTAGAAAGAGGAGAAAACCTAAACATAACAGTATAGGAAGGGCATGTTTTGATTAAAGTGAAAACATGCCGAAAGCACTGAACTATCAAAAAAGACACACTCTAGTCTGGCTCCGCAGAAATGGCAGGGCCAAAGGCCACGAAAGCTCGTGCTCTCTGGCGAATGTCCTCCCTGGCAATGTTCGCCACCTCCACATAAGTTAGACGCTGGCTTGTGAAGATCCTTCTATTCTGTTCTTTCCATATGTTCCAGAGGATGTAAAGCAGGCGCCCACTGATTCTTCGTTTGTCGTTCGTGGGCCGACCGGCGATCATATTGTCCTACCAATCCGAAATGGAAGAGAAATCCTGGCCATTGTTTCCACCCACAGCGTTGTCCCATCTCTGATCAAGGTTTCAAACCGCCATGGTGTAGGGGCAATCTTTGCATAAGTACACACCACGACATAGAGCACAGGTGGGTTTTTGATTACATCCTCTGATTGCAAGGTTATCGGACATGAGAAGCTTTACATGCATGGCCAGCTAGGCAAAAACTTGCACTTAGGTTCAACGTGTGCATCCCATATTTTCTGGCTATGAACTTGGGGTGGATGTCGTGGAATTGCACATGGTAGGCCGAGTTGGCACATTAGGATCCATCTTTGGTTAAGGTCCAGGAGATTGTATCAGGCTGACCAATTGATACATGTGTTCCTTCCACCATGTCCCAAACCATGATGTATTGGGAAAGCCGCACAGGAGAGTTGAGACGCGCAATGGAACGAATCCAGTTGTCATCATTTAACTCTTTGGCCACACTTCTATTTTTTCTCGTGGCAATCTTGAAAAGATCAGGTGCCCACAGTCTAATAGGGCCCAACTCAGACCAGTTGTCATGCCAGAAGGAAACAGTCTCGCTGTCTCCGATGCTGATCTTCGTGGAGGCTCTAAAGAGGTCCATGTCGGTGTCATCACATGGGAGCTTGGATCCCACCCAAGTACGATGCGGGTCCATCCACTGCAGCCAAGTCCATCGAAGTCTGAGGGTGCGACCGGTCCTTTGAAGGTCTGGCATGCCGAGGCCGCCTAGGTCCTTAGGTCTACAAATCATGGTCCAGCTGACCAAGGCCTTCCCTTGCACCGCGTGCTCGCCTTCATCGCCCGCCCAGACGAAGTTTCTAGCGGTGCGGGTAATCTTGTCCCGAGCCCACTTGGACAGCGGGATGACCGTGGCATGGTAGATTGCGATGGCCATCAGGATAGACCTGACGAGGGTGATTCTACCAGGACGATCCAGGTTTTTTCCCATCCACCCAGGAAGATTTCTGGCAATCTTATCAATCAGGGGCTAAAGGTAGGCCTTGCGAAGCCGCCAGAAGTGTAGGGGCAGACCCAAGTACTTCCTAGGAAATAAAGCAATCTTTGCTGGAAATGCCGATAGGATGTCTGAAAGATCAATGGCTTCACATCTGACAGGAAAAACCTCCGTTTTGGCCAAGTTGGTGAAAAGACCACTTGCTTTCCCAAAACAATCGAGGATGGCAGTGATGGCCTGCAGCTCTTCTTTCACATGATTGACGAAAATTCCAGCATCATCAGCGTACAACGAGATTCTGCAGCGAGGCGCACGGGATCTGATTTGGCTGAGAATTCCACGATGGCTAGCGATGGAAAGGATGCCTTGGAGAGGGTCAATAGCCAGAATGAAAAGCCTAGGTGAAAGCGGGTCACCATGTCTAAGCCCCTAGCATGGCATAAAGGCATTCTAGGGTTGCCGTTTAGAAGTACTCTAGAAGTGGCAGAGGCAAGGGAGAGGCACACCCAATCCCTCCACATATGACCGAACCCAAGAGCCGACAGCACCTCGAGGAGATAAGCCCATCCCATAGAGTCAAAAGCTTTTGAAATGTATAACTTCAGAAAAAGGCAAGGTGTCTTGGAGGAGTGGAGCTCCCTGATGAGGTTTTGCACGTGGAGAAAATTGTTGTTGATACTCCTCTTGTTAACAAAAGCGCTTTGGCATTTAGAGACGAGATCAGGTAGAATTAGTGCTAGCCTATTGGCGAGAAGCTTGGAGAAGATCTTCGAAAGGCTGTGGATGAGACTAATAGGCCTGTAGTCTCCAACAGACGATGCATCTGACTTCTTCGGGATGAGGATGATATTGGCAGAGTTGATTAAATTTGTGTAGCCACCGCGAAGGCCTGCCATGTGAGAAATTGCGGCCACAATGTCAATATTTATGATGTCCCAACAACTCTTGAAGAATGGGCCGATAAAACCATCCGCGCCTAGCGTTTTGACTGATGGGAGCGACAAAACGGTGTCTTTAATCTCCTACTCATTGAAGGGAGAATCGAGGTTGGACAAGTCATGCTTCTCATTTTCGAGTGCCTCCCAGTCAAGGCTTAACTGCCTCGTGGCTTTAGTCCCGAGAATGCCCGTGAAATTCAACAAAAGCGCCTCCTCTTTGTCTTCTCTAGTTATTGCAGCTCCTGTGGCCGTGGAGAGGGATTGGATGTGGACTTTGCGATGTCTTTGCATTTCCCAAGCGGATGCGAAATCTTGTTCTCGTCATTTTGGTATATTATACGTGTTTTTCCAACATCGTATGCAAAAGTTACGGCTGTTTTACCATGACATAAACTTTTTTTGCATAAAAATTCGAAATGCATGTTTGTTAATTTTCATACAAACTAGACCACATTATCTATCACTATGTGAAAGGATTCTATTTTTGAAGTGTTTTCATTTTCTATTTTTTTTGCAAGGATAAAAAGGCGATCCATGGGGGGGAATCTGTTTTTCCTACTCCAACAGATGAACCCTTCTATGGCGCATATGGTCATATGCGCCACAGATATTTAAAATTGGTCAGAGTACAATCAACGAGATTCCGTGATAGGGTCCACCCGAGCTTTCTGTGGCGCATATGCCCAGAAGTTCCAACTTCTGTGGTGCATATGGACATATGCGCCACAACTTCTGTAACATATTTTTCCTATATGCATTATAGAATTGTGAAGATTTCTGTGGCGCATTTCAGAAAATGCGCCACTGGAGTTTATCTGTGGCGCATGGTCATACATATGCGCCACAAAAGTTTTGTCTATCTATAACTGATTTCCTAGTAGTGGGTGGTTCAAAATATGATTTGAATATAGTGTTTTGCAATTCAAATTTTCATGAATGCAATGCAATGCTCATAAAAGTCATGCAAATGCAAAAAAAAATTCTAGTCCCAATTTCCAAAATATTGGGATGTGACACATGTTCACCGGTCAGAACTACTGTCCTAGTTCCACGTCGAATACTGAGGGTTTTAACTACCATTTCTTTGTTGAACAATATGTGAGTGTTGTTGCGAGGGTTCCGAAATTCACCAAGCTCAGGATCAATTTTCAAAATTAGCCATTCCAGCAATCCCCTTGGAGTTGAGAAAGCATGGATGTCCAGAAAACCCCACCCTCGATTTCTGATGAGATCTTTCCGAGGTTTCTTATGACCCAGTACAATGTCCCTCAATCGAGACCCCGAGAAACGACTCTTTCGTCTAGATTCTGGTTCAACATCCTTTTCTGCCTTTGCATCCTTAGGCATTTTGGAGATGTTTGCTGCAAAAAAGGAAAGTGGAAACATGTTTCTATGCAATTGTATATAGCTATATGGAATTAGAAAATGAGAATACATAAAACATATTTCTGGTACAATGGAATCATGGAGGGTGAAAGAAATCATGTTGGTATGCAATTATATATAACTATGTGCAATTAAACAATGAGAGTACGTGAAACATATTTGTGGTATGGTGGTAGCATGGATGCTAGAAGCATGAAATTGTTTGTATGTAGCAGATAGATATATATGTAGAAGTAGAAATAGTTTAAATGTAAGCCATAAAAAGGTAATGATAATACCTGAAACATATGAGGTATGATGAAAGCATGGAAGGTAAATGGAAGCATTTTGGTATGCAATTATATATAACTATGTGGGATTACACATCGAGAATACATGAAGCATATTTGTGGTATGATGGTAGCATGGATGCTAGAAGCATGAAATTGTTTGTATGCAGCACGTTGAAATTTCTGTGGAAGCAAAAAAAAATCAAAAGTAATTCATAGAAAGGTTGCCGCCAAATCTGTCTGAATGTGTGACCAAGAACATCGTAATCAACCGGGTAAAAAATGTGAGGAACATGTTGTACAAGAAGCACATTTATGGATATGTGGCAGCATGAACAGCATTACATAGAAGCATAAAAACGAGTAGCATTTATCTAATAAAAAGGTCATTATCCGGGTATCTAAAACCTAGACGAGCTACAGATGTGAGCACATATGTGTAAAGAAACTACACACCTACATGTACAAATTAGATCTGATACATGAAAACAGCAAATAAATCACGGATTTTGGGGTCAAAATTCATCACCTTCTCCTGTCGTGTCGTCGTGGTGCGGATAGTGTGTGCTCTCCCGTGAGAGCTCGATTCACCTAGCAACCAAAAAGGCGTGAGCACTCGATTCACCCCCTGATTCGGCGGGAGCAAGCCACCAAAAATCCCCCCCCGACCTCGACTTCCGGTGGCCGCAGGTCACCCCGACGACGACCGGAGGCCTCGGAGCTTCATACGCGCCGCCACAGAGGAGGATGAAGAGAAATGTGCAGCGGTGAGGGATATTCCTTGAAAATTGATTCATAGCCGGAGGGGGAAGGAGCGCCGCGATGCGGATTAGCAAGATGTGGGGCGGTGGAAGCGATGGAAGTGAGGTCACTCCGACGACGACCGGCAGCCTCAGAGCTTCATACGCGCCGCCACGGAGGAGGTTGAAGAGGAATATGCAGAGGTGAGGGAGATTCCTTGCAAATCGATTCGTAGCCGGAGGGGGAAGGAGCGCAGCGATGCGGATTAGCAAGATGGGGGTGGTGGAAGCGAGGCGGAGCTCCAGGGACTGGACTATCGCGGGAGGGGGCGCGGTGATTATGGAGCCGTTTCTTGTTCTGTATACATTAATATCGTATCATGCCGTTTACTCTGGTAACCCTCGTATCATGCCGTTTAATCGAGCTGTTTCTCTCCGAAACGTCGGATTGAATCGGAATCGACGTCTTTTGGGTGTGCTGATCTTTTGCTTCCAATCGGACCCGTTAGATAGTATTTACCTTTTAGTATTGCCAACTGTGGTTGGAGTCATGCAGCTTAATAGAAGGAATTAAAGGCACAACAAATATCTGTTCTTTAAAAGCCTGAGAATAGAACAGGGTTTGCTCAAACTTTCATGAGAACCAAGGGTAGGATCATACCAAGGTAATGGATATATTTATAGGCACTTTTGCTTTGGCCCCCCCCCCCCCCCCCTCCTCCCTCCTTTTCAAACTTTGACAAACAAAAACTCATACCAATTGTTTTCAGGACCGTACGAATTCACCCGAAGTCCATATGGTCCTCTTAGACGTATACTCCCCGTATACAAATACTCATGAGCCTGCAGAAGCGAAAATCGTAAGTTATATAACAGCAACAACAACAAAAATTAAATATGACATACAAAGACGTAGATCGCAATAATAAGAGGTGGGATCAGCCGTCCGGGACATGGATTATACTCAGTTCGACCGAGTACACATATACGGAGATATACATGGCCTCGATAGGGTTTCGACGGGTCAAAGAAATAAAACGGCCTATAAAACTTAAGTTTATGGGGGGGGGGGGGGGGCGAAGCACACCTCATTTATAGGTTGATAGAATGATACAGGGATGCTATGTTTCATCGTTGCTTAGTGCTTAGGGAGTCTGATTTCAGTTGACAATGCGAGTGCAACCTGGAGTCTAATCACTCAATAGTAGAGCACGTTGAAGGTCTAGGAATAAGGGGGATTGGGAAATAACATCATGCCACAAGACCGGACTGAAAGCGGTATTCCGCGCGTAGATGTTTTAGAATGACCATGATGCGCAACTCCTAGCGGCGAGGATGCTCCTTGAGCTCTTCCTTCTGTGTCTCCCGTAACGACACCATTACCGACTTCGAGCAGGCTCATCCAAGGAGGAATGGCACACGTCGGGCTAAGAAATGTTGTCGGCATCCTGCGGCCCCTGCTTCTTCTCCGCTCTGGTGTTTTTTCTTGCCATGGACTGCCCGTTGAAGAAGTGACTGATGGTTCCCGGGCTTTGCCACTAGGGACTACGCTGCTAGGGGATGAACCGACCCAGCTAAAGTCGATGCTGGTCCCTGCATCTGCCGCAGCCTGCCGGGCCTTGCAAAGCTGCCTTGGAGGACGGCGTGTGACGGTGCCAGGATTGTCATTGTTAATGACAACGAGAAAATCACGGAGGCGGCCGATCAGCGAGTTTTCAAGGATCCTCCAATTGTAATCGTGACGCTCAGCGGCTCAGGATCCTTTTCAATCTCGACTCCCACCTCTTTAATGCAAGTTGTGATACAACATGTGGTGCAGATAGAACAGTGAACATTGCAACAATGAGGTTGCCATCGTCAACTGATCATTATCATTTAACAACCTACTAAACAACACATGGAAGTATCTGATGAATTGTTCCATCTGTGAATGCAGGTGGCTCATTGAGTTCTAAATATTTAAAGATGACACGTACTGCAATACTCTGAGATATTTAGGAGCACAGTTCACTGAACCTCTTCGCTCAGTAGCCAGTAGAAAAGTTGTTGTAGGAAAATAATGGGCGCTAGACTCCTATATAGTGTGTGTGTGTGTGTGTGGGGGGGGGGGGGGGCTCTTAAAGATCCCGGGGGAGCGGGGAAAGGAGAAGTTCCATAGGATGAATGAGAAAGGATGTGAAGAGAAGAGACAACATAACGAGATATATACCAATAGACCAAAAGTAACGATAGAGTAGACTAGTAATCCAAGTGAAACCTGATGGGGAATGTGTAGTGGTGCCGGTGCACACTCTCAAGATAAGGATTGGGAGGCATTGGGACATGCCGTGGCAATGTGGCATCAGTATTTTCTACAGGGAGAAAATCAGCTAGTTCATGTATTCATCAAGATGCGTCTAGACGAGAATGCTGAGCAGAATGCTGAGCAGGCAACTGCGAGTAATAACAGACTGATATTGTCCATGCCAGGTCGTATTCTAGAGCTATATATAGCTAGTTTACTCATTTAAACACATCTTGTGAGTTGCGATTCGGGCATTGTGGCAGATTACTGCATGCAATGATCGGTAACAACAAAACTACAAATAGTTATGCATAAATGCATTCACATATTTTCGATAAAGGGTCCAAAATATTGAGAACCGAGACTGAACTATATTAATTAACTCAAACATGAAACACAAATCAAGAAAATATGCACAAATGGTTTACATAAGACCTCGCATAAGTAAAATGAGCACAATCTAACAAATGCCAATACACCAAGTGTTGGGATTTGTAATATAGAAAAAAAAATCCTATGAGAGAACGAACAAGATCCAGATCTATTCTAGGAAGATGAAAGTAACAAGATGGATTCACTACAGGACTGGACGAGTACGCCGACGTCCAAACATCGGGCCGTCGGCATAGACCATGAACAGGCCAGCCCCGCCAAGCAGCAGTGGCGTAGAATTGCCCTCGGTGTATCCTATGCTACGCCGAGGCTAGCTATTTTTCCTTTTGCCTTATTAAACTTTGAAAAATCATAACTAAATCATTCTAATTCAGAAAAATACAAATAATATATCAAAATTTGCATAAAAACAAGATCTATCTATCTACACTCAAATATTACACATTTGTAAATAAAAAATAAGTGAAACATAAAACATTATATATAGTTTAAAACAGGCTTAAAAAATTCAAAAACGATAGTTTAAATAAATAATTTTTAGGTTCACAATATTTTATTTTATCAAAGATCCAATACAAGTTTAGCGAGACTCGGCCCCGACCTAAGAATCTTCATGCCCGTCGTTTGACATTATATATAGTTTAAAACGGGCATAAAAAATTCAAAAACAATCGAAACAATGCGAAACCTTCGCTTGATATTATATTATGTGACATAGTTACAAGGAAAAATATCAAACCTGGTATATTGATTATGTCTGAAAAACCCTTCACAAAATGACCTATCTCATTCGAGGTTTCTTGGCTTTCGGGTCAAATGACCAAGTTATGGCTAGAATCAAGGCATAGTTTGTGATAATGCGCCCATATTGTACATACATATGCATCATGGGATGACAAACAATGTTGCATAAGGAAGTTTTCTTTTTGTCCCACCAAAAAGCCATTTTTCATTTTCCGAGCACAAAAAACGGACGGTTTTGTGAAGCAACCATCCAATGGCTAATTCAAAATGCTACCACCATATTTTACAAAAATACTAGACCTCCTTATATGAACAATTCCCAACGGGGGATCTGAAACCTTTCTGTCCACCCCTGGTGAAAAAAGATAAATTCCTGCTGAATCGGTAGGAAGTGGGTCAGATATGAACTACAGGTACATGATCCGATGCTCGTGTATTTTAAAAATTATTTTTATGTTCAAAATATGCTATTTTATCAAAGATTCAATGCAAGTTTAGAGAGTCTCGGCCCCGAGCTAAGAATCTTCATGCCCGTCGTTCGACAAAGTTTGACGGTCGTTTAAAACGGGCATAAAAAATTCAAAAAACGATCGAAACAATGCGAAACCTTCACGTGGTGTCATATTTTGTGACATAGTTATACGGAAAAATATCAAACCTGGTTTATTGATTATGTCTGTAAAAAACCTTCACAAAATGACCTATCTCGTTCGAGGTTTCTTGGCTTTCAGTTCAAATAACCAATGTTATGGCTAGAATCAAGGCATGGTTTGTGATAATGTGCCCATATTGTGTATACATATGCATCATGGGATGGCGAACAATGTTGCACGAGAAAGTTTTCCTTTTCGTCGTACCAAAAAGCCATTTTTTCATTTTCCAAGCATAAAAAACGGACAGTTTTGTGAAGCAACCCCCAAATGGCTAATTCAAAATGCTACCACCGTATTTTACAAAAATACTAAACCACCTTATATAAACAATGTCCTAACAGGGGATCCGAAACCTTTCCGTCCACGCCTGATGAAAAAGATAAATTCCTGCCAAATCGGTAGTAAGTGGGTCAGATATGAACTAAGGTACATGATCCGATGCTCATTTATTTTTAAAAAAATAATTTTTAGGTTCACAGTATTCTATTTTATCAAACATCCAATGCAAGTTTAGCGAGGATCGGCCCCGAGCTAAGTATTACTAGACCACCTTATATGGACAATGTCCCAACAGGGGTCAAAACCTTTCCGTCCACCCCTGGTGAAAAAGATAAATTCCTGCCGAATCGGTAGGAAGTGGGTGAGATATGAACTAAGGTACATGATCTGATTCTTATTTTTTTAAATTAGGTTCACAATATTCTATTTTATCAAAGATCCAATGCAAGTTTAGCGAGGATCGGCCCCGAGCTAAGAATCTTCATGCCCGTCGTTCGACAAAGTTTGACGATAGTTTAAAACGGGCATAAAAAATTCAAAAACGATCAAAATAATGCGAAACCTTTTATGTCTGAAAAACCTGGTATATTGATTATGTCTGAAAAACCTTCACAAAATGACCTATCTCATTGGAGGTTTCTTGGCTTTCTAGTCAAATACCAATGTTATGATAGAATCAAGGCATAGTTTGTGATAATATGCCCATATTGTGCATACATATGCATCATGGGATGACAAACAATATTTGTAGAAGAAAGTTTTCTTTTTCGTCGCACCAAAAAGCCATTGTTCATTTTCCGAGCACAAAAAACAAACGGTTTTGTGAAGCAACCACCAAATGGATAATTCAAAATGCTACCATCACATTTTACAAAAATACTAGACCACATTATATGGACAATGTCCCAACAGGGGGATCCGAAACCTTTCCGTCCACCCTTGGTGAAAAAGATAAATTCCAGCTGAATCGGTAGAAAGTGGGTCAGATATGAACTACAGGTACATGATCCGATGCTCATGTGTTTTTACAAAAATCATTTTTAGGTTCACAATATGATATTTTATCAAAGATCCATTGCAGTTTTAGCTTTTCGTCGCACCAAAAAGTCATTTTTCATTTTTCAAACGCAAACAGGGGGATTTTTTGAAGCAACCACCAAATAGCTAATTCAAAAATAGGGGTTTGTGATTAGTTGATATGGATATCATATTTAGATTCCTTTCATTTTTTGATCAATTTAGACATATTATTTATCAAATTCCGATTTACGGATTTAAAGATATTAATTATTCCATATTAAATAGAAAATTACAAAAAAGTAAAATTATTATATTTTTATTTGAATTCAATAGTATTTTTATTTGAATCAGTAATATTTTTACTTATTCATTGTTTTTTACTTAAATAAGTGTTCGTAGTTTCAAAAAATAAAAACATGTGACATAATGATATAAGAGTTAATAGGATTGATATCGTAGTATTGATAATTAGGTACGAATTGCTTCTTAGAAACTGATTCGAAAGGAACTGAGAAGTTAAGCGTGCTGAAGCTGGAGTAGTGCTACGATGGGTGACCGAGCGGGAAGTTTGTTAGAGCATCTCCACTCGCCAACTAGGACGCCGATCCGAACGCCAAAAATCGGTCCAGCCGCGTATCGAGGAACCTGTTTTCGTCCGGATTTGAACGAATTTTGGTCCGAGCTTCCCACGTTGTATCCAGGTTCTTGGGTACGCCCTGGGGATGCCGGACGCAGTAAAAAGGGCGTGGGCCAGCTTTGTCGGTGAGACAGTCTCATTCCCACCCACCCCACTCACCCAGACTGAGGCGAAGATCTCCCAGTGCCTCTAACGCCATGAGTTCGCCGACGGAGCTCATCCACGCCGAGACAAGCCGACGCCTCTAGATACGCTCGCCGTAGTTGTCACCCACTCTAAAGCACGTTTCGCCACCGCTTTCGCCGCCCTAGCTTCCCTGTAGCTCTGTTTCGCTGCATGCTCCCACCACCATGCCCGCCAAGTGTTTGGCATTTGGCCGGTTCGGCCATGTACTTCGACGACGAGGAGATGTTCGCCATGGATTCCGACGGGGAGGAGATACTCGCTGTACTGCTAGATGAGGAGAGCGCCGAGGTCACCGAAGGTGAAGAGCACTTGGAAATCCTCGCCTCGCTCGCCCAACTGTACCTGCAGATGGAGAACTATGTTTAAAATTTCATCGAACTATGTTTAAAATTTCGCCAAACTTTGGCCTGAAAATGTTATGTATTCATGGTATGCCGAACTATGCCGAAATCTGGACGAAATTGAGCCAAATTTGAGCCGAATTTGAGCGAAAAAGGGCGTCCCGGGAACTCGGGCTAGGTACGCGAGTGGGAAACTCGGCGTACCCGGTCCAAAAACTTGTTCCGTCCGGCCAAAGTTTGGTCCAGATTTCGGCCTGGGTTCGCCCAACTAGTGGAGATGCTCTTAAAGACTGCAATTTGATAAAATATTAATTGTAATTAGCTTTGAAAATGTTCCAAGTGAGAGATTAATTATTCAAACAATTCAAAGATTTAAAAAAGTTGAGAAAAAAATCAAAAAAGAAAATCAAAAAAGAAATTCAAAAAAAATGATTTTTTTTGGATTTTTTACATCCTGTCGTTATTATGCCGACGGGGCTATGCCGAGGGCAAGGCCATCGGCGTAGCATACGCCGACGGCTAGAGCTACGCCGATGGGCAAAATTGCCTCCGCTGAAGGATACCTTTGCCGAGGAGGTTATGCCGAGGGCAGCCGTTTGTAGGGTTTCATAGCATGGAAAACAAAAATTTTCTACCGCATACAAACAAACAAGCCAAGATATATCTATTAGATTGTAGCAACGAGTCGATGGAATAACTTACCCTCGAAGATTCCAAAGTGTTTAACGAGAGCGGATTCTCGTGGGTGATGTAGTCGTACTCTTCCCGATCTCAAGATCGCGTAGACGATCCTTCCCAAGGCTCCGTAAGCGCTCCCGCAATCGGTCACACGTTCGGTACTGACGAAGACCTTCCTCTCCTTGTTCCAAAGAAAATGGAGGTTGTAGCACTCTCCTCGCGATTCCGGCAAAGACAACGGGCGTACTGGAAGTAGAGGGGAGATCTCGCAGGGCTTCGCCTTAAGCCGGAGCGAGTATGGTGGAGTATGAGAGAGCTCCTCGGCGATCTAGGGTTTAGACACACCAAGGAGGAAGTGCTAGAGCCGGAGGCTAGGTTCCGGGGACCCCCAAGTCGGCGGCTAGGGAAAACCCTAGTGGGCGGCGGCTATGGTGGGCTGCAGCTTCTAGGGTTTGAGGTGAGGGACTTGTGTGTCTAGAGGAGGGAGCCCTGCCCCTCCTTATATAGGTGGAGGGGCCGGAGGCCAAGGGGAGGGAGGGGAGTCCCTCCCCAACTCGGCTTGGAGGTGGCGCCGCCGGTTGGAGGAGGGATTCCCTCCCCAACTCGGTTTCCCACTTCCTCCTCTTTTCCTCTTTCCAATTTTAGCCGTTTGACTTTTCAAACTAGCTATTTGACTTTTCAAACTAGGATTTGATTTAATCCTTTATTTGGAACAGCGATGACACTTAGTACATGATGCAATCATTCCAACTTGCAATGACACATTCATGTACACCTTCCTCCGAGTGCCGGACATTCCGAACCTTCTAGAACATTCCCGATGAAAACATCTAATCATTCCCGAACTCAAACGGGACTTTCCTTATATGAATCTTATTCTCCGGACCATTCCGGATCACCTCGTGATATCCCGGATCCCATCCGAGACTCCGAACAACATTCGGTCTCTTTCTCATAATACCATAACTACTCAAACAACGTCGAATCCTTAAGTGTGTCTCCCTACGGTTCGTGAATTATGCGGACATGATCGAGACACTTCTCCGAAAAATAACCAATAGAGGAATCTGGAAATTCATATGGCTCCCACATATTTCTACGATTACTTTGCGATCGAATAAACCACTTACATACGATACCAATTTCCCTTTGTCTCACGATAGTTTACTCATCCGAGGTTATGATCGTCGGTATCTCTGCATACCTAGTTCAACCTCGTTACCGATAAGTACTCTTTTCTCGTTCCCGTGATATGTGATCCCTTGTGAGCCAGTCACATGCTTGCAAGCTAATTGGATGACATTCCACCGAGAGGGCCCAGAGTATATCTATCCGTCATATGGATGGACAAATCCCACTCTTGATCCATGTGTTTCAACCAATGCTTTCCGAACACTCAATGCCACCTTTATAGCCACCCAGTTACGGTGTGGTGTTTGATGTCATCAAAGAATCCATCCGGTAAAGGTGATATGCATGATATCATGGTCGAAGGAATTAGGTTACTATGTATCAGAAAGCATATAGCAATTGAACTATTGAAATGACTTGATCTTTATGCTACGCTTATCTATAGGAGTATGTCCACCATATAATTCTCCTAACAATATGATCTTGTTGTTGATAACATATCAATGTTCATGATAGGGAAACCACAATCATTTATCAACCAACAAGCTAGTGATGTATAGAGGCTATACTAGGGACTTCAATTTAAGTTTACCAATCACACAAGTATCAATGTTTCCTTGTTAATACTATTATAGCATGAATGTAAACATTTATCATAAACACAAAGATATAATAATAACCACTTTCATTATTGCCTCTAGGGCATATCTCCGACAGTCTCCCACTTGCACTAGAGTCATCTAATCTAGATTACATGGTAATATACCGAACACCCATGGCAGTTTGGTGCTGGTCATGTTTTGCCCTCGGGAGAGGTTTAGTCAACGGATCCGCCACTTTCAGATCTGTGTGTACTTTGCAAATCTTTATATCCCCATCTTGGATATGTTCTCGAATAGCGTGAAAACGCAGCTTGATGTGCTTCAGCTTCTTGTGTGACCTTGGTTCTTGCGCATTGGCTATGGCGCCCATGTTATCACAGTAGATAGACATTGGGTCCAACGCACTAGGAACCACACCCAGCTCTGTAATGACCTCTTTCATCCATATCGCTTCTTGTGAAGCCTCCGAAGCAGCCATGTATTCCGATTCAGTTGAAGATCTCGCCACAACGCTTTGCTTTGCACTCCTCCAGCTAACTGCTGCACCATTCAAAATAAATACGTATCCAGATTGTGATTTAGAATCATCCGGATCGGTGTTCCAACTAGCATCGGTGTAACCATTAACAACGAGTTGTTCATCACCTCCATAAGAAAGAACCATATCCTTAGTTCTTCTCAAGTACTTAAGGATGTTTTTGATCATTGTCCAATGATCCATTCTGGATCACTTTCATATCTGCTAGTTAAACTAACAGATATGCAATATCGGGTCTAGTACATAGCATGGCATACATTAGAGATCCTATGGAGGCATAGGAGTCTTACTCATCCTTTCTCTATCTTACCGATGTCGGACTTTGAGTTTTACTCAAGGTCGTATTAGCAACATGGGCAAGAACCCTTTCTTGCTATCTTCCGCTCCAAACCTCTTTAGAACTTTGTCCAAATATGTACTCTGTGACAATGATATTTGGCGTTCGATCTATCTCTATAAATCTTTATGCCTAATATGTAAGCTGCTTCACCAAGATCCTTCATTGAAAACTATTATTCAAATATTCCTTGACACTATTAAGAAGGTCTACATCATTCCCAATCAATAATATGTCATCCACATATAGTATTAAGAATGCTACAGATCTCCCACTCACTTTCTTGTAAATACAAGCTTCTCCATAAGTTTGTATAAAACCAAAACTTTGATCACCTTATCAAAACGTTGATTCCAACTTCGGATGCTTGCTTCAATCCATAGATGGACCGTTGAAGTTTGCATACCTTGTTAGCATCTTTAGGATCGACAAAACCTTTGGGTTGCATCATATACAACTCTTCATCAATATCTCCATTGAGGAATGCTGTTTTGACATCCATCTGCCATATCTCATAATCGTAATATGCAGCGATTGCTAACATAATCCTCACAGACTTTAGCTTCGCTACTGGTGAGAAAGTCTCATCGTAGTCAACTCCTTGAATTTGTCGAAACCCTTTTGCGACAAGTCGAGCTTTATAGACGGTAACATTACCAAGACCGCTTTCTTCTTGAAAATCCATTTGTTCTCGTGACCTTCGCCATCCGGTACGTCCACCAAGGTCCATTCTTGGTTTTCGTACATGGGTCCAATCTCGGATTTCATGGCTTCTTGCCATTTATTGGAATCTGGGCTCATCATCGCTTCTTCATATGTCTCGGGGTCATCGGTGTTGTCCACCAACATGACACTCATAACGGATCATACCAACTGGAGTGGTACGAGTTCTCGTTGACCTCCGAGGCTCAGAGCAACTTCAACAAGTTTCATGATCACCATCATTAGCTTCCTCTCTAATTGGTGCAGCACCACAGGAACTTCTTCCGGTCTTGCGCTACTTGCAATTTCGAGAGAAGGTTCGACAACCTCGTCGAGTTCTACTTTCCTTCCACCACTTCTTTCGAGAGAAATTCCTTCTAGAAAGGATCCATTCTTAACGAAGATTTGCCTTCGGATCTATGATAGAAGGTATACCCAATAGTTTCCTTCGGGTATCCTATGAAGACGCATTTTTCCGCTTTGGGTTCAAGCTTGTCCCATTGTAACTTCTTTACATAGGCTCAGATCCCCAAACTTTAAGGAACGACAATCTAGGTTTCTTCCCAAACCATAATTCATACGGTGTCGTTTCAACGGATTTAGACGGTGCCCTATTTAAAGTGAATGCGTGTTTCTAATGCATAACCCCAAAATGATAGCGGTAAACTGTAAGTGACATCATAGAACGAACCATATCTAAGAGAGTTCGATTACGACGTTCGGACACACCATTACTGTGGTGTTCCGGTGTCAACTGTGAAAGTATTCCGCATTTCTTTAAATGCTCTCCAAACTCGTAACTTAGATATTCACCTCCACGATCAGAACGTAGAAATTTAATCTTCTTGTTACGTTGATTCTCTACCTCACTTTGAAACTCCTTAAACTTCTCGAAAGTTTCGGACTTATGTTTCATGAAATAGATATACCCATATCTACTCAAATCATCCGTGAAGGTAAGAACATAACGATAACCACCGCGCGATGCTACACTCATTGGACCACACACATCGGTATGTATGATTTCTAATAAGTCCGTAGCTCGCGCTCCATCATACCGTAAAATGGAGTCTTAGTCATTTTACCCATTAGACATGCTTCGCATCTTTCAAGTGATTCAAAATCAAGTGATTCAAGAAGTCCATCGAATGGAGTTTCTTCATACGTTTCACCCAATGTGACCAAGACGACGATTGCCACATATAGGTCGAATTATCGCTTGATTTCAAACGTTTAGCCTCAATGTTGTTGATATGTGTATTTCCACTATCGAGATTTAATAAGAATAGACCATCTATCAAAGGTGCATGTGCATAAAACATATTACTCATATAAATCGAACAACCATTATTCTCGGACTTAAACAAGTAACCGTCTCGCAATAAACAAGATCCCGATATAATGTTCATGCTCAACGCAGGCACCAAATAACAATTATTTAATTATAAAACTAATCCCGATGGTAGATGAAGGGGTAGCATGCCGACCGCGATCACATCAACCTTTGATCCGTTTCCCACGTGCATCGTCACCTCGTTCTTCGCTAGCTTTCGCAAAAGACTGCTTCGAGTTACAAATATGAGCAAGAACCAAGATTAAATACCTAGGCACTACTACAGTACTAGTGAGATACACATCAATAACATGTATATCGATATACCTTTCTTCTTGATGTTGCCATTTTCAAATCCGCCAAGTACTTTGGGCAATTCCGCCCAAAGTGACCTTATCCCTTGCGGAAAAACACTCGCCAGTTTAGGTCCAGCCTTGGTTTTCTTCGCATGGTAACTTTCTTACCACCCTTCTTGAAGTATCCCTTGCTTAGACTTGCCTTTCTTGAATTTGGTGGTCTTATTGACCAACAACACTTGGTGCTCTTTCTTGATCTCCACTTCGCAGACTTTAACATAGCAAACAGTTGAAACGCTTGTTCATGTTCTGCATGTTGTAGTTCATCACAAAGTTCTTGTAACTTGGTGGTAGTGATTGGAGGACACGGTAAATCCCCAAAGCATTAGGAATCACTATACCCAAGCTTTGAAGTTTGTTTGCGTTCCCAGACATCTTAAGCACATGCTCACTGACGGAGCTGCCCTCTTCCATCTTGCAGTTAAAGAACTTTTCAGAAGCCTCATAGCTTTCAATTGTCGCATGAGTCTCAAAGATCAATTTGAGATCCTCGACAATATCATATGGGTCTGAATTCTCAAACCTTTTCTGAAGCTCTGATTCCAAACCATACACGATAGCACACTGAACTATGGAGTACTGATTCTTCCGAGCGAGGTAAACATTCTTTACTTCATTGGAAGCATCAGCTGCAGGTGGGTCACCAGCGGTGCATCCAGCACATAGGTCAAATTACCAGCTGTGAGGACAATCCTCAAATTGCGGAACCAATCCGCGAAGTTGCTTCCATTGTTTTTCAACTTTTCTTTCTCTAGGAACGCATTAAAATTGATGGTAGGGGCTGCCATTGATCTACAACATATTTGCAATAGTTTAGACTAAGTTTATGACAAATTTTGTTCATATTAATAAAATTAATCTAGGTGAACTCCCACTCAAAACAATATCCCTCACATTGTTTTAGTGATCACACGAACCAAATCCACCACATCAATACCGATCATCACGAGAGTTGATATAGTTTCAATGGCGAACAATCGACATGTCCATCATATCTACTATATGATTCATGCTTTACCTTTCGGTGATCCGTGTTCCGAGACCATGTCTGTACATGCTAGGCTCGTCAAGATCAAACCTCGCCTGCATGAGCAAATCTGGCTTGCTCACGTTGTATACACTTGCGGAATCTAACACACCCGATCATCACGTGGTGCTTCGAAACAACAAGCTTTAGCAACGGTGCTAACTAAGGGTGAACACTTTATGACTTGAAATTCATGTGCATGAGGGATCATCTTATAATGCTACCGTCGTCTACTAAGCAATACAAGATGCATAAAGGATTAACATCACATGCAATTCATAATATGTGATATGATATGGCCTTTCTTCTTTGTGCTTCCGATCTCCATCTTCAAGCACGAACATGATCTCCATCATCACCGGCATTTCATCAAGGTCAATGACGCTTCTCCATGGTTGTCGTCCACCGGCTTTAACTATTACAACTACTTTGAATAGACACGCGGGTCTTAACATAAATTAAAGACAACCATATGGCTCCTGCCGGTTGCCAACTTACAATAAGGAACATTGGATACATCAAATATAATCACAATCATGGCCATATCACATCACTGCACACCCCTGCAAAACAAAGTTAGACGCCTCTACTTTCTTTGCATGTTTTACGTGGCTTGGGGCTTTCAATAAGTGTCGTTATAACTTACGAACATGAACCACAACATTGATACTAGTATTGTTAATCACCCGTTGTAAATTGGATCTTAACTATGCTAGGAGAAATAGGCACCCGCAAAGCCACTTATGCAATACAAGTTGCATGTCAAGCGTGGAGCAAGTCTCATGAACGATGTCATGTAAGGTTAGCCCGGGCCGCTTCATCCCAACATACCGCAAGATGCAAAGTACACAAGAAGCAATCGACAATAAAAGCATCAACACCCACAATGACCATTGTGTTCTACTCGTGCAACAGATCTACATATAGACACGGCTCTGATACCACTCTAGGGTTTCGTAGCATGGAAAACAAAAATTTTCTACCGCATACAAACAAACAAGCCAAGATCTATCTACTAGATTGTAGCAACGAGTCGATGGAATAACTTACCCTCGAAGATTCCAAAGTGTTTAACGAGAGCGGATTCTCGTGGGTGATGTATTCGTACTCTTCCCGATCTCAAGATCGCGTAGACGATCCTTCCCAGCTGCTCCGGCAGCGCCCCAGCCGGGTCACCGCGCTCGACGAAGACCTTCCTCTCCCTTGTTCCAGCAGGTGGAGGTTGTAGCACTCTCTCGCGATTCCCAAGACAACGGCGTGGTACCGGAAGTAGAGGGGAGATCTCGCAGGGCTTCGCCTTAAGCCGGAGCGAGTATGGTGGAGTATGAGAGAGCTCCTCGGCGATCTAGGGTTTAGACACACCAAGGAGGAAGTGCTAGAGACGGCGGCTAGGGTTCCGGGGACCCCCAAGTCGGCGGCTAGGGCAAAACCCTAGGGGGCGGCGGCGGCTATGGTGGGCTGCAGCTTCTAGGGTTTGAGGTGAGGGACTTGTGTGTCTAGAGGAGGGAGCCCTGCCCCTCCTTATATAGGTGGAGGGGCCGGCGGCCAAGGGGAGGAGGGAGTCCTCCCCAACTCGGCTTGGAGGGGGCGCCGCCGGTTGGAGGAGGGATTCCCTCCCCAACTCGGTTTTCCACTTCCTCCTCTTTTCCTCTTTCCAATTTTAGCCGTTTGACTTTTCAAACTAGCTATTTGACTTTTCAAACTAGGATTTGATTTAATCCTTTATTTGGAACAGCGATGACACTTAGTACATGATGCAATCATTCCAACTTGCAATGACACATTCATGTACCCCTTCCCTTCCGTGAGGACATTCCGAACCTTCTAGAACATTCCTGATGAAAACACCGGAATCATTCCCGAACTCCGAAACGGGACTTTCCTTATATGAATCTTATTCTCCGGACCATTCCGGATCACCTCGTGATATCCCGGATCCCATCCGAGACTCCGAACAACATTCGGTCTCTTTCTCATAATACCATAACTACTCAAACAACGTCGAATCCTTAAGTGTGTCTCCCTACGGTTCGTGAATTATGCGGACATGATCGAGACACTTCTCCGAACAATAACCAATAGAGGAATCTGGAAATTCATATGGCTCCCACATATTTCTACGATTACTTTGCGATCGAATGAACCACTTACATACGATACCAATTTCCCTTTGTCTCACGATAGTTTACTCATCCGAGGTTATGATCGTCGGTATCTCTGCATACCTAGTTCAACCTTGTTACCGATAAGTACTCTTTTCTCGTTCCCGTGATATGTGATCCCTTGTGAGCCAGTCACATGCTTGCAAGCTAATTGGATGACATTCCACCGAGAGGGCCCAGAGTATATCTATCCGTCATATGGATGGACAAATCCCACTCTAGATCCATGTGTTTCAACCAATGCTTTCCGAACACTCAATGTCACCTTTATAGCCACCCAGTTACGGTATGGTGTTTGATGTCATCAAAGCATCCATCCGGTAAAGGTGATATGCATGATCTCATGGTCGAAGGAATTAGGTTACTATGTATCAGAAAGCATATAGCAATTGAACTATTGAAATGACTTGATCTTTATGCTATGCTTATCTATAGGAGTATGTCCACCATATCATTCTCCTAACAATATGATCTTGTTGTTGATAACATCTCAATGTTCATGATAGGGAAACCACAATCATTTATCAACCAACAAGCTAGTGATGTATAGAGGCTATACTAGGGACTTCAATTTAAGTTTACAAATCACACAAGTATCAATGTTTCCTTGTTAATACTATTATAGCATGAATGTAAACATTTATCATAAACACAAAGATATAATAATAACCACTTTTATTATTGCCTCTAGGGCATATCTCCGACACCGTTAGTGTAGCATACGCCGGGGGCTTTTGGCCTACGTCGATGGCTTTTTGCCCTCGGCGTAGCGTGCCGTTCCTGTAGTGATTACATCTACGTATGCTTGTAGAACACACATGTTAATGAATGAGAGATCATGGGATGATGTAGTCATACACTTCGAAATCCAATTTGATCCAAGCACCGCACGAGCGACATCGCCGAGATGTACACATGTACAGCTTGATATCATGTCCACCTTCTTGATCAAGCAAGCAAGGAGGAGAGGTAGATGATATAAATCATGGCAGCATGATGGCATGGTGGCGGAAGTATGGTGGAGACCGGTAAGCTTCGCTAAAAAATTCCGGTAGGAGGAAGTGTGAGGAACAGAGGAGGTACCATTTTAAAACTTTCATTTGGTGTTTGATTCACAAAACACCCTGTTTTTGATACTCGAAAAATGGAAAATGGCTTTTTGTGCAATAAAAAAGAAAACTTCCTCATGCAAAATTGTTCACCACCCAGTAATACACATGTGTGCACATTATCACAAACTATGACACGATTCTATCCATATCATTGGTATTTTGGCCTGAAAATCATGAAACCTCGAACACGATATGTGTGCACATTATCACAAACTATGACACGATTCTATCCATATCATTGGTATTTTGGCCTGAAAATCATGAAACCTCGAACACGATAACTCATTTCTGTTTACTTTTTCTAGATGCAATTAATATATCAAGTTTTATATTTTTTTCTTATAACTATGTCACATAATATGACACCATGCAAAGGTTTTATATTGTTTGGAGCGATTTTTGAATTTCTTATGTCCGCTTTAAACTATGGTCAAAATGGCAGACATGAAGATTCTTAGTTCGGGACAGAGTCTCGCTAAACTTGCAATGGATCTCTGATAAAATAACATATTATGAACCTAAAAATGATTTTTACCAAAAAATATGAGCATCAGATAATGTACCTGTAGTTTGACCTACTTCCTACCGATTCGGCAGGAATTTGTCTTTTTTACGAGAGGTGGATGCAAAGGTTTAAGATATCCCGGTTGGTACATTGTCCATGCAAGGTGGCCTAGTAGTTTGTAAAAATAGGATGGTACAATTTTGAAACTTACATTTGGTGGTTGCTTCACAAAACACCCTATTTTTAACACTCGGGAAATGGAAAATGTGTTATACGAAAGTGTATGTAATGTTTTTATATTTGATTCAACAAAAATATGCAATATTTGAGTTTACATAGATAGATCTTATTTTCTGCAAATTTTGATATATTATATGTATTTTTCTGAATTAGAATGATTTCGTTACGATTTTTCTAGGATTAATGTGGCAAAAATAGAAAATAGCTAGCCATCAGCATAGATGTGAAACCTAGGCCTCGTCGGCGTAGATTTGACACCGTCACATCGTCGTCACGTCCAATCCTTACACCGACAGCCTGGTCTACGCCGACGGCTGCTGTCGGCCAATCCCGTCCTACGCGGACCGTCGGTAGCCCTCTTCTCCCGTAGTGTTGATGGCTTGATCCGGGAAATGCCTGTTACCCTTAGTCCTGGAGATCTCTTGAGGCAACTCTGAATGTTGAAGCTTGCTTCCCTTGTTGTTCCGTCATCGCCTCACATACTAAAATAAATCAAAGTTTCCATCATACGTTCATGTTTGTAAAATTAATTAATCTGTACAAAGTGATAAGTAGCTATTGGTCTCGCTTGTGTTATGAAAACTCTTCGATTCCAGTTCACTTTGTTTTTCCCAAAAAGAGGAATGTTAATTTTAATTCTAGTCCACCTGCCAGCCAATCAATATAAACACACGGTCTGGTTTTAGTATTTCCAACGGTGGTAGGTCATGTAGCTTAATAGAAAACAAGGAATTAAACGCACAACGCTGCTCAGTATCCGTTCTTTAAAAGTCTGAGAACAGAGTAGGGATTCCTCAAACTTTCATGGGAACCAAGGGTAGGATCGAGTAAGGTGATGGGTAGATTTATAGGTTGATAGAATGATACAAAGAAGCTATGTTTCATTATTGCTTAGTGCTTAGGGAGTCTGATTTCAGTTGACACTGCTGAGTGAAACCTGAACTCTAATCACTCAATAATAAAGCATGTTGAAGGTCTAGGAATAAGGGGGATTGGGAAAGACCATCATGCCACAAGACCGAATTGCAATCTGTATTCTGCGGGTGGATGTTCTAGAATGAGCATGATGCGCAACTCCTAGCGGCAAGAATGCTCCTTGAGCTCTTCCTCAAGTTCCTTCTGTGAGGACAACTCGACCGATTTGAAGCATGGTTGCCCTAGAGGGGATTGCACGCACAGGCTAAGAAACTTGTGGCCCCTGCTTCTTCCCCGCTTTGCGGCATTTCCTGGTTCTCGACTGCGCATTGAGGAAGTGACTGATGGTTCGTCGGCTTCGTCGCTGGGGGCTACGCTGCTAGGAGAAGAATCAACCCAGTTGAAGCCGATGCTGGTTGCTGCATCTGCTACGCATTGAGGAAGTGAATGATGGTTCTCGACTGCGCATTGAGGAAGTGACTAGTACTCATAAATTCAGTACTTACTAACATGGTACTGTATATGATCTCGTTTTTCCAATTACCTAAATGTATCTTAAATAAAGTGTATTATTTCTGTTCAAGATTTTTTGGCAAGGGGATAGTGAGAAAAAGAAGTATTGATTGTCCAGATGGAATGTGGTTTGCCGCCCAAAGGAGTATGGTGGACTGGACATACACGATTTTCAAGTAAAAAACACCGCTCTTTTGGGCAAATGGCTTTTTAAACTACTTACAGAAGATAGTATTTGGCAAACCATGTTATGGAGGAAATATGTGGGGTCCAAAGCTGCCTCAAGTGGTTTGGAAACCCGGTGATTCACACTTTTGGGCGGGCCTTATGGCCACCAAAAAACATTTCTTTCGTTTTGGTGCTTTTGAGATTAAGGATGGATCACATATTAGGTTTTGGAAAGATAAATAGCTTGGCTAAACTACTCTTCGCGAACAATATTCAGCTCTATATTCGATTGTTAGACACAAAGGGGATACAATTTCCACAGTGATGGAAGACAACCTTCCTAATGTGTCTTTCAGAAGAAGTCTATTTGGTCCTCGACTGGTATCTTGGAATAATTTACTATTACGATTATCCATGATACAATTGTCGGGTGGTGTTGACGTGTTCAAATAGAAATTATTAGAAAGTGGTAAATTTTATGTTGGCTCACTATATATAGCATTGATTCAACCTGATATCCCCGGTCGATGATAATAGTAAAATTTGGAAAATGAAAATACCCCTTAAGACAAAGATATTTGTATGGTAACTACGGAAGGGTGTAATCCTAACAAAAGTTAATCTTGTAAAGAGGAATTGGCATGAAAGTACACAATGCGTTTTTTGTCATCATGACGAGGTTTAATCTCGTCAATGCCCATTGTTATGGACTTGGGTTTTGGAGAAGATGGGGATGCTGGAGATCGTGGCACGGTTAACAGACAAGCAACCAGGGGACACGAGATTTACCCAGGTGTAGGCCCCCGGAGGGAAAACCCTACTCCTGCTTGTCTGCTCTTTGATTACAGCGGAACCGAAGGTTACAGGGTGCGCAGATTCTATCTGGCGTGAATGCGTGTGCGAAAGTATGAGTCGAGTTCCACTAGGACGTGCCCTCCTGGCCTTTATATAGACTTAGGCAGGTCCCGGGGGTAGTCCTAGTCGGTTACAAGTTCTAGGGTTTTACCCCTTTGAATTTCCTATCTCCTCTAGTCTTGCTCTCCAAGGATCCGAAGACGTCATGGGCCTTGGCCACCCGAAAATCTTCATGGGCCAGCGTATGTCTACCGTGGGCCTTCCTTGGGCTAGACTAGGTATGCTGAAGTTACGTACCCGTAGGGTATAACCATGTCAGTAGCCCCCGAGTGATCAGTCGAATCGTAGATTCGGCTGAGGACTCTTCCATCCTTCGGGAGCAGCTATATGTTAATAGTATACGTGTGTAGGAATTGTTGATGCGTGTGCCTGACTCACCCGACGGATCAGAGTCAGTTAACTGTCTTAGGACGAAACAACACGATCTTCTTCAGGTTCGGGTCCCTTAACCCGGGCCTGGAACATATGCTGGCGTAATCCAACTCAGGCCGCGGAGGACTTATAGGAGTGGAATTTCAGTGATTTTAATTGATGTACCCAACGCGTCCGTCAGGATTTTTCATCGTACCTGCTGGTACGGATTCATATTAGCAGAGCGCAGTCAGGTGCGTTGTCAGGCCATCAGATGATATCTGTAGGTCTTATCTTTGCGTCGCAGACGCAACATCCGAACATTTATCACCTCGGAGGTGTTTCGGGTGGCCAAGGAGTAGCCCCCAAGTATTTAGTCGAATCGTAGATTCGAGTGAGTACTTTTAGCTGTGGAGCCGAAGTGGTGCTAGTATAGCTTTTGATGACGTCAGTGCTTACGATCGATGACCTCAAGCGTCTGCTACGCCAGAGATGACTTGACTGGACGAAGCATGGGTCCCACTTGCTGACTTTGAATTGACCGGTCACGCAATGTCGGGTGCGTTCTGCCTTATGACTGGGGGTAGCCCATTGTCCATCACCTCGCGGAGCCTTACAAGCTCGTCTTGCATGCCGAAGGACTGGGAGATTTTGTTGAAATCCCTGTCGCATTGGTCCGATCGGGTGAAGCTCCCATGGACTGTGATGACGCCCCTTGGTCCTGGCATCTTGAGTAGTAGGTATGCGTAGTGTGGGACGGCCAGGAACCTTGCGAATGCTACACGTCCCAGGATGGCGTGGTATTGCGACGATCCACCCACCACTTCAATTCTAGGCGCTCTGCCGAAAGTTGTCAGCTTCACGAAGATGACGTCGAGCCCTATTTTGCCCGGGGGAAGATGCCCTTCCACAGGACAATGCCGGAACGTTGTGTCGATTGTTCCAGGCTGCATTGCGGGATCCGCATAGCTGCTAGAGTGCTTGCGAACATTAGGTTGATGACGCAGCCGCCGTCCATGAAGACACAGCTCATCACGAAGCCTCCGATCTGCGCCTCCAAGACTGTGGCAGCATGACTGGGCGAGGATCCGCAAGGGTGATCCGCGCGAGTGAATGTGATGCAGTACTCCGATCCGCTGAGGTACTCAGGGATTGCAGGCGGAGTTGCCACGGCTAAGTTGATTTGTCGGGTGATTTTCTTCTGCACCCTATTTGTGGGGCGTCCCTTCTGTATCATATTGAGTGCTCCTTTTGGTGGGAGGTATGCGACCCCGACGTTGTTTTGCGCTGGTGCGACTGGTTGATTTGGGCCTCCAATAGGCGGCGGTGGAGGAGCTCCGTGTGCTATTTCACTGGCGCAGTGTGTTTCCAACGCAGGGATTGGAGCTTGTTGCCTCATCGCATCATGCCCTCGCTGAGTTTCGGAACTCGCAGTCCCTTGAGCATGTGGCTAGCTTTCTTTTTGCCATCTTGTTTGTCGATGTAGAAGTGGATGGTGCATGGACCCGAAAGTTTGTCGAATCCGAGGGTCCGTTCGCGCGCGGCCGCCACGATCGCCTTTGGTCGTCCGTTGTCGCGAAGTTTCCGCGGTATCCTCCATTGCTGTTGTCATTACGGCGGTCGGCGTAGCTGCGACCATGTCAGTCCGTCGCGGTCCTCGTGACGCGATCTCCTCTTCCGCGGCGTTCGGCCGTAGTCGTCCTCTTCATCTCGATTGCGCCATGGATGCAATCTTCGCCGTCGCCCAACTGCTATGATTTCCATGAGCTGGTCGAGTGTCTTGGGCTTTACAGGTCCAAGTTTCTCCTTGAAGTCTGGGCGTTTGACGCCGTCCCTGAAGGCGTCGATGGCCCGCTCTTCGGAGATGTGTGCTGCGGAGTTCTTGGTTGTAGACCAGCGTAGTATGTACGAGCGAATAGACTCACCCGTTCTCTGACTGCAGGCTCGCAATTCTTCAATTGAGGCGGGCCTCTTGCTGGTGCCTTTGAAGTTTCAGATGAAGCTATAAGCGAGCTCCTCCCAGCTTCGGATGGATCGTGATGATAGGCTAAGCGGACCCAAGCTGCGCTGCTGTTGAAGGCATTGCATGGTGGTTTCTTTGTTGCCTCCGTGAAGCTTGACGGATGACAGATGGTCACTGAGCCAGGACTTTGGATCTTGCGTGCCGTTGAACTTCGGAGTATCCGAAGGAAGCTTGAAGTTGCGTGGCATCTGTGTTCGCCGGACGGATCTGCTGAAGCATCGAGCCCCGCAAAGTTCTCCTTCGTCTTCATCCATCTCAGATTCAGAAGAGCATGCGCGTTTAGCGCGTGCTTTATCAATCTTCACTGTGTAAGCTTGTCTCTGGCGTCGTAGTCGCTTTTATGGCGGTGCGAGCTCTTCTTCCTTCGAGGAAGATCGTGCTCCTCTTCCTCTTCGGATGAGGGGGTGGGACTCCGGTCGCGCCTGGCCGAAGCTTTCTTCTTCGGTTCCGCAGGAGCGTCTTCGTGGAGCGCAGCTCCAATTAGTCCTAGTCCGGTGAGTGTGGACCTATGCATGGCCCTTTTCGGGTCCCCCTCCGGAGGTGGGTGAGCCGCGAGATACGCAGTGGCTGCCATGATCGCAGCTTGTGGCGTCTTCGGGATGATGTTGCCGTCAGTGTCCATATCCATGAACGATGTATGGAGAGTTCGGGTCACGTCACGCCGCTCCTTGGGGTCCATGTTTTCCACCCGAGAGCGGTGATTTTTCCCTGATTTCCGTTTGTGCTAGAGCCGGGTCCCATGGCGGAGAGCGCAGCTCGTCGCGCATTGGACTCAGAGGCTGCTTGCTTGTGTTTGTCGAGCGTCTCCTGCATCTTGACTTGCTTCTTGTGCTCCTCGATGAGGAGGTAGTGGTATGCCCTCAGTAGATCACGTGGGGAGTCCAGAGGTAGGACTATTTCGCCTGCAACGGCGCGGCGTGCTTCGACCCATCCTTCTTTGCTAAGTTGGATGAGGTGGCCACTGTTTTCCCCTTTTTTGCCGTTTCTGTCCTGTGGGTTGGGGTTGGCCGGCGGGTTAGGCGTTTCCTCGTCGGTTTGGATGACTGCGGCGCACAGATAGCGCCTGCAGATTGGTTGGCTGCTGCCGCAGCTTTCGGATCCGGAACCGTAGGTCCCTTCATCCGAAGGTGGATCGCACAGATCGGAGTTGCAGCAGCTGCTGCTGTAGAACTCATCTGTTGATGGTGACGTGCGTAGCACGGGGTGTGGAGCCCACGAAGCGGGCCTGATTGACGGCACGGGCACCCGCTCAGGGAGGCTCGAAATCCTTCATGGTATCCAGCGAGTGGGCGGTGAAGTCGAAAGCGCCGAAGAGGAGGTGATTCTCCGTCGCCGCGGAGTTGTAGATCGATCGGGTCGGAACCGTCACGACCGCACAATCAGCAACCCCAATCCCCACGGACGGCGCCAATTGACGAGGTTTAATCTCGTCAATGCCCATTGTTATGGACTTGGGTTTTGGAGAAGATGGGGATGCTGGAGATCGTGGCACGGTTAACAGACAAGCAACCAGGGGACACGAGATTTACCCAGGTTCAGGCCTCCGGAGGAAAAACCCTACTCCTGCTTGTCTGCTCTTTGATTACGGCGGAACCGAAGGTTACAGGGTGCGCAGATTCGATCTGGCGTGGATGCGTGTGCGAAAGTATGAGTCGAGTTCCCTAGGACGTGCCCTCCTGGCCTTTATATAGACTTAGGCAGGTCCCGGGCGTAGTCCTAGTCGGTTACAAGTTCTAGGGTTTTACCCCTTTGAATTTCCTATCTCCTCTAGTCTTGCTCTCCAAGGATCCGAAGACGTCATGGGCCTTGGCCACCCGAAAATCTTCATGGGCCAGCGTATGTCTGCCGTGGGCCTTCCTTGGGCTGGACTAGGTATGCTGAAGTTACGTACCCGTAGGGTATAACCATGTCACATCACGATGAGACAATTCGTCATTTATTCTTCCATTGCAAATTTGCTCGTTCTATATGGTCATTCATCCAAATAGCTTCTAGTTTATCTCCTCCAAGTTCAGTAACCAATGTTTTTGGTAATTGGCTGCATGGAATTGTTGATAAGTACAGAACTTTGTTTAGGGTGAGAGCGCTTGCCATTATATGGTCGCTATGGCTTTGTAGAAATGACAAGATTTTTAATAACATTGGGTCTTCTCCTCTGCATGTTATTTATCGAGCTACGGCTATTCTCCGATCATGGACTATTCTCCAACGCATGGAGTTCCCCGAATTATTTGTGGTGGGACGCGATTGGAGGACACAGCGAGGGACATTTTCTCCCGACATGGATGGTCGCATGATAAGATTGAAGACAATCATTTCGATAGTGCATTTTTATAATGCTTGCGTTTCTTTTATTTCCTTGTTCTTTTGTTCGTGTGGCTGTGTGCATCTTAGTTATGCAGAGGCCGGATATAAACATTAAACATTTTATGTTGATACAAGCGCCCATTTTAAAAAAAAAGGGGTTACATGGCTCGGTTTGCCCAAACATACCAACTAAGCGCGGTGTTAGATTGGAGCAGTGGCCACGTGAGCGAGCTAGAACCAAATTCAACACCGCCACATGCCGAGCAAAGTTTGGTCTCTTTTGTTTGCATGAATTAAAAACACAGTTTGAATAATATAAATTGGATATCATGCATGTTTCTTCCTACGATGAATCAAAGACACATAAGAACTAGTAGTAGAAAGTGAAAACTGCAATATTAGGCCTCCCCATAGGTTTCCACACAGAAACGGCCATGCTGGCCTGGTGGTACCACCAGGCAGTATCGCAGTATATATACGCTCTCGGTGTCAACATCGGCACAGAATCATAATTGGCACTACATGGTCAGAGACTAAGAAGTTCACGGAGACACTAGTGTCACAATCAATCAAAACGCCGGGACGTTGGGGTGTTGCCATCACGCTTTAACTCCAGAACCAATGACAGAAATATCATGACTCAGTAGGAAACTGATCTAGTACTACATAGAACAACGTCGTAGGGCTGAGAGAGTACTCAACGGCCACTATACATGACCAGCGAAGGTTGGAGGCTTGGCCTCGCCAGGACCGGAACATGTGTCTATTTTGTCTGAAAATATTGACATTACCAAACACAGTACATACATGATTTCATTGCTCAAGAGCAAAGAGCATGAGCTGGATGTGCTAAGATGGAGGATATAAAGTACAATATGGCCGTGAGTCGCGTAGAAGATACCCAAGACCACAACTGAAGCCAAAAAGTAATTGTTTATCCTGCGATACCTAAGAGCATCTCTAATGGCCGCTGCAAAATGCTTTGCGGTAGCAGCCCAAATAACTGCCAAATACGGCAGCGCGAGGCAAAAAATGCCTCCGACAGTGCCTCATCAGTGTTTGGCTTTGCTCCTGGTGGTATGATGCCTCCCTGGGAATTCAATGGACCTTTCCCTCCATTCCAACATCCTCCACAGTTTGGAGGGCGCTCAAATCAGTGGATTGCCCCTAAGAACAATCCTTCTCAGAACCAGCAGCTTCAGAGTCAGGGGATAAACCAGGAAGATAAATCTAAGCCCACCCAGAAGGCTAAGAAAAAGCAGGGTGTGTCTCTGGGAAGAGAGGATCAAGTTTTTGCTAATTCTAGTGGTCAGATGAGCTACTTTGATGGCATATGCTTGGGTTGTGGTGAGCCAGGTCATTTGCATCTTGCCTGTGAGAAAAAGCCTATGTGTTTTATATGTAAAAGCTTTGGTCACTTAGTGGACAAGTGCCTTGTCAGGAAAAGACCCTATCAGGTTGCTAGGTATATTGGAAGTGGTGCACCAGGGCTTGGGTTCTATCACATAGAGATTCCTGAGGTTGTGGCTACTCCAATTGCTTCAACTAAGAATTGTGGTATAGTGTGGATTGAGGATGGTTCCTTGTCTGCTAGAGAGCTTGCTGAGGAGTTCTCAAAAATTTACAAGACCAACTGGCCATGACAGATTAGAGACCTAGGGGCATATAACACTTTTCTGGTCAAGTTTACCCCCCACATTGATGTGGAGCAGGTGATTGCTATCCCAAATTTGGTGTGTCCAAACTAGGGGTGTGGGTCAAAGTTGAGGCTTGGAATGATGACCCTGAGCCAGTGGAATCCCTAAAAAAAGTTTGGATCATCATCACTGGCCTTCAGACAAAATGGTGTGAATGGAACAATCTTGATCAAGCTGTTTCTGCCTGTGGGATCCTAGTGGATGTGGACTGGTTATCTATTTTCAAAGATAATGCTAAGGAGGTTAGAGTTTTAGTTAAGTGCAGAGACCGATCCAAGCTTCCTATTGGGAGACTTTTTGAATTCAACAGTCACTTATTCCAGCTGGGGTTTTCTCTAGATGTTTCAGCTCCAAATCTGGATGATGAGGATGATCTTCTCACTGATGATCTAAATGATCACAGGAGGGAGAATGAGGATGGGGTTGCAGGAGTAAATGATAGGGGTGCTTCCAAAGATACTAGTGGTTTCAGGAATGCTGAACCTAGTCAATCCCAACTGAATAGAAGTGGCCATCAGGCTGGAGGTGCTAGTGCTTCTAGAGTGAGGATGGTAGAGGGTCAGATTCCTGCTACTGCTGTGTTTAACTTGCTCCTGCAGGAAAAACTGGTCAGTCTAGATAGTATCAAGTTGGGGCCACAGGAGAGAAATGCTGAGAGGGTTACTCTTGAGGCTCATTAGTTCTGGGCTGTAGAACAGGAAGAGAAGATGATATATGGTGAAGAGAGGGAGGTTCACATCAGTGCCCAGATTGCTGCTTTGCCTGAAGACATCTTGCCTTCCTTTGCTGACATTTAGGATTTAGGTGAGGATGATGTTTCTAACAACAAGAAAAAACAGAAGGTGTGGGGCCCTGTTCAAGCTGTTAGACAGAGTGCTAGGGTGGACAATTCTAAAAGCATTCTGGAAAAGGCCATGGATCTGAAGAAAGTGGTAAACCTGGATGCTCCTGAATCCATGAAAGGTATAATGAACTCTAATCCTTTTAATGTTCTAGATGTTACTGATATTGAGGTGGTTTCTAGAGATATAGGTGTAGTCTTTCCCATTAAGGAGATAGTTGATAGTATATGCTCATCTTCCAAGTCTTTACATAATGATAGAGATTTGGAAGATGAAGCTGATGGTTGGATAGAGGTAGTAAATAAATCTCAGGGCAAGCACCCTAGGAAGAAGATACAATGATTTGTGCTTTTTGGAACTGCAGGAGTATCTCTGCTCCTGGTAGACAGAAATTTTTAGAAGATAACATTTTTCCTTTGCATGTAGACTATATTGATTTTCAAGAGACTAAGAAAGATAGTTTTAGTAATTCTTTCTTGAAAAATCTCTTAGGTAATAGAAATTTTGCTTGGAACTTCCTGCCCTCTGTTGGGACTGCAGGTGGGATCCTAGTAGGAGTTAATTTAGATCTTTTTGATGTTATTTCCTGGGACATTAAATCTTTCTCTGTTAGTATTGTCCTTAGAAATAAAAGTAATGATGTAGTCTGTAGAATCACTACTTTTTATGGTTCTGCATATGAAGATAAGAAGCAGGAGTTTATCTCTGAACTCCATGAACTTTTCTTGAATTGGGATGGTCTAGCTTTAATTAGGGGAGATTTTAATTTAGTCAGATCTCCTGAATATAAAAGTAATAGGAATGTAGATTTTAGATGGGTAGATAGATTTAATGCTTGGATTGAGCTCTGGGCGTTGATGGAGATTGGTCTTTCTGGTAGAGCTTTCACTTGGGGCAATAATCAGGAGGATCTTATTATGAGTAGGATTGATAGGATTTTCTGTTCCACTCAGTTTGATGCTAGATTTCCTTTAGCTAGTGCCAGGGCTTTGCCTAGAGTGGGTAGTGATCACACCCCCATCATCTGGGATTCAGGGGAGGGGCAGGTGATCAGAACTAAAAAATTCAGATTTGAAAAGTGGTGGATTGGTCGACCAGACTTTAAAGATGTTGTGCAGTGACCCAGCATACCACTGCATGTGTAGTACACTATAGTCGTTGACATGACATCTACAGAACACCGTTCCGTAAATATCACATCCCTCAGAGTGGTACAACAGAAACATTGCGGGTCCATATTACAAAAGTACACACTTTATTATTATTACAATACTGGAAGTTCCAGACTTCCAAAAGATCCAACTTACAAACCAAAATATAAGATGTTCAGCGGAAATTTGAAAGTAACAACTCCGACTAGGAGTGGGGCTCAACAGCTTATTCTATAGAGTTCATACTGCTCGGCTCCGTTAGTTACTACTAACTAGACACTTAAGTGGACTCGTCCTCATTGACACCGTAGCGGATCTCGTAGTCCACGCCTTCCACACCTCCGGATAGATCAGGTTCCTCGTAGAACAAGTCTTCTTGGCATTCGGCTGCATACATTGGCACATCTTCGGGATCCTCAGAGTCTAAGCAAGGGATCAAAGGAAAGTATGAGTAACAGCGTTACCCAACAAGTTCATTATATGCAAGGTGGGAAGTTTGATGCTCTAACTACCACCTCGGATTATAAATCCTTGGCACTATGCCGTTTTTGTAAATCTTTCTTCAAAGGTTGGTTTTATTCTGAAAAACTATGACAATCAGCCTTCACAGGTTGACCAGAACTTTCATGGAGTTCCTTTCCTGCTGTCAGTAGCTCCTTCCCTAACAGGAGTAACAAGTTACAGTTCTTACACTCTGCAGAGGTGCGTTACTTTACCCATGAGAGATCAACTCTTTGTTGCATAAACGGGCGTACTTTCCCGTCCACAATTCTATGATGTGGGGCCCAGTAGTTGGTCCAAGCCAATCACTGCCCCCTTCGCGACCCCGCATGCCTCCTTGGTGTACACCATGCCCACATAATGAATTACGGCAATGGTTTGTACAAACCATTAGATGCCAGAACTATCGTGGGACATTGAGGGTTCCCACCCATATGTTGCATATCCTCTACGAATTACCAATTAATATGCATGCTACGAGGATAACAGCCACAACCTGCACATCCGGCTTCATACGAGAGGAAGAAGATACAGCTGACTTATCTGTCCCATTCCAAATCTCATGGCTAACGCGTAATATACAGCGCTAGAATCACTGATGTCAGGGGTTATTAAGTCCCTATTTGATCATCATTGTTGCAATTAGAACTCTAAGTTCTATTGCTCCATTATATCACCACTTAGGATGATATCTATGATTTCTTTGTTTATGAAAATAATATTTTCTTTCTTTTATAGCATATATGATAAAACACAATTTGCAAATACTTTGATAAAGACTCTTCAAAGGACATGAGCAAGTGATGAACTTGCCTTGTGATGGCAAGGTAGTGAAGTCTGATGCTTGCACTGGACCTTGAGCTTCTAGTTCTACAAAAACATCATTATTGCCCGGTAAGGACAATATTTAAGGAAGCAAAATGATTATGCAAGTAATGTAATGCATTATTTAAATTTATATGCATTAACCCAAAAAGTTCCTTTTTGAGTAATAAAGGATTTATAAATATTTCTTTTTAATATTTATAATATGTATTGAGTTATTTTATTTTATTTCCCTTTATTTGGCTTTTATTGATTTAATATTTCTTTTAGGAATTATTAATTATACATTAATTTTATTACTGAATATTTATTTAGTATTTTTCAGAAATACTATAATATTAATAAATAATGAAAGTGATTTTTATTTATTTTTATCACCTTTCAATAAATTTGTAAAATTCCATAAGGAATATTTAAATTACAAAATTCTTATAAAAATTTAAGTGTTCAAAAATTTACATTTTATTTTATTTGAACAGAGTGGATTATTGTGATTCCAAAAATGTTTTATTTATAATTTTTGGACTATTATTTTATTTTCTATAATTTTATTGAGGTCAGGGGTATTTTGGTCTTTTCCAATTGATCAAAAGATTTATTAAATAACCTGGGCTGACCCCTTGGGCTTATTGGGCCGAGGTGGCCCAATAGGGCAGGTTCACATGACTACCTCGAAGGGTTTTGGCCCACCCAGCCCACTCTGCCCTCTCTCTCTCCCTCGACCTTATCTCCTCCTCCTCCTCGGCTCGTGCGATGTCGCCACCGTTGATTCTCGCCATCGTCGACCGTTCTGGCAGCCGCCGTGGTGCGAGTTGGGGTCGTCGACGACGCTTGTTTGTTCTATCCACTTGGATTTGACTCTAGGGCTTCCCCGTGGTCAGTTCCACCCCATTCCCGAACCCTAGGATTCAGAAAAGATGTTGTCGCCGCCGTCGTGATCCCGCCTGCGATGGTGTGCTGGTCTCGTGCGCTGCTGCGGCCATCGCCGTGGAAGGTGCTGGTTCCAGCGCCCCTCTGGGTGCTCCTTGCCGACGGTGCGTTACCTCTCTCCTCTTCGATTCATCAGCGAGGACCTCGGGTAAGTGGTCTTTGTGGTGTTTGTCCATGCTACTGCCATGATTCTACCTGTGTATCTAGTGGCTTTCATGTCGAGTGACTATGTGTTGGTTGAGTTCATCTCTAGATTAGAGTTCTTGCTCTAATTAGGGTTCATAATCCCATGTTGATCATATCTATGATGCTTTAGATCTAGTGTTGATCATATTTGATCATGGGAAAAGATTGTTTGCTGTGATTGATGATTAATCATAGCTTTGTTGCTGCTAATTGCCTGTCGTACTAATTCTAGTGGTAATCCACCTTGATCCATGCTAGTGTATCAATGAAATCATTGATTGGATTATGTTGTTGATCTAAGAGTTTACTCTACTGTCAGATTGCTTATACTAACAGTAGTTGCTTACTGCAATTATACGGTTGGCTTGTGTGAGATTATACTCACTGAATCAAATCATTGCTTGCAATGATTTTTGTGGATGTATGAATTTAAGATTGACTCCTGGCACTTGGCTTAAGGAAAATGATATGTAATGATTTGTCCCTTTTCCTGTGGGAACGAAACAAAGATGATTTTAGCTCATTAAGAACTTGTCCTTGTGATACCATTGTATTCTGGCACACAAGTGATTGGGTTTTTATTTCTGGGCTTAGCTTGACTATGCTTGTGATTAGAACTGATAAGATGATATGGTAGCTTTCTTATCTTGCCTGCCTATGATGTTGGTCTGAGGCTCAAGGATTTAATTCCTAGTTAGTTGGGCAATATTTGTTTGAAACTTATAGGATTAGAGGTGCTAGTCTCTCTTTGAGAGATGTGCCTTGATATGATAGGATCAAATGAAAATGATCTAAGTTGCAAAAATAACACTGAACCCAGTGATGCTGGTCTGAGGGTTTAGTGTTTGTGGTTGAGCTTGATTTCTTATCCTTATACTTGAAATCTCTAGGATAGATTCACCCCTCTTGGGTGCATATTGAGAGATCATTACATAAAGCAACACATGCCTTTGTTTAGATATTCTGATGAAAGCATGTGATGGTTTTATGAGACTCACCACAAGATTTGATGTTGGTCACTGGTGGAAAAAGGGGCTCTAGTCCCGGGCCGCAACGGGCTCTAGTCCCGGTTTTGGGCCCGGGACTGTGAAAACGGGACTAGAGGCCCTCCCCCTCTAGTCCCGGTAAAGGCTCATCGATAATGTACCACGTGGTCGTTTCAGCTTGGGCGGAACCCTCTAAACCCGGGCTGTAACACCACCCGGGACTAAAAGGTTTCCTGCCGTGGCAGAGAAACACCACATTTCTCTGGCGCGGCAGAGATTGTGTATTTCCTTTTTTTTTGCCATTTTGTTCCTTTTTCGTTTTGTGTTTCACTATAACTTAACAAACATATATTTCAGTAGACATATTATACGCTACTACATACACACTACACGTCGATGCATTTATATAAGATCGCTCCCTTGCAAGCATACATAAAATCAATCATATCAAAAGGAAGAAATGTTTTGAAAATTACATGGTCATTGATGATTATATATATCATATGAGCTACATGGAGATGACTAAGGAAAATCGAGTTCCACGTCATTCGCATAATGCTCTCCATGTACATCAAGGACTTCCTTCATCATAAATCCCGCCAGCTCCTCTTGAATTGCTCTTATACCGGTGCGGCTCTAGTGTCTCCCACAAATCATAAATATAATGTGAGTCAACTTTCGCTCCATCGTCAACTCATGGATGTACTACATGACGTAGTATCCACATAAATGAGTTCGGTGGCTGCTGTAAACTCTTCGCCATTTTATAAGTTAGCTCCTCTTTGAATGGACTGGTATTTTCGTCGAACCGTGTCCAACACCTGCTCGGCAAAGAAAATGAACAAAGGAGTTATTAGTTACTTGATATCAGGAAATGAATGAAAGAGGACGATATAATGCGATAATGATTGAAATTACTTATGGAGCATTGCTTTCATGTCGCTCCACTTATCTTGGTCCCAACTTAATGAGTCGTGGACTTCGACTAGGGACTTGTCAACTTGAATGTTTAGCAAGATCCAGTGGAATCTACGGACGTTTACATAAGCATACATGCATAGCTCATCGAGTAAGCAAAAATAAAATGTGTACAAGATATAAACACTCACTTGAAGTTGTAAGGAAATAGTATTTCCTTAACAAAATTATTCTCGGTTAAGAACCTGGACAGGTCTTCCTCCACGTCTTTGGGGTGATTCTTTAACGTATATTCATTAATGATATATGGGTCAATGAACCCAACGTCGTATCTTCTAGCTCTTTTGCATTCAAGCATCTTCATTCTGCGGAATATAATATCATCATACAAAAGGATATATAGTTAGGATAATATATTAAATGCAATGAAGGAGCTAAAGCTACAAACTTAATTATAGAAATAAATAACTTATAGACAGTAGCAACCAATGATAGATTTGTCGAGGGCGCGCTGGTTGTATAACTGAAACAGTTCAGTCATTTGAACCTGTATCAAGTATGGTTTGAAGTGATGCTCCTTTCTAACGTCCACCGGAAACCAATCTTTATGATGCTTTTTTTATGCTTGCGACATGTACCATTCATGCAGATTTCGCATATGTGTGGATAGATGCACGAGCTCCTCATTACTGACTAGAGGCTGCCCTTGGACATACTGCCGTACTATCTGACCCACTGGCGTATCTTCATAGCCTAAATACTGACCAAGAGACATATTTGCTTCGTTAGCAAGTGCTTTGGCCTGCCATACAGTGATTCCCATAAGTGCAGCACTATTACGGGCTCTAGGGTCCATTATTTGCATGTCCATATCCATTTCAGCTCTGAAGGCCTTGTCGAGGTCTGAAATGACTTTGAGCGGGGCGATCGATTGATTCTTCAGGTTCGAGCTGGGCAACTTGCTTCCCGCTTTTTGCACTTGTGATTTTTTTCTTCTGTGCTTTCTTAATAATCTCCCGGTCATAGTCTGATTCCAGATTCATCGATATCTGGGATGGTTGCTCAAGAAAGGACTTAGCCCACTTTTTTTTTGTTATATACCGGCTTTGGCTCAGGCTTTTTGGGTGCAAAATGCGCCTTAACTTGGGCAGCCACATCCGCGTTAGTTTCCTCGTCGGTCTTGTCATAAGGTCTCTTTGGAAGAGCCAGCGGGATATCGAATATCTTCGGCGTTTGACCTTTCTTCGATGTGGGGCGCGGGGGACTGTCGAACTTCCGTTTCTTTGACGAGGTAGCAGTATTGCACGGAGGCGGAGGCGGAGATCGAGTTGATGTACTCCTGCTGCGGCGATCGTCAGCGGGGCGGGGTGGACTTGGAGGTTGGCGATAATCAGGTTGGGGTGGACTTGGAGGTTGGCGATAATCGGGTTGGGGTGGACTTGGAGGTTGACGATATTCGATGCGGGTGGATTTGGATTCCTTGAGTCGGTGGCCTTGGCGCCAAGCTGGAAACTTGATGTACTTCTTATTCCATAGAATGATGTTGCTTGACATCTCCTAGTTTCGTAAGGCCTTCAGCGTAGCGATTTCAATCTCTAGGTCCGCAAAATCCTCCACTATGTCATCCACCGTGACACGAGCATAGCCTTGGTGGAATTGGAAGTGAATGGTGGAGTGCTCCGTAGACAAGGTAAAGCGGTCGATCGCCACCTTGAAGGACAGGTTGTTCATTGGCTGATGTAGCTCACATTGTGCCATCTATCGACATCATCCACGGGTAGTGAGGAGCCGTGCATCATCCAGAAGCTTGATCATCGACGGACCTCCGTGGAAGCCGCTGCTTCTCCGTTGGATAAGATCCAATGCGGATCATCGGACCGGTGAGTTGACGACGGCGGCCTTTGGCTAATTTCATGCATGAGGTTCTTGATCGCTAGGTCCCGCTCTACCTCGAGATCCGGTGGCCTCCCGGTCCTTCTTTCTCTCGATGGCTTTTGTAACTAGCATCGCATGAGGAAACCCTTTCTTCCACGAGACACCGCCTTTGCCTCGTGTTCGCCCTCCCTTTCGTGATTCCCTAGGGCGCGTGTCACCGCTGCTCTCTCTCGGGACGGAACAATCCCAATTGAGCATCGTTCATTGCTTGAATAAGGTCTTGGGAGGGTTTTAGAATTTTCTCATGAAATAATGTCTTCCATGTTTCTGGGTCCAAGGATCCCCCGTGCCCATACCACCAGTGCTTTGACCTCTGGGCCATCCATACATGCACCGTGAGTGACCTCTAGCCCTCATTTCCTTCTCCATAGTTTCCCACTTAGGGACAGCACTCTTGTAGCCACCTGTCCCCATTTTATGATGGTATTTCTTGTTGGCAGCATTTAACGCGTTCTTTGCCGACTTTGCCTTTGCTTTATCAGATTGCTTGTACTGTACAAAATCGGCCCACTGTTCTCTCAACTTCTCGTTTACTCCTGTGAAGTCTGGAGTTTTCTTTTTCGCGACATATTTCGCGTATAAATTTTTCTTGTGGTTCCGGTACAGTTCAGCCATCTTACTTAGTGCCCACTCCTTGACTTTTTCTCTTTTATCAAGCCCACACGGCCTTGGGGTAATACCATCCACCTCAAATTCCTCATACTCTGGAGGTAGTATGAAATGCGCTATGAGCTTCTGCCAAAGGTCATCTTTGGCATCATCGGTGACATAGCTATTGGATTCTTCACCGGGGTTCTTTGACTTATTCCATTCTTGGATGGTGATCGGCAGGTTGTCCCTAACAAGCACCCCGCATTGATTTATAAACATCCTCCGGTGCTTCTCTGGAGCAATCGGTTCACCATCATCATCTATTTCTTCGATGGTGAACCTCTGATTACCATCCAACTTTTTGTTCGGCCCTCGTTTCGTTCGAGCTGTCGATTGCTTCGATCTGGTGGGCTAAAAGAAGAAGAGAGAGTGATTAATATATATCTAGATCAGTTAATGAATAGAGGTAACACGAGACTTTATATATATATACCTCGCCGGATCCTGTCGAGGGGCCATCATTATTGTTGGCATTTGTTTGCCCTTCATCCATCTGGTCTTCCCCTTGGTTTTCCTCTAGTCCATCACCGGATGGATTCAGATATGAGGATATCTCTTCCTCGAGCAAAATATCTTCGGCTGTGCCCGTAATAAGAGGAATTTCACCTCTTATCATGCCCTGAAGAAAACCTTCACCGATATTTCCAAATAAAACATATAATCCAAATAAAACAAATAAAAATATCTTTTATTCCCACCTTTTCCCGCCAAGTTTTCCCGCCCTTTCCTTTCTAGCCGGGACTAAAGATATTTCCCGCCATTTCCCAAAGCTTCACGCCAAGTTTTCCCGCCCTTTCCCTCTATATTTAGGGTGATCGTGCCATGGCTATCCACACATCCACACCTTCCTCTCTTAGAACAATGGACAACGCCTACTGGGCCATTCTGACCCTCGAGGATACCGAGGCGCTGTGCGCCTCCAACTACCCTTGTCCTCCGGTCTACCGGCCGCCCGTCGACTGGATGCTGAGCGCTGGAGGGGTTCCTGTCCCTCCTGTCCCTCAAGGTTCCGCACGCCAGGCGGCCATCACAAACCACTTCTACCACGAGCTCACGCCGGAGCAGCGGATGGATCCCCAGTGGGATCCCGACAACTACGACACCTAGAATGCCTTCTTCGCTAATAGGCGGGAAAGGGAGCTCGCCAGGTACGAGGGTGATGGCCCGCCACCGGTGAACCACAACGAAGCCGGCCGTCGTCTGTGGTGGGCGAACCGTACTATCATCGGAGTGATGCGCTACATTGCCGGGGGAGACCATCCTCGCCTACGGTGCCCACGAGTCCACCCGCCACAGGCCCCACACCGTCCCGGCGGTAGCAGCATCGCCTTCCAAGAGACCCCTCTCCCGCCCGCCGTGAATCCGAGGCTGGAATGGCCCCTGGTATATGCCATGGATGGGCTGAGGATCCCCGGAGTGGCAGGTGACGATGACGATGAAGACCCTGAAGCTGCGTACTATAGGACTAGGCATGATTATGACTAAAGGGGCGGCTTTAGTCCTGAGTGTTAGCTAGTCCCGGTTTGTCCTGGTTTTTAATATTGATAAATGTCTTGAGTGTTACCTAATAAATAGAGGGTAATGCCTATATAAAGAGAGGGTTCATCTTTAGTCCCGGTTGGAGAAACCAACCATGATCAAGGGATTGTGGATCCAGGCAACACTAATAATAGGGGTGAGTGTCGACATTATGTCGTGCGGCTTGTACCTTGTCCCGGATGGTGTCACCAACCGGGACTAAAGATGAACCTTTAGTCCCGGTTGGAGACATGAGTCAGCACTAATAATAGGGGTGAGTGTCGACATTATGTCATGAGTGTCGACATTATGCCGAGTTGCTTGTACAATAAATAGGCATCCTTGTGAGTCCAGTCCTCCAGCCAGTTTGAGGCATCTCCAAGATGGTTTTCGAGAGCAGGGACACCACTACGAACAGTTTCAGGGAGATGCCGATGGATCCCAGTCCTCCGGCATCTCCGAGAAACTGGTCATAGAGGCACTCCCTAATATGTGAAATTAGTTAGCTCCCAGGCGTATTGATCTAGTTAGAGAAGTTACAAGCTGCAAGATGGTTTTCGAGAGAAGGGACACTACGATTTTGTGGAGATGCCGACGAGCCTCCTCCAAAGATCTCCGAAATCGGGTCATAGAGGCACTCCCTAATATGTGACCGCGCGTGTTTGGAGATCAGATCTTAATGGTAAGTATGAATCGGTACTAAAGGCCCTCCTTTAGTCCCAGTCCAGCCACAAAACGGGACTAACACACTCAAGATTGTTTGCAGACAACACTATAAAAATGGACACATGCATGGAACATCTTAACTCATAAAATGTTAAAATTATTACATATCATTTCTTCGCTTGTGTTCCTTTCTGATGCCGTCATATCCATGGAGCATCTTCATTCATTAACATGATGGTTGGGTCATCCTTCACCGCGAAGGGCGGAATTTCATGGAACTTATCACAATCTTCTGACATGTCTGTCTTGTCCTCCACTCCCACGATGTTTCTTTTTCCTGAAAGAACTATGTGGCGCTTTGGCTCATCGTCTGATGTATTCTTTTTCTTATTTTTTCGTTTTCTAGGTTTGGTAGACATGTCCTTCACTTAGAAAACCTGGGCCACATCATTGGCTAGGACGAATGGTTCGTCTAAGTACCCAAGATTGTTGAGATCCAACAATGTCATTCCGTATTTCTTGTCTACCTCAACCCCTCCTCCCGTCAGCTTGACCCATTTGCACCGAAACAAGGGGACCTTAAAAGTAGGTCCATAGTCAAGTTCCCATATCTCCTCTATGTAACCATAATATGTGGTCTTTGACCCATTGTTGTCTGTTGCATCAAAGCGGACACCACTGTTTTGGTTGGTGCTCTTTTTATCTTGGGCTATCGTGTAAAATGTATACCCATTTATCTCGTACCCTTGGAAAGTCGATATAGTCGAAGATGGTGACCTAGACAACAAGTATAGCTGATCTCCAAGAGTGTTGTTTTTGATGAGATGTTGCAACCAACCGCCGAAACTCTTCATGTGTTCATCTCTAATCCAAGAGTCATCCTTTCCAGGGTTGTTGGAGCTTAAGTTTTTCTTGTGTTCCTCGATATATGGGGCTGCCAAGATAGAATTCTGTAGAACGGTGTAATGTGCTTCGGTGTAAGAATGTCCGTCTCTACATATTATTGATTTCCTTCCTAGAGTACCCTTTCCACTCAGTCTCCCCTCATACCGCGATTGAGGAAGACCAATCGGCTTAAGGTCAGGAACAAAGTCAACACAAAATTCAATGACCTCATCTGTTCCATAGCCCTTGGAGATGCTTCCTTCTGGCCTAGCACGGTTACGAACATATTTCTTTAAGATTCCCATGAACCTCTCAAAGTGAAACATATTGTGTAGAAATACAGGACCGAGAATGGAAATCTCTTCGACTAGGTGAACCAGCAGGTGTGTCATAATAATGAAGAAGGATGGTGGGAACACCAACTCAAAACTGACAAGACATTGGACCACATCATTCTCAGAACTGGTAGATCTTCAGGATTGATTATCTTCTGAGAGATTGCATTAAGAAATGCACATAGCTTCACAATGGGTACTCGAATATTATCTGGTAGAAGCCCCCTCAATGCAATCGGAAGCATTTGCTTCATAATCACGTGGCAGTCATGAGACTTTAGGTTTTGGAACTTTTTTCTGCCATATTTATTATCCCCTTTATATTCGACGAGAAGCCAGACGGGACCTTAATACTGCTTAGGCATTCAAAAAATATTTCCTTCTCTTGTTTGGTAAGAGCGTAGCTGGCATGACCTTGAAACCATTCTGGATGCAGGCCATCTGGGTCTTCCATACGTTGATGGTCCTTTCGTGCTTCCGGTGTATCTTTTGTCTGCCCATACACGCCCAAGAAGCCTAGCACGTTCACGCAAAGATTCTTCGTCACATGCATCACATCGATTGCAGAGCGGACCTCTAAGAATTTTCAATATGGTAGATCCTAAAATATAGATTTCTTCTTCCACATGGGTGCGTGTCCTTCAGCGTCTTTCGGAACAGATTTTCCTCTAGGACCCTTTCCAAAGGTTACCAGTTGATCCAAATCTTTGACCATATCAAATATATCGACCAAGACGCTCCTTAGGCTTCGCCCGTGACATGCCGCATCGTTGAAATGCTTGCCTTTCTTTCTTAAGGGATGCTTGGCCAAAAGAAATCGACGATGCTCATTGTATACATTCTTCTTACAATGTTCCAAATATATACTTGCAGTCTCATCTAAACAGGTGTGCATGCATTGTATCCCTTGTTTGACCGTCACGAAAGGTTACTAAGAGCAGGCCAATCATTGATTGTTACGAAAAGCAATGCTTGGAGGTTAAATTCTTCCTGCTTGTGCTCATCCCACACGCGTATCCCGGGTTCGTGCCACAACTGTAAAAGTTCTTCCACTAATGGCCTTAGGTACACATCAATGTCGTTGGCGGGTTGCTTCGGACCTTGGATCAAGACTGGCATCATAATGAACTTCCGCTTCATGCACAACCAAGGAGGAAGGTTATAGATGCATAGAGTCACGGTCGTGTGGATCGAGCTCGCTCCCCAAAGGGATTCATGCCATCCGTATTAGACCAAAACTTAAACTCCTTGCGTCATCCGCAAAGTCCGGTACTTTCTATCGATTTTTCTCCATTCGACCCATCCGGGTGTATCAACATCCCGTCGACTTACGTTCCTCTTTATGCCATCGCAACAACTTGGCGTGCTCTTTGTTTCGAATAAGCGTTTCAACCGTGGTATTATAGGAGCATACCACATCACCTTCGCAGAACCCTCTTCCGGGGCTCGCCCTCAACGTCACCAGGGTCATCTCGTCTAATCTTATGTCAAGTGAATTGCATACCGGGCATGCATCTAAATTCTCATACTCCTCACCGGTAGAGGATGCACGATATTAGGGCATGCATGTATCTTCCGAACCTCTAAACCTAGAGGGCGTATAACCTTTTTGCTTCGTATGTCTTGGCGGGCAATACATTATCTTTTGGAAGCATATTCTTCATCATTTTCAGCAACTTTTCAAATGAGGAGTCGTATAGCACACTCAGCCTTCCATCGCAGCAATTCCAAAGGTTGCCCACTTTTTCGAGACCATTTTCGCAATTTGGGTACAACAACTTTTGTGATCCTCGGCATGTGATTAAACTTCTCCCTATACTTTTCAGTTTCACAATCTCTTCGTGCATCGGCAATGGTCCGACCAAGATCATCAGCGGGTTCATCATGTGTCTCTTCTTCATCCTCCCCTTCAGCATCCCCCATGGAAGTATCTCCGTACTCAGGTAAACCATGATAGTTGTCATCCTCCTCCTCTTCTTCATTGTCTTCCATTATAACCCCTCTCTCTCCGTGCTTGGTCCAACAATTATAACTGGGCATGAAGCCGGACTTCAACAGGTGGCTGTGAAGGGTTTTTGAGTCATAGTAATCCTTCTGATTCCTACATCCATTACATGGAAATAATACAAAACCATTGTGCTTGTTTGCATCAGCAACACGGATGAATTCATGCACGCCATTAATGAACTCGCCAGAGCGTCGGTCAGTACCGTACATCCATTCCCGGACCATCTGCATTGTAGTAAAAATATATCAAAAACCATTACACAACATGATAAAATTATTACAAGTTATATTGAGAGCTTCTAGAGCACTAATTTTGAATTTTGAAAAATTTACATGCACCAATTTGTGAATTGGAGAAAACAATCAACATGATAAATGTGGAGTTTTTTATTATTGTTCCATCACTGAAAACCTCATTCCATTCTAAGCTCTGAAACTCTAAAATTACACATTTCAATTTTCAGTAACTATGTGCCTAATCAAAATTTGTTACACATATATATCAAAATCCTTCTAGCTACTTCTAGAACATGCATGCATTTGATCCATATCTCTATACTTCTAGAGTTTTATATAGAGCTAAAGTAGCAATAAGAGATGAAAGAATGAAGTTATAACCTTTTAAAGCTTTGGATTTAGATGTTGCAAACTAAATCTTGACAAATCTTGAGAAAAAAAATGGCATGAACTCTCTTGCTTTGTTTGAGAAAAATGGCCACCATATGCTTTAGGGCAGCTGGCCAGGGAGCTGTATATATAGCAAGGGGTTATGCATGTGAAATGGAATTCTAGCAAGGGGTTATTTGTGAATGTTTGTGATTAAAGTAATTGACAAAATTCTGAATAAAATAAAAGAGTTTTATTTAATGAGAGTTTGCATGAAATTTGGTGGAAATTTAATGGGAATTTGAGTGGACTTTTGAGTGGAGGAAATTTAAAGGAATTTTGTGAGTGGAGTGTCCACCCACATGAAGAGGGGAGGGCAAGGGGGCAGCCCCATGCGCCAGCCACCCCCTTGGGGTTCCCCCCTCCTCCTATAAAAGGAGCCCCCCTCCTCACTTGTCTCTCACACCTCCTCGTGAATGATCTCTCTCCCCCTCTAGAATTTATCCCCCATGGTCTCGGACTAGCGAGATACATGTTCCCGGTGGCTATTCGGCAAGAAAAGATTGTGCTTCCGCTGCATCGCTGGAGCGAGGAGGCGGAGGTTGCCCGATGTCTTGTATGTGTGTGCGATCACGGATGCGTTGCTGCTTTGCGGCGCTAGGACTTCCTCTCGATCTTGAGATCGGCAAGAGATCATCTACATCAACCACGAGTTGAACTCATTAAGCTTTGTCGGTCTTCAAGGGTATGTTCCCTACGGATATACATCCGCTCGTTGTTTGTATCTAGTAGATAGATCTTGGTACATAGTTCCCATCGTAGGAAAATTTTTATTTTCTATGCTGCAAACCCTATAGTGGTATCAGAGCCGGATCTATGCGTAGATACTTTACATGGGTAGTACACATATGAGTATGTGGGCGATGATGATCATGTTGTTGCTCCTTTGTTGTAATTTTGGATATTGGTGGCATAGTGGGATGAAGCGGCCCGGACAAACTTTACATGTCCTCGCACATGAGACCTGTTCCACGCTTGACATGCCACTAGTTTGCATAAGTGACTAGCGGGTGTCTGTCTCTCCTACTATAGTCAATATCTATTTTGCAATGAGTTGTCAACAATTTGGTTATCCTCGTTGTGGTTCATGTTCGTAGGTAAGAACGGTTCTATCTCGAAAGCCCTAAGCCACGTAAAACTTGCAATGGATAAATTAGAGGCGTCTAGTTTAGATTGTTGCTAGGCTAGTGTTATGATATGGTGATGTTGTAAGTAGAAGTATGAGATGATACTCTTACAACATACATAACGTGTAATCTCCATAGACCTTGGACTTACACATATAGGTATGATAGTGATCATACCACGGTGCACATGATAGAGATCATATGCGGGAACCATATCATTTCATTAATAAACATGTGATGTTTGATAGCATCTTATATTGCTTGTTTAGCGCTTTGTTAGCATAATAAGATGATCCCTCATTTAAATATCAAGATAAGAATGTGTTCTTCCTTTAGTATGCACCGATTATGTTTTCGTCGCTCCAAGACATCACGTGATGATCGGGTGTTCTTGGATCCATGACCATATTTCGGGTGTAAAACAGTTACACGCGCGAATATTAAGGTTCTAACTTGGCAAGCCTAGCATGTATAGACATGGCCTCGGAACACGGACCGAAAGGTTAATCATGAGTCATATAGTTGATATGATGCCCATTTGATGCTCGCCTTTGAAGCTACATCGACTCACGCGATGATCGGACTTGGTGTAGTGGATTTGGTTCATGTAATCACCAAAAAGGCATGAGGGGTGTCGTTTTTGAGTGGGATTTCATTCGTAATATGGATTAGTTGAACTCAATCTATCATACACTTAGTCTAAACTTTACAAATTCTGTTGTAGATGGCACCACCTGCTTTTAATTTCAATGTGTTCATGGAGAAAGAGAAACTTGGAACGAACGGTAGCAACTTTACCGAATGGGCCATGAATTTGAGGATTCTCCTCTCTGCTGCACAAAAGAAATATGTGCTAGAAGCGCCGTTAGGCCCCCCACCTTTTGATGATGCCCCTGACGAGGAGAAGAATGTCTATCAGACTCGTCAGGAGGACCACAACTTAGTTCATTGCAGCATATTGTATGGGCTAGAGCTGGAACTTCGAAAGCGTTTCGAAAATGGCAATGCTTTTGATACAATGGGTGAGTTGAAAATGATTTTCGACACACATGCTGATGTAGAGAGCTACAACGCTTCAGAAAAGTTCTTTAGCTGCATGATGGAAGAGCACAGCTCCGTTAGTGAGCATGTACTCAAGATGTCGGGTTACGCCGATAAGCTTGTGTCCTTGGGAATATCGATTCCCAATGACTTAGGCATCCATCGTGTTCTGCAGTCTCTGCCACCTACCTATAAGAGCTTCGTGATGAACTATAATATGCAAGGCATGAAGAAGTCTCTCCCCGAGCTTCTGTCAATGCTTAAAACTGTATGGAGATCAAAAGGAACATCAAGTGTTGATGATCAATAGGAACACCGGTTTCAAGAAAGATAAGAAGGGAAAACGGAAGGGAAGTAAGGGCGGCAAGCCTGTTGCTGTACCTGAAAAAGAAACCCCGAGTTAGACCTAAGTCTGATACCGAGTGCTACTATTGTAAGGGGATTGGCCACTGGAAGCGCAACTGCCCCAAGTATTTGGCAGACAAGAAAGCCGGCAAGGCAAACAAAGGTATATATGATATACATGTTATTGATGTGTACTTGACTAGTGCTTGCAGTAGCACCTGGGTATTTGATACCGGTTCAGTTGCTAATATTTGTAACTCGAATCAGGGGCTGCGGAACAAGCGACCGCTAGCAAGGGGTGAGGTCAAGATGTGTGTCGACAATGGATCAAGCGTTGATGTGATCACCGTCGGAACGCTGCCTCTCCACTTGCCGTCGGGATTAGTTATAAACTTGAATAATTGTTATCTGGTGCCTGCACTGAGCATGAATATTGTATCTGGATCGTGTTTGATGCGAAGTGGTTATTCATTAAAATCCGAGAACAATGGTTGTTCCATTTATATGAATGAAATCTTTTATGGTCATGCACCGATGTTGAATGGTTTATTTCTTTTGGATCTCGATAATAATGTTACACATATTCATAATGTTGATGCTAAAAGGATTAAACTAAATGATGATATATCCGCATATATGTGGCACTGCCATCTAGGTCATATTGGCATTAAACACATGAAGAAGCTCCATTCGGATGGACTTTTGGAATCACTTGATTATGAATCATTTGATACATGTGAGCCATGCCTTATGGGCAAGATGACTAGAACGCCGTTTTCTGGTTCAATGGAACGGGCGACAGATTTATTGGAAATCATACATTCTGATGTATGCGGTCCAATGAGTGTGTCGGCGCGAGGTGGATATCGTTATTTTGTTACTTTCACGGATGATTTGAGTAGATACGGTTATATCTACTTGATGAAACACAAGTCTGAAACCTTTGAAAAGTTCAAGGAATTTCAGAATGAAGTGGAAAATCATCGTAATAGAAAGATCAAATTTCTACGGTCCGACCGTGGAGGTGAGTATCTAAGTTACGAGTTTAGCACTCACATGAAAGAGTGTGGAATTGTTTCACAACTCACACCTGCCGGAACACCACAATGAAATGGTGTGTCGAACGTAATCGTACTTTATTAGATATGGTTCGATCTATGATGTCTCTGACGGACTTGCCGTTGTCATTTTGGGGCTATGCACTAGAAACGGCTGCATTCACTTTAAATCGGGCACCATCTAAATCCGTTGAAAGGACACCGTATGAATTGTGGTTTGGAAACAAACCTAAGCTGTCATTTCTTAAAGTTTGGGGATGCGATGTTTATGTGAAGAAACTTCAACCGGATAAACTCGAACCCAAAGCGGAAAAATGCGTCTTCATAGGATACCCTAAGGAAACTATTGGGTATTCCTTCTATCACAGATCCGAGGGCAAGGTTTTTGTTGTCAAGAATGGATCCTTTCTAGAGAAAGAGTTTCTCGCGAAAGGTGTGAGTAGTCGGAAGGTAGAAATCGAAGAGGTTATTGAACCTTCTCTTCAAAGTATGGCGAGTAGCGCAAGGTCGGAAGTTGTTCGAGTTGGCTCCACATGTTGAAGAGGAACTAATGATAATGATCATGAAACTCAAAGAGAGTACTCAACCTCGCAGGTCAAGCAGACGCGTGAAGCTCCCGAGTCAGACGGAAATCTGTCATGAATTTCATGGTTAATGAAAATGATGACCTGCGACGTATGAAGAAGCGATGATGAGCCCAACAAATGGTTAGAAGCCATGAAATCCGAGATGGAATCCATGTATGAAAATCAAGTTTGGAACTTGGTGGACTTACCTCACGACCGAAAGGCCGTGGAGAACAAATGGATTTTCAAAAGGAAAACTGATGCTGATGGTAATGTAACCGTCTATACAGCTCGACTTGTCGCAAAGGGGTCTCGACAAATTCAAGGAGTTGACTACGATGAGACATTCTCTCCCGTAGCGATGCTAAAGTCAGTTAGGATTATGTTAGCAATTGCTGCATATTTCGATTATGAGATATTGCAGATGGATGTCAAAACCGCGTTTCTCAATGGTAATATTGAAGAAGAGTTGTATATGATACAACCAAAGGGTTTTGTCGATCCTAAGGATGCTAACAAGGTGTGCAAGCTTCAGCGATCCATCTATGGATTGAAGCAAGCATCACGAAGTTGGAATCTCCGCTTTGATGAGGTGATCAAAGAGTTTGGATTTGTCCAAACTTATGGAGAAGCTTGTATTTATAAGAAAGTGAGTGAGAGCAATGTGGCATTTCTGATATTATATGTGGATGACATATTATTGATCGGAAATGATATAGATCTTTTAAACGGTGTTAAAAGGTATCTAAACAGCAAATTTTAAATGAAGGACCTAGGTGAAGCCTCATACATATTAGGCATAAAGATCTATAGAGATAGATCTAGGCGCCTAATAGGGCTATCGCAAATTACATACCTTGATAAGATTTTAAAGAAGTTTAAAATGGAAGATAGTAAGAAGGGGTTCTTACCTATGACACAAGGCACGACATTGAGTAAGACTCAAAGTCCAAATTTCATGGAAGAAAGAGAGATAATGGACAAGGTCCTCTATGCTTCAGCCATAGGCTCTATAATGTACGCCATGCTATGTACAAGACCGGATGTGGCACATGCTATTAGTTTGACTAGTAGGTACCAATCGAATCCAGGTTCAGAACACTGGAAAGCGGTCAAGAATATCCTTAAGTACTTGCGAAGAACTAAGGATATGTTTCTTGTATACGGAGGTGAAGAAGAGATCGTCGCTAAGTGTTATGTCGACGCTAGCTTTGACACCGACCCGGATGACTCTAAGTCTCAATCCGGATATGTATTTCTCATGAATGGCGGAGCGATTAGTTGGAGGAGCTCCAAACAACCTGTGGTGGCGGGATCAACAACGAGGCAATATATGTCTTGCTTGAGCGGCTCAGAAGCGCTTTGGATGAAGGATTTCATATCCGAACTAGGTGTGGTTGCAAACGCGTTGGACCCAATGGTGATCTATTGTGACAACAATGGTGCCATTGCCAATGCCAAAGAGCCAAGGTCTCACAAGCATTCCAAGCATATTAAGCGCCGGTTTCACTCCATCCGCGAGCATGTCAAGGATGGAGATATAAAGATTTAAAGTACATACGGATCTCAATGTAACAGATCCGTTGACTAAAACTCTCCTAGAGCAAAACATGATCTACACCAGAACTCCATGGGTGTTAGATACATCACAATTTAACTAGATTATTGTCTCTAGTGCAAGTGGAGATCAAGGAATATGCCCTGAGAGGCAATAATAAAATGTTTATTATGTGTATTCCAAGTATATGATAGATGTTTATTTTGCATGCTATAATTGTATTAATACGGAAACGTTAATACATGTGTGTTTAATAAACAACGAAAGTTCCTAGTTATGCCTCTCTCATAAACTAGTTCGTTGATTAACAAGATGATCACGGTTTCCTGATCATAGACATTGGATGTTGTTAATAACGAGATCACAACATTAGTGTAATGGTGTGATGAACATTCATCCGAACTATAGCATTACGATCAAAGTCATTGAGTTTATATTGCTATAAACAAACTACGAAGTAGTCCTAATCCTTAGACCATGAGATCATGCCAATCACTAACACCTAAGAGTTTCTTGTTGACATCAAACGCCACCAGAATCGGGTGATTATAAAGATGGCTTCAAAGCTACAAAAGTGTTATGTTGAGAATCATGGATCAAGAGTGGAATTTGTTCATCCCGATGACGGATAGATATGCTCTGGGCCCTCTCGGTGATATCACATTGGTTAGCTTGCAAGCAAGTGATTTGATCACTAGAATGTTATATCACGGGAACGAGAAAAGAGTGCATGTCAGTAACGAGATAAAAAATTCTTATAAAGTATCACCTTGCAAGCTTGCATGTCATCAAGCTTGCAAGCAAGTGATCTGATCACTAGAATGTTATCACCTTTCAATAAATTTGTAAAATTCCATAAGGAATATTTAAATTACAAAATTCTTATAAAAATTTAAGTGTTCAAAAATTTACATTTTATTTTATTTGAACAGAGTGGATTATTGTGATTCCAAAAATGTTCTATTTATAATTTTTGGACTATTATTTTATTTTCTATAATTTTATTGAGGTCAGGGGTATTTTGGTCTTTTCCAATTGATCAAAAGATTTATTAAATAACCTGGGCTGACCCCTTGGGCTTATTGGGCCGAGGTGTCCCAATAGGGCAGGGTCAAATGACTACCTCGAAGGGTTTTGGCCCACCCAGCCCACTCTGCCTCCTCTCTCTCCCTCGACCTTATCTCCTCCTCCTCTGACTCGCCCCCGTGGCCGGCGATGCTGCCACCGTCGATTCTCGCCATCGTCGGCCGTTCTGGCCGCCGTCGTGGTGCGAGTTGGGGTTGTCGACGACGCTTGTTTGTTCTATCCACTTGGATTTGACTCTGGGGCTTCCCCGTGGTCAGTTCCACCCTATTCCCGAACCCTAGGATTCAGAAAACATGTTGTCTTCGCCGCCGTGATCCCGCCTGCGATGGTGTGCTGGTCTCGTGCGCTGCTGCGGCCATCGCCGTGGAAGGTGCTGGTTCCAGCGCCCCTCTGGGTGCTCCTTGTGCCGACGTGGTGCGTCGGCCCCTCTGCTTCCTCTTCGATTCATCAGCGAGGACCTCGGGTAAGTGGTCTTTGTGGTGTTTGTCCATGCTACTGCCATGATTCTACCTGTGTATCTAGTGGCTTTCATGTCGAGTGACTATGTGTTGGTTGAGTTCATCTCTAGATTAGAGTTCTTGCTCTAATTAGGGTTCATAATCCCCTGTTGATCATATCTATGATGCTTTAGATCTAGTGTTGATCATATTTGATCATGGGAAAAGATTGTTTGCTGTGATTGATGATTAATCGTAGCTTTGTTGCTGCTAATTGCCTGTCAGACTAATTCTAGTGGTAATCCACCTTGATCCATGCTAGTGTATCAATGAAATCCTTGATTGGATTATGTTGTTGATCTAAGAGTTTACTCTACTATCAGATTGCTTATACTAACAGTAGTTGCTTACTGCAATTATACGGTTGGCTTGCCTGAGATTATACTCACTGAATCAAATCATTGCTTGCAATGATTTTTGTGGATGTATGAATTTAAGATTGACTCCTGGCACTTGGCTTAAGGAAAATGATATGTAATGATTTGTCCCTTTTCCTGTGGGAACTAAACAAAGATGATTTTAGCTCATTAAGAACTTGTCCTTGTGATACCATTGTATTCTGGCACACAAGTGATTGGGTTTTTATTTCTGGGCTTAGCTTGACTATGCTTGTGATTAGAACTGATAAGATGATATGGTAGCTTTCTTATCTTGCCTGCCTATGATGTTGGTCTGAGGCTCTAGGATTTAATTCCTAGTTAGTTGGGCAATATTTGTTTGAAACTTATAGGATTAGAGGTGCTAGTCTCTCTTTGAGAGATGTGCCCTGATATGATAGGATCAAATGAAAATGATCTAAGTTGCAAAAATAACACTGAACCCAGTGATGCTGGTCTGAGGGTTTAGTTTTTGTGGTTGAGCTTGATTTCTTATCCTTATACTTGAAATCTCTAGGATAGATTCACCCCTCTTGGGTGCATATTGAGAGATCATTACATAAAGCAACACATGCCTTTGTTTAGATATTCTGATGAAAGCATGTGATGGTTTTATGAGACTCACCACAAGATTTGATGTTGGTCACTGGTGGAAAAAGGGGCTCTAGTCCCGGGCCGCAACGGGCTCTAGTCCCGGTTTTGGGCCCGGGACTGCGAAAACGGGACTAGAGCCCCCCCTCCCTCTAGTCCCGGCTGGCAAAGGCCCGCGACTGATAACAGCCACGTGGTTGTTTCAGCGCCGCGGGGCGCGGAACCCTCTAGTCCCGGGCTGTAACACCACCCGGGACTAAAAGGTTTCCTGCCGCGGCAGAGAAACACCACATTTCTCTGCGGGGTAATACCATCTACCTCAAATTCCTCATACTCTGGAGGTAGTATGAAATGCGCTATGAGCTTCTGCCAAAGGTCATCTTTGGCATCATCAGTGACATAGCTGTTGGATTCTTCACCGGGGTTCTTTGACTTATTCCATTCTTGGATGGTGATCGGCAGGTTGTCCCTAACAAGCACCCCGCATTGATTTATAAACATCCTCCGGTGCTTCTCTGGAGCAATCGGTTCACCATGATCATCTATTTCTTCGATGGTGAACCTCTGATTACCATCCAACTTTTTGTTCGGCCCTCGCTTGCTCGAAATGCCGATTGCTTCGATCCGGTGGGCTAAAAGAAGAAGAGAGAGTGATTAATATATATCTAGATCAGTTAATGAATAGAGGTAACACGAGACTTTATATATATATATATATGTACCTCGCCGGATCCTGTCGAGGGGACATCATTATTGTTGGCATTTGTTTGCCCTTCGTCCATCTGGTCTTCCCCTTGGTTTTCCTCTAGTCCATCACCGGATGGATTCAGATATGAGGATATCTCTTCCTCGAGAAAAATATCTTCGGTCGTGCCCGTAATAAGAGGAATTTCACCTCTTATCATGCCCTGAAGAAAACCTTCACCGATATTTCCAAATAAAACATATAATCCAAATAAAACAAATAAAAATATCTTTTATTCCCACCTTTTCCCGCCAAGTTTTCCCGCCCTTTCCTTTCTAGCCGGGACTAAAGATATTTCCCACCATTTCCCGCCATTTCCCAAAGCTTCACGCCAAGTTTTCCCGCCCTTTCCCTCTATATTTAGGGTGATCGTGCCATGGCTATCCACACATCCACACCTTCCTCTCTTAGAACAATGGACAACGCCTACTGGGCCATTCTGACCCTCGAGGAGACCGAGGCACTGTGCGCCTCCAACTACCCTTGTCCTCCGGTCTACCGCCACGACCGGATGCCGATACCGGAGGGGTTCCTGTCCCTCCTGTCCCTCAAGGTTCCGCACGCCAGGCGGCCATCACAAACCACTTGTACCACGAGCTCACGCCAGAGCAGCGGATGGATCCCCAGTGGGATCCCGACAACTATGACACCTAGAATGCCTTCTTCGCTAATAGGCGGGAAAGGGAGCTCGCCAGGTACGAGGGTGATGGCCCGCCACCGGTGAACCACAACGAAGTCAGCCGTCGTCTGTGGTGGGCGAACCATACTATCATCGGAGTGATGCGCTACATCGCCGGGGGAGACCATCCTTGCCTACGGTGGCCACGAGTCCACCCGCCATAGGCCCCACACCGTCCCGGCGGTAGCGGCATCGTCTTCCAGGAGACCCCTCTCCCGCCCGCCATGAATCCGAGGATGGAATGGCCCCTGGTATATGCCATGGATGGGCTGAGGATCCCCGGAGTGGCAGGTGACGATGACAATGATGATGACGATGACGATGAAGACCCTGAAGCTGCGTACTATAGGACTAGGCATGATTATGACTAAAGGGGCGGCTTTAGTCCTGAGTGTTAGCTAGTCCTGGTTTGTCCTGGTTTTTAATATTAATAAATGTCTTGAGTGTTACCTAATAAATAGAGGGAAATGCCTATATAAAGAGAGGGTTCATCTTTAGTCCCGGTTGGAGAAACCAACCGCGACTGAAGGGATTGCGGCAGACGGGCCAGGCAACACTAATAATAGGGGTGAGTGTCGACATTATGTCGTGCGGCTTGTACCTTGTCCCGGATGGTATCACCAACGGGGACTAAAGATGAACCTTTAGTCCCGGTTGGAGACACCAACCGGGACTAAAGATGAGTCAGCACTAATAATAGGGGTGAGTGTCGACATTATGTCGTGAGTGTCGACATTATGCCGAGCTGCTTGTTCTATAAATAGGCATCCTTGTGAGTCCAGTCCTCCAGACAGTTTGAGGCATCTCCAAGATGGTTTTCGAGAGCAGGGACACCACTACGGCCAGTTTCAGGGAGATGCCAACGGAGCCCAGTCCTCCGGCATCTCCGAGAAACTGGTCATAGAGGCACTCTCTAATATGTGAAATTAGTTAGCTCCCAGGCATATTGATCTAGTTAGAGAAGTTACAAGCTGCAAGATGGTTTTCGAGAGCAGGGACACCACTACGAGTTCTGTGGAGATGCCGTTTGAGCCCAGTCCTCCGGCATCTCCGAGAAACTGGTCATAGAGGCACTCCCTAATATGTGACCACGCGCGTTTGGAGATCAGATCTTAATGGTAAGTATGAATCGGTACTAAAGGCCCTCCTTTAGTCCCGGTCCAGCCACAAAACGGGAATAACACACTCAAGATTGTTTGCAGACAACACTATAAAAATGGACACATGCATGGAACATCTTAACTCATAAAATGTTACAATTATTACATATCATTTCTTCGCTTGTGTTCCTTTCTGATCCCGTCGTATCCATGGAGCATCTTCATTCATTAACATGATGGTTGGGTCATCCTTCACCGCGAAGGGCGGAATTTCATGGAACTTATCACAATCTTCTGACATGTCTGTCTTGTCCTCCACTCCCACGATGTTTCTTTTTCCTAAAAGAACTATGTGGCGCTTTGGCTCATCGTCTGATGTATTCTTTTTCTTATTTTTTCGTTTTCTAGGTTTGGTAGACATGTCCTTCACATAGAAAACCTGGGCCACATCATTGGCTAGGACGAATGGTTCGTCTAAGTACCCAAGATTGTTGAGATCCAACGATGTCATTCCGTATTTCTTGTCTACCTCAACCCCTCCTCCCGCCTTGACCCATTTGCACCGAAACAAGGGGACCTTAAAAGTAGGTCCATAGTCAAGTTCCCATATCTCCTCTATGTAACCATAATATGTGGTCTTTGACCCATTGTTGTCTATTGCATCAAAGCGGACACCACTGTTTTTGTTGGTGCTCTTTTTATCTTGGGCTATCGTGTAAAATGTATACCCATTTATCTCGTACCCTTGGAAAGTCGATATAGTCGAAGATGGTGACCTAGACAACAAGTATAGCTGATCTCCAAGAGTGTTGTTTTTGATGAGATGTTGCAACCAACCGCCGAAACTCTTCATGTGTTCATCTCTAATCCAAGAGTCATCCTTTCCAGGGTTGTTGGAGCGTAAGGTTTTCTTGTGTTCCTCGATATATGGGGCTACCAAGATAGAATTCTGTAGAACGGTGTAATGTGCTTCGGTGTAAGAATGTCCGTCTCTACATATTATTGATTTCCTTCCTAGAGTACCCTTTCCACTTAGTCTCCCCTCATACCGCGATTGAGGAAGACCAATCGGCTTAAGGTCAGGAACGAAGTCAACACAAAATTCAATGACCTCCTCTGTTCCATAGCCCTTGGAGATGCTTCCTTCTGGCCTAGCACGGTTACGAACATATTTCTTTAAGATTCCCATGAACCTCTCAAAGGGAAACATATTGTGTAGAAATACAGGACCGAGAATGGAAATCTCTTCGACTAGGTGAACCAAAGAAAAGGCGTCATAATATTGAAGAAGGATGGTGGGAACACCAACTCAAAACTGACAAGACATTGGACCACATCATTCTGTAACCGTGGTAGATCTTCAGGATTGATTATCTTCTGAGAGATTGCATTGAGAAATGCACATAACTTCACAATGGGTACTCGAACTTTATCTGGTAGAAGCCCCCTCAATGCAATCGGAAGCATTTGCGTCGTAATCACGTGGCAGTCATGAGACTTTAGGTTTTGGAACTTTTTTTCTGCCATATTTATTATCCCCTTTATATTCGACGAGAAGCCAGACGGGACCTTAATACTGCTTAGACATTCAAAAAATATTTCCTTCTCTTGTTTGGTAAGAGCGTAGTTGGCATGAACTTGAAACCATTCTGGATGCAGGCCATCTGGGTCTTCCATATGTTGATGGTCCTTTCGTGCTTCCGGTGTATCTTTTGTCTGCCCATACACGCCCAAGAAGCCTAGCACGTTCACGCAAAGATTCTTCGTCACATGCATCACATCGATTGCAGAGCGGACCTCTAAGAATTTCCACTATGGTAGCTCCCAAAATATAGATTTCTTCATCCACATGGGTGCGTGTCCTTCAGCGTCTTTCGGAACAGATTTTCCTCCAGGACCCTTTCCAAAGGTTACCAGTTGATCCAAATCTTTGACCATATCAAATATATCAGCACTAGTACGCTCCTTGGGCTTCGTCTGGTGAAATGCCAGACCGTTGAAATGCTTGCCTTTCTTTCTTAAGGGATGCTTGGCCAAAAGAAATCGACGATGCTCATTGTATACATTCTTCTTAAAATGTTCCAAATATATACTTGCAGTCTCATCTAAACAGTGTGTGCATGCATTGTATCCCTTGTTTGACTGTCCTGAAAGGTTACTAAGAGCAGGCCAATCATTGATTGTTACGAAAAGCAATGCTCGGAGGTTAAATTCTTCCTGCTTGTGCTCATCCCACACGCGTATCCCGGGTTCGTGCCACAACTATAAAAGTTCTTCCACTAATGGCCTTAGGTACACATCAATGTCGTTGGCGGGTTGCTTCGGACCTTGGATCAATACTGGCATCATAATGAACTTCCGCTTCATGCACAACCAAGGAGGAAGGTTATAGATGCATAGAGTCACGGGCCAGGTGATGTGACCGAGCTCGCCCCAAAGGGATTCATGCCATCCGTATTTAGACCAAACCTTAAACTCCTTGCGTCATCCGCAAAGTCCGGTACTTTCTATCGATTTTTCTCCATTACGCCACCCATCAGGGTGTCTCAATATCCCGTCTGACTTACGTTCCTGTTTATGCCATCGCAACAACTTGGCGTGCTCTTTGTTTCTGAATAAGCGTTTCAACCGTGGTATTATAGGAGCATACCACATCACCTTCGCAGGAACCCTCTTCCGGGGGGCTCGCCCTCAACGTCACCAGGGTCATCTCGTCTAATCTTATACCAAAGTGAATTGCATCAGGGCATGCATCTAAATTCTCATACTCACCGCGGTAGAGGATGTAGTCATTAGGGCATGCATGTATCTTCTGAACCTCTAAACCTAGAGGGCAGACAACCTTTTTGCTTCGTATGTACTGGCGGGCAATACATTATCTTTTGGAAGCATATTCTTCATCATTTTCAGCAACTTTTCAAATGAGGAGTCGTATAGCACACTAGCCTTCCATCGCAGCAATTCCAGTGTCGCCTAGCTTTTCAGACCATTTTCGCAATTTGGGTACAACAACTTTTGTGATCCTCTAGCATGTGATTGAACTTCTCCTATCCTTTTCGGTTTCACAATATCTTCGTGCATCGGAAATGGTCCGACCAAGATCATCGGGTTCATCATGTGTCTCTTCTTCATCCTCCCTTCAAAGATCCCCATGGAAGTATCTCCGCATCGTGGAAACCATGATAGTTGTCATCCTCCTCCTCTTCTTCATTGTCTTCCATTATAACCCCTCTCTCTATCCGTTCTTGGTCCAACAATTATAATCGGGCATGAAGCCGACTTCAACAGTGGTCGTGAAGGGTTTTTGAGTCGAGTAATCCTTCGATTCCTACATCCATTACATGGATGAATACAAAACCATTGTGCTTGCTTGCATCAGCAACACGGATGAATTCATGCACGCCATTAATGAACTCGCCAGAGCGTCGGTCAGTACCGTACATCCATTCCCGGACCATCTGCATTATAGTAAAAATATATCAAAAACCATTACACAACATGATAAAATTATTACAAGTTATATTGAGAGCTTCTAGAGCACTAATTTTGAATTTTGTAAAATTTACATGCACCAATTTGTGAATTGGAGAAAACAATCAACATGATAAATGTGGAGTTTTTTATTATTGTTCCATCAGTGAAAACCTCATTCCATTCTAAGCTCTGAAACTCTAAAATTACACATTTCATTTTTCAGTAACTATGTGCCTAATCAAAATTTGTTACACATATATATCAAAATCCTTCTAGCTACTTCTAGAACATGCATGCATTTGATCCATATCTCTATACTTCTAGAGCATTATATAAAGCTAAAGTAGCAATAAGAGATGAAAGAATGAAGTTTTAACCTTTTAAAGCTTTGGATTTAGATGTTGCAAACTAAATCTTGACAAATCTTGAGAAAAAAAATGGCATGAACTCTCTTGCTTTGTTTGAGAAAAATGGCCACCATATGCTTTAGGGCAGCTGGCGAGTCATATATAGTAATGGACAATAGTCTCGTCGTGATACGACCGGACTAATAGTCCACGAAAAATGGCCACCATATGCTCCAGTTATTAGTCCCGTCAGACACGGCCGACTAATCTCGTCCGGCCCTGGACTAATGAGTATGTCCTTTTCTAGCCGTTGGGGGCCTCACGGACCGGGACTAGTGCTAGCACTAGTCGTGGTTCATGACGGGCCGGTACTGCTGGGCTTCCAGTGATCGAACGGAAGATGGTTTTTCCAGTAGTGGGTGTAGTAGATTGTTGATCTTGATCTTGGTCTGGATCTTGATCTGCTTTAACTGTGCTCCTGAGCTTTCTCTTGAGCTTGCTTGCTCCTTCTAGCTCCTGGTCTTGACCTTGCTATCCACCAGATCCATCCCCCTCCTTATGTCACCATCATGGTGATGTTTGGGTTGATATGGGTGGTTGGTTTTGTTGCTGTTCTTGGTTAAACTGTTGTTCACCCTAGTTGTGCTAGTGTGTTGTGTAGTGGAGTGATGCACTGAGGTTCTTCTCCATGGTTGTGTTGTGTTTTTGTGATCCTGGTTGTGCTTGTGTGGTCGACAACACACCATCTGCATGCTTGTGTGTGTGCAGTCTGTATGCCTGCTTTGCACATATGGATAAGTTTAGAAAATTTGAACTTACTATTACCAATCTACTTTACCCTGGCTGGTGAATTGGTCCCTTATGGCTATCATTTGCATTTTATCTTGAATTTATGAAAGATGAGATCTTTCAGAATGGTGAAACTTGTGAAGGGAATATGTCCTGAGAGGCAATAATAAAATGTTTATTATGTGTATTCCAAGTATATGATAGATGTTTATTTTGCATGCTATAATTGTATTAATACGGAAACGTTAATACATGTGTGTTTAATAAACAAACAGAAAGTTCCTAGTTATGCCTCTCTCATAAACTAGTTCATTGATTAACAAGATGATCACGGTTTCCTGATCATAGACATTGGATGTTGTTAATAACGAGATCACAACATTAGTGTAATGGTGTGATGAACATTCATCCGAAGTATAGCATTACGATCAAAGTCATTGAGTTTATATTGCTATAAACAAACTACGAAGTAGTCCTAATCCTTAGACCATGAGATCATGCCAATCACTAACACCGGAAGAGTTTCTTGTTGACATCAAACGTCACTCCGTAACTGGGTGATTATAAAGATGGCATCAAAGCTACAAAAGTGTTATGTTGAGAATCATGGATCAAGAATGGAATTTGTTCATCCCGATGACGGATAGATATGCTCTGGGTCCTCTCGGTGATATCACATTGGTTAGCTTGCAAGCAAGTGATTTGATCACTAGAATGTTATATCACGGGAACGAGAAAAGAGTGCATGTCAGTAACGAGATCAAACTAGGTATGGAGATACCAATGATCGAATCTCGGACATGTAATATATCGTGAAACAAAGGGATTAAGATACAAGCGTAAAAGGTTCCGACGATCACAGGAATAGTCATCGTTGAATGTGTGGAAGTCAGTATGGATCTCCAGGTCCCGCTACTAATTATTGATCGGAGAAGGGTCTCGATCATGTACGCATTATTCGCGAACCGTAGGGTGACACACTTAAGGGACACTGGCATCCAGTTGGATCAAATGTTTCATGCCGAAAGAATAAACAAGCACAGGAATTTATTTCACTAGATACCGAAACAGGTTTTCGGGTGAAATAATTGCTTAAAGTGGTTATGCATGTGAAATGGAATTCTAGCAAGGGGTTATTTGTGAATGTTTGTCATTAAAGTAATTGACAAAATTCTGAATAAAATAAAAGAGTTTTATTTAATGAGAGTTTGCATTAAATTTGGTGGAAATTTAATGGGAATTTGAGTGGACTTTTGAGTGGAGGGAATTTAAAGGAATTTTGTGAGTGGAGTGTCCACCCACATGAAGAGGGGAGGGCAAGGGCAGCCCATGCGCCTGCCACCCCTTGGGGTTCCCTCCTCCTATAAAAGGAGCCCCCCTCCTCACTTGTCTCTCACACCTCCTCGTGAAGGATCTCTCTCCCCCTCTAGAATTTATCCCCCATGGTCTCGGACTAGAGAGATACATGTTCCCGGTGGCTATTCGGCAAGAAAAGGTTGTGCTTCCGCTGCATCGCTGGAGCGAGGAGGCGGAGGTTTCCCGGTGTCTTGTATGTGTGTGCGAGCACGGATGCGTTGCTGCTTGGGGCGATAGGACTTCCTCTCGATCTTGAGATCGACAAGAGATCGTCTACATCAACCACGAGTTGAACTCATTAAGATTTGTCGGTCTTCAAGGGTATGTTCTCTACGGATATACATCTGCTCGTTGTTTGTATCTAGTAGATAGATCTTGGTACATAGTTCCCATCGTAGGAAATTTTTTGTTTTCTATGCTGTGAACCCTACAGTGGTATCTGAGCCGGATCTATGCATAGATACTTTACACGGGTAGTACACATATGAGTATGTGGGCGATGATGATCATGTTGTTTCTCCTTTGTTGTAATTTTGGATATTGGTGGCATAGTGGGATGAAGCGGCCCGGACAAACTTTACATGTCCTCGCACATGAGACCTGTTCCACGCTTGACATGCAACTAGTTTGCATAAGTGGCTAGCAGGTGTCTGTCTCTCCTACTCTAGTCAATATCTATTTTGCAACGAGTTGTCAACAATTTGGTTATCCTCGTTGTGGTTCATGTTCGTAGGTAAGAACGGTTCTATCTCGAAAGCCCTAAGCCACGTAAAACTTGCAATGGATAAATTAGAGGCGTCTAGTTTAGATTGTTGCTAGGCTAGTGTTATGATATGGTGATGTTGTAAGTAGAAGTATGAGATGATACTCTTACAACATACATAACGTGTAATCTCCGTAGACCTTGGACTTACACATATAGGTATGATAGTGATCATACCACGGTGCACATGATAGAGATCATATGCGGGAACCATATCATTTCACTAATAAACATGTGATGTTTGATAGCATCTTATATTGCTTGTTTAGCGCTTTGTTAGCATAATAAGATGATCCCTCATTTAAATATCAAGATAAGAATGTGTTCTTCCTTTAGTATGCACCGATTATGTTTTCGTCGCTCCAAGACATCACGTGATGATCGGGTGTTCTTGGATCCACGACCATATTTCGGGTGTAAAACAGTTACACACGCGAATATTAAGGTTCTAACTTGGCGAGCCTAGCATGTACAGACATGGCCTCGGAACACGGACCGAAAGGTTAATCATGAGTCATATAGTTGATATGATGCCCATTTGATGCTCGCCTTTGAAGCTACATCGACTCACGTGATGATCGGACTTGGTCTAGTGGATTTGGTTCATGTAATCACCAAAAAGGCATGAGGGATGTCGTTTTTGAGTGGGAGTTCATTCGTAATATGGATTAGTTGAACTCAATCTATCATACACTTAGTCTAAACTTTACAAATTCTGTTGTAGATGGCACCACCTGCTTTTAATTTCAATGTGTTCATGGAGAAAGAGAAACTTGGAACGAACGGTAGAAACTTTACCGAATGGGCCATGAATTTGAGGATTCTCCTCTCTGCTGCACAAAAGCAATATGTGCTAGAAGCGTCGTTAGGCCCCCCACCTTTTGATGATGCCCCTGACGAGGAGAAGAATGTCTATCAGACTCGTCAGGAGGACCACAACTTAGTTCATTGCGGCATATTGTATGGGCTAGAGCTGGAACTTCGAAAGCGTTTCGAAAATGGCAATGCTTTTGATACAATGGGTGAGTTGAAAATGATTTTCGACACACATGCTGCTATAGAGAGCTACAACGCTTCAGAAAAGTTCTTTAGATGCATGATGGAAGAGCACAGCTCCATTAGTGAGCATGTACTCAAGATGTCGGGTTACGCCGATAAGCTTGTGTCCTTGGGAATATCGATTCCCATTGACTTAGGCATCCATCGTGTTCTGCAGTCTCTGCCACCTAGCTATAAGAGCTTCGTGATGAACTATAATATGCAAGGCATGAAGAAGTCTCTCCCCGAGCTTCACAATGCTTAAAACCGCAGAAGTGGAGATCAAAAGGAACATCAAGTGTTGATGATCAATAGGAACACCGGTTTCAAGAAAGACAAGAAGGGAAAACGGAAGGAAGTAAGGGCGGCAAGCATGTTGCCGCACTGAAAAGAAACCCGAGTTAGACCTAAGTCCGATCGAAAAGTGCTACTATTGTAAGGGATCGCCATCGAAGCGCAACTGCCCCAAGTATTTGGCAGACAAGAAAGCCGGCAAGGCAAACAAAGGTATATATGATATACATGTTATTGATGTGTACTTGACTAGTGCTTGCAGTAGCTCCTGGGTATTTGATACCGGTTCAGTTGCTAATATTTGTAACTCGAATCAGGGGCTGCGGAACAAGCGACCGCTAGCAAGGGGTGAGGTCAAGATGTGTGTCGACAATGGATCAAGCGTTGTTGTGATCGCCGTCGAAACGCTGCCTCTCCACTTGCCGTCGGGATTAGTTATAAACTTGAATAATTGTTATCTGGTGCCTGCACTGAGCATGAATATTGTATCTGGATCGTGTTTGATGCGAAGTGGTTATTCATTTAAATTCGAGAACAATGGTTGTTCCATTTATATGAATGAAATCTTTTATGGTCATGCACCGATGTTGAATGGTTTATTTCTTTTGGATCTCGATAATAATGTTACACATATTCATAATGTTGATGCTAAAAGGATTAAACTAAATGATGATATATCCACATATATGTGGCACTGCCGTCTAGGTCATATTGGCGTTAAACGCATGAAGAAGCTCCATTCGGATGGACTTTTGGAATCGCTTGATTATGAATCATTTGATACATGTGAGCCATGCCTTATGGACAAGATGACTAGAACGTCGTTTTACGTTCAATGGAGCAGGATGATTTATTGGAAATCATACATTCTGATGTATGCGGTCCAATGAGTGTGTCGGTGCGAGGTGGATATCGTTATTTTGTTACTTTCACGGATGATTTGAGTAGATACGGTTATATCTACTTGATGAAACACAAGTCTGGAACCTTTGAAAAGTTCAAGGAATTTCAGAATGAAGTGGAAAATCATCGTAATAGAAAGATCAAATTTCTACGGATCCATGTGGAGGTGAGTATCTAAGTTACGAGTTTAGCACTCACATGAAAGAGTGTGGAATTGTTTCACAACTCACACCTGCCGGAACACCACAGCGAAATGGTGTGTCGGAACGTCGTAATCGTACTTTATTAGATATGGTTCGATCTATGATGTCTCTGAAGGACTTGCCGTTGTCATTTTGGGGCTATGCACTACAAACTGCTGCATTCACTTTAAATCGGGCACCATCTAAATCCGTTGAAAAGACACCGTATGAATTGTGGTTTGGAAACAAACCTAAGCTATCATTTCTTAAAGTTTGGGGATGCGATGTTTATGTCAAGAAACTTCAACCGGATAAACTCGAACCCAAAGCGGAAAAATGCGTCTTCATAGGATACCCTAAGGAAACTATTGGGTATTCCTTCTATCACAGATCCGAGGGCAAGGTTTTTGTTGCCAAGAATGGATCCTTTCTAGAGAAAGAGTTTCTCGCGAAAGGTGTGAGTAGTCGGAAGGTAGAACTCGAAGAGGTTATTGAACCTTCTCTTCAAAGTATGGCGTGTAGCGCAGTGCCGGAAGTTGTTCCGGAGTTGGCTCCACCTGTTGAAGAGGGAACTAATGATAATGATCATGAAACTCCAAAAGAGAGTACTACCGAACCTCGCAGGTCAAGCAGGACGCGTGCAGCTCCCGAGCTGTACGGAAATCATGTCATGAATTTCATGGTTAATGAAAATGATGACCCTGCGACGTATGAAGAAGCGATGATGAGACCGAATTCCAACAAATGGTTAGAAGCCATGAAATCCGAGATGGAATCCATGTATGAAAATCAAGTTTGGAACTTGGTGGACTTACCTCACGACCGAAAGGCTGTGGAGAACAAATGGATTTTCAAAAGGAAGACTGATGCTGATGGTAATGTAACCGTCTATAAAGCTCGACTTGTCGCAAAGGGGTTTCGACAAATTCAAGGAGTTGACTACGATGAGACATTCTCTCCCGTAGCGATGCTAAAGTCAGTTAGGATTATGTTAGCAATTGCTGCATATTTCGATTATGAGATATCGCAGATGGATGTCAAAACCGCGTTTCTCAATGGTAATATTGAAGAAGAGTTGTATATGATAAAACCAAAGGGTTTTGTCGATCCTAAGGATGCTAACAAGGTGTGCAAGCTTCAGCGATCCATCTATGGATTGAAGCAAGCATCACGAAGTTGGAATCTCTGGTTTGATGAGGTGATCAAAGAGTTTGGATTTGTCCAAACTTATGGAGAAGCTTGTATTTACAAGAAAGTGAGTGGGAGCAATGTGGCATTTCTGATATTATATGTGGATGACATATTATTGACCGGAAATGATATAGATCTTTTAAACGGTGTTAAAAGTTATCTAAACAGCAAATTTTCAATGAAGGACCTAGGTGAAGCCTCATACATATTAGGCATAAAGATCTATAGAGATAGATCTAGGCGCCTAATAGGGCTATCGCAAATTACATACCATGATAAGATTTTAAAGAAGTTTAAAATGGAAGATAGTAAGAAGGGGTTCTTACCTATGACACAAGGCACGACATTGAGTAAGACTCAAAGTCTAGCTTCGGCGGAAGAAAGAGAGATAATGGACAAGGTCCCCTATGCTTCAGCCATAGGCTCTATAATGTACGCCATGCTATGTACAAGACCGGATGTGGCACATGCTATTAGTTTGACTAGTAGGTACCAATCGAATCCAGGTTCAGAACACTGGAAAGCGGTCAAGAATATCCTTAAGTACTTGCGAAGAACTAAGGATATGTTTCTTGTATACGGAGGTGAAGAAGAGCTCGTCGCTAAGTGTTATGTCGACGCTAGCTTTGACACCGATCCGGATGACTCTAAGTCTCAATCCGGATATGTATTTCTCATGAATGGCGGAGCTGTTAGTTGGAGGAGCTCCAAACAACCTGTGGTGGCGGGATCAACAACGGAGGCCGAATATGTTGCTGCTTTAGAAGCGGCTCAGGAAGCAGTTTGGATGAAGTATTTCATATCCGAACTAGGTGTGGTTGCAAACGTGTTGGACCCAATGGTGATGTATTGTGACAACAATGGTGCCATTACCAATGCCAAAGAGCCAAGGTCTCACAAGCATTCCAAGCATATTAAGCGCCGGTTTCACTCCATCCGCGAGCATGTCAAGGATGGAGATATAAAGATTTGTAAAGTACATATGGATCTCAATGTAACAGATCCGTTGACTAAAACTCTCCCTACAGCAAAACATGATCTACACCAGAAATCCATGGGTGTTAGATACATCACAATTTAACTAGATTATTGTCTCTAGTGCAAGTGGGAGACTGAAGGGAATATGCCCTGAGAGGCAATAATAAAATGTTTATTATGTGTATTCCAAGTATATGATTGATGTTTATTTTGCATGCTATAATTGTATTAATACGGAAACGTTAATACATGTGTGTTTAATAAACAAACAGAAAGTTCCTAGTTATGCCTCTCTCATAAACTAGTTCGTTGATTAACAAGATGATCACGGTTTCCTGATCATAGACATTGGATGTTGTTAATAACGAGATCACAAAATTAGTGTAATGGTGTGATGAACATTCATCCGAAGTATAGCATTACGATCAAAGTCATTGAGTTTATATTGCTATAAACAAACTACGAAGTAGTCCTAATCCTTAGACCATGTGATCATGCCAATCACTAACACCGGAAGAGTTTCTTGTTGACATCAAACGTCACTCCGTAACTGGGTGATTATAAAGATGGCTTCAAATCTACAAAAGTGTTATGTTGAGAATCATGGATCAAGAGTGGAATTTGTTCATCCCGATGACGGATAGATATGCTCTGGGCCCTCTCGGTGATATCACATTGGTTAGCTTGCAAGCAAGTGATTTGATCACTAGAATGTTATATCACGGGAACGAGAAAAGAGTGCATGTCAGTAACGAGATCAAACTAGGTATGGAGATACCGATGATCGAATCTCGGACATGTAATATATCGTGAAACAAAGGGATTAAGATACAAGCGTAAAAGGTTCCGACGATCACAGGAAAAGTCATCGTTGAATGTGTGGGAGTCAGTATGGATCTCCAGGTCCCGCTACTGATTATTGATCGGAGAAGGGTCTCGATCATGTCCGCATTATTCGCGAACCATAGGGTGACACACTTAAGGGACACTGGCATCCAGTTGGAGCAAATGTTTCATGCCGAAAGAATAAACAAGCGCAGGAATTTATTTCACTGGATACCGAAACAGGTTTTCGGGTGAAATTGCATAAAGTGGTTATGCATGTGAAATGGAATTCTAGCAAGGGGTTATTTGTGAATGTTTGTCATTAAAGTAATTGACAAAATTCTGAATAAAATAAAAGAGTTTTATTTAATAAGAGTTTGCATTAAATTTGGTGAAAATTTAATGGGAATTTGAGTGGACTTTTGAGTGGAGGGAATTTAAAGGAATTTTGTGAGTGGAGTATCCACCCACATGAAGAGGGGAGGGCAAGGGGGCAGCCCCATGCGCCGGCCACCCCCTTGGGGTCCCCCCCCTCCTCCTATAAAAGGATCCCCCCTCCTCACTTGTCTCTCACACCTCCTCGTGAAGGATCTCTCTCTCCCTCTAGAATTTATCCCCCATGGTCTCGGACTAGCGAGATACATGTTCCCGGTGGCTATTCGGCAAGAAAGGGTTGTGCTTCCGCTGCATCGCTGGAGCGAGGAGGCGGAGGTTTCCCGGTGTCTTGTACGTGTGTGCGAGCACGGATGCGCTGCTGCTTTGCGGCGCTAGGACTTCCTCTTGATCTTGAGATCGGCAAGAGATCGTCTACATCAACCACGAGTTGAACTCGTTAAGCTTTGTCGGTCTTCAAGGGTATGTTCCCTACGGATATACATCCGCCCGTTGTTTGTATCTAGTAGATAGATCTTGGTACATAGTTCCCATCGTAGGAATTTTTGTTTTCTATGCTGCGAACCCTACAACTTGCCCCTTTTTAACATTTCTCAATAATGAGATTGTCAAGTGCGCCTCACTGACATATCTGAGATAAATATATACTAACACTAATCTTGTTTTGTTTTCTATTTAATCTTTGTTTTGCAGGTACAAAGATAAAGATAAAGATTTAGTGTAGTTTTAGATATAGGATAGTTAGTAGAGATACAGATGTAATTTTCTTAATCCTTGTAATTTATCTTTTATAGTTCTTGTAATCTTTGTTTGGTTCATTTGTAATAAAGATTATATATTTATTAATAAAGAATATTTTATTCTTTATTCTTGTGTGAATTGTAAAGTTTGGAATAACTTCAGTAAGTTATTCTTTGTAATTTGTTTATGAATAAGAATGAACTTCATATACCATATTGCTTTTAAATAAGATTTAAGTTCTAATACTTTTCTCTTAATTAATTCAAGATTCAAATCTTATATCAAAATTATTTAAATCATAAAACACTTTAGTTTTAAAAATTCAAACTCATTTCAAAACACACAAAATTCCTTTAAGATCATATCAAAGTTTATAGCAATCCTCCTTTAAGACTAATCCTACTCTCAAAGTAAGAAAGAAACATTGATCACTCAAGGTTTTTATTTGGCGAAAATTTTACCCACATTTTCTCAAATGAATGCATGCAACAATACATATTCCTAAATCTACCCTTCGTTAGGTCCTATATGCTGGGATGTTACATATTGTCATCAAGGCCTGGTCACATAGAGTAGATAGCTCTAATAGCTTAGATGTTTGGCAGAGTAAGGTTAGATGTTTTAGAAGGCTGGCCAAAGGCTGGAATCTCAATGTTGAGGCAGCATTGAGAAGAGATAGGAAACTTCTCATAGAAGAATATGATGAGTTAGATATAAAATCTGAAACTAATTTGTTGTCTCAAGTAGAAAAGGAGAGATTAGACATGATCCTACAAGACCTATACTCATGGAAGAAATTAAAGCTAGGCAAAGATCTAGGGATAGGAATATTCTAGAAGGTGATAGGAATACAACATATTTCCATGTTGTAGCTAACCAACGCAGAAGGAAAAAGCTGATACATGTTTTAGATGGCCCTGATGGCCCTGTAACTGATATAGATGACATGCTTAGAGTGGCTACTGATTTCTATAAAGACCTTTTCAAAAAATAAGACAGACCTGACATTCGTTTATGTCAAGACTTCTTTAGTGAAGAGGATAAGATCAGAGCAGATGAGAATCTGATTCTGAGTGCTCCTTTTCTGGAAGAAGAGATTAAGGCTGTTGTGTTTAGTTCTTATGGGGAAGGTGCTCCTGGGCCTGATGGTTTGTCCTTCCTTTTTTATCAGACTTATTGGGATATTGTTAAAGTTGATCTTCTTTGCATGTTTCAGGAGTGGTTTGATGATAAGTTAGATCTTTTTATACTCAACTTTGCTATGATTACTTTAATTCCTAAGGAAAATTATGCTAGAGCTATGAAGAAGTTTAGACCCATTAGTTTATTGAATTGTTCCTTTAAGATTTTCACTAAAGTTATCACTAATAGACTTGCTAAAGTGATTGGTAGGATCATTTCTATAAACCAATCTGCTTTCATTAGAGGTAGATTCATTCTAGAGAGTGTAGTTACTGCTCATGAAGTCATCCATGAGGTGCATAGGAAAAAAGATAAAGGTTTAGTTTTTAAAATAGATTATGATAAAGCCTATGATAGGGTCAATCTAGATTTCCTTTTTGAGATTCTTGAACTCAGAGGTTTTGATCCTTTCTTTATTAGGTTGATTAAACAAATTTCCTAGGGAGGGTCCATTGGGGTTAGATTTAATGGTGTTGAGAGTAATTTTTCCTGACTGGCAAAGGTCTTAGGCAAGGAGACCCCATTGCCTCCCTCCTGTTTAACATTATGATTGATGTTTTTGCTAGGATGCTCAGTAGGGGTACCAATTCAAGGGCCATCAGAGGGTTGTGCTCTGCTTTTGTCCCTGATGGTGTAGTATGTCTTCAGTATGCTGATGATACTCTGTTATTTTTAGAAAAGGATGAAAGAGTAGCTGTGAATCTGAAATGGATCCTTACCTGCTTTGAAAAGATCTCTGGAATGAGAATCAACTATGCAAAACGTGAACTCATTCCAATAAATCTAGAGGTTGAGGAATTCCAATCTTTCATTGATATTTTTCAGTGTGTCTTGGGTAGTTTTCCTGTGAAATATTTAGGCATTCCACTTCACTATGATAAGCTTAGAAGGGAGGATCTTCAACCTTTGATTGATAACATTCTCCATAGAATTACTGGTTGGAGGGGGAAGTTGCTTTCTTATGCTGCTAAGAAAGTCCTTATTCAAGCCTGCCTCTCTAGCATCCCTATTTACTTGCTTTCCTTTTTCAAATTCCCTAAATGGGCCTTGAAAATTTTAGATTCTCATCTTGCCAATTTCTTTTGGAATGATGAAGAAGTAAATCACAAAATTCATTTAGCTAATTGGCCTTCTGTTTGCATGAAAAAGGATTTTGGGGGTTTAGGTATTCCTAATCTCAAAGATCTAAATTTGTGCCTACTTGGCTCTTGGGTTAAGAGATACATCCAGGGGGAGGGCACCCTTTGGAGGAGAGTTATTGATGCCAAATACCATACTGGATCCCCAAATATTCTATGTTGCAGGGATATTCACCCCTCTACCTTCTGGAAAGGGGTTATGTGGGTTTCTAGAGCTGTAGCTTTAGGATATAGATGGAAAGTAGGTAATGGTAGACAGGTCAGGTTCTGGGAAGATATCTGGTTTGGTAATTCTCCCCTAGCCACCCAATTCTGGGACCTCTATATGATCTCAAATCAATAAACTAAAACTATTGTTGACTTGTGGGATGGTTCCCAGCTTAGATGTGATTTTAGAAGAAAATTTTCTAATAATATGATGGTCCAATGGCTAGAACTTAGGAGTATTGCTGGTACTATCTGTTTGCTGGAGTCATATGACCAACTTGTATGGCAGTATGAAACCTCTGGAGTGTATTCCTCTAAATCCATGTATGCTGTGATTAACTTTAGAGGTGTTACTCCTGTTTTCTTGCCTACAGTTTGGTCCTTAAAAATTCCACCTAGGATTCAAATCTTCCTGTGGCTCCTCTCACAGAATAAAATTATGACTAGAGATAACCTTAGAGCCAGGGGGATTCCTAAACCCTTAGAATGCAATCTCTGTGCTAAGATTGAATCTGTGAACCATCTTTTCTTTGAATGCATTGTTTATAAATTGCTCTGGGATGATGTGTTTGGGATCGCAATAGAAAATTACTCCAGTCGCTTCTAAGTGGATTGCTAATAAAAGACACTTGCATTTTAATGTTGTGTCTTTGGCTGTTCTATGGAGCATCTGGAACAGTAGAAATAATTTAGTCTTTAATGCTTGCTCCTGGGTTAATATGAAACAGATCTGGCGTCTCGTCTTGCTGTACCTTCGGAACTGGAAAGTTCCATTCAAAGAGTTGGAGGGGGGAGCCCTGGAGCTGTTCATGGACAGGATGATCAACAACCTAAAAACGCCTCTGAGGCTCCTGGCGAGATGAGATGCCCTGGCTTTGGGTGGGCTTCCACCTAGAAAACCAGTGCCGCCTCACTCCACGCTGGGAGAGCGACGGTGGAGCACCTGAAGGCGCACCCTGAGGATGAAGCGTCTTCAGTGTTCCTACTTGTTGTGCCTGGGTTGTTGTCCCCTGCCCCTATCGTAGTTGTTTTGTTTGGTTGTTAAAACTCTGCCCCTAGTTATCTTTAGTTCTCGTTGTCGGTTTATTTTAGATTGCTATGTGGAGTTGTATTTATGTAAGTTTGAACTCGGGTGGTCTCATTTTAATAAAATGGGGCCGAGTGAGTGATCCCTTTCCATCTAAAAAAAATGCGGCAGAGCAGCCTCGTTGTGCATATTTGCAGCACCATGGTGCAGTCCAACCGCCAGCCAAAAAGTTCTTTTTGCCTAAGCCGTGCTGCAAAATGAGGCATCTGGTAAAGTGGTCGCCGTTTTTCTGCCGCAAAATCACGAATCAGCTGTTTCAAAACTGGTGCTGCATTTTGCATCAGCTGTATGCTCTAAGACTGGAACATACTGCAATTGCAATCTTCAAGAGACATTCTTTGTGCTCCATACCACTTGTGTCGAGGCGCCTATGAACAGATGCCGTGCCAGCGAAAAGGATCATGTTGTGGAAGAAATCGTACCCGCAGCTCGTTGAACCCCGGCCTGAAGAAGTTCAGGGGGACTGCAGTGTCACAATCAAAAGTCTGGGTTGTTGTGATTCTTCCGAGCTAAGTTAATGGAGTATCACTGTTCCATGTAAAAAAAGTCTGGGTTGTTGCCATCAGACCACTCTTTATTCCAGAACTAGTGATGAAATGATTATTCACTACTACCTCGTTTGCAATTTTAGCCTACTACAACATCTTACACTTTGGAACAAGGCAGTAGTCTCGACTCGAGCAACATCATAGGACAGAGCACAAGACGGACCCTCATACATACATAGATGCTCAGAGGATGATGTTGGGAGCGGAGGACCGAATCATCTCGTCGAAGAAATCGGTGAGCGCGACCTCGTACCCGGGCAGCTTGTCGAACCCGGGGAAGTAGTTGATGTCGATGATGAAGTACTGCCCACCGGCCTTCCTCCCCCGGATCATGTCGAAGTTGAACAGGTGCAGGCCCAGCGCGTGCCGGAGCCCGCGCGCGACCTCGTCCACGAACCCGGGCGGCGGCATCTCGGCGTCGTCGCCCACGTCGTCCTCGGTGTCGGCGTGGACCGTGGTGAGGCTGGACACGTTGGCGAAGGGCACCGACGCGTCGGCGTCCAGGTCCAGCAGCCGCTCCGCCGGCACGTCCGGCAGGCTGCGGCGCCGCACGCACGTGGCGTGCGCGCCGACCACGTACACCTTGAAGAGCACGCCGCCGTGGTTGACGAACTCCTGGAGCACCACGGGCGGGCGGAGGCCCGCCAGGCCGTCGCGGCGGTACACGAGGCACATGGCGTGGGAGCTGGCGCTGCCGTCCACGTCCAGCGGCTTGGCGATGAGCGGGAACCGCAGCGCGCCCGCCGCCAGATCTGGATCGGCCAGATCCGCGGCGTCGTGGACGGTGACCTGGCTTGGCGCGCCCAGGGAGCCCACGCGGGCGGTGGCGTTCAGCTCGGAGACGACGCCCAGCATGGAGGCGCGGTCCAGGAGCCGGGCGATGGCGGCGGGCGGGTCGACGACGGGGACGGATGGGTGGAGGGCGGAGAAGGCCTCCAGCTGCGCGCGCCAGCGCTGGTCGTAGAGCTTGTGGATGAGGAGGTCGAAGGGGCCCTGGTCGGCGAGGGGGCGGGACGGGTCGACGGCGACCAGCCGCATCCCGCGCTCGGCTGCCAGGGCGACCAGGGACGGACTGATGACGGTGCTAATCTTCTTCGGCTGCAGCGCGTAGCCGATGGTGTAGGTGTGAGGAGGCGGTGGTGCCGGCGACTGCTCCTCCTCGGCCGCCATGCCCACGACCATGGCCAAAGAGCTTCTCTGTTATCTGCTCGCCGCTCTCCCCTGGAACGGGTGACCTGCTGTGTGAGTGTGTTGGGTAGCCGCCCTGGATTTATACTTGTGGCAGGCAGGACAAGCACATTCTGCTCACAAATTCGGTCGATTCCGTTCATAAATTACTCTTTTGTTTAGAGATTAGAATGAGATCTCCCCCGTTTCTTTAGTTATTACAGCAAGAACACAATTCTGTCATCCCAAAACCGAACACAGTTCTGTTCACAACACCTTATGGAGGTGATGGATGCAGCGAATGGGAATCTTTTGGCTAGTCGGCGGAGGAGAAAGATGAATTGAGATTTCACCCAACTCCTTATGGATGGGGCATCGAGCGGCTGTGGCTTGCCACTACAAAAGCATATCAAAAAACACTTTTTGGTTTCCCCTAAAATAAAGCATCTTGCTTAAACTTGCCACTTGGTATCCATTGACCACATCCAAACCCATACCCACACTATTTGGGTAGGGTATGGACAATGAAAAATTACCCATTTCAAGGCTCGAATCGGTAAGATAAGCCATTTGATTGCACCACAGAAAATTTTATAGGGTTTAGATACATATCATAGTTGTCATAGACACATAAGCTTTTTTTCCAAGAGGTCCAATCTCTTGTTAGAAATCCTATAGGATTGTAGTGTAAAAAAGCAATGCATAGGAATTTTATAGGATTTATTCTTTTGAAACAAACACATCCTATTAGAACGATTTGCATGGATTGAAATCCTATGAAATTCTTTTAAAATCCTTTGAATCAAACAGACCCTCAATCTGTGTACGGGGAGGTAATCTCTCTCTCTCTCTCTCTCTCTCTCTCTCTCTCTCTCTCTCTCTCTCTCTCTTACGACACGAGTTTCTCTCTTATGACACGAGTTTCTCCTTTCCGTCGCCCTTCCTAGAGTCCATGTGCCATGACGACAGAGCGCAAGATGCAACAATCGACATAGGAGCGGCAAACTAGGTTGGGCTGGTTCGGTCGGTGCCAGCGGGCGACGTGCAACTTGCAGGTCGAAGTGGCAAGCAGGCATGGATGGAGCTATCGTCACTGTCGGTGGGCAACTCAGCGTGCTCCAAACGCTAGCTAACTCATATGTATGTGATGCTCACATACGTATTTCTTAGGCACAAGTCTATTTTTTCGAAATGGGATGAGAAGCACAATACAGACTTCGAGAAGTGAAGAATCCTTCTCGAGGTGACCATGATGAGGGCACATATCTTTGCTAAGGACAACCGAGTGATGATGTTCGATCCAAATGAAATGGATGAGAGGAAGAAAGGGTGGTGGAAGATTAGAAGGGTGGAGATCGATCTTGCAATCATGAACCGGTGCTAGAAACTCACTGCGATGAGTTTCTTAGGCATGTGTCTACTTTTTTCATAATGGGGATGATCACCCCGGCCTCTGTAATCCTATAAAGAGATAATTGCGGACATACCCTCTCTACTCTTCTTGCTCTTGCTTTTCATCATTTGCTCACACCTCGGACCTCCAATCTCATAGCATGCGGATGGTGCCCAAGATGAGCTAGGAGTCTGTAGAGGCGGAGAGAGGGGATATGTCTTTGAGAACTAGGTATGGGACTTCTGGGGAGGGGAGGCTTACGTGGGATCGCCTTCCGTGGTCTTGATACTCCTTGGGAATCAAAGAAATCAAACTATGGAGCTATCCATCGGCATGTACAAGAGCTCGTCACTACAGGAAAGGCCAGATGCGCCGACGGCCGCTTGCTACGCCGACGGCCAAACGTCGGGGCCGTCGGCGTAGGACCGGACCAAAGCAGCCAGCCAGCCTCGGCGTAGCCAGCCGTCGGCGTAGTAGTATACCCCACGACGGTCACCCCGGCATCGTGAGGCCCTCGGTGTAGCTGGGGACGCGTGGCACATACCGCCATGACGGACGCGCTTAACGGTGCAGCCATTACGCCGAGGCGACCCTCGGCATAAGCGCCATCCAGCACGCCGACGGTGACCTCGGCGTATCACGCACGCCGACGGTGACCCTCGGCGTAGCCCTCTGATTTTTCCCTTTCTACTTGCACACTTATTTTATATTTGTATCAATTATTTATGTTCTTTTTTTATTAATTGGATGATTTAATGACGCTCGAATAGCGTCTCCATGCCCACATGAAATATCGCTATGAATCTTCTCACACCCCGACAAATTTCTATATGTTTGTAAGTGTTATTATCGCATGTGGTTCGAATAGCACCTCCACGCCCACATGAAATGTGTGTGAATTTTATGTATCACACATTTTGGAGAAGCTGTTCAAAGATTCAATGCTTTTATCAAGTGGTTACATAACCCCTCTTTGGGAGCGGACGATAGTTTCTCTTGTAGGGGAATCTCCCGTCGAGGTGAAACCGCAGGATAGTGCCCCAACTTGTGAGCCAACATGGTTTGACATCACCCTATGACCTAAACAAACACAAAACAAGAGAGAGCTACGCTGGGCTACCTGTCCGAGGAACGTCTAGGGGGTAGACGATCCGAGTGCACAGAGATCGTGGTTTCACGGAGGAAGACCACGAGAACATCGAATCGATGAAAACTTGCATGTGTCCCTAGCATATGTGTGTGAGTGTGGTGAGAGGTTGGTATAGGTGCTTGCATGTGTCCCTCCTCGCATGCATGCGCCTAACCTAGAAGCGAAGGTTAGGACCAGATAAGGGGAATCTCCCCGTTGAGGTGAAACCGCAGGATAGTGCACCAACTTGTGAACCAACATGGTTTTACATCATCCTAGGACCTAAACAAACACAAAACAACAGAGAGCTATGCCGGGCTACCTGTCGAGGAACGTCTAGGGGGTAGACGATCCGAGTGTGCATGATCGATTTCACGGAGGAAGACCACGAGAACATCGGAATCGATGAAAACTTGCATGTGTCCCTAGCATATGTGTGTGAGTGGTGAGAGGTTGGTATAGGTGCTTGCATGTGTCCCCCTCGCATGCATGCGATCTAACCTAGAAGCGAAGGTTAGGACCAGTATAAGGGGAATCTCCCATTGAGGTGAAACCGGTAGGATAGTGCACCAACTTGTGAACCAACATGGTTTTACATCACCCTATGACCTAAACAAACACAAAATAAGAGAGAGCTACGCGGGCTACCTGTCGGAGGAACGTCTAGGGGTAGACGATCCGAGTGTGCATGATCGTGGTTTCGGAGGAAGACCACGAGAATATCGGAATCGATGAAAACTTGCATGTGTCCCTAGCATATGTGTGTGGTGTGGTTAGAGGTTGGTATATATAGGTGCTTGCATGTGTCCCCCTCGCATGCATGCGCCTAACCTAGAGGCGAAGGTTAGGGCCCAGTATGAGGTGGAATCTCCCCGTCGAGGTGAAACCGGGTAGGATAGTGCCCCAACTTGTGAACCAACATGGTTTTACATCACCCTATGACCTAAACAAACACAAAACAAGAGAGATCTACGCCGGGCTACCCCTGTGAGAGGAACGTCTAGGGGGGTAGATGATCCGAGTGTGCACAGATCATGGTTTCGCCGGAGGAAGACCACGAGAACATCTGAATCAGATGAAAACTTGCATGTGTCTCTAGCATATGTGTGTGAGTGTGGTGAGAGGTTGGTATAGGTGCTTGCATGTGTCCCTCCTCGCATGCATGCGCTCTAACCTAGAAGCGAAGGTTCCGGACCCGTATAAGGGGGAATCTCCCCGTCGAGGTGAAACCAGGTAGGATAGTGCCCCAACTTGTGAACCAACATGGTTTTACATCACCCTATGACCTAAACAAACACAAAACAAGAGAGAGCTACGCCGGGCTACCCTGTGAGAGGAACGTCTAGGGGGGTAGACGATCCGAGTGCATGATCGTGGTTTCACGAGGAAGACCACGAGAACATCTAATCGATGAAAACTTGCATGTGTCCCTAGCATATGTGTGTGAGTGTGGTGAGAGGTTGGTATAGGTGCTTGCATGTGTCCCCCTCGCATGCATGCGATCTAACCTAGAAGCGAAGGTTAGGACCCGTATAAGGGGAATCTCCCATTGAGGTGAAACCGGTAGGATAGTGCACCAACTTGTGAACCAACATGGTTTTACATCACCCTATGACCTAAACAAACACAAAATAAGAGAGAGCTACTGGCTACCCTGTCGGAGGAACGTCTAGGGGGTAGACGATCCGAGTGTGCCTGCATCGAGTGCCGAGTTGCTATGCATGTCGGTGTCCTCCGGTGATTGAGAAGCTGCAAGTTCAGTGCGGAGTTGCTATGCAATTTGGAGATGATCTTTCCGCCAGCTTCTTTACTCCGATGGCACATCTCATTGTGCACCTCAACGAGGCACTATTGGGGTGCAATTTCGTTGGCAATTTTGTATTGAGAGAGAGTTTAAGTATATTCGAAAGATAATCGGAAACAAAGCCAAGATTGAAGCATGCATAGTCAAGCAACATGCCTTCGGAGATGGCGACGCCCGACAACCCATCGCCCGATGATGTTCCCACTATGCATAACCCGGTCTCGTTACAATGTCGACCTGCCCAAGAATGACCCCAATCTCGAACTATTCCAATTTCCGTGGCAAGGCGGTAAAGGACTAAAATATAGGTTGTCAAGGAAGAGAAGGATTGCATAATGCTCTATGTGCTTATGAACATGAAGGAAGTGGTCGATTTCATTAGGTAAAATGGTGAACACCCTATTTCTCTATGCGCTAGTATCTCGGTCTCCGTCTAATGCTTATTTTCTCCTTCTTAGCGATTTCACGGATGAGCAGTGGCGGACCGACCGATCCCTCTCCCATGGAGTTGGACACTCTCTTGAAAGAGGGTGCTCCGAAATAAAAAAAACTTTGTGTCTGGTTTATGGAAAAAGTAATTTCTAACTGTCCCTCTTACCTTGCAATATGTGACTTGTCGCTCTTATTCCACGTAACTTTGAACGCAACAAATTCCTCTTGTACCAGAGGGAGCTGATCCCAACGTTGAGATGTCGATGAGCTGAAATGTGTTTCCCAAGGTTGTAACAAGGTCGTCATGAAGTATGAGAAGTATGATGTGAATGGGTTTCGCTTCCATACTGAGACGCACTGAAAGGGCGACCGAATGCAAAAGCGGTAAATACCGGGTGTTCACCAAAGGAGCCGATTCCCTTGATTACTACGGAAGGTTAGAGAATGTATACGGTGACCTTCAATCGCATTTAATGTCGAACTCAATCTTGTTGTGTTCAAGTGCCACCGGTTTGACCCAAGGGTGGACCGAGAAGTACCCTTCCATTGGGTTAGTTGAAGTTAGGCCTTCAACCACCTATAGCGAGCCGACGTCTTTGTTGTTGCTCACCAAGCCAACCAAGTTTATTATTTGCCCTACCCATGCCGTAAAGCGGAACCTGTGGCTGGGAAGTCGTGTTCCAGGTATCGCCACATGGTAACCTACCGATTCCCTCCGAGGACGATTACAACAACATTAACCCTTTAACGTACGAGGGAATTTTCTATCAAGAGCAAGAGGACTTCGGACACTTTGATTTAGAACCGGTTGATCTTGAGGATCTTGGGAATGATGTAGAAACTCGGGGTGAGTCAGTGGTGAATCTACATGACATAAGTATGCTCGAGAAGCTCCATACCGAGAATGACAACGATGATGAGCCTACACCCTTCGATGAGAATCCAGATTTCTACTCAAAAGATAGTGATAGTGAGAATGAGAATGAAAATGTGAATGAGAATGAGAATGAAAATGATAGTGAGTATTTATTTTTTAATGCATTTTATTATGTCTTTGTGCTTAACTGTTTTCTTAATTGCATTATGCCTTTATTCTTTGTGTATACATTTTATTATGTCTTTGTGCTTAACTGCTTTTCTCTTACTTAATGCGTGATTGAACAATATGAGCAGCGGCAAGGCAACCAGTTCGTCCTTGCTTAATGCTGCAACAGAAGAAAAGTGCTACACGGAGGGGAGACAGCCAAATCCCAATCCGCGTTACCCGATCTTGCTCCTGGCGGAGGACGGGTCGAGGCCGAGGTCGAGGAGGACGAGGACGAGGTGCCACGGAGGAGGCGTGGACTTTGACCCACCACCCTCTGCTTACAGCGACGTGGCTCTGAGTTGTTCTGACAGAGCAGCCTTCAGGCCGAGAGGGAGGCAGAGTCCGAGAGGAGGCAGAGTCCAGAGGGAGGCGAGGACCGAGAGGCGGGGACGACACGGAGGCGACACTAGCCGCGAGTTGGTTGGGCGAAGAAATTGCGGAATCGTGGGAATCGGGAGTCCCCGACGAAGTTTGAGCCTAGGACTCGGGAGGAAAGCCCTTATTATTCCAGATGGCCTTGAGTAAGTTTACTAATTTGGCAATTTAAAACATTTTATTATTCCATATTGTGTACTAATGTTTATTTTTGTGCAGCAATTGGACATTTCCTCCGGGGACCAAGGCTCGCCTTCCTAACAGCCTCGTTGGAGCTCTGATTAGGAAGTTACGGCGAGCTATCACATTACCCCGAGGGTGACAGAAGCTAGCTACTACTTGGGCGGACTACGGACTACCCGTGTCCGGGCTTTTCCGACAATTCTTGATGTCATCACCAAGTTTTGGGTAAGGCATATTTCTCGAGTTATGTTCATACTTCATGACCCCACCGTGCTAACTCATGACTCTTATGCATGATTGAAGTGCTTTTACCGTGTGGCCGAGGAGGACCAGGAGAAGGCGCAGAGGACTTTGCTTGGGGCTTGTGTGAAGTTGACCCCTGTGTGGTACAACCCGGAAGGTCACGCCGCTAGCCACTTCGGGCTGACAGGCGTGAGGGTCGAAGGAAGACATTGTCGGTAGGAACCCTAATCCTGAGTACTCGATGGCCTTGAGAAGAGTACATGTCGGTGAGTAAAATGTCAATGAGATTCTACATTGCTTCTAAGTTGCCATTGCATTTTACGGAGTTGAGTATTGCATTTTCAGGTTATCCCGATTGGGCCGAGCCGCATCGACTCGCATGGGAGGAGCTGGTTAGGACGAGGTGGCTCGAGAAGACGAGTTTGCAGCCTTGTCGGCGAACGCGGAGAACCGAGGCGATTGTGGAACACACTGCGCGGGAAACCGCAACTTTGACCACTTCAAGGGGAAGGTGGTACATATATACATGGAACGACCTGCGTGTATTTCTCGTTATGTTCGTACTTCATATGCATAATATTTCTTTTCGTGATGCAGGTGGCCGAGGCACAACCCGGGGAGGTTATTCATGACGTCGCCGTCTATGAGATGATGCGGCGAAAGAAGCCCAATTACCGGGAGCCTCAACCCTCGTTGCCCGTGTACTTCGGCACTGCCCAGAACGACTTGGGGAACTACAGCACGATGGTGAAGGCTCGTCATCCCATGTGGATGACCCCATTCACGCGGAGATCGACGAGGAGTCGTTGGTCCTGTCGGGGCACGGATTGCAGCATGGACGCCTCAAGATTCTGAATAAGAAGGTCAAGCCTACCCTCAACACGAGCTTCAGCCGTCTCATGGCTACCTACCCCGACGGCCCCCTATCCCGCCTCGTGACCAGCCTCGTCGCTCACGAGGATGTAAGTTTTTCGTTTTCATCATCTTTATGAGTTTTGTTCCTGCATGGCTAACACCGACGAGATTCCTTGTATTTGAAATTGTAGTGAGTTAGACGCCTCTGAAGCCGCTTATGAGGAATATCAGTGGCCTTTCGGCGCATCGAGGCGAATGTGATCTACATGCAATACGTAAATGTAAGTCCGAACCTTTATTTTTGCAAAAGATACAAGTCCCACTTCCCCCGTTTGTTGTACTACGGCCGACTTCTAAACTATCTTGCAGCCATGATGGTGAATATTCAAACTGGCGAATAGAGATTTAGGGCCCGTGCCTCCCATGCCAGGTCCGATGCCATTTTGGCAATCGAAGGAAAGCTTCGCTAGGACCTACTACGACACCGGTAAGTTCTTTGCGAACCCACTGGTTATCGCTTTACTTTGCCTCGCAAGTTGCTAACATGTAGGCAACATGTAGGAGCAGGAGCTTGGGAACCGGCACTTTGGCCACGCCTCGCGGATGGGCGTCGAGATCACACCGCTTCATGACGATGGTCCATCTCCTGGCCATTCTGCAGTGGTTCTCCGAGCTTCACACTTCTCCTACTCCCTCGCCAGTGGCTCTTCCGCTGCTTCTCTTGGGCGCAACCCTCGCAGAGGTCGCCACTTTTCACCGGGAGATCTCGGTACACCCTCTCCTCGAGTTGTAGGCATGTGTGATGATGTCGATGCATGTATTAACGATGTATGGATGATACATGTTTGAATGATGTTTGAATTATGATTTATGGATGATGTTGATGCATGTATGAATTATGTTGATGCATGTATGAATTATGTTGATGTATGGATGATGTTGTGTTGTGAATGGTGATGTGCTGTGAGGAGTGATGTGAAAAGGCAAAAAAAAATGCTTGCTACATGGCGGCAATGCCCTCGGCGTAGCTGCCAGTGTCATATGGTCGGGCTACGCCGAGGGCATGGCCGTCGTGGCGTATGATTACGCCGACGGCCCCAGCCGTCGGCCCAACCCACGTCCTGGGGAGGCCAGCAGCTGCCACGTGCCTTCTACGCCGAGGCGGGCCGTCGGCGTGCACACCGCCCTACGCCGAGGGGCGGCGGCCGTCAGCCCATTTCTGGGAAGGCCCAGTAGCCGCCACGTGCCCGTGCTACGCCGAGGGTCGCGGCCGTCGGCGTACTGGCCGCGCCGTTAGCTGGCCGTGTAACGTCGACGACGCCTTTCGCCGACGGCTGGTACACCGACGGGCCCGCCTCGGCCGTCGGCGTAGCTCTACGCCGACGGTTGTTTGCTACGCCGACGGCCATTTTTGCTCCGCCGAGGGAGACCTTCGCCGAGGGGGCTACGCCGACGGCAGCCCTCGGCATAGCGTATGCCGACGGCATAGTGGACTACGCCGAGGGCTTTTTGCCGTCGGCGTAGCCATCGCGTGCTGTAGTGCGTTTAGAATTAGCGTGAATTAGCGTCCAGAATCGACCGTACATCCATGCATCCCAGAGCTTAATTAACACCGTCATTGACTCCTCCTTACCTATGGGCTTTTTTGGGTATGGACAATTTAAAGTCTCATACGTATGTGTAATTTTGGATTTGGATTTTGATTAACCAACACCCTCCCCAATGGTACCTTTAGTCGTACTCCCCTGTTCGTTCCTGGGCGGCACAGGGCACTCCACCCCGTCTCCAAATGTGAGTTATCTCCTCTTCTCTCTTCTCGCCACCATTGAAGGAAACAACCGGATAAAATCATGTGGCATAGGGTGCATTTCAGGCATGTTATTAAGCAATATTTTAGCCGTTGGAGCAGATGTGGGTGGAGCAAGTGAGAAATGCACCTCTAAGTGGATGCACTGTTCCTGACAATGTGAGTTTGTTTTTTATGTCATCTTGTGTAATTTTTGTGGTTTTGTTCACTAAAAATGTGTTTCCTTATTATGTATTCTTGCCATTTCGTGAATGTAGGACTGCAAAAAACACTAAAGGTACACACAAATGGCCGCATCCAGAGAGAGCATGTGTTCTCCAACATTGGAAATTACTTTAACATAGTGAGAAGTGGAAGCTAAAGAATCAAGTAGCTCCTCCACCAAGAAATGGAGGATCAATTACCTTGGATGACAATGAGGATGATGATGAACGAGTATGAAAGTGGGAAGGAATCAAAGGTAGACTAGATTGAAGGAGGAAGGAGAAGACATAGTTGAAGAAGAATACCTAGCCAAAACATTGATGGAGAAGATCGATGAGATGATGAATTTCAAACAAGCATTGGTGGCTCAACAATTACAAGCCAAAAATCAATTAGCTGAGAAGAAGTAACAAGATAAGTTGGCAAGGTGAGAAAAAATAGATAGGACTAGCTGGGCGTGTGAGCTTCTCCTCGCTGCCTATATCGTGTTAGATATCGCGAGCGAGCATGAGATTTTTCGGTCATACTCTTATTTCTCTTTTATATCCAGTTCTTTTAATACACTAACAATGTGTACATGATTAATTGGTGGAGTGTTGTTAGCACTTGAGCCCAATCTTATTATTAGAATATAAGCTAGCATGGTGGCCCTCGCAAATGCGAGGGCATCATCTTACTGTGCACAATTTAGATAAATTCATAATTCTTAATATTTCTATGATAGATTACAAGGGTAGGCCCGGATCCCTAAGCAGAATGTGTCCTCTCTTGTAGCAAATATTTCTCTTACTTGTACTATGTAAACTAAAATTTTCAATTTAAGATGAACAATTAAGTTGTACATTTTATTTGCAATAAATTGGTTTGCGAGGACATCATCTTACTGTGTACAATTTGGATAAATTCATAATTCTTAAATATTTCTATGATAGATTAGAAGGGTGGGCCCGGAGCCCTAAGCAAGATATGTCATCTCTTATAGCAAATATTTCTCTTACTTGTACTATGTAAACTAAAAAAAATTCAATTTAAGATGAACAATTATGTCGTACCTTTTATTGCTTGCAATAAATTGGGGACATGGTCAAATCACTACATATCGTTACTATCTGGCACTACTGAGTACACACCTCATTTAACTATTAACTATCCTAGGCTACTAACCACACATATATGAACACGCCAAATAAGAGAGTTAATGAAATCTTATAAGTATTCATATTATATAGTTTAAATATTGTAATCTTCTTACCACTTTTCTACCATTTAAGGAATTAAATGTGCTACGAACTATGATGTTGTTTTCCTCAATGGATAAATATTTTAGAATACACTCACCGTGACTTAGGAGACTCGTATTGTGAGAGCGAGGGAGTAACATGCTGTAGGGGTTCGTAGCATGGAAAACAAAAAATTTCTACCGCATGCACACAAACAAGCCAAGATCTATCTACTAGATTGTAGCAACGAGTCGATAGAGGAACTCACCCTCGAAGATTCCAAAGCGGTTAACGAGAGCATATTCTCGTGGGTGATGTAGTCGTACACTTGCAGATCTCAAGATCGCGTAGACGATCCTTCCGGCGCTGCGTTCCGGCAGCGCTTCCGCAGTCGGTCACATGTTCGGTACTCGATGAAGACATTCCTCTCCCTTGTTCCAGTAGGCAGCGGAGGTTGTAGCACTCTCCTCGCGATTCTGGCAGCGCGACGGCGTGGTACCGGAAGTAGAAGGGAGATCTCGCAGGGCTTCTCCTTAAGCCGAAGCGAGTATGGAGGATTAGGGTTTCCCGGAAAACTAGGGTTTAGAGATCCGGGAGGAGGAGGAGGTGTCGGCGGCGGCTAAGGCAGCGGCGGTGGCGGGCGGCGGCGACGCGGGGCGGCGGCGTCTCGTGGAGAGGGCTTGGAACTTGTGTTGTTTGGGGCAGCCCTCCCCCTCTATTTATGAGAGGGAGGGGCAGCCTTGGGAGGGGTGGGTTTGAATCCAAACCCAAACCCAAGTTGAATTGAGAGAAGGACTTGTTTCTTCTCCCACTAGGAAACCATTGTTCCAGTTTGACTTTTCAAACTTCCCATTTGACTTTCAATTTAGAGTTTTATTTCTCTCTTGCATATGCCAACACCAAGTGACCTTGGACATGATCCTAATCATTCCACTTACCCATGACACATTCATGGACCATTCTCCTTTCGGACCGGTGAACCTTCTAGACCCTTCTAGAACCTCTCTGATGAAATTATCGGAAACTTTCCCGAACTCCGAAATAGGACTTTCCTTATATGAATCTTATTCTCCGGACCATTCCGGATCTCCTCGTGATATCCTGGATCCCATCCGAGACTCCGAACAACATTCGGTCTCTTACTCATCATTCCATAACTACTCAACAACATTGAATCCTTAAGTGTGTCTCCCTACGGTTCGTGAATTATGCGAACATGACTGATACACTTCTCCAATCAATAACCAATAGAGGAATCTGGAAATTCATATGGCTCCAACATATTTCTACGATTACTTTGCGATCGAATGAACCACTTACATACGATGCCAATTTCGCTTTGTCTCACGATAGTTTACTTATCCGAGGTTTTGATCGTCAGTATCTCTGCATACCTAGTTCAACCTCGTTACTGATAAGTACTCTTTTCTCGTTCCTGTGGTATGTGATACCTTGTGAACCAGTCACATGCTTGCAAGCTAATTGGATGACATTCCACCGAGAGGGCCCAGAGTATATCTATCCGTCATATGGATGGACAAATCCCACTCTTGATCCATGTGTCTCAAGCCATACTTTCCGAACACTCAATGCCACCTTTATAACCACCCAGTTACAATGTGGTGTTTGATGTCATCAAAGCATCCTTCTGGTGATGGTGATAAGCATGATCTCATGGTCGAAGGAATTAGGTTACTATGTATCAGAAAGCTTATAGCAAATGAACTATATTAAATGACTTGATCTTTATGCTACGCTTAACTATAGGAGTATGTCCATCACATCATTCTCCTAATGATATGACCCTGTTGTTAATAACATCTCTATGTTCATGATCAGGAAACGATGATCATATATTAACCAACAAGCTAGTTTAACAAGAGGCTTTACTAGGGACTCTTTTATGTTTACAAATCACACAAGTATTAATGTTTCCTGTTAATACAATTATAGCATGGTATGTAAACATTTATCATAAGTATGAAGATATGATAATAACCTACTTTATTATTGCCTCTTGGGCATACCTCCAACAGTCTCCCACTTGCACTAGAGTCAATAATATAGTTTCAAACCTTTGTGTATTCAACACCTATGGCTTTCCGGTGTTGTAAGTACACGATTGCTAGTGGTCAACTGATCTCCGGATCTGACACTTCTAGGTCCGTGTGTAATTGCATGTCTTTGCGTCTCTACGCATCACTCATTCTCTAATGAGATGGCTTTGTATAATTTTGGTCCTTTGGTGAGACCTTTAGTTCTTTGGGGTTAAAACATGTTGATAATATTGTCGTACAATATATCTTCATAGTATTATCCTGCTGTGAACTACACCTAGTTTGATAACAAACTACTTGACACAAATGCCCTCTTTAGCTGCTATTATAGCAGTCATATACTTAGCCTTTTGTTGTAGTATCTGTCACAATGTCTTAACTTTGGAACTCATCCAAATCCATTATGGAACTTACTTTCCATTATATTGTGCCACCCTTAGTTTAGATTGAGATAAACTTAATTTGTACTTTGTGAAAAAACTAGTATCAATGTAATACTTTTACAATGAACTAACCATCTATTTGCCACTTCTACAAAATAATATACTCTTAGTTCTTCCAAAAGATCATAAGAATATCCTTACTATCTTCCAATGATCATCTTATGAATCATTCTGGTATATGCTCATAACATTTAGAGCATAGGACATATCTGGATTTGTACATATCATAGTATGATTGATATAAATACTCTTTGTGATTTCATACATCAAGTATCAATCTATACTTGAATCTTTGTTTCACTTACCAAGTGTCAATACACTTGAATATATCATCAATATTGAACTCATTCAATCCTTTCTGTGTGACAAGAACCTTTCTTCTAGTTTCTACATTGAACTCATTCAACACATCATCTATGTACTTTCGGCACAACCATATTAGCGTCTATTGATGCCAAATATTTGGGTTTTGCCTAAGTCTTTCATCGGGATGAAGTTCTTAATATGTGTTAATAAAAGATACATCATTTCTAATCAACAATATGTCTTCCACATAATGTATTAGAAACATGTCTTAGCGCTCCCACTTAATTTCTTGCAAATGCAAGCATCTTCATAGTCTCTGATGCAATTAAACTCTTTTAACAGTTTCATCATAGTGAAGATTCCAACTCCGCGATGCTCACTTCAATCATTGAATTTTGCATATGCTTTTAGCATCCTATGAATTAACAAAACCCTATGGACCGTGTTATGCACATGTCTGTAACACCCTCAGAATCGGACCTATGCAAGTTTTAGCGCTTCCCGCCAAACCCGCGTAGAAACGATTCAAAGGTGCCCACCAGGCACTTTCGTGCGGGTGGAAAATGAAGTAATAACATTACACAAAAGTCCTCGATGGGACCCACAGAACAGATATATATACAACACGACTCCATGAGTCAAGAATACAGATATATGGTACAAAGATCCAAATCACCTCGAAAACGATGGATCGTCCGACTACGGACAAGATGCAAATTGAGCTAAGAGCCCTGAAGAATAACCAATGGCGTCCATAACCCTGACCAGGCCAAGCCGGAAGGGTAACCCTGCTAACGACGTCGATCTCAAAACCTGCTTAAACAAAAGTTGTGCCGACAAAGGGCAAAGGAAAAAGAGGAGCGTCAGTACTGAGGCCAGTACACGGAGAGGCTAGAATTCGGCGGTCCTCGCCTACATAGGTATGGTGGGCTGAAGCGGCAGCGGCAGCATGCACTAAACAACCTATAGAGACTCGATACAACTGGCGGCTATCAGAGAGTGATAAGAAAGACCTATTCGGAACCAACCTGATTCTACCATCAGACAAACCCATCCTGGTGTTTCCCCCTCGAGACCAAACGAGGAAGTCAACCGAGGAACTCACACCGTTGGCAGTTTTATTTATTTGGTTATCGTTGCAGTAATTACTAGTCAGGTAAAGATAATCATCCTGATAAAAATAAGCAGTGGGCACTTTTAGTTAACCATTCCGTTATAGTTGCAGCATTTACTAATCAGATACAATTAGCATGAGATAACCCAAAAACCCAGTAGTTGTTGGCACTTTTATTCAGCCATTCCGTTGTAGTTGCAATACTTACTAGTCAGATACAATTGTCGCAAGCGACAAACCAAACAAGCAATTGTGGGCAGTTTTATGTAGCCATTCCGTTATAGTGAAGCTGATTACTAGTCATTATAAAGTCAAATTTATAGCACTACTTTAGTTATAGTTGTATATGATCGAGATACTGTTCTCCAAGTCATCCATAACCGCGGACACGGCTTTCAGAAAGTTTTACCCGGCCAGGGTGCACCAATAGCAACACACACTCGATCAACCTCGGAAAAACCAAATCAAAACCCAACGAGGCCTTCACGACAAAGCAATCACAGGATTCAGAAATATTTCAGGGGGCCACCCCTTAAAGTAGATCCGCAATGAAGCCGGCCGGCTCCGAGACGGACTCAAGGTTGTGGGGACGGCTGTGAACGACTGGGAACCCAAAATTGGGCTTCTCGACACCGCGGAATCGTGCCACGATCCTAAACAGTACAGTGTGCTCCTCGCACAATCGTAATAAAGCAGAAAATCATGGCATAAGTACAGGATAGTAATAAAATCTCAAACTAGTTTGTGGCCCCAAGAAATAAGACTGAATCAAGCTCTGGCTCAGGGGGGTCCCATAATCCTCCCGGATGTGGATAGCGCGATAAATCAAGGAACAGGTATCAAGCACTCGGGGTCCTACGGGACACAAGTGGACGGTTAACAACCAAATAACATCTATTGCCCACCTGTGCCTCTGCTTACCTACTTCAATTTTAGTTGTTAAACAGGAATTAAAGTGAACGATAAGTAAAGCCAGGATCATCTCCAACATCAAACATGCGGCAATACTCCAACAACTGTGGTACTGGACGACACGCAACAGCACTTGAGCAAGCGACTACGACGCGCAGGTCCGACTACCTACCAAACAACAGGTAATAGGAGGTGTCCAAGGCAATATAAGGCTGCAAGGGATATCACGGGTACGAAAACTAGAGCAACGCCACACAGATAGCAATAGATCAACAGGAGAGAATAAATACTATAAAAGTAAGATAGGTAGAAAGGGGGGAGGTGCTCGCCTGAAAACATTGCCGAGGGTTCAACCGAAGATCGGGTCGATATTCGCATCAACTCAACGGCCTTATCCGCGAAGAACCAAAACACTAGAATAAACACCGGATGCAATATTTAATACTACGGCAAAAGATCGGGCATGATGCATGTATGCGGTATGGCATGGCGAAGATGCGATGCAATTAGGCAATATTAAGCGGAACCGGGGGTCCCGACAATTAATTAGATGGTTCAAGTTATTTATCTACCCCGCAAATTAAATGTTGTTTTGACCAGGCAAGATATGACAACGGTTCGATGCACAAATTTAAATGAGGCCAATATAAGACTAGATTTGCCCGCATATGGGCCCCATAATTAATTATGAGGTGAATCGGCATAAGGCCCCCAAACCACACAAAATACATGCGAGATGGACAATTAATATGCGAAAAGTTGTATTATATTGTAAAATAGGGTTTCGGGAAGGGGTTCACACGTTAGGGTTCGGCGATCTTGGTGTTCGAGGGGTTCGGGGTCGGTCTCAGGGTTCGGATCTGGGGTTCGTCCTTGGCGGGAGCGTTCTCGGATAACAGAGGTAGAACTTGGCGTTCCGGGAAGCAGGACTTGGTTCGGCGTCGGGGGCGCATCGGCCTCGCCCTGGTCGGTGTCGATCTTGTCGGGCCCGCATCTCAGGTCGGTCTTGACGTCCGGGATGAGGAACTTGGCGCGTCGAGGGCTTGGCCCTCGGATCCATGTCGGTGCACTCGGTGTTCCGGTTTGGCGATCATGGTGTTCCATGTTGAAGTGCTCGAGTGTTGGTGTCGGGCTCGGTTCGGTGCCGTTGATTCACCGGGTTATCTTGGTCGGTGACAATTTCTCCACTCGGTGTCGATCTTGGCAGACGAGGATATACGATGAAACATGGAGCAACAAGTGCACTGGCTGGTGCAGAACATGGAGGGGAGGGCGTGTCCTGCAAGGATGTAGAGGCAGGGAGGGTCCGAGCGAGGGACTCGGCGGTGGCTATGCATCGGGAGTACATGTCCTGCGACGGCGGAGCTGAGGAGGCCGGCTCGACGGAGGCAGCACGCGCTCAGGGCGAGCTCGGCGAGCCGACGCGGAGGGACGGTGCCACGGGGCCGGCGGGGAGCTCGCGGCCGACCTGCGGCGGATGGCGAGGAGGCACGGAGGCGCGTGCTGGCTGGGAGGCGACGACGCGGTCTCGGTGGCGGCGGAGGAGCTCCTGCGGACTGAGGCGAGTGGTGACGGAGGAGAGAAGAAGGCTCGGGCAGCGGAGGGAGGAGGCCTTGGCAGCGGTGGAGAACAGTGAGCAGGCGGGAGCAGGCGGCGGAGGGCCAGGTGGTGGAGGCAGGCGGGAAGGCCGAGGTGGGTGGAGGAGCCAGGGGGGCGGAAGGCGGGAGGCGAAGGAGGAAGAGGGTGGTGGGGAGTCGCTTGTGGCCGGAGGGAGGAAGGTGGAGGCGTTGGGGAAGCGGAGGCAGTGGCGGCTGTGAGCAGGCCGGAGGAGGAGGGTGCGGGCGCGAAGTGGGAGAGGCAGACGGAGGAGGAGGCCGGAGGCCCGGGAGGAGAAGCCCGGAGGCGCGACACGGAGTTAGGGAGAAGAAGCGTCGGGTGAGGGAGAGGAGGGAGAAGAGAGAGGAAGGGGAGCGAGTGGGGCCGTGGGGGTGGGGCCGGCATGGGGTCGCAGGGGTGGGACCCAGGGGCGCGGGTGGAGAGTGGGCTGGCGTGTGTGTGTCGGTGTGTTGTGTGGTGTGAGTGGGGTGGGCCCAGCAGGAGAGAGAGAGAGAGAGGAGGTGGGCCAGGAGGGTGGGACCAGGATGTAAGAGAGAGGGTAGGGGGCTGTGGGTGAGAGAAAGAGGGGGGAGAGAGGGTGGATTGATGAGGTGGCAAGGTGGGTAGGAATTGGGGGAGAGGGTGAGGTGGCGAGCTGTGAGAGGTGGGTAGGATAGATTTGGGTGGGAATAGATTTAGGGTTTGGGGCTTGTGTTAGTTTGTAAATATTTACGGTGTTGTTTTTGTTTCAAATCTTTTTAGCAAAATAACTTGTAGGCAATTAATTTGACAGGTAATTATAAGACTTATTTTGAAATAAGAGAAGGGCATTTTTAGAAAACAAAATAGGCTTATTGGAAAATAGTTTCAGACAAACAAATGCATGATGATGACGATGCAATGCACAAAAACAACGCGATTTTCTAGTAGTGGTTTTTGCGGGATGCCACAATTCGACACCACTAACAATGGATCTCGCCCTCGAGATCCGCCTCATGGTACCGGGAAGAAGGATGGCGGTCTGAATCTTCTCGCATCGTGTAGATCCTCGCGACACCACTAACAAGAGGTCGTTGTCTGTGATCGTCGAGGGAACACTCCGGAAACAAAAGGTCGAAAGTAGAGGTATCGACAAATAAAGCCACCTCTAGCTTCCGTGGACGGAGTAAAATCGCTGGATCCACTGATTCGATGTACAAAAGCGAATGATAAGAGTAGTCGGATGGTGATCAGTCCATCGCGCACCCAAACCATTACTCTGCACACGAATAGGCGGAGTATGCAACCAACTCTCGGAATTAGACTGAAGATCTCGACAAACGAGGTTCGGAAATAGAGGAGTGATGCAGACTCTGCATCGGATCTGGCGTAGAGGATGTCGTCGCGTCGGAAAACACCGGAAGGCACAAACAAGGAACAAAGGATGGTACCACAGATAAAGGACCACTCCGATAGCAGGAGGACCGGATGTAGAAGCACCGTTTACCAAAAGAGGAAGCGAAACTCTGAAGGTACGATGGAACCCAACCACGAGAGATCCTGGACTCGAAGAAAAGATAAGAGAGCAGGTTCAAAACGCGTAGAGGTAAGAGGAGAATAGCAGAGGGATAAGGAATAAAAATCAGACCTAATCAGAACTATCCAACCGATTTTGCTAAAATAGTTTGACACTCTACTTCGGCCGTTAGCTAGGTTATCCTACAGGCTGGACTTGTGGGGTATCGCAACTGCTGAGCTCTGATACCACTCTGTAACACCCTCAGAATCGGACCTATGCAAGTTTTAGCGCTTCCCGCCAAACCCGCATAGAAACGATTCAAAGGTGCCCACCAGGCACTTTCGTGCGGGTGGAAAACGAAGTAATAACATTACACAAAAGTCCTCGATGGGACCCACAGAACAGATATATATACAACACGACTCCATGAGTCAAGAATACAGATATATGGTACAAAGATCCAAATCACCTCGAAAACGATGGATCGTCCGACTACGGACAAGATGCAAATTGAGCTAAGAGCCCTGAAGAATAACCAATGGCGTCCATAACCCTGACCAGGCCAAGCCGGAAGGGTAACCCTGCTAACGACGTCGATCTCAAAACCTGCTTAAACAAAAGTTGTGCCGACAAAGGGCAAAGGAAAAAGAGGAGCGTCGATCGAGGCGATGCGGAGAGGCTAGAATTCGGCGGTCCTCGCCTACATAGGTATGGTGGGCTGAAGCGGCAGCGGCAGCATGCACTAAACAACCTATAGAGACTCGATACAACTGGCGGCTATCAGAGAGTGATAAGAAAGACATATTCGGAACCAACCTGATTCTACCATCAGACAAACCCATCCTGGTGTTTCCCCCTCGAGACCAAACGAGGAAGTCAACCGAGGAACTCACACCGTTGGCAGTTTTATTTATTTGGTTATCGTTGCAGTAATTACTAGTCAGGTAAAGATAATCATCCTGATAAAAATAAGCAGTGGGCACTTTTAGTTAACCATTCCGTTATAGTTGCAGCATTTACTAATCAGATACAATTAGCATGAGATAACCCAAAAACCCAGCAGTTGCTGGCACTTTTATTCAGCCATTCCGTTGTAGTTGCAATACTTACTAGTCAGATACAATTGTCGCAAGCGACAAGCCAAACAAGCAATTGTGGGCAGTTTTATGTAGCCATTCCGTTATAGTGAAGCTGATTACTAGTCATGATAAAGTCAAATTTATAGCACTACTTTAGTTATAGTTGTCTATGATCGAGATACTGTGCTCCAAGTCGTCCATAACCGCGGACACGGCTTTCAGAAAGTTTTACCCGGCCGGGGTGCACCAATAGCAACACACACTCGATCAACCTCGGAAAAACCAAATCAAAACCCAACGAGACCTTCACGACAAAGCAATCACAGGATTCAGAAATATTTCAGGCCACCTTAAAGTAGAACCATAGCCGGCCGGCTCCGAGACGGACTCAAGGTTGTGGGGACGAGTGTGAACGACTGGGAACCCAAAACTGGGCTTGTCGACATCGCGGAATCGTGCCACGATCCTAAACAGTACAGTGTGCTCCTCGCACAATCGTAATAAAGCAGAAAAGCACGGCATAAGTACAAGATAGTAATAAAACCTCAAACTAGTTTGTAGCCCCAAGAAATAAGACTGAATCAAGCTCTGGCTCAGGGGGGTCCCATAATCCTCCCGGATGTGGATAGCGCGATAAATCAAGGAACAGGTATCAAGCACTCGGGGTCCTACGGGACACAAGTGGACGGTTAACAACCAAATAATATCTATTGCCCACCTGTGCCTCTTCTTACCTACTTCAATTTTAGTTGTTAAACAGGAATTAAAGTGAACGATAAGTAAAGCCAGGATCATCTCCAACATCAAACATGCGGCAATACTCCAACAACTGTGGTACTGGACGACACGCAACAGCACTTGAGCAAGCGACTACGACGCGCAGGTCCGACTACCTACCAAACAACAGGTAATAGGAGGTGTCCAAGGCAATATAAGGCTGCAAGGGATATCACGGGTACGAAAACTAGAGCAACGCCAAACAGATAGCAATAGATCAACAGGAGGGAATAAATACTATAAAAGTAAGATAGGTAGAAAGGGGGAGGTGCTCGCCTGAAAACATTGCCGAGGGTTCAACCGAAGATCGGGTCGACACTCGCATCAACTCAACGTCCTTATCCGCGAAGAACCAAAACACTAGAATAAACACCGGATGCAATATTTAATACTACGACAAAAGATCGGGCATGATGCATGTATGCGGTATGGCATGGCGAAGATGCGATGCAATTAGGCAATATTAAGCGGAACCGGGGGTCCCGACAATTAATTAGATGGTTCAAGTTATTTATCTACCCCGCAAATTAAATGTTGTTTTAACCAGGCAAGATATGACAACGGTTCGATGCACAAATTTAAATGAGGCTAATATAAGACTAGATTTGCCCGCATATGGGCCCCATAATTAATTATGAGGTGAATCGGCATAAGGCCCCCAAACCACACAAATGCATGCGAGATGGACAATTAATATGCGAAAAGTTGTATTATATTGTAAAATAGGGTTTCGGGAAGGGGTTCACACGTTAGGGTTCGGCGATCTTGGTGTTCGAGGGGTTCGGGGTCGGTCTCAGGGTTCGGATCTGGGGTTCGTCCTTGGCGGGAGCGTTCTCGAATAACAAAGGTAGAACTTGGCGTTCCGGGAAGCAGGACTTGGTTCGGCGTCGGGGGCGCATCAGCCTCGCCCTGGTCGGTGTCGATCTTGTCGGGCCCGCATCTCAGGTCGGTCTTGACGTCCGGGATGAGGAACTTGGCGCGTCGAGGGCTTGGCCCTCGGATCCATGTCGGTGCACTCGGTGTTCCGGTTTGGCGATCATGGTGTTCCATGTTGAAGTGCTCGAGTGTTGGTGTCGGGCTCGGTTCGGTGCGGTTGATTCACCGGGTTATCTTGGTCGGTGACAATTTCTCCACTCGGTGTCGATCTTGGCAGACGAGGATATACGATGAAACGTGGAGCAACAAGTGCACTGGCTGGTGCAGAACATGGAGGGGAGGGCGTGTCCTGCAAGGATGCAGAGGCAGGGAGGGTCCGACGACGAGGGGACTCGGCAGGGGCGGTGGCTATGCATCGGGAGTACATGTCCTGCGACGGTGGAGCTGAGGCGGCCGGCTCGTTGGAGGCAAACGCTCGGCGAAGCTTCAGCGAGCCGAGCGAGGGACGGTGCCGCGGGGCGGCGAGCTTCGCGACGGCGGGAGGCGCTGGAGGCGCGTGCTCGCTGGGAGGCGACGTCGTGGTCTCGGGTGGCCGGAGGAGCTCCTGCGAGGCGGAGGCGGCGAGGAGAGAAGGGGCTCGGCCAGCTGTGGAGGGAGGAGGCGGCGGCCAGTGGAGGGCATGGCGCTGAGACGGAGAAGCAGGCGGCGAGGGAGGAGGACGGAGGGGCCACGGTGGCGCCGGAGACGGGCGGGAGAACGGGGCGACGAGGTGAGGCGCGGCGGCGGCGGGCGCGGAGGCGGAGACGCGGCAACGCGGAGGGGAGGAGCGGCGCCGAGAGGGAGGCGAGGTGGTGGAGGCCGGCGCGCTGGCGCTGGAGGTGGGGGCGATGGGAGCCGAGCGGGCGAAGGGGAGGTGCAGGCGCCGGAGGGGGCGATGGCGAGGCGGGAGGAAGAGGGAGCGGTGGTGGGGAGTCGCTTGTGACGCGGAGGAGGAAGGTGGGCGGCGCGTTGGGAGAAGGCGTTGGCGGCGGAGGAGGCAGTGGCGGCTGAGCAGCGGAGGAGAGGAGGAGGTGCGGGCCGAAGTGGGGAGAGAGGCAGGGGAGGAGGAGGCGGCGGAGGGAGGCGCCGGAGGAGAAGCCGTGAGGCGGCGATGAGTTGGGGAGAGGGCGGGCCGTCGGGTGAGGGAGGAGGAGAAGAGAGTAAGGGCCAGGCGGGGCCGTGGGGGTGGGGCCGACGTGGGGTCGCAGGGGTGGGACCCAGGGGCGCGGGTGGAGAGTGAGCTGGCGTGTGTGTGTCGGTGTGTTGTGTGGTGTGAGTGGGGTGGGCCCAGGAGGAGAGAGAGAGAGAGGAGGTGGGCCAGGAGGGTGGGACCAGGATGTAAGAGAGAGGGTAGGGGGCTGTGGGTGAGAGAAAGAGGGGGGAGAGAGGGTGGATTGATGAGGTGGCAAGGTGGGTAGGAATTGGGGGAGAGGGTGAGGTGGCGAGCTGTGAGAGGTGGGTAGGATAGATTTGGGTGGGAATAGATATAGGGTTTGGGGCTTGTGTTAGTTTGTAAATATTTACGGTGTTGTTTTTGTTTCAAATATTTTTAGCAAAATAACTTGTAGGCAATTAATTTGACAGGTAATTATAAGACTTATTTTGAAATAAGAGAAGGGCATTTTTAGAAAACAAAATAGGCTTATTGGAAAATAGTTTCAGACAAACAAATGCATGATGATGACGATGCAATGCCCAAAAACAACGCGATTTTCTAGTAGTGGTTTTTACGGGATGCCACAATGTCCTAGGTAACAATTATATTAGAAGAACTTGTTTTGTTTATTCAACTACCACATAACAAAATTATATGTAGTGGTTGCTACATTAATCCGTCTAGACTAAATATCGCTATGAAAGATCAAATCTTGTCATAGTCAACCTTTGAACATTGTTGTGAACTCTTTCCAACATGTCGACTATTTCATAGATGTGAAACATCCATGTCTATTTTACAGATCCAAACACAACTGCAAGGTCTTACACCTTTCTCGAGGGTCCTTCAAGTTCAAAACTTGATTTCTCGTGTATGGAACTATCACGAATTTTAGGGCTTCAAGCCATTTGACGGAGTCAGGGCTCATCATCGCTTCTTTGCATGTAGTCGGATCATTTTTGTCAAATAATGATTTAACTCTCAAATCTTGGTATTTGATTGTTTACCCGACCTACTTGTTTCAATGGGAACTTAGATCTCCGTGACCACAACCTTTGAGGCACGTGAGCCATGAGCATTGTTGCTGCCTCCGGAACACTTTTCGGCGCTGTGCAACTCTGCACATATAGCTAAGGTTCTTTTAACCTTATCAAAGTTCTATTGTCCTCCCACTTAACTTTTCACGAAAACTTCCTTCTCTAAGAAACTTGACGTTTTAAGCGATAAACACTTTTTTCTTTGGTGTTATGGAGGAATACTTAACTATTATTCAAAATAACATACAAAGATATGTTCATCCGATTTTGGTTGCAAACATCTTTCTTATGCATAAAATACCAATTTTTAAAAAAGGACAACTTGAGTTTTATCCCAAACCATAACTTTATATGGTGTCAATTCAACAGATTATGATGGAGCTCTTTTCAGTGGATAAACGGTAGTCTCTAAAGCTTTTAATCTTTAAAATATAATGGCAGTTTTATGAATTACACCTTTGATCTTACCATGTCAAACAAGGTTTAATTACAAATCTCAAATGCTCCATACTGATCTTATGGTGTTTCGAAAAATGCAAATCCACGGAACGATTCCTTAAATCTTAGGTATTATGCTAAACTTGTAACTCAAATATCTTCCTTTATGATTTTATCATAAACTCTTTAAATTCTTGTTACAATGATTTTGCACTTCATCTTTCGAAATCTTTGAACTTTTCAAATGTTTCATACTTCACCCTTATTAAGTAAATATTCATATATTCACTCAAATTCGGAGAAAACATATGAAGTTGAAATCCATCGCTCTTGACTACACATAATGGATTTCATACAACAATATGTACAAGTTCCAATAAGATAGTCATTCGTTCCCTTTTGGCCTATGAACAAAGTTTTAATTATCTCTAGAAAAGTTTCACAAGCGTCATTTGATCAAAAATCAAAAGACTCCAAAGTTCCATCCACATGGAGTTTCTTCATGTTTTCTTTCCAATATAATTCAAACGGCGATGTCACTTCCTAAGTGATCTTTCAATCAATTTTGTCTTTCGACATTTTTAGCACTAGTTTTATGGATGTGATTTCTCCAACGAGATTTCTGAATCATCCATCTTTTATGGATTACAACAATTATTTGATGAACACTTTTGTTCTCATAAACCTGATAAAACAAATCTTGAAGGCAAGCTTTGATGTTTAACAAGCAGCACAATAACCCTTTATTTGTTCTCGATGAACATCATCATATATTCTTTTGCTAGTTACTTAGGCCATTGTAGTTCATGAATTGTGTTGTTTCGTATGACGATTCACACCAACAAATTCAGTATCAAATACTTAAGAACCACATTGTTTAATAAGCAAAGAATATAGCCATAACATGTATATCATCTATATACTTAAGCTGAACAATTCTAGTATTTTCTTTTCTGCCATATACTTATGAGATTCTCTTTCAGTATTTCCTTTTCTATTTTAAAGAATCTATCAACATCAATAGTGGAGCCATATATATGACATACAGTCCAAAGCATGTATAGTAAAATACCAATGTCTTTGGACTTGCACTTTGAAGTAGATCACCATCATCAAATGTTTGGTGTTCTTTCAAATTCCTTTCTTTAGTAATCACTTGGTGTAGTAAACATTTTACCTACATCAAATATTCGCCCTTATCATGGGATTATCCATGATCAAGCTACTTTTAGCTTGTAACGGTGAATCGCGAGTATAATGTTGCTCTCCAAAAACTTTTGGAGGATTAGGACAACTAGTGTCTCCAACCTTTTGTAAATTCTCATCAAATATGAGAACATAAACTTTGCCATATTATAATCTATCATGTTGTAACCAAAACATCATTTCAGATATCGCAATATCTTCCATACATGATGGTTTTTGAAACAACTCTTTCATCTCCTAGATTACCTTGATATTAAAACTATCTTTCGAATATCAATAATCATGGAGATAAACATGATACTTATATACTAACACTGGAATTGTTACTCTTGATTTAATACCAACTATTAAACTTCACAGAGTAATCGAAACTTACTGAAATTTTGCAATGGGACTTTTAAAATTTAGATTAACACTTCAAAACAATACGATACAAGTTCGTAAAGTAGCTAACCATAATTCTATAGTTCTATCATCTCAATTAAAACTAAGCGCAAGGTGGTAAACGGATGCCAATGACTACAACAAATATGCAAATTCACTTTGATTTAATTTATGATAAATAATGTTCAACTTTTAATCATATTGCCATTGAACTCCCACTCAAAACAATATCTCTCACATTGTTTTAGTGATCACTCGAACCAAATCCACCACATCAAAACCGATCATCACGAGAGTTGATGTAGCTTCAATGGCGAACAATCAACATGTTCATCATATCTACTATATGACTCATGCTTTACCTTTCGGTGATCCGTGTTCCGAGACCATGTCTGTACATGCTAGGCTCGTCAAGATCAAACCTTAGCTTCTGCATGAGCAAATCTGGCTTGCTCACGTTGTATACACTCGTAGAATCTAACACACCCGATCATCACGTGGTGCTTCGAAACAACGAGCTTTAGAACGGTGCTTACTAAGGATGAACACTTTAAAACTGGAAATTGTGTACTTGAGGGATCATCTTATAATGCTACTGTTGTAAATTAAGCAATACAAGATGCATAAAAGGATTAACATCACATGCAATTCATAATATGTGATATGATATGGCCTTTCCTATTTGTGCTTCCGATCTCCATCTTCAAGCACGAACATGATCTCCATCATCACCCGCATTGCATGATGCCACTCCATGGTTGTTGTCCACCAGCTTCAACTATTACAACTACTTTGAATAGACATGCAGGTCTTAACATAATTTAAAGACAACCATATGGCTCCTGCCGGTTGCCAACTTACAATAAGGAGCATTGCATACATCATATATAATCACAATCATGGCCATATCACATCACAGCACACCCCTGCAAAACAAAGTTAGACGCCTCTAATTTTCTTTGCATGTTTTACGTGGTTTGGGGCTTTCAATAAGTGTCGTTCTAACTTACGAACAAGAACCACAACATTGATACTAGTATTGTCAATCACCCGTTGTAAATTGAATCTTAACTATGTTGGGAGAAACAGGCACCCGCAAAGCCACTTATGCAATACAAGTTACATGTCAAGCGTGGAGCAAGTCTCATGAATGATGTCATGTAAGGTTAGCCCGGGCCGCTTCATCCCACCATCCCGCAAGATGCAAAGTACACAAGAAGCAATCAACAACAAAAGCATCAACGCCCACAATGACTATTGTGTTCTACTCTGACGGATCTACATATAGACACGCTCGATACCCTTGTAGGGGTTCGTAGCATGGAAAACAAAAAATTTCTACGCATGCACACAAACAAGCCAAGATCTATCTACTAGATTGTAGCAACGAGTCGATAGAGGAACTCACCCTCGAAGATTCCAAAGCGGTTAACGAGTAGATTCCGTGGGTGATGTAGTTACACTTGCAGATCTCAAGATCGCAGAAGCGATCCTTCGCTGCGTTCGGCGCTTCATGATCGGTCACACGTTCGATTACGATGATGACCTTCCTCTCCCTTGTTCCAGTAGGCAGCGGAGGTTGTAGCACTCTCCTCGCGATTCCGACAGCGCGACGGCGTGGTACCGGAAGTAGAGGGGAGATCTCGCAGGGCTTCGCCTTAAGCCGAAGCGAGTATGGAGGATTAGGGTTTCCCGGAAAACTAGGGTTTAGAGATCCGGGAGGAGGAGGAGGAGGTGTCGGCGGCGGCGGCTAAGGCGACGGCGCGGGGCGGCGGCGGCTCGTGGAGAGGGCTTGGAACTTGTGTTGTTTGGGGCAGCCCTCCCCCTCTATTTATGAGAGGGAGGGGCAGCCTTGGGAGGGGTGGGTTTGAATCCAAACCCAAACCCAAGTTGGATTGAGAGAAGGACTTGTTTCTTCTCCCACTAGGAAACCATTGTTCCAGTTTCACTTTTCAAACTTCCTATTTGACTTTCAATTTAGAGCTTTATTTCTCTCTTGCATATGCCAACACCAAGTGATCTTGGACATGATCCTAATCATTCCACTTACCCATGACACATTCATGGACCATTCTCCTTTCGGACCGGTGAACCTTTTAGACCCTTCTAGAACCTCTCCGATGAAATCATCGGAAACTTTCCCGAACTCCGAAATAGTACTTTTCTTATATGAATCTTATTCTCCGGACCATTCCGGATCTCCTCGTGATATCCCAGATCCCATCCGAGACTCCGAACAACATTCGGTCTCTTACTCATCATTCCATAACTACTCAACAACATCGAATCCTTAAGTGTGTCTCCCTACGATTCGTGAATTATGCGGACATGACCGAGACACTTCTCCGATCAATAACCAATAGAGGAATCTGGAAGTTCATATGGCTCCCACATATTTCTACGATTACTTTGCGATCGAATGAACCACTTACATACGATACCAATTTCCCTTTGTCTCACGATAGTTTACTTATCCGAGGTTTTGATCGTCGGTATCTCTGCATACCTAGTTCAACCTCGTTACTGATAAGTACTCTTTTCTCGTTCTCGTGGTATGTGATACCTTGTGAACCAGTCACATGCTTGCAAGCTAATTGGATGACATTCCACCGAGAGGGCCCAGAGTATATCTATCCGTCATATGGATGGACAAATCCCACTCTTGATCCATGTGTCTCAACCCATACTTTCTGAACACTCAATGCCACCTTTATAACCACCCAGTTACGGTGTGGTGTTTGATGTCATCAAAGCATCCTGCCGGTGATAGTGATAAGCATGATCTCATGGTCGAAGGAATTAGGTTACTATGTATCAGAAAGCTTATAGCAAATGAACTATATTAAATGACTTGATCTTTATGCTACGCTTAACTATAGGAGTATGTCCATCACATCATTCTCATAATGATATGACCCTGTTGTTAATAACATCTCTATGTTCATGATCAGGAAACCATGATCATATATTAACCAACAAGCTAGTTTAACAAGAGGTTTTACTAGGGACTCTTTTATGTTTACAAATCACACAAGTATTAATGTTTCCTGTTAATACAATTATAGCATGGTATGTAAACATTTATCATAAGTATGAAGATATGATAATAACCTACTTTATTATTGCCTCTTGGGCATATCTCCAACACATGCAATCTGTATTTTCACCTCATCCCTAACATAAAATAATTCTTGCTAAATCGACATGTCAAACGATCCAATGTAAATTTGACCTTCTAATGGAATATAGCATGTAAGCACAAGATGTTCAATATATACAATCTGAACACTAAATTGTTAATAGGGTTGAACTATATGCACAACCAACTTTCAATGTGATTACAGACTGGGCGATTTACCATCCCATGGTTATATAATCATTACAATTATTATTATTATTTTCTTACTATTATGTTGAATACGCTAATTTATTATCTCTTAGTAAAAATTCAAATCAACTAAAAGAATGCAATGAAATCCAGATACAAAATATTTAGCACTCCAACCCAAAATATAGCACTACCAAGTGGTATTAGTGTTTATATTAAAATACTTATATATATGATAATTACAATTAGTTTTTAAGATTTAATGGATTTCAAAATATAGAAATTTCATTAATGGCTTGTCCTTGCACCAATGCCAATTTAAATGATAATGTACACCTGAAATTTCTTTCAACTTCTAATGTTTACTTTCGCACTATTCACCAATAACCAGCTTTTTTCCTCCCATATTCTTCTAACGTTTCACAACTCGCAAATTCTGGAATTAATACAAAGCTACTCGCGATGGACTAATTATAAGAACTTTAATTTGTTGACAAAACCCACACGCGGATTAGTGAAAATAATTGATGGAATGATTGACGATTCATACTTTAATTTCATGCATCGATATGATGTCATGTTCAATTCAAAATGATCTATGGACTCTCTTACTATATAGTATTATCTCGCTAAATATTCCACTATTTTAATTACGGTGGAATCAACTAATATAAAATCAGCATCACATATAACTGAAAAAACAAAATTGTTATAGTGTATAGATATATCCAAATTTAGACATCAATTATGGAGACTAATTGATTTCATGAATGAAAATCCAAATTTCAAATAAGTATGGCTTATGACGTTATTTCCTCTCAGCGAACTACTCTTAGCCCGATCCATGCATTAGACATCTTCAAACAGAGACGACTCATGTGTACATAGTCGTCTTGAAACCTTTGTATTACAAGGGTAGTGTGCGACTGCTTTTTCTTTAGCTTGTACTCGATCCGATTGAGAATCTTTTCGGGATCTCCGTTAAAAAATAGGATTTGGTCCTTAAGTCCTCTCGGCGAACTACTCTTAGCCTGATCCATGCATTAGACATCTTCGAACAGAGCCGACTCATGTGTACACAAACGTCTTGAAACCTTCGTATTCCAAGGGTAGTGTGCGACTATTTTTTCTTTGGCTTGTACTCGATCCGATTGAGAATCTTCTCCGGCTCTCGGTAAAAAAAATAGGATTTGGTCCTTAAGTCCTCTCGGCGAACTACTCTTAGCCCGATCCATGCATTAGACATCTTCGAACAGAGCCGACTCGTGTGTACACAAACGTCTTAAAACCTTTGTATTCCAAGGGTAGTGTGCGACTATTTTTTCTTTGCCTTGTACTTGATCCGATTGGGAATCTTCTCGGACTCTCGGTAAAAAATAGAATTTGGTCCTTAAGGAGAAAACTTCTAGTGGAGATGCGATATGACTGAAAAAAACACAGCATTTGCTTTTCTAGTAAGCATTGAATTTTTATCATATAAACAAACATGGACTCTTTTTATTTTCCTTCTTACTGAAACGTGAAACCTTTGTATATTTCCTTTCTTATTTAACGTGTGGACCTGTCCATGTCGTTTAAAAGAAAAATCTTTGGACACGTTAACTGTGTCAAACGGAACTATACACTGTTACGTAAATCTAGCTGTGATTAAAAACCCTAACCAAAAATTCTTGATCCAACTGTCCAAAATAATTCTGATGATGTGGAGCAACCTAATGCCTTGAAAAACACCCTTATATTGCTTTTAGTATATAAATAATAGATAGATATTTTTAAGTTAAAAATAATGAAATGTTTATTTCCTTTCTCTAAGCACATGATTTCTCTAACTAATAAATTAACACATGAAGGATCAGTGATACAAAATTCAGAAACAATTATGTCCATCCGTAGTAAATTTTGCAAATTGATAAGAAGAAGAAGAAAGAGAGTTGGAGAGAAGGAAATGACAGCTTAACCGTGGGTGAATTCTGCACACACCATATTCACAACAACGCCTACTCAGAACGTCTGCTTGTTGCTCATAAGTTGAAGGAGAAGAGAGAGATGACAGTGGAGGAGAGGAGAAGATGAGAGGGGTGGACGGCCTTTCCTCGACTATAGGCAAGGACGGGCGGGAAGGTTTAGGCGGAGTGACCCCAAGACGCCTCCCTCTCCCATGCAGCGCTGCCCCAGAGTCGAAGTCCCCACGCATCATCTGCAAGCTCAACTCCACGCCAAAGACCCTGCCTCGAGATGTGTCTCCAAGCCCATTGCCTGACCAGTTCCTCTTGCATCACCTCATCACCGCTGGCTCGTCCTCCTGCGCGACACCTCCGCTTGGAGCAACGATTTCGTGCACCCATCCTTGCACATGGCCACACGGTGGTCGAGATGAGGCCGAGGGGCAGCATAAAGGAGTTGCGGCTGAGCGGGCTTAGTGTGGTAGCAGTCAGAGAATCATAGGCGAAAGTAGGAAACCCTAGCCCAGAGCTCTCGAGGAAGACGAATAGAGAGGGTCAACTCCATGGAAAATCGCTTTAGAGCACGAGCTCCATGGTGCCCTTTTTTTTAATTCATCAAATAGTTTAGAAAAAATACCTACATGTAGCCAACATTATGAAATACACGCATGTAATAATTTAACGGAAAATACCTTATATTTGGGACGCAACATAAGAGACAAATATGAAAATTTTTAGAAAAAGGAAAGCTCATTCAAAATTGCACTTATCTGATTTTTTTAGAAGACCAGAATATAAAGTATTTTCACATAAGATCTTGTATGCATGTATTATAAATCATTATTTGTATCCTGGTATTTTACTGAAACTTTTCAAATCTTTAATTTTGAATTTTTTAAACAAATCCTCCATGAAGCATCTCCGGGCCCATATTCCATAGACACATGATGTGCAAGTACCCTCATTGCTCATGCATGTCACCAAGATTAAGCTATAGTATAATGAGAAGCACAAGACAGACTTCGAGAAGTGAAGAATCCTTCTCGGCGTGACCATGATGAGGGCACATATCATTGCTAAGGACAACCGAGTGATGATGTTCGATCCAAATGGAATGGATGGGAGGAAGAGAGAGTGGTGGGAGATTAGAAGGGTGGAGATCTTGCAATCATGAACCGGTGGTAGTGATGGCATCGATGTTGGTGCTTTGGCTAGCGGTGGTGGTGGAGGTGGTCGATGGATCCAATGTTGCTTGAGATTTGGGGCATTTCATTGATACTTTTGTGCAAGTTTGGTTGCTGCTTCGTCTAGTCCAAGCTTTCTAAACCCAAAACTATTGCGAATTTGAATTCTCATTATTTACAACCTGAAATTTTTTGATGGATCGATCCTAAAACCCTAAATTATTGAAAACCATTTTTGCGTCATGTCTCGTGTCGGGTCGGATGCAGGATTTGTTCTGGCCTGACACGAGGCATACTACAAAACAGGTTTGCGGTTCTGTCCTGACACAAGACATACTGTAAAACAGGTTTGCGGTCTATTACTCATTTCTCAGATATCTGCTACGGATACTCTCAACACATTGTTCGCTAAAAATTGGCTCAAAACTTATACAACAAAATCGCACACCGGCCCGAGGCCGTGTGCCACTCAAACTGACAGCTCTCCCCCCTCCCAAGTGGGAGGGGATGGCACTCTACAAGAGACGCATCCAAACCTTTGCAACACACCACGTGCTCCACTGAAGGGGATGGCTTTGCCACCCAAGCGACTAATGCCGAGACATGATTACTGGAACACACTGAACAGAGGACAACACTGAGGTAACTTCAAAATTTCAGGGAAACCAAACTCATCCGAGCAAAGGAAGGAGTTGAAGGGTATGTAGGTTGATAGATACCTGTAAGAATACTTTTTGGAACATGATTAGAGTTGAGCTGAACCGAGATAATCATATTTACTCCTTTTTACTTGGAATTCCGTAGAATTACTTCCCTATTAATTTGGTGTACAAGCTCCTTGCAACTTTGTTTAGGGTGAGAGCGCTTGCTATTATATGGTCGTTATGGCTTTATAGAAATCACAAGATTTTTAATAACATTGTGTCTTCTCCTCTGCAAGTTATTTATCGAGCCACGGTTATCCTCCGATCATGGATTATTCTCCAACGCATGGAGTTTTTTGACTTATTTGTAGAGGAATGTACGCGATTGGAGCACACGGCGAGGGATATTATCTCCCGACATGGATGGCCGCGTGATTTGATGATTGATTTACCTTAAATTAAAGACAATTATTTGGATAGTGCTTTTTTGTAATACTTGTCTACTTTTTTTATTCCCTAGTTCTGTCATTTGTGTGGCTATGTGCATCTTAGTTATGTAATAAATGAGCCCATTTCCAAAAAAAATCTCCTTACAACTCTGTGGCTAGGTGCGCCCTTCGGTGCCGACTTGTTTGCTACAATGTTTGGATTGTACCTCTCCGTTCATAAATACTTCCTCTAGTTCATAATATAAGATGTTTTAGCTTTATGAAGGAAATGTATCTAGGTCTAGATACATTTTCTTCACAAAGGTCAAACATCTTATATTTTTAAAAATAAAGGAAGTATAAGATATTTTAGCTTTGTAAAACAAATGTATTTATACATCTTTTAGTGTACAAGTTCATTCTGAATCTCTATAAACTTATACACTAAAATACATCTAGATATATTCGATTAACAAAGGTAAAATATCTTATATTTCTAAACGGGGAGAGTAATTAAGAAGGAACCGATAGAGAATTCAGTTTATAGCAGGTTTTGTCTCTGTTCTCTTCTAGTATCTCTTTGTCTACTCTATACCTATCGCGGTCTCCTGGTGCCCTTTTCCCCTGTGGAAGTGCAGAGAAGTATATGCGTAACAAACTGGAACAATCATGTGTATGCTTGCATTCTCTCTAGAATAAAATTGCTTCCATACATGTAGCTAATTTTGGCGGGTGGGTGGAGGAGTGATCGAGATGGAGACATGGAGTTATGCAACGACTTCCGATTCAGGTCTCGATTTGCTGTTAACACCAGCTAGTTCGTCATTTGTTAGTCTCCGCATGCTCGATTGGTTTGCCACCAAAAATTTAACTACTAGCATTTGTATGGTTGGAGAAACCGATCAAATAAATGACAACATTATTCTCCGAGAGAAGGATTGGTGAAAGAAGATATGTCATTCAACACCTTCTTTAACAATGCCAACATTTGTATGTGTATATATTTTAGTAGTGCCATACCATTTGGGTATGTCATTCAACACCTTCTTTAACAATGCCAGAACGTCGCCACCATTGTAGAATATCGCTGACACTGAGAGGCTACCTAGGAATTAGAGGAGTCAGGGAACACATCGGTAGTGCAGGAGGTGCCAATTGAGGATGTAAGTTCCTTGCTTGCTGGGCGATGCGGCCGCGTGGTGTTTACGCAGTTTGTGCGCCTTCCACTTAAAGTGTTTTGCGACCTTTTGCAATTAACCAGCGCCGTGATGCCACTTCGTTCTATTCCACGGTTCCGCCCTCGAAGCGCTACTTGTGTGCCAGTTCGATCGTTCTTTGCCACATACTGCTACTTAACATAGATGCGATATAGTAATGTAAAGTATAAAAAAATTTACTTTTGCAGCAGAAATTTCCGAAAAGAATCAATGAAAATCATGACCGGTCCATCATACAGATGGGCAACTCGGTTCTGTTGCCATATAGCTACCAGTAAAGACAAGATTGCATGATTTTTTTCTGATAAGGGGAGCAAAGCTCCGCCTTATGCATCCGTCGATGCACATAGCCTTTTATTAAAGAGTAAATTCCACTTTTGACCTTCAAATTTCATATTTTTTACGCTAGTTACCCTATTTAGTAATTTTTCATTCTAATTACCACATTTAGCAAAAGTTATGCCATTTTTTACCCCTTTTAAAGTTTTACAAGCATTTTGAACTATGGGTCCAGAGCGGTAGGAACATGGCCCGTCAATCTCTTGCCAAAATCAGGACATCAATTCGTAACTCGGAGGTCGTGGGAGCAAGAGGCAACTGCATGTATGAAAACCGAATCCCATCCCATCTATGATCAGTGCTCTGCTATTTTCCCATGTTGGTTACATTAGTTTAGCTTCACGTGGAGAGGTATGATCCTCTATAATGCAACAACCTTGTCTTGGTGGACTTCTAATCTTGAACTGGATTGGAGTGCATCCAAATGAGCTGCTAATGCAAGATGCTGGTTGTGCGTGTGTGATTATTTTTCCTTTTCTCCGTATACCTCACGTGTTGAATCATGTCTAGAGACTTCATTATGATTGGCATCAGGTATGATATAGGCTGAATTTACTGCCAATTGTGGCCACCGCATCGCCTAATGGTCCAGATCAGCTGTCAAAATGCTCACAAAATTTTAAACGGGGTAAAGTATGGCATAACTTTTGCTAAATGGGGTAATTAGGATGAAAATTTTCTAAATGGGGGTAATTAGCGTCAAAAAGTGAAACTAGAGAGTAAAATATGGAATTTAGTTTATCATTTCAAAATATTACAAATTAAGAATCACTTAAAATTGATACATGAATCAACCGGCGAAAAATATGAAGCATGCGACCACTAAGCATCATGTAGTCAACTAATATGCTGCTAACAAGGCCGCGGAAGATATCCCGAGTGACAATAAGGAGACATCTGCAACCATTAGCCATAGCCATAGTATTCCGCTGGTCCCGTGATTGTAGAAGTGTCCAAAGTTGCACCCAATGAGGGACCATATGAATAACCTGTATCATATTATTATTTTTTGGTTTGTTAAATGTAATTTAATTTCTTCATCTACAAATGGAACACTGAAACACCAATGCAAATTATAGCATTTGCTGCTTTTTCAAATCCATTTAACCAACAAACATATTTTATATAAACAAAGGGGGGAGGTCAGTAAAATTAATAATACGCCACAAAAGGCGAGCAAATGGGCATGATATAAACAAATATTATATAGTTTCCTATGATCCACGGAAACAACAATTCGTACACCATATGCAATTCTTTTTATCCAGATTATCCTTTGTGAGAAGTATGCTGTTATTTAGGAACCACATAAATATTTTAATATTAGTAAGATTTTTAATTTTTAAAGATATTTTCGAAGAAATACTATATGACCATTCATTCGATCCTCATACATGGACTTCACTGAGAACGATCGTAAGATGTTAAGTTCAACACAAACTTATATTGATCCTCCGATAGACACATCAACACAAGTGTTTGGCATAAGTGTAACCAAGAAGATCATTTATTATCACTAACCAATCTCCCAAAACCAATGGTTAACGGTAGTTCAGCTAAAACCTGAGACAAGGTAACATTTTTCAGTTGCACAATATTGTATAGAGATGGATATTATTGTGCCAAAGGTGTATCTCAAATCCATGTATCCTTCCAAAACCATATGTAATTTTGAAATTACCTCTATCAAAGAACTCATTCTTTACCGCATAAGTTCTTTTCAAAATAGAGAATCAGTCGGTTTTGATTAAACTTCAGATAATGCTTTTAGATTTGGATATTGGTTATATAGTAATTCTCTTGCCACACCCCTTATTCATTAATTAGTTTGAAAAACCATTTAATCATTAAATAACTATTTTTAATTTCCAACAAATAATACCGAGTCCACCTTGATCTTTTGGTATACAAATTATGTAATTTTTATCATCCTATATTCTATTTTATTCTCAGTTCAGTTGCTACCAGTAGAGAATTAGTTAGTTCATTTGTGTGTTCTTGTTCTATTGTTGTGTACTCGACTTTCTGTGTCTGTGTGATGGCCGTCCTTGGGTTTATAGTCATGGCAACTAGAGGAAGTATATTCTACTAGTGTAGGAAGTCTTATCATACATTTCTCTTTCTTTCTTGTTTACATTTTTGTTCATGCATGTACAAAAATTGGTCTCAATTGCTACATTTCATTTCAGAAATATTATTTTCCAATGACCGTGTAGATCTACAGACCGTGCATCACTGCGGACGATTCTTCCGTCCAAGTGGGAGGGACAACACACTACAACAGCTTCTCGAGCCACTTCCGAACCTCTGCAACATATCGGCCCCAAGACATGATTATTGGAACACACCGAAAAAACGGAAGCACCGATGGAACTTCAAAATTTCGGGAAAACCAAACTCATCAGTGGAAAGGAAGGAGCTGACAGGTAGCGTAGTCTAGATGCATACAAGAATACGTTTTGAAACATGATTAAAGTTCAGACACTATGCGGTGACCCAGCATACCACTGCATGTGTAGTACACTATAGTCGTTGACATGACATCCACAGAACACCATTCCGTAAATATCACATCCCTCATAGTGGTACAACAAAAACATTGCGGGTCCATATTACAAATGTACACACATTATTATTATTACAATGCCGGAAGTTCAAGACTTCCAAAAGATCCAACTTACAAACCAAAATATAAAGCGTTCAGCGGAAATTTAAAAATAGAAACTCCGACTAGGAGTTGAGCTCAACAGCTTATTCTATAGAGTTCATGCTGCTCGGCTCCGTTAGTTACTACTAACTAGGTACTTAATTTGACTCGTTCTCATCGACACTATAGCGGATCTCGTAATCCACTCCTTCAACTCCTCCGGACAGATCAGGTTCCTCGTAGAACACATCTTCTTGACATTCGGCTGCATACATTGGCATGTCTTCAGGATCCTCAGAGTCTAAGCAAGGCATCAAATGAAAGAATGAGTAACAGCGTTACCCAACAAGTTCATTATATGCAAGGTGGGAAGTTTGATGCTCTAACTACCACCTAGGATTATAAATCCTTGGCACTATGCAGTTTTTGTAAATCTTTCTTCAAAGATTGATTTTATTCTGAAAAACTATGACAATCAGCCTTCACAGGTTGACCAGAACTTTCATGGAGTTCCTTTCCTGCCGCGTTCGTAGCTCCTTCCCGGAACAGGGAGTAACAAGTTACAGTTCTTACACTCTGCAGAGGTGCGTTACTTTACCCATGAGAGATCAACTCCTTGTTGCACAACCGGGCGTACTTTCCCGTCCACAATTCCATGATGTGGGGCCCAGTAGTTGGTCCAAGCCAATCACTGCCCCCTCCGCGAGCCCGCATGCCTCCTTGGTGTACACCATGCCCACATAATGAATTACGGCAATTGTTTGTACAAACCGTTAGATGCCAGAACTATCGTGGGACGATGAGGGTTCCCACCCATATGCTTCATATCCTCTACGAATTACCAATTAATATGCACGCTACAAGGATAACAGCCACGACCTGCACATCCGGCTTCATGCGAGAGGAAGAAGATACAGCTGACTTCTCTGTCCCATTCTAAATCTCATGGCTAACGTGTAATATACGGTGCTAGAATCACTGATGTCAGGGGTTATTAAGTCCCTACTTGATCATCATTGTTGCAAATAGAACCCTAAGTTCTATTGCTCCATTATATCACCACTTAGGATGATATCTATGATTTCTTTATTTATGAAAATAATATTTTCTTTTTTATAGCATATATGATAACATGCAATTTGCAAATACTTTGATAAAGACTCTTCAAAGGACATGAGCAAGTGATGAACTTGCCTTGTGATGGCAAGGTAGTGAAGTCTGATGCTTGCACTGGACCTTGAGCTTCTAGTTCTACAAAAACATCATTATTGCCCGGTAAGGACAATATTTAAAGAAGCAAAGATGATTATGCAAGTAATGTAATGCATTTACCCCAAAAAGTTCCCTTTCAGTAATAAAGGATTTATAAATATTAATTTTTAATATTTATAACATATATTGAGTTATTTTATTTTATTTCCCTTTTATTTGACTTTTATTGATTTAATAATTCTTTTAGGAATTATTAATTATACATTAAAAATGGTGATTAAATATTTATTTAGTATTTTAATAAAATACTACAATATTAATACATAATAAAAGTGAATTTTAATTTATTTTATCACCCTTCAATAATTTTGTAAAATTCAATAAGGGATATATAATTTAAAAAATTCCTAATAAAATTTAAATGTCTAAAATTTTATATTTTAATTTATTTGAGTAGTTTGGATTTTTGTGAATCCAAAAATATTTTATTTATAATTTTTGGACTTTTATTTTATTTTCTAGAATTTTATTAAGTCCAAGGGTATTTTGGTCTTTTCTTTTTATTGAAATAGGCCTGGAATTGTTTCTGGGCTGATTATTCTTATTAGGCCCTAGTGGCCCATTAATTATAGACAAAAGAGCCACCCCAAAGGGTCTGGACCAGCTCGACCCACTCCTCACTGCCTCTCTCTCTCCCTCGATCTTATCCTCTCCTCCTCTGACCCTGACCTCGTGGCCAGCGATGCCGCCACCGTCGATTTCCGCCGCCGTCGGATGTTCTGATCGCTGCCATGGTGCAATTGGGGGTTGTCTATGATGCTAGTTCGTTCCATCCAATTGGATTTGAGCCTAGGGCTCTCCTGCAATGGGTCGATGCCTCTCTAAACCCTAGGGTTTGGAGTTTGGCATGTGTCTGTTACCGCCGCCGTGGTCTCGGCGTGGTGGTGTGGTGGATCTGTGCTACTCGTGGCGGGCTGGCCGGTGGTGCAGTTGCAGAGCCCTGGTGCTCCTGCCGCCATGGGTTCGCGGCCAACTGCCTCTTCAATTTCTTCAGTGAGGACCTACCGTGAGGTTGGTTCCTTCCCCCTGGTGCTTTCTGTGCTTGCTGATTCAATGCTCGATGTTGGCTGTGTCCTCTCTTGCTACTTTCTGATCCAGATTAAGATGATCATCCATTTAGGGTTCCTGCTATGTGCTTGTTCATGTACTGGATGAATTGATTCATGTTTGGATGGTCTATACACATGCTAAATGTTTATTGGCCGGAAGCTTGTTGCTTAAAAATGATAGATGATGTTCCTGGTGGATTACTAGATGATTTGATGCTTAGATTGCATCTGATTAAGATGATATTGTTGTTTGGGAAACATGCTTGTTTAAGCTAATGATCTGATAGCTTTCCACTGTTTATTTGATTCATGATCATGATTATGATAAGATACAGCTATTGTCTTAGTGCTATTAGCTTGGGAATTAACATGTGGTTTGAGATCATTAAGTGTATCATAGGAATATCCTAGTTATGATTCCTGTTTTACAGGAAAATGATTAGTTAGTTGATTGTCTGAATCTATGATGATTTACTGTCTTTCCTGATTCATATTGGATTATTCTTGTGACACCATCATGTATGTCACACAAGTTTGATTCTAAACCATGGATTTGGTTAGTTTATGCTTAAGACAATCTTGGCTTTGAAAGATAAATATAGATGCTCTTATTTGAATTCCCTAAGACCAATGATTTTATGGATCCTTTGGATTTGTTCCTAAGGTGCTACCCTTCCTTTAGGGTTGTGCCTAGAAATAGATCATAGGTATATGCATGATTGAATGGTAAAATATAGTTTGACAACCAGGGCAAGGATGTTGCCCTGAGCTCTGGTTGGATCTTGGTACTTTGTTGTTTGCCTTTAGAGTTTAAAAGAAACCCCTATGATGGATTCACCCCACTTGGGTGCTTTCTGAGGGTTTGTTTTATAAAACAACACATGCTTTTCTCTGAATAATATGATTAGATTAGGTGAAGGTTTTATGAAACTCACCACATAATTTGATGATGGTGTAGTAAGTTGATGATGATGATCTTGATCTGGTTTTGCTGGACTCCTGTGCTTGCTCTTGAGCTAGCCTACTCCTCCTAGCTCCTGGGCTTGATATTGCTGTCCACCTGATCCATCCCCCTCCTTATGTCACCATCCTGGTGATGTTTGGTTGATCCTTGGTTGGTGTGGTTGCTGGTTGTGGTGCTTGGTTTAGCAGCTTTCTACACTGGCTGTTCTTGTGTGCTGTGTAGTGGGGTGATGCACTAGTGCCCCCACGGCTATGCTATGGTTTTGTGAGATTGGGGTATGCTTGTGAGGTCGACAGCACACCATATGCATGCTGGTGTCTGTCATTTGTGTGCCTGCTATGCACTTGTGGATATGTTCAGAATCTGGATATTTACTTTTACCTGGTTACTTTCATCTGGCTAGTGAATTTGTCCCTCTTGGATGTCATCTGACTTCTGGCTTTGAGTTTATGAAAGATGAAATCTTTCCTATTGGTGAAACTTGCCCCTTTTATAACATTTCTCAATGATGAATTTGTCAAGTGCATTTCACTGGCATGTCTAAGATAAATAATACTAACACTAATCTTCTTTTGTTTTTATTTAGTCTTTGTTTTGCAGGTACAAAGATAAAGATGAAGATTTTGTTTAGATTTAGGTATAGGATAGTTAGTAAATATTCCATTGTAATTTTCTTATTCTTTTGTAATTTTCTTTTATTATTCATGTAATCTTTAGTTTATTAAATTGTAATAAAGATTATATTATTATTAATAAAGAATATTCCTATTCTTTGTAAATTTACTTTTGTAAGTTATGTGGATGATTCAAATAAGTTATAATTTTATAACTTGATTATATGTGTTGATGATAAGAAATAGACTTTATATTCATTATTGTTTATCTTTGGATAGAATTCAAGTTGTAATATTTATATCTTAATTGAATTAAGATTCAAAATTTATATCTAATTCATTTGAATTATAATTCAAACACTCAAGTCTAATATTTCAAATCCATTTGAAAACACATAACTCCTTAAGATCATCTCAAAGTTTATAACAATCATCCTTTAAGACTAAACCTAATCTCAAAGTATGAAAGAAACATTAATCACTTAGGTTTTTATTTGGTGAAAATTTTACCCACATTTTCATAGATGAATGCATGCAACAATTCATATTCCTAAATCTACCCTTCGTTAGGTCCTAAATGATGGGATGTTACAGCCTTCCCCCCTTAAATTAAACTTCGTCCCGAAGTTTGTGGAGATGTACCTGAATAGTTCTGGATAAGCTTTTCTTAAATCCTTTTCTTTCTCCTATGTGGCTTCCCTTTCAGGGTGATGTTCCCACTGTACCTTGCAATATTTGATTGCTCTATTCCTTAATCTTTTCCGGTTTTCTTCCAGAATCTTACATGGATTTTCAATATAAGTCACGTCTGCTTGTAGTTCTATCTCTTGATGTGTGATTGCATCATCTGGAACTTTCAAACATTTGCGAAGTTGTGACACATGGAAAACATTATGCACTTGAGCCAATCTTGATGGTAACTCTAAAGCATAAGATATAGTTCTATTTTGACTCAGTATCTTGAATGGTCCAATATATCTTGGACTCAATTTCCCTTTAACTCCGAATCTTTTTACTCCTTTCATTGGACTTACTTTCAAATAGACCATATCTCCCACTTCTGGATGCCATGATCTTCGACTTTGATCCGCATAACTTTTTTGCCTGCTCTAGGCTATTTTCAGTCTATCCCTGATCTTATCAATGATGTCTTCTCTCTCCTTGATATAATCTGGCGCAAATTGTTTGCTTCTTCCAGGTTCATACCAACATATTGGTGATCTACACTTCCTTCCATACAGAACCTCATATGGAGCTGCCTTCAGACTACTCTGATAGCTATTATTATGAGAAAATTCTGCCAATGGTAGGTGATCTTCCCATGTTCCTCCAAAATCTAGTGCACAAGCTCTCAACATGTCTTCTAGTATTTGATTTGTTCTTTCAGTTTGACCTCCTGTCTCCGGATGATATGCCGTGCTGAAATCTAACTTTGAACCAAGTGCTTCATGCAATTGCTTCCAAAATGCTGAAGTAAACACTGATCCCCTATCAGTTACGATCTTTTTGGGTACTCCATGCTTACTTACTATCTCTTTGACATATACTTCAACTAACTTCTCAGCATTATCCTTTTGGTTCACCGGAATGAAACGTGCACTCTTTGTAAGTCTGTCCACAATTACCCATATCATATCCTTCCTTTTTGGTGTCATAGGCAATCCTGTAATGAAGTCCATACCTATTTCCCCCCATTTCCATTCAGGAATTTCTAAAGGTTGTAATGGTCCTGCTGGACTTTGATGTTCAGCCTTCACCCTTTTACAAGTATGGCATTCCGATACATATTTAGCAATATCTCTTTTCATGTTATTCCACCAGAATAGTTCCTTTAAATCCATATACATCTTAGTACTCCCCGGATGTATAGAATCGGGTGTATCATGTGCTTCTTTGAGTATGACATTTCTGATCTCAGTCACATCTGGAACACATAGACAGTCTTGGAACCATAAAGACCCATAATCCCCAAGGCGAAAAACTGATTTTTGCCCTTGAGATATCCTCCGAATTTCCTCAACAATAAAAGGATCTTCTTCTTGATGTCTAAAAATTTCTTGCTTAAGATCACTGTCATGCTCTGCAACTAGCTGCATAGTAGCTAATCCTCCAAGAACCTCTATTCTGATGAATTGAAGTTCTAATCTTTCCAAGTCCATTTGTAACTCTTTTGGTAGCTCCATGTTGCTAGGTTGAGTATCTGCACTCTTTCTGCTTAAAGCATCTGCCACAACATTTGCTTTCCCTGGAGTGTAGTTGATTGTTAAATCATAATCCTTGATTAGTTCCAACCAACCACTTCTATCTCATATTCAATTCCCTTTGAGTGAAGAAATATTTGAGACTTTTATGGTCAGTGTATAACTCACATCTGGCTCCTTTAAGAAAATGCCTCCATCCTTTCAGTGCAAAAACTACTGCTGCTAACTCTAAATCATGAGTTGGATAATTGACGTCATGTGGTTTCAATTGTCTTGAATCATAAGCAATCACTTTCCGATCTTGCATTAATACACAACCCAAACCTTGTTTAGATGCATCACAGTAAACGTTGAAATCCTTCCCTGTTTCAGGAACGGCTAAAATTGGAGCTGTGGATAATCTAGTCTTCAACTCTTGGAAACTTGTTTCACATTTCTCATCCCACTTGAATGGTGTATTCTTCCTTAATAATTTGGTCATTGGTCCGGCTATTTTGGAGAAACCTTCAATGAATCTCCGATAATAACTAGCCATTCCTAAGAAACCTCGAATTTGCTTCACATTGGTCGGTGCAGTCCACTCTAGTACCGACTGAACTTTAGATGGATTCACAGCAATCCCATCCTTACTGATCACATGACCGAGGAATTCTACCTCATCTAGCCAGAACTCACACTTACTGAACTTAGCATAAAGCTTCTGTTCTCTTAAAGTTTGCAATGCTATTCTCAAATGGTCAGCATGCTCTTCCTTATCCTTGGAATGTATCAGAATATCATCAATAAAGACGATGACAAACTTGTCCAAATATGGCATGAAGATCTTGTTCATCAGATTCATGAATATTGCCGGTGCATTGGTCAAACCAAATGGTACTACCAGATACTCATGGTGTCCATATTTTGAGACAAATGCTGTTTTGGGAACATCTTCCGGCTTGATTTTTATTTGATGGTATCCAGATCTTAAATCGATCTTTGAAAATACTCCAGCTCCTTTCACTTGATCAAACAAATCTTGAATTCTTGGTAAAGGATACTTATTCTTGATAGTCACGTTGTTCATATTTCTATAATCACCACACATCCGTCTTCCACCATCTCTCTTATCCACAAAGATTACTGGTGTTCCCCATGGAGATACACTTTCCTGTATAAATCCTTTTCTCGCTAACTCATCAATTAGCTCTTTGAGTTCTTTCAACTCTTTGGGTCCCATTTTATATGGTGCTTGAGCTATTGGTCCTGTACCAGGTATTAGGTCAATGGTGAACTCTATCTCCCAGTCTGGTCGCATTCCCGGTAACTCTGTTGGAAAAACATCTTGGAATTCATTAACTATAGGAATCTCTTCTAATTTAACTTCTTTCATTGAATTCAACTGCAGATCCACCATGATATGACTGTGTTTATCTGCTTGGTAAACTATCCTTGCTCCATTTGGAGTTTTGATTGAGACAATTTTCTCCTCACAATTTATCTGAGCTCCGTGTTCCATCATCCAATCCATCCCCAGCACTAGTGCAATTCCCTTCAAAGGAATCACATAAAGTTCTGCGAAATATGTACAACCACAGATCGAGATAACCTGATCTTGTTTATGTGGCGTACAATCACATTCCCTCCTGCCGTACTACTGTCATAAGACTTTCTAACGTTGCCCTTCTAATCCCGAACTTATCACAAAATTCTTCAGAAATGAAAGAAGTATTTGCACCAGTATCAAATAGAACTTTCCCGGGATTGGTAAGGATATTGAGCGTACCTATCACTGCATGCTCCGAATTATCCACCTCCTCGAGGGTTGCACAGTTCAGTTTTCTGGTAGGTCAGTTTCTCTTGCCATTGTTGTTCTTGCCATTATTTCCTCCTTTATTGGGCTGTCCATTACCTCCACTGGCTTGCCCTCCTCCCTTGGTAGGCCATCCTCCTGGTGGTTTGCTCGGACAATCTGGCTTGATATGCCCCTTCTAACCACAACTGTAACGGATCACTATAGGCTTTTTGCATTCCCTCTGGAAATGCCCTGGAATTCCACAATTGTTACAGATAACATTCCTTCTTGGATTGGATTGATTTCCACCACTGCCCTTGTTATTGTTATTGTTATTGTTATTGTTGCCATAATTCCTATTCCGAGGTTTGAACTCCAGGTTTGATTTAGGTTTACTTGCTTGAATTCTCTTAGTTTCCTTCTTGGCTCTCTTCCTCCGATCCTCTTGGACATTCTTGTAGTCATCTTCAAAAGTAATGGCTGCATCCAACAACTGCTGATAAGTTTGCTTATTGGCTAACCTTAGCTCCATCTTCACAAACAGATTTAATCCACACAAGAAACGCTTCTTCCTCTTCTCTTCAGTGTTAACATCCTCCTCAGCATAACGAGACAGTTGGCTAAACTCCCGGATGTACTTCATGACACTAGTATATCCTTGCTAAAGCTCCTCAAATTCTCTCCGCTTCAACTCCATGACACTTTCCTGAACATGATATTCACGGAATCTCTGCTTGAACTCCTCCCAGGTAAACTCCCTTCCTGGTTGTTGCATGGCTAACTGATTTTCCCACCATGATGCTGCAGGTCCATTCAGCAGATGAGTTGCATACCTCAATTTTTCCTCATCATTGAAACCCACAGTTTTTAGCTTCCTTTCTGTATATGCTAGCCAGTCTTCTACATCCATTGGTTCAGGAGCTGATGCAAAAGGTAACAGTCTTGCATTTTGGAAATCAGATAGACTCACTCCTCCACCTTCAGGTGCCCTTTTATTTGCTTGCCCCAGCAGCTCTTCCATGAACTTGTTCTGGGTCTCTTGCATCATTTGCATGCATTGCATAAAGTTCTGCTCCATTAACGGCCTCATTGGTGGTGGTGGTAATGCTTCTTGGTTTGCTGCATCTGCATCGGCCTTTTCCTTGGCCTCTCGCTCCATCCGCTGCTGCTCAGTTTCCATTTCTACACCCATATCCATGACCCTCTAGTCCTGCAACATAAAGCGAATACTCATCATGCACATGTGTTCTTAGTTCGACTTTACGCAAAGAACTAGTCACACAATAAAGATCCAAAGAAAATCCAAATATGCATTTCACATATTTTACATAATGATACAAAGTCATTACAACATATACCATATAGGTATCGTTACAAAACTACCTTATTACTTGGGTACAATACACAATACTTGATACTATGGACTAATTTTCTCCTTCTAATAGTAACCACGTTCATCATACATGCCTGATGTCTAACCATGATGACATGTTGTTTGTCGCACAGTTTGTGGAACATATGGCCTTCCACAAGGAACATACTCTGTATCTGAAGTGTCAGGACTTGAGTCATTACTTAACCTGAGCGCATTGACTCCCCCCAGCTCAGCTGAAAAGTCTTTAGAAACATATTCAATATTATCTATAGACTGCATCTTCGGAGCTTCATTTCTGGAGTTGTCAACAGGATACACAAATCCTGCTGCTCCCTAGGTGCTCTCGTGGGCAAGATAGTTAAACACTGGATAATGTATATTCCCTAGGTTTTGAGAAGATGTTGATGATTCAAACACTCTCTCCTCAGGATCTTCTTCTTCATCCCGGTTATCTATTGACATGGTATTTCTACTACTATTATTAGGGTTCATCCTTGCACCCATCCAACTAGATTGTACAACATTGTTGTCGGAACCATCTGTGGACATCTGGTGTTCATGAGATCCATTATATGATCCCATTCTCCAACCATCTGAATTCTCAATAGGAAGTTCTGAGTCAGAACCATCCTCTGAGCCCTGTGGTACTACATACCGCATATCCATAGTAGGATCATGTGTAGGTTCAGGTCTTGGTGAATAAGGATATGGTATAAAAGATTCTGGATCTATAGGTATATCCTTAAAGATAGGTGTTGCACTACTACTTGCTTCTTTCTCTAACTGGAATGATAACTGCTTCCTCCGTTCTGGATCAGTTAGATCCTCTAACATGTCATTTTTGTCTTCAACAATCACTTGATGAGTCTTATAAAAAGACGCAACGAGTGTCCGGTATCTATCCAGAAACTTGGAAGCTAACTTAGGATGCTTCTTAACCAAATTAAGATGATCCGGTATAGGCTCCGAGTCTATAGAATCACGAGGTATCACAGAGAATGTGCTACCTTCTAGCTCCTTGGTTTTCTGCTCCCGGATATTAGCTATCGCCTCCACACCAGCAACATGATAGGCTGCTAAATGACTCCTACCTTCTCCTATAGGTAGATCGTGATATAATCCAAGCTTCTCTGGAAGTTGGATACTCACACGATACTTGGATAAGATTCGACCATCGAGGTAAGTGATAGTGTTTACTGGAATTCTAGTGGGACAACTAAAGAGCTTTAAAAGTTGATGAAGTTGGTCTGTGAATGATCCTTGATAATCATCAAGAGTCTCCTCTTTCCTTACCAAAGTCTGTTTTGGAAACTTTGGTGTCATATCTCTGTATATCAGAAAATTAATTTTTGATTAGTATCCAATGATATATAACAAAGAATTATCACACTAACATATATAGCGGAATATTCTCATTTGAATACCCATTATATCACTTTTAGAGAATTCTTTATCGTTGCTAAATTTTCCTACAGGTAATACCCTTTACTAGGTTTCCAACCTAAGGTCAAAGCAATTTACTCTGATACCAACTACGGTGACCCAACATACCACTGCATGTGTAGTACACTATAGTCGTTGACATGACATCCACAGAAAACCATTCCGTAAATATCACATCCCTCAGAGTGGTACAACAGAAACATTGCGGGTCCATATTACAAATGTATACACATTATTATTATTACAATATTGGAAGTTCAAGACTTCCAAAAGATCCAACTTACAAACCAAAATATAAAGCGTTCAATGCAAATTTAAAAATAGCAACTCCGACTAAGAGTTGAGCTCAACACCTTATTCTATAGAGTTCATGCTGCTTGGCTCCGTTAGTTACTACTAACTAGGTAATTAATTTGACTCGTTCTCATCAACACCGTAGCGGATCTCGTAATCCACTCCTTCAACTCCTCTGGACAGATCAGGTTCCTCGTAGAACACATCTTCTTGACATTCGGCTGCATACATTGGCACGTCTTCGGGATCCTCAGAGTCTAAGCAAGGGATCAAAGAAAAGAATGAGTAACAGCGTTACCCAACAAGTTCATTATATGCAAGGTGGAAAATTTGATCCTCTAACTACCACCTCGGATTATAAATCCTTGGCACTATGCAGTTTTTGTAAATCTTTCTTCAAAGATTGATTTTATTCTGAAAAACTATGACAATCAGCCTTCACAGGTTCACCAGAACTTTCATGGAGTTCCTTTCCTGCCGCGTTCGTAGCTCCTTCCCGGAACAGGGAGTAACAAGTTATAGTTCTTACACTCTGCAGAGGTGTGTTACTTTACCCATGAGAGATCAACTCCTTGTTGCACAACCGGGCGTACTTTCCCGTCCACAATTCCATGATGTGGGGCCTAGTAGTTGGTCCAAGACAATCACTGCCCCCTTCGCGACCCTGCATACCTCCTTGGTGTACACCATGTCCACATAATGAATTACGGCAATGGTTTGTACAAACCGTTATATGCCAGAACTTTGTGGGACGATGAGGGTTCCCACCCATATGCTGCATATCCTCTACGAATTACCAATTAATATGCACGCTACGAGGATAACAGCCACGACCTGCACATCAGGCTTCATGCAAGAGGAAGGAGATACAGCTGACTTCTCTGTCCAATTCCAAATCTCATGGCTAACACGTAATATACGGCGCTAGAATCACTGATGTCAGGGGTTATTAAGTCCCTACTTAATCATCATTGTTGCAAATAGAACCCTAAGTTCTATTGCTCCATTATATCACCACTTAGGATGATATCTATGATTTCTTTATTTATGAAAATAATATTTTCTTTTTTATAGCATATATGATAACACACAATTTGCAAATACTTTGATAAAGACTCTTCAAAGGACATGAGAAAGTCATGAACTTGCCTTGTGATGGCAATGTAGTGAAGTCTGATGCTTGCACTGGACCTTGAGCTTCTAGTTCTACAAAAACATCATTATTGCCCGGTAAGGACAATATTTAAAGAAGCAAAGATGATTAAGCAAGTAATGTAATGAATTTTTACCCCCAAAAGTTCCCTTTTAGTAATAAAGGATTTATAAATATTACTTTTTAATATTTATAACATATATTGAGTTATTTTATTTTATTTCCCTTTTATTTAACTTTTATTGATTTAATAATTCTTTTAGGAATTATTAATTATACATTAAAAATGGTGATTAAATATTTATTTAGTATTTTAATAAAATACTACAATATTAATACATAATAAAAGTGAATTTTAATTAATTTTATCACCCTTCAATAATTTTGTAAAATTCAATAAGGAATATATAATTTACAAAATTCCTAATAAAATTTAAATTTCTAAAATTTTATATTTTAATTTATTTGAGTAGTTTGGATTTTTGTGAATCCAAAAATATTTTATTTATAATTTTTGGACTTTATTTTTATTTTCTAGAATTTTATTAAGTCCAAGGGTATTTTGGTCTTTTCTTTTTATTGAAACAAGCCTGGAATTGTTTCTGGGCTAATCATTCTTATTGGGCCCTTGTGGCCCATTAATTCTAGACAAAAGAGCCACCCCGAAGGGTCTGGCCCAGCTCGGCCCACTCCTCACTGCCTCTCTCTCTCCCTCGATCTTATCATCTCCTCCTTTGACCCCGACCTCGTGGCCGGTGATGCCGCCACCGTCAATTTCCGCCGCAGTCGGCCGTTCTGGTCGCTGCCATGGTGCAATTGGGGGTTGTCGATGATGCTCGTTCGTTCCATCCAATTGGATTTGAGCCTAGGGCTCTCCTGCAATGGGTCGATGCCTCTCTAAACCCTAGGGTTTGGAGTTTGGCATGTGTTCAAGTGCTACTGCCGCCGTCGTGGTCTCTCCTGTGGTGGTGTGGTGGATTCGTATGCTGCTGTGGCCGCCGCCGTGGCTGGTGCAGTTCTGGCGCCCACAGGTGCTCCACTGTCTGGGTTCGCCAATCTGCTTCCTCTTCAATTTCTTCAGCGAGGACCTACGGTGAGTTTGGTTCCTTCCCCCTGGTGCTTTCTATGCTTGCTGATTCAATTCTAGATGTTGGATGTGTCCTCTCTTGCTACTGTCTGATTCATATTATGATGATCATCCAGTTAGGGTTCCTGCTATGTGCGTGTTCATGTACTGGATGAATTGATTCATGTTTGGATGGTCTGTACACATGCTAAATGTTTATTGGCCTGAAGCTTGGTGCTGAAAAATGATAGATGATGTTCCTGGTGGCTTACTAGATTATTTGATGCTTAGATTGCATCTGATTAAGATGATATTGTTGTTTGGGAAACATGCTTGGTTAAGCTAATGATCTGATAGCTTTCCACTGTTTATTTGATTCATGGTCATGATTATGATAAGATACAGCTACTATCTTAGTGCTGTTAGCTTGGGAATTAACATGTGGTTTGAGATCATTATGATCTCAAACAGTAAAGTGTATCATAGGAATATCCTAGTTATGATTCCTGTTTTACAGGAAAATGATTAGTTAGTTGGTTGTCTGAATCTATGATGATTTACTGTCTTTCCTGATTCATATTGGATTTTTCTTGTGACACCATCATGTATGGCACACAAGTTTGATTCTAAACCATGGATTTGGTTAGTTTATGCTTAAGACAATCTTGACTTTGAAAGATAAATATAGATGCTCTTATTTGAATTCCCTAAGACCAATGATGTTATGGATCCTATGGATTTGTTCCTAAGGTGCTACCCTTCCTTTAGGGATGTGCCTAGAAATAGATCATAGGTATATGCATGATTGAATGGTAAAATATAGTTTGACAACCAGGGCAAGGATGTTGCCCTAAGCTCTGGTTGGATCTTGGTACTTTGTTGTTTGCCTTTAGAGTTTAAAAGAAATCCCTATGATGAATTCACGCCACTTGGGTGCTTTTTGAGGGTTTGTTTTGTAAAAAAACACATGCTTTTCTCTAAATAAGATGATTAGATTATGTGAAGGTTTTATGAAACTCACCACAGAATCTGATGATGGTGTAGTAAGTTGATGATGATGATCTTGATCTGGTTTTGCTGGACTCCTGTGCTTTCTCTTGAGCTAGCCTACTCCTCCTAGCTCCTGGGCTTGATATTGCTGTCCACCTGATCCATCCCCCTCCTTATGTCACCATCCTGGTGATGTTTGGTTGATCCTTGGTTGGTGTGGTTGCTGGTTGTGGTGCTTGGTTTAGCAGCTTTCTACACTGGCTGTTCTTGTGTGCTGTGTAGTGGGGTGATGCACTAGTGCCCCCACGGCTATGCTATGGTTTTGTGAGATTGGGGTATGCTTGTGAGGTCGACAGCACACCATATGCATGCTGGTGTCTGTCCAGCTTGTGTGCCTGCTATGCACTTGTGGATATGTTCAGAATCTGGATATTTACTTTTACCTGGTTACTTTCATCTGGCTAGTGAATTTGTCCCTCTTGGATGTCATCTGACTTCTGGCTTTGAGTTTATGAAAGATGAAATCTTTCCTATTGGTGAAACTTGCCCCTTTTATAACATTTCTCAATGATGAATTTGTCAAGTGCATTTCACTGGCATGTCTAAGATAAATAATACTAACACTAATCTTCTTTTGTTTTTTATTTAGTCTTTGTTTTGCAGGTACAAAGATAAAGATGAAGATTTAGTTTAGATATAGATATAGTATAGTTAGTAAATATTCCATTGTAATTTTCTTATTCTTTTGTAATTTTTGTTTTATTATTCATGTAATCTTTATTTTATTCAATTGTAATAAAGATTATATTATTATTAATAAAGAATATTCCTATTCTTTGTAAATTTACTTTTGTAAGTTATGTGGATGATTCAAATAAGTTATTATTTTATAACTTGATTATATGTGTTGATGATAAGAAATAGACTTTATATTCATTATTGTTTATCTTTGGGAAAAAATAAATATAAAGTACCCACATTAATCACTTAGGTTTTTATTTGGCGAAAAGTTTATAACCAAATCCCAAAGTATGAAAGAATAAATATCCATAGATGAAAGAATAAATATGCATGCAAGTATGAAGGCGAAAAAACTGCTTCCTTAACTTGATTTTATAACCTAATCTCAAAGTATGAAAGAAACATTAATCACTTAGGTTTTTATTTAGCGAAAATTTTACCCACATTTTTATAGATGATTGTATGCTAAAATTCATATTCCTAAATCTATCCTTCGTTAGGTCCTAAATGCTGGAATGTTACACACTACTAGGAAACGGTTGCCGATATGAGCTTTCCGTCGGACCACTGTTCATCCGTTGGATCAGTAGCTGTCAGACCGTACCATCTTAAGGATCAGTAGCTGTCAGACCGTACCATCTTAAACAGAGTCCGGTATATAATTCGAGGAATTTGTGGAGGATTTGATTGCTTCGGTCTTAATTATTCTGATTGCATGCTTCCGCATGTAGTGTTTCTGTAATGCACGTCTGCTGATTTTGTTCTATTCTTTATTCTTGTATGCATCCGCGTAGGTGCTTCCGATAGCCTCTATGAGTTGCTGATTTTTAGGAAAAAATTGCAGATATTAAGGAAGCAGTTTTTTAGGTAACTTCCTAATCTTGTTTCCAGTGTTTGTCCAATTTGCTCCCATGTTTACAAAATGGTTCCAAAGTACATTCATTGAAACATGGAAAAATCGCGACGTGCCGGCACAGGAGAACCTATAGATATGTGAATCGGTTGTAAAATTTGGGAGCATGGAAACATAGAAGCATCAGTATTTTGCTTCCAACATAATTGATGTTTGCTTCCGGTGCAACAAATTTATGCTTCGGTTAGCGGAAATATTTTTGCCCTGATGAATCACATTTTCCCCCAATGTTATTCCCCTTTGCTTCCTATGAAATTGGAGTAGTTCTATCTATCCACACCAAAATTATGTTTCCTTAATGTGAAGAATCAGCTTTCATGTAAAATAAATTTCCTTAAATTTAGCACAAATATTCATATAGCTTTCTTCATTATGGAGCACATACTATCTCCGGTGTTACCATACATTGCTTCCTACACATCTAGAGTTTGTTTCTATAAACAATTATTTAATAGGCAATAGCGACATATATTACATTGTTCATGCTACTTGCTTCCTACATAGGGGAATAGAGTTTCCTAAACATAATTTTACACTGCATACACAAGCCGGAGCTCAGCGTGGTATGATCCGCCGGCTAGGCCACACGAACCCATATCTTGATGGTTGCTCGCATTATCATGGACATCACCAATAACAATGTCGTCGTTTGTGTTGCGGGCTACAACTTTTCCAGTACCGGGATCATTAGCACAACAGACGGTGACTCTTACCGTTCCATTGATTCCACCTTCAAACTTGATGTCTATGTTGAATATTGTCTATTATACAATAGAAAATTTAAGAAAAACTCACACACATTGGACCATGTTCAGCACTGTATGAATGAAAACTTATGATTAGTAGAAGCATTGCGAGAAGCAAATATGTACATGGTACTGAGCATGTAATATGCAAGCGGGAAGAAACTTACACACCGAGCTTCCATATAACAAAAGTTTATTCCAAACTGTATTGAAGTTTGCTTCCGCTACAAAAGATATTATTCTGTGCGGCCAAGAGAGCATATGGACATGAAAGGGAGGATGGGAAACTAGGTTCACACTACGAAATTGGAAAAATGAGCAGGTGATGCAATATATGACCATAAATTGCACACATGATTCGGATGGAAAATTTGATTCACAATACCAAGTAATAAATGATTACAATGATTTAATGTCAGAAAATTCAGAAATATTCATGGCGACCTAGGTCTAGCTACTACCTTCTACCTGGATAGCGTAGGACCTTTTGAAGGTACCGAGCCGGTGACCATGCGGGGGTGGAAGCAGCCTCTGGCCCTTGCTTCGACTGGATTGAGCCGCGCACCACTACTGTGTCGGCCACCGGTCAATGATGCGGCCAGAGCGTCATTTGTGCCGCCGGCGCACTGAGAGAAAGCTGTCGCCGTTGCCATTGCTCTACCTGGATTAAGCAGCGCGGTGGGAGAATGGGGTCGATAGGAGAGGAGCAGAGGTCGACGGGGAGCAGTGCGACACGGGGGGAGTGTCGCTCGGCGCGGCAGGGATCATTTTGGAGGCCTTGATCAGGGATACGTTACCATGCGGAGTTAAAGCGAATAAATAGGCCCAGGAGCCGTGCGATTGGGAACTTGATGGACGTCCCTCGAGTGGTCCGACGAATTGGCTCTCATCGGCCTCTGTTACATAGTGTTTACCTTAAAGTTGAGCTGAACCGAGACTATTATCTTTGCACTTATTTATTGCAGTTCCGTAGAATGAGTTCACTGTTAAGTTGGTGTACTCCTTGCAACTCTTGGCTAGGTTCACAATGTTTTGAATTGTTGTTGAGAATGAGAATTCAGTTTATTAGCAGGTTTCATATCTCCGCTCTAGTACCTCTTCTTTCTCTATTATATCCATGCCTCTGTCTACTGGAGCCCTTTTTCCCTGTGGTATTGTGGAGAAGTATATTCGTAACAAGCTGGAACAATCATGTGCATGCATACATTCTCTTTAGAAAAAACTATTTTCATACATGTAGCGAGTTTTGGCAGGTCGGTGAAGTCATGGATATGGAGACATGGAGTTATGCAACGACTTCAGATCCAGGTATCGTTAACACTGGCCAGTTTGCAATTTATTAGTCTCCGAAGCTCGGCATGCCACCAACAATTTACGGTTGGAAAAGCGAATCAAATAAATGGCAACATTAGTCTCCGAGAAAAGGGTTGTTGAAAGAATATAGCTATAGATGTATATATATGTTAGTGGTGACATAGCACTTGGGTAACATTCAACACCTTCTTCGGCAATGCCAGAACCTCACCACCATCATAGAACGGCGACCACTTTGAGAGCTTACCTAGGAATTAGAGGCGTCAGGGAAAACAACGATAGTGTACGAGGTGTCAAGTGTTCATGATTTCCCTCTTGTGGCGCTTTTTGGTTGCACTGGTTGTTGCATCTCCTGGCGCAACGTTTTGCGGTGTGATACGACCAATCAGTGCTAAAAGTGCAAATTAAATGTGCACAGGTACATTGTTGATGGCAAACTCAATTCAGTTGCCGTATATGGCTGTGGAACATGGCTGTGGGGGTGGTGGCTGCTCCTCGGCCACCATACCCAACAGCATTAGCGAGCTCATCTGTGACGTGGAGGGCGACAACACGCATCCCACGCTCAGCTGCAGTGCGTAGCTGAGGATGTAGGTGTGAGGAGGCAGTAGAGCCGGCTGGCTAATCGTCGGCTGCCATCTCCATGATCTTCTCTCTTCCATGCTCTGCCTCCACGCGTGTTTCCCTCTTTGACCTGACCTGTGTCAGCGCGTGTGTGTGGTATTAGTATAGTCATGTACCAGTGCCCTGGGCACCGTGTAATCCAGATTTTTGTTTTAGAAATAGGGAGCATAGCCCATGCCTCTAAAAGTTCCCGATGGAGTTGAACTTCACCCACCGGTGAATCATTCACCAATCTCAGGTTGCTAAGCGCTTATGCTCCAACAACATACATGAATGTGTGTAGCCTTCATAAGAACCCGATCAAATAAATGGAACATTAGTCTCCAGAAGGAGGGTTGGTGAAAGTAGATATAGATGTAGTACAACATTGCTGATACGTATTGGTCAAGGTGAACACCAGAGTATATATCAGTAGTGCCATAGCGTTTGGGTATTGTTACTCAACAGCTTTTTCTACAATGCAAGAACCTCGCCACCCTCATACACTAGCATCCTGGGGCATATTGAGAGGCTGCGTGGGAATGAGAGGCGTTGGGAAACACAACAATAGTGTAGGCGGTGTGAAATGCTCATGATCTCATTCTTGATTCACTTGTTTCCTGCATTGACTAACACACTGCCTCATAGCAACTTCTTCGGACACATTGTTTTGCACTATGATGTGAGCTATAAGTGCCAAAACGGTAAATCAAATAGGCGTACATACATTGCTGGTGTCAAAACATCAGTTTTCATCTATAGTTATCCGTAGAGACAGGACTGAGGCCGTGGCGGTGTTGGCTGCTCCTCTTCCTTTGTCATCATTCATCAAGCCCGTGAGCATGAGCATGTGCAAGCATAACAAGAAGAACAAGATCCCTTCC